>CM028132.1:91466500-92818000 GCA_016271365.2 Neoceratodus forsteri | reverse complement strand
TACCCAGTTCCTTGTGGCTCTGCTGCTTGGGCGGCCCTGTTTTCTGCTGGTGGCTTCTGTCTTCACCACTTAAAATTTTCGCCCACCCCAACCTCTATTAAATACTTTTCCACCCCGCCTCTTACTTGCTCACTCTCCCCCATTGGCTCATACCCCTCTCTGGCTTCCTGGAACGCTAAGGGGAATTTCGGTGGCCCTCAACCCACTACAAAGAAAGTCTATCCTATCCCGTACTGCTCTGCATCTAGGTGGGATACTTATCAACCACCAGGAAGATTTGCTTGTATCCCAGATTGGTTAGCCACTCTAGCAAAGAAAGCCACAGAACAATTCCCAACACACAGATATGAAGCTTAACCAGAGTCTAATGCTTCTACTTAATCTGGCACTCTGGACAGTAATTGAAGATGGCTGTACTGGCCCACTGCCACCGTTATACCCACCGTATCCCTATGACTCCATCTGCCAATTAATTGGGCTGTCCAGTGGAACACAAGCAAACACCTTCCTGACTGCTACACTCAAACTCTCTCCATAGACCCTCGACCCTCAGGAACCATTATCAATGTCCATTGTAGCCCTCCTACAAGGCCGCTCCTATCTAGCAGCCATTGTGATTAATAGAAAATGCAAACAAAAGCACACCAGCTCTAACTGGGTGCTCTGACCCTGACCCATCAGGAAACTGATCCTGATACTGCTGCTACTATCAAGGCATGTGCACCCAAACCCAGGTCCTCCCTCTACAGGCACCACCCCTAGGCTCGGGCACATCAAGATAGTATCCATAAATATTGGTGGTCTCATGTCCAAGCTCATGCAATTCCAGACATGGGTGGATCCCTTAAAACATGATGTCATAGCACTCACAGAGATCTGCCTCTCTCAAAAGGTACCAGACACTGCAATAGCCATAGAAGGGTTTAAAACTTTCCAGCAAGACAGGATAACCAGGAGGGGAGGTGGCTGCCTGGTCTACATCAGGGCTGATATCCATGGTCTTGTTCTATCCAGCAGCCTGCACACAAAAGATGTGAAAATACTTAACATCAAGCTGACCATTGGCCAGCAAAACAAGGTTCTTTTGCTTACCACAACCTATATACCTCTTGGTAAGCAAACTACTGGTCTGGAGCGTTAATTTACAACCAAGGATTGCACAGACATAATTGGGAATGAATTGTAGTTGGTGACTTTAACAGGTATGCCACCCTACCAGTGACATTTCTACAGCGACATGCGTCAATATCGACAACAGCGCCATGCCACCATGGAAGAGCCACTGGAAGGGGGCAACCACTTCCCCCAACCTGCACCCCCTTCCCGAACTAACTCTGACCTGGAGTTAGAATCCTTTAATTCAGGGGGTGGGGTTTGGGGGGAAAAGCCCCCTGATGTAAAAAAAAAGCTCCAAACTGTGCGGCTCTATACCGACTGTAACTTGCGGTCAACATGGAGCCCGTCACTGTAATGCCGGTCGCAATCCTTTTTTGTTACACCGGCATGGTTGAGCCACTTTAACATCAACTGCCAATCCTCTGTAGCTGCTGCTGCAAAAGACCAAGTCGCGGGTCTGTACCTCACCCAGATGATAACTGATGCCACCAGACAGAACTATAAAACAGGTACTAGTACACTTATTGTCTGGATATTATCAAGCTGCCCAGACCACATTTCAGTTTCTAAAGAATGTTACTATGTGCAAACTGTTAGAGGAGTTCGGTGCAGAGAAAGGGTTTGCTTACCCCAATACTTCCTGAAAGTTCCAAATAACTCTACACTCTGAAATGGAAGTAGGACGAGAAGCAGTGATTAATTTCAAATCCAAAACTTTTATTTTGTGAAATTTACAAAGACAGATAGCTTGTCTCACCAATGTGGAGATTGCTCTCCTACCCAGCTTTCCCCAGTGCTTTGACCAGGGTGTGGTCTTCCTCAGGGGTCCTCTGAGGAAGACCACACCCTGGTCGAAGTGCCGGGGAAATCTGGGTAGGAAAGCAATCGCCACATTGGTGAGATGAGCTATATGTCTTAGTAAATTTCACAAAATAAAAGTTTTGGATTTGAAATTAATCCCTGCCTCTCATCCTACTTCCACTTCAGACTGCAGAGTTATTTGAGACTTCCAGACCACATTTCAGAAGTATCAGTCCTACCAGACTCCCTAAGTGACCATTCTCTAGTGTTGTGCTCCTGGACGAATAGGTTTAAAAAGCATACCCCCATCCTACTAGATCCCACTCCCTGAGAGCAGGGCAGCTGGACACCTTCAGACAATATCTGAGATTAATTGACTGGTCCCCATTAGATACCATTAAGGACAGAAATCAGGTGCTTGAATTCTTCTGCTACACATTCACGAATGCCTGTGACATCTTTGCACCCCACAAATATAAAAAAAAAAGGGTCAGTAAACCCCTGGTTGACAAGCTCACTTCTGGACCTCATGCGTAATAAAGATAATCTCTGGTACAAGGCCACGGCAGTCGGAAAACAAGCTCACTTCTGTACATACAAGGCAGCTAGAAACATATGTACATACATATGGAGCACCTAGGATGACACACACCTGTCTACTGTATGCTAAAGCGCTGGTACTTGATCTCGATGAGCGCCTTAAATATCTTACCTGTACCCTTACAAAAAAGACCCTCCTTGGGCTTTCCCCACCAGGATTGACCACCACCATACGCCGCTCTGTCCCTCTAGTTCATACTCGGACCTCTGGGAAAACCTCTCTTGTTATCCCTAGAGCTAGGACATCTCACGGCCAAAGAGCCTTCAGCTTTAGGGCCCCCTCCTGGTTCAACACACTGCCCCCCTCCATCTCTGAAGCTCCAACTATATCGTGCTTCAAAACTTCCTTACGTAACCACCTTATTAACACCCGATGCTGTA
This sequence comes from Neoceratodus forsteri, assembly GCA_016271365.2. Taxonomy (NCBI): domain Eukaryota; kingdom Metazoa; phylum Chordata; order Ceratodontiformes; family Ceratodontidae; genus Neoceratodus; species Neoceratodus forsteri. The sequence continues at coordinate 92,815,102 of CM028132.1, read as the reverse complement.
ACTGCCGCTAGTCAAAGCCATACTCAATACTTATGACAAAGCTTATTACTAAGCTGCTAAGGACAACATAACTCTGGTATTGTTTGCATCCATCCTACCTGTACCAGCTTGTTTGTATCTATGTCTTAATTTACTGTTATACTTATGTGTTGTACTGCTATACTGTGTATTTTGGTTTGTCTTACTGTGACAAGGTACCTTGTAAATGAGCCTATGGCTCAAAGGTTTTCCAAACTGCTGTTTAAATAAAATAAAAAAATAAAAAAATAAATACATCCTGAGGCAAGCCAAAGCCACCTGCTACAAGGATCTACTAAGTAGGAGCTGGGGGCAAGGCAAAGAGTTTTGGAACACCTTGAAAACCCTAACAGGAAGAGCCTCTAAGGCCCTTCCGGATCTCTTAGTTGCAGCATCGGGGACTATACAGGAGCCTAGTGAAATCACAAATGCATTTAACCTGGCCTTTATGGACCGAAGCACAGTGCTTCCAAGTGATTACCTCAACTACCCTCCACCTGGCCAACCCTCTAGTGGTAACACATCTCCCACACCTCAGCATGGTGCATCGACTTTTTATTTCAGACAGGTATCCCAGACTGAGACCCTTAAGTATGTGAAAAGGGTGTTAGAGAAGACTCGAATGGGGAGTGACTCCATTGACTTAAAGATGGCTGCCCTTACACTAAATGAGCTGGCTGAACCTATTACCAAACTCTTCAACGCTTCTCTCAAGTCTGTGGTATTCCCAGACAAGTGGAAGAAAGCACTTGTCACCCCGGTTTTTAAAAGTGGAGATAGGACTAACCAGCCAAATTACAGGCCCATCTCCATTCAACCCCCACCCCGCTCTCCAAAGCCCTGGAAAGAGTTGTCTTGGACCAACACACTGAGTACATTGAAAAGTACAAACTTCTCCCACCTCAACAGTATTGAGTCTGGAAAAATCATTCGACCCTTAACGCACAGGTAGACTACACTACTCAGATCTACAGTGCACTGGACAATGGTATGGTGCTGGGGTCTATCTACATAGACCTCACCAAGGCATTTGACACCTTCAATCATCAACTGCTACTACAATACTGCTCTTCCATTGGGCTGTCCATGTACACTGTTACCTGGTTTGAAAGCAGCTTTCATGCAGGACACAATGCTTGCGAGCGAGCAGCTCACTCTTTGAACAGAGGGAGGTGAACCTCAGGGTCCCTCAAGGTTCAATCCTAGGGCCACTCCTGTTCAGCCTTTTTATTAATCCACTATCTGCTTTCTGCCCTGCGCACATGGTTCTGTACACAGATGATGCAGTTATCTCCATCCCAGGTAGGGAACTGTCTACTATAACTGCTGAACTGGAAGCTAACCTGCATAGTCTGGAGAACTAGTTTGAACAAAATAAATTATTCCTCAATTACATAAAAACTAAAAGTATGCTGTCTAAGGTGCCACAAAACAGGAAAAAAATATGGCCAACTACTGCTACACAGCCAACAAGGGCATAACCTTGAACAGATTGGCACTTTTAAATACCTAGGTGTGCACCTAGATGATACCCTCATATTCTTCACACATGTTGACCAAGTTGTAAAAATAGCCAACATAAAGCTTGGGGTTTTATACCGACACAGGCACGCGATTACCCCCAAAGTCTTGAAACTGGTCACATGCAGCGCAGAGCTTTCTTCTATTGACTACAGACTGATCATTCATGGTACTGATTCTGACAATGTCCTAAAAAAAATCAGAGCACTCCTTAACAAATCCTGCAGGTTGGTCCTTGGGGCTGGCTACCTGACCCACACGTGTACTTTATACACCATGAAGGGTTGGCTCCATCTTCACCTTAGAATTAAATACCAAGCTTGTCTGTTGGGAAACACATCCCTGCTTGGGCTTACTCCTGAGTCAACCTCCAGACTATTTATTTAACCACAACCCATGGTAAATATAGAAGGTGTGGCAAAAGGTGGGGTAATAGTGCCCTTTAAGCGTATCTCACTCGCTCAACGATCCTTTTTGTATCGAGGACCATTGTGGATCTATGAACTCCCAGTGGAAATACTCAGCTGTATAAAGATTAGCCTGTTTAAAACTGGACTACACACCTACCTAACCCATGAGAATGTCTGCGACTGTGCTTTATAACCCCCAATTTACCACTTTCTTAACCCCAACTCTCTTGAAACCCCCAACCCTTCCCTCCACCAGTTTGTCGCTCTCACTGGTTTCTCCACTACAAAGCTACCTCTGGCTGCTTATATATCTAGACCTAAGTTTTAACCTGGGTTCCACACTGACCCCATGTAAGTTTGTACTTTTAAGTGAATTACCACACTCCCTGTAGTGTTGCTGAACTCTTTTTGCACCTTATCTTACCTGGAAAGCTCTTTCAAATGTAACCTTTATGTAATAATTGTATTCCATTATGTTAGTTAGTTAGTTAGTTAGAGCTTTATTTGTTCGGTCATAGCCCATTACAAAAGCAAAACAATCAAACAAAACATAATCAGTACAATTAGTCATACGCACATGTACAATTACATATCTTAAGCAATATAAAATCTCATTAAGAACCTTTACTTTCTTTCCATTACTAAAGAGCATTGACCTCTCTACAAGCTTTATAATCAATGGCAAAATCTTATTAAAAAAGATAAGTACATAAGAAATACATAACATTACTCAGAAATATGTGCTCCTTGCTTCATACCTATAAAATCCATTTCAGTTTGTTAGTATTCAAATGAATAACAAGATGTTGCTCCCTCATAGTACTGCTTACCATGTTCATTATGCCCCCATTTTCCAAGTACAGCCTTACATAAATACGGAACATAAAAGAGCCTACAGCCTAAGCTGAACACATAACTCTCCAGAAGAAATACTCAATTAAACATCACTTTACCAAAATTAGTCTGCATACTCATCTTAATGCTTTCTGTATAGGCCGAAAGCCCATTAAAGGGGCACTGTCAGCTTTTCTTCATCGTTTTTGCTAATATTTGTGCAGTGTGCCTTTTGGCACGCACCTAAGTAATTTGCAGTGCAGAATAACCCCATTGACACTGAAGTTCTGCAAAGATACCCATTTTATGAATATTTGGCAAAATTCATTTTTCCTTCTGGCGTCCATAAATCGGCTGACACCGGAAGCATAACCCCCACTGAGGACACGCGCCAGGACCGAGCGCAGTCACGATGTGACAATTTACACCAAGTCTGCTTTAGTAACATGTTGCCCTTATAAACTATTAAATCATGAATGGCTCCTGGTACTTCAGAATTAAAACCAAGCCCTGTGTGGCTCACAATTTACTTTTTAAAAACTGGTGCTGTAATCCCGTGCATGCGTGGAGTAAAGATGTGTGGAGATCCTGTGCATGTGCAAGAGCATGCCACCATTGTGCATGCGCGGGATTTTGGCACTGGTTTTAAGAAGTGAAATGCGAGCCACACAGGGCTCGGTTTTAAGTCTAAAGTACCAGGAGCCGTTCTCGATTTAGTAGTTTATAAGGGCAGCATGTTACTAAAGTAAGCTTGGCATAAAATGCCACTTCATGACTGCGCTCGGTCCTGGCACGCATCCTTGATGGGGGTTATGCTTCCGGTGTCTGTGGATTTATGGGCGGCCCGGCTAAAAGATGAACTATGCTAAATATTTATAAAACAGGTATTTTTGCTGCACTTCTATGTCTATGGGGTTATTCTGCATTACAAATTACTTCGTTGTGTGCCAGAAGGCACACTGCATGGATATTAACAAAAAGGAGGGGGTAAAGCTGACAGTGCCCCTTTAACATACTTGTGTAACATATTTTCTACTAACCATATCTAGCACCTTAGAGTTCTCCATTCCTATACTTAATAAACCTCTCCTGGCCAGCATTTGGTCTACATACTTAACGTACTGATACTTTCTGTATCGGCTACTAACCCTTAACATACTTGTACATCGTTTTTCTGTCTTGACCAGTCTGACACCTGGGTACACTTAGTCAGCATTTCAACTGAAAGCTCTTAGGTAGAATTAAGTCTGCATACTTAATGCACATTTTCTATACCAGCTAAAGACCCATTATCATACTTGCAACAGTTTTTCTGCCTTAACCTCTTTCAGTAGCTAGAAGTTTTTAGAAAAAATTCTCCTATGAGGTTTTCACTTCAAGAATCAGCCCCCAAGGCAATTTCATTTCTTAATAATGCAGGCAGATACAAAAAACATAGGTAAACAAGTGGTTCAAGCAGCACCAACCTAAGGGGTATCCTAATAGTTTAATTGAGATAAATGTCTAGGCAATAGTTGTTCATCCCAATTATCCTGTTTCATGTCCACCCTATAGTTCTATTTAAACTATAGGTACCTGATTGATTAACAGCAAGAAGCTCTTTTAAACAAAAAAAAAAGTTTTAAACAAAAAAACTTTTGTCCAGCTTACTAAAGATAGGAGCTTAAACAGTAAGGATGTAGACTAGACAAATATACATTATAATACATTATTTTATGCTATATAAAAGAAAGAGAAGTAAATAAAAATTGCACCGATCAGCATACACAGCTCTAAAAGAGGGGTCTTTGGCTGAACAAACATTCTTAGCTTCAGCAGAAAACTGTAATGACTAATAAATAAATTTGGGCTTCTCCAACAAAGTCCCCTTCAATCATAACATAGAATTATAACACAGAATGTTGGAAACTTTCTGGAAGCAATAGCTAAACATTTTAGTGGTGAAGCCGTAGGTCTGTTTTACAGCAGTTACTACAGATCCACAGCTTCCTTGCAAACTTCTAACAGCCTCTGCAAATGAACAAGATTTCAGTCTCTATCAATTTTGGTACTCAGTACTGAATGATTAGGAGACAGTACATTTCATTCCCCTCAATATTTAAGATACAATGACTATTACCATAAGCCAAAAGCAGAGTGCTTTATCAAGAGATTTTAAAACAGGGAGTTTAGGATCTCCAATAATCAATAATAGTAAATACACTGTAACTCATAGCTCTCGACGGAATCCATAGCTTCCTTCAATTAACTTTCTATAAAATAATCTTGAAAGAACAGATACTGGTTACTTAGCATAGCATCTCTCTGAACAGATAAAATATAAAAGGACATGTGAGAGCACCTGTTTTGATCTACAAAAACATTCATCTGTGAGAACCTCACACCCCAGGCCTTCAAGTTTCTCGTGTCCATCTCAATTTAGGTTGCAAAAAAGTTTGTATTCCAGTTTAATTGATTCTTTAGTCAGGCTCCATCTATTTCTTTTCTGTTTCTTATTTTCACCAGATCTGTTTTAGGTTGCAAACACCTAGGGGGAAAAAAACAAAGCACTCTTCTAAGTGCAGTAAACTTCACATTTCATTTTAAGAAAATAACCCCTGGCCCTAGGTAAAGGTGGCATACCTCTTTCAAGTCATTTACAGGCCTTTCAGCACATTTTGTGCTCCTGCAGACTTCTCTCTCCACAACCCGATGGGCCGTCACAACTGGAGACCTCCTCCAATGAAGCTTCATCGACAAATTTCCTGGGGTCTTCCCTGCACTTCCAAGCACTCACCTTTCTGCCAGAAGGTATTCAAGGTCCCATTTTCACCAGCTGACTCTACTCAAAAGTTCAAACCATAACTCAGTATACCTCTGCATGCCCAGTCACTCAGTAAAGCCTGCAGGAAAACTCCCATCCAATTTGAGCAGAACGGCAAACAGCATGCTGAAAAAACTTCACAAGTGAGACCCCAAAAGCCAACCCTATTCCATTATGTTCTGTTCTCTCTCTAAACTGTTGTGAATTACCATTGTTCTTTGTTTATGTATTATATATGACTCAGAACCTTTGTAAACGAGCCTCCTGCTCAAAGGTATTGAATCCTAAACATGAAATAAATAAATAAATCTTTTTCATTCACGAAATTGCATAACTCATCTTTGATGACACTCTCAGTTATTTTACCAACAACTGAAGTTAAACTAATCAGCCTGTGGTTGCCTGGATCAGATTTCTTTCCCTTCTTGTAAATGGGTATCACTTTCACCGTTTTCCAATCTTGAGGGATTATGCACTTATTATGGACTTGTTGCCAACTGCTGTCAATACGGGGGCTTATTCTCTAGCCATCTCCTACAACATCATGGAGTGGAGACTGTCTGGGCCTGCTGATTTATTTCCATCCAAAGCTAACCATTTTCAGTACATTTCATCACACTTTATAATGTTCCTTATCTCTGTATCTAATAACTGTAGCGGTGTGGGCAGGGAGGCTTTGTCACTTGGAGTAAAGACCGAACAGAGATAATCGTTAAATTCCCTTGCAAAGTCTGCTGTAGAATTGTATATAATATCCCCCTTGATGAGTAGACATATTACCTAAGAATTGCTTCTTTTACCATTTACATAAGAGTAAAAAGCTTTTTGGTCATATTTGGTATGAGCTAACCTAAACTCGGTATTCATCCTTTCCATTCTTGTTGTTTTCTTCAACTAACTAAGTGCAATTATGTACTCCTCAATTTTATAAGCTGTTGAGTTATCAATGTTTTCTATAAAGTGGTCACTAGAAAAAATGATTATATTATTTGAAAACTCTAAGCAGAAAGTGAATCACAATCTGACCCTGAAAAATAAGATGGGCTCTGGAAGAACTGCAGAATAACAAGAACCTGGAAAATAAATAGGCTGGGGGGTGGGGACATAGTGGGGATGAGCAAAGAACAATATGAGGTGATGCAGAAATTGCTGAAGGATGACCAGAGCTACAGATGGTTATCAGAAGATCCAACACTCATCATTAGAAGGAAACTAACCCATGTGTTAGAGTCAACATTAGATGATGGACAAATAACTGAAGATGAGGTCAGATTCATGTTGGTTGAAAATCCTGTGACACCAATATTCTATGGCCTGCCAAAGATACACAAAAATGTTGCTGATTCCCCCAGCATGCCCCATTGTATCAAGTGTGGGATTAAAGGAAATGTCTCAATTCACAATTTTTTCCTCAAGAAAGGGTAATGAATATGAACTCACACCTAAGGGATACTATTATCAGAACTGCTTAGTAACCCCTCTTACAACTTTTAGGATGGGAAAAAGTATAAGGGATTTGATAGTAAGTAGCCACTATATTAGAGAAACTGATCAACCCCTACACTGGCTCCCTCGACTACTTAAGGGCTTCTACAAATGTAAGTGTTGTAACATTTGCAGACATATACAGTAGGGAGATGGTTTTGCCCACACATCAGTTTTAAAAGTATGCATTGACAAATTCATTCACTTTACTACAGTCTTTGTTGTCTACAATCTGGGTAGGCTGTGAGGCCTAAGGCACAGACGAGAACCTTCAACCACCCAGGAAGTGAGGTTATTTCAGCACTAATGCACACCCAGAGTACATTATTACACTTATAACATTTTGTAAAATGGTGAAAATGTTGTAAATGTTACTTTAATGATAAAGTGTTTCTCTTACAATAGAAATGCTTTATTAAAATATGTGTAACCCACCTACAAATGGGGGTTCCTAAAATGTCTTCCTGGGCTTGTCTAATGCCCATTGCCAGGGTGGTATTCTGTGTCTGAACTGTTTGAATGTGCTTGCATTAGAGTGCCCTCTTTGCCTCCGTACCTGTCTCTTTAAGAGGTATCTATCTCATAAGTTATAATTAATCTGGGTGGGGGCCAGGTGGTTTCAGACTCGAGTCCCGCCCAGGCAGCGATACAGCTGTTTCATTCTGCCATCCCTAAGTGCGCAGAGGAAGCCCTAATAGGATCTGTGATTGTTTATGCTTATCTGCTTTAGTAATAATATTATAGTAGTGTGTTTAACCTGCTTTCCTTCGCAGCACGGATTTTCTGCTTAGAGCCACCATTTTGGTTCTGGACTGCCAGGTTTGGACCAGTCAGTACCCTGGGGGACCTTAAAATAGAGACTGTCTCCAGAGGCCTTGTGAGAGTGAATTTCTGTAGGAATTGTAGTTTTTATTGTTTGGCACCTAAATGGACCTGGGGGGGAGCCCTTTCTGTAACAGACAGATGGATCAACCAACCAAACCTTTTGGATCACTGGGAAATCCCAGAGTTGCCTGCAGCAATGTGTCAGAGTAGAGCTGGAGTTTGAAGAGTGAACTGCTTGAGCAATTTGAGCAGCTGCTCCTGTGTGGTAGTGCGGGGATTCGGAAGTATGGCTGTGTTTGGCTGCCTGCTACCACCTTCCAATGTGAGGAAGTTTCCAATCTAATATCGGACTAAATCCAAATTGCTGTTATTGAGACCGGAATCCTGAATTGTAAGAGAGTGCATTTTGCCTGGTGTGGACCAAAGACTTGCTCCTAGAGTGATCAGCCTGTCAGGAATTGGAGAGTACTGCAGAGTATACGGTTTGCGCGGAGACACAGCTTTATTGCAACCAGGCTGTCATCCAAACTGTGATATCTGGCTATGTTGTCTATAATTGTGCTGAATGTGTAGTGCGGGTCGCAATTTGGTTCCCCACACCCCTGAATGTGTCATGTTAGCTGGAAGCTGTATCCAGCACCTAAAATGGACTGCAATCTGAACTGTTCACCTGGTCTGGGATTCACCATCTTGGCTTAGATTGCCACTCGCACTGCAGAGATTCATCCATTGAAAGACCCGCTCAGGGATTTGGCTCCCTGCTCAACACCATCGAACAGGATCGACCACCACAGTGAGTCATGTGGGCCCTGCTTCCCCTGGCAAACAGCATACCATCCTGAGGTCTTCATCTCATCAATCCTGCATCCTGGCCTGGGTAGCGTGAGTAACCATCAGGGTAGCTCCCTGCAACAAAGCTCAAATCATTGTGTGTCATTTGTTTTAATTGTTTTGGTTGATCATTATGAACTTAGCTAGCTGGCTCTGGAATACAAATTGTGGGCTAACATGCATGTTGCTTGTTTCCTTCCTAACGGCCCCAACAACAGCTGCAACGCTGGCCTACCCCAGGCAACGCTTCGAACTAGCCTGCATAACAACTGGGTACCCAGAGTGTGTGTGACTGTGCTAGAGGGACTCTTAGTGCATGCATGTTTAACCTGACTAATTCAGATCTGAAATGAAATGCCAGATTGTTGCCCCACCCTTGTTCACATTCCCTGAATAAATCAGATTCTATTCTTTCTGCATTTAACTTGGCTAGTGTGTACCTTTGTGGAGGGGATACTGTATTGCCATTGCACTGTTCTATTTCAGGTCCTATTTTACAGGGGGTCCTCCAGGGCCAGTGCAGCTGATCCAGCCTTGGTGGTAAGTGTGCCAAGTGTGGGTGCAATATTGTATTCCTATGTTAAATGTGATTGCTCATTTGCTGACCTGTGTAAGCCACTAGAGGGGTTAGAGGGAGGTATCAGTGTCCCTGAGGGTTATACCTATAGCAGCTATGCTACCCTTAAACCAACCCTCTGGGTGGAGGCACCCATTCACCGAGCTCAGGCCCCTCAACCTGCACCTAGTCACGCAGGTAGGGGTAGTATCACTTGGGATAGCGCCATCTAGGGGTTACATATGTGCGTTATCTGTACTGATCTCCCATTTGCTTACATTACAGTTTCAGATCTGGACCTTTATCAGTTTGAACCTTCTCTCTGTAGTCACCTCCTCGTTAAGCTAAGGATGGAAATGGCAAGTGAAATAAATGCTGATTCCCTGAAAAAGGGGAGGCAAAATGGAGGTTCACTGGAAGATGGTTGCAGGTCTCACTTGTAGACACCAGTCCTCTATCTCTATATTCTTTTTACCATTTGAATCTTTCTAAAATGTTCCAAATCATCTGCACCTTTTTTTTAGATATTACTGTGAAATTTATATATCTTTAAATAGTTTTTTTGTATGCACTTAGCACACTTTATGCATATTTGAATAAACTGTGAGCTCTATTAGCCTACTACCGTTTAAATATAACAGACACTGTCTTTTTTTAAATTTAGTAAACTTTATTGAAAAATGTTTACATTTATTTTAATACGGAAAATATGCAAACATGTGAAAGAAGTGTGATGATCAAGCACTGACTCCCCACATTTTGTGAAAGACAGGTACACATAGATGCCATGACAGGTACACATAGATGCCATGAGTAAAAAAGATATTATACTAGAGTGGACAACCAGGCATCAACAGGCGCCAGCACTGAACATATGACTGAAAGCATTTCCTCATTGAGACTAAAGTCTGCTCTATTCACAGTATCTCCAGCATTTCATTATGTCATTCTACAAAAGAAGGGATGGACTGATACATCCAATGTTGCAAGATAATTTTCTTAGTGACTATAGTAATCAGCATAAAATGGTAATGCCTTGTGCCTATTAGGGTCTGGATGACCAACCCCAGAAGATATCTCTCTTTTGCAAAAGCCACCCCCAAACCCAAGATGAGAGTCTAATGTTGATATTATCTTTTGCCAAAAAGGTTGAACTTTCGAACGATCACATACAGTATGAAGAGGGGTACCGTCCCCAGAGTCACATCTAGTGCATTTAGGTGCATTTAGAAGTCCCCATCTAAATAATTTCCAAGGAGTGTTATGGATAGCATGGGTAATTTTAAATTGAGTGAAACAATAGCCATCATATTTAATATAACAAGAAACAGTGCACCACACTATCTCCATTTGTTGCATGTCAGGTCTCCGGTCCAATGCCTCAGACCAATAGGTAGGAAGGGGACCATACCTATGGGACCATGTGTTTGTGAGTGCCTGATAGAATGTGAAGATGGTTTGTCAGTTAACACTCAGTTCTCCCATCTATGACAAAATAATACATGGTGGTTCTGTCAAGATTACCCTCCCAACCTCTGCTGGAGTAAGTGGGAAAGTTGACAGTAGAAAAAGTTATCCTTGTTATCCAACACATACATTTACTGGAGAGTTGCAAAAGAGGCCCAGCCTTGACCTTGGTGCAGACTGAAGACCTGAACAATGCTTTTGCTTTGCCAAGTAACTTTATTAAGTGTTTTATCCAGGAGTGTGAAATTGGGATTCAGCCAAAGGGGCTGGTGAAGTGGGTTGCTCAAGGGAAACTTCAGAATCCATTGTAGTTGGTTATTATGTCTGAATTGATATACAAACTGGGGTATCCCTGAAGGGTTTGGGAAGGGTGGCACATGTGGTAAAGAAAAGTTCCCACAAGTAGGTATACCCAAAGAAAATATTTGGCCCCCCTGTGCTGCATGGATACCAAAAATCAGGCACATTCTAACCCCCTCCTTGTTAAGGTGCTGCTAATTTAAGATATCTAAGCTTAGGCTTTCATTCCTTTCCAAAGGAAGGTTGAAAGCATAGTGTGGGGGTCATGAAACTAGCACAGGGGGAGCCTAACTGGACACTTTAATTAAGGTAGTATAAAACAGCAGGCTAATCTTCTGTGAGCCCACCTCCTGCCGATGACTCAGTTTGAGTTGACGTGCCAGGGCATCTGATGAGAGGCAGCCGGCAGGTTATTCACTTGATTGTGGCTATTGTGCTTTTGACCTTTAGATTTTGTATCCCGATATCCAGACTTTAGCTAGTGCAGTCTGTACATGATTCAACATGATCTTTACAACACACTGGGATTTTGGTTGTCTTTAATAACATTTTTCAGATTTAGGTACTAAATCCCACCAACTGTTTTCCCGACGTTTGAAATCCCGTCCTCTAATTCCCGAAAAAAGATATTCCCGTTAGTGAAATTCCTGACACAATTGCAGTTCAAACACCTCCTGAAGAAGGGTTTACACCTGAAGCGCCGGGGCAGTAAGTGGCAGTGCTGTGGATGTCGAGCACACTCACTTTTTTTCTATATGCAATAAAGCAAAATTGTACCTCATGTGGTTAGTATATAACCACCATCCACAAACAATAGATCTCTTGGTGAAAAAAAAAAGTGGAGGTACATCGAAGGGCATAGAAATCCATTAATTTAAGCATCATCAGTAGAGTCCAGTAGATCGAAGTGGGGAAATAATCATGCCAGTTCTGTGCTTAAGAGGCTGAGTCAAATCGGACTGTCTCCTTGCCAGTAGAAACTTCAAGCCTGGCTGGATACAAAATCCTGTGTTTAATGCTGGCCACCCATAACCTTGTTTTAATATTTCTAGATGCTGCACGATCCAAACGTACCTTGTAAGTAAGGTCTTTCAGGGGTTTGCCCTCCCATTGCAGATTTTTCAGATTCCAAGCTACCTTGAGCAAAAGATCCTGATCAAGGTAGTTTAAGACTGAGAAGATGACTGGCTGTGGTGGACCCCCCTTGGGTGGCTCTGGGCACAAGGAATGATGCAACATGCACCTCCATTGCAGATTTTTCAGATTCTGAGCTACCTTGAGCAAAAGATCCTGATCAAGGTGGTTTAAGACTATGCAGATGACTGGCTGTGGTGGACCCCCGCTGGGGTGGCTCTGGGCACAAGGAATGATGCACCTGCTTCACTACATAGCTGGGGCCATTGGGGGAGGGACTGGCAACTTGCTCGGGATTTTAATCTATCGGGATTTGGCAGTTTCGGTTTTTTGGTCTCGGGATTTTGGTCGGCGGGCAATCGGTCGGCGGGAATTAGTACGGATACCCATTTTTCATTCAACCTGCAAATTTATATTGTGCCTCTGAATCCGTGGAAGTGCACCGTGGTCGTCTGTTCTAGCTGTGTCTTTGGGGAGTGCGCCATCCCTCGCTGCAGCACCTCTACTGATGCCTGTGAGCACCAGTTCAAATGTGTGCTTCTGCTGCCTGTAATACCCAGCTCTTTCTTACTGTGCATTTGTAACCTCTATTGAATCACAGGACCTAGGGAGGTGGGGAGAAACCAGACATGTACAATAATAACATATTTTCATTTGTACTATTCCCCATGCTAGTTTCTGATGGAAAGCACACTGGGGGTAGGATATTCAGGCTGCGCCATGCTGTGGCGCAAGCCTGGGCGCAGTGCAACTGGGATGTGCCAGGGCACTGACAGGGTGATATTCAATGGTGCTGCGCATGGCTCAGCACCATTGAATATCCCGCTGTGGCCACCCGCAATGTGCATGGCACAGTGGCACTGCACCAGCACAAGTGGCCAGAGAGGGGCAGGGGGATGTGCTAGTGCAAGTGCTGTTGTGCTAGGCGCATCACCCATGATATTCAAAAGTGCACATGCAAATGAGGCCATAATGCATGCAAGGCACAAATGGGGCCATTTGCATGTCATTATGGCCCCATTTGCATGCAGGTGTGCCTATCTCCGGCGACTTGCACCTGGCACCCTGCCAGGCTGCAGCCATCGGGGACTGATGCCCCCTGCACAAGCGGCATAGTGCCCCACTGCCCGATAGTGGGCATATGTACTAGATGTAAAATGTCCTATATCCATGGTGGTCCAGTAGACTGCTCGCAGCCCGATCCCGGGCAAAAGCATAATTAAATTGCCTCCTATATCCCTGGTGGTCCAGTGGGCTTTCGCAGCCCGATCGCGGGCGAAGTATAACACCAGACACACACAATCTACTCCACCAGACACACATGTTCTCCATATATCGGGTTAAATTACTATGTATATTTGTACTGAAATATGTATTTACTACATGTCTGCGTGTTAATGTAATCATGTGCTGTCTGACAGGGAGCCTTTGCAAAGGAGTACGACTCAAGGGTTTGTAATACCTAGACTTTAATAAAGAACTCAGAACCCTGAGCTGTATCCAGGACTGCTCCTATGTGCTGCAGGTGTTGGCAGGTTGTCAGTACAGGTTTGCTGACCGTCACCCCCAGGGCATCGAATACTTGTCTGGTTTGAGCTAGATTCTGCAGCAGTTGGTCCCTGGTGCATGCTTTCACTAGCCAGTCATCCTGGTAAGAAGACATACAGGCCCTCCCTGTGAAGGGCTACTTTCACTACTGCCAAGCACTTGATGGAGACCTATGGCGCAGAAGACAAGACAAAGGGCAGCACTCTGAACTGGTAAGCACCCCCTCCCCCCCAAGAACAGGAACCTCATTTTCTGTGAGGGTTTCCCCGATTTTGATATGGAGGTAGGCATCCTTCACATCCAGGGAGCATATCCAATCCCCTGTCTGCAGCTGGGAAAGGAGACCCTGTAAAGAGACCATCCAAAAAGTCTTGTATTCTATGAAGAAGTCGAGGTCCCAGAGGTCTAGAAGAGGTTGTAGACCAGGAAGTACCTGGCATAAAACCCACTGTGCGTCTATCTGGGAAACACAGGTTCTATAGCTTGTTTCTGAAGCAGGGTTTGTACTTCCTCCTGCAACAGGCGACATGTGTCTTGCTGGATATGACGTAATAACTGGTGGATGGTCTGGAGGGTCGTCCAGATGCTCCACAGCATGACCCTTTTCTATAATCTCCAGTACCCATTTGTCTGTAGTCACTGCCCTCCACTGATCCAGATGAAGGGACATGCTACCCCTGGAAGTAATGGTGGTTGGTGGGGGTGTATGAGGAGTCATGCTGAGCTGGAGCGGGGGCGCACTACCTCTAGGTGCTTTTGTATGGGCATCTGGGGTTGGGAGGTGGACTGAAAAGCCCCTGCAACTCTACCTCTACCCTGCTGTCTACAGGCCCGACAGCTGCCTCAGACAGCGGATAGACAAAGTTATCCCTGCCCTTACCTCAAACTTGGGTGTGGTACTGGGATCTGACTGATTTCACAGTCTTACCAGATGACCGATTTTTTTTTTTTTTTTTTTTTTCGTCTTCAACATTATGGCCAAACAGTTTCTCTCCCCTAAATGCAGCATTAAATACTGTCTGCTGCACATCAGTGGCAAAGTCCAATAACCTTATTTATTACATCGGAAATTACAACCTTTTGAGTCCGACTCCTTTACAAAGGCTCCACGTCATCAAATACATAGGAGGGGGAATACAGAAGAGGGAGCAAGTAAATTAAACAATAATGTAAGAGACAAACAGCTTGCAGAGACACGGAAGCAGGCCTGGAGGGCCCTAGTTGTAAGCAGTAAGTCAAATTAACAAACGTAGCAAGGGCAGAAATAACACAAAGTCAAAAAACTGAGGAAATTAAATACATCTGTAAGGCAACAGAAGGAAGCCAGAGATACAATATAGACTGGTGAATATACCAACATACAAAAAAATGCCAGCAGAGTAGACATCTCCATCTATACAGTCTGATCGCATGTGAGCACCCTAGCAGGGCCAGACACCATCTCCCATACCCCTCTATTGTAATCCTTCTCCCCCTGCCAGAGTACACTCCCCTGGACTGGCATTACATACCTTCATCCTCCTCCTGCTCCTCATGTTCCTGTCCCAGCCCCTCTTGAACCGTCCCACTGTGGCAACTTCAACCAGCTCCTCTGGAAGAGCATTCCATGGCTCCATCACACTCTCCGTGAAATACCACCTCCTCCTCTCCCCCATGAGGCTCCCACCCTCCAACTTCACGCTCTGCCCCCTGGTGGCCCCCTCCCTTCTTGTGAATGACCCCATCCAGATGCACCCCATTTAACCCCTTTAGGTACTTTAATACCACCATCATATCCCCCTCCCCTCCTCTCCTCCACTGTTCACAGGCCAAGCTCCTCAAGCCTCTCCCCATAGGATCGGTCACTCAGTCCCTGAAACATTTTAACTGCCCACCTCAACCTTTTCCAGCAGCAGAATGTTCCTTAAATGCAGCCACCAGAACGGTACTCAATATTCCAGGTGAGGTTTAACCAGGCTGTCAGAGCGTCAGAATCACCTCCCTACTACGCAAGGTAATCCCCCTGGCAATGCACCCCAGCATTCCATTTGCCTTGGCCGCCACCCTCCTACATTGCTCAAAGATATTCATTCTGGCATCCACTACTACCCCCAGGTCCCCCCTTCCCCATCAGAAACGAACAATGTAGCCCCCTCCCAGGGTGTATACATGGCCAGGGTTCCTAGGACCCAGGTGGAGAACCCTGCATTTCTGTGTTAAACCTCAGCTACCAAGTGCTTGACCACCGCCCCAGAACATCCAGGTTCCTCTGCAGGGATTCCCTACCTTCCTCACCATCAACTATCACCCCCGGTTTGGAGCCATCTACAAAAAGGCTAATTTGGCTTCTGATACCCACCCTGATATCGGATACACGAGTGTTAAACAGGACTGGGCCCAACACAGATTCCTGCAGGACATCGCTCATTACCCTTCTGGGAGATAAGACAACCCCACCAACCATGACCTGCTGGGAATGTCCAGATAGCCAGTTCCCAATCCACCTTACCACCACCCTCCCTACCCCAATTTCACCAGCAGTCCCTGATGAGGTACCGAGTCAAACACCTGGCTGCAGTCCAGAAAGATGACATCCACCAGTCTACCCTGATCCAGAGCCGACGTCACCCATATGTAGAACTCCACAAGGTACATGACCTGCCCAGGACAAAGCCATGCTGGCGATCGTCCAGGTGCCCCCACAGCCATGCCTTTAGGATGGACTCCATCAGTTTGCTCACCACCGACGTCAGGCTGACAAGGCCTATATCTCCCAGGCTCCTCCCTCGACCCCCCCCTTTGTAGATGGGCACAATGTGCCACCCTCCAGTCCAAAGGGAAGTGTTAAATAGGGCCGCCAGGGGCTCCACCAGTACGTTGGCCAGTTCCTATAACACCCCAGGGTGGATCCCATCCGGGGACTTCTTTTTAAGGGGTTTCAGGGCCAGCCACACACTGTCGACAGAGAAGTCAACTCCGTGAGCCCCATCCCTTCAGCAGATCCCTCCTGCCCTACCCAGTACTGTGCTGCCCCTCTCTTCCCCCAGAACCCTCAGGTGTGCCCACGTTTAAGCCCTTGGTAAAAATCAGGACCCTGACCCTCACCGTGCCGTGTACCCTCATCTCCTTCCCCGATGAAGATTGATGCAAAGTAATCACTGAGCATCTCTGCCTGCTCCTCAGCCTCCTCCACCCACTCCCTCTCTGACCTTAACCTGCTAGTCTGTTCCCTCACCTTCTGTCTTTCCCCGATATATCTAAAAAACCCTTATCCCCCTCCTGATCCCTGCACCAGTCTTGTCTGCGCCTTAGCCGATCTCACCACCCTAGTGACCGTTCTGGCTGAAATCTAATATAACATCTCTAGCAGGGGTCACTCCCACGAGCAGTAGAACCTATTGCAGGAAGCCCTCTTTGAAATAGGAAACATAGGGAAGTGACACTTAGGTCAGTAGCAGCTCAGGGCCATCATGAAAGAAAGTTCGTAAGGGCTGATTTGAAGGGCCAAGGCTAGGTATCAGAGATGGGACCTTAAGCCAGGAGTAGCAACTGAGACAGAAGCCAGAGGTCACAACCCTGGCAGAAGCATCTGAAACGCATGCTTTGTGGATCAAGTGTTTACTCACATCATCTCCAGAAGCAAAGGTTCTGAGTAACTCTTGTTTGGTAAGGCCTGTGCAGCAGCTTTGGCCTTCCTCCATAAGGTATTCTGGTATTGATCATGTGGTCCTGGTAATACACAGGCCAGGCATCAGGGGTGTGACTTGGGATCACTGGCTGTAATGCTCACGCCATTCCACCCCCACCCTGCAGTCAGTGACAGGCATCGAGGTGTGCCTTGGAGTGTTCCGCCCTAAAGTTCACCCCATTCTCCTATATTACACCTGTCAGCATATTTCCTTATGGAATGGGGTAAGTATCAGGCCCAAAGCACACCACAACACTTGTCAGTGACTACAGGGTAGGGCGAGGTAAAATGGCATGAGCGTTATAGCAGACGCCTCAAAGGCACACCCCTACGCCTGTGTCTCTGCAGGGTGGGGGTGGGGTTAGCATCAGTTCAATACTTCACTGCCATTCTTATTATGCATCCAATGCCTGCACTACCATTGCCAATGTCAGTGAGACAACATTCGGCATGGACAAATGCTTGTTACATTTGTTTTTAAAACTGTTCTCTCTGCTTACTGACTTCTTGGGCCCATCATAAAAATGAGATGCCCCATACCATGGGGTTATCCCAGTAAAGGGAATTTTAAAACCATAAAAAATATTTTATTTAAAAACATTTTTTTCATATGTTGCTCCATAGAATAAAATCTGTTTTGCAAAAAAAGCAAGCAAACTTGAAACATTTTCAGAAACTAGATAGCAAAGTGACTTTGTTCCCATATTTATAGTTACTGTATTTTTTATTTTTTTTTAACTGAGATAAGGTTGGGGATACATTAATCTGTACTGCAGGACAAACTGATGGGTTGGCTTTATGGTAATGTCATAATGTGCTTGAGTGAGTGACATTTGTGAACTTGTTTACTTGAATTGTCATTTAAATTGTCTGCGATTTGTCTGTCACCAAGTCTCTCAATTTGTCCAATTTTTGTGTTTCGGGTGTGCTACTGCCCAGCTGCAGTCTTTGTATTTTGTTTTATTTTTGGGGTGGGAGGGTATTTTGGGCAACATACTGTCATGTGGACTGAGGGGATTCTTGGGATGCTGCCAGGGTGCAACTCACAAAGCATGGGGAGGGAGGAAATGGGTAGAACTATATTAGAAATACCCACCAGGATGCACAAAATGTTAAAAGATCTGCTGGTGTTATCACACAAAAACAGGTTTACTTTTTTTTTTTTTTTTTTATTATTAAATCAACACCGCTGCATCTTTCCTGGACTTGGAAACACTCTGACAGAGTCTAGCCACTTATGATACAGCAGGGGAGAGGAGGCTTTTGCTTAATCAGTGGCTGCACTGTTTTGAGGTTTCCCTAATGTCCAACAAGTAGGCAAGAAGAGTATATCAAAGATTTGAAACAAAACAAGTCTGGGTATAATTACAACATTAGCATGTTGTTCAGTTGTACTTAGAAAAGAAGCACATAAAACAAGCAGCATAAATAATGAATTTTAGAGAAAGTAAGCAATCACAAAATGTAGGTTTTCAACTAGAAATATGATGCAAAAGTAGTTGACACTGTCACTTTAACTTGTGGTCAGTTACCTGTCCATCCTTGGCATAACACACGGAGTTTGACTGGGTATATTTGACAGCAATGGTGGCCACAATCAGGTCTCGAATTGCAGATTCTGGCAGCTAAAATAAAACACATGCCATGTACAGCATATTAGTTACGTATCCAACATGCATTGCCACCTAGTGACCAACGCTCCAGATCAAAACACCATATCATGACCACTACAGAAAACATAAGGATGGGCAACAATCTGTCAAGGATTTAGGAGTTTACAGTGGAAATTATCTACTGAGCATGCTTTTGGGACCAGAAGAATCCATCCTTAATATCAATCTGCTGGCTACACATTACATAACTGCAGCCGGGACTGCCAGAACAGCCCTTCATATGGTGACACTCATATGCAGAGTCCTTAACAGGAAAGTTCCACTGTACAATGAATTCTGGTCATGCTCCCAACATTCTAGAGTGGCATCTTCCTGTTCCCATAATAAGCGTTTTAAAATGTGGGAACAGCACAACGCACATAAATACTTTTAATAGCCTGCCTCAATACTTCAGTGTACTACCAGTTCTGCCCATGGTTTCAATCACTCCATGATTAAGTAGAAAAGGCAGCAGGTAACCAGCGTTAGAAAACTAGCAGCGTGTGAAATCCACGTAGACCGATCTGTGACTTTTCTATCCAAAATAGACTGCATTATCTCCTTAGCCTGCTGCTACCTCATTGATAAGGAACTTAAGGAATACATTAACTCACCTATAACTGTAGTTCTAGGTGGATATGTGCAGACTCTGCCCCACGAAGTCAGATCTTACACACAAAGCAGGATCGGGTGCCACTTGCCAGGGGTGGCTGGGTAGGTTGTGTGGGTGCGAACCCTATACCACTCCTAGAAAGAGTTATGCAAAACCTTACCCTAACAGTAGATCTTGGAGGAATGTCTCTTGCAGCAAAGAGATTACTTTTGGGAGTTCCCAGCAGAGGGTGATGTGACACAGCAGCTCTTCTAGCAGTTTTGTACCAGGGACCACCAACCGAAGACATCTTCCTGCTTCATATACAAGTGTGGGCGGTCCCTGATATCCTCAGTCCCACCGCCGGATTCAGCTCGCAAAAGCGAGGACCGAGGGGAAGCCGAGGTACCAATAAGTCCCAACCCAAAGTCACTGGACAAGAATTTGCTCTGTCAGAGAAGAAGAGGGACAGAGGATGGGATAGTACTTGCTGCAAGAGACATTCCTCAAAGATCTATTGTTACGTTAAGATTTTATGCAACTGTACTATCTTCTATGGAATGGTCTCTTGCAGCAAGTCATTACTTTTGGGAGAGTCCCAAGCAGTTATGTCCACGTGGGAGGGCAATTACGATAGGAGACCTTGTAGGACTGCACAGCCAAAGGCAGTCCTACGTATCGAGGAAATATCCAGATTGTAATGCCTTGTGAAAGCATAGACTGTGGACCAGGTAGCTGCATTGCAGATATCTGAAATGGAGGTGCCCTGAAAGCAAGCCGCAGTAGTGGCCACAGCTCTAGTACAGTAGAATAGGCTCGGACAGGCCCAGGTAAAGGCTTGTTACAACAAAATGTAATAGCTTGCCAACCAGGATGAAAGCATACTGCCTCAGCAATCGTGGAGGCTGGCTGTGACCTGGGGCTAAAGAGATCTTCTAAAATAGATCAGTCCATTAGCATAGTAGCATAGTAGATGACATCGAAAGTTATGGTGAGATGTACCTGAGTGAAGTAGTCTGGGTAGTAGACGGAAGCTCCAATGGTGATTTAAAGTATGTTTGGAGAATACTGAAGGAAATAAGGAAGGAAGGGCGGGCTAGTATGAAGGACCACCCGATCCTTGCAGAAAAATCAAACAAGATTCCCTACAAATTAGGTTATGAAGCTCAGAAATACGTCGAGCAGAAGTGACAGCCACCAGAAATAGGGTTTTCCGTGAAAGAAAACGGAGTTCACAAGTAGCTGCTGGCTCAAAAGGCTCAAGGGTAAATTTTTCTATCATAAAATTGAGAGCCCACAGAGGACTGGTCTTCTAGGCAGTTTAATATGCAACATTCCTTTCAAAAACATCTTAGCTAGATGAAGTCTGTACAGTAACGTGCCATCCAGAGGTTCATGGAAGGCCGAGATGGCAGCAGAGTACTCTGATGGAAGATGAGCTGGACTCTGATAGTGAGGCCAGGTAGTCCAGAACCTTAGTCAGTGGACAAGAATAGGGGTCCAGACATCGAGAGGCAGCCCATATGGAAAAGCATTTCCATTTCGAAAGGTATATTGCTCTTGTTGCTGGTTTACAGGAGGCCAGGAGAAATTTGGTAACAGGAGAGGACGTTTGTAGACTAGTTATGAAAGCGTTCCCAGCAGCCCAGCATGAAGTGGCAGAGCCTTCAGATAGGGATGTTACAGGGTTCTTTAAGTTTTAGAAGAGGCTGAAGATTGGAGCACCTCAATTGTTGAGACAGACCACCATTAGATTGTTGTCCAACTGTATCTGCAACAATCTAGAGTAAAGAGGTTGGAATGCCGGAAGGGTTAAGCAGAATACCCTCTGTTCCAGGAGACAGAGGTCCACCAGCCCAGTGTCCGATATGGACACAGGCGTGCGCTCCATTCAGTCAGGGATGCATCTGCGGTGGACGCCTGCAGTGGAGGGAGAGTCTGAAAAGGCATTCCTTGGAATAAACTGGTGTCTACTGACCAGCAATGCAGAGCTGATAGAGAGAGAGAGAGAGAGAGGGACTTTGACCACGCATTTCAAATATTTCTTGGGCTTTGAGACCATTGATGCTGGAGGGTTCACTGACTAGATCTCTTAAGACGACGAGTGAGTGCTACTGTAGGGATGGCAGCGACCATGGGACACTGGGAGGCATAGCAGTAGTGTAGCTGTGACTACTTCCTACATCTGAATGCGTGATGCCAGAAACAGTGAAGCCTGCCGGATGCCTGGACAGCAAGTTCTGGCTGAGACTATATCCAGGATGGCTCCAATGCACTGGTGTGAGTCGGGGTCAAGTTGGACTTTGGCCAACTGACTAATCCCTAGAGTATGAAAATATCTGCAGGAAAAACCTCTAGGTAAGAAAAACAAAACTGTTCTGTTTTAAAGGGGCCAGCTGTTGCGACAACCGTTAGGTATTTGGTGAATACACGCAGGGCCAAGGAGAGGCTGAAGCGGAGTGCGTAAAAACAGGTTACTCACTTGTAACTGTAGTTCTAGGAGTGGTATATGTTGTTCATCCACACTATTTGGCATGTCCCTTTCCCCTTTAAGGATTGCTGGAAGGTCTTCAAGCTGGCTCCTCCAATCCATCCAGGTGGTATAGCTCTCAGCTCCACCCCATGATGCCAGATCTTAGTCTGCTGGAAGCCAGGTTTGTGAATCGCAGCCGGGGAGGTCCGTGCATCTGTAAGCCGGTGGGAAAATGAACAAAGGGTACTAGGGTCCACCCCCTAAAACTCAGCCTATGGAAGTTATGTCATGGGGGTGGCCCCTATACAGGAGCTGCTGAAAAAGCTGCCGTGAGACAGCTCCACTTGGTGGTAACTCCCATAAGTTACGACTTACTGCAAGAGACCAGTCCGTGGAAGATCTACTGTTACAGGTGAGTAACCTGCTTTTCTAGGATCGTGGATATGTTGTTCATCCACACTATTTGGCAGACTCCTAGCAGTTCTCCGGGAGGAGGGAGGCAAGCTGCACATCCCCTACTTTGGGAACAGAGACTGGAGAACTGAGGCCCCAAAACCAGCATCCTGGCATGACTCAAGGTCAATGTGGTAATGGGTAATGAAGGTGTTTGCAGTCTTCCAGGTGGCAGCCGGACAGATTTCCTGGATAGGGATGTCCCTGAAAGCAGCCACTGATGCAGCGGTATGGCAGGTAGAATGAGCTCTTATCACTGTAGGAAGGTCCTTGCCGATCAACCTATAGCTGAGATCAATGCAAGATGTAATCCATCTCGCGATCATCCGCTTTGCTGCAGGTCTGCCAGAAGTGGCTTCAGCGCTGGTGACAAAAAGCTGGCGAATCTCGCCCCGAACTTCTGCCGTCCTCTCCCTATAATAGGAGACAGCTCATCTCTGGTTCAGAGTATGGAGCCTGCACTCTGCATTCGAGGTGTAGTTTGGGTAGAACACAGGTAGAGTCAAAACCTGGTTAGGGGAAACTCCTGACACCACTTTCGGGAGGAATTTCGGCTGGGGGCGCAGGACAACCGTGTCCCTGTGGAAGACCAGATTAGGGGAGTCCACTGAGAGCGCCTGAAGCTGCGCTGTCCTTCTGGCAGATGTGATAGCCACCAGAAAGGCAGTCTTCCATGGCAAGTGTGACATCTCACACTTGTGCATTGGTTCAAATGGCTTGCCCATGAGCTCTGCCAAGGCCAGCAGTAAATACCATGGAGGTGGATGTTCACACACTGGAGGAGATATGTGATCAAGGCCTTCGAAAAAGTGCCAGATCACGTTCTCCTGTGCCACTGTCTGCTGACCGGCCCGAACCCTAAGCAGAGATGTCTGCCAGGTGCACCTTAAGGGTCACAGACCAAAGATCTACTTTGGACAGAGACCAAAGGTAGCCTAAAATGCTAGCCACAGTACAGGACAGAGGGTCCAGGCCCTTGCCCCGACACCAAATGGAAAATCTTTTCCATTTGAAGGCACAGCACTTTCTGGTAGACTCCTTCCTGGATGCTTCCACTACTGTGAGTACAACCTTGGAGAGACACAAAGCCTGGAACTCTAGCTGCTAAGGTACCAGGATGTCAGGAGCAGGGATTGAAGGTTCGTATGGAGGACTTTCCTCTGATTGAGAGAGATCAGGTCCTGGTGTGCTGGAAGATGCTTCAGGAGCCTGTTGCTGAGGCTGGATACCAGAACTGGCGTGGCCAGTCTGGGGCTACCACAATCACCTGTTCCTTGTCCCTCCTCACCTTGCGGAGCACTCTGTGAATCAAGGGGAAATGGAGGGAAGGCACAGAAGAGGTCTGGGGTCCATGGCCTTGAGAAAGCACCCCACCCCCTGCAGTGATCCTTGCTGAGGGGAGTGGGCATGAAACAGCCTTAGCTTGGTGTTTTCCCTGGAGGAAAACGGGTCCACCATTTGTTTGCCCCAGTGGGAGAACAGGCTGTAAGCTACCTCTGGATGAAGAGACCACTCATGGGATGTCTCGCCTAGGTGGCTGAGGGCATCTGCTTTGATTTGAGGCTCCTGCAAAATGGATGGCTAGGAGATCTGCCTCCAGTCAGCTCACAAGTGTCCAGAAGCGAAGCGTTTCCATGCACAGCAGCCAGGAGTGCGTGCCACCCTGCTTGTTGAGCTAGTACATGGTCATGGTACTGTCCATCTGGACTTTAACCACTTGAACCTGAAGCTGCTGAGCACATGCCATCAGTGCTAGTCTGACGACTGAGCTCCAACAGGTTGATGTGGTAATGGGACTCCTCGGGGGTCCAGAACCCGTGGGCTCTGTTGTCCCCCATGTGGGCTCCCCAGCCCACAAGAGGCATCGGTCGGGAGGATGACTGTCTGCTCAGGGTGACAAACTGGATCCCTTCCTGCAACTGATCCAGGATGGTCCACCACGGGAGAGAGTTCCACATCTTCCGGGTCACAGTGATCAGCTGGTGGAAATGACCCAGGCGCTGAGTCCACTGGGCGGCCAGCTCCCATTGAAGGGGCACATATGCCACCTGGCCCAACAGCATGTAACCCAGAAGTGCAGAAAGTCCTAGGCATGGCACAACTGCCCAACCAGAAACTGGGCAAAGGAGGAGGGAACCTCCACCCTATCCGCCAAGAGCAGAGCACTGGCTCTGCCACGATGAACCACACCACCTGAGAAGGCATGAGCTCCGACTTGGTCTCACTGATCAGGAGGCCAAGTTGAGAGCAGGTCTGGAGGGTCAGGTCCCCGGACCTGTCCACCTCTTGCTGGGTGGAACCTGCCAAGAGCCAATCGTTGAGGTACGGGTATACCCTAACCCCCTCGACGCCAGAGGTGGGCTGCCACAACTGCCATGCATTTGGTGAAGACCAATAGGGCCGATGACAGGCCGAATGGCATGGCTCGGAACTCTTAAAAGGTTCCCTCTGCTCTGAAGTGGAGGAGCCGTTGGTGAGACTGATGGATTGGGAGATAAGAGAACGTGTCCTGAAGATCCAGTGAGAAGAACCACATGTTTTGCTCCAAGGATGGTATGATCTGGGACAGAGTTACCATCCAGAAGGTGTGTGTCCTGAGATACTGATTCAGGTCATACAGATCTAGAATGGGGCACCAGCTTCCCCCCCCCCCAATCCGCTTCGGGACCAGGAAGTACCTGGAAACGAACCTTGGGCTGACTGGAGATCTGCCACTTGGACCACTGCCTCCTTGAGGAGGAGCTGGGCTATGTCGTGTCTCAGAGCAGACAGAGTGTTGGCTGATGCTGTCTCCTCCCGTGGGGCGTGGGCTTGGCTGGGTGGGTACTGCTTGAATTCTAGAGGCAGATGTTGGCTGACCATTTCCAGGACCCACCAGTCCATGGCAGCAGAATACGTGGAAAGGCAGTGGTGGAGCCGACCCCCCATGGGAGGATCCAGAGCTGGTGTGACAGGAATAGGGGTGGCCACGTCGTCCAGTCACTGGGCAGGCTTGGAGGAAGAGGGTCCAGGGCCTGAACTCCAACCTCCTCTGCAGACCTAGGGAGGTCCGAGCTTGGGCTGGGGGCGCCAAGACTGTGCCTGCTGTGCTCCCTGAAAGGAGGACCGCTGGGCCACAGGAGCAGAGTGCTGAAAAGGCTTCTGCTACTGCTGCTTCTTAGGGCCAGAAGCACTTTGAGCAGAAGTCAGAGTCCAAGGTGGCACAGGACTGTTCCATTTGCTGAAGGTGACCATCCACACCTGGTCCGAAGAGATCGGTGCCCAGGAAAGGATCAGCAAGTTTACATTGGCTATCTGCCATGAAGGGGGAAGACCTCAGCCATGCCCTGCAGCATGAGGCAATCGCAGCTGCCACCGAATGGGCGAACGAGTCCTCAATGTCCAGAGCCATCTGAAGCTGCTGCTTAACAGCACGGCCCTGATCCCGGACCTGCTTGACCATAGTCTGAAGGTCCATGGAGAGATGTGGGAGAACTTCGTCCAAGGACCCTAGAAGGGCATGGGAGAAGTGCGCCATGATGACTGCTGAGCCTGCCTGACGGAGGCCTAAAGAGGAGGCCGCACAGACCTTCCTGGCAGAGTGGTTGTTTCTTGGACTCCTTGTCCATGGGTCTATCAGTGTCGGCACAACTGCATGTACGTCTGAACACAGAGGCAGTCACAAGGCTCTCGGCCGAGGGATGTTCTGTGTACCCAGAGAGGGACCCCATGGGCACTGCATACTTGCGGGCCATCCGGGCAGATGGTGCTGGGCAGGAGACTGCCAAAGCTCCAAGGCTGGACCAACAATGGCTTCGGCCACAGGAAAGGCTTCCGTCAAGGTATCCTCCCTCTTGAGAATGTCAGTGAGAAGGTACTCTGCCCGTTTCTGGATTGGTTCCAAGGGTATCCCATGGATTAGGAGAGAAGGCGGAGAATTCCTTGAAAAGACGAAGGGGCCTTCCGTCGACAGATCACTCGGCCGACTCGTCATCCTGTGGGTGAGTGAAGATCAATGTCATCTGAATCAGAGGTATCTGGATATAACTGTCGTCAGCCAAGGTTGCCCTCAACGTGCCTGGGGAGATCAGGTGTGAGGGTGACAGAGATCCAGTGAGGAAGACCTGGGCTGACTGAGCTTCCTTTGTAGGAGCCCTTCCCAAAGGCTATTTAGGAAGTGGCTCCACCACAATCTGTGGAGAGACTGAAATCGGCTGAACCGGAGCGGGTTTAGCCGGCTCCATGAGTGGAGGAACAGATTTTGCTGTTTCCAGAGGAGTTGGCTTCAGCCTAGGAAGCGAAAGCCAAGTAATGGCCGGGGTAGAGACAGTGGTCGGCTTCTGTCTGGACAGGATCAGCTGCTGCCATATTAGATCCTCATAGCATTGGCACAGCTTCCGCTGAAGCCTCTCCTCAGAGGACGACGAGGATAACCGATGGTGTCGCCTCTTTTTGGAGCACTTGTGCGCCTTCCTCGGCCTGTCTGTTGAGGGAGTCAGATCTCGACCTGGCCGAGTCGGTTACTCGGGAGACACCAGTGGGACCAGTTCCTCGACAGGATCCCCAACTGGTTGGGTCTCTTCATTGGGAAAAGACAGGACCGAAGTCCTACTGAGAGACTCGTCAATCAGAACAGGAGACAGCAGATTGATGGGACAGAGAATGATCTCAGCCTTGTTAATGGAGACCTCAGTCCACTGGCGAGACAGCAAGACTGAAAAGCCAGTGGCCTAGGAGGCAATCTTGATTGAAGTCGATACTGCCAGATCCTGGGATAGAGATCACTCATGATCCCAAGAGAGTCTTCGCTGAGACCAATTCAGATCCTTATCCCTTTAACGGGACCAAGAGGAGTGAGAGCCCGCAGGTCCCTTCGCCCTTAGTGGGAAGAGAATGGCACAACCCTCGGAAGGAACTCGAAAAGGTGACACTGCAGCCCATGCCGCTTCTTCGAACGCCTGCATTAGCTCCAGCTATTCAACGGATCCCACAGCCGCGGACAACACCCACTGGGCCTCTTTACATTTCACTAGAGAATTCCGTTTTTCGGGCCTGCCAATTTGAGGTGTGCGAGACCACAGTTTAAGACGTCCGGGTGAAAAGAGAGACACATCTCACGAGTCTTGGTGTCACGGCCAACATCCAGACAATAAATGCACGTGGTATGCGGATCACTGCGCAACATTTTTTGGCCGCACCAGCGAAATCTAGGGGAAGATTTCTCTTACACGATGGAATGATGAGAATCACTATCGCTAACTCGAACAAGTCGAAGTTTCAGAATAACCAAAGGTTTTTATGCCAGGGCTTACAAAAAGCCAAGAGCAAAGAGGTGGCAAACTGAATCTTACAGCAGAAAGGAAGATCTGGCGTCATGGGGCGGAGCGAGGGCTATACCACCCGGGTGGGTGGGAGGAGCCAGCTTGAAGACCTTCTGGCAATCCTTAAAGGGGAAAGGGACATACCAAATAGTGTGGATGAACAACATATCCACGATCCTAGAAAACTGTTTAGTGTTAATCTAACAAGTAGAAAAGAAGAAACCTGCGATGAACAGGATGGATAGGGATATGCAGGTAGGTACCCTTCATATATCTAGGACACAAAGCCATTCTCCCCGTTTCAGCACTGGCATGATGGAAGTCATGTTTATCATGCAAAACCTTTTGTACTGAATGGAAAAGCCCATTTTTCTGCGGTCCTGTATCGGACCGAGGTCTCCAGTCTGTTTGCGCACCCAAATAAAGTAGAAATAATGGAATCCCTTTTGATATTGACAGGAGGGTTCTGGAGAAACTGCCTGTGTTACCAGCAAAGTCCTCAAATTCTCTTGAAGGAGAGATGCATGATCTGATTAGATAAATTCCAGATCATGACCATGCTGTATAATCTGGAGTACTCATTCATCTGAAGGGATCAGTCGCCTGGCCTCTAAATAGAGAGAAAAACAACTGCCCGCAGCCTCCGAGGCTCGTGTAGAGGAAGTGGGGGAAAAAGAAACCAAACGAACAAAAAAAAAAAAAAAAAAAAAAAACTTTGGTGGGTCACCGAGTAGAGGCCCCAGCCAGTCCAGGAGGGTGGGAGCGGGAGCCACATGTGGCGGAGCAGTTGTCTCATGTAGGCCGAGTATGACCTTGCTAACCGCCAGTATTGATATCTCTATTTTTAACCTCTTTCAGGATAGTAAGAAGATAGGATACGATAGGGCGTAAGCGGATTATGGGACATGCCTTTAACTGTATGGAGCACCCAGCCTGATGCCTGCAAGTCATCCTGTAAAGTTTGAGTACCTGGCCCGAAATAACTTGGACCCTTGAAAAAAAGGGGCATTCGTTATGTTGCACATTAGGCGTAAAGCTCGACAACTGAAGCCAGGTGTAGTGTCACAAATAAATGCAAATAGCTGACAGTCGGGCCAAGGTATCTATGGCATAACCCGACCTGGGTAGGTAATGGGAAATGACATTACTAGCTGACATAGTAGCCAAGAATCACTCCAGTGCTGGTGAAGGAGGCAGAGAGTGATCTCAATGGCAGATGACCCAAGGGTATGTTGGTATGTAATCCTAGGACCCATGTAACCTGGAATTTTGATATTCATGGTACTGGAGAAATGGTGGCTTGGATTCCACATTTCAAGTAAGAGCAGATGAATTAACTGAGACTAATTGAGAGGGGTTACTCACGAACATTACTGAACAATACTAGAGAAATTGTTGACCAGGTCCCCTAGAACAGATTTGTTCCATAGTAAACAAATACAAAATAAAAAAAACAAAAAACAAACCTTCAACTAACCTTTGTCAGTACTTTTAACCCTCAGTCTAATTCTATAGCCGATATCATTAAGCAGCATTGGTATATAGTTAAACAGGACTCAGGCCTTACCAATTTGGATGAGGGACCAAAGTTTGCATACCTCAGGGGAAAGACCATTAAAGACCAAATTGTGCATTCTCTGCAGCCCACACAACATAATCCCAGAATGTGGATTCCAGAAAGGGAAAATAGCTGCAATAAATGTGGAAATTGCAAATTTTGCTCTAAAGTTATTACTGCAAAATCTGTAAAGGACCCCAACAAAGGAACAGATGTTCCAATAAGGGGTTTTATCACATGTAGCACTACAGGTGTGATTTATCTTGCTATATGCAAGTGCGGTTGCTTCTATGTTGGAAAGACTACTAGGGCATTCAAAAATCAGAATTGGGGAACATGAAAGAGCAATTCTAAATGAGGATTTAACTAATGCCTTAGCTATGCATGTGTTTAAGATGAGATCCAAAAAACATGTATTCTCTTACATAGGTTTAGAGAAACCATTTTTGTCTGGGGGGGACCTCCATTTACTGCTGAAAAGGGAATAATATTGGATTTATACATTTAAAGCTTTGGATGGCAAAGGATTAAATGGTAGATTTGAAGTTAAGCCATTTTTGAAAACATAATCTGTACAATATGAAATGATTATTTTATAATTATATTTTTAACTTTTTTTCTTTCTTTTTTCTTACACAGATTTGCACCAGCATATGCTGCGTGGCTTTACAACTGGGTGCAATCTTTCTCACTTTTGGCAGGTTTGACTATAACAATGCTAATGACTGTAGTATGGTATAGTGCTAAAAATGTTACACCTCATGCTTTGTGCATAATATATTGGATTTTTACTGGAGAATATGATTACCAGAAAAATCTTTTATTATAAGAATGATGTAATGATTTATTGTTATGCACACCATGTTTTTACTGCTTTTGTTTTTTTTTTTTCTTTATACTGTGTGTTTAATTGGGATATTAGATAAATGTCTTTAAATTTCCTGTGCATTTAAGGACCTGGTTTGGTAATGTCTCGAAACCTTTGAGAAAGCCCCCAATTGGGCGAAACACGTCAGGTGACGAGATACCAGGAAGTGTGTTGTGTGCTAAGCTGTATTCTTTATCGGACTCACGTTTGGCTTTATATTGGATTTTACTTTGTTGAAACATTAAAGTTCATTGTGGTCAAAGTCACCACTATTCCGAGAGTCGGTGAGTCCTTTCAATTTTCTTATTAAGTCTCGAGTGAGACTCTGCCTGTGTAAGCCTTTGTTACGGTGTTGGTTTTCCGTTCATCTATCTTACTGGAGAAAAGACCTGTTACCCCAGATGATGAAGTCTTCAGGGATTTTTTTTTTTTAAATTGGGTGGTAAAGGGCTCATGTGATCATGAGTGGCATTAGAGTCCACTTCCGAGAGAATTTGAAAGGAAGGGAGGAACCAGAGGAGCTTAATAAATATGATCCATTGTAGAGAGAACAGCTGAGATAGCTGAAGACTGATGCGAAGTGACCAGCATGGCATTCTGGTAAGTTTAAATTAAATCAGTTGGGAACAAACCACCAAGAAAGACTCCTCCAGCAGATTAAGGTATTCTGCCCTATCCTTAGCTTGTAATGCATCTGCAGTAGAAAAACCCATGACTGTTTTGTTTATTTCATCATTTCGTGGAATGAAGGGTCATCAGGACGGGGAGCTGCAGATCCCAGGCAGGCCTGCATCCAAAGAAGAGATTTCTGGAGAGAAAAAAAAAAACTCTAGGAGAAATTTCAGCTCATAGAAATCCATGTGGTTAAGGTCACTGATTAAGTCAACTGGGAACACTTCTTCCTTATATGGAAGACTTTTTTGGAACAAGTGACCAGGGTGGGAATGGATCCACAGCATGAATATTCCTAGGCGGAAGAGCAGGAGTTCATGGAGGAATCATCCTGCCCCAGTGGATCAGACGGCTGGGAATGCCATAAGGCAAGCAAGACGTGCCTTACTACAGTGGAGACATCCATTTCCTTCTGAGAAGGAGGGAAGGGGGGAGTGAGTTTAAGACACATGGGGATGATGGAGGGGAGTGGATGTGTAGTCTGAGCAGGTCTTGCCCCTGGATGGTAAAGTCCAGGGCTCCAATCTCCATCCGCCTGATCCTGTGATTATCCACCAAGAGGGTGAAGGGGTAAAAACATGGCATAAGCCACTGTCACAAAGCCCTATTTACTAAAAGAATAGGAGGGTGCACCACTGACGGAGGAATACCTGGAATGGTAGCAGTCAACGAGGCATGAGAGACTGATGGAACCCAGAAAGGGATATTTATGTGCCTTTCTATAGTGCTGGAAGCAGCGTTGATGAGGGAGTGAAAAAACGTCCAGTCAATGAGAAGGCAGAATAATGATGCAGTCGATTGAGGACAGCTGTCGACGAGAAAGAGATGCCCGTCAATGAGAATATGGAGGCACTGTCTATGGATATGGCAGTCAGTGAGAACAGAGATACATTGTTGGTGGTAGCCGATGAGAAGACAGATGCATTGTCAACAGTGGTAGCTGTCAATGAGAGCACAGATGTGCAGTCAATGAGAATACAGATGCAGCGTCGACTGTGGCAACGGTTAAGAATATAATTGCATAGTCGATGGTGGTAGCCGTCGATAAGAAATATAGATGCATTGTCGATGAGAATACAGATGCATAGTTGGTGGTAGCAGTCAAATATAGATGCATCATTGATGGTGTGGTGGCCATTGAGGAGTAAGAAAGAGGGTGAGGAGGGTATTCCTGCTCTGTGTGTCCAGAAATGTAGATCCATAGACTGGGAGCTCTTGCTGGATGAGATCCCAGTTGTGTAGAATCTTCCATCTTGTTTCTCGTTGATGACTGCTGTTTTCAGAAGTTGTTCTAGCTGCTGTGCAAGCTAAAGACTGCGGGGGAAAGTGAACTGAGGATACCAGGGACTGCCCACACATATAGGAAGCAGGAAGATGATGTAATCGATGGGCAGTCCCTGGTACAAAATTGCTAGAAGAGCTGCTATGTCACAGCACCCTCTGCTGGGAACTCCCAAAAGGGATGACTTACTGTAAGACCATTCTGTGGAAGATCTATGGTTACAGGTGAGTAACCTATTTTTCTAGAGGCGTGGATATGGTTCACATCCACACTCTGGTAGACTTCCATGACACGTGTGAAAACTCACCACTATGCATGCTGAAACGGCTTGATCATGAGAATAGCCAGGACCAGCAGGTAAGTCCCATAATGAAGGTGGATCACACACCAGAGGGGATTAGTCCAGGCTCTTGAAGTGCCTGACCACCTTCTCCCGGGACAGACTGCATACAGGTCCGCACCCTGAAAACGGATGGCTGCTAGGTGCACCTCTAGGGTTGTTGCTCGCAGTCCCAGCTGGGAAAGGGACCAGAAGTAGTCCAGGATGCTAACCACCAGGCAGGTGAGTGAATAGAGCTCCTTGCCCTGGCACCAAATCAAAAATATCTGCAATTTGAAGGCATGACACCTACCAGTCTACTTTCTGGATGCCTCCACAACGTCCTCCAACAGACCCATGGCTTGGAACTCCAGCATCTCAGGAACCAGGCCAGTGATGCATGGACTGAAGGTCGGGATGCAGGACCGTCCCCAGAAGTCTGGTCAGTAGGCCTGCGCAGAAAAAAAAAATAAATAAAAAAATAAAAAACACACACACACACACACCAGAGTCCTGCTGCCGACACTGAGGAGACTGGGGTACCAGAACTGCTTTGGCCAGTCTGCAGCTATCAGGATCATGTGTGCTTTCTACTTCCTGACCTCAACCAGATCCCTGTGGATCAATGGGAAGGGAAAAAACATGCACTAGGCCCGGGGTCCAGGGCCTAGCGAAGGCATTCCCACATCAGTGCCCCAAACTGTGCGTGGTGTGTGTGCATGCAGACACAAAACAGCCTCAGTTTGGCATTCTCCCAGGAGGCAAACAGATCCACTGAGGGCAAACCCACTAGAACAGGTGGTTCATCACCTCCTGATGAAGAGACCACTCATGCAACATCTCCTACCAGGCTGAGAGGGTACACCAGCTGGCTGTTCTCCTCCGTAATGTAAATTGCCAGATCAGCACCCAGACTATGCATAACGGTCCAGGTGCGGAGGGCCTCCTGACAAGAGAAGGGAGTGTGTGTTGCCCTGTCTGTTCAGGTAAAACTTGGTTGTGGTATTGTCAGTCTGGACTTGAACAACCTGACCCCTGATCAGCAAAGCAAATTCAGTGAAGGCCAGCCATACTGCACGGAGTTCCAACAAGTTTATGTGGTGACAGGACTCCTTGGGAGACCCATGTGGTCCCCCAGGTATGCTCTCCACCCAGTGAGAGACGTGCCCATCAGCGTGATGTTCAGCTCTGTGCAGACAAAGTGGGATTCCTTCCTCCAGATTTTCTGGGAACAACCACCACTGGATGGTGTCCCACACTGGCCAAGTCACAATGATCAGCTGATCCAGGTGACTAGGCAATGGGACCTCTAACTCCTCTCCCACTGGAGGGGGCGCATCGGCTAGTGTGCATAACAGACTATGCTGGTGCAGCAGGATACCATGTACCCCAGCAGCTGCAGAAAATTATGGGCAGGGCATGAGAGCACAACATGAAATGACCAGCAAAGGAGGTAAGATCCAGTGCCTGGTCCACCAGGAGGTGGGCCTCGGCCTGCAGGGAGTCTAGTTTTGCCCCGATTACCCCGACTGCCTGCTTTGGCACCAGTTTGGACTTGTTTGGGTTTACCAAGCGGCCCCAAGCCTCTGCAGGTCTGGAGAGCCAGGGCTCTGGATCTTGCCACGGTCTCTCTGGATGGATTGGCAATCAGCCATTCATCCAGGTAGGAGTAAACCTTAACACAGATTCACCACAGGTGGGCCACCATCACTGCCAAACACCTGGTGAAGACCCTCTGCGCTGAGGAGAGGCTGAACAGCATGACCTGGAACTGGTGCTGGACCCTCTCCACTTGAAACCGTAGATACCAGTGGTGGGACCTACAGACAGATATGAAGAATGTCTTGGAGGTCCAGGGAGCATAAAGTACAGTTATGTAAGAACTTACCGTAACAGTAGATCTTCGAGAACAGCTCTTGCAGCAGGTTACACCATTAGGACTGAAGCCGGCAGGCGCCAGGACCCCGGAGATCTTTTCTAGCTAGCTATCTTCAGCGGGGACCGCCCCCGACGTCGGCCCGCCTCCGACGTCAGGCGTGGTATAAGAGGGGGCGGTCCCGCCAGAATCCCCAGTTCTCCCGCCGGAGATTCCCGGCCAGAGGTTGCAATAGCGGGGGAGACCAAGGATCCACTGTCAGAAGGCAAAAAGGAGTACGAAAACTCTGAGTAGAGAAGAAGGAAATTCCCTTACGAGGAAAAAAGCTGACTCCTGCGCTCGCCCAGCCATGCGGAAGAAATCAAATTCCTGACGCCTGAACATTCAGACTGGCTGGCTGAAATACTCGCCATCCTTTTCCCTCACTCCTCCGCTTCTAGAGGAGCAACTGCGGCCGAAGACTCCTCCAAGGGGATACGGCGGGCGGAGATTTGCTGTAAGAGCTGTTCAAGATCTACTGTTACGTAAGTTCTTACGTAACTGTACTATCTTACCGACATACAGCTCTTGCAGCAGGTTACACCATTAGGACTGATTCCCAAGCAGTAAAGCTTGACCCTTCACATCGGGAGGAGGAAAAGAAGAAACCGAGGAGCAGCCACCAACCTCGATTCAGGACAGGACGCCTGCAGCACGGCCTGGCCAAAAATCAGCCCTTCGCCTAGAGGCGATATCCAGACTGTAATGCCTGATAAAGGTATGCACAGAGTTCCAAGTAGCTGCAGCGCAAATAGTTGAGGTTGAGACATTCTTGAGAGCTGCAAAAGAAGTGGCTAGCACCCCTCTAGTAGAATGGCCCCCGGACGGAGCCGGGAGGGGCTTTGTTTGGATTGGTAGCAATGGGAGATGCATTGCACAAGCCAGCGGGATAAGGATTGCTTAGACACTGGCCGACCTCTCATTCTCTGTGCGAAGGGACAAAAAGTGTTCAAGCCCCAAAGGACTTAGTTCTATTGAGGTAATACCTCAGGCTGCGGTGAACATCAAGAGTATGGAGCAAAGCTCTCCTCTATTGGAATAGTTCGAAGTAGACCGGAAGGTCAATATCCTGATTTAAGGTCAGAGCTGAAACCACCTTAGGCAAAACTAGGATTCGCTCAGAGACACTCTGTCTCGTGAAACCAAATAAGGCTCCTTACACATCAGGGCATGAAGCTCAGAAATCCTTCTGGCTGAAGTAACTGCAACTAAAAACAACGTCTTCCAAGACAGAAAACGTAGCTCGCAATCCGCGGCTGGTTCAAAGGGAGGGAGCGTGAGTTGCTCCAAAACAAAAAGGAGATCCCATGGAGGAATCGGATCTTTAATAGGAGGCCTAAGGTGCAGTACCCCTCTCAGGAACTCCCGAGAAGCGTCCAGTTGAGCAATGGTGCGTTGGCCCACCGGCTGGTGATAGGCCGAAATAGTACAAAGGTGTACTTTAATAGAGGAGTAGGCTAACCCCGAAAGGAAAGGGAGAGGAGGTAGTCCAAGACTGCCTCACAGGGCAACCTAAGGAGAAAGGTCACGGAGCCCGCGTGACCAAAGACAGAATCGGCACCATTTCATGGCGTGGCAGCCGGCTTGGCTGCAGAGAGTACCTCTGCAACCTCCTGCGAGACCCCGTGTCGCATGATGGCTACGCCTCTAGGAGCCAAGCTGCAGGTTCAAAGACCAGCAGATCCGGATGTAATAACGAACCTTGCTCCTGAGACAGGTGAGAACTGCGCCGGGTAGTGGAAGTGGAGGTTCAGCTAGCCGCGCCAGCAATGGGAACCATATTACTGTCCAGCCAGAATGGGGCCACCAGAATCACACGCCGCACGCTCCCTGCGCAGTTTGAGCAGAACCTCTGGATCAACGGGAAGGAGGAAAGCGTAGAGGAACCTGTTCTCCCAGGAGATGGACAACGTGAGTCTCGCCAGAAAACTCCAGGCCCTGGATCTAGCGAGCAGAAATTGCGCAGTTTTATGCTGGATGGGGATGCGAATAGGTTCAATTCTGGAGTTCCCAATCAGGAACAGGTCCTCTGCTACCTCCTGAAGAAGTTCCCATTCGCGGACTCTGGCCTGGGAGCGACTCAGGCGTCTGCAATCGTTGTCCACGCTGAACATGTACCGCGATCAGATTCTGCGCCTGTGTCCGATTACCCAATCCCATACTCTCATGGCTTCCCTGCAAGGGGGTAAGAGTGCTCCTTGTTTGTTGAGGTAATACATAACCGCCGTGTTGTCCATCTGAAGCAGGATGGTACACGGTGGGATCAAGACTGGAAAGCCGGAGAGCATAGAGTACCGCCTCATCTCCAGAACACTGATGTGCAGATGAGCTTCCAGCGGACTCAAACGCCCTGGAGACTTCACCCCATCCAGGTGAGCTCCCCACCCGAGACCTGTGAGCGTCCGTGGTGAGGTAATCTCTGGGAGACTGACGTTGCAAAAAGGGCGCGGAGGAAGCGACCAGGGCTAACCTGTGCCAGTCCTGAATCACTCTTTTATGATTTCTGACACGGATGCTGCAGATGGTCTTGCCTCTGGGTCCCACTGCGCCTTGAGCATCCACTGCGTTACAGCGCATGTGGAGCCAGGAAGGAAAACTGGGAATGGCCGCAGCCATGTGACCAAGCAGGCGAAGGACCAATCTGGCCAGAGCGGTCTGATTCGCCGATAGGGTCTCTATGAGGGACCTGATGCGCTCCGCCTCTGTCGCCTGGGAGAAAGCCTCCCTGGACTGTGTCCAGCACTGCACTATAGACACTGCAGGTTCTCGGCGAGTACCAAGACAGACTTCTCCTGGTTTATCAAGATCCCGGCGATCTGAACAGGATCTGAGTGTCCCGGATCGCTTGCAGAAGCGCCTCTCGGAGGCGGCCATGAGAAGCCAATCGCGAGGCACGGGAACACACAGTGGCCCTTCCTCCCTGAGCAGCTGCCATGACTGCCATGCACTTTGTAAAACCCTCGAGCGGATGACAGCCCGAAGGAAGAGCTCGGGAATTGGAAATGGTGGCCTAGAGAACTCAAAGCGCAGGAACCTCTGATGCCTGAGCTTATGGGGATGTGCAGGTAGGCATCCTGCATGTCTAGGGACGCTAAATGTCTGCCTTGTTTTAGCATGGGAATGAGACCCGGAAGGGTCACCATGCGAAACCTTTTGTAAACCGATTGATTGAGGTCACTTAAGTCAGAATTGGACGGAGGTCCCCTGTTTTTGGGAACCAGGAAGAAAGTAAGAATAATACCCCAGTCCTCTGGTTTCCTGGGACAGATTGAATCGCCCCTTGTCCAAGAGAGCGATCACCTCTTGCCAAATCAAGTCGCGGTGCTGACCCGAGTATCAGAGCAGAGGAGGCCTCGAGGTGGCCGTTCTTGAACTCTAAAAAGTGGCCTTTGCTGACCAGCTGAAGAACCCACCTGCCGGTGGTTTTGTCTGCCAACCTGACAGGAAGTCTGAATGCGACCCCGACCGAAAAGTCCCGTTGATCCTGAGGAGGGGCGGGAAGGAGTCATGCTGTGGCGGCTGAAGACCCGCTGGCTGGGTGGTCTTGGAGGACGTTGACCCCTGCTGGCGGGCTGCTTCCTGGGTCCTCGGGCGAGCCCCCTGTGTTGTGTGGCGGAACGGGCTGTTGTCTCTGAGTCCGCTGACAGGAAAGGCCTTGGCTCCATAAAGGAGCCAAGCCTCGGCCGGTACATCGCCTGGACTGTCCGGACCGCCTCTCAGCCTCTTGGAGTTTGGTAATGATACGCTCTGACGGATTGCAAACAACACCTCTCCTCGAAGGTAGCATCCAAAATATTTTTCTGGGCGTCTGGGGTGAAACCGAGGAGACACGCAACCACAAGTGCCTCGGTGGCAAACACCTGAGGGCAACCGCCCTGGCTAATAGTCGCTGAATCATATGGCTCTTAAAAACTTGGGTTCCCACGTCTGAACCCGTCCGGAGGAGCTGAAGCATCTCCTCCTTCTGCTCACCTTCCGGCAGCTTCTCAGCCGCCTCAGGCCCCTGCTCCCACAGGGCGTTCTGAAACTGCACCATGTGGGTGAGGTAGTTCAGGGACCTGATGGCAAGTCGGGAAGCTTAGTGCTTTTGCCTCCCCAGAGAGTCCAGCTGTTTGGACTCTGGGTCCGGTGCCAGGGCGCAAATGTTTTGGTCTCTGGGACCGATCATGAGGCAGTAATCACCAGGGAGTCAGCCAGAGGGTGCTGTGACAGGTACTGTCCCCCAGAAGCCCTGCACAGCCTGTCAGCCTTCTTGACACCTGCGAGCGAATGTGGACGTTTCCACACTAGCTTGGTAGACGCCCACAAAGTGTCCACCAAGGTGGCACCACCACAGGCTTAGGGTCTTTCTGCCGACTGCCGCCAGGCGTAGCTCGAGGTCAAGTTCCTCTGCTTCCCAACCCATGTTCTCCTGGATATGTCTGAGTATATCCATGAAGGATGGATCGTCCGGAGGAGACCTTGGAGTCTCACGTGGGTCCGGCGAGGAAGCGAGACCGATGGGGATCTGGACGACAAATAAGATGATCCCGTAAACCCTCCGTCGGCGCGACCGACGCCCTCCTGGACCTCTTGGGACTGGGCGATCCGGAGGACGACGATCTAGACGGAGGTCTCCTCTTAGAGTGCCGGCCCCTGGGAGAAGTCTCAGGCTCCCTGGGGACAGAATGGCCAGCCGACCTCACAGGTGAGGGTGGGGCCGGAGCTGTAGCAACAGGAGGAGGAGGAGGTGGAGGAGGAAGGACTGGGGGTACCACATCCTTCCTGATAGTATCCCACCAGTATGTAAAGAGGTCCTTCACCTCGGCCAAGGACAGTCCCGACGTCTGCTCCGAGGTAGGGGCTGGGCGTAGTCCCAGCGGCGGCTCCATGGGGCCTCGGGCGGTTCAGAGGACCGGGAGACTCCTGCGGCGGGGCGTCCGCCTGGTCATCGGGCTGGGCGAATCCTCCTCGGTGAGGACTCCTGTCCGACCCGGCGTCGGAGGGCGCAGGGAGCCCTCGCTCAGGTAGCGGGCGCCGGTCCCCCACCGGGACGCACACCGCAGAGAAGGGCCGTCGGTCTGGCCGACGCCGATCCCCCGGCCTCCTCAACGGAGTGAGTTCCAAGGTCTTCCGGGGAAGTGAGGAAGACTGGGCGTGGGGCCGGGGCCGAGCCCGACTTGTGGTGGTGGCGTGGTTCCCCGACTTCGCCAAGGCCTTCTGGGCAGATGAAGAGCCCGACGGCCTGGCGGTGAGGCCTGGAGCGGGCTGAGTAAGCGGGGACGCAGCAGGGAGGCGAAGGAGCCTGGGCGGCGGTCCTGACCGAACCGGAGCTCCGGGACTCGGAGGCCCGACAGCGACAGGCAGGATCCTTGGATCTCTTCTTTTTCTCAGCGTGCCGATGTGCCGAATCCCCCTTGGAGGCCATCGTTCGTAGTTGTTCTTCCAGGAGGTAGGCTTGAAGGGCCTTCTGCCGGCGGATCCTGGTGCAGCTATTGAACCCCTGGCAGAGGGAACAGGCCTTAATATCGTGGTCTGGGCCCAGGCACCTGACGCACGCGGAGTGCGGATCCTTAAAAGGTATTTGTTTGCCGCACACACACTTCAAGAATGGCCGGTCGGAGAGGACATCAGATAAGAAAAGGTTGATTGTAGAAAATCTTTCACAGCAAATTTCATAGAATTCTGAAACCACGCTTGGCGTCGCTAGAACTAACCGTAGGTCGAGGCATGCACTTCGAGGCGGAAAGAACTGGAGATTCTGGCGGACCGCCTCTTATACCACGCCTGACGTCGGAGGCGGGCCGACGTCGGGGGCGGTCCCCGCTGAAGATAACTAGCTAGAAAAGATCTCCGGGGTCCTGGCGCCTGCCGGCTTCAGTCCTAATGGTGTAACCTGCTGCAAGAGCTGTATCTCGAAGTAAGATCCACATGCCCTGCTCCAGGGATGGGATAATCTGGCTCAAAGTGACCATCTGGAACTTGCACTTCCATATGTACTGGTTGAGACTGAAGCTCCAGCATGGGGCTCCAGCCTCCTTTTGCAAGAAGCTGGACATCTTATCCCGAGGCACCCGGAACTCTCGATGTGTGGAGGTGGTAGGGTGGTACAGCCTCAAGACAGAGAAAGTCCTCTGCCCACTACATCCAACATCCACTTGTCCATAGTAATAGTAGACCAATGTGGCAACAAAAGATGTAGCCTGCCTCTGACCGGGAGAGCAGTCTGGGAACAGAGAGGTGGAGGCTGACACTCCCTCCAACCCATCACTGGGTAGCTTTTCTGGGAGCACCTGTGGCTGGCTGCCAGGTGGGGCAGCACCACCACTTCCCCTCCCTTTTGGGACACTGACCCTAGACTTCATGGGTTGGCAGGTCCAAAACCTCCCCTGCCGGGGTTGCTGCCAGGCAAGCTGCGACTAGAAGGCCCAATATTAAACAGACGGTTTCTTATACACTTTTTTTTTTTTTTTAAGTTCTTTCTGGGATGAAGTCGCAGAATTAAGGGTGGCACTGGGACTTCTCAATCCTTGTAATATGTCCTTCCACCTCGGGGCCAAAGAGGTTGGTACCCAGAAAGGGAACATCTGCCAAACTCTTTTGGGTGTCCACTGTGAAAGGTGGACAAGTGCAGCCAAGATCTGTGACTCGTGTAGAGAGCCGCTGCCACCATAGAGGCAGCATGAATGGCCCATGTCCAAGCCTGTCTGGAGCTAGTATTTAGCCAGAGTGACTGTGGTCTGATGAGTTCCACCACCCCCCATGTAATAGGGGATAAAGAAATGTGTTCCAATATTGCAGGCAAACCTTATTTTGGTCTAAAACATAATGTTTGTGTAACTAATATTGATCTATAAAGCTAAATCATATCAAAATTTGTGAAGTTACAAGTTTAAATGAGCAATAACTTGTAATATTCAAATGTCTTTTGATATCTGTACTAATCATTTGAGTAGTAGAAAACAGGTGTCTTAAGTGTCTGCACAGACAGAAATACAGGGATAGAGTTCAAGTTACCCTTTTGACTATTATTATCAGGAGGACGGGCCAGAATGCTTGTATGCACATTCTTAAAGTGCAAACCTATTTCTTTCTTCTTAAGGTCTTAACTGGTAATGACTACTATTGCTATCCTTATATAGTAGTATAATTTACATTATCAATACATTTGAGCTAAGTAAGGATTAGGTCATGCAAGAACTGAAAGAAAAATTGCATTGTCATGCAAGAACTAAAAGAAGGAAATTGCCTTGTAAGTTAATGTTTATATTTGTCTGTACCAATAATACACAACCATAGTACTGTCTTCCACTATATAAGCAAGCCACTATACACTGTTAGTTTGAAGAATTGAAAACTAAGAATGAAGAATTAAGAATGAAGAATGAAAGATGTACCACTTGTAATCTCTTGCTATGATTATTTATTATTTAATCATTAAATTCTTCCGCCATCAGCACCATCTCCGTGTGTCTCCTTTCTAAGCGTCAGTAATGGATACTTTACAAATTGTACTCTTTTTTGCCTCCTCTACATTTGGTGCCTTTAAGACTCGGATCGCTGGTGCTGTACACTTTGAAGCTTAATAAGAAGGTGACGATGCTCAGAGAAGGTGCTGATTGCTTAAAGCGAGAGAAAATGGTGCACACAGACAGTTTAGCCACTTGCTAATCAGGTGATGTATGCTTTGTATGCTTCTCAAATTGTTTAAATATAAAAGTAATGCTTAACTCTGTAGGAACTCATGGGGCAGAGCAGGTAAGTGAAGGTGCTGGGACTTGCAAGCCGGACCTCACAAGGGAGCTGTAAGACATAGCTAGACAGACCAGGGCACCAGTGCACGGGTGCACCCGGCTGTAAAGGCTAGGCAGGCAAGAAAAAGATGAAAAATGTGTATGGAAACAATAATAGGTCATTTTCTGTGGAAAACACCTAAAGGGGAAAAGCATACAAACCAATGCCTGATGATCAACTGGTATAACTATTTTATGAGTATGGAAACATTGATAGGTTGTTTCTGTGGGAAACAGCTAAAGGGGGAAGTATACAAACCATGATTAACAAGCACAGTAGTTTTTTAATTAAAAATAAAAAAAAGAGTAGCAAATACTGTACAAAGTCTGTGATAATATAGCTAGGTGGTAATTCGTTAACAAATAAGACTTTAAAAAAGGGAATACGCTGAAAAAATGGGAAACAAGGAAGAGGCAAAGAGACATAAAAAGCAAGAAGATAGCTATGATAAAAAATATGCAAAAGTAAGAGATACTTTGAGAGAGGATGATGAGACACATCACAGAGAAAGTGATGAAAAAAGACCCACTACCTCCTCACCACGATCTAAAAAAGAGAAATGGGTGAAAAAAAAGAAAACACAAGAGATGGAGAGGGACGGACAGGGATAAAAAAAAAGTAGAAGGCAAGTTAGTAAAAATAAAAAGATAGTAATAGAAATGTTCTCAAAATGGGTAGAGGCATTTCCAGTTAAGAGTACCAATACTATAACACATGAGACTTTAAAAAGGAAAGCTGCAAGAACAGTAAGATGTAATAATCCAGCTACAGTCAGAGATAGATAGTTTAGAAATGCAGAATAAGTCAAGAGCCAAAATCCCTGCAAGAGAGAAAAACTAATAACTAAAGTAATAGTTTGTAAAGGGTACAGGGAAACCTTTTGTTTTTTTTTAAGATAGGGATGATTCTCTTATTAATTGCAATATAAACTATGACAGTTTCTGTAGCATGTTGGTAAGATATAAATGTCAAAGTCTAAAGACAAGCACTTTACAGTGTGTTAACTCCTGTATAGGAGTAGTAAAATGTAGGAGTAAAAAGTCAGTTCTGATTATTGGCAAGTCATACTAACTTAATGCCCAAAGACCTTGTCTCTTCTAATGTTAAAGAGTTTGATTCTAAATACTCTTAGTATGCTGTGGGGTGGACTAGAGCAAAGGCTTAGCCACTTGTTCTTTTGTAATTGCTACCATGACCAAACAAACCACAGTTTGACATCATTAATAATGTTATTAGTAACACTAGAGTTTCTAAAGGACAAAAGATTCTTAAGAATGATGTTGGCATATTTTTTTTTTTTTTTTTTTTTTTTTTTTAAATATGGTATTCAAGTGTCCTTGGATAAAAAATGTTTAAAAGTTGTTTTTTATTTTCTGTGCAATGTAACATTAAGATATTTTTTAAGATCAGTAGTGTTCA
Source organism: Neoceratodus forsteri (assembly GCA_016271365.2). Taxonomy (NCBI): domain Eukaryota; kingdom Metazoa; phylum Chordata; order Ceratodontiformes; family Ceratodontidae; genus Neoceratodus; species Neoceratodus forsteri. The sequence goes on along the minus strand of CM028132.1, from coordinate 92,771,427 downwards.
AGGCCACTACAAAAATAACTGGGTTTGAGCGACTGTTGTATGCACACTATGTGACCTTTTGACCTTCTTGTGTTGCAGCAAACACAGTCAATCAACATTTAACTGTGATTGAAACTTCTTTTATAAACTCAGCTGACATTTTGTCATGCTTAGGATAAGAAAACCCTGGGACGCTTGGCTTCTTTTATCCTATGGAAATAATCTTGTATTACAGTAGTTGAGCTGTCTCTTAGAAGCTCGGGGGGAGGGGGTAAGCTACCCTTCCTTCCAGTGTAATGTCCACAAAGGTTGCAAGGTACATTGCTATCTCCCCATAGGGGGTAAATACTAAAACATGTGTATTTTGATTCTTCTTCAAAAACATATTCTTCAAGAATTAGTTAAGCTGGAGTGGGAGTTGTGTATGCATTTCCACATATTCATTCTTTTTATACATTATGCTCAGTACTAAAATTGTTCTATTGCAAAAATGCTTATGTTTTCTAATAGGTTCCACATAAGTTCTATTGCATAAATCAAGTCATTATTACCTCTGCAAGTGTACATCTATCTGTACAACTTTAAATCAACTGAAAAGGTCCAGTGAGTTTAAACTCTACAATCAAGCTTATTGTTTCTACTTACTGTAAAGTAAAGTCTGGAGTAGGGGCAATCCTCTAAACTTCAGTAAGAAGATTCTTCTTCAATTGATCTTCAAGCAAGATATCCATTTTCTTCATTGTTGTTTATTCCAACATGGTTGATACTTTATGCAAACCTATTGCTTTACTATGGACTGTTTATGAACTGTTAATCTATGTACCAGGGTGTAATCAACTATCACAACACAAATGCCAAAACTTGTGTGTGTGGCTACTCAATGCACGATCTAATGCACCCTTGACCAGTGCAGTGTGTCTGCTATCCAACAGCCAGCAATATGAACACTAGCTTTTCTAAATTGGTATGAGGACATACTTAACAGCTGGTATAGCAGCTGTACCTCGAAGCTCAAGACTGGATCATCGCAAAGCTACATGGACTAAAACAAAATGTGTTTCTTGTTATAAACAGAGCCACACCAAAGGACAACGATGTTTATGTGTTTTTTAACCAATGTTAACTCTGTCCTACTGTTTTTGGGGTAATAATAGTGTTTGTAACTATGCTAGTTTAAGCAACTCATTATGTTTTGTAGTCTCAGATGACATATGCTTAACTGTAACACCAACTGAATGCATAAATGTGACAAAAGGGCCAGAGAGTGGATTTAATCAACACTTATTGATCAAGTGATTGTGAATAATGTGGAAGTACATAGTGAGATGTACATGCTCAGAGGAGTTGTATTGTTGCATAAATAATAATTAGGCAATATTGGTCCAAAGGGGGGCTTGTAATAGGGGATAAAGAAATGTGTTCCAATATTGCAGGCAAACCTTATTTTGGTCTAAAACATAATATGTTTGTGTAACTAATATTGATACATAAAGCTAAATCATATCAACCTTTGTGAAGTTACAAGTTTAAATGAGCAATAACTTGTAATATGCAAATGTCTTTTGATATCTGTACTAATCATTTGAGTAGTAGAAAACAGGTGTCTTAAGTGTCTGCACAGACAGAAATACAGGGATAGAGTTCAAGTTACCCTTTTGACTATTATTATCAGGAGGACGGGCCAGAATGCTTGTATGCACATTCTTAAAGTGCAAACCTATTTCTTTCTTCTTAAGGTCTTAATAACTGGTAATGACTACTATTGCTATCCTTATATAGTAGTATAATTTACACTATCAATACATTTGAGCTAAGTAAGGATAAGGTCATGCAAGAACTAAAAGAAAAATTGCATTGTCATGCAAGAACTCAAAAGAAGGAAATTGCCTTGTAAGTTAATGTTTATATTTGTCTATACCAATAATACACAACCATAGTACTGTCTTCCACTATATAAGCAAGCCACTATACACTGTTAGTTTGAAGAATTGAAAACTAAGAATGAAGGATGTACCACTTGTAATCTCTTGCTATGATTATTTAATCATTAAATTCTTCTGCCATCAGCACCATCTCCGTGTGTCTCCTTTGTAAGTATCAGCAATGGATAATTTAAGATGGTAATCTTTTTGCCTCCTCTACACCCCACTGGTCTGGGTGGAGGTGAGGGAGGATATCAAACATTCCCAGCATGGAATGCCCATAATTTATCATGACGGCACAGCTAGCCTGCCAGACACCAAGGGCAGCCGCAGTGCACACCATTTCAGCAGTGTTGTCAATCTTACAGGACTTCTTGTTTGGAGACTTGTTCACATTCTTCTGAAGTCCCGACTTGCGGAACACCGACCCATAAGTACATCTTTAACCAAAGGATAGATGGAAAATCCTGAAAGGGAGCCTGTAGGGACCACACACCTGTGGACAACATGGGTCAAGGGTGCTGGATGCTTCCAAAGCTCCAGGGCAGGTCACAAGATGGCCATGGTCACAGGGAAAGCAAACCCCGGTGATTCAACCCAGTCTACAATTTTCGTAAGAGGGCAGTTAGCCCTTTCCTGGACGGGTTCTTGTGAGGAGGATGTGGACTCTGCAGTCAGGCAGAGCAGTGCCCCAAACAAGACCGACCCTTAGTTGGTGGAGGGCTCCTTGGCAGAGCCACAGTCTAAGAACAGAACCCCAGAGGAGGCCATGCCTGATCAGAGTCATCCGATGACTCCTTGAATACTGCCCTTGGTCATATTTCACCACGGACCTTGTCAACTGGGGTGATCCTCACAGACAACTGACCTGGCAAGCCAGAAGCAGAATGGCTAGCTATCCTTGGTCAGACCACCAACGGTTGGCTGTCAGGGTGGAAGCTCCACCGTCACTGGCAGAGAAGCAGATGTTGAAACACCCGTGGAACATGATACAGCAGGAGATCCACTGGCAGCTGCCAGGAGAAACTGGTCCTCAGAGTAGAGCCTACCCTGCCCCATGATGGCCCACTGCCGCTGGAGGAACTACTCGTAGCACCAGCACATTTTCCAATGATGACTCTCCTCATTCAAGGATGACGAGGACAAGGAGCATAGACAGCGGCACCTCCCAAGTTGAGCAGGATCGAAAGCACAAACGCCTTGACTGAGACCTCTACCACTGACCACCCAGTCAAGGCAACTGGAGTCTTCCTGGTGCTGACCATAAACATGCAAGCCCACATTCAACAACAAGGGCAAAGACCCAACCTCAGTTGGAGGCTTGTCCCAAACAGGGTCGACCAGGGACACAGATTAAACTACGTCCTGCGTGTGGACCAGGAGAACACAGGCCCAAGAGACTGAATCCTTGGCCTCGTACAACAACGGCTCAACTGGGTCAATAAAGATCTTTGCAGATTTGCCGACTGAACTCGTTGTTGGGGCCAGTGAGTCTTCAACCTGCCTGATCTGTCCCTCAGCCGATTGGCACTAGATGGCTGTTCAGCAGTCAGGCAAGTCAAGGGACAGGGAGGACAGATCTCTCCCATCCCATGACCAGTGACGGTGGTGAGAAGATTTCTACTACTTGGTCTTAGTGAGCCACAGTGGGTAGGGCTCTCCCCCAGTCTGAAGAGACTGGCACAAATTAAAGAACTGGTCCATGAAGGCACTTCTGATGCTGGCCACAGGTTGAATAAGGCAGCGGAGGTGCCAGCCGCTGCCACTTCCGCTTCAAAGGCTGCAAGCTTAGCTGCAGACCAAGCAGCAGAGGCCTTTTTGCTGCCCCTAAAGCAATCCTTCAGATTCCATTCCAAAGGTCAACCCAGTGCGAGCTGGTGCTTCAGATCCTCATGGGACTATGGTAGCACCGATAGGAAAAAAAGACACCTAGCCATGTCATGTTGCCCACCCAAGTAGTACACGCAAGTGTCACGTGAATCAGTGACTGACATCGTCTGGTGGAACCGAACACAAAATGTTAATCCAGACTTCGTACAGATCCAGAGATGGAGTAGAGGAATCTGCAAGAAAACTGCTACTTTAGCTCAGAGAACTTCAAAATAATGATTTGCCTATGGCGAAAAGAAAAATCTTAAGCACAGCGTGAAGGAGGCGACCTGTTCTTCCAGCAGAAAGAAAGACAGGCGTCTAAGGTGGAGTTACGGGATCTATCTGCCTAGATGGTGGGGCAGCTTAAAGACGTCCAGCCAATCATTGCACTCCAGTGGAATTGCCAGTGTGTGGCTAAGTAAACCATATCCATGTCACTAGAAATAGAGGTACCAGCGATGTAGGTACTGGCAGTTAGCCCTCTTCTGGACAGATTCCTGTGAAAAGGACGTGGATTTTGCAATCATCCAGAGCAGTACCCCACAAAGACCAACCCCCTAACAGGGCCACAACTGAAGAGCAGTACCCCAGAGGCAGCCATGGACTCCTGATCAGAGCCATCCGATGACACCTCAAAGACTGTCCTTGGTTGTATTTTGCCACGGACCTCCAGGAACTCGTCAACTGGGGTGATCCTCACAGACAACTGACCTGGCAAGTCAGGAGCGAACAGCTAGCTTCCTTGGTCGGACCACCAACCAGTGGCTGCAGGGGTGGTGGCTCCACCAACACTGGCAGGGAAGAAGGTATTGATGCACCCGCTGAACTCTAGCTGGCAGGAGATCCACTGGCAGCTGCCAGTGGACCTTGGAGTAGAGCCCTACCCTTCCCCACAATGGTCCACTGCTGCCAAGAGTAACTCCTCATAGCACCGGCACATTCTCCAACGGTGCCTCTCCACACCCAAGAATGACGAGGACAAGGAGCCTTGCCTTGCTTGTCCTGAACAGGATCGAACAGGTAACCTGTTCTTCCAGCAGAACTAAAGATCCGACATCACAGGATGGAGTTAGAGGTTATATCTGCCTAGGTGGTGGAGGGAGCTTAAAGACATCTGGCCAATCATTGCACGCTAGTGGAATTGCCAGAGTGTGGTTAAGTGAACTATATCCACACCACTAGAAATGGCGGTACCGGTGATGGGACCTGCAGACAGGTATGTTGAACACATCCTGGAGGTCTAGGGATGGCTCAGAGTCCATTCAAAATGTGTGCTTCTACACATACTGGTTAAGACTGTATAAATCCAGTATGGGATGCCACCCCCCCCATCCATTTTGGGGCCAGAGTGTCCAGGACATGGGCTATTGCCCCTTTTGCAAGGAGCTGGGTAATGCTTACTGGGTAACCAGGGTGTTGGATCAGGGAGGGGGGTAGAGGTGGCCTACGTGGACTTCTGCAAGGCCTTTGACACCATTCCACATAGGAGGTTGGTAAACAAGGTGGGCAGCATGGGGTGGGCAATACGGTGGTAACGTGGGTAAGAAACTGGTTAGAGGCCAGGAGGCAGAAAGTGGTGGTAAATGGAGTTTACTCCAAGGAGGGGGAAGAGTGACCAGAAGGGTAATGCGGGGTCAGTACTGGGGTCAGTCCTTAGATTCTTCAGTGACAGAGAAACTGGAATGAAAGGTCCGTCTTTGCAGATGACAACAAAATCTGAAACTGTGTGGATACTTCAGAGAGGGTGCAAAGGAAGGAAAGAGATTTGAAACAACTGGAGGAGTGGTCAAAAGTATGGCAGGTAAGGTTTAATGCAAAAAAATGAAAACAATGCACTTGGGTCACAGAAACCTGGTACTGCAGTACAAAACTTGGGGGGGGAGATACTAGCAGTGACCAAGCAGGAAAGAGACCTGGGGTAATCATATCGGATGACCTGAAGGTGGTCAGACAATGCAACAAAGCGATCAGGGAATCAACTGAGATGCTGAAATGTATATATAGGTAGGGTTATTACCAGCAGGAAGAGAAAGCGGTGTTGCCACTATGTAGGTCTTTACCGAGATCCCATCCCAAGTACTGTGTCTAGTTTTGGAGGTCAAATCTCAGTGAGGACAGACAGGATGGATGCTGTCCAAATGGAGGCTATAAAAGATGGTACAGGGGTCTACAACAAATGTCCTGTGAGGAGAGGCAAAAGAAATTAAACATGTACACCCTGGGGAATATGTGGAGACCTTTAAATACCTCACAGGGTGAATAAGGTACAAGTTGGGGATATTTTTCAAAGGAAAAGTTGCTCCAAAACAAGTTGCCACAACATGAAGCTTGGGAGAGGGTGAATTTAGGAGAGATGTGAGGAAATCTCACAGAAAGGATGGTAGATGCCTGGAACGGTCTTCCGGCAGAGGCTGTGGGGGTGAAAAACTGTGGTGGAATTCAAAAACGCCTGGGATAAGCACAAAGTAGTCATAAGGGATAGGAAATGGCATGGCAGAGAAAGTGCCATAGATCTGAAGGGGTCTACAGTGGAACAATACAACAAAGGAGGGCAGACTGGACAAGTCATGCAGCCCTTATCTGCCATCTGCTTCTATGTCCTCCCTGAGGGCAGACAAGTGTGTCCTGAGACACCCTGGACAATCAAGGCACGTGGAGGAAGCAGGGCGGGACTGCCCTGAAGCCTAGAGATAGTCCTCTGCCCACCACGTCCAACACCCATTTGTCCGTTTTGACAGTGGACCGTGGCAAGAAATGACGTGAAAGGCCTCTGTCAGGGAAAGCAGTCAGGGACAGGACAGGTGGAGGATAACACCCCCCCAACCCGTAACTGGGCAGCTTTTGCGGGGGCACCAGTAGTAAGACACCTGCCTCCCCCTTGAACCCTGGCCCCAGACTTCTTCTTGGAGTACCATGCCTGGAACTGTGCCTGCTGCTGAGGAGGAGGCTGTGACTGCAAAGTCCATCAGTGGAAAGCACGTTTCTTAGGCATCTTTTCCTTCTGGACAAAGTCACAATTCAGGGTGGCATTGGACTTCTCGATGTGAGTGAGATGTCCCTTCCACCCAGGGCTGAATAGGTCAGAGCCCAAGAAAGACAAATTGGCCAGCTTATGTTGGGCATCCGTGGTGAAGGTGGACAGATGCAGTCAGGCAATACAACGCATGGGAGACAGCCAATGTCACAGCACAGGCATCACCCATGTCCAAGACTGTCTGGAGCTGGTGATTAACTGTGGTCTCTGCTGATCTCCACTGCCAACTGCTGCTCAAGAGGGAGGTTAGAGAAGACTAAGTCAAAAACTCCCATCAGGGAGTGACCAAATTTAACCATCACCACTGCACAGCTAGCCTGACTGAGAACAGCTATGGAGCAGCGTACCCCTTTTTAGCTGCATGATCAACCTTACAAGACCTCCTTGTCCAGAGTCTTGTCCACATCCCCCTGGTGTCGATTTACAGAATACATGACCTGTCCCTCCATCAAAGGGTGATCTGAAAGCCATGAAAGGGGACCTGCAGCACCGCATACTTGCAGACCATGTAGGCAGAGGGTGCCAGGCAGGATGCCAGATGCTGCCAAGGCTTCAAGATTGGTACCATAATGGTCTCAGACACAGGGAAGGCAACTCCAGGGGATTCGCCCCAGTCTAAAATGCCTGTGAGGGAGTGATTAGCCCTCTTCTGGAATGGCTCATGCAGGATGGACATGGATTCCAAAATAAGACAGAAGAACCCTGAAGGATACTAGGCCATGCTGAGTGCAAAGGTACTTGACTGAGCTGCAGTGGAGAGTCGTGCCTCAGAGAAGACCATACACATGATCCAATTCGTTAGAGGACTCCTCAAAAACTGCACTTGGCCATTTCTTGCTACAGACCTCTCAGGAATCCTATTCTTGAGTGAGCCTCACCAACAAACAGAATGGAAAGCCAGTGGCTGAGTGGCCAGCCTCCTTAGAGTGTTCACCTTCAGCTGCGGTGGTGATGGCTCCACCATCCAAAAGAGGTGGCATGGCAGCTGTGGTCTTCAGCTGTGTTATGTGGACCAGCAGGGGTGCCACTGGCAGCAGTCAGGAGACCAAAGGTCCAAAGGTAGAGCCCTACCCTCACCAACAATGGCCGACTGTTGCCAGAGAAGCTCCTTGTGGCATTTCTAAGGATGTGGATACAGCTCACTATCTCACTTTGGCAGGCTCCAAGCATTTCTCCAAAAGAAGGACGGGACAAAGCATGCACCCCTCACAAATAGCAACTGGGGAACAGAGGCCCCCAAAGCAGTATCCCGATGGGACATTACATCAGTGCTGTAATGGGATATAAAAAGGTGTGCGCTTTACTCCACACAGAAACCCTACAGATCTTCTAAAGTGAGGTCCCTGGAAGCAGCCCCTGAGGCAGCAGAATGACTAGTGTTAATGGGCCCCAAGACCACTGGGAGGCTCCCTACAAGCCTCCTGCCAATCATCCGTTTTATTGACAGTATGCCAGCTGTGGCTTCAGCATACGTTACAAACGGGTGCTTCAACACCTGCTTGAATAGTTGGCGAGCCTCACCCTGAACTCCAGCCGTGCACTCTTTACAGTAAGACAGCACTGCCTGTAGGTCCAGGTATGGAGCCTTCGGTCGGCCCTCAAAAATAGATTTGGTAAAAATATATTGGAAGGTTCATCACCTGGTTACGATGAAACTCCAATACTACTTAGAGGGGGATGCAAAGGACAACCTTGTCTTTGTGGGATACCAGGAATGGAGACTCCATAGAGTGTCTGGAACTCAGTGATCCTTCTGGCTGACATAAGCCACCAAGTAAGCAGTCTCCCATGACAGGCGAGACATCTGCACCTGTGCAAAGGCTCAAATGGCTTGCCCAGGAGCACAGCTAGCAACAGCAGTACATCACAAGGTGGTGGAGGTTTGCGCATTGGAGGGGAGAAGTGGTCAAGGCCTTTAAGAAAGCACTCAACCACCTTCTCCTGGCAGGTGCATATTAAGGATAGTGGCTCACAGGCCCGACAGAGGATCATATTTAAGGATGCTTGCCATAGGGTGGTCAAGGGGCTCAAGCTTGTTGCCCTGCCACCATACTGAGAACTTTTTCCATTTAAATGCATAGCATTTGCGAGTCTACACTTTGAGAAGCCTCCACAACATGGAGCACTTCTGAGAGACCCAAAACGTGAAACTCTAGTCATTCAGTAGTCAGGCTGAGAAGTGCATGACCTTCCCCAGTTGTCTGATCAGCAGGTATGGATGAAGACGCAACCACCACCGAGGCCTGCTGCTGAAGCTATGGAGATCCAAGTACCAGAACTCTCTCGACCAATCTGGAGCCATCAGGATCATCCACGCTTTGTCCTTCAGGGCCCTGGCCACCATCTTGTGGATCAAGGGGAAGGCAGGGAAAACGTACAAGGAACCTGGAGTTCAGGGCCTCACAAAGGCATCCCCCAACAGGGTCCCAGACTGGTGGGGGCAGGCACGAAACGGCTTCGGCTTTCTGTTCTTCCAGGAAGCGAACAGGTCCACCAGAGGGTGTCCCACTGGGAGAAAAGGTGGCTTACCACCTGCTGATGTATGAACCACTCATACAATGTATACCACCCAGCTGAGTGTCTACCAACTGACTTAACTCACTACATGGATTCCCAGAAAAACTACACCTAGGCTGTGCACGAATGTCCAGATGCGGAGAGCCTCCTGACACAGGGAAGAAAGTGTGTACAGCCTGCATGCTCAAAACATGGTCATGGCATTCTCCATCTACACCTGCACAACCTGACCCCTAATAACAAGGGCAAATTCCAGGACAGCCAGCCCAAGGTGACTGGACCCCAAGGATGACCAGAGCCCATGGGCTCTGTGGTCTCCCAGGTGTGCTCCCCACCACACCAGACATGCATCTGTCACGAGCATGACTGACAATTTTGGGCAGACAAGTGGGATTCCTTCCTTCAGATTATGTGGGACCAGCCATCACTGGATGGCATCCCACACTGACTGGGCCACAACTGGCTGGTCTAGGTGACCAAGGTGCTGAGACCATTGGTGGCCTGGCTCCCACTGCAAGTGGTGCATCCACCAATGAGCCCAATGGACCATCGTGGTGGAGGATGCCATGTACACATGCAGTGTCAGGAAAATCCAGACATGACTGGGTGCGAAAGCGATAAGATCCTGAGGCCACTCCACAGGGAAACAGGTCTTGGCCTTCATGTAGTTTAGTTCTATGCCAATGAACATGATCACCCGCTAGGGACCCAGTTCAGAGCTGTCCGGGTTAACCAAGAGGCCCAAGGTCGGGAGGGCCAGATCTCAGGACTGCTTGACAGCCTGCTTAGATGGACTGGTTATCACCCATTCAGGTAGTGATGCACCCTGATGCCCTTGCACCTCAGGAAGCGTCCATCACTGCCATGCATCTGGTGAAAAACGCTGGGCATGGACAAGAGGCTGAAGGGAAATGGTACAGAACCCCTTCTGCATGGAACCAAAGATACTGCAAGTGGGACAGACTGGAATGTGGAAGAATACATCCTGGAGATCCAATGAGCAGAACCACACGCCCTGCTTAACAGGTGGTACAATCGGGTTCAGAGTGACCATCTGAAACTTGCGCTTCCACCGGAACAGATTCAGGTCATGCAGATTCAGTATGGGATGTCAGCCCCCTGCTCATTTTGGGACCAAGAAGTACTTGGACACGTCCCCCTGACTTGCTAGAGCACCTGGGATACGGGTCATGGCTCCTTTGGCAGGGAGCTGAGCAACACCCTGGACTCCCAAAGAGCATGGAATCCGCAAGATAGGACAGCCTTTAAATCCAGAGGCAGCCCTCTGCCTACCACCTCTAACACCCACTTGTATGTCATAATAGATGACCACTGTGGCCAGAGTGGCGTAGCTGACCACCAGTGGCAGCTGGGTAAAAGACTGGAGAGAGAGGAAGAGGACACCCCTTAACCCATCACTGGGCAAGCTCTAGACTGAGCACTGGCCACTGGATCCTGAGGGGCACCACTTCCCCTGCAACAGTCTCTCTATGACCAGTCTACCAAACTTGAGCTTTGGACACCAGTATTGGTACTGCTCCTGCTGAGGCTGAAAGAACCTATACTATAAGGTAGGTTTTCTTAGACTTCTGTGCCCCTTGGTATTTCTGGGACAATGCCACAGAATCTAGGTCGACAGTGGACTTCTCAATCCTAGTGGGATGTCCCTCCACCCCACAGCCAAAGAAGTCTGTGCCCACGACGGGGACATCTGCCAGTTTGTGCTGGGTGTCCGCCGTAAAGGTGGAAAGTTGCAGCCAGGCCTTCTAATGCATTACAACGGCTGATGCCATGGCACAGGCATGAATCTGCTATCTCCAGAGCTGTATGCGACTGGTGATTAGCCAGCACCTGACCCTGGTCTCTTACCAACTTCATCAGCAACCGACAATCAGCAAGAAGTTGAGAGAAGTTGAGAAGTCTTTTTTTTTTTTTTTTTTATAAAGAGGAGCAACAACGAAGCGAAAAACTTCCCGCCAAGGGACAGGTAGAAGGTGACTGAAGAGCTGTTCTCGAAGATCTACTGTTACGGTAAGTTCTTACGTAACTGTACTATCTTACTTCGAGATACAGCTCTTGCAGCAGGTTACACCATTAGGACTGATTCCCAAGCAATAAAGCTTGTCCCACAAACATCGGGAGGAGGAAGAGGAAGAAACGGAGAAGGACCAACCTGGTCCCGATTCAGGATAGGAGGCCCTGCAGCACGGCCTGGCCGAAACCAGCCCTTCGCCTAGAGGCGACATCCAGACTGTAATGCCTGATAAAGGTATGCACAGAGCTCCAAGTAGCCGCAGCGCAAACAGCTGAGGTTGAGACATTCTTGAGGGCTGCAAAGGAAGTGGCTACGCCCCTAGTGGAATGGCCCCGGATGGAACCCGGGAGGGGCTTTTGTTTGGATTGACAGCAATGAGAGATACATTGCACGAGCCAGCGGGATAAGGATTGCTTAGACACTGGTCGACCTCTCATTCTCTCTGCGAAAGAAACAAAAAGCTGATCAGAAGCCCGAAAGGGCTTAGTCCTATTGAGGTAATACCTCAGGCTGCGGTGAACATCCAGAGTGTGGAGCAAAGCCTCCCCTCTATTTGAATAGTTCGGGAAGTAGACCGGAAGGTCGATGTCCTGATTCAAGGTGAGAGCTGAGACCACCTTAGGCAAAAACTTAGGATTTGTTCTCAGAGACACTCTGTCTCGGTGAAAAATCAAATAAGGCTCCTTACACATAAGGGCATGAAGCTCAGAAATCCTTCTGGCTGAAATGACTGCAACTAAAAACAACGTCTTCCAAGACAGAAAACGTAGCTCGCAATCTGCGGCTGGTTCAAAGGGAGGGAGCGTGAGCTGCTCCAAAACAAAAAGGAGATCCCATGGAGGAACCAGATCCTTGATAGGAGGCTAAGGTGTAGCACCTCTCCAGGAACTCCCGAGAAGCGTCAAGCTGGCGATAGTGCGCTGACCCACCCACGGCAGGTGATAGGCGAAATAGCGCAAAGGTGTACTTTAATAGAGAGGAGACAACCCGAATGAAAAAGGAAAGGAGGTAGTCCAAGACTGCCTCACAGGGCAACCTAAAGGGAGAGGTCACGAACTCGTGACCACAGACAGAACCGGCACCATTTCATGGCGAAGTAGCGTGTGTAGTCAGGCTTGGCCAGAGAGAACCTCTGCAACCTCTTCGAGACCCGTGTCGCATGATGGCTACGCCCTAGGAGCCATCGTGCAGGTTCAAAGAATGCAGATCCGGGTGCAACAACGAACCTTGCTCCTGAGACAGAAGGTGAGAACTGCGCGGCAGTGGGAGCGGAGGTTCCCGGGATAGCTGAGCCAGCAATGGGAACCAGATCTGTCTGGGCCAGAATGGGGCCACCAGAATCAATCGTGCGCGCTCCCTGCGCAGTTTGAGGAGAACTCTCTGGATCAACGGGAAAGGAGGGAAAGCGTAGAGGAATCTGTTCTCCCAGGAGAGGGACAACGCGTCTCGCCAGAAAACTCCAGGCCCTGGATCTAGCGAGCAAAAATTGGGCAGTTTTGCGTTGGATGGGGATGCGAATAAATCTAGCTCTGGAGTTCCCCATCGAAGGAACAGATCCTCTGCTACCTCCTGAAGAAGTTCCCACTCGTGGACTCTGGCCTGAGTGCGACTCAGGCCGTCTGCGATCGTGTTGTCCACTCCGGGAACATGCACCGCGACTAGGCTTGCGCCGTGTCCAATTACCCAATCCCACACTCTCATGGCCTCCCTGCAAAGGGGCTAAGAGTGTGCGCCTCCTTGTTTGTTGAGGTAATACATCACCGCCGTGTTGTCCGTCTGGAGCAGGATGGTACACGGTGGGATCATGGACTGGAAAACCTGGAGTGCATAGAGGACCGCTCTCAACTCCAGAACATTGATGTGAAGATGAGCTTCCAGTGGACCCCATACACCTTGAGACTTCACCCCATCCAGGTGGGCTCCCCACCCGAGACCTGAAGCGTCTGTGGTGAGGGTTATCTCCGGGGACGGCGCTGCAAAAGGGACGCCCTTGGAGAGCAACCCGGGGGCTAACCACCATTGCCAGTCCTGAACCACCCGTCTCGTGATTCTGACTGGGTGCTGCAAATGGTCTTGCCTCTGGTCCCACTGCGCCTTGAGCATCCATTGCGTTATTCGCATGTGGAGCCGTGCGAGGGGTACCGTGGGAATGGCCGCAGCCATGTGACCGAGCAAGCGAAGGACCGACCTGGCCGGAGCGGTCTGATTCGCTGATAGGTCCTCTATGAGGGACCTGATGCGTTCCGCCCTGTCGACTGGGAGGAAAGCCCTCCCCTGGACCATGTCCAGCACTGCACCTATGAACTGCAGGTTCTGCGACGGTACCAAGACTGACTTCTCGTGGTTTATTAGAATCCCAAGCAATCCTAACAGGACCCGAGTGTCCTGGATCGCTTGTAGAAGCGCTTCTCTGGAGACGGCCATGAGAACCCAATCGTCGAGGTACGGGAACACATAGTGGCCCTTTCTCCTTAGAGCAGCTGCCACGACTGCCATGCACTTGGTGAAAACCCTTGGAGCGGATGACAGCACGAAGGGAAGAGCTCGGAATTGGAAATGGTGGCCTAAGAACTCGAAGCGCAGGAACCTCTGATGCGCTTGACCTATGGGGATGTGCAGGTAGGCATCCTGCATATCTAAGGACGCTAAATAGGCGCCTTGTTTTAGCATGGGAATTAGACCCAGAAGGGTCACCATGCGAAACCTTTTGTATGCGACTGACAAGTTGAGGTCGCTTAGGTCCAGAATAGGACGGAGGTCCCCTGTCTTTTTGGGAACCAGGAAGAAGTGAGAATAGTACCCTAGTCCTCTCTGGTTTCCTGGGACAGGTTGAATCGCCCCCTTGTCTAGGAGTGCGATCGCCTCTTGCCAAATTAATTCGCGGTGCTGACCCGAGTACCGGGAGAGCAGAGGAGGCCTCGAGGGTGGCTGTTCTGCAAACTCTAAAAAGTGGCCTATGCTGACCAGCTGAAATACCCACCTGTCGGTGGTTATTGCCTGCCATCCCGACAGGAAGTTCGCAATGCGACCCCCCAACTGAAACATCCCGTTGATCCTGAGGGGCGGGAGCCGGAAAGGAGTCATGCTGTGGCGGCTGAAGGACCCGCCGGCTGGGTGGCCTTGGAAGTGCGCTGACCCCTGCTGGCGGGCTGTTTCCCCTGGGTCCTCGAAAGCCAGAGCCCCTGTGTTGTGTGGCGAGCGGGCTGTTGCCTCCAGTCCGTCTGACGGAAACGCCTTGCTCCTACGAAAGGAACCAAGCTCGGCGGTACATCGCCTGGACTGTCCGGACCCTTTCCAGCCTCTTGAAGTTTGGTAATTATCGTTCCGACGGGATTACCAAAAGAACCTCACCTTCAAAGGAGCGCCCATGATGTTTTCTGGGCGTCCGTGGTGAAACCGAGACACGGAGCCATGAGTGCCTCCGGAGGCAACGCCTGACGCAGCCGCCTGGCTGAAGAGTCCGCCAATCATATGCGCTCTCAAAACTTGGGTCCCTACTGTCTGAACCCGATCGGAGAAGCTGAAGCATCTCCTCTTTCTGCTCACCTTCCGGCAGCCTCTCTGCCGCCTCTAGGCCCTGCTCCCACAGGGCGTTCTGGAACTGCACCATGTGGGTAAGGTAGTTCAGGGACCTAAGGGCGCAAGTCGCGGAAGCGTAGGTGCGCCTCCCCAAAGAGTCCAGCTGCTTGGATTCGGGGTCCGGTGGATGGGTGCTCAAATGTTGCGGCCTCTGGGACCGATCATGTGAGGCTGTGATTACCAGGGAGTCAGCCAGAGGGTGCTGTGACAGGTACTGGTCCCCCCTAGGGGAGCGAATGTGGACGCTTTCACGCAGCCTTGGTGACGTCCACGAAAGTGTCCACCAAGGGTGGCACCACCACAGGCTTAGGGTCTTTTTGTCGAAGGTACTTTGCCAGGCGTAACCTTTCGGGGTCCAACTCTTCAGCTTCCCATCCCATGTTCTCCTGGATATGCCTCAAGATATCCATGAAGGATGGATCGTCCGGGGGAGACCGTGGAGTCACACGTGGTCCGCGAGGAAGCGAGACCGAGACGGGATCTGAGGTAGAACAGGATGATCCCGTGCCCTCCGTCGACGGTGACCGACGTCGCCTTCTGGACCTCTTAGGGCTGGGTGATCCAGAAGACGAAGATCTGGACGGAGGTCTCCATTTGGAATGTCGGCCCCTGGGAGGAGTTTCAGGCTCCCTGGGGCCAGAACGGCCAGCTGACCCCACAGGTGAAGGTGGGGCCGGGCTGGAGTAGGAGGAAGAGGAGGAGGAGGTGGAGGAGGAAGGACTGGGGGAACCACATCCTTCCTAATGGTGTCCCACGAGTAAGTAAATAGGTCCTTCACCTCGGCCAAAGACAGTCCCGACGTCGGCTCCGAGGTCGAAGGCCGGACGTTGGGTCCCGGTGACGGCTCCACGGGGGCCTCGGGCGGTGGCGAGGGACCCCTGGGAGACTCTTCGCGGCCGGGAATGCCCGCCTGGTCATCGGGCTGGGCCGAATCCTCCTCCGTGAGGGACTCCTGTCCGACCGGCGTCGGAGGCGCAGGATCCCTTGGCTCAGGCTGCGCGGACGTCGGACCCCCCACCGACGTCTGATGCGCTGATGAGACCGACGACGGCCGGCGACGGCTCAGAGGAACGGTGGCGTACGGCCGACGACGGTCTGGCCGACGCCGGATCCACCGGCTTCCTCAGCGGCGTAAGGTCCAAGGTCTTCCGGGGGGGAACTGAGGAAGACTGGGCGTCGGGGGCCGAGGAGCGGGAGCCCGACTTGTGATGGTGGTGGTGGCGTTCCCCTGACTTCGCCACGGCCTTCTGGGTAGAGGATGACGACGGCCTGGCGGAAGAGGCCTGAGCAGGCTTGGCGACGGGAACCGCAGCAGGGGGAAGAGACGAGGCCCTGGACGGAGAGCGGTCTGACCGAGAACCGGAGCTCCGGGACTCAGGCCCGAACCGGCGACCGGGGAGGATCCCGTTTCTTCTTCTTTTCTCCGTGCCGGTGCGACGATTCCCCCTTGGATGACATTGCCCGAGCTGCTCTTCCAATAAAAAGCCTGGAGGGCCTTCTGCCGGCGGATCTTGTGCGACTGTTGAACCCTGGCACAGGGAGCAGGCCTTGCGTCGTGGTCTGGGCCCAGCAATCGGACGACGCGGAATGCGGTCTTAAAGGGGATCTGCTTGCACGCGCACTTAGACAAGTGGACCGGAGGTCGGAGAGGACATCAGATGACTGAATTATATTGATTGAAGAAATTCTTTGAAGAAAAATTTGTACCCGCGTGTGAGCTAGACTAGAACCATAGGGTCGAGGCATGCAGTTCGGATGAGGGGAAAGAACAGGGATTCTGGCGGGACCCCCCTTTTGTACCCGCCCTGACTCGGAGGCGGACCGACAAATGGGGGCGGTCCCCGCTGAAGATAGCTAGCTAGAAAATTCTCCGAGGTCCTGGCGCCTGCCGGCTTCAGTCCTAATGGTGTAACCTGCTGCAAGAGCTGTATCTTGAAGTAAGATCTTCATCCACCACTCCCAACAGGAAGTGACTAACGCTAGCCATCACGGCATAGCACACCCGACAAAGACCCAAAAATGCAGCAGCGTGGATTTTTATAGCCTTGTAGTCAATCTTCTCTCGACTATGTCCAGGGTCTTTTCCATGTCTCTTGGCCACCAGATTTCCAGGAAGTCAAGTCAGAGACTAAACCTTCGGCTCAAGGGTAAATTGTGAACCCTGAGAGGGGCCCAGTAGGGACCGCTTACTTAAGGACCATATGGGTGGAGGGTGTCAGGCAGGATAATGGACACTGCCTAAGCTCCAGGGCCTTTCCCACAATGGCCTCTGCCATGGGAAAGGCAACCACAGGGGATTCATTCCTGTCCAGGATGTCAGTTAAGGAGTATTTAGCCCTCTTCCGAGATAGCTAAGGGAGCACACTCATGGACTCCAACTTGAGTCAGAGTAAAGCTCCAAATGACACCAGCCCACTCGACTGAGCCATGGTCGAATGTGTGAGTCCACAGAAAGCATGGCTGACCCGATTTGTCAGTCTTCAAAGACGGCACTTGATCATTTACCATCATGAACCACCATGGTGAACTCTGCAGATTACCGCCATGGCAAATCGGCAACAGCCCATAAGTCCTTTGGAGTGGCACCCAACAAAGGCTGAGGCGGCTCCACCCTAAGTGGTGGAGAAGCGGATGCTGGGGACATCTGCCTTGGATGGACTGGCATGGGCACCAATGGTAGATGCCAAGGGACCGATGGTCCAGAGGGTAGAGATTTACCCTGCCCAGCAGTTATCCACTACTGCCACAGGAGCTCCTTGTAGCACTGACTAATCCTGCATCACTGCCTCGCCTTGCCAGAGGACAAGGTGGTAGAGAAGCATTGATGGTGGTGCCTCTTGGTCGAGAGAAATTAAGAGCATGAGCTTCAAAGGGTCATGATAAACCACATGCCTCACTACATTTAAAAGAAGGCCCCAGAGGCACAACCACCAGCTAAGGCTGGTCCCACGGTGACCCAACCAGAGACCACAAACTGAGCAACATCCTCCTGAGCGAGGACTGGGAGCACAGGGTCTGGGAGATACTTTTCTTCAAGCTCCTCTGACAACCAGTCAGTCAGACTCGAGGAATCTCTACCACCTGCTTGAGCAGTATAGACAAGCCAGACAGGGGGCTCCGAGGAGCTTTTTACCTGTCCCTTGAGTGAAGAAATTTGGTCCTGTGCAAACTACTGTGGCTGCTGGTGAGGTGGAGAATTGCCTTCAAGGTTTGCTGACCTGTAAGTCCCTATATGGACTGGATCCAGGCTACCAGAGATAATCCTCCACCTCCACCTCCTAGCTCCTGCCTCCTAGCTGTTCCCAGGGCCAGGCTGAAATCCTCAAGGGACTGTGCCTTTGTGCCGACTGGCCCCGCCCTGTGTAACAGGCTTCCTTGATCTTTGAGGGAAGCCCCTCAGTGGAAGCCTCCAAGAGGGACCAAAAATACAGGTTACTCACCTGTAACAGGAGTTCTAGGAATGGTATATGTTGTTCATCCACCCTGGCAGGTTCCTTGCCACTTTAAATCTTGCCAGAAGGTCTTCAAGCTGGCTCCTCCCACCCACCTGGGTGGTAAAACTCTGTCTCCCCACGACTTTCAGATCTAAATACAGCCAGGTTGTGTGTTGGAAGCCGGGTAGGCAGGAGTCATGTGGATGAACATATACCATTCCTAGAACTCCTGTTACAGGTGAGTAACCTGTATTTCTAGGAACATGGACATGTTCATCCACACTGTCTGGCAGACTCCTAGCAGTTCTCCGGGAAGTGGGGGGCAAGGTGCACACCCCCTACTTAGGGAATAATGACTGGAGAACTGAGGACCCAAAACCAGCATCCCGGCATGACTCAAGGTCGACGTGGTAATGGGTAATGAAGGTGTGTGCTGACTTCCAGGTAGCAGCCCTGCAGAGTTCCTGGATAGGGACGTCCCTGGAAGCAGCCACCGATGCAGCGGTATGACGGGTAGAATGAGCACTTGTCCCTCTGGGAGGCTCCATGCCCGCCAACCTATAGCAGAGATCTATGCAGGAGGTGACCCACCTGCCTATCGTCTGCTTGGCTGCAGGTCTGCCAAGTGCAGCTTCAGCGTAGGTAACAAACAGCTGGTGAACCTCTCCCCTGAACTTAAGCCATCTGCTCCTTGTAAGCGAGCGCTCTTCTAGGGTCTAGAGTATGGAACCTATATTCGGTCTCCAAGGTGCAACTGAGGTAGAACACTGGCAGAGTCAACACCTGATTAAGGTGAAATTCCGACACCACCTTAGGAAGGAATTTCGGGTGGGGGCGCAGGACAACCTTGTCCCTGTGGAAGACCAGATAAGGAGACTCTATGGAAAGTGCCTGGAGTTCTCCCATCCTTCTGGCTGACGTGAGCCACCAAGAAGGCAGTCTCCCACGACAGATGAGAAATGTCACACCTGTGCATCCGTTCGAATGGCTTGCCCATGAGCTTAGCCAATACCTGCAGTAGATCCCAGAGGTGGAGATTCTCGCACCGGAGGGGATATGTGATCAAGGCCTTTGAAAAAAGCACCAGACCACCTTCTCCTGTGCCACCGACTGCTTCCTGGCCCACGTCTGGTAAGCAGAGATGGCTGCCAGGTGCACCTTAAGGGTAGTCGACAAGCTCTAGCTGAGAAAGGGACCACAGGTAGTCCAGAATGCTTGCCAAGGAAGAGGAGAAAGGGTCTAGGCCCTTGCCCTGACACCAAATGGAGTATCTCTTCCATTTAAAGGCACAGCATTTCCTGGTAGACTCCTTACAGGAAGCCTCAACAATGTTGAGGACCTAGTCGGAAAGACCCAAGGCCTGGAACTCTAGCAGCTCAGGAACCAGGCTGTCAGGTGCAGTGATTGAAGGTCCGGATGGAATACCTTCCCCAATTAACTGAGATCAGGTCCAGGCGGGCTGAAAGTAGCCATGGGAGCCTGGAGCTGAGGCGACCTGGATATCAGAACTGGCGGGGCCAGTCTGGGGCTACCAGAATCACCTGCGCCTTGTCCCTCCTCACCTTCCGAAGCACCTTGTGGATCAAGGGAAATGGGGAAAGGTGTAGAAGAGGCCAGAGGTCCACAGCCTCGAGAAGGCATTCCCCTGCAGCAAGCCCTGCTGAGGGGGGCAGGCATGAAAGCCTCAGCTTCGCATTCTCCCTGGACGCAAACAGGTCCACCTGAGGCATGCCCCAGTGGGAGAACAGATCTTGTACTACCTCCGGCAGGAGAGACCACTCGTGGGACGCAGCTCTTATCTGGCTCTTGGCATAGGCCAGAATGTTGTAGGCTCCTGCCACATGGATGGCAAGGAGATCCACCTCCAGGCTGCGCATGAGGGACCAAATGTGGAGAGCTTCCCTGCACAGAGGCATGGAGCACGTCCCACCCTGGTGGTTTAGGTAGTACATGGTCATGGTACTGTCCGTCTGGACCTGGACCACTTGACCCTGTACAAATGGAGCGAAGGCGGTAAGGGCTAGACGAACCGCTCGAAGCTCCAGCAGGTTGATATGGCATTGGGACTCCCGAGGGGACCAGAGGCTGTGCGCTCTGTGCTCCCCCAGATGAAGCACCCCAACCTATCAGAGGCACATCGGTCGATAGAGACTGTTGGCTCAAGGCAGACAAACGGGATGCCCTTCAGATAAGCTGGAACGATCCACCACTGGACAGCATTACACATCTCCTGGGTCACTGTCACTGGCTGATCCAAAGGACCGGAGTGCTTTGACTATTGGCTGGCCAGTCCCCACTGTAGGCGGACGCATGTACCAACGGGCCCCATGGACCATGCTGGTGCAGGCTGCCATGAGGCCTAGGAGGCGCAGGAAGTCCCGGGCAGGGCGCAATTGCCCAACCTGAAATGACTGGGCAAAGGAGGAAAGAACCTTGGCCCTGTCCACTGGGAGCCATGCTCTGGCTTGCAGAGAGTCTAACTCTGCCCCGATGAACTGGATTACCCGCTTTGGCACGAGTTACAACTTGGCCTCATTGATAAGGAGGCCAACTTGAGAGCAAACCTGGAGGGCCAGATCCCTGGACCGCTCCACCTCCATTCTAGAGGAGGTCGCAATCAGCCAGTCGTCCAGGTAGGGGTACACCTGGACCCTTCGGGGCCGCAGGACTGCTGTCACCACTGTCTTGCATTTGGTGAAGACCCTGGGATCTAGAGAAAGGCCGAAGGGCATGGCCTGGAACTTGTAGAGGGACCCCTCTGCTGACACGGAGGAATTGCTGGTGGGACGGACGGACTGGGACATGAAAGAACGCATCCTGGAGGTCCAGAGAACAGAACCACATGCCTCGTTCCAAGGATGGAATGATCTGAGCCAGAGTGACCATCCTGAAGGTTCAAGACCTTAGGAACCTGTTCAGGTCGTGCAGGTCTAGAATGGGGCACCAGCCACCCGTCCGTTTCGGGACCAGGAAGTACCTGGACAGAAACCCTGGGTCTGGTGGAGGATCTGCCACCTTCCTGATCACCTTTTGGAGGAGCAGGGCAACGTCGGCTCAGCAGGCCAACAGAGAGGCTGCAGACCCCGTAACCCCCCGTGGGGCGACTGCTCGGAAGGGCAGAGCCTGCTCGAACTCTAGAGGCAGACCCCTTCCTACCACTTCCAACACCCAACAGTCCGTGGTGATAGTGAACCAGGCCGAAGGAAAATGGCGGAGCCGTCCCCCCACGGGGAAGCGATGAGGTTGGGGACGACACCCCTCAACCCGTCATTGGGCAGGCTTGGAGGAAGGACTGGCCAAGGGAACCTCCTGGGCCTTTTCCTCCTGGCTTCCTGTTAGAGGAAGCTGGAGGCTTGGCTTTGGGGTGCCAAGTGTGAGCCTGCTGGCCCTGATGCTGGTGTTGCTGGGCCGGACGTGCCGCAGGGGCAGAAGGGCGAAAGGACTTGCATTGCTGTCGACGGCCTTTGTCCTTCTGAGCAGACGTGAGTCCAAGGTGGTGGACTTTTCGATCCTCTGGAGGTGGCATTCCACTCCAGGGCCGAATAGGTCAGTCCCCAAGAAGGGGACATCTGCAAACTTGTGCTGGGTATCAGCCGTAAAGGTGGATATCCTTAGCCAGGCTCTGCGGCACATGACCACTGCGGCCGCTAGTGACCGGGCACAGGAGTCTTCGATATCAAAAGCCGTTTGGAGCTGCCCTTCCCTGATTCCGCACCTGCTTGACTGTAGTCTGCAGATCAGCCAGGAGAGGAGGGACCACCTCATCCAGGGAGCCCACGAAAGCATGGGAGAAGTGCGCCATCAGTACGGCTGAACTGGCCTGACGGAGGCCGAGGGAGGAAGCAGCATATACTTTGCGCCCGGCATAGTCCAGCTTTTTGGACTCCTTGTCGGGGGGGCTTGTTCACATCCCTAGTGCTCCCGGAACGGCGGAAAAACACTGTCGGTGACCAACCCCTCCACAGGGGGGCGTTCTGAGAAACCGGACAAAGCCAGTAGGGACCGCATACTTCCTGGCCATCCTAGCCGAAGGCACAGGAATGGAAGCTGGCTGCTGCCTTAGCTCCAAGGCTGGGCCAACAATGGCTTCAGCTACCATAAAGGCCTCCGTGGGAGAAACTCCTCGGTCCAGTATCTCCGTGAGGGGATACTTGGCCTGCTTGGATATGGGCTCAAGCTGCATCCTGGTGGACTCAGATGAGCCGAAGCAGACCCATGAACGATGGTCTCTCGTCCATAGACTGCACCCGGAGGACTCCAGGTCAAGAGGCCTGGAAAACCGGGAGGAGTCGTCGTCAGACTCAGGAGTCTGCGAAGAGCTGCCTAGGGCCTGAGCCACCCTCCATCTGCCAAGGACGGTCGGAAGTGAGGGTGACTTTCAACCGGTGGGGCAGACCCTGACCCAACTGAGAATCCTTGGTTGGATCCACCGATTTTGGTTGTGGAGGCGGAGGTTCCACCACAATTGGTGGGTCAGCTGGTTTCGGCCGAACCGGCCCAGGCTTGGGCACCTCGACCACCACGAGGGGTTGCTTCGGCCTTTCGGGCGACAGCCACTTAATGGCTGGAGAAGAAGATGGTGTCTGCTTGTTCCTGGACAGAAGGAGCTGCTGTCACATTAAGTCCTCGTAGCGTCGACGCAATTTGCACTGAAGCCTCTCCTCTTCCGAGGAGGAAGACTAGGACGAGTGGCGCCACCGCTTTCCTCGGTGCAGAGATGGAGACTGCCGGTGTCAGCAGGATCAGCTGGATCGTGACAAGGTCGAGACAGAGACCCTCTGCATTTCCGAGGGTGGGTCTGGGAGGGAGCGGGGGGAACCCGCTCCTCCCTCAGCTCGGGAGCCTTGACCAACTCCGGCACAGGAAGCGCAGACAAGTCCTCGGTTTCCACCGGGGGAACCGGTGATGAAGGGTTGCCTGCTTCACCAGTCGACAGTCCGTTTGACGGGTTGAGAAAAATCTCGACCATGTCGACAGGTGTCTCGGCAGGCTGACCTGACGGGGACAGCATGAAGCCAGTGGCCTTAGCCACAACCTCGACCGAAGTAGAGTGTCGACTATCCGGGGAAGGGGACCTCTCCTGCTCCCATGAATGTAGATGGTGGGACTTACCCTTAAGAGTCCTTTTTTGACCGAGAAGAGAGTGTTCCGATGGCCCCTCACCCTTCGAGGAAAGGGGACTGGCAAAGCTCCTTAAACGAAGCTGCGTAGGAGGATCCCAACGAGAGCAGGATAAATGCCGCAACCAAGGAAGATACGGCCTGGGCCGCCTCCTCCTCGAGGACCATCATCTGCTAGACTTGCTCAGCTGAGCCAGTCACGCAGAAACCGCCCAACGGGCTTCCTGGACTTCACCATGGGATAACGCTTCGGGCGCCAGTTGAGCTGAGCACGGTCTTCAAGGACGCTAGCCAAAAAGACCTGTACAACTTCAGGCTCCGTGGGTCGTGGTCAAGCCCGAGGCAGTAGACGCACGTGGAGTGCGGATCGGTCCTGGACATCTGCCCACATGGGTACCACCGAAAACCGGGAGTCTATTTGTCCATCACAGCTGCGGAAGAAGTAGTAGACAAAGTCTGGAAAACTTTCAAATTATTTTCAGGTGAACCGAAGAGTTTGGATCCAGTCTAGACACAGAGCGCTAAGGAGGGAACCTGAGCTTCCAAGAGGTAAGGAAGATCTAGCGTCATGGGGCGGAGCCGAGAGTTTTACCACCCAGGTGGGTGGGGGAAGCCAGCTTGAAGACCTTCCGGTGAGATTTAAAGCGGCAAGGAACCTGCCAGACAGTGTGGATGAACAACATATCCATGTCCCTAGAAGTCTACTTTTTCTAGAGGCCTTTACTTCCAATTAATTTACTGCCTCATTTTCCAATTCCACCTTTTTTATTAGCTTTGCGGTTTTAAGACTGAACGTATTTACTGTTTGTGGTTTATCTATTTCATTTATATTTGATACGAGATGTTCAAAGCCTCAGGGAATGGGTGCTTAATAAAGCTTACTACCAACTACTATATTTAGCGAACAGAGACTGGAGGACCAAGGACCCAATAGCAGCATCCTGATGGCTCAATGCTGATGCTGTAATGGGATATGAAGGTGTGCGCTTTACAGCAGAACTCCACATTGCAGCCTTGCGAATCTCCCAACTGGGGATGTCCCTAGAACCACTGATCGAGGCAACAGTATACCCGGTGGAATGAGCCCCAAGTCCCTTGGGTGGCTCCCTACAAGCCAACTGACAGGTCAATGCAGGATGTAGTTCACCTGGCTATCATCCACATCACTGCTTGTCGGGCACGACTTCAGCATACGTTATGAACAGCTGGTGAGCCTTACCTTGAACTCCAGCCATGTGCCCTTTCACTAGGCGAGCACACTTCGCAGGTCCACAGCGTGTAACCTATCACCCTCTGCAGTCAGGTTAATCAAGTATACCGGCAAGTTGATCAGCTCGTTAAGGTGAAACTCCAATACGATCTTCTGAAGGAACTTCAGGTAGGGTTAAATGACAACCATATCCTCATAGAAGACCATGTAAGGAAACTCCACCAAGAGTGCCTAAAGCTCACTAATATTCTGACAAACATGACAGCCACTGAGAAGACAGTTTTCCACAATAGGTACAAGACACTTCACACCTATGCAGTAACTCAACTTGCCATGAGCATGCCAACGCCAGCAGTAAGTGCCATGGAGCCGGAGGTTCACACACCAGAGGGGAGTAGTAGTCCTGGCCTTACTTTGCAGGGTTCAGCAGGACTCCCACGGATGCCAGAAACAGAGCCAGTGGCCACTGCCTGCTCCACTCCTGTCTGTCTGGGCTTGAAGTTAACCAGCCATCCAGATACAGAAAGACTTGGGAGTCCTACCTTTCTGAGGTGCACTGCAAGTACCGCATAGCACTCTGAAGACAAGTGGTGCAGAGCAATGCCAAAGGTAGCACTCTAAACTGGTAGCAATTCCCATCCACGCAGAGCCAGAGGTACTTGTGCTGGTTGAGGTGTGCCAGTATATGCTGGTATGCATTCTGCATATTCTGTAATGCTAGCCAATCCTGATGTTTCAGTTAAGACAGCAAGGACCCCAGAGAAATTTTGAATTTTTCCTTGATCCATGTATACGTTCAGATTTCGGATATCGAGAATGGGGCACATGCTCCCTGATTTTCTTGGCACCAGGAAGCAGAGCAAGCAGAACTGTGCTCCATAAGAACATAAGACTAGGTTTGCTGAAAGAAAGCACTTAGCTTTACCTGAGCTCTGTCTTCTAGATTTGTTTGAAAAGAATGAGCAAGGAGCAACATTAAGGACCTAGTCTTATGGGAAGTGCTAGGAGGCTATAAATATCAATGCCCTGGGGAGGGTGGGACCTGGGTGAGGAAGCGCGGGTAATATACAGCTCCTGGCAGTGGACGGAGACTCTGAACTATGCACACAGAGTTGAAATTAAAAACCAACTGCGGTGCATAAGCTAAACCTGCAAGGCAAAACAGTGAATTACAGGCAGATCTGAGAGATGCTGCTCCAATCTGACTGGCACTATTTCCACTACCCTGTTTCTCAGAAGGCTTACCATCTCCTGTTCCAGAAGCTCTGACAAGGGGAGTGGCCTTCAGTAAGGAGTCTGGAAAGACGACAATTACAAGGAGTACCCTTCTCAGATGATCCTTAGAACCCATCTATCACTGTAGATAGATTCCCCACTGACAGTAATACTAGGTTAGGTGGCGTCCTATGGGGGAGGAGGGGACTACCTTGGGCAGTGGAAGTAGATCTCTGCCAGAGCTACAGAAGGTGGCACTGAGTGCTTTTGGCATCTGTGCCTTTAGCTGCACTTTCTTCTGGGCTTTGAGAGGCTGGGATTTACTATTTTGGGCTCATGCCCCATCATGAAAGGGCTGCTTGTGAAGAGCTGCATCCTCTATCCCTCTGTGGGTCATAGGGAGCCGGCAAGGAAGTCTTAAGAGTTATTCTTGTTTCATTAGAGAGACTGCTTCACCTGCTGTCCAAACAGATACGTGCTAAAGGGCACATTCATAATCTGTTGCCGAACTTCCAGGAGTACCGTCTCATATGAACACCTGCAGCCACAGAGAGAACTTCTGCATTAAAAGCATCCACAGAGGCTGTAAGCTGGAGCAGTTAAAATTCAATACCTTGTTTAACAGCTAGCATTATCTTGTTTTGCTCATGTCTGGCATGTCCTCTGCCAGAGATTTAAACTTGCACCAGAGGACTTACTTGTACTCAGAGAAGTGGAAGCCAGCCACCTTCGTGCCAAGGGTAACAGAAGCACAGATCTGCTTGCCCATGGTGTCTACCTTGCGCGACTCCTTGTTAGCTGGGTGCGTGGCGACATCTGGCATTATGGCTCTGTCATTTTTAGAACAATGATATCTGCTATTGGCAGAGTGAAATACATGGGCTTCAATTTGGACACCGTGCATTTCTTGTCCATCTGCCTGGGGACAGCTGTCACAGTAGCATGCCTCCTTCAAGCTGCCGCACAGTGGGTCTCCAGGACTGGCTGGGAGGAAGTAGGATATCAAAGCGTTTAGAAACTCCAGTTGGAGGTTCCTGTCTGGTTTATGGCTGTTGGCTCAAAATTTAGTGCAGTGTGCATATTTCAGAGCAGAGCCTGAAAGGAGAGAGCCTTCTGAGGTACCACAATAGGAACCAGTTGAGACCTCCTGGATAGTAGTACAAGTCACCTTCACCTCCAGAGATGATGAGGTCAGGCTATGACTAGTTTCCCTCTACTTCCTCCACACCTGGAGGGTAGTAAAGACTTGGGTGTCTAAAGGGAAACAGTGCAGGCTATGGCCCCAGTAACAGTCTACACCGGACTAGGCCCCAACTGGGCCTTGGAAATTGTGCCTGTGGTACAGACGATGGCCCTACAACTGTTCTCGAAGGGGATTATCCCAGCACTGAAGGCCCCTGAGGCACTGCCGATACCAAAGCAGGCCCTGAAAAGCCAAACCATGGCACCAGATACAGCATCGCTACTGATGTCGACAACTCCACTAGCCCTGAAGGAACCGGTGGCAGCAACATGGCTCTCCCAGTCCCAGGAAGGGTGATGATACCTCAAGTGGGTCAGGTGTATGTGATGCCAACAGCAGCCCCAGCCAAGCAGCACTGAGGACAGTTCTGGATCGACCGACCAAAAGATCAGGCGTTGGCACCAAAACCAGCACTACTTCACTTATATGCTGAGAGATGAAAGAACAGTGGCACTCATGTTGAAACTGACGCTCAGAAATAAAGCGTTCAGGCAACAAAGACGCACTCTTTGGGGTCAGAGCAGATCCTGTTGTCTGAATAAAGTCACGTCGTTATTTCTGAGAGTCAGTTTCAACTCTAGTGCCACCGTTCTCTCATTTCTGTGCAATACTGGAAGTCTTTCAGGTCAGCACCGGCACAGATTCTTTGAGGTGCCCCACTGTTTGCAGTCTGTCTTCACTTAAACACTGCACCTACTGCTGCATTAGAGATGCTCAACTGCCAAACTGTCTACTGGAATCCGCTCTATTGGGCAGAGAGGGGCTCCAGGATGGAGACCTCAACCTCGCAGGCCCAGACATTCCTGTTGTCAGCATCTACAGTGGAACGAGTCCTGCAGAAGTTGAGTGTTTCATAGAACGACCAGAGGACAACCTCAAATGGTTTAGTTTCTTCCCCTTATGCACTTTTTTGCAGGAAGAGGTTAAAGCCAAATAGCATAAAGACCCAAATGCAGAGGATGTGTGGGATTGTGACTTTTTATATATATATAGATATATAGATATATATATATATATATATATATATATATATACACACACATATACATATACACATATACATATACACACACACACACACACACACACAGATATATAGACATATAGACTCCAAGAGGACTGCTCATCCTCCCAGAGGAAAGACTGCCCACTGCCAGAGCACTTACTCAGAGAAGTAGACTAAAGACCTAGTCCCAGTGCAAGAGCAACCTACCTTTTCAGATTCCCCACCTTCTTTAATTAGATAGTTTGCACAAGATAGGGCTGACAGAAAACTGTAGAGATTTATATGCTTGAACTAACCAATAATTGACTCCAGCACACTTCATTTATGCTTTTTGTCCCCATATTACTAGTCCGCTTCCCTGACCACCTACCATGGCCACCCCCACAAAGCCTCGTTTATCACCCAGGCAGGAGAAGGGGGCCACTGGCTACACCCACTACACATCCAGTCATCTGGTGGGTCTTACGGTGTCAACTCGGGGAGCAGCTGGAGCAGATCTTTTTTCTCATGGTACTTTTTGTTTGGGAGGTATGACAGGCACAACGACACGTAGGCCAGCACCCTCACACCTCTCAGCCCCAACCGGGTGCTCCCGAGTCAAACGCTCCCATGGTCACCTAAGAGTGCCTACACTGGGAGATGTTGCCCCCCAACAAGAGCAGCGTCCACTCAATCCATCTCATCCCCCAGCCGACCCTCCAACCACCAGAGCCCGTTCCCAAATGCACGTCGCTGGTGCTGCAAGCGGTGACCCCACTGCTGCACCGGCAGGCCAGCCAAACTCCAGTGTACTTTAAAATTAAAACTGACGAACTGAGCACTGTCATCTTTGACAATGCAAGTTCTAGCCCCTATGAGTAGAGAGGCAATGCTGCTACTGCGCGCTCAGTGGGTGGGAGGAAAGGAGGCAACTGGTGGCTGGCACCGCTGTGCATCAGCAAGTGTACGCAGTGATGTGGCGGGCTCTGCTCACACCACCAGCTCTCCAGGAGAGTTCTTGCTCCCGTGGGGTCCTTGTGCCTCTGGCACAGACCCATCAGTGACAGTCTATGAAGAAGACGGATTCTTGGAAGATTATTCTCCACTTTGCACTGGAAATGAAAAAGCTGACTGATAGCACCAGTGACCACATACATAAGGGGCGAAATAAAGTAGAAGAAAAAAGAAACGTCAAAACTTAAAGGTTTCTTCAGTCAGACAAGGGTAACTGATGAAGAGAAAAAAGAAACAGATGTATGGGGCCGCCCAAGTTACAGAGGCGCCAATAGAGCTAGGGTTTGTCAGAACCAAACTGTTCGATTTTCACCCAATCTGAACCAAGCTCTACCCCCCCCCCAAAAGATTAACCAAAGCCACCCGAGAGGACAACTCGCATGGAGGCAGTAGGATGAATTCACTCAAACTGATAACTATACACACAAAAACCTCAAAAACTAACTGAACTCAAACCCAAACTTCTACTTATCAAATTGAACTGAACCAAACTAGCTATACCCTGCTGAACCTGAAGTAGAACCCTAAAAACATGTAGAACCCCGACTCTAGGTGCTGACGATATGTCATCTTGGGCGGCCCCAACTAGGCAAAAGATTCCTTAGTAGTTTGGATGTGGACAGCTTACAGTTCAGTATGTGTGGCTTTATGGAGGGAGATGTCGGAAAAAGATGCATACCAGTACATTTTTCCTTTCATTATAATGTTATTGCTTTGCTTACAGATAAACTGGCCACCCAGAAAAATTTGTTTGGCTAGCTTAAAAAGCACATATCATGCCCTTTTTGGAAACCTTCCCCCACCCCACTCCCAAGTCCCAACAGCAGCCTTACCATTCAGCAGCTGAAAGGATACAAATTCAGAATTTTACTGCTGGCCTTTCAGAAGGGAAAGCGATCATGAGCTGGTCAAAAGAAGCCTGCTACACAACCCCTTCCCTTTCCTGGAATGACACCCCCCCCCCCACACACACACACAGTTTTGTGAGGTCACAGTGTGGAGAGTGTAAGGGCTTACTCCACAGAAAACAGACATCTTTCCACAAACTATTTTTTTTAACATGCTAGCTGTCCATTTCAATGGAGTCATAAGGGAACAGTGGCTTAAACTTGACTGAAATGAAGCACTAACATGTTAAATATAGTTTGTGAAAAGATGCATGTATCATTTTCTATGAAGCATGCCTCCAAACTCTGACATCACAAAACGTCAGAACACTGGGGCGAAGCACTCGTACTAGGCAGGGGAAGAGAGTGCAGCAGACTCTTCAGAACCAATCTACAATCCCTTCCTCTTCTAAAGTCTGAATTTGTGTCCTTTCAGCTACCAAATGGTAAGGCTACCACTGGGGCTTGAGGGGAGGGCACCGAAGAAGGCGCTCTTTAAACCTCATTATTATTATTTAAGCCAGACAAATAGAAATTCCACTGCCATCTGGCTACCATTTTGATGACTATGTAAAACACAAATTCAAGTGCTTTCTAAATGACAGGGTCTGCCTCACTGCTGCCCACACCCCCTCCCCCCAAACAATTATTCCTAAACTGCTTAATTTGTGTTGGTTCAGGACTGGAACTTACATCTTTGCATTTAGTGGTAACATTGTTAAACAGTGAGGCATCAACAAGACCATTGTTTCTCTTCTGCATCAGATGTAACCCAAAGAGGACTCTAACTTCCGTTTCATCTGGCTCATACTCTGGATCCATCTAAAAGGAAACAAAATACACCAAATCTTTAACAGAACGTCCTTCGATTTGCAAAACTGCATGTCTGTGAGAAGTAGGAGTTAGAGTGCTAATGTGTTAGTCAACAAAGAATTCATTTTTTTAAGCAGTAATACATTTCTG
The DNA here is from genome assembly GCA_016271365.2 of Neoceratodus forsteri. Lineage (NCBI taxonomy): Eukaryota > Metazoa > Chordata > Ceratodontiformes > Ceratodontidae > Neoceratodus > Neoceratodus forsteri. The sequence continues at coordinate 92,740,418 of CM028132.1, read as the reverse complement.
GCTTCAATACTGACCATTACTGAGCGGCTCTTGGGTGCCACTGTTGGACTGTATGAACTAGATTTATACTGTGTCTAGATTAGGACGGTGATAGCACATGTTTGAGGATAAAGGGACAGTACCAACCCAAGATATTTAAATTTGTTCAGGTGGATCACCAGTTACATCATTACCAGGCACATTTGCGACCCTGTGCCCTTGGATAGTGTACCCCAATCTCCTACCCTTACAGATGGTTACTGTTTAACCCCCAAAAAGTTCATTTAATGTTATATTGGATAGTTCATAGTGATGTTAAGTCAGCTTGTGCCTTACAAAATGGTCGATTGAATCTACTCCTACAAATTGACAGATCATAGATTGGTTTGCCACCGGGGGCTCCCCCGGGCAGGAGACTCAAGACTTCTCCACAGTGCTCAACGCCCCATCCTTAACATGACAGACCCCCTTTCTTACATTGAAGTTGCTGTCACTAATCAATGGACTCACCTCCCCAATTAAAGGGTCACAGGTCCTTGCTCACCTCAGGAAAATCAAGGTAGATCTATTCTAGCTACAAAAGATGCACATGAATGATGCAGAGCACTCCAGATTAGTGAAGCTCTGCAGAGGGAAGGTGCACTTCTCCTCAAGTCAAAGTGGAAAGAATACAAAATCACACATGCCCACACAATGCAAAGCATCATGGGCTGCATATGCAAATCACCACAGAATGTTGTGCTGGTCCAACTTTAAGCAGAATTGCATGGTGCCAAAAGGCCTCTCACACAGTTTGCAAAGGGTGCTAACAGAAGACAGACACGTGTTTCGTCCTACCAGGACTCATCAGTATGCCTCGTCTGTTTGACACCCCAGTGGAATGGACCAGCTACCCTAAGACTGTGTGTCTTGGATATGTTGTGGTGAACCCATTAAAATAAAAAACTATTTAAAAGACAAAGAACCTCTGTGCGCAAACACTGAGGCAAGGGTTACCTCAAAGGGCATTTGGCTGGGAAGCCAAGTTTCAAGAAAATACAAAATCACACATGCCCACACAATGCAAAGCATCATGGGCTGCATGGAAAGCAACAGGGAGTCGCTATCCCAGTTCCTTCTCAAACCCCATTCCAACCAGGGCTTAAATGGATACACCCGGAGGGCAGACTGGTGATACTACAAGGCACTATTAACAGCCATGAGGTTATGCTGGCCAGTGCCTACTCCCCACCCCTGGTCCCACAGATTCGCTCTCTAATGGACAAAATAGTGCAGATGACCAAACAAATTCTGCTGCTAGCTGGGCATTTTAATATCCTCCTGAACCCCACTATGGATTAGTTAAACCCTAAAACCCCCTCGTAGGACACCTTCGCAAAAGTTCTTTACTAGTTTTCTGAACAAGGTGGGCTGGAGCAACACCTCCATCCCCATACCAAAAATTACTCTTACTACTCTGCTGTTCAATCATATTCCTGGATAGACCAGCCTGGGAGACGTCGTACTCTTGGACCATGCCCCCATGATCACCACTTGGAAAACAGGAATGCAGCGAAAGCAATCTGGAGACTGAACCCCTACTACTTAAGGTCACAACAGAGAATTCCTCACTGAAAAATAACAAATAACTCAGGAGAACCCCCCTCCCCCCAGACTCAACTCCACCTCTTCAATGGGACACCATCAAAGCAGTATTTCAGGGTCACTCAAACTAAAAACTGCAGGGAGCAAAGCACAAAGCTGGAGAACACCCTCCATTTTCTGCAAATTGCCAACAAGCAGGGGGACCAGTCTGTCTCCCGCTACTTCAGCGAACTAAAGCAGAGCTTGATCAGATCGCCCTACAGCAAACAAATATCACGAACATTTCTGAGGCAGAGGTATTATGAGGTTGGGCCGTGAGCCACACGACTCCTGGCCTATCAAGCCAGATGACAAAAGAAACTAGCCACGCTCACTACCATTAGGCATCCGTTAGATGGAAGACAAAGTACAGTTACGTAAGAACTTACCTTAACAGTAGATCTTCGAAAGAGGCTCTTGCAGTAGGTAATTACATATAGGACTGACGCCGGCAGACCCCCACGGAAAAATTTCTAGCTAGCGAGGGACCGCCCCCACATCAGGTGACCGGCATCAGGAGACGTCGGTATAAAGGGGTGGTCCCTCACGCCCGCCTTCCAGTTCTTTTCCCGCCAGAGGCCAAAGGAAGCCGGATGAGAGAGAAGCGAATATTTCCCTCACTGGAAAAGGAGCTGAAAAAGCTTAGGTGTATGGAGGGTGGGAAGGTATTACCTACTGCAAAAGCCTCTCTCGAAGATCTACTGTTACGGTAAGTTCTTACGTAACTGTACTATCTTACTTTCAGAGGGCTCCTGCAGTAGGTAATTACATATTGGACTGAGTCCCAAGCAGTCTGGAACAAGAAGCAGCACATGGGAGGAGGAAAGCTACTCTGAGTAGATCCTTTAGCTGTGAAGGCCTTAAGAAAGGAGGCCTTGCAGGACAGCCAACCCGAAGCCTGCTCTACGGCGAGAGGCAATATCCAAACTGTAATGTTTTGTAAAGGTATGGACAGAAGTCCAAGTGGTGGCAGCACAGACATCTGCCGCTGACATTCTTGAAACAGGCTGCTGAGGCAGCAACCCCTCTGGTGGAGTGACCTCTTATTTGACCCGGAAGGGTCTTGTACTTGTCATAACAGAAAGTGATGCAATGAGCCAACCACTTGGATAGGCATTGCTTAGAAACAGCATTGCCTTCTCTTTTGGGTGCAAAAGAAACAAACAGTTGATCAGTCTTTCTGAGATCCTTTGTCCTGTTAGTGTAGTATCTCAGAATCCAGTGAACATCCATAGTACGAAGCAAGTACTCCCCTTGATTGGAGTACTGCGTATAGAAAGCGGGTAACTATGGACTGGTTCAATGTAGATTCTGCTACCACCTTGGGGAGAAACTTAGGATTGGTGCGCAGAGCCACATGTTCCCTGTGGAAAATCAAGTATGGAATTTTACACATCAGGGCCTGGAGCTTGGAAATCCTCCGAGCCAAAGTAATGGCCACGAGAAAAAGTATCTTCCAAGAAAGGAACTTAAAGTCTGCGGAGGCTGCTGGTTCAAAAAGGAGGCAGAGTTAAGTTTCTCAAGAATGAAATTCAAATCCCAAGGAGGGGCGGGAACTTGAATAGGAGGTCTCAGGTGGAGAACCCCTCCGAGTAAAGTCTTCGAGACTTCCAGTTGAGCAAACGTTCTGTCTGCAAAGGGAACGTGATAGGCCGAAATGGCTGCCATGTGGACTTTCAGAGAGGAGTGACTAAGACCTAGGACGAAGAGATGGCGCAGGTACTGCAGCAGACATCCCGCAGGGTAGGAGAAAGGCTCAATGTCTTTCAAAGCAGCCCAGATTGTCAACCTTTTTCACTTCATGGCATAGTTAGACCTAGTGGAGGGTTTCCTGGCCTCCATCAAAATTTCCGCCACCTGGGGAGAAACTCCAAAGTGGGCTTGGGCTATGTGTGCAGGAGCCATGCATGTAGCTGAAGGAACTCGAGACCTGGATGGACCAGGGTCCCCCAGTCCTGGGTCAGTAAACATCGTGACAGAGGAAGAGGGAGTGGAGGTTCCTTTGAGAACTGTTGCAGAAGGGAGAACCAAACTTGCTTGGGCCAAAAAGGAGCGATCAGAATCATTCATGCTCCATCTGAACCTAGTTTCTGCAAGACCTGTGGGATCAAAGGAATTGGGGAAAAGGCATAGACGAATCTGTCCTTCCAATCTAGAGACAGAGCGTCTCTCCAGAAAATGCCTCGCTTTTGAACAAGAGAGCAGAAATCTGGAAGCTTTGCGTTTTGAGGGGAAGCGAACAGGTTGACCTGTGGTGTTCCCCAACGTAGGAAGATATCGGCTAGGACCCCTTGATCCAGTTCCCACTCGTGGGCCAGGCCGGACGAGAGACTCAGCTTGTCTGCCAAGGTGTTTTCTACTCCCGGAACATGAGTTGCCATAAGGTGAAGGTAGAGTTGTGTTGTCCAATCCCACACTCTCGTTGCTTCCCTGCAAAGAGGGTAGGACAGAGTCCCTCCCTGTTTGCTGATGTACCATACCACACACATATTGTCCATCTGGACGGCTAGGTGGCCTGGAAGGAGATACAAATGGGGAGCTTGGAGTGCATAAAGCACTGCCTGGAGGTCGAGCACACTGATGTGAAGTGTTTGTTCGAGCTTGGACCAAGAGCCCTGGGTCCAACGAGGACGGAGATGGGCTCCACAACCTTCGCCCGAGGCATCTGTGGCTAGAGTCTGGAGGGGGGATGGAAGAATGGACCCCCGAAAATACAGGTTACCACCTGTAACAGGAGTTCTAGGAATGGTATATGTTGTTCATCCACACTTATTGGCAGGTATCCTTGCCGCTTTAAATCTTGCGGAAGGTCTTCAAGCTGGCTCCTCCCACCCACCGGGTGGTATAACTCGGCTCCGCCCCATGGCGCAGATCTGGCCGCTGGAAGCTCAGGTTGTGCGTCGAGCCGGGAGGTGGTGGGTGGTGGATGAACAACATATACCATTCCTAGAACTCCTGTTACAGGTGAGTAACCTGTATTTCTAGGGACATGGATATGTTGTTCATCCACACTTATTGGCAGACTCTAGCAGTTCTCCGGGAGGAGGAGGCAAGACGCACACCCCAATACTTACTTGGGAAAGAGAGACTGAGAACCGAGGCCCCAAAACCAGCATCCCGGCGTGACTCAAGGTCGATGTGGTAATGGGTAATGAAGGTGTTTGCTGACTTCCAGGTAGCAGCCCTGCAGATTTCCTGGATAGGGACGCCCCTGGAAGCAGCCACCGATGCAGCAGTATGGCGGGTAGAATGAGCTCTTATCCCTCTGGGAGGCTCCATGCCCGTCAACTTATAGCAGAGATCTATGCAGGAGGTGACCCACCTGCTTATCGTCCGCTTGGCTGCAGGTCTGCCAGATGCGGCTTCAGCGTAGGTGACAAACAGCTGGCGAACCTCTCCCCGAATTTCAGCCGTGCGCTCTTTGTAATAGGCGAGCGCCCTTCTAGGGTCCAAAGTATGGAGCCTATATTCGGCCTCCGGTGTGATTGGGGTAGAACATTGGCAGAGTCAACACCTGGTTAAGGTGAAACTCCGACATCACCTTCGGAAGGAATTTCGGGTGGGGGCGCAGGACAACCTTGTCCCTGTGGAAGACCAGATAAGGAGACTCGATGGAAGCGCCTGGAGCTCTCCCATCCTTCTGGCTGACGTGATAGCCACCAAGAAGGCGGTCTTCCACGACAGGTGAGAGAGCACACCTGTGCATAGGTTGAATGGCTTGCTCATGAGCTTTGCTAGTACCAGCAGTAAATCCACGGAGGTGGAGGTTCTGCACGGAGGTGAAATGTGATCAAGGCCTTTGAAGCGCCCACCACCTTTCCTCACCACCGACTGCTCCCGGCCTTGCGGTAAGCAGAGATGGCTGCCAGGTGCACCTTTAGGGTCGTCGACCCTAAGCCCTCGACTAGAAAGGGACCATAAATAGTCCAAAATGCTTGCCACAGAACAGGAGGAAGGGTCCAAGCCCTTGCCCTGACACCAAATGGAGAATCTCTTCCATTTGAAGGCGTAGCATTTTCTGGCCGACTCAACAACATTGAGGACCTCGTCGGAAAGACCCAAGGCCTGGAACTCTAGCCACTCAGGAACCAGGCCGTCAGGTGCAGGGATTGAAGGTCCGGATGGAACACCTTCCCCTGATTGACTGAGCAGGTCCGGGCGAGCTGGAAGCTGTCGCGGAGTCCTGGAGCTGAGACTGAGGAGATCTGGGTACCAGAACTGGCGAGGCCAGTCTGGGGCTATCAGAATCACCTGCGCCTTGTCCCTCCTCGCCTTGAGAAGCACCTTGTGGATCAAGGGAAATGGGAAAGGCGAAGAGGCCCGGGGTCCACTGCTCGAGAAGGCATCCCTGCAGCGAGCCCTGCTGAGGGGGGCATGGAACAGTCTCAGCTTCGCGTTCTCCCTGGAGGCAAACAGGTCCACCTGAGGTGTGCCCCAATGGGAGAACAGATGCTGTACTACCTCCGGCAGGAGAGACCACTCGTGGGATGCAGCCCCTATCCGGCTCAGGGCATCGGCCAGGGTGTTGGAGGCTCCTGCCACATGAATGGCTAGGAGATCCGCCTCCAGGCTGCGCGACAGTGACCAAATGCGGAGAGCTTCCTTGCACAGAAGCATGGGCGCGTCCCGCCTGGCGGTTTAGATAGTACATGGTCGTGGTGTTGTCCGTCTGGACTCGGACCACTTGACCCCCGAGGAGAGCAAAGGCGGTGAGAGCTAGGCGGACCGCCAGAGCTCCAGCAGCTTGATGCATCGGGACTCCGCTGGGACCAGAGGCCGTGGGCCAGTGTTCCCCAGATGGGCACCCCAACCCATCAGAGAGGCATCGGTCGATAGAGACACCGTCGGCTCAGGGCGGACGTAACGGGATGCCCTCCTGCAAATGACCTGGAACGATCCACCACTGGAGAGCGTTCCACATCCCCTGTGTCACCGGCTAATAAGCTGGTCCAAAGGATCGCGAGTTGCCAGGACCACTGGCTGGCCAGTCCCCATTGAAGGGCACATGTTCCAGCAGGCCCAACGGACCACGCTGGTGCAGGCCGCCATGAGACCCAGGAGCGCCAGGAAGTCCCGGGCAGGCGCAATTGCCCAACCAGAAATGATTGGGCAAAGGAGGAAAGAACCTCGGCCCTGTCACGCGGAGCAGCCTGGCTCGAAGAGAGTCGAGCTGCGCCCGATGAACAGAATCACCTGCTTCGCTCGGGAGTTCCGACTTGGCCTCGCTGATAAGGAGGCCTAGTTGAGAGCAGACCTGGAGGGCCAGATCTCTGGACCACTCCACCTCCTGCCTGGAGGGGCTGCTATCAGCCAGTCGTCCAGGTAAGGGTACACCCGGACCCCTCGGCGTCGCAGGAATGCTGTCACCACTGCCATGCATTTGGTGAAGACCCTGGGAGCTGGAGACAAGCCAAAGGGCATGGCTTGGAACTCGAAAGGGATCCTTCCGCTCGGAAGCGAAGGAATCTCTGGTGAGACGGACGGATAGGGACATGAAAAAACGCGTCCTGCAAATCCAGAGAGCAGAACCACACGCCGCGTTCCAAGGATGGTATTATCTGAGCCAGAGTGACCATCCTGAAGGTTCGAGACCTTAGGAACTTGTTTAGGTCGTGAAGGTCGAGAATGGGGCGCCAGCCCCCCGTCCGTTCCGGAACCAGGAAGTACCTGGACACAAACCCTGGGTCTGAAGGAGGGTCCTCCACCTCTCTTATCACCTCCTTCTGGAGGAGGAGAGCGATGTCGGCTCGACGAGCCACCAGCGAGGCTGGGGACCCCGAAGCCCCCCGAGGGGCGACGGCTCTGAAGGGCGGTGCCTGCTCGAATTCTAGAGGTAGGCCTCTTCCCATCACCTCCAAAACCCACCTGTCCGTGGTAACAGCGGACCAGGCGGAACGGAAGTGCCGGAGCCGTCCCCCCACGGGGAATCCAGGGAAGGTGGACGGGATGGGCGACACCCTCAGCCCGTCACTGGGCAGGCTTGGAGGAGGACCAGCCGAGGGACCTCCTGGGCCTTCTCCTCCTGCCTCCTGTTAGAGGAGCCGGCGGCTTGGGTTTGGGATGCCAAGGCCGAGCCTGCTGGCCCTGACGTTGCGCTGGGCAGGGCGCCGGGCGCAGAAGGCGAAAGGGCTTAGGCTGTGGTTTGCGGCCTTTGTCCTTCTGAGCGGAAGAGACCGAGTCCAAGGTAGCATTGGACTTCTCGATCCTCTGCAGGTGACCTTCCACCCCAGGGCCGAAGAGGTCAGTCCCCAAAAAGGGAACATCCGCCAACTTGTGCTGGGTATCCGAAGTAAAGGTGGATATCCTCAGCCAAGCCCGCGACGCATAGCCACTGCGGCCGCCACCGACCTGGCACATGAGTCCCCAATATCCAAAGCAGTCTGGAGCTGCTGTTTGGCCACTGCCCTGCCCTGGTCCCGCACCTGCTTGACCGTAGTCTGCAGATCCGCGGGAGATGAGAATGACCTCATCCAGGAGCCCAACAGGGCATGAGAAAATGTGCCATGAGGATGGCGAACTGGCCTGGCGAGGCCGAGAGGGCGCAGCATAGACTTTTACGCCCGAGCATAATCCAATTTCTTGGATTCCTTGTCGGGAGGTTTGTCCTCATCCTTGGCGTTGCCGGCGGCTACCGGAAACTGTCTGTAACCAACCCTCAGCAGAGGGTGCTCCAAAACCGGACAGGGAACCGTGGGGACCGCAGATACTCCTGGCCGGGCGCAGGACAGGAAGCAGGGCGCTGCCAAAGCTCAGGGCCGGACCCACTATGGCCTTGGCTACGGAAAGGCCTCCGTTGGAGAATCCCCTCGGTCCAGAATCTCCGTGAGGGGATACCTGGCCCGTTTGGAAACGGGTTCGAGCTTCATCCCGGTGGACTCCGAGATGAGCCGAAGCAGTCCTAGGAAGGACGACGGGCTATCGTCCATTGACTGTCCTCCTGAGGACTCCAAGTCCAGTCGCTTGGAGAAAAAGGAGGAATTATCCTCGGACTCTGACGAGTCCTCGAAGAGCTGCCTCTGGCCTGAGCCACCCTCTACCTGCCGAGGTCGGTCGGGAGTGAGGGTAACAGACAGCCGATGGGGTAGACCCTTAGCCGACCGAGAATCCCTGGTCGGAGCCCCAAATAGTGGCTGTGGAGGCGGAGGTTCCACCGGAATCGGTGGAGCAGCTGGTTTTGGCCGAACAACCGGCCTGGGTACAGGCTCCTCGGTTAAGTCGAGGGGTTGTGTCGGCCGCTCCGGTGACAGCCACTTAATGGCCGGGGAAGGCGACTGCGTCGGCTTACTCCCGGTCAGGAGGAGCTGTTGCCACATGAGGTCCTCGTACCGTCGACGTAACTTACGCCGAAGCCTCCCCTCGTCCGAGGAGGAGGACGAGGATGAGGACGGCGGCGACGCTGTGGTGCACAGGGCCGAGACCGCCTATGGCGGTGGATCGGCTGGACCCCGAAGAAGTCCGAGACCGAGAGCCTCGGCTCTTCCGAGGTCGGTGCGGGGAAGTGTCGGCAGGAACCGGCACTCCCTTCGGCTCGGAGGGTTCATCCGAGGGCTCCGGAACCGGAGGCACAGGCAAGCCCATGGGATCCTCAACTCCCGGGGAAAGAGAGAGGAATCTTGGCTTAGGCGACAGCCCGTCCAGGTGAGAAAAATCGACTTATGGGCAGGAGTCTCAGTCAACTGACCTGACGGGGGCACCGTGAGGCCAGTGGCCGAAGCCGAGCGATCGACCGAAGTCGACGGTCGACGACTCGGGGAGAGGGACCTTTCCCGCTCCCAAGAGCGTCGATGGAGGAATTTACCTTTGTCCCTCTTTTTGGACCGAGAAAAAGGTCCAGCAGACGTTGGCCCATCTCCCTTAGTGGAGAGGGACAGACAAAGCTCCTTAAATAAAGCTGTATAGGAAGAACCCAGAGAGAGCGGGATAAATGCCGCGGCCGAGGAAGATACGGCCCGTGCCGCTTCCTCTTCGAGGCGTCATCTGCTCGAACTGATCCGCCGGGATCCCGCCGCTGGACACACCGACACGGGCCTCCTTAGACTTCACCGGAGAAGCGCTCTCGGGACGGCCCAGTTGCAATCGGGCAGCACGGTCTTCGAGGACGTGGGCCGAGAAGGAGAAGCACAGTCGCAGTCCTGCAGGTGCGTGCTCAAGGCCTAAACAGTAGACACACGTGGAGTGTGGATCCGTCCGAGACATCTTCTGCCCGCAGGGGCATCTCCGAAAACCGGGAGTCGATTTGTCCATCGCAGCCGCGAGGGATCGAAGACCGAAGTCTTTTTAGCAAAAACTTTCAAATTCGCAAAACGGAAGAAATAGGAACCAGTCGCAAACGCAGAGCGTTAAGGAGGGAACCTGAGCTTCCAAGCGGTAAGGAAGATCTGGCGTCATGGGGCGGAGCCGAGAGTTATACCACCCGGGTGGGTGGGAGGAGCCAGCTTGAAGACCTTCCGGCAAGATTTAAAGCGGCAAGGATACCTGCCAATAAGTGTGGATGAACAACATATCCATGTCCCTAGAACAGGTTCTTGCTGACCATCGACCACTGCAAGTCCTGAACTATGGGAGAGGAGAGCAGGACCAGCTGATCCAAGTTGTCCTCCAATTGATCCCATTGGGAGCGAAGCGTCCACTGAGAAACCCTCATGTGGAGCAGAGAATGAGGAACTGTCAGGATAGCAGCCGCCATGAGCCTGAGAAGGCAAAGAACCAACCTTGCAGTGACTCCTGTGGCCGGACAACAGGCTCACTAGAGTCTGAATAGTTGCCACCCTGTCTGGTGGCAGGAAGGCCCTGCCCAGGGTCGTGTCCAGTATCGCCCCAATAAACTGGAGTCTCTGGCATGGGATCAAATGAGACTTGGAATGGTTGATGTAATACCCAGGCAGGCAAAGACCTGCTGGGTAAGGGAGAGGCAGTGCAGCAGTTCCTCCCTGGATGAGGCTGCCAGGAGCCAGTCGTCCAGGTATGGGAAAACCTGCACTCCCTGGGTAAGCAGCTAGGTTGCCACCACTGCAAGGCATTTGGTAAATACTCAGGGAGCCGAGGAGAGGCCAAATGAAGTGCCTTGAACTGGTAGTGGTCCCCCTGGAAAGCAAAATGGAGATATTTGTGGTGGGACGGGCGAATGGATATATGCAAGTAGGCATCTTGCATATCCAGAGCGCACATCCACTGGCCCGAGCGGAGGAGGGGCAGAAGGCTCTGCAGTGAGAGCATTCTGAACCTCTTGTATTCCACGAATAGGTTCAGGGAACTGAGATCTAGGATAGGTCTTACATCTCCTGTCTTCTTCCTGGTCCTGTAGAAGTGGGAACAGTAACCTGTTCCCTGTAGGGGAAGGGGGACAGGTTCTATCGCCGTTTCAGTAACAGTGCTGAAATCTCTTCCTGGACCAGAAGATGATAGTCCCGAGAGTAAGACGATCCTTGGGAAGGGTGACAAGGTGGTTTCTGTAGAAACTCTATTGAGTCCTTCTGCGATTAGCTGGAGCACCCGTGAATCTTATCCTCTCCCAGCCCAGAAGGTGGAGGGAAAACCTCCCTCCTACCGGTTCCTCTGGGAAGCCCAGAGGCTGTGGGAGAGGGAAGGAGTCAGGTGGTGTGGGGCAGCACTGCAGCTGAAGCACCCGCTGCTTTTTTGGGCGGAGGAACCCCGCGTTTAGTGGCCTGCTTTCCCAGAGAATTTGCCTTTGGCCAGTTCCATCTGCGAAAGGGACGATGCTGCGGTTGATGGGGATGGTACCGAGTGTTGACGGACTTTAGTGCCATCCCCTTCTCCTGCAGATCGGCGATTATGTCCTTGACATCACCCCCGAAGAGCACAGACACCTGGAAGGGCGCTTCCTGTATAGCGCACTGCACTTCCAGGACCAACCCTGACACATGGAGCCAAGCATGACGTCGTAAGCCTACGGCAAAAGCTGAACTCCGTCCAGCAATGTCCACTGCATCGTAAGTTGCAAGAAGCATGTGTCGACTGGCCGAACGTGCAGAGCGGATAAGGTCAGAGTTCCTGCTCGACTTAAGAGTCCGGCAGGGAGTCCAATTTGGTTTCCACCTCAGAAAGAATTGCCTTCCGGTAATCCCCATGTGACTGACATAGTTAAGGGCCCTGATCCCCAAAGTGGAAGAAGCGAAAATCTTCTTGCCATACTGGTACAGAAGACGGGATTCTTTATCAGGTGGCGACGAGCTAAGGTGTTTTGGATTAGCTGGCCTGCCGTGAGCAGCGCTAGTCACGACAGTGTCAGCTCGAGGGTGGGAATCTAAACAGTCAACACCCTCTGGAGCCTGGTATAGTCTGTTCGACTTCCGTGGAAGAGGGGCTAATGCGACGGTCATTTCCAAATGGGGGTAACAAGGTGGGCATGAGGCTCGATCCAGGGTTTCACCAAGGTGGGAGTTGTCACGGGCAGATCCAGATGCTCAGAGTTTCGACCACTGTGGGTCTGGCTCCAAGGATTGCCACTTATGCACTGCCTGGATTTTATGTAGCAGCTCCGTGAAGGAAGGATCCTCCGGATGAGACTTCGGAGGAGTCCTTGGCCTGGGCTTTGACAGAGAGAAAGGCTCGTCATCCTTCTCGGAGCAGCCAGAGGCATCAGAGGAGGAAGAAACTGAAAACTACCCCCTTTCCCGTCTAGAGGAGGAACAGACCCTTTGGGAAGCCCTCGGGGAAGTGTGTCCTGCCCCTTTCTGGGCCCAGAGGGTTTAGCCCTGGTGTCTGGAGGAGGAGAGGGAGTTTGTCGCCGTGGACGTACAGGAACCAGTATTGGTACAGTCGTCGGAAGTTGACTCCAACTCTCTGGTGAGCTGAGCCTTTGCCTCAGCCCACGAGGAGGCTAGAGGCTCCTGCAAATCCACCGGCGGCTTGGGGGGGGGGGCAGAGGAGGAGGAGTGGGATAAGGGTATGGGTTATACCCATAGAGCGAGTATCCATAACCTGATGGCGGGAAGCCTGGTGTCTGGTACTGCGGCGTCAGATAGTGTGGTCCCGGCTACCTGGGAGCCAGGGGAGCTACTGGAGCAGACGGCCCCACGGGCGGGACTGGGGCAGAAGGCCTGGCATCAGGGTGGCATCTGGAAACGGGATATTGCCCAGAGTCGGCACTATCGACGGAGCCAGCGGCCAAGGTGCCGGTGTCTGGGGAGCCAAAGTCAGATCAGCAGGAGGCTGGTCCGATGGAAGTGGAACAGGGACCTCAGCGTCGCCCGGGGATGGAGAGGAAAAATCCCCAGAGTTGGGCTGAGGAGACTCTGGGTCCCTGGAGGGCAGCATAGGCAGCGCGGAGCAGGGAACGATGGACGTGGGAGGGTCCAGCGTCAGCTCATCCGCTGTGCGGACATCAGACAGATCGACATGCATCTTGCCAGCGGGATCTGGGCAGGTGCCAGCGTCCGACTTAACTGAACCTTCGCCGCAGGCAGGCTGAGATGGAGGGGTGGCCTGGTCAGGTGAAAGAGGGGTCGTGCGCCGCCCCAAAGGGTCGGGCGACTTACCAGCCTTCTTTGTGTGCACGGAGGAGCCGACGTCCAGCTTATCGGAGCCACCCACGCTGGTAGGCCGTGAAGCTGTGGCTTTACCGGGGGCGGAAGCCTCCAAGAGCCCAGCGGCACCCGACTGGCCCAAGCCAGACAAGGGGGGGAATGTTATCTTCAACACGGCAACTCTCGAGGGAGTCACCGTGGGAGAGGAGCCCTTGTCCCAGTGGTTTTCTTTGTCCTCTCTCTTGCGATGGCCTTCAGGGGAAGTTGACGCCCGCTGAAGATTTTTTCTTCGAGTTCTTTTTCCATGGAGCTCATCTTTTTGAGAATGTGGGCTTCCAGGGACTGCTGCCACCTTCTCCGGGTGGCCGCATTGAAACTCTGGGAGCGCTGGCACTTCTCTATTTGATGGATGGGGCCTAGACAAAAAAGGCACAGGAAATGACTGTCCTTGTACGGAAACTGGGCGCTGCATGAGTCACATTTATTTTTGTGCTTGGAGGGTGTAGGGGATGACATACACCGACGAATGACTGACGATTAGTAGGAAAAAGGCAAAAAATCTCTGTAAAATAACCGAAGGAGCCTGACTAGCAAGGAAGTTTTCCATGAGGTGCTGGCATCAGCTAACAGCGGGAAAGAACTGGAAGGCGGGTGTGAGGGACCGCCCCTTTATATAGATGTCTCCCGACACCGGTCACCTGACGTGGGGGCGGTCCCTCGCCAGGGACTGCTAGCTAGAAATTTTTCCATGGGGTCCTGCCACATGCCAGCGTCAGTTCTATATGTAATTACCTACTGCAAGAGCCCTCTCGAAGGAAGATCTTAAATTACAGGGCGTAACAGAACTTCACAGCATACTACTCAGAACTATACACTCCCGACAGCCCTGCAAACCCTCAGGAGATGATAAAAGTACAGTTACACAAGAACTTACTGCAACAGTAGATCTTAGAAAACCGCTCTTGCAGCAGGTTACACCATAAGGTGTAAAGCCAGCAGGCGGCAGGACCCCACGGAAAACTTCTAGCTAGCTATACCCAGCGGGGAACCGCCCCCGACATGAGATGCATCATAAAAGGGGCGGTACCCCAGCATACCTCAGTTCTCCTGCTGGAGCCTCTCGGCATAGCGATACGATTCTGAAAGGGAGACAGAGGATCCACTTCCAGAGGAAGACTAAGAAATGTGTGTGTCCGGAGACAGCACTGCATCAAACCAAACCTCCAGAGGGGAAGGTGGGAGGGAAACTACCTGCTGCAAGAGCTGTTCTTGAAGGTCTACTGTTACAGTAAGTTTTTATGTAATTTACATATCTTACTTCAAGATACATCTCTTGCAGCAGGTTACATTACAAGGACCTATTCCCAAGCAGTAAAGGGTGGTATCTAACCCTTTGGGAGGAGGAGGATAGGAGAAATCCAGGAAAGAAAACCACCTAGGACAAAAGTCCTTCAAGGACTGCCAGGCCAAAGCCCACTCTGCATCTGGAGGCAATGTCCAGGCTGTAATGTTTGATGAAGGTGTGCACTGTACTCCATGTAGCAGCTGCAAAAATGGTCGGTGCTGAAACGTTTTTCAGTGCAGCAAAGGAGGTAGCTACCCCCCCCCCCCAGTAGAATGGCCCTTTACCGATCCCAGTAAGGGTTTGTTGCGCTTCTGGTAACAGAATGCTATGCAGTTCACCAGCATCCTGTGGGCAAAAGAAACAGCTGATTGGACTGTCGGTGCGGTCTGGTCCTGGTCAGATAAAACCGGAGAATTCTGTGCACATCTAAAGTGTGCAGTAAATCTTCCCCTTTATTGGTATAGTTAGGATAGTACACCGGAAGGTAGATATCCTGGCTTAATGTAAATTCTGAGACCACCTTGAGAAGAAACTTAGGATGAGTCCTTAAGGACACCCTGCGCTTATGAAAAATCAAGTAAGGCTCTTCACACGAGCACCTGGAGCTCCGAAATTATTCTTGTGGAGGTACCGGCAACTAAAAGTAACGCCTTGCAAGAGAGAAGGTGTAGCTCACAATTTGCAGCTGGTTCAAAAGGAGGCAGCATAAGCTGCTCTAGGACTCTCAGATGCAGGATACTGCACAGAAAAGCATGTCACGAGTCTAGCTGAGCTACAGCTAATTGACCAACCGATGCAGGATAGGCCGAGATGGCACAGAGGTGCACCTTCAAGGAGGAGTAGGCTAATCCTGTGAGAGACAAGGAAAGGAGATAATCCAAAACTGACCTCTCTGACAGCAGAGAGAATTAAGATTCCGAGCGGTGGCCCAAGGACAAAACCTGCGCCATTTCATGGCGTAGGTAGCCTGAATGGAGGGCTTCCTAACTGCTACCAGTATGTCAGCAACACCCTGAGACACTCCATGCTTAAGAATGGCTATGTCCTTGGAGCCAAGCATGCAGGTTCAGGGATTTGAGGTTCAAGTGAAACAGAGATCCAGCCTCCTGAGACAGCAAGTGAGAGCAGACCAGTAAAGGAAATGGAGGTTCTTGAGCCAACTGGTGGAGCAGTGGAAACCAGATCTGTTTGGGCCAAAAGGGTTCCACCAAAATCATTGCTCCGTCTACTTGAAGCTTGAGCAGAAAGAACCCTTTGGATCAAAGGGAAGGGCGTCAAGGTGTATTGGATGGGCAGATTCCACAAGAGGGACAATGAGTCTCGCCAGAAAAACACCAGGCCCTGGATCTAGCGAGCAAACACTGGGTAGTTTTGTGTTGTATGGGGATGTGAAAAGGTCTACGTCTGGTGTCCCCAATCTGAGGAACAGAGCCTCTGCAAGTTTGCAGCAGCTCCCATTCATGAGCTTTGGCTCGCGACCAGCTTAACAGATCCACAACAGTGCTGCAGACACCGGGAACATGTACTGCTGTGATCATGTTGCCGTACTGCGGTACTCAATCCCACACTTGCTTTGCCTCTCTGCAAAGCTGGTAGGAGTGAGTGCCTCATTGCCTGTTGATGTAGTGCACCACTGAGGTCCGGCCAGAACACTTGTTCTGGCGGGATTTCTGACTGCAGGACCTATACAGCATACAGGACCACTCTCATCTCCAGGATGCTGATGTGGAGGTGAGACTCCGGAGAGGACCAGGTTCCTTGAGTCCTGGTTCTCAAGTGAGCTCTCCATCTGGACCCTGAAGCACCCGTGGCGAGCGTCAGAGATGAAGCTGGCACCAAGAAGGGGACTCCCCTGGTGAGGTGCATTGGGACAAGCCACAATTGCAAGTCCTGAACGACTAGCTTTGTGACCCTGACTTGCTCCAGATGTTCCTGTCGTTGGTCCCACTGAGCTCTCAGCATCCGGTGAGTGACCCTCATATGGAGGTGGGACAAGGGGACTGTGGTGATGGCTGCCACCATGTGTCCTAATAGGTGGAGCATGGTTCATGTAGGAACCTGCTTCTTCGAGGTGATGGCCCATATCAGAGTCAGAATGCATTCTGCCCTGTTGGGCAGGAAGGCTCTTCCTTGGCGGGTATCCAGAACCGTGCCAGTGAATTGTAACCTGTGTGTGGGAACCAGGGAACACTTTTCCTGATTGATGGTGATATCCATTGACTCGAATAGGGAACAAGTGTCCTGGATTGCCCTCATCAGTGCCTCTCGAGAGGAGGCCATGAGAATCCAGTCGTCCTGATATGGGAACATAGTGGCCCTGTCTTTTGAGGGCCGCTGCCACTACCGCCAGGCATTTAGTAAAAATGTGCGACACCGAGGACAGGCCGATTGGGAGCGTTCAGAACTGGTAATGGTGCCCCACGAATGCAAACTGCAGGAACTTCCGGTGCGGTCGAGTGATAGGGAGATGGAGGTACACATCCTGCATATCCAGTGACGCTAGCCATGCGCCTTGCCTGAGCATGGGGATGAGGCCCGAAGGGTGACAATATGGTCAAGATCCAGGATTGAGCGTAGGTCCCCTGTTTTCTTCAGAACCAGAAAGAAGTGGGAGTAGTATCCCCTCTCTCTCTGGTTCCACAGGACAATCCCTATGGCATCCTTTTCCAGGAGTGCAGACATCTCCTGCTGAATGAGCAAAGCGTGTTACCCCAAATAACGGGAGCGCAAAGGCCTTGTCGGGGGGTGGTCGAGGAACTCGATAAGTGTCCTCAACTGCCGAGCTGCAGGACCCACTGGTCAGAGGTTATCCTCTGCCACCCTGGAAGGTAGTAAGCAAAGCGACCCCCGACCTTTTATTCCCTTTGATCCAGAGGTAGGGCAGGAGTCTGGAATGAGTCATGCTGTGAAGGTGCTTGGTCCGGCAGGCTGGTTGGCTTTCTGATTGAGCCGACTGGCCTCTGGAAAATCTCTGCTGACTTTTACGGCTGAAGTTGTCCCAGGGTTGCTGGCTTGAACGGGGCAGTCTGCCCTGTTGACCACGAAAACTATTTTGGCCCTTCCGAAAGGGGCTAGGCTTTGGCTTGTACATAACCTGTACCATTCTGATGGGCTTCCCAGCGTTTCGTAGTCTGGTGATGACCTTTTTAAGACTTCTCCGAAGAGAAGAGAGCCATTGGACGGAATGTCCAAAATACCCTTTTGAACGTCTGGCATAAAGCCGGAGAACCTCAACCAAGAGTTCCTCCAGAGGCAAACACCTGTTTTGGCACCTCAGGCTGCAGAATCTGCATCGTAAGCTGCCCTAAGGACCTGTGTCCCAATGTCTGAGCCCGTTTTAAGGAGGTTCAGCAATTCCTCGTCTGTCTGGGAAATCCTCAAGGAGGTCCTGTCCTTGATACCACAGTGCATTTTGGAATTGCACCATGTGGGTAAGGTAATTCAGGGATCATGTGGTCCGATCACTACACTGTGGGGTTCAGTTTTTGCACTCCACCTCGTAGGCCTACCCCTGTGGGGATGGTCAGGTATCACCCTTTATGAGATGTAAGCTCTGAGGGCCTGATGGCAGTGCTAGACCCATCAGACTTTTCTGGAGGGTGCAATGATCCAGAAGCCTTGGTGCTGGCTTATAATAAGGCTATCTCCTCGGCTCTGGATATTATTGCTCCTGTCTGTGTTTGTCCTCTCCCCTTTCGCCCTCGGTCACCCTGGTTCGATGGGACCTTGAGGGAGATGCGGTGGGGAGGATGAAGATTAGAACGTTGCTGCCGGAGATCTGCCCTTGATGCCGAACATCTTAGATTGATGGATCATTACCTATCATTCCGCACTCTTCTGTAAGAAGGCAAGAGTTCTTGTCTGGAGAGATTGCGGCTGCTCAGAACCTACCAGCTCAGCTCTTTCAAACTGTAGACACACTGTGCAACCCAGGCTGTCTGCAGGTTCGAACAGCCTTTTCAAAAATAGAGCGTGATGAGCTTGCTCACTTTGTGGCTAAGGTGGCAGACATCAGGGTAGCACTCCAGCCAGCACCTTTTATGAGAGAAGCCAAGCATCGTTGTTGGGTCACTAACACTGAGCTCTCCTGGAGTTCCTTTGACCAACTGGAGTGTACTGATGTCATGCAGATTGTCCAAGTTGTGCACCCTACCTACTGTAGTTTGAATCTGGCCAGACTTCCCTGATTAAGGGTTGTTGCGATGCCACTGGCCCGGTCCTAGCACGGATAGTCTGGTGCTCCTTGGAGATGGGAGAGTTTCCTAGCTCCCTGAAAGAGGCAGTGGTAACACCCCTCTTAAAGAAAGCTTCTTTGGACCCAGACTGCTATGCCAACTACAGACCAATCTCTAACCTTCCCTTTGTGGGGAAAGTGACCGAAAAAGTAGTGGCGCAGCTGGAGAACCATTTGACCATCCATTACATCAATAAACCATTCCAGTCTGGCTTCCGAAAGAGGCTTAGTACTGAGACTGCACTGGTTCGGGTGCTCAATGATCTCCTGATGGTGAGAGATCAGAAGAGCAGTTCCATCTTGGTTCTTCTTGATCTCTCCTCAGCGTTTGACACTGTGGACCACGGGGTTTTCCTCGAACGCACGAGGTTCATCTGTGGCCTGTCTAGTACAGATCTCAGGTGGTTTAGATCTTCTCACTGGCAGAACTCAGAGGGTGGCATCTGAAATTAGTTCCTCCAGCCTAGTCTCATGTGGGGTACCTCAGGGTTCAGTGTCCCCCATGTTGTTCGCAGTGTACATGCTGCTCCTCGGAGACGCAAGACGGTATGGTCTGAGGTTTCGCTGCCATGCTAATGATACCAAACTCTACCCATCTTTTGCACCAGACCAGGATGGAGCTCTCTCTACTTTTAATAACTGCCTCACTGAAATTCAAACTGGATGGATTCAACTTGGCTAAGAATGAACTTGGAAAAGACTGAGGTACTGGTTGTGGACCCGGGTTGCTGGATAGAGGGAAGGGGGGCTGGTTTGCCTTCAGGAATTTCTTGGTGGCTCCCAGTTCCCCATCTCTGAACAGGTGCGTAATCAGGGGGTGATTTTTGACGACAAGCCGACACTGCGGTCGTCAATTCCCCCTTTTACCATCTGAGGAACATCTCCAGGATTAAGCACCTTGTTCCATCCGGTGATCTGCCTACACTGGTCCACGCCTTTGTGATCGCACGCCTTGATTATTGCAGCTCCCTTTATCTAGGGCTACCAGAGATTTACAGTATATCCGCCATCTGCAGCTAGTGCAGAACGCTGCAGCCCGGTTATTGACATGTACTCCCCGTACCGGTCATATTTTTCCGGTACTGCATGAACTGCACTGGCTGCCAGTTCAGTGGCAGTTCACCTTTAAAGTCTGACTTATAAAGCCCTACACGAACTTGGCCCGGACTACCTGAAAGAGCTTCTGATACCCTACTGCTCTAGGCGATCTCTCCGCTTGGTGGACGAGGGGTTTCTAGAGATTCTAAGAGTTTCTTTAAAATCTTCAGGGGCCTGTGCTTTTATGTACGTAGCCCCAGCACTTTGGAATTCTCTACCCAGTCTGCTTCGGAAGTGCACATCCATGGAGGAATTTAAACAGGCCTTGAATACCCATTTATGGGAGCAAGCTTATTCGACCTGATGTTAATCGGATTTTATGAATTAGTATTTATTGCATGTTTTAGTATATTTGTTGTCATCTGGAATTTTGTTAAAGTGCCTTAGTTTAAGAAAGAAATGATATAAATAAATAAAAAAATATATGGAGCACGTAGCAGCTGCATATTTGTGCCCGTGGATCCTAATTGCTTAGATTTCTGGTCTGGTGGTTGAGTGCTCAGATGCTGTGGGCGTTGGTATCTATCACTGGTTGCTGGCCGAAGTATGGGTCGTCTGAAGCGGCCCTGTAGAGGCGCTTGGCCTTTTTAGGAATCGCCAGAGTGGATAAAGGTCACTTCCAGGCCACCTTAGTGGCATCTTGGAAGGTGTCCACCAAAAGGTGAAACCACCACAGGCTTTGGGTCCTTTTACTGGAGGTACCTAGCCAGGCATTGCCTTTCGGTGTCCAACTCCTCAGTATCCCACCCCAGGTTTTCCTGACTGTGCTTCATTATGTCCATGAATGGGGGGTCATCTGGTGGTGACCTGGGCAGGTCACTGGGGTCGGGCGATGGGATACTGAATGGTGAGGGGGTCCTGGACAATTCTGAAGACTCCGGGCAGGAGTCCGCACCAGAAGACCATGATTTTCTCCAGTCTCTTGCACCCATATATACTAGGAGACCGTGAAGGGGTCCTGGAGTGCTCCCGCTTACAGTTCTCAGGTTTCTTGTCGAGAGACCTTAACCTGGGTGGTGATGGTGTAGTCTCCTGAAGGGGCGGCTTGGGAGAGAACACCCTAGGAGAGGAAACCTCCAGTGGGGGGTTGGGTGGATGCCATCCTTCCTAATGGTGTCCCACCAGAAAGTGAATAGCTTCTTCACCTCTTCTATATTTAACCGATGACGGCCCTGGTGTCAGTGTCTTTCCATCCTTGGGATCGGACACCAGTGCCTGGGGGGGGGGGGGATCTGACCTGTAGCCAGGTCTTGGGGTAACCCGGGGTCCTCCACTTTGCCAGACGTCTGGTTGTTGATGGCCGGTTGTATACCAATGTCTGGTACTTCCTCCGATGTGCCCTGGCGTCCGGTATCTGGTGCGGAAGGCGAGGGTGGAGTCTGATCTTTAAGATGTTTGGCGGTTATCTGGTCTGACAGCCACTTGCAATCAGACATCTGCTTCATGGACGTCAGCTGTGGTACATCTAGGAGGAGCTTCCGAGCCCCTTGGCAGTTGGGAGACCGATCTGAGGTCGGTGTCCCGACAGCCAGTCCTAAAGTTGGGGCCTGCTTTGGCAGCTATTTGTGCTGGTCTGAAGCCTCAGACCATGCAGCCGAACCAGACAGCTGGCTGTCCTTGGGTCAAATTTTCAACAAGGTTGCAAAGAGACTGAGGTACCCGACTCACCCTCGG
This sequence comes from Neoceratodus forsteri, assembly GCA_016271365.2. Lineage (NCBI taxonomy): Eukaryota > Metazoa > Chordata > Ceratodontiformes > Ceratodontidae > Neoceratodus > Neoceratodus forsteri. The sequence goes on along the minus strand of CM028132.1, from coordinate 92,718,979 downwards.
TCCGAACCTTGACTGGTGGGGGCTGGGACTTGGCCCGGGAGGGGGATCTGTCTGAGCAGTTGGACCCAGAGCTGGCCCTGGAGTCCAAGGCATAGTTGGGGGATCTCTCCCTATCCCTGTCCCATCTCTTCTTATGTTTCCCTGAGCTACGGGACAATTCCCCTCAGAAGGGTGGATCTCCATCCATTTGTTTAAGTTTTTCCTCAAGAAGGAAATTTTGAAAGGCCTTCTGGCGCTGTATCCTCATGTGACTATTAAACTGTTGGCAGATGGTGCAGGCCTTGGTATCGTGGTCTGGGCCTAAGCACAACACGCAGGCGGAATGCCTGTCATTAAAGGGGACCTGCTTGCCGCTAGCGCACTTTGTGGTGTGTCCTTCGGTTCAAGGGGTCGGGGACGAAGACATGAGGATATTTTTGAAAATAGTGAAAGACAGTTCTGGCATCGTTCATAGGCTGAAGGCATCCATGGAGCAGATGCTTGTGAGTTGACTGTGGGAAAAGAACAGAGGTATGCTGGGGGACCGCCCCTTTTATGATGCATCTGACGTCTGTGGTGGGGCAGGCGGGGGTGGTTCCCCACTGGTATAGCTAGCTAGAAGTTTTCCGTGTGGTCCTGCTGCCTGCCGACTTCAGTCCTTATGGTGTAACCTGCTGTAAGAACTGTATCTCAAACTAAGATCTACTTAAAACCCCTTGCCATCCCTAGGCTTGACCCAGAACAGGGAGACCAACTAACAGCCAATTGCTCCAAAGGAGTTAGCGCTGCAACCACTACAGCCAAAACATATGAAAGCCCCTGGCACAGATGGCTACGGAGTAGAGTTTTACAACACCGCTAGAGGAGAAAACTCCTAAGCTGCTCAGTGTCTTCCAATTCTGTGATGGAAGGAGAACCCCCTCCACCATCATGGGCCTATGCCACTATTTCAGTTATTCCCAAACAAGGTAAACATTTCCAGCTGTGCGAATCCTACTGTCCAATTTCCGTACTTAGTAGTGACTATAAACTAAGTATGAGCATTATAGCTCACAGGCTGGAAAACCATCTTCCCTTTCTAATCAGCAAAGACCAGACAGGATTCATAACAGAACACACTACGACAGGCATTAAATGTACTCACCACATTATCCACTCAATGCAATCAAGCAACACCATCGGTTCTAGTAAGTCTAGATGCTGAAAAGGCCTTCGATAGGGTCTTGTGGTCCTTCCTGTACACAATACTGGATAGAGCTTTGATCCCCAAGCCCCATATCAGGGTTATCTGCAACATATATGCCACCCCCAAGGCCTACGTAAAAGTGGGAGGACATCACTCCCAATACTCCCCCCCCCCCCCAATATAGAGGAACAAGGCAAGGCTGCCCCCTATCGCCCTTACTGTTCACCATTTTATAGAACCACTAGCACAGCACTGCTGAGAGGCTGATAACTTCACTGGAATAGCACTGGGTGATGCAGAGCACCAGAACAGATCACGTCTTCCAACTATGGGAGAGACATGGGATTCATTACCCATCACAAATCACCACACATGGGGTGCTCTGGTCTTATGGGGAGATGCAGAAGAGGTCTGGACTACCCACTCACTTCTGCAGAGTTCTACAGTTGAGGCATTTTTACAATGCCTTACCTGGGGGAGCAAGAAACCCGGAGTGCCATGCTGCACTGGTCAATAAAAGTACAGTTACGCAAGAACTTACCGTAACAGTACATCTTCGAGAGAGGCTCTTGCAGTAGGTAATTACATATAGGACTGATGCCAGCTGGCGGGACTCCGGGAAAATTTCTACACTTCAGCCTGGCGGACCGCCCTGTCAGGTGACCGGCATCCAGGCGCGGCGATGCGGTATAAGGCGGTCCCAGGCACGCCTTCAGTTCTTTCCTGCCACAGGCCCGGACGAGAGAAGCAGATATTTCCCTCAATGGAAAAGGAGCTGAAAAAGCCTAGGGGATGGAGGGCGGGAAGGTATTACAACTGCAAGAGCCTCTCTCGAAGATCTACTGTTACGGTAAGTTCTTGTGTAACTGTACTACCTTACTTCGAGAGGGCTCTTGCAGTAGGTAATTACATATAGGACTGAATCCCAAGCAGTCTGGAACAAATAAAAGGCACCGGGAGGAGGAACTACTCCAAAAAGTAGCAGAAGCCTTGCAATCCTCAAGATAGGAGGCCTTGCAGAACAGCTAGCCTGAAGCCTGCTCTACGGCGAGAGGCAATGTCCAAACTGTAGTGTTTCGTAAAGGTATGGACGGAAGTCCAGGTGGCGGCAGCACATGTCTGCCGCAGACACATTCTTGAAACATGCCGCAGAGGCCGCTACTCCACAAGTGGAGTGACCTCTGACTTGACCCGGAAGGGTCTTGTACTTGTCATAACAGAAAGTGATTCAGTGAGCCAACCACTTCGACAGGCATTGCTTAGAAATAGCATTGCCTTCCCTTTTGTAAGCGAAAGAGACGAACAACTGCTCAGTCTTCCTGAGATCCTTTGTCCTATCGATGTATCTCAGAATCCCGTGAACATCCATGGTATGGAGCAAATATTCTCCCTGGTTGGAGTACTGCATGAAAAAGGCAGATAACCCTATAGACTGATTTAAGGTAGAGTCCGCTACCACTTTAGGTAGGAACTTAGGGTTTGTGCGAAGAGCTACTCGTTCTTATGTGTAAAATCCCCTATATGATTTTTCACAAAGGGCCTGGAGCTCGGAAATTCTTCAAGCGGAAATAATGGCCACCAAGAAGAGCGTCTTCCATGACAGAAACTTCAGATCTGTGGAGGCTGCAGGCTCTAAGGGAGGAAGGGTAAGTTTCTCGAGAACAAAGTTCAAGTCCCAAGGGGGAGCAGGAGTCCGGATAAGGGGCCTCAGATGAAGGACCCCTCTAAGAAAAGTCTTAGACACCTCTAATTGGGCAAAGGATTCATCAGCGAAAGGAAAATGGTAAGCTGAAATAGCGGCCATGTGCACTTTCAAGGAGTAATGACTGAGACCCAGGTCGAAGAGATGATGTAAATAATCCAACAGAACAGCCACAGGACAGGAGAAAGGCTCCACATTCCTAGAGGCGGCCCAAAGAGAAAATCTCTTCCATTTCATGGCATACGTGGACCTAGTGGCGGGTTTTCTGGCCTCCACCAGAATCTCGGCCACCTTTGGAGAGACACCAACGCGAGACTGGGCTAGGACTGCAGGAGCCATGTATGAAGTTGCAGGGACTCTAGTCCCGGATGGACCAGGGTCCCCTGATCCTGGGTCAGCAATCAGAGATAAAGGAAGAGGAGGAAGCTCTGAGTATTGTTGAAGAAGAGAACCAGATTTGCCTGGGCCAGAAAGGAGCGATCAGAATAATTCTCGCTCCTTCCGATGTTAGTTTCTGCAGTACATGAGGGACCAGAGGAATAGTGGGAAAAGCATAGACGAATTTGCCCTTCCAGTTTATAGACATAGCGTCGCTCCAGAAAGCGTCTCGCTCTGGACCGAGCAAGCAAAAGGTGGGAAGTTTTGCATTTTAGGAAGAGGTGAACAGGTCTATCTGTGGAGTCCCCCAAAGCTGGAAGATATTGTCCAGAACCTTTCGGTCTAACTCCCACTCATGTGGCAGAACAGAGGAGCGGCTTAGCTCGTCTGCCAGGGTATTGTCGACTCCTGGAACATGGATCGCCGTGAAGTGAAGGTTGTGACACGTTGCCCAGTCCCAAACCCTCATTGCCTCTCTGCACAGAGGGCAGGATAGAGTCCCTCCCCGTTTGTTGATGTACCACACCACGCACATGTCTGTCTGGACAGCTGCGTGACCGGGTAGAATGTATTGGTGAAGGGCTTGGAGAGCATATAGTACTACTCGTAGCTCGAGCACACTGATGTGGAGAGCTAGCTCCAATCTGGACCATAAGCCCTGGGTTCGGTGAGGACCCAGATGGGCTCCCCAGCCTTCGCCTGATATGCCCGTGGTCAGAGTCTTTGGGGGAGATGAGAAAGGGGACCCCCAAAACAGATTCTCGACCATCCACCACTGCAAGTCTCTTGTCATCGGTGAGGAGATCAGAACCAGAAGATCTAGGTCATCTACGAGTTGATCTGACTGGGAGCGGAGGGTCCACCGAGAAATCCTCATGTGGAGCCGCGCGCAGAGAACTGTCTGGATGGCGGCCGCCATGAGCCCCAAGAGACGGAGAACCGACCTCACCAGAACCTTCCTGTGTTCTGAAAGCAGGGAAATCTGTGACTGAAGGGAGGCCGCCCTGTCCGGAGGAAGGAAGGAAGGCCTTGCTCACCATCATATTGAGGATAGCCCCGATAAACTGAAGTCTCTGGGAGGGATCCAGATGAGACTTGGAATGGTTGATGGTAATACCCAGGCAAGTGAAAACCTGCTGGGTGAGGGAGAAAACACAGGAGCTCCTCCCTGGACGAGGCCACCAGGAGTCAGTCATCCCGGCAGGGGAACACCTGAACTCCCATAGTATGCAGGTGGGCCGCTACCACAGCTAGGCATTTGGTAAAAACTCGGGGAGCCGAGGAAAGGCCAAACTGTAGTGCACTGAATTGGTAATGGTCCCCCTGGAAAGCAAACCAGAGGTACTTGAGATGAGGGACAAATAGGGATGTGCAGATATGCATCCTGCATATCCAGCGCACAAAGCCACTGCCCTGGCCGAAGAAGGAGCAGAAGGGTTTGAAGGGAGAGCAGCCTGAACTTTTTGTAATCCACGTAAAGTTTCAAGGAGCTGAGATCGAGAATGGGTCTGAGATCTCCAGTCTTCTTTGGGACCAGGAAGAAATGAGAATAGTAACCCGTCCCTTGAAGGTGAGGAGGAACGGGTTCAATGGCCTGCTTCGCGAGAAGGGCAGATATTTCTTCCCTGACCAAAGGAAGATGGTCCCTTGCGTAGGACGACTTCGGAGAGGGGTGGCAGGGTGGTTTCTGTAGAAACTCTATGGAGTGCCCATCCGCAATAATCTGAAGCACCCAAGAATCCGTTGTTATCCTCTCCCAACCTGGAAGGTGGAGTAAGAATCTCCCTCCTACCGGTTCCTCCGGGGTGTCCGGAGGCAGTGGGAGAGGGGAGGAGTCCAGTGGTGTGGGGCAGCGCCGCAGCTGGGGCACCTGCTTTTTTGGGCGGTGGGGGCCTGGCAGCTGTGGGGGCTCGGCGTTTAGTGGCCTGCCTTCCTTGGCGTTTCGCTTGAGGCAGACTGTGTCCCCTTCTCCTGCAAGTTGGTGATGATGTCCTTGACATCACCACCCAAAAGCACTGAACCCCTGAAAGGTGCTTCCTGAACTGCTTACTGCACCTCCGGGACCAAACCTGACACGCGGAGCCAGGCGTGACGCCGAAGACTTACGGTGAATGCGGAGCTCTGCCCAGCAGTGTCCACTGCATCGTATGTCGTCCGCAGGATGAGACGACTGGCCGAACGAGCAGACCGGACTAAGTCAGCTAACTCCTGCTTGATCTGGGAGTCAGGTTAGGAGTCAATTTTAGATTCCGCCTGGGTAAGGAAGGCCTTCTGGTAATCCCCCATATGAGCTACATAATTTAGGGCCCGAATTCCCAGTGTGGAAGAGGCGTAGATTTTTCTTCCGTACTGGTCCAGGAAGAGAGATTCCTTATCCAGGGGAGACTAGCTTAGATGTTTGGGATGTGCAGACCGGCCGTAAGTGGTACTAATCACGACTGAGTCTGCACGACGGTGAGAATCCAAAAAGTCTACACCCTCTGGAACCTCATATAGCCTATTGGACTTCCTAGGAAGCGGGGCTAAAGCCGGTGGTTGTTTCCAAATAGTGGAAACAAGGTGGGCATAAGGGTCGATCCAGGGTGGCACTACAGTTGGGGCCGTAAGGGGCAGGTACAGATGTTCGGCGAGTTTGACCCGCTGAGGATCTGGTTCCAGAGAACGCCACTGATGTACTTCCTGATGTTCCTGAGCAACTCCCTGAAGTAAGAATCCCCCAGAGGAGTCCTTGGCCAGGGTTTGTATGGAGAGAGAGGCTCGTTGTCTCTGGAATCCGGGGAGGAGGAGAAAAATAATAAATCGGAAGCAGAATAAGACTCCCTGGCACGTCTAGGGGGAGGAACGGGCTCCTGGGGGGGGGGGGATCCCTGGACACATGTCCTGCCCCTCTCGGGATCCAGAAAGAAGGGCTCTAGAATCCGGAGGCGGTGAGGGAGTGCACAGTCTTGGGTGTACGGGGGCCGGCACAGTCGCCGTAAGGCGGCTCTACTTCCTTGGTGAACTGAGCCTTGGCCTCAGCCCACCAGGAAGCCAGAGTCTACAGCAAACCCACCGGCGGTCTGGGGGGCGGTGGAGTAGGGGTATAAGTGTATGGATTGTATCTGTAAGGAGAGTATCCGAAACCCAGTTGCGGGGAAAACCGGAGCCGGGTATTGCGGTGCTGGATACTGTGGAGCCCGGTAAGACTGCACCGAGTAGGACGGCGAAAGTACCCGGTACCAGAAGACCTGCCAGAGCAGATGGTCCAGAAGGAAGCCCCACGGGCAGGTCAACATTGAGAGGCCCGGGGAGATGGCGTCGGATCTGGTTCCCTAGGAGGAGGGTCTGACGGAGGTGGAATGTCCCCGGCTTTGCCAGGGGACGGCGGAGAAAGTCCCCGGGGTCAGGCTGGGGTGACTGGCTCCCCGGACAGCAGCAAAGGCTGCAGGGAACCGGGTACGACAGGGGTTGAAGGGTCTGTCGAGGTTCCGACACCCGCGCGACGCCGGGGAGCCGACGGTGGCTTAGGGGCTGGATCTCAGCGGCCTCCGACTTACGGGGTCCCTTGAGGCGGGCAGAGGCTGGGAGGCGGCCCGGTCCGAGGGGGAAACGGTCGCACTGCCCGCAGGGAATCTGGACGCCTTATCAACCTTTTCCGGCGGACGCCGAGGAGTCGACGTCCTGGCTTATGGAGGTGCCCGCACCAGTAGGCCGCAAGCCTGCAGCGGTACTGGGGCATAGGTCTCCTTGCCCGGCGGTGCCCGCAAGGCCCGAGCCTCGCAATGAGGCTGGCTGACGCCTCCAAAGCCTTGAGGCTGCCGAACGATCCCCCAGAGGATACTGCCTGGGCCGCGACTCCTGCTGGAGGCGCGGGGCGAGGAGGCCTTCTCCCGGTGCCTTTCTTTGTCCCGCTTCTTACGGTGTCCTTCAGGAGAAGAAGTCGACGCCTGCCTGAGCTGCTTCAATTCTTTTTCCATTGAAGACATCTTTTTGATCAGATGGGCTTCCAGGGACTGTTGGTGTCGTCTGCGGGTAGCCGCGTTGAAGGACAGGCAATGCGGACACTTGTCGACCAGGTGGTTGGGGCCTAAGCAAAAAAGGCAGAATGGCCGTCCTTGTATGGCAGTTGGGCACCGCACGAGTCGCACTTGTTTTTAGAAGGTGTAGGGGATGACATACACCAACGCTGACCTGACGAGAAGAAAAAAATATTCAAAACTTCGGTAAAACAGACGAAAGAACAGGGCTTGGCTAAGCATGAACTTTAGCGGAGGGCTGCACGAGCAAACGGCGGGAAAGAACTGGAAGGCGGGCATCCGGGACCACCCCTTTATACAGACATCGTCTGATGCCCATCACCCGACATGGGGGCGGTTCCTTAGCCGGGGACTGCTAGCTAGAAATTCTTCCGTGGGGTCCTGCCGCCAGCTGGTGTCAGTCTTATATGTAATCACCTACTGCAAGAGCCCTCTCGAAGTAAGATATAATGTTCCTAAGCATCACCCCAAATCAGAGGCATCTTATTTCAGCCTTTTATCACACACCTGAAGACCTCACTGAAAACAGTCTGCACTGGCAGGAGGAAGCTGGGACTTCCCCTGACTGAGGGAGACTGGTGGCTAGCATGTCAATACACAGCAAGGATCACCAGTTCCCATCAGTGACGGGAATATGCCTGGAAAAACTTAGTCCAATACTTCAGAACCCCAGCTATTACCAGACATTACACACCTAGCAGACTGCCATCTTGCTGGCGCCAATGTGGTGAAGGCCATGCCGCCCACTACACACAATCATGTTTACATGCCCCAAATTACAACTGTTCATCCAAGCCGTTCAAGCTGAACTTCGAGCTATTTGGCAGGCCCCTGCAACTAACAAATCAGATGTACATCCTCCTGCAGTTCCCCCAAGAACTAAGGGCCCCCAACTCCATATACCTCCTAACCATCCTCATAACACCCAGTAAGAAAACCACCACCAAAGCATGGTTTACTACCAGGATTCCCACCATACAAAACTGATGGACTGTCACCAAGTAAATATATCAGATGGAAAAAATAACCCACAAACTCTATGATGCTGAGGAGAGTGCAACTCCCAATGGACAGGATGGCTCTTATACTACATGCTAAAAGACAACCTCTGTCCCCCGAGTCTCTCAGTGGTTGTGAGGGAGCGACACTGGACTGTGAGTCCCCCCAGGAGACCCCAACTGTCTAACCTGCAGAGATGAATGAATACTGGCTTATGTGTCTTAAATGGAATATTTTGCTTAACAACTGACTAGCTAGCATAATGTACCGCCTCTGCTGTAGCCAGAATACTGAACCACCTATACTTATTTAACAAATGTAGACAACATGATGCTACAACTTTTAGTGCTGAGAAGACTTACCCCAGTGGGGGTCCTCCAAATCAAACCTGCCAGAATTGCTGTATGTTACTCAGTAGTTCTGTCGACTGTAGGTTATAAAATGACAAAGATGATATTTAAAAAAATATAAAAAATACATAAAAAGAATCCCACTTTATTCTCACTCATGAGGCAAGAGTACTAAGCGTCCCTCCAAAAATGGAAGAAGCTGGCATACCCCAAGGGGAAAATTGCACTTCCCTCAGCCCTCTGTGGGGGTTAACCACAGGAGGAAAGGGACTCCTTAGGTCCAGCATAACCAGAGACTGGTCTGGGGAAGGGTGAGGCTTCTGCCTTCTGTGAGCAAGAGGGCACCCTGACAACTTACGCCTGACCCTGTAGGAGAAGAAATGAGTCACCTGGTAGTGCAAGTTGAGCCGTGGGCCAAGGGTGCCAACCTGGAGAGGCAAAACCATGCCATCTGCTAAATGCAGACTGCAGTTCCCACCAACCTGAAACTACCTTGCAGGAGTCATAAGATGCCCTCGCTTGGTGACGAAAACCCCACCCCAGGTGGAGGCTGTTCCCATGGTACACCAGACGACAATTGCACCACATCCTTTTGTATGAGGGCTGGGAGCACTAAGGTCTGCAAGATAAGAGTCTTCACCTCATTCTACAGCTGACTGGCTTGAGAAAAATCTCAGCAGCCTGCTCAATCACAGTATAAATCGACTGGCTCAATGGGAGAACTAAAGCGCCCTCACCTTGCCCAACCTGCCCCCCAGTTTAGAGGCACTAGACAGCCATTGACTGAGCGGTCAGGTGACTAGAGGGACTGGAAGGACAGATCGCACCCGGTCCCATCACCAGTAGAGGCAGCGCTTGCTTTCAGAACCACGGGGGACAGGGCTGTCCCTCAAGGTCTGGAGAGTCGTGCACATTTCACAGAATTCTCCTGTGAAAGACCCTCCAACACTGGCGCCAGGGAACAGTGCCGAGATAGACGAGATGCCCACTCAGGGAAACTGATAAACTCCTGGTCCACGACAGGATTTGCTCTGGAACCCTTCCCTCTTCTGGCACCGCAAGAGGTATCAAAAAAAGGGGCCTGGCCTTACGGTTGGTGCACTCCTGCTCACCGGTAGAGGCGGCAGTACAGGCAGCACCAGACCACAGTGCTCAGGTGCCCACAGGTGTAGACAACATATAGCTTTGGCCTCACCACTGGGTGTGTCCACTGCCCTGATGTGACAACTGACGGTGGGGGTGGCTGCCCCCCCCCCCAACCAGCGTAAGCAGACTGTTCACCAGACTCCCACATGGCCTCAGACATCTCAACGAGGTAAGCATAGAGAGCACCCTGGTCTTCCTCAGAACATGAACTGGGAAGGGGCTCAGTGAAGAGCAGTGGGACCTTACCTTGGCATCCCTGGTTTGATGCCTGCCTCAGATGATAGGTGGATCACAACCCCACCTCAACACATGCTTCTCAAGGGTGAGGTAGTTCATGAAGCAGGTGTCATGCCTGTCCATGTCATGGTCAATAGCTACGCAGGCCAAGCAGTCATCAGGCCGGTCCTGAATGGCAGTATGAATATAGAAAAATGCAGAAAGAAAGCTCAACAACAAATTAGTCATTAAAATAACGCGGCACTGAAGAAATCTGGTGCCACTGAAAAACCTGTGTCGAACTAGGCAGCAACGAACGGAGGAACGACAGTTGGATGAACGCAGCTCCCACAGTGTACACTCAGCGGCAGGAAAAACAGATGCTGGCCCATTTTCTTCAGTTCTGTTACTGGACAACCCATGAGCACACCATCACCACATCTACCTCATGGGCGATGCAAGCACACAGTTTGGTCCCCTAGGCTGCAAAAGACTTTGCACCCATTGGGTCCTAGAGCTTCCTGCTTGGACCCATAAGTAGGAAAGAATGGTAAAGACAGATTCTTGGGAGATGCTGACCTTTTGAGAGCATGGATACAATTCACTGCAATGGCAGTCTTCTGGAACAAGCAATCCATTGGATGTCTTCACGCTAAACTCCTCCCACCACCTGGGTGGCATTTCCTCCAGCTCCACCCCATGACATCAGATCCATCTTTCAACTGGAAGACAGGTTTCCTCCTTCTCAGGTCTATGGTGACAAAGATTTCAAGTGTTCATGTACTTCTAGCAACTTTCTGCAACTTTTAAGTCTACTTTCAAGAACTTCACATCTTCCAGCTCCAACTTTGCAAGTGCGATAGAGGATGGAAGGACAGACACCCTGGTTGTGCCAATAAAAGAAATGTCGGTCACGGACCCGCTCAACACATACCTCCACAGCCTTGCCACCCAGCATGACAAGGTAGGTGTATCCTTTAGTCAGACCATGCTGTCCTCATCCATCAAGGACCAAATACCCCTCTTGCTCTGTCAACCTAACAAACGACCAAATGACCGCAAAAGGCCCAGATGACTCCTGGGTCTACTGCACAGCTAGCAAAATCATGGTTGAGGAGGGGACGGCGGCTGCATGGAGTTCCTCCTCAGTCTCAGCGCTGGTCCCAACTGGGGACAGCGTCTGAGGGTCTTTTGGATAATTTCCAAGAAATGTACTTGGCCCTCAAGACCTTTGGAGAGAGCCTGTCTCACTGTGGCAAAAAAACAGGCCATTGCAGATAAGGAGAGGGCATGTTCCCCCTGCTTAGATTCCCTCAACCACTCAAACCTGGCCAATCTACTTTCAGTTGAGGAGGAAGGTCGAGAGCAACTTGGCTGCACCCCCTCCCCCGGGCTTCTTTACCTCAACTCCGGTCCTAAATCCGGTTGACTGGCTGTTACACCAGTTTGAACAGTCAGTCCTCCCAGACCCTAGTTATCCCTGCCTCATCCAGGAAGATGTAGACCAATCTGTGTCCTCAACTAGGTCACTTAAGGAGCGGCCTTCAACAATGGTCGTGCCGCCGAAGCTTCTGCTGCACAACATGTCGAGGCATGTTGTCTACCATGACCCAATGGAGGACCGTAATCAGTCAATCTAAAGTAGGTAGAGGTGCAGCTTACCATAGAAAGAGCTGCTGCCACAGATGCTCCTCGACCTCTGCTACTACTGTATAAGGTAGGGCTATGCACCCTGGGTCTACAGTCCCTTGACAGCCCGTTGTGCTCATGCCAGTCCATGCCTCGCAGATGTCCCCTGCACCTTCACCCCTCCACAACAGCCCCAGGCTGCAGCTCCTACCAAGGAGTCTGTTGCTGCTGGCTTGCCAGGCTGACTCTCAATGGAGATCACCCAGTCAGAGGACAGCAGGGTGCTCCATGGTGGTAAATGGTCAAGGGCCATTTAAGTAATCCTCAGACTCAGAGGAGTCATCCATAGCTCCTTCCAGGCCTCAGACTCTCAAATGAGGGTCAGTCGAGGAGCTCAGGGGTTGAAATTAAGTTTTGCAGCCACTAGCAAGCAGGATTAGTGACTGGGAAAATCCACTAGCCCCACAGCCTTTTCCACTAGCTCATCTGATGTATTTATTGAAATGTTACCTTCTCCAGTACAAGCCAGCAGAGCTCGTTAAAGGAAAATCTTACTAGTTCGACAAAAATCTACCAGCATTGGGCTAGCAGGCTGGTGCCGGTTTCAACCCCTGAGCCGACAACTGATCATAGGAAGATTTCTTCTGGGGCTTTACTCCAGCTCATGACCGAATCTGTGAATGTGCACTTGAAGCCAGTTCAAAAATGAATTAAATACCCCTTCACTGACATCATGGACAGGGAAGAATCCCAGAGGTTGCCTTTCCCATGGCTGAGACCATTCTAGGATCGGCTCTGGAGCTTTGACAGCGTCTAGCATCCTGCCTGGCACCCTCAACCCACATGATCCCCAAGTATGTAGTCCCTACAGGTTCTCTTTCAGGAATCTCCGGCTTTCCAAAAAAATTAAATGGCCAGAGGGACATGAATAACCCTCTAGACAAATGGTCCAGAAAGACTGATCATGCAGTGAAAACACGTCTACATTGCTGTGACTGGGTCTCCACCACGCCAGCTATTCTGTCATGATGGCTAACTTTCGTCACTCCCTGCTGACAAGCAGTTGCCAGTAAATGTAGTCCAAGACCAAGGTCAATCGCTGGCTATACACTAGCTCCAGATGGATCTGGACATGCCAGACTTGTGCCTATGTCATGAAAATGGCCATCTCAATGTGTCGCAGGGCCTGGGTGCAGTGTTCCACCTTTAAGGAGCATAACCAGCACTAGTTGGTCAATGTCCCCTCTTAGGCACCGACCTGAAGTCCAATGCCACCCTAGATTCTGTGGCTTAATCACAAAGGACCAGAAGCCTAAAACAGAAGGTGTTCCAATACTGCCCCTTTCAGCTACAGCAGCCCTGGCAGCAGATCCAGCTGGGGCAGAATCAGCACCGGTGCCCAAACCAAAGTTTGCCAGCCAGAGGCCAGAAAGAGGGAGAGGGCAGAGGTGGTGGTGGTGCTCCACCAGCTGCTGGAGCCCTTTCTAAAGCTGCACAGTGATGGGTTATAGGGTGTCATACCCCCCTGCCAGACCAGTCCCAGTCTCAGCTGAGAGTTGGTTGTACCACTTCTTGCCAATGATCTGCCATTATTTCAGACAAGTGGGTGCTAGAATGGATGGGCAGAGAGTTGCCTCAATTTCGAGGCTCTCCTGCTGAACCACCTCCAAGTACCTCACGAGTCCAGAGTGTAGCAAGACCTTCAATGATAAATTCAGACCTCTCCACACTTTAAGCTCCCGAGTGGCCAGCCCAGTTACTCGGCCTACTGCCCTACCCCCCCTCCCCCAACATGGCTTCTATCCCCCCTTCTGTTTTAAGGCAGTCTTCCATATTGACACTGCTAAGCTCCTCAAATGCCTCCCAAACCATGGCTCCCTCAGCCATATTGCCTCTCCCAGTCTTCCTAGGCTCATCTTCTCTTCATCAGCAAATCCCCCCCTTTTTTTTTAAAATAACTTTGCCCTATCCACCATGCCCAACCCATGGAAGACTGCTAAAGTGATTCCCATTTTCAAAGCTGGCAACCCCACTCCACGGACAACTTTTGGCCTATCTCCATCCTTCCCTACCCAAGTAAGCTCCGAGAAAGTTATCCACCATCAACCTACAGAGTATATCGAAAAGCATAACCTCTTGTGCAGTCAGCAACATGGTTTTCGCAAAAACCCAAAGTACCACCCCACTGCCCTTGCACTGCTGACTGATCACATCCTCACTAACACGGACCATGGAAAAGCCATTGGCGCAGTTTGTCTACCTCTCCAAGGCCTTTGACATGGTCAACCATGCTCTGCTCCTCTCTAAACTACATCTCCTTGGCTGCTCTCCCAGAGTATCCATCTGGTTCAGGAGTTACCTCTGATCACTCCCAATGTGTTTGTGCAGGTCCCACTTGCTCCCTTACCCTGCCAGTCTCTTCTGGTGTCACCCAGGGCCACATCCTGGGTCTCCTCTTATCCCAATTCCCTTCCCTCAGACAGTCTCAGCTCTAACTCCCTCCTCTATGCTGATGACCTGTCATTTTTTTCAGTGATCCCTTCCCGCATCTCTTCAGTCCTCACCTACAATTATGGAGCTGCCCACGACTGGTTTGCAGTCAACCTCCTCCTGGTTAATAAAAGGAAAACTAAGGCCATGCTGTTCGGATCCAAGCCCCTCCTGGACAAGCCCAAATCCCTCTCTTTTTTCAAAAGTCTTACCCCGATGGCCAGGTTCTCGAAAACTGCGATACCTTCAAATACCTAGGTGTCTGGCTTGATCCCTCTCTCTCCTTCTCTGAGCACATTAGTGCAGTAGTTTGCAGGATACACCATAAGCTGGGTGCTGCCTACAGATTTAGGCACTACTTCACCTCAGAGGCTAGACTTGCAATTATTCAGGGGAAGCTCCTCTCTATCCCCGACTACTGTTCCATCATCTACGCCAGGTCATCCACCCTGTTGGCCAAACACTCCTCTGCCTACAATAGTGCTTGTCGCTTTGCCCTACTGGCCCCTTTTTACACCCACTACTGTGTACTATACCAATCACTAGGGTGGCTTCTACTGCAGGGCTGCTTTGACTTTACTGCTTGGTTGATAATGCCGTTCAAACTGGCCAGGAGTCCCCTCTCGCAGCCATCCTCAAAGTTTGTGCATTACACCACAGCCTCCACTCCTACACTATCCCCCCCGCTTGAAGTTCCCAGGATCACCAAGATGGAGGAGGAACTAACAGAGGCAAAAGATCCCCAACTGCACCTGGGGACGGGGGGTCCCCTGGGTCAGGATCGGGGGGGGGGGGAGGCCTCTGGTTCCCCAGATGGCAGCGGGTCGCCGGACGGATGTCAGACGAGCCAACGTGAGGCGTAGAGGCGAGCTCTCAGCAGGCGCCAGAGGAGCAGACGTCCGACAGGCTTCACTGGAGGCAGGTTGAGAGGAAGGGTCTGCCTGGTCCAGTGGGGAAGAAGCACCAGCCCTCTCCGGGCGGACATCAGAGTAGCCGACGCCGGCTTACCAGAGTCGCCCGCAACGGTAGGCCACAAGCCTGTGGCTGAACCAGGGGCGGAGGCCTCCAACTGCTTGGAGGCGCCCGCTAGGCCTGAGCGCGAGCCAGATGGGCAGGCTGACGCCACCTCGGAAACCTCAGAGGCAGCAGTCAAGGAGTGATCCCTTGGAAGGGATGTTACCTGTATGCCCGCGACTCCTGAGGGAGACTGTGGAGGAGCCTTTGTCCCGGTGCCTCTCCTTGTCCTTTCGAAGGCCTTCGGGGGAAGTGGACGCCTGCCTTAGCTTTTTAAGCTCCTTCTCCATAGAGCTCATTTTCCTTTCAAGAATATGGGCCTCCAGGGATTACTGCAGTCTTTTTCGGGTGGCTGCGTTTAAGCTAAGGCAATGCTGGCACTCAGACTTGGTGATCCTGGCCTAGGCGGAACAGGCACAGGGAGTGGCAGTCCTTGTGCGGTAGTTGGGAGCCGCATGAATCGCACTTGTTCTTGTGCTCGGAGGGTGCAGAGGACGACATACACTGACGTTGTCGAAAAAAATACAGGTTACTCACCTGTAACAGGAGTTCTAGGAATGGTATATGTTGTTCATCCACACTATCTGGCAGGTTCCTTGCCGCTTTAAATCTTGCCCTTGCCGGAAGGTCTTCAAGCTAGCTCCTCCCACCCACCCGGGTGGTAAAACTCTCGGCTCCGCCCCATGACGCCAGATCTGGCCCACTGGAAGCTCAGGTTGTGCGTCGGAGCCGGGGAGGTCGGGTGGGTTCGTGTGGATGAACAACATATACCATTCCTAGAACTCCTGTTACAGGTGAGTAACCTGTATTTCTAGGGACATGGATATGTTGTTCATCCACACTATCTGGCAGACTCCTAGCAGTTCTCCGGGAGGAGGGAGGCAAGGCGCACACCCCCTATATACTTACTTGGGGAACAGAGATTGGAGAACCGAGGCCCCAAAACCAGCATCCCGGCGTGACTCAAGGTCGATGTGGTAATGGGTAATGAAGGTGTGTGCTGACTTCCAGGTAGCAGCCCTGCAGATTTCCTGGATAGGGACGTCCCTGGAAGCAGCCACCGATGCAGCAGTATGGCGGGTAGAATGAGCTCTTATCCCTCTGGGAGGCTCCATGCCCGCCAACTCATAGCAGAGATTTATGCAGGAGGTGACCCATCTGCCTATCGTCCGCTTGGCTGCAGGTCTGCCAGGTGCGGCTTCAGCGTAGGTGACAAACAGCTGGCGAACCTCTCCCGAATTTCAGCCGTGGCTCCTTATAACAAGCGGCCCTTCTAGGTCCAAAGTATGGAGCCTATATTGACCTCCAGGTGTGATTGGGGTAAAACACCGGCAGAGTCAACACCTGATTAAGGTGAAACTCCGACACCACCTTCGGAAGGAATTTCGGGTGGGGGCGCAGGACAACCTTGTCCCTGTGGAAGACCAGGTAAGGAGACTCGATGCTAAGCACCTGGAGTTCTCCCATCCTTCTGGCTGACGTGATAGCCACCAAGAAGGCGGTCTTCCACGACAGGTGGGGGAGACCACACCTGTGCATTGGTTCGAATGGCTTGCCCATGAGCTTTGCCAGTACCAGCAGTAAATCCCACGGAGGTGGGGGTTCCCGCACTGGAGGGGAAATGTGATCAAGGCCTTTAAAGAAGCGCCCGACCACTTTCTCCTGCGCCACTGACCGCCCGCGCCTGGTAAGCAGAAATGGCTGCCAGGTGCACCTTAAGGGTCGTCGACCTAAGCCCTTGACTAGATAGGGACCACAGATAGTCCAAAATGCTTGCCACAGGACACGAGAAGGGGTCCAAACCCTTATCCTGACACCAAATGGAGAACCTCTTCCATTTGAAGGCATAGCATTTCCTGGTCGACTCCTTATGGGACGCCTCAACGACGTTGAGGACCTCGTCGGAAAACCCAAGGCCTGGAACTCTAGCAGCTCAGGAACCAGGCCGTCAGGTGCAGGGATTGAAGGTCGGATGGAACACCTTCCCTGACTGACTGAGAGCAGGTCGGCGAGAGCTGAAGCTGCCTCGGAGTGCTGGAGCTGAGACTGAGGAGATCTGGGTACCAGAACGGCGAGGAGCCAGTCTGGGGCTATCAAGAATCACCTGCGCGCCTTGTCCCTCCTCGCTTTCAGCAGGACCCGTGAATCAGGGGAACGGGGGAAAGGCGCAAAAGAGGCCCGGGGTCCACGGCCCGAGAAGGCATCCCCCAGCGAGCCCCTGCTGAGGGAGGCGGGCATGAAACAGCTCAGCTTCGCTCTCCCTGGAGGCAAACAGATCCACCAGAGGTGTGCCCCAACGGGAGAACAGGTCCTGTACTATCTCCGCAGGAGAGACCACTGTCGTGATGCAGCCCCTATCCGCCCAGGGCATCGGCCAGGGTGTTGGAGGCCCTGCCACATGAATGGCCAGGAGATCCGCCTCCAGGCTGCGCACTAGTGACCAGATGCGGAGAGCTTCCTTGCATAAGAGCATGGAGCTCGTCCCGCCCTGGCGGTTTAGATAGTACATGGTCGTGGTATTGTCCGTCTGGACACGGACCACATGACCCCGGAGAAACGGAGCAAAGGCGGTGAGAGCTAGGAGGACCGCACGGAGCTCCAGCAGGTTGATATGGCATCGGGACTCCCACGGGGACCAGAGGCCGTGCACTCGGTGTTCCCCCAGATAGGCACCCCAACCCATCAAAGAGGCGTCGGTCGTTAGAGAGACCGCTGCTCGGGCGGACAAACGGGTGCCCTCCTGCAGATGGGATGGAACGTCCACCACTGGAGAGCGTCCCACATCTCCTGGTCGCCCACACACGCTGGTCCAGAGGATCGCAGCGCTGTGACCACTGGCTGGCCAGTCCTCACTGGAGGGGCGTGGCCAGCGTGCCCAACGGACTACGCTGGTACAGGCCGCCATGAGACCAGGAGTCACAGGAAGTCCGGCAGGGCGCGGATTGCCCAACCCAAATGATTAGGCAAAGGAGGTAAGAACCTCGCCCTGTCCGCGGAGCCGTGCTCTGGCTCAAGAGAGTCGAGCTCTGCCCGATGAAAGATATCACTGCTTCGCTCGAGTTCCGACTTGGCCTGGATGGCCAGGAGGCCGGCTGAGAGCAAACCCGAGGGCCAGATCCCTGACCGCTCCACTCCACGACCTGGAGGGGCTGCTATCAGCCAATCGCCCAGGTAAGGTACACCCGACCCTCGGCGCCGCAGGAATGCTGTCACCACTGCAATGCATTTGGTGAAGACCCTGGGAGCTGAAGAGAGGCCGAAGGGCATGGCCTGGAACTCGAAGAGGGATCCCTCCGCCCTGAAGCGGAGGAATCTCTGATGAGACGGACGGATAGGGACGTGAAAGAACGCGTCCTGGAAGTCCAGAGAGCAGAACCACATGCCGTGTTCCAGAGATGGTATTATCTGAGCCAGAGTGACCATTCTGAAGGTTCGAGACCTTAGGAACTTGTTCAGGTCGTGTAGGTCTAGTATGGGGCGCCAGCCCCCCGTCCGTTTCGGGACCAGGAAGTACCTGGACACGAACCCTGGTTCTGATGGTGGGTCCTCTCTCTTTATCACCCCCTTTGAAGAAGGAGGGCGGCGTCGGCTCGACGAAATTTAGAGATCTGGGACCTCAAGCGCCAAGGGCGACGCTCTGAAGGGCGGAGCTGCTCAATTCCAGAGGCAGGCTTCTTCCCACCACCTCCAGAACCCACCTGTCCGTGGTAACAGCGGACCAGGCGGAAAGGAAGTGTCGGAGCCGCCCCCACGGGGGGAACCAGGTGAGGTGACGGGGATGGGGGCGACACCCCTCAGCCCGTCACTGTGCAGGCTTGGAGGAAGAACCGGCCGAGGGACCACCAGGGCCTTTTCCTCCTTGCTTCCTATTCGAGGAAGCTGACGGCTTGGGCTTGGAATACCAAGGTCTAGCCTGCTGACCCTGACGTTGTTGTTGTTGGGCCGGACGCGCAGCGGGAGCAGAGGGACGAAAGGGCTTAGGCTGGGGCTTACGGCCCTTGTCCCTCTGCGCGGACGAGACCGAGTCCAAGGTGGCATTGGACTTTTCGATCCTCTGAAGGGGGCCTTCCACTCCAGGGCCGAAGAGGTCTGTTCCCAAGAAGGGACCGTCCGCAAGCTTGTGCTGGGTATCCGAGGTGAAAGTGGAGATCCTCAGCCACGCCCGCCGTCGCATGGCCACAGCGGCCGCCACTGACCGGGCGCAAGAGACCCCAATATCCAGAGCAGTCTGGAGCTGCTGCTTGGCTACTGCCCTGGTCCTGCACCTGCTTAACTGTGGTCTGCAGGAAGATGAGGGACGACCTCATCCAGGGAGCCCAACAGGGCATGGGAAAAATGCGCCATGAGGACAGCCGAACTGGCCTGATGAAGGCCAAGTGAGGAGGCAGCATACACTTTTCGCCCCGCACAGTCCAACTTCTTGGACTCTTTGTCGGGCGGTTTGTCCACGTCCCTGGCATTGCCAGCATGCCTGAAAACACTGTCTGAAACCAACCCCAGGGCCGAGGGGTGCTCGGAGAAGCCGGACAGAGAGCCCGTAGGGATGACATACTTCCTGGCCATCCTGGCCGAAGGCGCAGGACAGGAAGCCGGATGCTGCCATAATTCCAGGGCCGGGCCGACAATGGCCTCGGCCACAGGAAAGGCCTCCGTAGGAGAATCCCCTCAGTCCAGGATCTCAGTGAGGGGATATCTGGCCCGTTTGGACATGGGTTTAAGCTTCATCCCAGTGGATTCTGAGATGAGCCTAAGAAGTCCAAGGAAGGACGAAGGGCTATCGTCCACTGACTGCCCCCCAGAGGACTCCAAGTCAAGGCGCTTGGAGAACAGGGAGGAGTCGTCCGATTCCGAGGAATCGTCGAACAGCTGCCTGGAGCCTGAGCCTCGCTCCACGTGCTGAGGCTTATCGGGCGTGAGAGTGACCGACAGCCTATGGGGAAAGCCATGGGCCGACCGTGAATTTTTCGACGGTGCCCCAACTGTCAGCTGAGGTGGAGGCGGTTCCACCAGGATTGGTGGGGCAGCGGGAATAGGCCGAACAACCGGCCTGGGAACAGGCTCCTCGACCACTGCGAGGGGTTGTTTTGGCCGCTCTGGTGACAACCATTTTATGGCCGGGGAAGAGGCCTGAGCCGGCTTACTACCAGCCAATAATAGTTGTTGCCACATCAGTTCTTCATACTTTCGGCGCAACTTACGCCGAAGCCTCCCCTCGTCCGAGGAGGAGGAAGATGAGGAAGAGCGGCGACGCCGCTTACCGGTGTGCCGAGACCGAGACCGCCTGTGTTGACGGGATCGGCTGGACCGCGATGATGTCCGAGACCGAGAATCTCGGCTAGGCCGAGGTCGGCGTGGCGGGGAGCCGAGGATCGGCAATCCCCTCGGCTCGGTCAACAAATCCGACGGCTCCGGTGCCGGAGGCGCAGATGAGCCGACGGTATCCTCAGACCTCACCGGGGAACCGGAGGGGTTTCGCTTCTCAGCCGACAACCCGTCTCGAGGTTGAGAAAAATCTCAACCGCGTCGGCAGGCGCCTCGGACACCTGGCCTGACGGGGGTACCGTGAAGCCAGTGGCCGAAGCCGAAATTTCGACAAAAGTCGACTGTCGACAAGGGGAGAGAGATCTTCCCCGCTCCCAGGAGCGTCGACGATGGGACTTACCCCTACTTTTCTTCGACCGGTGATATGGGTCAGAAGAAGTTGGACCCTCGCCTTTGGTTGAGAGGGTCAGGCAAAGCTCCTTAAAGGAAGCTGAATAGGAGGCCCCGAGCGAGAGCGGGACAAATGCCGCAGTCGAAGATGTCACGGCCTGAGCCGCCTCCTCCTCGAGGGCGACCATCTGCTCGAGTTGTTCAGCGGATCCCGCAGCCGCAGAAACCGCCAGTCGGGCCTCCTTAGATCTGACCGGAGGAAATCTCCTTTCGGGGCGCCCAAGTTGGAGACGGGCAGCGCGATCCTCGAGGACGTAGACCGAAAAGGAAGAGCACAGTTCGCAGGCCTGCGGGTCGTGCTCCTGGCCAAGGCAGTAAACGCACGTGAAGTGCGGGTCCGTCCGAGACATCTTCTGCCCACAGGGACATCTCCGAAATCCGGGAGTCGATTTGTCCATCGCAGCTGCGAGGGAAGAAGACCGAAGTGGTAAAAGTTTGTATTTGAAAAATTTTTAAAATCGAAGATTTAGGCCCAAAGCTTAATCGCAGAGCGTTAAGGAGGGAACCTGAGCTTCCAAGCGGTAAGGAAGATCTGGCGTCATGGGGCGGAGCCGAGAGTTTTACCACCCGGGTGGGTGGGAGGAGCTAGCTTGAAGACCTTCCGGCAAGATTTAAAGCGGCAAGGAACCTGCCAGATAGTGTGGATGAACAACATATCCATGTCCCTAGAAAGAAGATTTTTGATTAAAAAACATGAAAGAGTAGGACTGAGAAGCAAGAACTTTTCGGCGCTGCGAGCTAACGAAGAGAAAGAACTAGATGGCGGCATCTGGGACCGCCCTTTATACCGATGTCTCCACTCTGGTCACCTGACATGGTGTCCTCGCCAAGGACTGCTAGCTAGAAATTTCTTCTGTGGGGTCCTGCCGCCTGCTGGCGTCAGTCCTATATGTAATTACCTACTGCAAGAGCCCTCTCGAAGTAAGATCTACAAATATGATCTACTGTCCAAGGCACAGTATGGTTTACAAAGAGTGCATAGGACATTCACTGCCCTTGCTAAGCTCACCTTTGAGATTAAGGCTGCCATGGATCATAACAAGATTACTGCAGCCTGCTTCACAGATCTCTCCCACATTTTTATGTATTTTTTTTAAATAAAAGGTGTTTCTCCAGACTTGAACTCTTCAGCTGCACCCCCCCTTTCCACCTAGCGCTACCTCCCCTGAACCACGGAGCTCAAGATCCCTCATTGATTGCACTCTGGTGGGGCAATGTCGTCGTCCCCCTCCCAAATCCAGATTTGGCCTCGAGGTCAGTGGGCAGCATGGGATGGAGGCAAGTGGGCAGGGTTTAAGTCCTGTGCCAGTCAATTTTCCATGTTCTCCCACACCCTGGGGCTACAGCCAATGCGGTCTGCACATGGAGGCACATTAGAACCATCAGCCCTGCTCCACTCACCCTGCATAATGCCAGACTCCCCCTGGTGACAGTTGAGACAGGAAGGCTTACCTCCCCAATCCAGGTGAGGAGAGCTGCCAGATAGCTGCTCACTTCTCTCCCTGACCTCCCCACCTCTGGCTGACCCCCCAAAACAACCCACGCTAGTTCCCAAACTCTGGTCGCTGGCATGGAAAAGGTGAGGCATTGCAGCACCTCAGCCCTCTATGCCATCTGGTCATTGCTCTCCAAAGCTTTTGACTTTGTAGATCAAACTTCCACTCCAAGCTTTCTTCTTTTGGGCTGTCTGACCATGCACTAGCTTGGCTTGCTAACTACTTGCAGATTAGACAGAAAATGGTCAAATGTAACAGGATGCTCTCAGAGCAGACTCCTGTTGAAGTTGGTCTCAGGTTTTTAGCCTTGGACCCATCTTATTCTCCCCATTTATAAATTACCTTAACCCAGTGCTTGCCCACTACAATTCCACCCTTTATGCTGATGACTTGGTAATACTATCTAGCTCCCAAGATAATGAAGGCCATGAACTCCCAACTAAATGCTGACTTCCACCAAATCCAATTCTGACTCACAATGAAAGGAGATGCAATTTATGCTCTTTGGATATTGGGCAAAATCAGATCATACCCCGATAATCTACTGAGTGGTCTCTAGCTGTGCTTAGGCCTCTGGATGCAAAGTCCAACAAATCCCTATTGCATTCCTGTGCATCGCTGTTCTGTATTTTTCTCCCCTAGCTTGCTACTCAACAGTTATTAGCATATTATGGCTTAACTGGGTAAGACTCTTAACTTGTATTAGCTCTTAAGCCCAGTTTGTATTAATTTGCTGTGATCTTTACTGCTGTCTTATTGTACCTACAGTTATCTTCATTGTGTTCCTTCTGTTGTTGTTGGTGTACCTTACTGTTGTCAATGCTGTATATCCAACTGTACTCTCCTGGGTCGTGCCCGAAAATAGGCAGGTTTGCCTAGTGCACTTACCCGGTTACCAAAATCAAATATAAATTCCCTAGATTTATCTAGTGCAGATTGCTCTCCTATTGTAATAGCCTACTCCTTCACATATCTTGGAGTTACCCTTGACCCTCAGCTTGAGTTCTCTGTACATCCACAATGTGTGAAAGGTAGTTAAACCTGGCAAGGCCAACAGGGATAAACATATCCTCACCCCTGTGGCATGGCTCACCCTTGCTAGAGGAGTGCTTTTACCCACCTTCACCTACATTGCAAAGTCCTCCTTGTTAAAGTGGGACGTAGTTTATAAAATGTGTCAATTTTCCCTCTCGGCAGCCCACCTTACACGACATTATGAGCTCTATGAAAAAACAGGATGGTTACCTCCAGTGAATTGTTGCCCATTTGCCTTGGGTTGTTTTGTTAATGTGATTACAAGTGCTACTCCTAACCTGGTTGAGAAGTTAAGATTTGCAAACTCGTGTAACCCCCCCCCCAGTCTAGCAATATGTCTCCACTTGCTGTCCCCAAAAAACCTGTACAGCTCCAGGAGACTAGGCCTTTGTCTGTGCACCTAGGCTCTAGAACTCCTTCCCATTACCTGTACATAGGCCCTCCTCTCTGATGTATGTATTTCTATGCATCTGTTCGTCAACATTGCCTAATGTACCAAATGTAATTTGTGTACTTTATGCTTTGTAACCCCAGGTCGCATCTGGAAACGAGTGGATGTACGCTCAGTATGCTTATCTGGTTAATCTCATTAATAAATACATTTCCTCTTTAAAAAGGTCCTTGTGGAACTACCGGAAAGTGGACTCAGCCTGCAATTGCAGTTAGCTGTTTACACGTCCTCCCCTTATCGATTGTGGACTCTTATCCCGTATTTTTAGATCAGTCACATGCACTGTGTCATGTTGCCTCCACCTTAATATACTGTACTCTTGACTGTATTGTATTTAAAGTTGCTGTCTATCAGATGTACTGTTGTAACTTGTTTGCCTCTTCACCCTGTAACCTCTCGGGTCGTACCTGAAGAGGCATTTATCTAATGTGCTTACCCGGTCAAAAAAAACAAAAACAATGAATAACCCAGTTTCCTGCAAGTACATGTTATGTCTTCGATACTTCAACTCAGAGAACAGTTAAGCAAGTCATTCTGCAGCTGCCCACACTGAACACGAATCCACTAGTGAGCCCCCTATATCACTCATGTTCTAAGAGAGCTGCACCAGCTGCCAATTCAGTGGCACATCGCCTTCAAGATTATGTTAACTTACAAAGCCCTACATGATCCAGGTCCCGACTGCCTAAAGACCTTTCAGCATTACACAGTCCAGGCCACTCCACTGAAGTGAACAAGCTTTCGATTCATAGATCCTTTTAAAGGCAGTTGGGAGATGCAGCTTCTTCTACTGTGACTATCTGGAATGCCATACCTGCCGTCTGCGTAGCTCTCACTCAGTGAAGGCACTTAAACAGGGGCGCTTAAGTTTCATCTTTTTAAACAAACATTTTGGGGACAGCTAGGCTGTGAAATCCATTAGTCGAATTTGTTAATCTGTCTTCCGATACACGACAGTATTTTACAATCTAGGCTTTTCTATTGCTGTACCATTCCTGTGGTATGTTCAGTGTTCGTGTTTTGTTCATTTGTTTCAAATGTACAGCACCCAGAGTCTACTAGATTGGATACTACATATATTCCAGCGTCATCGTCCCCAACACTGAGGCATGCTAAGTAACCAAGTGAAAACAATCTGTGCTTTCATTTATTAGAGCAGTTCAGAAATTCACAGTTAAGCCCAACCTGTAGAACACAGTAACTGCCATTCTTCTTCTTGGCCAGAATTTTCAGTGCTGCTTCTTCATAACCAGGAGCAATAATACCATCTGAAACCTATGGTGAAGAAAACAGTCACACTGAACCAGCCGTATATGATTACATTATACAAACACACACACACACACACACACACACACACACCCTCTTCTCCAGTACACAGAGACTGTCCTCAAGAGCAGCTGTCACCTTTGTCCCCACTGTGTACACTACATAAATAAAACAAAGATGAGGCAAACTAAGAAATAATAGCATAAGTAACAGAACTTGTGTATGCATTGGTCAAACACCCCATTTCCTCCCCACCACCATCTCTGGGGAAGCCAGGCCCACCCCTAAACCTCCAACTGCAAAGACAGCTTTCTCCACAGATGCTATTGTTCCTCTGTGGTTGGCTGGCAATGGGTCTGTGTATGTCGTGATGCCCCAAGCAGAAGTGTGATGCACACCAACATCACACCGCTAGGCTGATCCATGAAAGAACAGTTGCTTATAATAGCAGATCTTCGAGAGAAACTTCCCCATTGGGCCACTTCAAAGGCACAGGACGACTCCTCAAAGACAGCCCTCAAACGTTTACCACCATGAATCACCCTGGTATCCTCATCCTGGGTGATACCCAACGAAAGCTGTCCTGGCAACCTGCAAGTGGGGTGGGACTCCTTGGCTGGTCCCCAGGACAATGGCTGAGGAAGTGGAGGTGAAGCAAACACTGGCGACTGCAGACACAGATGGATCAGCATGGCACCAGCTGGCAAAGGACTCAAGGTCCAGGAGGCAGAGCCCTGCACCTACGCACAAAGGAACTCCTCATAGGGTCAACACACCTTGCATAGATGCCTCTCTTCACCCTCAGATGAGAGGATTGAGAAGCATCGGCACTTCATGGTTGGCAGGAACAAAAGCAAAGAGCACAAGAAGTGCCTTGACAGTAAACAACCTGAAGGGCAACGTCAAAGGGAATCCCCTGGAGGGTCAGAATAAACCAAACATAAAATACTGTTGCTCATTCACAAAATTTAAATGGGTGTTATTGCTTTATGGCATACATTAACAAGACTAATTATCTATGGTAAGAACAGGTTACTCACCTGTAACAATAGTTCTAAGAGTGGTATATGATGTTCAGCCACACTTCTGGCCATGTCCTTTCCCTTTAAGAGCTTGCCAGAAAGTCTTCAAGCTGGCTCCTCTCACCCAGGTGGTAACTCCCTCTGCTCTGCCCCATGATGCAGGATCTTTCCCGCTGGAAGCAGAAGTGTGCACTCAAGCAAGGGAGGTCGGGTGTGTTCATGTGGATGATCGTATACCACTCCTAGAACTGCTGTTGCAAGTGAGTAACCCGTTTTTCTAGGAGCATGGATACAATATTCTATCCACACTTCTGGCAGACTCCTAGCAGTTCTCTGGGAAGAGGGAGGCAAGGTGCACACTCCCTACTTATGGAACAGAGACTGGAGAACTGAGGCCCCAAAACCAGCATCCAGGCATGACTCTAGGTCAATGTGGTAATGGGAAATGAAGGTGTGTGCCGATTTCCAGGTAACAGCCCTGCAGATTTCCTGGACAGGAATGTCCCTGGAAGCAACCACCAATGTAGCAGTATGGTGGGTGGAATGCGCCCTTAGCCCTCGGGGAGGCTCCTTACCCACCAACCTATAGTGGAGATCAATGCAGGATAATGACCCACCTGCCAATCATCTGCTTGGCTGCAGGTCTGCCAGGAGCGGCTTTAGCCTAGGTGAAACAGTTGGCGAACCTCTCATTGAACTCCAGCAGTGCACTCTTTATAATAAGCAACAGCGCGCCTCAGGTCCAGAGTATGGAGCCTGTGCTCAGCCTCCGAAGTGTGATTGGTGAAGTACACCAGAAGATGCTCACTGATCCTTCTGGCTGATGTGACAGCCACCAGGAAAGCAGTCTTCCACAACATGTGAGACATGTCACCTGTGCATCAGTTCAAATGGCTTGCTTGTGAGCTTTGCCAAAACCAGCAACAAGTCCCACAGTGGTGGTGGTTCAGACACTGGGGGAGAATGTGGTCAAGGCCCTTGAAAAAGTGCCAGATCACCTACTGCGCCACCGACTGCTGACCAGCCCATGCCTGTTAAGCAGAGATGGCTGCCAGGTGCACCTCAAGGGTCGTCAACCGAAGGCCCGACAGAGGGGGACAATAGATAATCAAGAATGCTAGCCATTGGACAGGACAAAGGGTCCAACCCCATACCCCGACACCAACTGGAGAATCTTCCATTTGAAGGCACAGCACTTCCTGGTCAACTCCTTCACTGATGCCTCCACAATGGTGAAGACTGCTTCAGAGAGACCCAAAGCCTGGAACTCTAGCCACTCAGGAACTAGGCTGTCAGGTGCAAGGACTGAAGGTCCAGTACCTTCCCTTGATTGATGGAAAGCATGTCCGGGTGTAGGGGAAGACTCCTCTGGAGCCTGCTGCTGAGGCGATCGGGGTACCAGAACTGGCGTGGCCAGTCCAAAGCCACCAGGATCACCTGTGCCTTGTCCCTCTTGGCCTTGAGGAGCACCCTGTAGATCAAGGGAATGCACAGAAGAGGCCTGGGGTCTAAGGCCTTGAGAAGGAATCCCCCTGCAGCGTTCCGTGCTGAGGGGGGATGGCACAAAAAACAGCCGCAGCTTTGCATTCTCCCTGGAGGCGAACAGGTCAACCTGTAGGATGCCCCACTGGGAGAATTGGCTGTGCACTACCTCTAGGTGGAGAGACCACTCTTGAGATGCCTCACCCACCTGGCTGAGAACATCTGCCAGCTGACTGGAGGCCCCTACCACACGGATGGCTAGGAGATCCGCCTCCAGGCTGCGCACGAGGGTCCAAACATGGACAGCTTCCCTGCATGGGGCAGGAAGTGCATCCTGCCACGTTTGTTGAAGTAGTACATGGTCATGGTGTTGTCTGTCTGGACCATCTGACCCAGGATGTGTGGCACAAATGCAGTCAGCACTAGTCGAACTGCCTGGAGCTACAGCAGGTTCAAGTGGCATCGGGACCTCGGGGGGGTCAGAGACCCTAAACGTTGTGATCCCTGGTGGGTACCCCAGCCTGTGAAAGAGGCATTGGTTGTCAGGATGACAGTCTGCTCTGGGTGGACAAACGGGATCCCTTCCTGCACATGCACTAGGACTAGCCATTACTGGATGGCATCCCACATCGGCTGGGTTACAGTAACCAGCTGGTCGAAGTGACCCTTACACAGATATCACTGGCTGGTCAGCTCCCACTGCAGGAAACGCATTCTCAAGCGGTCCCAATGGACCACGCTGGTGCAGGCTGCCATGTAGCCCAGCAAGTGCAGGAAATCCTGGGCGGGTGCAACTGCCCAACCTGAACTGATCGGGCAAAGGAGGAGACAGCCTCCACCCTGTCTCCCAGGAGCTGGGCTCTGCAGGAATCAAGCTCCTCCCTGATTAAGTTTATCGCCTGCGAAGGCATGAATTCCGACTTGGCCTTGTTGACCAGGAGGCCAAGGGAGACAGGTCTAGAGGGCCAGGTCCCTGGACCGCTCCACCTCCTGCCTGGAGGGACCTGCGATCAGCCAATCATCCAGGTAGTGGTAAACCCAGACCTCCCGGCACCTCAGGTAAGCTGCCACCACTGTAATGCACTTGGTGAAGACCCTGGAGGCAGAGGAGAGGTAGAAAGGCATGGCCTGGAACTCTAACAGGGTTCCCTCTGCTTGGAAGCAGAGGGACCTTCAATGAGACCAACATATCGGGATGTGGAAGAATGTGTCTTAAGATCCAGGGAACAAAACCGCATGTTTTGCTCTAGAGATGTGTATGATCCGAGACAGTTACCATCGTGAAGGTGCGCTACCAGAGGATCCTGTTCAGGTCATGCGGATGTAG
Organism: Neoceratodus forsteri; assembly: GCA_016271365.2. Lineage (NCBI taxonomy): Eukaryota > Metazoa > Chordata > Ceratodontiformes > Ceratodontidae > Neoceratodus > Neoceratodus forsteri. Next base: position 92,690,080 of record CM028132.1, on the reverse strand, counting down.
AATAGGGCCACCAACCCCCCCCCCCAAAAAAAAAATCCATTTTGGCACCAGAAAGTACCTGGAGACAAACCCTAGGTGTTCCAGAGGATCTGCGACAGGAACCACGACCTCCTTGTGGAGTAGCTGAGCTATGTCATCTCAGAGCTGACAGTATGTCTGTGAAAACCAAGTCCTCCCATGGGGTGTGGGCTCTGCAAGAAGGGTACTGCTTGAATTCCAGAGGCAGGCCCTGACCTACCACTTCTAGAACCCACCTGTCCGTGGTGACAGCGGACCAGGCAGAAAGGAAGTGGTGAAAGCCATCTACAGAAGGACCCAGGAAGGTGCGACTGGCATGAGGGAGGCAACCCTCATCCTGTCACTGGGCAGGCTTGGAGGAGGAAGAGGGCCCAGCTGAGGCACCACTGGAGCCTCTCCCTCCAGGCTTACAGACAACCAAGGCCACCGACTTGGGCACAGGTAGCCAGGCCTGAGCCTGCTGGGCAGCCTGGGGCTGGACCAATTCTGTCGCAGGAGTGGAGGTGGACCGAAAGGGCTTCCTCTTCTGCTGCTGCTTGGAGCCCTTGGGGTCCCTCTGGGCAGATGTCAAGAGTCCAAGGTGGCATCGGACTTCAAGATTGTTAACTTGACCCTTTACCCCAAAGCCTGAACAGGTTGATGCCCAGGAAAGGTACATCTGCCAGCTTGTGCCAAGTGTCCGCCGTGAAGGTAGAGATCCTCAGCCAAGCCCTGCAGCACATGGCCACTGAGGCCACCACGAAGCGGTCATAGGAGTCCCCAATGTCCAAGGCTGTCTGGAGCCATTTGGCTATAGCCCGGCCTTGGTCCTGTTTTGACTGTGGTCTGAAGGTCCACAGACATGAGGAAGCACCTCATCTAGGGTTCCCAGCAGGGCATGGGAGAAGTGGGCCTTGAGGAGGGCCGAGCTTACCTGGCGGAGACCAAGCAAGGAAGCAGCATAGACATTCTTACCTGCATGGTCCAACTTCTGACTCCTTGTCAACATCCCTGGTGTTATTGGAGTGCCTAAACACAGTCTACCACCAATCCCTTGGCTGAGGGATGCTTTTACCGTCGAGAGAGGGCACAGTGGGTACCACATATTTTGCGGGCCATCTGGGCAGATGGCACAGGACATGAAGCAGGGTGCTGCCAAAGCTCCAGGGCAGGGCCAAGAACGTGTTCTGCCACTGGCAAGGCCTCCGGAGAGTCTCCCCAGTAGAGAATCAGTCAATGGATAAATAGCCTGCTTCTGGACGGGCTACACTTTCATACCAGTCAACTCAGATCAGGCAGAAAAGGCCAATAAGGAACACAGGCCTTCGTCCATCGACAGATCCTCCACGTCGACCAGATGTGAGTGCAGGAAGGATCCCTCAGACTCCGTGAAGTTGTTAGAGTGGTCAACTGCCCATGTCCTCACTGACCTTTCGTGGACAGTCTAGGGTGACTGGAGGGCCAATGGGGAAAACTCTTAGATGGCACAGACTCCTTAGTCAAAATGCTAGACAGTGACTGTTTATGCAGCGGTTCCACCACTAATCGGCAGAGACACCAGGGTCGGCCAAGCCCGGACTGTTTTGATCGGCTCAGTCAAAAGAGATGGCATCGGCATTTCAGGCAACAGCCAGGTGATTTCCGGTGTAAAGAGTCTGCTTGACGCTGGTCAGCACCAACAGTTGCCACATCATGTCCTTGTAGTGTCGACGCAATTTGTGCCAAAGCTTCTCCTCACCCGACGAGGATGAAGAATAGTGGTGGTACAGATTCCTGTGGTGCAGAGAGCAGGAGCTTCAGTGGCAGCAGGACTGGCTCGACCCACTGGAGGAAGGCAAGAGACCGCCAGGGGAGCTGGCAGCAGGGCATGGAGGGAGCTGGCAAGCGCCAAAGCTTTTCCGGGTCTTGGTCGATCAGAGGCGGCAGGTCAGTGTACGATCTATTCCTCCAGTCAGTCAGTCAGGACCGGAGTCCTTGATAAGGAAGCATCAGCCTTTTCAGTCGAAGACTGGTTGGTTGGTTCGTTCGAGAAAAGTCTCAGCCAGGACCTCAACCAACATTCTCTGCCAACTGGCCCAATGGGGTTACTGTGGAGCTGGCGGCCTGGGCAGAGGATCTGACCAAAGTCAAATCTGGAGAAGAAGTGAGGGAATCAAAAGCTCTCAACCAAGAGCGCTCCCGATCACATGAATGGAAGTCCAGTCTCTTTCTTTTTTGAAAACTTCTTTGGATTTATATTTGTGCCCAGAGGGTCCCTGACCAAGGGTCAGCAAGGACCAACAATTCCTTGAAGGACCCTGTGAAAGTCGAGCCCAGCTGGAGCAGCACGAAGGCAGAAGCCGAAGAGAAAGGAGCTGCAGCCTGGGCTGCCTCCTCAAATGCTGTAAGCTATTCAGCGGACCACACAGCCTTGGAAACCACCCAATGAGCATCCTTGGATTTGATCATCTGGTTCCGAAGTGCTGGTTGGCCCAGTTTAATTTGGGCGAAACAGTCCTCCAGGACATTTAGGTGAAAGGAACGACAAACGTCGCAGGTATGGGGATCGTGGTTGTGCCACAGGCAGTAGACTCACATGGCATGCGGGCTGGTCTTGGACAACTGCCTAGGACAGCACCGGTGGAAACTGGGAGTGGACTTAGCCTCCATGATGGTCACGATTGAAGATCAAGCTGAAGATTAAACACACAAGAGTTCTAAATTTTAGAAGAGCTGAGGGAGTTACCACCCAGGTGGCCGGGTGGGAGAAGCCAGCTTGAAGACTTTCTGGTAAGCTCTTAAAGGGAAAGGACACTGCCAGAGGTGTGAATAGAACATCATACCCACATCTCTAGAACAGTAGATCTTTGGGAATCTCCTCCATTAAGCCACATCATGGAACCAAGTCGTCCGTGTGAGGACTATCCGGAAGTTTTTGCAGGCTGGGGCTGCCCAAGTAGACGTGCCTCGTCAGCACCTATATTATGCCAGCATCCATAGCATGCCCCAGTTCTCACCCAGAAGACGAGCTCAGAGGATCATCAGACTAGCAGGGGCCGAAGCAACCAGGACAACACCTGGTACATAGGAGACTATATAGAAACTAGAGTGCAGATGCCATAGAAGGCAGAGGAGACAACAGCTTGCAAAAGCAGGCAGTACAGTCACCCATCACCCAACAAAGGGGAAGACAGGAAAGAGGGTTGAGGCTCACTAGAGGAGATTCTCTCAAAGATCTAAGGTTACAGTAGATACCTATTCTATCTTCAAGGATATCTCCCTCCACTGAGCAACATCATGTAACAATTCCCAAGCAATAACCAAGCAATGAGGGAGGGTAGCAGGACAGTACAATTATGCAAGGACTTAACGTAACAGTAGATCTTCAAGAGGAACTCTTGCAGCAGGCTACAACCATAAGGACTAAGCCACCAGGTGCTAGGACTCCATGGAAAACTTCTAGCCAGCAGTCTTCAGCAGAGACTGCCCCTGACGTTTGCCTGCCCCCCGTCAGCAGATGGTACAAAAGAGCGGTCCCCAGCCCCACCTCAGTTCTCCTGCCGGGGATCTGGTCTGAAAGAGGGAAGGAGAACCGAGGAAGTTAGAGATTAAAATACTGAGAAAGCAAAAGGAATACCAGGGGGAAGGAGGGAGAGAAAGCGGTGCCTGCTGCAAGAATTCCTCTTAAAGAAGATCTACTGTTAAGGCAAGTTCTTGCGTAACTGTACTATCTTTCTTCCGAGTTGAAGCTGTTGCAGCAGGCTACAACCATAAGGACAGAGTCCCAAGCAGTCAAGGAAGAGATAGGCATTGGAGGAGGCTAAAAACAGCCAAAAATGAACTTTAGGACAGTACGCCTTGGAAAACAGCAAGGCCAAAGCAGGTCCTACTTCTGGAAGAGACATCCAAACTGTAGTGTTTAACAAAGGTGTGAACAGAAATCAAGGTAGCAGCCACACAAATATCTGCTGCGGACACGTTCCTCAATGAGGAGAATGAGGTAGCAACACCCCTGGTGGAGTGGCCTTTTACTGGGCCTGGTAAAGGCTGGTTGTACTTACGAGAACAGTAAACAATGCAGTTAACTAACCATTTAGACAATGTCTGCTTAGTAACTGGTGCCCCCTCAGATATGGGGGCAAAGGAAACAGCCTTTCTGACAGGACCAGTGCGGTTAAGGTAGTAAAGCATCCTGTGGATGTCCAGAATATGTAGTAAAGCCTCCCTTCTGTTGGAATACACTGGGTAATAAACAGGCAGGTGACTTTCCTAGTTCAGGGTAAATTCGGACACCACCTTAGGGAAAAAACTTAGGATTTGTCCTCAAGGACACCCCGTCCTTGTGAAAAACTAAATAAGGCTTTTTACACATCAGAGTCTGGAGCTCTGAAATCCTTCGAGCAGAAGTAACAGCAACCAAAAACAGTGCTTTCCATGACAGAAAGTGTAGCCCGCAGTCTGTGGCCAGTTCAAAGGGAGGCAGAGTAAGTTTCTCAAGATGATCCCATGGAGGGATGGGGTCCCGAATGGGAGGCTTCAGGTGCAGGATGCCCCGCAAAAAAGTGTGGGACAAATACAGTTGGGCAAGGGTTTTGCCCTCCATAGGTGCATGGCATGCAGATATGTCAGAAAGGTGCACCTTAGAGGAGAAACTGACAGGAATCAGACAGAGGCGATACTCCAGAACTGAATTCCCTTAACGGGTCAAGGGATTCAAGGTGGCGAGCAGAGGCCCAGAGGCAGAACCGCTTCCACTTCATAGCATAGGTGGACCTAGTGGAGGGTTTCCTTGCAGCCACTAGGACGTCAGCTACTGTGGGGGAAACCCCAAATCTGGCAACTGCCAAGGCTGCAGAAGCCATGCATGCAGGTACAGAGACCTGAGGTCTGGATGGACTAGGGTGACCTGGTCCTGAAACATCAAGTGCGAGCTCAGTGGCAAGAGGACCGGAGGTTCCACAACTGTTGGAGTGGAAGGAACCATTTCAGATGAGGCCAGTAGGGAGCAATGAGGATCATTTCTGCTTCTTCTGCCTGCAGCTTGAGTAGTACCCCCTGAAGTAGAAGAAAGTGATTGAAAGTGTACAGAAATCTCCCTGTTCAGAGGGAAAATGCATCTTGCCAGAAAACACCAGGCACTGGATCTAGCGAGCAGAAAAGTATGGTTATGCAAGAACTTACTGTAACAGTAGATCTTTGAGAGAGGCTCTTGCAGTAGGTATTCACATATAGGACTAAGCCGCCAGGTGTCAGGACCCCACAGAAAAACTTCTAGCTAGCAGTCTGGCGGGGGACCGCCCCCCCGTCAGGTGATCAACATCAGTATAAAGGGGCAGTCCCCCACACCCACCTTCCAGTTCTTTCCCGCCAAAGGCCAGAAGAGGCATGACGAGAGAGAAGAGGATATGCCCCCCTTTAAGACAGAAAAGGAGAAAACTCAGGGGGAAGGAGGCAGGGAAGGCAATGCCTACTGCAAGAGCCTCTCTTGAAAAATCTGTTATGGTAAGTTCTTTTGTAACTGTACTATCTTACTTCGAGAGGGCTCTTGCAGTAGGTATTCACACACAGGACTGAGTCCCAAACAGTCTGGAACAAAAAGAAATACAGGAGGAGGAGTACAGTCATCCACAACTGATTTAAAAATCAGGGCTGAGCAGGTCTCATGATAGGAGGCCCTGCAGAACAGCCACTCCAAAGCCTGCTTTATGGTGAGAGGCAATGTCCAAAGTGTAGTGTTTCGTGAAGGTATGGACGGAAGTCCAAGCTGCGGCTGCACAAATGTCTGCCACCGACATTCCTGAAACAAGCAGCAGAGGCAGCTACCCCTCTAGTGGAGTGACCTCTGACCTGACCCGAAAGGTTTTGTTGTACTCGTCGTAACAGAAAGTGATGCTATTCCCCAACCACTAGGATAGGCATTGCTTGGAAACTGCATTGCCTTCTTTTGTGTGCGAAAGAAACATAGGTGATCCATTTTCCCAAGATCCTTAGTCTGATTGGTGTAGTATCTCAGGATTCTATGTATATCCAGAGTATGCAAAAGATACTCTCAGTGATTGGAGTGTTCCATAAAAAATGCTGGTAACTCAATGGATTGGTTCAGCATAGACTCAGCCACCACCTTAGAAAGGAACTTAGGGTTGGTGTGCATAGCCACTCATTCCTTGTGGAAAATCAGGTACGGTACTTTACACATCAAGGCTTGGAGATCGGAAATTCACAGAACCGAAGTAATGGCAACCAGAAAATACAGGTTACTCACCTGTAACAGGAGTTCTAGGAATGGTATATGTTGTTCATCCACACTCTCTGGCAGGTTCCTTGCCGCTTTAAATCTTGCCGGAAGGTCTTCAAGCTAGCTCCTCCCACCCACCCGGGTGGTAAAACTCTCGGCTCCGCCCCATGACGCCAGATCTGGCCCGTTGGAAGCTCAGGTTGTGCGTCGAAGCCGGGAGGTCGGGATTGGTGGATGAACAACATATACCATTCCTAGAACTCCTGTTACAGGTGAGTAACCTGTATTTCTAGGGACATTGATATGTTGTTCATCCACACTATCTGGCAGACTCCTAGCAGTTCTCCGGGAGGAGGGAGGCAAGGCGCACACCCCCTATATACTTACTTGGGGAACAGAGATTGGAGAACCGAGGCCCCAAAACCAGTATCCCGATGTGACTCAAGGTCGATGTGGTAATGGGTAATGAAGGTGTGTGCTGACTTCCAGGTAGCAGCCCTGCAGATTTCCTGGATAGGGACGTCCCTGGAAGCAGCCACCGATGCAGCAGTATGGCGGGTAGAATGAGCTCTTATCCCTCTGGGAGGCTCCATGCCCGCCAACTCATAGCAGAGATTTATGCAGGAGGTGACCCATCTGCCTATCGTCCGCTTGGCTGCAGGTCTGCCAGGTGCGGCTTCAGCGTGAGGTGACAAACAGCTGGCTGAACCTGTCCCCGACCCCCAGCCGTGCGCCCTTATAATAAGCGAGCGCCCTTCTAGGGTCCAAAGTATGGAGCCTATATTCGGCCTCCGAGGTGTGATTGGGGTAGAACACCGGCAGAGTCAACACCTGATTAAGGTGAAACTCCGACACCACCTTCGGAAGGAATTTCGGGGGGGGGGGACAACCTTGTCCCTGTGGAAGACCAGGTAAGGAGACTCGATGCTAAGCACCTGGAGTTCTCCCATCCTTCTGGCTGACGTGATAGCCACCAAGAAGGCGGTCTTCCACGACAGGTGGGGGAGACCACACCTGTACATTGGTTCGAATGGCTTGCCCATGAGCTTTGCCAGTACCAGCAGTAAATCCCACGGAGGTGGGGGTTCCCGCACTGGAGGGGAAATGTGATCAAGGCCTTTAAAGAAGCGCCCGACCACTTTCTCCTGCGCCACTGACTGCTGACCGGCCTGCGCCCGGTAAGAAGAAATGGCTGCCAGGTGCACCTTAAGGGTCGTCGACCTAAGCCCTTGACTAGATAGGGACCATAGATAGTCCAAAATGCTTGCCACAGGACACGAGAAAGGGTCCAACCCTTTATCCTGACACCAAATGGAGAACCTCTTCCATTTGAAGGCATAGCATTTTCTGGTCGACTCCTTACGGGACGCCTCAATGACGATGAGGACCTCGTCGGAAAGACCCAAGGCCTGGAACTCTAGCCGCTCAGGAACCAGGCTGTCAGGTGCAGGGATTGAAGGTCCGGATGGAACACCTTCCCCTGATTGACTGAGAGCAGGTCCGGGCGAGCTGGAAGCTGCCTCGGAGTCCTGGAGCCGAGACTGAGGAGATCTGGGTACCAGAACTGGCGAGGCCAGTCTGGGGCTATCAGAATCGCCTGCGCCTTGTCCCGCCTTGCTTTCAGCAGGACCCTGTGAATCAGGGGAATGGAGGGAAAGGCGTAAAAGAGGCCCAGGGTCCACGGCCTCGAGAAGGCATCCCCCTGCAGCGAGCCCTGCTGAGGGGGCCGGGCATGAAACAGCCTCAGCTTCGCATTCTCCCTGGAGGCAAACAGATCCACCAGAGGTGTGCCCCAGCGGGAGAACAGGTCTTGTACTATCTCCGGCAGGAGAGACCACTCGTGCGATGCAGCCCCTATCCGGCTCAGGGCATCGGCCAGGTGTTGGAGGCTCCTGCCACATGAATGGCCAGGAGATCCGCCCCAGGCTGCGACTAGTGACCAGATGCGAGAGCTTCTGCATAAGAGCATGGAGCGGCCCGCCCCTGGCGGTTTAGATAGTACATGGTCGTGGTGTTGTCCGCCTGGCCCGACCACTTGACCCGGAGAAACGGGAGCAAAGGCGGTGAGAGCTAGGCGGACCGCACGGAGCTCCAGCAGGTTGATATGGCATTGGGACTCCCCGGGACCAGAGGCCGGCACTCGGAGTTCCCCGATGGGCGCCCCAACCCATCAAAGAGGCGCCGGTCGTTAGAGAGACCGCCGGCTCGGGCGGACAAACGGGATACCCTCCTGCAGATGGACGGAACGGTCCACCACTGGAGAGCTGCCCACATCTCCTGGTCGCCCACACACGCTGGTCCAAAGGATCGCAGCGCCAGACCACTGGCTGGCCAGTCCCCACTGGAGGGGACGCATGTGCCAGCGTGCCCAACGGACTACGCTGGTACAGGCCGCCATGAGACCCAGGAGTCGCAGGAAGTCCCGGGCAGGGCGCGATTGTCCAACCAGAAATGACTGGGCAAAGGAGGTAAGAACCTCGGCCCTGTCCGCCGGGAGCCGTGCTCTGGCTCGAAGAGAGTCGAGCTCTGCCCCGATGAAAGATATCACCTGCTTCGGCTCGAGTTCCGACTTGGCCTCGCTGGACTAGGAGGCCGAAGTTGAGAGCAAACCGGAGGGCCAGATCCCTGACCACTCTCCTCCACCTGAGGAGGCTGCTATCAGCCAATCGTCCAGGTAAGGGTACACCCGACCCTCGGCGTCAGAGGAATGCTGTCACCACTGCCATGCACTTGGTGAAGACCCTGGGAGCTGGAGAGAGGCGCAAGGGCATGGCCTGAATCAGGGGATCCTCCGCCTGAAGCGGAGGAATCTCTGATGAGACGGACGGATAGGGACGTGAAAGAACGCGTCCTGAAAGTCCAGAGAACAAAACCACACGCCGTGTTCCAGAGATGGTATTATCTGAGCCAGAGTGACCATTCTGAAGGTTCGAGACCTTAGGAACTTGTTCAGGTCGTGTAGGTCGAGAATGGGGCGCCAGCCCCCCGTCCGTTTCGGGACCAGGAAGTACCTGGACACGAACCCTGGTTCTGATGGAGGGTCCTCTATCTCTTTTATCACCCCTTTCTGAAGGAGGAGGGCGATGTCGGCTCGACGAGCCTCCAGAGAGTCTGGGGACCCCGAAGCCCCCCTTGGGGCGACTGCTCTGAAGGGTGGAACCCGCCCGAATTCCAGAGGCAGGCCTCTTCCCACCACCTCCAGAACCCACCTGTCCGTGGTAACAGCGGACCAGGCGGAAAGGCAGTGCCGGAGCCGTCCCCCCACGGGGGGAACCAGGGGCGAGGTGACGGGGATGAGGGCGACACCCCTCAGCCCGTCATTGTGCAGGCTTGGAGGAAGGACCGCCGAGGGACCACCAGGGCTTTTTCCTCCTTGCTTCCTATTAGAGGAAGCTGACTGGGTTGGGCTTGGAATATCAAGGTCTAGCCTGCTGGCCCTGACGCTGTTGGGCCGGCGCGAGCGGAGCAGAGGGCGAAAGGGCTTAGGCTGAGGCTTCACGGCCCTTGTCCTTCCGCTGGGACGAGACCGAGTCCAAGGTGGCATTGGACTTTCGATCCTCTGAGGTGGCCTTCCACCCAGGGTCAAGAGGTCAGTTCCCAGGAAAGGAACATCCGTAAGCTTGTGCTGGGTATCCGAGGTGAAAGTGGATATCTCAGCCACGCCCCGGGCAAATAGCCACTGCGGCCGCCATTGACCGGGCACAAGAATCTCCAATATCCAGCGCAGTCTGGAGCTGCTGCTTAGCTACTGCCCTGCCCTGGTCCTGCACCTGCTTAACTGTGGTCTGCAGGTCCGCAGGAAGATGAGGGACGACCTCATCCAGGGAGCCCAATAGGACATGGGAAAAATGTGCCATCAAGACGGCCGAACTGGCCTGACGAAGGCCGAGGGAGGAGGCAGCATACACTTTCCGCCCCACACAGTCCAGTTTCTTGGACTCTTTGTCGGGCGGTTTGTCCACGTCCCTGGCATTTCCGGCAACCATTTTATGGCCGGAGAAGAGGCCTGAGCCGGCTTGTTTCCAGCCCAAATTAGTTGCTGCCACATAAGTTCCTCATATTTTTGGCGCAACTATCAAGCCTCGCCGTCCGAGGAGGAGGAAGATGAGGAAGAGCGCGACGCTGCCATCATGGTGCCGAGATCGTAGACCGCCTGTGTCGACGGGATCGCTAGACCGCCAAGATGTCAGAGACCGAGAATCTCGCCAGGCCGAGGTCGGCGCTGGGGGGAGCCGAGGATCGCAATCCCTCGGTTCGTCGACAACCGACGGCCCGAACCAGAGGCACAGATGAGCCGACGGTATCCACAGTCTCGCCGGGGAACCGGGAGGAGGGATTTTCGCTTTCCAGCCGACAACTCTCAACGGGTCGAGAAAAATCTCACCACGTCAAGGGAGTCTCGGTCACCTGGCTCTGACGGGGGCACCGTGAAGCATAGTGGCCGAGGCTTTAAATTCGACCAAGTCGACTGTCGACAAGGGAGGGAGATCTTCCGCTCCCAAGAGCGCTGACGATGGGACTTTACCTTACTTTTCTTCATCGATGAAACGGTCCAGAAGAAGTTGGACTCTCACCTTGGTCGAGAGGTCAAGCAAAGCTCCTTAAAAGAAGCCGATAGGAGGACCCGAGCGAGAGCGGGACGAATGCCGCAGCCAAGATGTAACGGGCATGAGCCGCCTCCTCGAGGGGCGATCATCTGCCTGTTGTTCTCATGAGCCGAGTCATGACTGTCGGCCAGTCGGGCCTCCTGGATTTAACCGGAGGAAATCTTCTTCCGGGGCGCCCAAGTTGGAGACTGGCAGCGCGATCCTCAAGGACGTAGACCGAGAAAGATGAGCACAGTTCGCAGGCCTGCGGGTCGTGCTCCTGGCCTAGGCAGTAAACGACGTGGAGTGCGGATCCGTCCGAGACATCTTCTGCCCACAGGGGCATCTCCGAAAACCGGGAGTCGATTTGTCCATCGCAGCCGCGAGGGATGAAGACCGTGAAGGTTTTGAAGAAATTTTCAAATCGAAGTTTTTTTAGGCCCAAAGCTTAATCGCAGAGCGTTAAGGAGGGAACCTGAGCTTCCAAGCGGTAAGGAAGATCTGGCGTCATGGGGCGGAGCCGAGAGTTTTACCACCCGGGTGGGTGGGAGGAGCTAGCTTGAAGACCTTCCAGCAAGATTTAAAGCGGCAAGGAACCTGCCAGATAGTGTGGATGAACAACATATCCATGTCCCTAGAAAAGTGTCTTCCTAGAAAGAAACCTGAAGTTTGCCTCTGCTGCAGGTTCGGGGGCAGCGTGAGCTTCTCAGGATGAAATTCAGGTCCCATGGAGGGGCAGGATTGCGGAAAGGGGGTCTCAGATGGAGAACCCCTTTGAGGAAGGTCTTGGAGACTTCCAGTTGTGCAAAATACCAGTCTCCAAAGGGAATGTGGTAGGCTGAAATTGCTGCCATATGGACCTTTAAAGAGAAATGACGGAGATGCAGATCAAAGAGGGGTCGCACGTAATCCAGGACTTTGTTAGCTGAGCACGAAAAGGGCTCCAAGTCCTTAGAGTTCACCCAGATGGAAAACAAACAGTTTCCACTTCACAGCATAGGTGGATCTGGTGGAAGGCTTTCTAGCCTCAACCAAAATATCAGTCACCAGAGGGGAGATTCCGAAGCATGCCTTGACCAAGTCTGGAAAAGCCACGCATGGAGATGAAGTCATTTGAGACCTGGATGAACCAGGGTGCCCTGATCCTGGATCAACAATTGTTTCGACAGAGGAAGAGGAAGAGGAAGTGGCGGTTCCTATGAACACTGTTGCAGAAGACAGAACCAAAATTGCCTCAGCCAGAAGGAAGCAATGAGGATCATTTGTGCCCCCTCTGCCCGAAGCTTGTTCAGCACCCTCTGAATAAAAGGAAAATAAATGAATCTGCCACTCCAGAGACAGGGAGGCCAGCTTGAAATCGCTTCGCCCTAGAGCGAACAAGCAAAAGGCAGGAAGCTTGGCATTGTCGGGGAGGCAAAGAGGTCCACCTGAGGAGTCCCCCACTGCCGAAAAATGCTGACAACCTTTTGATCTAGTTCCCATTCGTGGGACCTGGCTGACGAGCATCTGAGAGAGAGTCTGCCAGAGTATTTTCCACTCCCGGAACATGAACCGCAGTCAGGTGAGGGCTGTGCTAGGCTGCCCAGTACCAGACTCAGCCCCTCGGCAGAAAGGGTAGGAACGAACATCTCCCTGTTTGTTGAGGTACCAGACTACGCACATATCTGACCGAACCATAAGATGACCGGGAAGAACAGCCTGTAGGGCATAGAGGACTGCCCTCAGCTCAAGCACACTGATGTGAAGCTTCCACTCGAGATGAGACCCAAGGTGGGCCCTCCCCTGATGAATCAGTTGTCAGAGTCTGGGTTGGAGGATCAGTGTAAAATGGGACCCCCAGACTGAGGTTCTGCTGAACCATCCACCACTGCAAGTCCCCAATCATGGGAACGGATACTAGGACCTCGTGATCTAGGTCACCTAAGAGTTTGGTCACATTGCAATCGAAATGTCCATTTGCAGACTCATGTGGAGCAGAGCTAGAGGAACCGTTTGAATGGCAGCCACCATGAGCCCAAGAAGGCAAAGGACCTTCCTGGCTCCTCCTCCCGAGGCCGTACAATAGACGAGCCTGATTCTGAAGAGCCTCGGCCCTGTCCAGGGGCAAAAAGGCTTTGCCTAGGGTCGTGTCCAGCACTGCCCCTATAAACTGTAGATGTCTGCAAGGGACCAAATGGGACTTGGCTTGGTTGATGGTTATACCCAGACTGGTGAAATCCTGCAGAGGAAAGGGAGTGCAGGAGTTCCCCACTGGATGGGGCCACCACCAGCCAGCCACCCACGAGAGAAGACCTGCACTCAGAGTACGCAGGTGGGCCACCACCACGCATCTGGTAAATACTGGGGCGCAGAGGAAAGACCAAATGTCAGGGCCTTTAACTGGTAGTGGTCCCCCTGAAAACAAAACCGGAGGCATCTGCGGTGGGAAGGGCATATGGGGAGATAGGAGATATGCGTCCCACATATCTAGAGCACATAGCCACCACCCTGGCCGAAGCATTGGAAGAAGGCTCTGCAAGGAGAGCATTCTGAAACGCTTGTACTCCAAACTGATTTAGTGAGCTGAAGTCTAGGATCAGTCTCAAATCTCCCGTCTTCTTTGGTACTAGGAAGAAATGAGAATAGTAACCCATCCCTTGAAGGGGGTGGGGACAGGTTTTGTCACCTTCAGCAGAAGAGACTGGATTTCTTCCAGTACCAGAGGAAGATGTTGCAGGGAGTACAATGATTGAGGAGGTGGTCTGCCAAGTGGTTTCTTAAACTATAATGTGTCCTGCTGATATTAGCTGGCGCACCCAAGCATCTGCCGTTATCCTCTCCCAACTCAGTAGATGACAGGAGAACCCCCCCCCAAAATTGGTTCTTCTGAAATGGCCAGAGGCAGAGGGAGAGTCAGGAGGTGGAGGGCAAGGCAGCAGCCGAAGCTCCGGAAGATTTTTTTTTCCTTTTTAAACTGGGGGGCGCTTTGGATGCTGGAGGGGCTCTATGCTTGTTGGGGTGTTTAGCCTGCGTTTGCTTTTGATGGTTTTGGCATTGAAAGACGCCGCTGCCCTTCAGTGGGTCTGTACAAAGTCTGGACAGATTTAAGTGCAGTACCCTTTTCCTGTAATTCAGTTATGATGTCAGACATCACCCCCAAACAGCACTGAACCCCTGAAGGAAGCATCTTGGATGGCAGTCTCCACTTCAAGGACCAATCCTGACACACAGAGCCAGGCAGGTCATTGTAAGCCTACGGCGAAAGCCGAGCGCCTACCTGCCATGTCCACCTCGTCGTATATGGTACGTAATGCGTGCCTACAGGCTGAACGTGTGGAGTGGACAAAGTCTCCCACTTCCTGTCTGGTCTGCGAGTCAGGAAAGGAGTCCAATTTTGCTTCTACCCGACTAAGGAGAGATTTCTGGCAATCCACAATGTGGCAGATGTTGTTAAGGGCCCTTATACCTAGGGTCGAAGATGTATAGATCTTCCCATACTGGTCCAGAAGCCATGACTCCTTTTTTGGGGACAAACTGAGGTGTTTTACATTGGCAGAACGTCCGTTAGCGGCACTACTCACCACAGAATCCACCTTGGGGTCAAGACTAATACAGTCTTTACACTCTGGAGCCTGGTAAAGCCCATCTGCCTTCCAAGGAAGGGGCGCTAGCAAGGAAGCTGGTTTCCAAATGGTGGCGACACCTGCATGAGGCTCAAGCCAGGGTGGAATCAGCAGGAGCAGTTTCCAGCAGATCCAGATGGGCAGAGTTTTTTTATGCTGTGGGTCTGGCTCCACCGATATCCAGGACACCGGTCAGTGACATTTTCTTAACTTCAGAAAAGAAGGGTCCTCCGGAGAAGACTTCGGAGGGTCCTTCGGCCTGGGATTTTCTGGAGTATGCGACTCGTCCCCAGGATCAGAGGGGTCAGAGTCGGATGGCTCTGAAGAGGAAGAATACTCCCTGTTGGGGAGTGGAATGACCCCTCTGGGGTAAGCACGGGGGTGCGATTCCTCCCCAAGCAGAGGGCCAGATGGTTCTCCTCTGGTGTTGGGTAAAGGGGAAGGGGTCTCCTGTTGCTGACGCAAGGGGTCTGGTGTAGGGACCAGCTTTGGTAGACTACTTTCAACCTCCTTGGTGAGCTGGGCCTTGGCTTCTGCCCTCCAGGAGGCCAATACATCCTTCAGATCCACGGTCAGCTGTAAGGGTGGCTGAGGAGGAGTTGGGAAACCCATAGTACGAGTATCCACAGCCAGACGACAGGTAGCCCGGCGTCTGGTATGCAGGTGCCAGGTAATGCGGTGTTGGATATTGTGATGCTGGGTACTGTAGCGGATACTAGGGGAGCCAGGTACTGCGGCACCAGATAATGCGGCGTCTGGTACTCTGGTGACAGGGGCTCTGACGGGGCAGATGGACCTTGCGTCGACCCTGCAGGTGGACCGGATGGTGGATGAGTCGGTACCGAGGGTGTCAGGCCTAGAGTAGGATGACCCCCAGAAGGGTCACATGGTGGAGCAATTCCACTGTCAGGCAACAGAATACTGGGAGGTAGTATCTGGTCGGCGGGCGTCGGGGAGCCATCCTTGATGGCAGTGCCCTTGTATCCTCAACCCCAGCTACGAAAGGAGAAGTAGAATCCCCGGGGGGGGGGGGAGCCTGAGGGGAACGGAGGGATCTCAGAGGGCAATGTTACCACGTGCTGCGGTGAATCCTGGGTGTCTGACAAGACCTCAGAGCCTGACATGGGTTCGCTGGCTGGGTGGTCAGAGGGGCAGATGACTGGCTTAACAGCAGTGTCCGTGCGGACACTGGGCAGGCCACCATCCAGCTTAGCGAACTCACTGTCCAGAAGGCAGATAAGGAGGAGCGGCCTTAGTTGAAGAGGCACGGGCTGGGCGGTCATCAGCAGTGCCAGCAACTGACTTAGCAGCCTTGTCCAGGTGAACATCAGAAGGACTGGAGTCTGACTTACTAGACCCACTTGAACCGGAAGACCATGAAGGAGGAGAGGCCTTGGCGGGAGTGGAGGCCTCCTTTACCCCGGAGGCTCCCCCCGGGTCCGAACTCACCGGAAGGGGAAACACTGCCTTGATAGCCACCAAGACGGCCTTAGAGGATCAGTTCCCCGGAGGGGTAGATACCTTGAGGGCCACGACTCCAGCCGAAGCAGCTGTGGACGACTAGTACCAATCCCGATTCTTCCCTTTGTCCTTTTTTTTGTGGCCTTCAGGGGAGGTGGACGCCTGCCTAAGCTTTTTCAATTCCTTCTCCATGGATGCCATTTTCTTCTTGAGTAGGTGGGCTTCAAGGGACTGCTGCCTTTGTTTACGGGTAGCCAAACTGAAATTTCTGGCAGTGCTCACACTCCTCCACATGGTGGTCCGGGCCTAAGCAGAAAAGGCACAAAGAATGGCCATCCTTACGAGGAAGCTGGGAACCGCACGAGTCGCGCTTGTTCTTATGCGATTTGGAGGGCGTTGGGAAGACACAGCATATGTTAAATTTTATCAAACCTACGAGAAAAGTGAAAATAGGTCAAAAAGTGGTAACTTTTAGCTGAAAGAGACGAACGAGAGCTGTTCTACCATGAGGAACTTTCTCATGCAGACAGCGGGAAAGAACTGGAAGGCCCTCTCGAAGTAAGATGGTACGGTTACGAAAGAACTTACCATAACAGATTTGAGAGAGGCTCTTGCAGTAGGCATTGCCTTCCCTGCCTCAGTCCCCCTGAGTTCTCTCCTTTTCTATCTTACGGGGGGCATATCCTCTTCTGGCCTTTGGCATGAAAGAACTGGAAGGCAGGTGTGGGGGACTGCCCCTTTATACCAACGTTGATCACCTGACGTGGGGAAGGGGGGCGTTCCCCCACCACAGACTGCCAGCTAGAAGTTTTTCCGTGGGGTCCAGACTCCTGGCAGCTTGGTCCTATATGTGAATACCTACTGCAAGAGCCCTCTCGAAAGAAGATTGGGCAGTTTGGTGTTGAGTGGGCACTAAGTGGGGACCCAAAAAGGTCCAACTCTGGCCGTCCCCATCTGTCGAGAAGCTCCTCTACGACGGACTGGAGTAGTTCCCATTCATGGGTTTGGGACAGAGACCTGCTTAGGCTGTCTGCCAAGACATTTTGGGTGCCTGGAACATGCACGGCAGAGAGTTCCTGGTGGTGATCCAGAGCCCAATACCAGACCCTCATCGCCTCCCTGCTGAGGGGATACGAATGAGTGCCCCCCCGCTTGTTGATGCAAAAGAATACAGACATATTGTTTGTCTGGATTAGGAGAGGGCCCGGGAGAAGGTCAGTCTGAAATGCCTGTAGAGCATAGGGGACCACTCATCTCCAGGACACTGATGTGTAATGTCTGCTCCAAAAGGGACCAGGACCCCCAGGTCTGCTAAGTGGGTGCCCCAGCACTGTCCTGAAACATCTGCAGTTAGAACCTGCCTCAGAGGACTGTCTGAAGGAAACCCCCTTGGAAAGGTTGACAGGTTCCATCCACCAGCTCAGGGTCCAACAAACTAGGTCAGAGACTGACAGGTAGTTCCAGGTGGTCTGACTGTTGATCCCACTGCACCCCAAGTGTCCACTGGGGAACCCTCGTATGCAAATGAGCCAGAGGGACGGTCAGAATGGCAGCCACCATGTGACCCAACATCCACAGGAATGACCTGGCCGAGGTTTGACGGGACGACTGTCCAAGCTTAGGACAGAAGGCGATCTGCTCTGTCTAGAGGCAGAAATGCCTTGCCCTGTATGGTGTCCAGTATCGCTCCAATATATTGGGAGTCTTTGGCTGGGCCAGGGGGATGGCCTTGGTAGGTTCAGAGCAATTCCTCAATTCTCAGAATAAAGGTGTCTTCTAGTGTTCTTAACAGCTGAACCCCTGTGGGTGCTGTCAGAAGCCAGTAGTCTAGGTAGGGAAAGACATAATGGCCTTGTCTTCTGAGGGCCGCAGCCAACACTGCTAGGTATTTGGTGAAGACTTGGGGCAGAGGATATGCCGAACGGCAGAGCCCAGAACAGATAGTGATACCCTGGAAGAGGAAGTGCAGAAATCTTCTGTGGGTCTGAAACAGTAGGATGTGAAGGTACACATCTTGCATGTCCAGAGAGCAAAGCCAATTTCCTTGGTGAAGAAGGGGGAATTAGGCCTGGTAGACTGACTAGTCAACCTTCTGGACAACGTATTTGTTCAGATGACTGAGGTCCAGAATGGGGTGAAGATCCCTGGTCTTTCTGGGTATGAGGAAGAAATGGGAATAAAATCCCTTTCCTCTCCAACTTGGAAGGACTGGCTCTATGGCCTGCTTTTGAAGAAGAGCCTGAATTTTCCCTTCAATCAGAGCAAAGTGAGACGGAGTATAGTGGGAGGACACTGGCATATTGTCCGTTGGCCTCCCCAGGAACTCCAATGTGTGTCCTCTCTCTAGGATTTGAAGGACCCATTGGTCTGCTGTAATTTTGTTCCATCCTCCAGACAGAGGGAGAGGATTCTCCAACGCCTCTCCCAGAGTCTCTGCTTGGGGGGGTCTATAAGGAGTCAGGCTGAAGCTCTGGGGTTGGCAGAGTAGCCTGGAAGGGTTTGGCGGCTCTAGACGAGGCCCCTCCCCCCGGGAGATGGGCCTTGCATTTAAAATCACCTCGCTGCTGCCAGTTTCGGGACTGCTGTCCAGAGAATTTACGAAAGAACTGCTTCCGAAAAGGCTTCTGGTTGGCCTTCTGAATGACCAGATAGCTTTGCCAGAGCCTTGGAGGCGAGTAATCAATTTCTCAGCCTCATCCCCAAAAAGGACAGATCTCTTGAAAGTGAAGTCCATGATTCCAGTCTGGAGGTCCTGCGTGAAACCCAAGACCCAAAGCCATGAATAACACCGGAGACAACTACCGGTGGCTGCTGCCCGGGCAGCTGTATCAGCAGTATCGTACAAGGCATGCAAACCGTGTAAGAAGTAGTCTAAGCCAGACTTCAATAGATTCAGAAGTTCTGCCTTCTGTGGTACATCCAGCAGAGCTTGGGCAAGCTACAGGCTCTTTCTCGCAGGGCATTTTCATACTGCAACATGTGGGTGTGAAAATTCAAGGACCTAATAGAGCAAGTAGTGGAAGCGTAAACTTTCTTGCCCGTGGCGGGAAAACAGAGATTGGGCTGGGGACCACCCTTTTTATACCATCAGCTTATGTTTGAGGCGGGCCGATGTCAGGGGGCAGTCCCACTTAAGACTGCTTGCTAGAAGTTTTCTGTGCAGTCCCAGCACCTAGTGGCTTAGCCCTTATGGTTATAGCCTGCTGCAAGAGCTCCAACTTGAAGTTGGATCTAATAATCCCAAGTAAGGAGGCCTTGTTGAACATTAAGGCCAAAGCCAGTACATCTACGAGAGACTATGCCCACACTATAGTGTTTAATAAATGTATTAACAGTACTCCAAAAGGCAGCATCACAGATTTCTGCAGTGGACACTTGAAGACAAGCCACTGAGGTAGCCCCACAATGAGTGGTACGAGCACAAACTGAAAGAGGAAGCTGCTTACTTTTGTTTCTTTCAACAATAGCATAATACAACTAGCCAAAGATGGGCCCGCGAGCACAGTGACAAGGCGTCCGCTTGCGAAGCCGACATCCCAAGTTTGGTGACTGACTCGGGAGTCAGAGGGCCAGATGGGGGAGAAGGATTGCGTCCCAGGATCTCCTCTCCTCTTTGGGGTATAGTGTCCTACGCTATGTTGACCTCTGGTGGAGGTTGGGGGTACCATCACGGCTGGCATCACAAGTCGGGGCGGAAGCTGGTGTCTGTGCACATCCCACCCTAGGAAAAAAAAAAAAAAACGCAAAAAATGCCAGCCCACGACGCCCCCAGACTAAGCTCTGCCGGGGATCCTGTGGGGCTCACCATGGAGGCAAGCAGGACTTGGAGAACAAGTTCTTTAGGGGTAAGCCTGGGGATGGGTGGCGAGCAGGTGGATATGTTCTTTAAAGCTGTAAAAGAGGTAGCCACCCCTCTGATGGAATGACCCTTAACCGTGGCTGGTAAGGGTTTGTTGTGCTTCTGGTAACAGAATGTAATGCACTGAATGAGCCACCTAGACAGCAACCGTTTTGAAACAGGAGCTCCCATCATCCTGTGGGCAAAGGAGACGAAAAGTTGGTCCGATTTTCGGTGGCGTTTGGTTCTGGTCGGGTAGTATAGGAGACACCTACAAATAACTTTTTCCAAGAGAGAAACGTAGCTCGCATTCTGCAGTTGGTTCAAAAGGTGGCAGCATGAGCTGCTCCAAGATGAAGGGTAGATACCATGGTGGGGCGGGATCCTTAATCAGGGGCCAAAGGTGGAGGACATCCCTAAGGAAGGCACGTGTCATGTCCAATTGAGCTATAGTGCATTGGCCTATAGGGACGTGATAGGCTGAAATGGCACAAAGGTGTACCTTAATCTAGGAGTAAGCCAAACCAGAGCGGAAAAGGGACAGCAGGTACTCCAGTACCAGCTTCTCTGGGCAGTCCAAAGGTGATAAACCGCGTGCTTGAACCCATAAGCAGAACATGTGCCACTTAATGGCGTAGGTTGCGTGGGTAGCCGGTTTCATGGCGGCAGAGAGAATGTCTGCCACCTCTTGTAAGACCCCGTGTCGCATCATGGCTATGTCTCTAGGAGCCAAGCATGCAGGTTCAGGGAACGTAGGTCCAGATGGACCAAAGAACACGCCTCCAGAGACAGCAATTGGGAGCTGATTGGTAAAGGCAATGGAGGTTCTCGGGATAGCTGATGCAAGAGAGGGAACCAGGTCTGTCTGGGCCAAAAGGGTACTATCAGTATAAGCGTTGCTTGCTCCCTGTGAAGTTTTAGAAGAACTCTCTGGATCAACGGGAAAGGGGGAAAGGCGTAGAGGAATCTGCCCACCCAGGAAAGGAACAACGCGTCTCGCCAGAAAACACCAGGCCCTGGATCTAGCAAGCAAAAATTGGGCAGTTTTGCGTTGGATGGGGACGCGAAAGGTCTAGTTCTAGAGTACCCTATCTACGAAACCGATCTTCTGCCACCTCCTGCAGTAGTTCCCATTCGTGGACTCTGGCTGTCTGCGATAATGTTGTCCACTCCTGGAACATGAACGGCAATAAAGTTTGCGCCATGTTGTAAAACCCAATCCCACACATGATCTCCCTGCAAAACGGGTAGGAATGGGTGCCTCTTTGTTTGTTGAGGTAATACATCACCATGGAATTGTCTGTTTGCAACAGAAGTGTACCCGGTGGAATCTCCGACTGGAAGGTCTGCAGGGCGTAAAGAACTGCCCTCATTTCCAGGATGTTTATGTGGAGATGAGATTCGGTCTGTCCACAGGCCCCAAGACCGGACACTGTCGAGGTGTGCTCCCCAACAGAGCCCCAAGGTGTTTGTGGAGAGCGTCAGTCGGGGACGGCGCTATGAAGGGGACTCCTGCTGAGAGAGATTCCTCGAATCTAGCCACCATTGCAAATCTCTAATTACGGCCTTAGTGATCCAGATTGGATGCTGCAGATGGTCTTGCCTTTGGTCCCATTGTACCCGTAATATCCACTGGGATACCCGCATGTAGAGACGGGCTAGTGGGACTGTTGCAATGGCTGCAGCCATGTGTCCAAGCAGGTGAAGCACCAGTCTGGCAGGAACGGTCTTCGCCGAAAAGTCCCCAATTAGGGATCTTGTGTTAGCTCTGTCCAGGGGAAGGAAAGCTTTCCCTTGGAAAGTGTCCAGAACTGCACCTATGAATTGAAGAGTCTGGGATGGAACCAGGCTTGACCTCCCGTAATCGATAATACCCAACGTCTCGAACAGAGACCGAGTGCAGTGAATGGCAGACATCAGGGCCTCCCGGGAGGGCGCCATGAGAAGCCAATCGTCCAGGTAGGGGAACACGTAGTGGCCCTGTCTCCTCAGAGATGTGGCTACGACTGCCATGCACTTTCGTGAACACCCGCAGTGCCGATGACAGCTCGAAGGGTATAGCTCAGAACGGATAATGACGACCCTGAAACTAAGTGCAGGAACCTCCTGTGCGCCTGAGCAATAGGAATATGCAGGTAAGCATCTTGCATGTCTAGGGACGCTAGAAAGGCGCCCTGCTTCAGCATGGGAATCAGACCGGGAAGGGTCACCATGCGGACGCGTTTGTACAAGAGATGCCGAGGTCACTGAGGTCCAGTATTGGATGGAGGTCCCCTGTCTTCTTTGGAACCAGAAAGAAGTGAGAATAATATCCTAGTCCCCTCTGGCTCCTTGGCATGTGCTCTATAGCCTCTTTTTCCAGAAGCGCGAGCACCTCCTGCTGCATGAGCAGGGCATGCTGACCCAAGTAACGGAAGAGCAGGGGAGGTCTTGTAGGTGGGTTGTCTAGAAACTCTATGCAATGGCCTTTCTTGACCAACTGGAGAACCCGTCTGTGGAGACGGCCTCCCTAAAAAGTGGCGAGCAATGTGACCCCCGACTTTCCTTGCCTGTTGATCCAGAGGAGGGGTGGGGCCAGGAAGGAGTCATGCTGTGGCAGCACTAGTCCCTGCGGGCTGGGCCGGCTTCGTGCAACACTGGCCTCTGCCTGGGGACGACTTGGCCTGGGCCCTACGCAAAAAAGTGCCTCTTTGCTGCTGGCCAGAACGTGGTTGCTTCCTTTGTTGCTGACCGCGAACACAGCTCTGGTTCCTACGAAAGGAACTAGGCCTGGATCTGTACATATCCTGTACAGATCGGACTGCCTTCCCTGCCTCCTGGAGCTTGGTGATTACCTTCTCCGAGGAGTCACCAAAGAGTACCTCGCCGTTGTACGGGATGTCTAGAATATTCTTCTGTACGTCTGGGGTGAAGCCGGAGACATGGAGCCAGGAGTG
This sequence comes from Neoceratodus forsteri, assembly GCA_016271365.2. Classification (NCBI taxonomy): domain Eukaryota; kingdom Metazoa; phylum Chordata; order Ceratodontiformes; family Ceratodontidae; genus Neoceratodus; species Neoceratodus forsteri. Next base: position 92,667,446 of record CM028132.1, on the reverse strand, counting down.
TCGCTGGAGACAAATGCCTGAAGCTACAGCTCTGGCAGAAGAGGCCGCAGAATTGTATGTAGCTCTAAGCACTTGGGTTCCCACATCTGACCTGGTGCGGAGTAGGTTGAGGAGCTCAGCTTTCTGGTCGCCATCGGGAAGCTTTTTGACCAGGTTCTGGCCCTGTTCCCACAGGACGAAGGGTAAATCCCAAGGAGGAATTAGATCCTTGATGGGCGGCCTAAGGTGGAGGACTCCCCTTAAAAAGGCACGAGTAGTGTCCAGCTGGGCCACCGTCCGATGGCCTACGGGGGCATGGTAAGCAGAAATTGCACAAAGGTGCACTTTAATAGAGGAGTAAGCCAGTCCGGAACGAAAAAGGGAAAGCAGGTAGCCCAGAACCAGCTTTTCGTTCGGGACAGTCTAACAGCGAGAAACCGTGTGCTTGAGCCCATAAACAGAATCTACGCCATTTCATGGCGTATGTTGCGTGGGTTGCTGGTTTTCTAGCGGCGGAGAGCACATCTGCCACTTCTTGCGAGACCCCGTATCGCATCATGGCTATGTCTCTAGGAGCCAAGCGTGCAGGTTCAATGAACACAAGTCTGGATGAACCAATGAACCCACCTCCTGAGACAACAGATGGGAGCTGATTGGCAAAGGAACTGGAGGTTCCCGGGATAGCCGATGCAGAAGACGGAACCAAATTTGTCTGGGCCAGAAAGGCACCATCAAAATGAGCGTCGCCTGCTCCCTGCGAAGTTTGAAGAGAACTCTCTGGATCAACGGGAAAGGAGGGAAGGCACAGAGGAATCTGCCCTCCCAGGAGAGGGACAATGTGTCTCGCCAGAAAACACCAGGCCCTGGATCTAGCGAGCAAAAACTGGGCAGTTTTACGTTGGATGGGGACGTGAAAAGGTCTAACTCTGGAGTGCCCCATCTGTGAAACAGATCCTGCCACCTCCTGTAGAAGTTCCCACTCGTGGACTCTGGCCTGAGAACGACTGACCATCTACGACAGTGTTGTCCACTTCCGGGACGTGTACTGCAATTAGGTTTGCGCCGTGTTGCAATATCCACTCCCACACTCTCATAGCCTCCCTGCAAAGTGGGTAGGAGAGAGTGCCTCCTTGTTTGTTGATGTAATACATCACCTCGGTATTGTCTGTTTGCAACAGGAGTGTACCCGGTGGAATCTGACTGAAAGGCCTGCAGAGCGTAAAGTACAGCCCTCATTTCCAAAATATTGATGTGGAGATGATTCCTGGGCTGTCCAAAGGCCCTGAGACCGCACACCGTCTAGGTGTGCTCCCCACCCAAGCCCTGAGGCGTCTGTGGAGAAAGTCACAGTCTGAGACTGCGCTATGACGGGAACCCCCGCGGAGAGGTTCCCCGGATCTAGCCACCATTGCCAATCGCAGCATTTGTGATTTGAATTGGCTGCTGCAGATGGTCTTGCTTTGGGTTCCATTACACCCTTAGCATCCACTGGGTTACCTGCATGTGAAGCCGTGCCATTGGGACTGTTGCAATGGCCGCAGCCATGTGACCGAGCAGGCAAAGGACCAGTCTGGCCGGGACGCGCTTCTTCAGACAGGTCCCTGATGAGGGATCTGATGTGTTCCGCTCTGTCTGAGGGGAGAAAAGCTTTCCTTCCAACGGTGTCCAGAACTGCTCCTATAAACTGCAGTTTCTGGGACGGCACCAGGAGTGACTTCTTGTAGTTGATGAGGATACCCAGTGAATGAAAAAGGGACTGGGTGTCGTGAATGGCTGTCATCAGTGCCTCCCTGGAGGATGCCATGAGAAGCCAGTCATCCAGGTATGGAAACGCGTAGTGGCCTTGTCTCCTCAAAGACGCCACTACGACCACCATGCACTTCGTAAAAACGCGAGGTGCCGTCGACAACCAGAAGGGAAGAGTTCGGAACTGATAATGGCGGCTCTGAAACTAAAAGTGCAGGAACTTCCTGTGCGCTTGAGCAACTGGAATGTGCAGGCAGGCGTCCTGCATGTCCAAAGACGCCAAAAAGGAGTCTTGCTTCAACATGGGAATTGGGCCTGGAAGGGTCACCATGCGGAAGCGTTTGTAGGTGACCAACAGGTTGAGGTCGCTGAGGTCCAGTATTGGACGGAGGTCCCCTGTTTTGTTTGGAACCAGGAAGAAGTGAGAATAATATCCTAGTCCTCTCTGGTTCTCTGGAACGTGCTCCAAGGCTCCTTTCTCCAGAAGAGCGAGCACTTCCTGCTGAATGAGCAGGGTGTGCACACCCGAGTAGCAGGAAAGCACGGGAGGTCTTCTAGGTGGGCTGCCTACAAATTCTATATAGTGGCCTTTTTTGACCAGTTGCAGCACCCATCTATCAGTGGTGATAGACAGCCACCCTGGCAGGTTCCCGACCTTCATTTCCCGTTGATCCTGAGGAGGGGCAGGGGCCAGGAAGGAGTCATGTGGCAGCGTTCGATCCAGCAGGCTGGGATGACTTTGCAATTCGCTGGCCTCTGCCTGGGGATGATTTGACCTGGGCTCTTCGGGTGAAAGTGCCCCTCTGCTGCTGGCCAGAACGTGGCCGTTTCCTCTGTATCAGACTGCAAAAGCAGCTCTGGATCCTACTAAAGGAACTGGGCTGAGACCTGTACATGGCCTGTACAGATCTGACTGCCTTCCCTGCGTCCTGAAGTTTGACGATCACCTTCTCGGAGGCTTCACCAAATAGGACCTCACTGTTGTAAGGGACGTCTAAGATGTTCTTCTGGAAGTCCAGGGTAAAACCAGAGACACGGAGCCAAGAGCGTCTCCGGAGACACACGCCTGAGGCTGCAGCTCTGACTGAAGAATCCACAGAATCTTATGCGGCTCTGAGCACCTGGGTCCCCACATCCGAACTCGTGCAGAGGAGGTTCAAGAGCTCCTCCTTTTGGTCGCCATCGGGCATCTTTTCGACTAGGTCCTGTCCCTGTTCCCACAGTGCGTTCTGGAATTACGAACATATGAAATTTGCCAGCAGATAAAGGCCTAGAGGTCTATCAAGTCTGCTCGAATGTGCAGCTAGCACCCCTTATTCTGTAGCTGCCCCTCCCTTCCACTAAAACTGAATCATGTGGGTGAGGTAATTCAGTGACCTGACGGCGCAAGTTGCAGCCGCGTACGTGCGCCTACCCAGGACATCCAACTGCTTGGATTCCGGGTCCGGTGGCTGAGTGCTCAAATGCTGAGGGTCTCTGAGACCAGTCATGTGAGGCAGTGATGACCAGGGAATCAGCCAGAGGATGGTTCGCCAGATACTGGTCCTCCGTAGGGGCCTTGTATAGGCGGTCAGCCTTCTTCGGCACTGCTGGAGTAGAATGTGGACGCTTCCAGGCAGCCTTTGTGACGTCCGCAAAAGTGTCCAAGGGTGGCACTACCACAGGCTTTGGGTCTTTCTGCCGAAGGTAGCGGGCAAGGCGTCGTCTCTTTGGTCGAGCTCTTCAGCATCCCACCCCATATTCTCCTGGATGTGCCTCATGATCTCCGGGAAAGAGGGACCATCCGGAGGAGATCTAGGTAGGTCGTGTGGGTCCGGAGAGGGAATGCTGATAGGAGGAGGAGATCTGGAGCACCCTGGAGGTGTCAGATCTAGAATCCTCCCCAGACGGTGTGTAGCGTTGTCATCTGGGTCTCTTAGGACTGTGTGACCCTAAAGTGGATCTAGAGGGATGTCTTCTGTCCGAGAATCTGCCCCGAGGAGGTGGTGTTCGCTCCTTGAGGGTTGGTGACCGTCCTACGGGCCCCTTTGGCAGAGGAGGGGCGTAGGCGGTGAAGGAGTGGGTGGAGGCACAGTAGGAGGGGGGTGTGTGGCAACCACATCTTTCCTGATGGCGTCCTACCAGAAGGTGAAGAGCTCCTTTACCTCTGCCAAGTTCAAGCCAGATGATGGGACGGGCACCGGTGGCCTTTCACCGGGGTCGGGTCCCCGGTGTCACCAACCTGGTCCTCTGGCTGAGTGGTATCCTCCTCCGATGAGTCCTTCCGACAGACGTCAGCCGGCGACGGTGGTGCTGTCCTCTGGGGTAGCAGACGTCGGTCCCCTGGCCAGCGATGGGTGTTTCGCTATTGCCGGCTCCTGGGAGCGCTGCTGATGCTTGGCAGACATTGGGTGGGCCAACATCGGGTCTGGTGTCCATTTGAGGGACCTCAGGTCCTTGGTCTTACGAGGAACTGGGTCCGACCCATGTGGAGGCTGGGAAGCCGACCTGGCGTCAGAGTCCCGACGGCGGGAGGAAGATTTGTGGCGCTCCCCAGACTCAGAGGCCTTAGATGGAGTGGACGATGTCGACAGCCTGGAAGTCTTGAGGATCTGCAGAGAGAAGGAAGAACCGCTGGAGGATCTGACCTGAACCAGGGGAGGCTGCAATTGAGCCCTGGAGGGAGAGCAGTCTACTGCGAGACGGAGCTTCGGGAGTCCAAGGCCCTCGCTGGGGACCTGGGCCTTTCCTTCTCTTGGTGTTTCTCCTGGTTTTTGTGGGTTTCTCCCCCATGACTGCCCCCTGGAGGAAGGTTCCTTATCCATGGTCTTCAGTTTCTCTTCTAAGAGAAACACTTGAAGGGCCTTCTGGCGGCAGATCCTGGTGCGACTATTGAAGCCCTGGCAGAAGAAGCAGGCCTTGGTGTCATGTTCCGGGCCTAGGCAGCGCACACAGGCAGAGTGAGGCTCCTTGAAGGGATCTGTTAGCCGCAGGCACACTTCGATTGGTGACCTTCCAGAGAAGTGTTTGGAGAGGACATCAGATGAATCCAAATCTGTGAAGAAAGACGAGAACGTCGCAGTTCTAAGTTCGTCGCACGCTAAAAAGGGACAGAGAGGCTGATGCTTGCGATGTCGACGGCAGGAAAAGAACTGAGGATTGTGAGGGGACCACCTCCTTATGTACTACGCCTGACGTTGGGGCCGGGACCGACGTCTGAGGCGGTCCCCACTGAAGACTGCTAGTTAGAAAATTTCCTTGGAGTCCTGACACCTGACGGCTTCAGTCCTAGTGGTGTAACCTGCTGCAAGAGCTGTATTTCGAAGTAAGATCTTGCAATGCCACATGAACTGGTTCAGACTGTAGCTCCAGTATGAGGCGCCTGCTTCTTGTCAGTTTCAGAACCAGAAAGTACCTGGCCAGGGTGTCTGGGACATGGGCTATAGTGCCTTTCACAAAGAGCTGAGCAATGTCCTCCTGAAGGGTGGACAGCGTGTTCTACGACCCACTGGACTCCTAAGGAGTACGGAGTTGGTAAGGCATGAGAACCTCTAAATCCAAACACCCCTAGCACTTGTCCGTTGTGACTGCAGATCAATGTAGCAAGACGTGGTGCAGCCGACCTGATGGAGCACAAACAGGTGGCAGGATGACAACCCAACAATGTGCAGCCTTGGCGGGGGTACTAGCCACTGGGGTTGGAGTGGTACCATCACCCCTGCCCCACCCCGCTTTACTTGGGGCCCATGCCTCCTAACTTGGGTTGCGGGTACCAACCCTGATACTGGCTCTGCTGGGGCTACTGCAGAGGACATTCTGGCTGAAAGGACCGGTACTGGAAAGCTTTCTTAGGCTTCAGTTTCTGGTTCTGTGATGCTACAGAGTCAAGGGTGGCAATGGACTTCTCTATATGCACAAGATGTCCTTCCAACCCAGGACAAAAAAAGGGACATCGGCCAGCTTATACTGGATGTCAGCCATAAAGGTGGACAGACTAAACCAGGCCCTGCAATGCACAGAGATAGCAGCTGCCATGGCACAGGCATTGCCCATGTCCAAGTAGTTTAAAGCTGGCGCTTAGCCACAGATTGACCTTGGGCCCAGACCAACTTCACCAGCAACTCTTGGTCAGCAGGGAAGGGAGGCAGGCTCTCACCAAGGACTCCCAACAGTGAGTGCCCAAAGTTGATCATAATGGAATAACTCGCCTGATGGAGCACTAAGGATGCCTTGGCATACACCATTCTAGGGGCGTGGTCATTCTTCTTGAACCCCTTTTCCAGAGCTTGTCCACGTCCAATTGCCCCTGGATTTATGGAAGGCCAAGTTGGAGACCACGCCCTTCTGCTAAAGGATGGTCCGAGAATCCTGAATGGGACCCAGTGGGAACTGCATATTTGTGGACCACGTAGGCGGAGGATGCCAGGCAGGATGCTGGACACTATCAAAGCTCCAATACCAGTCCCATGGAAAAGGCAACCCCCGGGATTCATCTCTATCCAAAATGTCCTTAAAAGTGTGCTTTGTCCTTTTTAGATTGGCTCTAGTGGGACATTTGTGGATTCAGACATGAGCCAGAGAGAAGCCTTAAATGACACTGGCCCATGGTTGGTGGTCAACTCTTTAACCGATCTCCAGTCGAAGATTGGACATCCAGTGTCCTATGGGACTCCGATCAAAGTAGTTAAAGGACTCCTCGAAAACAGCTCTTGACTGTTTGCCACAAATCAGAGAATCCTCAAACAGGGTGATTTCCACAGACATCCTGCTAACCAGTGGCAGAGTGGGCCTCCTTGGTCAAGGCACCCACCTTCAGCTGCGGCAGCAACTGCTCCACTGTAAGGGGTGGAGAATCAGTTGTGAGGAGCACATGCAAAACGGAGGCATCACTGGGGCCTGCCAGGGGCTAGGCAGATCCTGGGAAAAGACCTACCCCCACCTGCAATGGACCACAGTTGCCAGAGGAGCTCCCTGTAGCACTGGCACATCTTAAGCCAGTGCCTCCTCTTGTCAGAGGTTGAGGAGGGTCAACAACTATGCCTCCTGGTCACGCACAATCAAAATAGGGACGTCTACCATCAACATCGAGGAGAAACACCCCCCCCCCTCCCAAACTGGCCATGGTATACCGCAGGCCTTGCTATATTAAGCAAAAGATAATTCAGCCTCTACCACCTGTGGAGGCCTCTCCCCAGGTAACCTGACCGGGGATACCGACCAGGCCACATCCTCCTGAGTGACTGGAAGAACAGGGGTCAGAGATCAAGTAGTCTCTCATATCTTAACTAGTCAACAGGCTCAAGGAAGATACCCGATAGCCTCCTCAACTAGAGTCTTGGCTGATGAGCCTGACGACAGTACCGAGGAGCTCTCGACCAAAATTTAGCAGTCCGGGAAGCAGAGGGTCCAGAAGGATCTCAATCTCTCCCAGTCCCAAATCCAGTGCCAAAGGAGCTTGTGTTTCTTGCTGCAATGGGTCAGGCCCCCAACCCCCAGTCTGGAGGTCGAGGCACATTTCAAGGAAGCATTCCATGACCGATCCTCTGACGAGGGACCGAGTCAGGAGAAGTGTCGAGGCTAAGGTGGTAACTACTGCAGCAGCTGCCGTGTCCTTTAAGACTGCAAGCTGAGTAGCCAACCTGACAGCCATCAAGCCCAGTTTGTGATCTTTGGACCAGTTCTTCAGATCCCACTCCAAAGACCATCCGAGGGCAAGTCTGTGCTCCCGATCCGAGGAATTCCAGAAGCGCTGATAGACACAGGTCACTCCAGGCCATGTCGTGCTACCCACCCAGGCAGTACAGGCACATGCTGTGTGGGTCGGTGACGACATCTGGTGGATTCAAAGGCAGAATTTGAATCTTGGTTTGCATGGCTCCATGACCAGTCAAGCAGAGTCAAAGGAACTGAGAAAGTAAAACAAAAAATTGATCACCAGGGTGCAATCCAAATGCCAGTGGAACTGCCAAAATGCGGATAGTGAATTGCATCCACACCCCTAGAAAATGGGGAGGGAAAAAATTCTGGTTCTTGAAGGGATGGCACAGGCTACATGGCATTCACCCCCCCCCCCTCCAAATATGCTGGCTGAGCAAGGAGAGGCATGCCATTGTCAGTGAAGGCAGCCAATCATCTTTCCTCCTGGGTGAAAGAAGAGTGCAGTCACAAGAAGGATGACTGGGGGTGGTGCAACAGGACTTTGGGGACAAACGCTGGGAAAATCATTACTGTGCTTCTCAGATTCAATCACAGCTCATCAACACACCACCTACTAGCCAAGAAACAAAATGTAGAGCATTCATACTTGGTTGTATACTTGCCTCCCTCGAGATGATTTTGGCGGTAGGAACATCACAGATATCAGATATCGCAATGAAGTCCCCAAATGAAGACATCCTATCAGCACCTGGCAAACAAAGAACAGCTGATAAAAATCAAGCCCTGGGTATTATCAAAGGACAAACCAAAAGAATTTGCTAGTCATCAAAACAATTATTTGTGAAAAACAGACAGCCTGACAAAGAATACCGCAGTGTTTCCACAGAAAAAAGTCAAAGAATGGGGGCATCTGTTGAGCAACACAAAAGAAGTACTTTCCTCATTTCTTTAACCATTTGTCTCTAATCCTTCGTGTGTCATCCTCCCCCTCCATTTTCCGTTTTGCCTTTGTTTTTAATGTTGTGGTCCTACAAATCCTGTATCTGAGACTGGGGCTGCTACTGAAGCATGAGAGAAACATGAGGGCATTGCAAAAAACATGGGAGCCCATACAGAAGGGTGAAGAAACCCCATGCATACCGTCAATGCTTTAGAGGAAATACCATTCTGCAAGTGCAACTGTTATGTCATTAGTGCGCAGCTGTCAGGTGTGGAACTGTGTAAATCATCATCTCCCATGAGGAGGCCTTCAAAAGCCACTTGAGGTATGGGAAAACAAAGGCCCTCTCTGCAACCAATGCAAAACATCTAGTACAGTGCAAAGGATAACCCAAAGGGCAATACAAAAAAAACTGACAGCGAGTGCCAAGGAGAATAAACCACTGAACAGTCTGTGGCACTTCCGGATCTGCATATGAAGGTAAGCATCCTTAACATAACACAGCCAAACCTCAGTAGTAGCAAATAAAGCAGGGACTGTGGAGAAACTATTTGGAACCTTCTGTATTCTAGAAACAGGTTCAGGACGGGCCTTAAATCTCCCATCCATTTTGGTTTGATGAAGTACTGGGAATAGTACCCCTGATTCAGTTCCTCAATTGGGACTGGTTCTATTGCCCTCTTGGAGAAGGAACTTAACTTCTTCCAGCAGAAGGGCAGGATGTCCCAGAGGATAACTTTTAGGTTAGGGTGGATGTACAGGTTGGACAGAGGAGTTTTAGGGTGTATCCTCGTTGAACCACCTCTGTCACCCTGTTATGATCTCCCTCCGCTCTGGAAGGAAGACGGAGATGCTGCCTCCCACTAGGATCCAATTATCTACAGGGACTGGAGGAAGCGGAAAGCTCGGGTAATGGCTGGCACTCCAACATGCACCTTTGGTGACCCTGGCGTTGGCACCTCAAGGCAAAGGGGCTTGAACGGTAGCCTGAGTCCACTGAGAGCAATGGCCGGGTCCTCTGACATAGCACTACCAGGGCTAGCATACAGGTTATGAAAGGAAACCATGCTTTTTTTGGATTCAGTGTATGAAGGGAGTGCAAGGTCATTTTAGACATTTGCAGACCCCTCAAAGTAGACTATATCGTTGTCAAAATGCCACTTACCTCTAAAGGGAGCACTAAGGACGGACTGCTAGACATCAGTGGCAAAGTTGATCAATGAGCCACGGATATCAGCTAAGGCAAGTTCCAGCAATCTGCACAAGCTGCAGCAAGAGAGGCATTGTAAGCCGAGTGTAAAGGTGTTTACCAACCTCTAGAACGTGGGTAACAGTCTACTTAGTTTTAGCTGGTCCATCAGGCAGTCTCTCTGTCATGGAACCTATAGACTTCCACAAGCTATTCTGATATTTAAATCATGTAAGCCATGCAGTTGGCAATCCTTAGTCCAAGGGAGGCGGAAGCATATGTCCTCTTGCTGATCACATCCAGTTTCCTCAACTCCTTGTCGGGAGGAAAAGAGCCATTGAGCAGTCATGAGCAGCCAAAATGGCCTGGGAATCTCTCCGGCTGTTAAACATAACACAGCTTAGCAGTAGGGGCAGGACCTTGTTTATCTGCATTAAGAGGCAGAGAACTAGGTCTATATCAAGCAGCCACAGTGGCAGGTTGGAGAGATTCAACAGTCTGCACTGCTTGCTGGTGTTTTTATAAGCTCTGATATTTTGTCTGCTGTTCCCGCTGTCCTCCCTGGGCTAAGTGCAATCCCAGAGGACTGTACTTAACCCAAGGAGAACAGCGCGACTGAAACATCTGACTGGAGCTTAACATGCACTACTGGATGAAAACAGGACAAAAGAAAGCACAAGGCCCATCTGGATTGTCCTCCTACAACAGTGGGGAATTAAACAGATTGAGCAAGTAACCATAAATCAAGCCTAAATTTAAAGGAATCAAAATTATCTGCCTCTACAGCAGTGCGAGGCAGGGAATTCCAGCATTTTGCAGCTCTTATATTGAAGAAATCATCATATTTTTTGCCATTAGCCCACTCAATTTTTAATTGTTTAGCATGTAGTCTTCCCACAATTCTCTTGTTGGCTAGTGAGAGCCCACATATGTTGAGCAGCATAGGATTATGTACTAGCTTGTACATAAGTAGCAAATTGCCCCTTTGCCTTCTCACTATAATAGATAAAGCTTAGTCTTCCTAAGTCTAACATTACAGCATTTATTTCTTAATCTGGGGATGGATTTAGTTACTCTCCTTTGAACTTGCTCAAGACTATTTATATCAGCTTTAAGGTAGGGACTCCAAAAGGGAGAGCCATAATCCAAGTGCAGTCTGATATAAACGCTATACAAAGGTACTAAGTAATGTTCTGATTTGCTAATAAAGGTTTTCTTGATCCGTCTCATAATTATGCTAGCTGTTCGGACTACTCTGCTACAGTGGTCGCTAGATGACAGTTTATTATTGACCAAAATACCAAGATCTTTCACAGATTGATGATTCCAGTTCTTGACTGTTTAAGTAATATTTGCGAGTTGTGAGATGGGTTATTCCTACCAAAGTGCAAAATCTTACATTTATCGATGTTAAAGAACATTTTTTTGGGGCCCATTGCTCAATGGAGTATAGATCTTGTTTGAGAAGTTTGAAACTGACTAGAGTATAAACTCTACCACCAAGTTTTGTGTCGTCCACAAACTTTTGATATGGACATTAAATCTAATTACCTATCATAGATGAAGATTAAACAGGACAGGTCCCAACACAGACCCCTGGGGGACTCCACCTCGTGACACTACCAGAAAAGGAAACTACACCATTAATTCTAACAGACTGTGTACGATTAAATAACCATTGGGATATCCAGTTTAATAGAGAAGAAATTCTGAAGTTGTGAAGTTTATTGATTAGCAAAAAGTGTGACACATGAGCAGGGCCCCTGGGGTTCTGCGGCAGCATTTTCTGATTTCTGCGGCATGATTTATTCATTTCTCTGGCAGAATGCAGTCCTGTCTTTGGCTAAATATGATGCGATGTAATCGATGACATCATATGCTGAGCATAGAGGAGGGGCTTCAGGATAAACAAGGTGGGAAAGAAAGCCTGACACTATGGAAACAGTATATTTATATATGAAAATTCACCAAAAACAATGAATTCTGCAGCACTATATATATTCTGCGCCATGATGCAAATTCTGCAGCAAATTCCTCAACCGCAGAATTCCAGGGGCCTTGCACATGATCAAATGCCTTACTGAAATCAAATAGTACATCTGCTGGGATATTGTTATCCATTAATTTAGTAATCTTACGATAGAATGATAAGAGATTAGTTGTACACGAAAAAACATTTAAAACCATGTTGAGATTTGTCATGAATATCAAGTTATTCCAGTGTATTTTCCAGTCTACATTTAATTAGGCGTTCCATAACTTTTCCCAAGATGGAGGTCAGATTAATCGGTCGATAGTTCTGGACATTGGACTTTATCCCCTTTTTATAAATAGATGCGACTATGGCGGTACTCCAAGCATCAGGTATTTCACTATTAATGATTTATTAAAAGGGAGTTAAAGTGGAGTTGCAACTGAATCTAGCGTTTCTAAAAGAAATATAGCATTGATGTTATTTGGACCACAGCTAGTAGATCTTCCGATATTAGAGAACGAATTCTTAATTTCAGATAAATGAAATAAGGGAATAGGAGTCATTACAATTGATAGAAATTGCGGGATTAATATGTTCAAAATCAATCAATCAATCAAAATCTTTATTTATTCAGGCGAACATCATTGAGCATAGCTCATTTACAAGATGGACCTCAGTGGTCATAAAAAAAGGTTACAGATTGTACACAAAAACATGATATTGAATAAGCACAAATACAACCATTTATGAGTGAGATAGATGTACAAATATTTACATATATACAAGGCAAAGGACAATAAACCTAAAACCTAATAAAGGAGAGAAAACAAACAGTCTAGTAGGGATAAGGCATGGATAATGGTACATGGGTGGGCATATATGTATGCGGTTTGATGGGGAAAGCACCAGATGAATGATAGTAGAATAGGAAGGAGCTTAAAAGAGGGGGAGGAGGAGAGAGGGGGTGGAGGGGTTGGGGGTGGGAGGACTAGGCCTTGTGGAAGCAAGTGCACGGATCTGGGATTAGGCTGGTATACAGCTTTTGAAGGATGTAAGAGGAATCAGTGTATCCATTTTCAATGACTTTTGGATAGAATTCCAGATAAATGCCAGGAATAACTGATTGCAGCTCTTCCATACCGGGTGCAGGTGATAGGAATCTTCAGCAGGATCAGTTTGTTGATCCTCAAGGTGTAGGGCTTGGATGTGATCCGGTTGAAGCAGTCTGAGATGTAGCAGGGGAGTTTGTTTGTCAGAGCTTTGTAGATCCAGATAGCAGCATTTTTTTTCTTCTATGTTGCAGGGATGTCCAACTGACTGCATTGTAGAGAGACAATGATGGGTGCTAGAGGAAGGTCAGTAATGAATCTAATAGCTCTATGATACAGGGTGTCTAATTTGTTTAGATGGGAGAGGGAGCAATGACCATAGAGGAAGTCAGCATAATCAATGAGGGACAGGAATGATGCTAGGATTAATCTTTGTTTGGAATCTTTGGTCAGGTAGTGTTTGATCCTATAGAATAGACCAAGTCTTTGTCTTAACTTTTTTAGGAGCTCTTAACGTGGGTAGTATAGTCTAGTTTATTGTCTATCCATAATCCTAGGTATTTGAATTTGTCAACATATTCCAGATTTTCACCAAGGATGGTAGAGAGTTGTGGGAGGGTGAATGATGGGATAGTGGAAGAACAGTTCTTGGTGGCAAAGAACATAGCTTTGGTTTTCTTGGCATTTAGTAATAATTTCTTTTCTAATAGGTTGTGCTGAAGGAGGGAGAATTCAGACTGTAGGAGCTCATAGGCTTTTGATGGTGAGGGATTGCTCACATATAGTACAGTGTCATCTGCAAAGAGGTGGATATTAGAAAGTGAGAGATTGGAATCAATATTGTTGATACAGATGGCAAAAAGGATGGGACCCAGGATGGAGCCTTGGCACACCTCTTAGGAGTGGTTTGGAGGTAGATAGATCACATTCATTTTTTACCAGTTGTAATCTTCCGGAGATAGCATCTGAACCATTTAAGAGAGAGTGAGTCAAGGCCTATGGAGTTCAGAGAGGAGATTAGAAGATCATGATCCACAGTGTCAAAGGCTTTGCTTAGATCCAGAAACACAGCACAGGTGTTATTCTTTTGTCTAGGCAGTCTGCCAGTCATTTGTGACTTTGCAAGTGCAGAGATGGTGCTATGCATAGATCTGAACCCAGATTGAGCTGGATTTAGGAGATTGTTGGTATCAAGGTAGGCAGTTAACTGAGAGTTTACCAGCTTCTCAAGCATCTTGGATAGTACTGGTAAGATAGAGATGGGCCTATAATTATTGAGGTCCATGGGATCACCTGCCTAAGTAATGGAAACACTTGAGCTGTTTTCCATATTGAGGGGATAGAACCAGTGGCAAGTGATAGATTGAAGAGGTGGGTGAGGGGGGCGGTTAAGGCATGCAGAGCTACTTTTAGAAAGTAGGGGTCCAGGGAGTCTGCACCTGCACTTTTGGTGGTATCTAGCTGGAGTAGAAGGTCTTCTACTTCTTTGAAGAATATTGGCTTGAATGAGAATGTGGAAGCAACCTTTTGACCCTCAGTAGATTGTAGGTTTAGAGATGATCTTAATAGGTTTGCAGGAGAGGGTGAAAGCCAGGCAGCTGTAGTGAAATGGTCATTAAAGGCATTCAAGATATTTTGCTTATCGGTGATTTCAATACTATTTAATTGAATTTTGGGTGGTAAGACAGGGTAGAAGTTTGACCTAGGATGCCCTTTATGGTACCCCGAACCTGGAAGGGTTGTTATAGGAGGCATCTAGTTCAGCTGTGTAGAAGGCTGCCTTGGCTTTTCTTACTTGTTTTGTGCAGGAGTTTCTGGCTTTTCTGAATTGAAGCCAGTCATTTGGGTCCTTTGTCTTTCTTGCCCTTTTCCAGAGTTTATCTCTGGAAGCAATGTGGATTTAAGGTCGGCAGAGAACCAGCGACAGGATTTGAGTTTGGTTCTGACACTGGTGAGGGGTGCATGGAATTGAGGGCACTTGTGATTATATCATTTAAGATTTGAAGAGCTGTCTCTATTGAGGCTGTGAGATAGAATTCTTGCCAACGTGGTGTGGCACAGTTCATGGAGATATCCTGAAATATTAAAGTTCTTTTGACCTTCGTGGAGGAATTTTGCAGGATTGGATGGCTTGATTGTTGATCTAATGGCAGCTATGGGACAGTGATCACTTATGTCACTGAATAGTACTCCTGCACAGGGATAGTGATGAGGTTTATTTACCAATATAATATCCAGGAGTGTGCTGTTGAGAATATTCTTTGGGTTGATCCTTGTTGGTTCTTTGATTAATTGAGAGAATCCATAGGTGTCACAGAAGGTTACCAGGGTGCAGATGCATTAGTCAGCCAATTCAAGTTCATGTCTCCTAAGATGATGGTGTCTTCAGGGCCCAGATTAAGTATAGAGCCTAGGTGGGATAGGAGTTTGAGGCCTGCAGAGGGGCCTATAGCAACCAATCAGTTGAAAGGATGATGTGTTGGAAGGGTTATTTTAATTGACAAGCATTCAATTCCTTTGGTTGTGATGTAGAATTGAGGCAGGATGCAGAGATGTTTGCTTTGACATAGATGGCTACCCCACCCCCTGGATAGACGGTCAGATCTGAAGAGCTGGTAGTTGGGAAGGTTTATTTCACTATCTTTGTAGCCGATTTGAGCCATGTTTCAGATATAACCAGAAAGTCAGGTAGGTGTGCAACCCAGGCCTGTATTGATGAGAACTTTTAGGAGGCTGCAGGCATTGATGTGAAGAAAACTCAATCCATTTATGGAGGTTAGGTCAGTTGGAGATCGAGCTTTCAGTGGGGCCAGGGTTGATTTCACAGTGCCAACACAGACCAGCAGAAAGAGGATTAGCTTGATGAGGGCACCAGCTATAGGAGTAGTGAGCAGTCAGGCAGTTTTTTTTCTTTCTTGGGATCCAATATATAGTGGTGATGATCCTGCTGCATGGTTATCGATTTTATCATAGATTACCAGCTTAATGGACAGGCGTGGGGAGTAATTGTAATGCCAGTATGGTAGCAAGGGGATAGAGGAGTTCCAAACTGGTAGTGAGCCTTTTTTTGGGATTCCCCAAGGATTAGTATGCAGAAGCGGTAATATATGTATGTAGAGTTTAGGAGCATCCACTGGAGACAGTAGGGGGGACAGTGTTGAGTGGTCGCCCTAAGCACATCGGTATGGGTTCCAACAGTTATCTCTTCTGGATCCAAAGGAAGGTGAGAGGCAAAGCAGCAGTATTTAGGCGCAGCAGCATGGTGGAGGGTAGGAAGGGTTAAAGAAACTAAGGAGTCGGAAGAAATGAGCTCGGGGAATTGGCTAGGAGAATAGCTATGGCGGGGATGAGATTTGGCAGGGAAGGTGTGTATAAAAGAAACACCCTGAAGGGGTGGGGGCGGGCAAAAATTTTATGGCTTTCCCTGTTACCTTTCTGGCTTTCTCCCGGACCTCCTGGTTCCTTCTCGGCTGTGCGGTGGCCGCCCGCCCGCTGGCGGCTCGGAGCCCCTCCGGTCTGTGTGTCCTCGAGGGCAGGCCGGCTAGAAGGAAGGGGACAGAGGAGAGGGCAATCAGAAATAGCACTTGCAGGCAGTGGCTTGCAAGAGGTGCTAAGTTGTAAAATTTGCACAACAAAGACTGGGAGGGTGGGGGTGGGGGTTAGGCCTGGCGTCTAGCCCAACACAAAATTGACCCAAAGACTGTAATCACTAGTTAAACAGGTAAGTAGGCATTTCACAGAAGTATACAATAAAACAGCAAAAACAGCTCTTTTGGCGAAATTAAACTTTTCAGTAAAAGACAAGTAATCTCGACCAGTTTGGTGGTGCAAAGATACAGCAAAAGTCAATGGGGAAAGGCGCACCAATCAGAGGCTGGCAAAGTCGGCGTTCGCCTTCCGATTGGCTGTGCAGCTATCCTGTACCTTTCTGGCTTTCTCCCCGGGCCTCCTGGTTCCCTTCTCGGCTGTGCGGTGGCCGCCCGCCCGCTGGCGGCTCGGAGCCCCTCCGGTCTGTGTGTCCTCGAGGCAGGCCGGCTAGAAAGGAGGGAGAGGAGAGGGCAATCAGAAATAGCACTTGCAGGCAGTGGCTTACAAGAGGTGCTAAGTGTAAAATTTGCACAACAAAGACTGGGAGGGTGGGGGTGGGGGTTAGCGCCTGGCGTCTAGCCCAACACAAAATTGACCCAAAGACTGTAATCACTAGTTAAACAGGTAAGTAGGCATTTCACAGAAGTATACAATAAAACAGCAAAAACA
This sequence comes from Neoceratodus forsteri, assembly GCA_016271365.2. Taxonomy (NCBI): domain Eukaryota; kingdom Metazoa; phylum Chordata; order Ceratodontiformes; family Ceratodontidae; genus Neoceratodus; species Neoceratodus forsteri. The sequence continues at coordinate 92,650,674 of CM028132.1, read as the reverse complement.
GCTCTTTTGGAGAAATTAAACTTTTCAGTAAAAGACAAGTAATCTCGACCAGTTTTGGTGGTGCAAAGATACAGCAAAGTCAATGGGGAAGGCGCACCAATCAGAGGCTGGCAAAGTCGTGCGCCTTCCGATTGGCTGTGCAGCTATCCGTACCTTTCTGGCTTTCTCCCGGGCCTCCTGGTTCCCTTCTCGGCTCTAGCGGTGGCCGCCCGCCTGCTGGCGGCTGGAGCCCCACTGCCTGTGTGTCTCGAGGGCAGGCGGTTTTCTGGCTTTCTCCCGGGCCTCCTGGTTCCCTTCCCCGGCTGCGCGGGTGGCCGCCCCGCCTGGGCTGGCGGCTCGGAGCCCCTCCGGTCTGTGTGTCCTCGAGGGCAGGCCGGCTTTCTGGCTTTCTCCCCGGGCCTCCTGGTTCCCTTCTCAGCTGTGCGGTGGCCGCCCGCCCGCTGGCGGCTCGGAGCCCCTCCGGTCTGTGTGTCCTCGAGGGCAGGCCGGCTTTCTGGCTTTCTCCCCGGGCCTCCTGGTTCCCTTCTCGGCTGTGCGGTGGCCGCCCGCCCGCTGGCGGAGCCCCTCCCGGTCTGTGTGTCCTGAGAGCAGGCGGCTTTCTTGCTTTCTCCCCGGGCCTCCTGGTTCCCTTCTCGGCTGTGCGGTGGCCGCCCGCCCGCTGGCGGCTCGGAGCCCCTCCGTTCTGTGTGTCCTCGAGGGCAGGCCGGCTTTCTGGCTTTCTCTTGTTGATCAAGAACAGAACAAAAGTATGTTAAAATGATCAACCATCTCTTTATTTGAACTTATAGCAATCCCGTTGTCACAAAGTGGTCCTATTTTTCTGTTATTTCCCTTGCTGCCATTGGTGTAAGAATATAAACATTTTGGGTTAGTTTTAGAGTGGGCTAGTTTAAACTCAAATTTAAGCTTGGCAGTTTTAATTAGCTTTTAATGTAGACAAGGCAGTTTTATATTTAAGTCTCAAAGATGGACTAGGATTTTGTTTTAATTTCTTAAATAAATGCTCGATTTTATTTGTTTATCAATAATTTTACTGTACCAAACAGGAATTTTACCCTTGTTATATTTTGGTTTTAAAGGAACGTAGAGGTTTTCTAGATGCTGTATAATATTAGTCAGACATTCATACATTTCATTAACATTTTTACCCTTAATGATTTAAGTCCAATTAATTGTTTCATTCTAGATTAATCTGTGTGAAATAAGCATTATTATAGTCCCTAAATTGAATGTTATTAATTTTAGGAATATGTAGAGGAATATAAAACATATGGAATTATGGTCACTATTACCAATGGGGGCCATAACATTTATATCGGAGATGTCAAAGCCTTCATTAGCTATTACTAGATCCAATATGTTATTACCTCGTGTAGGCTGACTAACCAATTGATCTAAACCCAGATCTGTAATTGAATTTAGAAATACCTTGTGATTATTGTTGCCTATATTGAGATTCAAATTAATACCAGGCATATTAAAGTCACCCAAGATGAGAATATCATCATTCTGGGATAAATCTGAAGTTATATTTAGTAATTCGGTTGTATATTAAATATCCGCTGAAGGTGGCAGATAAACCCCTATAATGAATTTAGGATGATCCATAAATTGAATGGATATCCAAAGTGATTCTGTCGAAGTAAGGGAAGAGATTTCATGTGAAACATCTTCCCCAACAAAGAGACATACACCACCACCTTTACTATCTAATCAGTCTTCATGATAAGAGTTTATAGTTGGGGATGTTTCTGGACCAAGCTGAAGAAGGGTCCCACCAAGTCTCTGTAACCGCAATATTACTAAGATCAAGTAGGATACATTTTGCTATAAGCTCTGCCATTTTAGGAGAGTTCAATGATCTTGCATTAAAGGGCAACATATTCAACTATTTCCCAGTACTGGCATTCACTTTTGAGTTAAGAGAATTAGTAATTGACCCACTCTCCCCCAGACTGTTTAGTTTAAATATTTATTACTACAGGCTATTGTACCTCCCACTGCTGCAGCCCTCCTCTGATGAGAGTTGCAGGGGATCCTCCATGTAATGTACAAAATGGGGTTACAGTAGTGCTCTAGAGGAGTGCCAGATCAAAAGCTGCTGCCAAAAAAAAAAAAAAAAAACAGGATTGCGTCTTGAAGTCCAGGAATTCTGCTCCATGAAGCCATCTAAGATGCTCTCTGGCTGGAATGTGGAGGCGCAGACTAAAGAAGTGTGCCGGAAGCAAAGGCAAAATGGTCGCTGCACTCTTTTGTATGCGTAGTCATGTTAAAGATGGCCCCATAACATACAGGGCATGCAAAAGATGGCCACAATGCATAGGCCCCCGAAATGGTGGTGTTGAACACAGGCTTCAGCGCTGGAGACAATCTCCCACAGTTCTGCTAATACCAGCAGCGGCTTGATTCTGGGGTACTCCCTTTCCCACTGCGCCAAAAAAAAAAAAAAAGCAAAATAAAATGCCCATCTTCAACCCGAGTTAAGTAACTGTGCCTCCCGGCACCAAGGGAGAAAGGTTGTGGCAAGCCATCTGGGAACTGCAACCCTGGGCTCCTCCAGCAGTGTGCTCAGCAGCACTCAAAGGAAAACGGCACACAATGCCAGTATTTTAGCCAGATATGTAAATTGCCTATTTAAGGGTTCTTTGAGTAAAGCGATTTTTTCCCCCTTTACATTTTTAGATGTTTTAAAATCATTTCTAGCATTGTACTAAAACTTCCAATTCACACAGATGCATGTGACCATCTTGTGCACAGAACCCAGCTTCCTGTGCACCCAACATGCTAACCAGTGCTGCAAACTAATGCCAGAGTTAGGCAGCACTAGTTAGTACACTGGGTGCACAGGAAGCCAGCTTCCATGTGTGAGATGGCTGCAGGCGTCTGAATTGGAAGTTTAGGTGCAATGTTAAAAATGGCTTAAAAATGTCCAAAAATGGGAGGCGCTGTTGAGCACATCCAGAGACCAGACGCACTTCAGCTCAGCTCTGTGTTGTAAGAGCTTTAAAACAGATTTTTATTGAAATTACAGCATTGGATATTAACTACAACAGCAGTATCAGACAGAGAAACCTATCCTGATGAGATAGATTCTAAACACAGCAATAGGGTGTACGCAGAAGGCTAGCGGGAGCAGCAAAAACCCGCCGCAAGGGGATATACAGGCCGCATCTACATCCATGGTGTCAGCGGCTGGGCCTGAACCCCCATGGAAAGTGCTGCAAGCTTCAATGCAGGTGATCGTCCTGAAAGAGTCAATCCTGCAATGATCTGCCGAACAAGATGTTAAGGCGGAAGCCGTATCCCAGACTGCAGCCACAGCCGAAAAGGTCGCTACTCAAGCCTTGTCCGTCACCGCTAAATTGATGCAGGAGAATGTACAACTACGATCCCGCCTGGAAGCTTAGAAAACGCGAATAGGACTTCCATGTTCGTCTGATTGTGCTCCCCAAGGGGAGTGACAAGGATAACCTATTGACCTTCCTTCAGAACTGGCTTCATGATGCACTGCGACTCTCACCAGACGCAGCTGCGGGTCAACTACACGAGGCCTACAGAATTACACCTTGTGCATCGGGACCGCATATGGATGCCCCTCGAACGGTCGTTCTGGTGACAGCCAGTAAAGCCACTCGGGATATCCTTCAAGCTGCAAGATCTACAAGCCATCTTAATTTCAACAGGGCCACACTGCACCAGTTTCCCAATCTTTCCGACACAACGAGGTCTTGCAGGAAAAAAATTTATGCAGTCAGAGCCAAACTTAGGACTCATGGGGTAACACATTCTCTCCTGATGCCGGCCCGACTCCAGATCTACTATGGTGGAAAGACATTTCAGTTTACAGACCCCTTGGAAGCTGGAAAGACAACCGGAGTGATAGCCAGGGAGTTCAAGACTAGAGAAATAAACCAGTCTGAGGATTCTGATCAGGAGACCAGAGATTGGGACATTTTGTAGTAAGGCTCCCTTGTTCTTGTTATTTTTCTTCAATCATTGATGTAAGGCTCTGGGGCATACGAGTCAGAGATTAGAAGTGCTATACTTTGAAGAATCACATGTGGCTTGGGGTCATATCAACAGTGTTGTGGCTGCTCAACTGACCTGAACATTGTGGGACTGACTAAGTGCAGCTGATACTGGACTTAACTTTACGATTATGAGATACATTGATGGACATACCCCTGTTTTATTTCAATCCAGAATATACAGGCTTGCTAAACCTGCTACATTGGATGTATTTGGATAATGCTTTCATTTATGCCTTACATGAGTGTATAAAGTGATATTGATTATGTCAATATGCAATAAAAACAAATGTCCAAAAATGTAAAGAAAAAATTGTTTATTCATAAAACCCCTAATCAAGTGATTTTCAAACTAGCATTGGGTGCCATTTTTCTTTCAGTGTTGTAGTCTCTTCAGCTGCTCAAGACTGCAGAAGATCTCAGCAAGTGCCAAAGAGTTATTACTGGGGGATTCTCTGCTAGGTAAGGCAAAGGCTTCAACTACAGGACAGACAGAAAAGACTAAGGTTTATGGATGGGGGCGTGTCCTCATACTCTGACTCTTCCATCTCACCTGAGAGGGGATACCAAGTACCCAATGTAGCGCTTCCTTGGTAGCTGGGTAAGTGATGTGCTCTTTCGTTTCTGGATTTACAATGCTTTACATTAATATTTGTACTGCCCAAGTATCCTTTCCTAGTTTGGGTGGGGAAACAATTGGTATCTGTCTGCGCAGCATTCATCAATCCCTGCTTATTGGGCAATGTGGGGCACAATCTGATGTATCTAGAGTGCCTTCAGACTTAAAATTACTGTGATGCTATGATCACCTATACATTAAATCACTTTTGGTGGTCTGCCTGCATGCTGCTCTATACCTCAATGTACAGATTAAATTTTGTGGTGAACTACAAAAAAGTTGTGCAGATAGCCTAGTGTGCTACAGTATGAAAAAAAAAATCACTGGGTAAAACTGCCCCCAAAAAAAAAAAACAAACAAACAAAAACACACACACACACACACACACACACACACTACAGACAGGAAAACCAAAACACGTCTAGCCTACAGAGAATGCTTACAATGGAGAAACACACAGTGCACCCTCACTGTCCATCCTTCTCTTATCTGCCACCCTCCTTATCCACTGGCCTGACCTCCTGTACCATTCTCTAAAGAAATTCCCTCTATTATCCACCACCCTCTCCATCCACCAGCACTTTCTGGTGTACAAGCCATTATCTCTCATGTTATTCTCCCTCCATTATCAGCCTCATCACTGGCATTGATGCAGTGCATTATGGACCATATGTTTTGGTGGCTGTAAATGTCAACTATTTTACAGTGCACTGCTAAGGACTATGCTATCTTCGAGAATATCTGAGATTTTTTAACATCACTGATGAAGATTACTGAATCTGTCAGGGGTGAAAAAAGAAAGATTCCATATTAGAAGCAAGGGTTAATTTTAACATTGTTTTACTTGTCCAGGGAATAGAGCAAATTGACCTGGCCTAGTCTAGCGGCTATCAATGTAGTTGAAGTCCCTATTTAGCAGGCCCTAGTCCTCATGCTAATCTCCCTCGCTGTTTCAGTTTCCCATGTATTGACAGCTCCTTAAGAGCTGCAATTACCTGGTACATGGCAGTGCAAAGGGGGGGGACCCCCATAAAAGACTCACTGTGAGACACTGGCACCCCACTGTTCATGTTTCCAACAAGTCTGCAAGTCATGATCAGGAGTTGAATGCTGTCAAGTTACTAGCTCCCAGTGTTCAGCGTTTGTGTCTGTGTGTACGCTGATGTGCCCCACATATTAAGGCCAGTGTCCCTCACTTTCCTACATCTTCAGCATCTGTCCCAACATTTCAGTGACAAAATTCTAAGAGGTATATTGTATCTGCCACGCAGCTGGGGAATTTTATTTCAGCCTCCCCAAAGTCACTCCCTCTCCCTTGCCAATCTCCCAGCTCTGTACTTTCCCTGGACACCACTGTAGGCAGATGATAAAGACTCAATGTTCTGTGCACAGATAGTGAAGCAGGGACTCCCCTGGATTCACAGGCTCCACTGGTAAGTGGATTGCCTGATTTAAAGTAAATCAGAAACAACCTTTGGCAAAAACGACAGGCTGGTGTGTAAAGTCACTATTGTTATGAAATTCCAGGTAGGGAGGGTTTGCACATTAGTGCCTGTAACTCAAACACCTACCTGGCATAATGGCAACTAAAAATACACAGGTTACTCACCTGCAACAGGAGTTCTAGGAATGGCATATGTTGTTCATCCACACTTTCTTGCCGGAAGGTCTTCATGCTGGCTCCTCCCACCCACCCAGGTGGTAAAACTCTCGGCTCCGCCCATGACGCCAGATCTGGCCCGCTGGAAGCTCAGATTGTGCGTCGAAGCCGGGGAGGTCGGGTGGGTCATGTGGATGAACAACTTGTACCATTCCTAAAACTCCTGTTACAGGTGAGTAACCTGTATTTCTAGGGACATGGATATGTTGTTTATCCACACTTTCTGGCAGACTCCTAGCAGTTCTCTGGGAGGAGGGAGGCAAGGCGCACACCCCGATACTTACTTAGGAAAGAGACTGGAAAACGAGGCCCCAAAACCAGCATCCCGGCATGACTCAAGGTCGATGTGATAGTGGGTAATAAAGGTATGTGCCGACTTCCAGGTAGCAGCCCCGCAGATATCCTGGATAGGGACGTCCCTGGAAGCAGCTACCGATGCAGCAGTACGGTGGGTAGAATGAGCTCTTATCCCTCTGGGAGGCTCCATGCCCGCCAACTTGTAGCAGAGCTCTATGCAGGAGGTGATCCACCTGCCTATCGTCCACTTTGCTGCAGGTCTGCCAGGTACGGCTTCAGCGTAGGTGACAAACAGCTGGCGACCCTCTCCCCGAACTTCAGCCGTCCGCTCCTTATAGTACGCGAGCACTCGTCTAGGGTCCAAAGTATGGAGCCTATATTCTGCCTCCGAGGCGAGACTGGGGTAGAACACCGGCAGAGTCAACACCTGGTTAAGGTGAAACTCCGACACCACCTTCGGAAGGAAATTCGGGTGGGGGCACAGGACAACCTTGTCCCTGTGGAAGACCAGGTAGGGAGCTTCGATGGAAAGCGCCTGGAGCTCTCCCATCCTTCTGGCTGACGTGATAGCCACCAAGAAGGCGGTCTTCCAAGACAGGTGTGAAAGATCGCACCTGTGCATCGGTTTGAATGGCTTGTCCATGAGCTTGGCCAATACCAGCAGTAGATCCCATGGAGATGGAGGTTCACACCGAAGGGGAAATGTGGTCTAGGCCTTTGAAAAAGCGCCCGACCACCTTCTCCTGTGCCACCAACTGCTTGCCGGCCCGCGCCCGGTAAGCAGAGATGGCTGCCAGGTGCACCTTAAGGGTCGTCGACTGAAGCCCTTACTGAGAAAGGGACCACAGGTAGTCCAGAATGCTTGCTAAGGGGCAGTTGGAAGTGTCCAAGCCCTTCCCCAACACCAAATGGAAAACCTCTTCCATTTGAAGGCATAGCATTTCCTGGTAGACTCCTTATGGGACACCTCAACGATGTTGAGGACCTCGTCGGAAAGACCCAAAGCCTGGAACTCTAATCGCTCAGGAACCAGGCAGTCAGGTGCAGGGATTGAAGGTCCGGATGGAATACCTTCCCCTGATTGACCAAGATCAGGTCCGGGTGTGCTGGAAGCCGCCTCGGGAGCCTGGAGCTGAGGCGGAGGAGATCTGGATACCAGAACTGGCGGGGCTAGTCTGAGTCTACCAGAATCACCTGCACCTTGTCCCTCCTCGCCTTGAGAAGCACCTTGTGGATCAAGGGAAATGGGGGAAAGGCAGGAAGAGGCCTAGGGTCCACGGCCTCGAGAAGGCATCCCCTGCAGCAAGCCCCGCTGAGGGGGGCATGGAACAGACTCAGCTCGCATTCTCCTGGAGGCAAACAGGTCCACCTGAGGCATGCCCCAGTGGGAGAAGAGATCTTGTACTACCTCCGGCAGGAGAGACCACTCGTGAGATGCAGCCCCTATCCGGCTTAGAGCATCGGCCAGGGTGTTGGAGGCTCCTGCCATGTGAATGGCTAGGAGATCTGCCTCCAGACTGCACACGAGGGACCAAATGCGGAGAGCTTCCTTACGTAACAGCATGGAGCGCGTCCCGCCCTGGCGGTTCAGATAGTATATAGTCGTGGTGTTGTCCGTCTGGACTTTGACCACTTGACCCCGTAGAAATGGAGCGAAGGCGGTGAGCTAGATGGACCGCTCAGAGCTCCAGCAGGTTGATGTGGCATCAGGACTCTCGGGGGGGACCAGAGGCCGTGCGCTCGGTGTTCCCCCAGATGGGCACCCCAACCCAGAGATGCGTCGGTCGAGATAGACAGACCGTCGGCTCGGGGCCGGACGAACGGGATACCCTCCTGCAGATGTGCTGGAACGATCCACCATTGGAGAGCGTTCCACATCTCCTGGGTCACTGTCACTGGCTGGTCCAACGGATCGCAGCGTTGTGACCATTGGCTGGCCAGTCCCCACTGAAAGGGATGCATGTACCAACGGGCCCAACGTACCACGCTGGTGCAGGCCGCCATGAGACCCAGGAGGCGCAGGAAGTCCCGGGCAGGACGCAATTGCCCAACCAGAAGTGACTGGGCAAAGGAGGAAAGAACCTCGGCCCTGTCCGCTGGGAGCCGTGCTCTGGCTTGCAGAGAATCACTTGCTTTGGCACAAGTTCCGACTTGGCCTCATTGACGAGGAAGCCAACCTGAGAGCAAACCTGGAGGGCCAGATCTCTGGACCACTCCACCTCCTGTCTGGAGGGGGCCGCTATCAGCCAATCGTCCAGGTAAGGGTACACCTGGACCCCTCGGTGCCGCAGGAATGCTGTCACCACTGCCATGCATTTGGTGAAGACCCTGGGAGCTAGGGAGAGGCCGAAGGGCATGGCCCGGAACTCTTACAGGGATCCCTCAACTCTGAAGTGGAAGAATCTGATGGGACGGACGGATTGGGACGTGAAAGAACGCGTCCTGGAGGTCCAGGGAGCAGAACCACATGCCTCGTTCCAAGGATGGGATTATCTGAGCCAGAGTGACCATCTTGAAGGTTCGAGACCTTAGAAACTTGTTCAGGTCATGCAGGTAGAGAATGGGGCACCAGCCCCCTCGTCTGTTTTGGGACCAGGAAGTACCTGGACACAAACCCAGGGTCTGGAGGAGGATCCACCACCTTCCTAATTACCTCTTTTTGAGGAGCAGGGCAATATCGGCTCAGCGTGCAACAGCGAGGCTGCGGACCCCGTGCCCCCCCCCCCCGAGGGACGATTTGCTCAAAAGATGGGGCCTGCTCGAACTCCAGAGGCAGGCCTTTTCCTACCACCTCCAACACCCAGTGGTCCATGGTGATAGCAAACCAGGCGGAGGAAGTGGCAGAGCCATCCCCCATGGGGTGAACCCGGGAGCAACGAGGTTGGGGCGGCACCCCTCAACCCATCACTGGGCAGGCCTGGAGGAAGAACTGGCCGAGGGACCTCCTGGGCCTTTACCTCCTCTGCTTCCTATTGGAAGCCGTCTGCTTGGGTTTGGGATGCCAAGCGCGAGCCTGCTGGCTCTGTTGCTGGTGCTGCTGGGCCGGTCGGGAAGCGGGGACTGAAGGACGAAAGGACTTCTGCTGCCGACTGCGGCCTTTGTCCCTCTGGGTGGAGGTGACAGAGTCCAGAGTGGCATTAGACTTTGATCCGCTGGAAATGTCCCTCCACTCCAGGGCCGAAGAGGTCAGTCCCCAAGAAGGGGACATCCGCCAACTTGTGCTGGGTATCCGCCGTGAAGGTGACTATCCTCAGCCACGCCCTGCGTCGCATGGCCACCACTGACCTGGCACAGGAATCACCTATGTCCAGAGCAGTCTGGAGCTGATGCTTCGCCACTACCCTACCCTAGTCCCGCACGTGGCGGACCGTGGTCTGCAGGTCAGGCGGAAGATGAGGAACAACCTCATCCAGGGAGCCCATGACGGTGTGGGAGAAGTGTGCCATCAGCACGGCCGAACTGGCCTGTCGGAGGCCGAGGGAGGACGCAGCGTACACCTTGCGCCTGGCAATGTCCAGCTTTTTGGACTCTGTCGGGGGGGCTTATCCACATTCCGAGCGTTACCGGAACACCGGAAAACACTGTCGGTGACTAACCCCTCAGCAGAGGGGTGTTCCGAGAAACCGTGCAAAGAGCCGGTAGGGACCGCATACTTCTTGGCCATCCTGGCAGAGGGTGCAGGACAGGAAGCAGGCCGCTGCCAAAGCTCCAAGGCTGGGCTGACAATGGCCTCAGCCACCGGAAAGGCCTCCATGGGAGAATCCCCTCGGTCCAGAATCTGTCAGGGGATACTTGGCCCATTTGGACATGGGCTCAAGCTGCATCCCGGTGGACTCAAAGATGAGTCGAAGCAGACCCAAGAAGGACGATGGGCTATTGTCCACCGACTGGCCCCCGGAGGACTCCAGATCAAACTGCCTGGAGAACAGGGAGAAATCGTCGGATTCTGAAGAGTCTGCGAAGAGCTGCCTCGGCCCTGAGCCACCCTCCACCTGCCGAGGACGGTTGGGAGTGAGGGTGACAAACAACCTGTTGGGCAGGCCGTGACCCGACCGAGAATTCTTGGTCGGTGCCCCCGACTTCGGTTGTGGAGGCGGAGGTTCCACCACAATCGGTGGATCAGCTGGTTTCGCCTTAGCAACCGGCCCTGGAGAGGGCAACTCGACTGGAACAAGTGGTTGCTTCGGACGTTCAGGCGACAGCCACTTGATGGCCGGGGTCGGCTTAGGTCCAGACAACAGCAACTGCTGCCACATAAGGTCCTCGTAGCACTGGCGCAACTTGCGCCACAGCCTCTCCTCACCTGAGGAAGACGACTAGGAAGAACGGCGTTGCCGCTTACTTCGGTAACGAGACCAAGACAGCTGATGTCTGCGGGAATGGCTGGACCGAGAAGAGGCCAGAGACAAAGACCTTCGGGGGGGACTGAGAGTGGGTCTGGGAAGGGGCGGGGGACACCTGCTCTTCCCTTGGCTCGTGCACTTTAACCGGGACTGCGGCCCTGAAGGCGCAAGCAGATCTCGGTATCCACCGGGGAACCGTGAAGAAAGGTTGTCGCTTCTCCAGTCGACAGCCCGCCTAACTGATCGAGAAAATCTCGACTTCGCCGACGGGAGTCTCGGCAGGCTGGCCTGACGGGGCACATGAAGCTAGCGGCCTCAGCCGCAACCACGACCGGCAGACTGTCGGCTGTCCGGGTAGGGGACCCTCCCGCCTCCCACGGAACGCCGACGGTGGGACTTACCTTTCTACCTTTTTCTTGGGCCGAGAAGAATGTCCCGAAGGCCCCTCTCCTTTCGGTGAGAAAGGAGACTGACAAAGCTCCTTGAACGAAGCCGTATACGAGGAACTCAGAGAGCAGGATAAATGTTGCGGTTGAGGAGGAGGAAGATGCGGCTTGGGCCTCCTCCTCAAGGGTGATCTGCTCGAGCCGTCCAGCAGAGTCAGCTGCGGACACTGCCCAACGAGCCTCTTTAGATTTTACCAGCAGGAACTCTGGGCGCCCGAGCTTCAAAACAGCGCGATTGTCCAGAACGTTGGCCGAGAAAGAGTGCCACAACTCGCAGGCCTGCGGGTCGTGATGTAGGCCTAAGCAGTAGACGCACGTGGAGTGTGGATCCGTCCTGGACATTTTCTGCCCGCAAGGGCACCTCCAAAAGCCAGGAAAGTACAGTTACATAAGAACTTACCGTAACAGTAGATCTTCGAGAACAGCTCTTGCAGCAGGTTACACCATTAGGACTGAAGCGGCAGGCGCCAGGACCTGAAACTTCTAGCTAGCTATCTTCAGCGGGGACCTTGCGCCGGGTCCCGCCTCTGACGCCAGGCGTGGTACAAAGGGCGGTCCCGCCAGAATCTCAGTTCTCCTGCCCGAGACTCCCGCTGCAGGATGACATCAGAAGGGGAGACCGAGGATCCACCGTCAGAAGGCAATAAGGACAAAATCCCAACAGGATCGAAACACAATTCACTCTTCCCAAGTGAATATCCGACTTCGCGCTGTTCAGCCGCTCGAAGGAAAGTGTTCCCTTCCTTTTCTCTTTCCTTTCTCACTGTTTGTTGTTTGTTTTTAAAAACAACAACGAGCCATACTTCCTCCAAGGGGGACACGGAGGGCGGGAAGGTACCTGCTGCAAGAGCTGTTCTCGAAGATCTACTGTTACGGTAAGTTCTTACGTAACTGTACTATCTTTCTTCGAGACACAGCTCTTGCAGCAGGTTACACCATTAGGACCGATTCCCAAGCAATAATGCTTGTCCCACAAACATTGGGAGGAGGAAGAGGAAGAAACGGAGAAAAATCGAGCCAAGTCCTGACTCAGGACAAGAGGCCCTGCAACATGGCCAGGCCGAAGCCGGCCCTTCGCCTAGAGGCTATATCCAGACTGTAATGCCTGATTAAAGTATGCACAGAGCTCCAAGTAGCAGCAGCGCAAATGGCTGAGGTTGAGACATTTTTGAGAGCTGCAAAGGAAGTGGCCACACTTCTAGTGGAATGGCCCCGGATGGAACCCGGGAGGGGCTTTTGCCTAGACTGATAGCAATGAGAGATACACTGTACGAGCCAGCGGGATAAGGACTGCTTAGACACGCCGCCTCTCATTCTCTGTGCGAAAGAGATAAGAGCTGGTCAGAGGCCCGAAAGGGCTTAGTTCTATTGAGGTAATACCTCAGGCTGCGGTGAACATCCAGAGTGTGCAGCAAAGCCTCCCCTCTATTCGAATAACTCGGGAAATAGACCGGAAGGTCAATATCCTGATTTAAAGTGAGAGCAGAAACCACCTTAGGCAAAAACTTCGGGTTTGTCCTCAGACATACTCTGTCCCGGTGAAAAACCAAATAAGGCTCTTTACACATGAGGGCATGAAGCTCAGAAATCCTTCTGGCTGAAGTGACGGCAACTAAAAACAATGTCTTCCACGACAGAAAACGTAGCTCGCAATCCACGGCTGGTTCAAAGGGAGGGAGCGTGAGCTGCTCCAGGACAAAAAGGAGATCCCATGGAGGAACCAGGTCCTTGATAGGAGGCCTAAGGTGCAACACCCCTCTCAGAAACTCCCGAGAAGCATCAAGCTGAGCAACAGAGCGCTGCCCCACCAGCAGATGATAGGCCGAAATAGCGCACAGGTGTACCTTAATAGAGGAGTAGGCCAACCCCGAGTGGAAAAGGGAAAGGAGGTAGTCCAAGACTGTCCCCACAGGACAACCTAGAGGGGAGAGGTCACGAGCCCGTGACCACAAACAAAACAAACGCCATTTCATGGCATATGTAGCCAGCTTCCTGGCTGCAGAGGGGACCTCCGCAACCTCTTGCGAGACCCCGTGTCGCAAAATGGCTACGTCTCTAGGAGCCATGCGCAAGGGTTCAAAGAGCTAAGATCCGGTGCAACAATGAACCTCGCCCTGAGACAGAAGGTGGGAACTGAGCGGTGAAGGGAGCGGAGGTTCCCGGATAGCTGAGCCAGCAATGGGAACCAAATCTGTCTGGGCCAAAAGGGCTACCAGAATCAAGCGTGCATGCTCCCTGCGAGTTTGAGAAGAAATCTCTGGATCAACGGGAAAGGAGGAAAGGCGTAGAGGAATCTGTTCACCCAGGAGAGGGACAATGCGTCTCGCCAGAAAACTCCAGGCCCTGGATCTAGCGAGCAAAAATTGGGCAGTTTTGCGTTGGATGGGGATGCGAATAAGTCTAGCTCTGGAGTTCCCCATCGAAAGAACAGATCCTCTGCCATCTCCTGAAGAAGCTCCCACTCGTGGACTCTGGCCTGAGTGCGACTCAGACCGTCTGCGATCGTGTTGTCCACGCCGGGAACATGAACCGCGATTAAGCTTGCGCCGTGTCCGATTACCCAATCCCACACTCTCATGGCCTCCCTGCAAAGGGGGTAAGAGTGTGCGCCTCCTTGTTTGTTGAGGTAATACATCACCGCCGTGTTGTCCGTCTGAAGCAGGATGGTGCACGGTGGGATCATGGACTGGAAAGCCTGGAGTGCATAGAGGACCGCTCTCATCTCTAGAACATTGATGTGAAGATGAGCATCCAGTGGGCTCCATACACCTTGAGACTTCACCCCATCCAGGTGAGCTCCCCACCCGAGACCTGAGGCATCTGTGGTGAGGGTTATCTCCGGGGACGGCGCTGCAAAAGGGACGCCTTGAAAGCGACCCGGGGGCTAACCACCATTGCCAATCCTGAATCACCCGTCTCGTGATTCTGACTGGGTGCTGCAAATGGTCTTGCCTCTGGTCCCACTGCGCCTTGAGCATCCACTGCGTTATTCGCATGTGGAGTCGCGCGAGGGGTACCGTGGGAATGGCTGCAGCCATGTGACCGAGCAGACGAAGGACCGACCTGGCCGGAGCGGTCTGATTCGTTGATAGGTTCTCTGAGAGACCTGATGCGTTCCGCCCTGTCGACTGGGAGGAAAGCCCTCCCCTGGACCGTGTCCAGCACTGCACCTATAAATTGCAGGTTCTGCGACGGTACCAAGACCGACTTCTCCTGGTTTATGAGAATCCCCAGCGATCCGAACAAAACCTGGGTGTCTTGGATCGCTTGTAGGAGTGCCTCCTTGGAGACGGCCATGAGAAGCCAATCGTCGAGGTACGGGAACACATAGTGGCCCTTTCTCCTCAGAGCAGCTGCCACGACTGCCATGCATTTGGTAAAGACCCTTGGAGTGGATGACAGTCCGAAAGGGAGAGCCCGGAACTGAAAGTGGTGGCCTAGAAACTCCAAGCGCAGGAACCTCTAATGCGCCTGAGCTATGGGGATATGCAGGTAGGCATCCTGCATGTCTAGGGACGCTAAATAGGTGCCTTGTTTTAGCATGGGAATTAGACCCGGAAGAGTCACCATGCGGAATCTTTTGTATGCGACTGGTAAGTTGAGGTCGCTTAGGTCCAGAATAGGACGGAGGTCCCCTGTCTTTTTGGGAACCAGGAAGAAGTGAGAATAGTACCTAGTCCTCTCTGGTTTCCTGGGACATCTGTATCGCCTTGCTTAGGAGTGCGATCACCTCTTGCCAAATTAAGGCGCGGTGCTGACCCGAATACCGGGAGAGCAGAGGAGGCCTCGAGGGTGGCTGTTCTGCGAACTCTAAAAAGTGGCCGATGCTGACCAGCTGAAGCACCCACCTGTCGGTGGTAATTGCCTGCCATCCCGACAGGAAGTTCGCAATGCGACCCCCGACCGAAACATCCAGTTGATCCTGAGGGGCGGGGGCCGGAAAGGAGTCATGCTGTGGCGGCTGAAGGGCCTGCCAGCTGGGAGGTCTTGGGAGTGCACTGACCCCTGCTGGCGGGCTGTCTCCCCAGGGTCCTTCTAAAACCGGAGCCCCTGTGCTGTGTGGCGGACCGGGGCTGCTGCCGAATCCGCCCACGAAAGCGGCCTTGGTTCCTACGAAAGGAACCAAGCCTCGGCCGGTACATCGCCTGGACTGACCGGACTGCCTTTCCGGCCTCTTGGAGTTTGGTAATGATCCTTTCGGATGGACTACCAAACAGAACCTCACCTTCAAAGGGGAGTCCAGGATGTTCTTCTGGACGTCCGGGGTGAAACCGGAGACACGGAGCCATGAGTGCCTCCGGAGGCAAACGCCTGACGCAGCCGCTCTGGCTGAAGAGTCCGCAGAGTCGTATGCGGCTCTAAGAACTTGGGTCCCCACGTCTGAACCCGTGCGGAGAAGCTGAAGCATCTCCTCCTCCTGCTCACCATCTGGCAGCCTCTAGGCTCTGCTCCCACAGGGCGCTCTGGAACTGCACCATGTGGGTAAGGTAGTTCAAGGACCTAATGGCGCAAGTCGCGAAGCGCACGCATGCCACCCAAGGAGTCCAACTGCTTGGACTCAGGGTCCGTGGCAGGGTGCTCAGATGCTGCGCCTCTGAGACCGGGTCATGTGAGGCTGTGATAACCAGAGAATCAGCCAGAGGGTGCTGTGACAGGTACTGGTCCCCCTTGGGAGCCCTGTACAAACAGTCAGCCTTCTTCGGCACCGCCGGTAGCAAGTGTGGATGCTTCCACGCAGCCTTGGTGACGTCCACAAAGGTGTCCATCAAGGGTGGCACCACCACAGGCTTAGGGTCCTTCTGCCGAAGGTACTTGGCCAGGCGTAACCTCTCGGGGTCCAACTCCTCAGCTTCCCACCCCATATTCTCCTAGATATGACGCAGAATATCCATGAAGGAAGGGTCGTCCGGAGGAGACCATGGAGTCTCACGTGGGTCCGGCGAGGGAAGCGAGACCGGAGACGGGGATCTTGAAGTGGAAAAGGATGATCCCGTGCCCTCCGTCGACGGCGAACGACGGTGTCTTCTGGATCTCTTGGGGCTGGGCGATCCGGAAGACGAAGATCTGGACGGAGGTCTCCTTTTAGAATGACGGCCCCTGGGAGGGGACTCAGGTTCCCTGGGGACGGAACGGCCGACTGACCTCACAGGTGAAGGTGGGGCCCGGGCCGGAGTAGGAACAGGAGGAGGAGGAGGTGGAGGAGGAGGGACTGGTGGTACCACGTCCTTCCTAATGGTGTCCCACCATACGTAAAAGGTCCTTCACCTCTGCCAAAGACAACCCCGCCTGGCCGGCCCGAGGCGGTGGGGCCGTCGGCTGGTCCCGCCATTGCTCCGCTGGGGCCTCGGGCGGTGGCGAGGGACCCTAGGGAGACTGCTCGAGGCCGGAGCACCTGGCCTGGTCTTCGGGCTGGACTAATTCCTCCTCCGCGAGGGACTCCTGTCCGACGGCCGCCGGAGGCGCAGGAGCCCTCGGCTCAGGCAACACGGACGCCGGACCCCCACCGACGTCCGGGGAGGATGACGGCCCGAGGAACGGGGTGGCGACGGCCGACGCCGGATCTACCGGCTTCCCACGGGCGCCAGGTCCAAGGTCTTCCGGGGACTGAGGAAGACCAGGCGCCTGGGGCAGAGGAGCGGAGCCCGACTTGTGATGACGGTGGTGGCTGTCCTCGACTTCGCCACGGCCTTCTGGGCTGAAGAAGACGACGGCCTGGCGGAAGAGGCCTGAGCAGACTTAGGAACTGGAGCCGCAGCCGGGGGAAGGGACGAGGCCCTAGACGGGGACCGGTCCGACCGTGAACCGGAGCTGCGGGACTCGGAGGCCCGAGCCGGCGACCGGGGAAGATCCCTCTCCTTCTTCTCCGCGTGTCTGTGTGACTATTCCCCCTTCGAGGACATGGCCCGAAGCTGCTCTTCTAACAAAAATGCTTGGAGGGCCTTCTGCCGGCGGATCCTGGTGCGGCTGTTGAACCCCTGGCACAGGGAGCAGTTCTTGGTGTCGTGGTCTGAGCCCAGGCACCGGACGCACGTGGAATGCGGGTCCTTGAAGGGGATCTGTTTACCACACGCGCACTTGGACGGATGACCGGAGGTCGGAGGACATCAGAATTGATAAAATCTTGATTGAAGACAATTTCCGGCGAAGTTCTGAACCACGCCGTCTGCTTAGGACTGTGACCGAGAGTCGAGGCATGCAGTTCGACGGGCGTGGGAAAGAACTGGGGGATTTCCTGGCGGACCGCCCCCTTTTGTACCACGCCTGACGTCGGAGGCGGGACCGACGTCGGGGGCGGTCCCCGCTGAAGATAGCTAGCTAGAAAAGTTTCCGAGGGGTCCTGGCGCCTGCCGGCTTCAGTCCTAATGGTGTAACCTGCTGCAAGAGCTGTGTCTCGAAGAAAGATCAGATCAGATTTGCCCATCGCAGCTGTGAGGGAAGAAGACTGAAGTTTAGAAAACTTCAAAACCAATTTCGGACGAACCAAAGAGTTAGGATCCAGTCTAAAACACAGAGCGCTAAGGAGGGAACCTGAGCTTCCAAGCGGTAAGGAAGATCTGGCGTCATGGGGCGGAGCAGAGAGTTTTACCACCCGGGTGGGTGGGAGGAGCCAGCCTTAAGACCTTCCAGCAAGAATTAAAGCGGCAAGGATACCTGCCAGAAACTGTGGATGAACACATCCATGTTCCCTAGAAATATAGTTTTCCAAGATAGATAACAGAGCTCGCCGGATTCAGCGGGCTCAAAAGGATGGCCAATTTGTCAAGCACAAAATTCAAATCCCACATAGAGACTGGATCCTGGATAGGGGGATGAAGGTGCAGAATGCCTTTTAAAAAGGTTCTGATCAAAGCTAACTGGGACAATGGTTTGTTGCCCACAGGTAAATGGAATGCGGCAATGGCCGAAAAGTGGACCTTTACAGAGGAATATTTCAGGCCACTCTCCAACAAGGAGAACAAATAGTCCAAGATACTTTGAGAGGAACACTCAAAGCACAAGAGGACTACGTCCTCAGAAGCCAGGCGTGCAGATGAAGGGAGTGAAGGTCCAGGTGTAGCAAGGAGCCTTGCACCTGGGACAGTAGAGCCCGGCAAAAAAAAAAAAAAAAAGGCAGAGGTAGGGGATCCAGTTCAGAGAGCTGCAGGAGGAGAGGGAACCAAATCTGTCTTGGCCGGAACGCTGCTATAAAAATCATAGACTGACCGTCCCAGACCAGTTTGAGTAGTACTCTCTAAATGAGAGGAAAGGGTGAGAAGGCATAAAAAAAAAAAAAAAAAAAAAATCTTCCCATACAGAAAGAGATGACAAGTCCTGCCACACAGTTCCAGGACTTCACTCGAGAGAACAGTAAAGAGGCAGTTTTGTGGAGAGGAAAATAGGCCCAACTCCAGTCGGCCCCAATGGTGGAAGAAGTCGTTTAGGACATCTGGCATGATTTCCCACTTGTGGGCCCGTGCAATGGGTATGCGCAGGGCATCCGCCAGGGTGCTGGACACCCCCCTGGGAAGTGGACCGCCAGAAGAGGGATACTTCTCTGGATCGCCCAGTACCTGACCCTCATCGATTCTCTGCAGAGAGGGTATGAATGGGTGCCTCCTTGCTTGTTTAGTGACCTAAAGTAGAATTGTCTAATTGCACCCAAAAACAACTGGGGGCCGGGGGGGGAGTTTTGAATGCCGGTAAGGAGTAAAGGATTGCCCTCATCTCCAAGTCACTGATGTGAAGACTGGCCTCCAAGCCTCCATTGGCGTCCAGGAACCTTGGGACTGGACGTGCAGGAGACGAGCACCCACCCTGTCAAGGAGGCGTCTGTAGTCTGAATGAGACACAGGACAGGAGAATGAAATGGCAAGCCTCGATTAAGTTGTCCCTGATTTCCACCACTTTTGAGCTCAAAGAGTTGAAGACATCAGGACCAGGGCTTCGAAATCTTCCTCCTTCTGGTCCCATTGGACTCTCAGGGACCACTGAAGGACTCATTCAACTTGGCACTGGGGACCACTGTAATCATGGCCGCCAAATGTCCAAGGAGGTGCATGCAGTCTTGTGCCGAAACCAATCTGCTGGACTCTAGGCTGTGCACCAAAGCAATCAGGGCATTTGCCCAAGCCATGGACAAATATGCCATCCCCAAGAAGGAGTCTAGCACGGCTCTGATATATAGGAGGCATAGTGCTGGGTCCATTTTGGACTTGACAGTTTACAGCTATCCCCACCTGGGCAAACTGCAGGGTTCAAGAAAGTGTGGACAACAGGCTTTGGCAGGAAGACTCTTTCAGGAGCCAGTCGTTCAGGTAGGGAAATAGGCCATCCCTGCGGAAGACCACTGCGACTGCCGCTAGGCATTTTGTAAATACCCTCAGGGCTAAGGAATAGCCAAATGGGAAAGCCCTGAACTGGTAATGAACCTGAAACAAAACAGAACACATCTGAGCAGGGTGCATCAGGATATGGAGGTACATGTCCTTCATATCGAGAGAGCAGAGCCAGTCTCCTTTGTTCAGTAAGTGGAGAAGTGTCGGGAGACGCAGCATCCTGAACTTCTGGTATTTGATAGAGGTTGAGACACCTTAGATCCAAAATGGGACGCAAGTCCCTGTCCATTTGGGAACCAGAAAAAAAATGGGAATAAAATCCTGTACCCTTCTGTGAAAGGGGAACTGGTTCAATGGCACATTTTGTGAGCAAAGCATTGATTTCATTCCTTAAGACCAATGCTTGGTCTGGGGGGTTAATACGAGACCCTTTGTGGCAAAGCAAGGGGTATCTCTGAACTCCAGTGTTTGTCCCAACTTGATCAACTGCAGGAGCCACAGGTCATCTGAGAGGACTTGCCACCCTTGTAGGTGCAGGTAAAACCTGCTCCCCGATAGCTATGGGAAGGGTCTCTAGTCCCATGACCGGAGGAAGACCTTCAGACCGAAGGCTGGCCCTGCTGGGGAGCAGCAAGGAGGTAACTGGAGGTTTCTGAGCACTTCTAGAACCAGGCAGTGTCAATGGAGGCTTTCGCTTACTGGCAGGTGGTCTTTGCGCAGTGGGACACACCCTGGAGGATCCCCTGAAGGCCAGTTTTGCTTTTGGACAGTACAAGGTCCAGACCAATTGAAGGGTACAACCAGAGTCCTGCAAGTCTTTCAACATTTCTCGAGTCTGTTGACCCAACAGCTGATCATCCCTAAAGGGAGCATGAAGGATAGACTGCTGCATGTCCTGTGAAAATCCTGACACTGAGCCAGGCATGACAACTGAAACACCTGCCGCGGACATATGAGCTGCAGTGTCAATGTCATCATAGGTGGCCCTGAACAGGTGGTGGCAAATAGCCGCCGCCATAGACACTGTCTGTCAGATCCTCCTTGGCAGAACCCATGGTGGGTGGGTGGGGGGAAACTATGACGACTGGACCATCGCCTGGGAGGCTTTTAGGATTTCCTCCCGATATTTCAGGAGGTGTCCCATATAATCAAGTATACGGAGATACATTGTAGCAGAGGCATAAACCCTTTTCCCCACTGCATCCAATTTCTTGGATTCCTGATCAGGGGGGTGAACGCTCACGAGCCGAGGTCTAGAGGACCCATCATGAGCTGCACTGATCACCACCTGAGGCGGAGACATGAAGTAGGGTAGTCCACTGGAGCCTGATAAATCCTATCAGCCTACGAGGACTGGAGGGAATTCTGAAAGGTCGCCTAAGGAACCCAAATAGCCTCTTCAAAAGAGTCCACTGGGGAGATGACCAGAGTGGGGCATTCCGGCACACCTAAATACTGTGCCAACTTCTTTCTTGAAGCATCCTGCTCAGTGCTCTGGAACCCAGACATCTTCTGGAGATGTCCAAAAACATGGGATGATCCGACAAGGACATGGGAGTTCAGGGGTAGGTTCAGCCTGTACAGACGAAGCGGCTCAGGAGGACTGAGAGGAGTCCTCCTGGTCCATACCTTCCTCATTCTCCAGGTCACCCAAATCCCAGTGCTGCAGGAAAAGGTCATCCATGTCCACATCCTAAGGGTGAAAATCCAGGGATACTGAGGAAGAGTTGGTTGTCCTCTTGAGTCAAAGAAGGCCTAGGGGAAGCAGAGAGCGGAGCGACCCTTCAGAAAGGGGGCAAGGGATCTGTGTAAGGTCCAGGATATTTCCTAGAGCCTGGACATCAATCATGACCATCTGTCCAGCAGAAGTAGCTGGGGTAGCATGTAAATGAGTGAACAGGGACCACTGACATTATTGAAGGTGGCAGTGGAACCAAGCGAGCAGCTGTAGATTAGGGGTGTGCACAGGACCCAAGGATTGTCAACAAGGGCGCTAACAGAGCTCTTTGAGGCAAGGCCGGTCATGGACGAGAGGAACATAGACGG
Source organism: Neoceratodus forsteri (assembly GCA_016271365.2). Taxonomy (NCBI): domain Eukaryota; kingdom Metazoa; phylum Chordata; order Ceratodontiformes; family Ceratodontidae; genus Neoceratodus; species Neoceratodus forsteri. The sequence goes on along the minus strand of CM028132.1, from coordinate 92,628,920 downwards.
GCCAGAAGCCATCGTTGGCCGATTGCTAGAAACCACAGAGGGGGGAGGCAGTGATGGACGCTGCAAGTTCACCCCAGAACCCATCGTTGACGGAGGAGCAGTTGATGCGGAAGAGAGAAGCAAACAATCGTCAACTGTGTAGAAGACTGTTACAGTAGCAACCTACTCAGTACTTACCTTTCTAGTAGTGATCAGGGCACTAGTCATAGACGAGTGTGTGGCAGAAATGTGCTTAGTTCTGCTGGCATGTTTCTTACCAGGATCCCGTCCCGTCAAGGAGGGCTCACCCAATCAATTCCTCTAGCTCACCCTTCAGGACCTTGTACCCTTCCCACTCAGATGCACCCAGTCTGGTACATACAGGTACTTGTTATCCTGGGTCCTCCCACCCTAGTCAAACGAGCCTGTACCCCTCCTTTTCGCACTCCCACCAGGTCATCAGTTAAATTCCTGTATTTTTACTTTCCTTGTTGCACTAACCCTCAGGACCAGAATCACCTCCAAGAAAGCTACTGTCCTCCCTAACTGGTTTCAAAAATCTCCCCACCTCCCAGACCTCACATCCTACAAGACTATTCATCCCCAGGTGAGAGCTGCTGCCACTATTGCCAGGCATTTGGTGAACACCCTGGATGCCAAAGAAAGGCTGAATGGCAGTGCTCTGCACTGGTAGTGCTCTCCCAGAAGGTAAAGCGAAGGTACTTTCTGTGGGACAGCAGGATCTTTACACACATGTAGGCATCCTGCATGTCCAGGGAGCAGAGCCAATCCCCTTGGTGAAGCATGGGTAGCAATCCCGGTAGTGTCACCATCCTGAACCTTTTGTATCCGATGAAAGTGTTCAGTTGACTGAGGTCCAGGATGGGACGAAGGTCCCCGGTCATTTTCGGGACGAGGAAGAAGTGGGAGTAATATCCCTTTCCTCAGACAGTGGCACTGCCTGGATTGCTCTAGTCTTGTGAGGGCTTGGATTTCTGCCCTAACAAGACTTGTATGGGCTGGGGAGCAGTGGGAGGGCACAGGTGGGTTGTCTGGAGGAATCTGGGTGAACTCCAGGGCATAACCCCCCTATCTGGAGCATCCACTGATCCGCATTGTTGTTGGACCAGCCATTGAGGTAGAGGGAGAATCTTCCGCCTACTGCCTCCCACTGCAACTCCACCAGAGGAGGCCAGCAGGAAGTCATGCCGAGGTTGCCTGAGTGGGCAAGGCAGCTCTGGCATTCTTGGCACTCGTGTCCTCGAGCCCCTGCGAACAGAGGGGTACCCTTTCTCTTGAAACCCTCTGTGTTGCCAGCTCCTTCCTTGCTGTCCCTGCTGCTTATGAAAGGAGCGGTGTCTGGTTCAGATTTGTACATTTTATGTAACATAGAAACTGTCAGCAGATAAAGACCGCTAGGCCTATCCAGTCTGCCCATAGACCCTATACATGTATGCATCCGCTCACCCCAAGTGGTCAATGGCTTTTCGTCACTCCCTTCCCACCCAAGGTTCCCCTGTGCTTGTCCCAGGCCTGTTTAAACCCCTCCACTGTGCTTGCCCGTACCACCTCTTGTGGCAGACTCAAGCATTCACCACCCTCTGTAGAAAAACTTCCTCACGTTACCTCTTAATTCCCCTCCTCCAATTTCATATCGTGCCTCCTCGTTCTGATATCTTTTCTACATTAGAAAAGATTCCCCACCTGCACCTTGTTTATGCCCTTGAGGTACTTTAAAGTTTCTATCATGTCGCCCATTTCTCTCCTCTAGTGAGTACAGAGAAGTCTCAGTCCATCATGTTCTAGTGCAAACCATGCACCATCTGTGTCACCCTTCTCTGGACAGCCTCCACCTTGCTTATGTCCTTACGTATGTGTGGTCTAGTACTGCATGCAGTACTCCAGGTGAGGCTTTACCAGTGATTTTATACGACATCACCACTTCTCGCCTCTTTCAAGTAATACCTCAGCCTATGCACCCCAGCATGCCACTAGCCCTCCCTGCAGCCTTTGTGCACTGTTCAGATACCTTAAGGTCAGATATGATAACCCCTAGGTCCCTCTCCTCTTTGGAGATGGTCAGCACCTCCCCCATCCTGTAGCTCTCCCCCCAGGTGCATTATCTTGCACTTTTTCGCACTGAACCTCAACTGCCACACCTCCAACCATCTTTCAAGCTTCTCCAGGTCCCTCTTCATCTTCTGCACCCCTTCTGGAGTATCCACCCTGTTGCAGATCTTTGTGTCATCTGCAAATAGGCGGACCTTTCCTTCCAGCCCCTCTGCAATGTCACTAATGAAAAACACTGAACAGGACGGGTCCCAGTACTGATCCTTGTGGCACTCCACTGGTCACCCCTCTGTCCCCAGACTGGATCCCATTTACCACCACCCTCTGCCTTCTGTCAGCCAGTTTCTAACCCTCTGTATCACCTTATGGCCCATGCCCAGACTACTCATCTTGTTAACCAGCCTTCTGTGTGGGACAGTATCGAAGGCTTTACTGAAATCCAGGTAGGCAACATCTACGGCCCCTCCCAGATTCACTTCCCTTGTCACTCAATAGATTTTTTTTCCCTCTTTATCAAAATTTGTTTGACAAAACCTTCCTGATGTGAATCTGCTGCCTCAGAGCCTGGGCACCAATGGATTCCAGGTGTGCCACTATCCTTTCTTTCAGCAGTGTCTCCATGATCTTCACCACTGAGGTGAGGATGACTGGCCTGTAGTTCCCCACTTACACCCTACTGCCACTTTTGTGCAGTGGGACTACATGCGCCCTCCTCCAGTCCTCTGGAATGCGTGTTGAGTGACTGAACAGGGTGGCAGAGGTGCCGCTAGTTCCCTCCACAGCTCCCTTAATATCCTCGGGTACATGTCATCTGGCCCCATGGCTTCATCCACCTTTGGCTTTGTGAGTTCCTCAAGAACTCTCTCCACTCTGAATGGACTGGTGTCTACTCCCCCGGATTGCCTCTGCTCCTCAACTGTGGTCCTCGACCTCTCCCTTTTCAGCGAATAACGAAAAGTACTTGTTTGGTATTTCTGCCTCATCTAGATCCCCCTCCTTGCACTCTCCCTCATCCCCTCTGAGACTCACATCCCCCCTTCCCTTCTTCTATTCTGAGGTACCTATAGAACGTCTTGGCCCCTTTTTTCACAGTCCATGCTAAACCCTCCTCTGTCTGTGCCTTGGCTTTCCCAACAGCTTTCCCTGCCGCTCAGACACTCAAGGTACACCTCCCTGTCCTCCCTTTGGGTCCCCTTATACTTCCTGAAATGCGATTTTTGCCCTTACTTTGTCTCCCACCTCTTTAGAGAACTACAGTGGTTTCCTCGTTTTCCCTTTGGCCACTATCCTAATGCATTGGTTAGTTACTTTTTACCTTTTATTCTCCTCCACTACCTCCATTACCTCTACCTTCTCCAGGGCTGCTCTGTACCTCCAAGGACTGCTCCCCCCGAATCCTGCAGGAAGTAATCAGCTTTTCGACCTCCTGTCCGAAAAGGACTGGGCCCTGAAAAGGGGTATCCGGTATGGCATCTTGAAGGTCCTGGCAGAAGCTTGTAACCCTAAGCCAGGAGTGACATCCGAGACATATGCAGGTGGCCGCAGCCCTGGCAGCAGTGTCAGCGGAGTTGTACGAGCACCTTAGGGCATGCTTACAGACGTCAGCACCGAATTGGAGAACTGCCAGCAATTCAGTCTTGCTGGCAGAGTCTGGCTGATTCTTGGCTAGGTCCATGGCCTTGTTCCACAGCGATTTTTGATGCATCACCATGTGTGCCCCAAAATTCAGGGACCAGACTGTACAGGTGGTCAAAAAAAATACATCTTGCGACCCAAATGATCCAATTTCTTGGACTCCTCATCCGGTGGCTGGGAGCTCATATGCTTTGGTTGCTAAGCCCTCCCATGGGGAGCTGTGAGGATATGGAGTTAACCTTTGGCTGTTCACTCAAATGCGGTTCTCCCCAGGTGACCTATAGAAAATCAGCAAGGGACGTGACGTGACGTGACGTGACGTGACGTGACGTGACGTATGATATGGATGGATACGATATGATATATGATATGATATATGATATGGATGGATACGATATGATATATGATATATGAGATGGATGGATGGATATGACAACGACGACGGGGGGGGGAGAGAGAGAGAGAGAGAGAGACTGTGCCTCTGACAAAAAGGGGATCCGGGATCCTTGTTCCCCGACAGACGGTCTGGTGCTGGGGAGGAGCTGGCGGATGCTGTGGGGAAGGCTGTCTAGGTGGAGCCTGGGCCCCCACGGGGCTGGGGGTTGGCTCTGGTGGCCTAGGCAACAAATTCCCCTTTTACTGTGTTCCCTCAGCTGTTAAACAAGGCCCCAACCTCTGCCAAAAGGGATGACTGGACCTGGCTGAGGTGCTGGCATCTGGTTTGGGGTGCTAGAGGGCCCCAGGCATCTGCCCCTGCAGCATCTTGCCCCTTGGAGTCTGGTCTGATGGAAGTTTCTTCTCTGGCATCTGCCCCTGTGGAATAGTGTCCTCTGGCATCGGGTGCTCCGATATCCAGTCATGTTCCCGAGGAGGTAAACGCAGAGGGGGTGGCGCCCAGCCTCAGCTGTCCCCCAAGTAGAGCGCCAGATCCACCAACATCTGGAGTCAGGTTCTCAATCTGGCCCCGCAGAGCATATGGTGGCTTAGGTAGCAGCATCTGGTCCGGCTTCACAGTGGAGTCAGAGGACGAGGAGGCCAAACGCCGGTCCGAGCATTGACTGACTACCGCCAAGGCAAGTGATGCTTTTTCAGGTGCTCTCTATCCTGGTGTCTCCTTGAGTTGTCAGTCCCTTTCGCCCTGTCAGACAACCCAGCAACTGAGCTCTTGTGGACGGCAGGTTCTGACCTGCTACTGGACGCTAAGTGTGCTTGTCCCGCTGGCTGAGACCCTAGCATCTGCTTGTAGGGCCGGCTAGCCAGGGATGTGGGGGCTTTGGGAAGCCCCAGCCCAGAAGACTCCCTCCCTGCCATGTACCTGGGAAGAGGCAGGGGCTTCTTCAATTGTGACCCCAGGAGAGCCAGTAAGACCCAGAGGGAGGGATGAGTCTGACCTCATGTTGGAGGTCGAAGAGTTATAAGCCTTGCTGGGGGCGCGAGGACAGGACTCTGACCTGGACCATTCCTTGTCCTGATAGTGGTGTTTCCTGCTTGATTTCTTCTCTCTGGGGGAGGAGTCCTCCACCAAGGAAGAAGGTGAGCTGTGCCCAGACTAGGTCTTATGCATGGCAGCCACTTGTTCAAGGAGGCAGAGTGTTGAGGTGGCGGATTCTTGTCCGCCAGTCCAAGCCTTGGCAGTGCGGGCAGTCATCCGGCCAGTGGTCAGGGTCTAGGCAGGTCAAATGGCAGTCTTACCAGGATCTGCTTGCCACATGCACACGATTTCCACCACTCTGAAGAGGAAGATGGCTGGGAAGACATACATGACAAACTCATAAAATCGGAAGAAAAAAACTAACTGTGCGAAGTACGAAAATGGCGGTCGACTGGAAGTACGAGATGTCCATGGAGCAGATATGTGTGAGACAACAGCAGGAAAAGAACTGATGTGGTGCCGGGGGACTGCCCCCTTTATACCAAGGGTGACGTCAGGGGTGGGGCCAACGTAAGGGGGCAGTCCCCCACCTTAGACTGCTAGCTAGAAATTTTCCGTGGGGTCCTAGTGCCTGGTGACATAGTACTAATGATGTTACCTGCTGCAAGAGCTCTCTCTTGAAGGGAGATCTGCTACCTTTACTGAACCACTATTTACTCTTCCCTTATTTTTACTCATCTTACCTGCCATCCATTGAGCAGCGTGACCTATGGCCTGCGTTCCTCCCTGCGAGTGTCCTGCCGACATCACACTCCTGCTTTGTGCACTCTTGCTTCGGGGACACTTGGTCCTCTGGATATTATATATCCCTATTGGCTGGCTGTGACCTGGCAATCGGGCCAGGCTGCCTCTCACGAGCTCCCATCCCCCCCCCATAGCCTTCCTCCCCCATGCCAACTCCCCACCCTCCCTTCAGTCCTAGCATTTGCAGCAAAATCAGTGCTAAGAAAGAAATAAGTCAATACCCCCCCAGTGCTTCCTTGCGCTTGGCAATCTCTCCTCTTGCTCACTTGAACGCCGGCAGGCCCAGAGTCCACCGAGGCAGGAACAGAACTCATACCTGAGATTACAGCCAACCCTGTAACCACACTGGCACACCAATTGGGCCGGGTTGCGCCTCAAACCCAGCCCTCATCCCTCCTCCCAACCCCCCCACAATCAAAGACCCTGCATATGCAGCACAAATCACAGTGCTTTTAAAAAAGAAAGTCAGTAAATCCCCAGCACTCTGCTATCTGTTCCCCTGCAAACTGGCAGACCAGATATCCGCCACCCCCTTCCTTGTTCCACCTGTCCTTCCCCTCTAGCCTGAACCAACTTCCTCCCACCCCACCTTTCCTACTTAATCCGATGCCTCCACATACTACCCAATCCCTCCTTATCCCAATGGGAAGAAATCTTTTCTGCACCAGCAACTCTGGAGATGCTACCATTGGCCACCACCGCATCTTTCCCTACCTTTTCCCTGTACTGTTATCCATCCTCTTCTCTGGACAGTCTATCCTACTGGGAAGGGGGACCCCTGGGACCTGCCTTAACACCCTTTCTACCCCTGACCCTCCTCCACCTCTTGTGGAGATTCAGTTTTGTTACATAACTGTATACAAATAAAGAAACTAGGTCCGATGGCGCAGAGGGTTGAGGAGCTGGACGCCACACCAGTGATTAGAGTTTGGGAGCGAGTTCTGGTGCCAGGGATCGGGCAAGGATTGAGCACCCACAGAGCTGCTCCCCCCCCGGGGTGGGGGAGGGGCAAGGATGGGGATAGCTTGGCGTGCCAGCGGCTCCCGGTGGAGATTGGGGGCACTGCAGTGCGTTTGGCTGCATGTCAAGCAGTGTGGTTGATGCGGGCATGGTTGCTGTGCGCCAGCGTGTCATGGGTGCACCATGCAAGGGAAGGGGCATCAAAACAGAAAAACATGGCTCCGCAGGGCAGGCTATGGCACCTGACCAGCATGCCCACTGGATCCACCCTGCCTGGCCTTCCAGGTCCTCTGCCCAGGCCCCACTCCCACAGCCAGAGTCTATGTGTAACAGTGCCCAAAGAGCAGGGGCGGCCCCACCCCAGAGGAGTTAAGCTGGGGGTGCTGGCTGTAAGGGGGGGGAGAAAGAGGAGGCACAGGATCAGGGGGACCTCAGGTGGGTAGGAACAGGCAGGATGCCCGAGAGGCTCCGCGGGCCGTGACCAGAGGGAAAAAGATTAAAAATAAAATATAGTTAATACCCAGGTATAGTCCTGTGCTAAATTTTCTTGTATTTTACCAATGCAACATAAAACACATCTATTATCTGCCAAAAAGCTAGTGCACCAAAGTTGGCAGATGGAGGTGCACTGTAGTGTATAAACTACAGAAACTACATTTTCTATTGCACCACTTCACCTGCGGTCCACATATAATAATCCCAGAGGAAGATTGTTCAGGGAGAGCACCTCAGGAGACAGTGCCCACAACTGTTGCATTTGGAATAAGAGAATACTGCAGTGCTAAATGCTGGTAGTACTTGCGCTCCTTGCTTGCGTTCAAGGACAGCAGTGTATGCAGGAGTCGACACTGCAGTATACTGCACTCCCAACCACGATGCACCCATATCTGCATCTGGGATATTGCTGACGCAAGGACAGTAGGCTTTTTTGTTAACCAGGTTAGTGTAACTTGTTAACAGGACCAACTAAATTTAAACGTAAATAAAATGATAGTTAAACAATGCCTTACCTCTTGCTCTAGCATATGCAGCAGCCAAGGGTGTCAGATCCTTGAAAATATCGTGCACCATGCAAACTCTGGCCTCCTCTTCACTCAGAGGAATGCCAACAGCAGCACCTAGTGGACAGAAAAGCAACAGCATGCATACAAAAGGTTTATACGGTATGGAAAGAACCTGTTAGCCACTGATACTCGTGAGGAACGCAAATAAGACCCAACAGGGAACTGAACAGACACTGGAATATCATTCTGGCTCTGAAGATGAAATGGCTAGATGCTGCCTGTTCTGGTGGATGCTAAAGATCATGGTGTTTCTCAAAGAGAGAAAAAAAAAAAAAAAAAATCAGGGAATTTCTCTCATTTAAAATGGAAACAGAACATGCTGTAGGTCAGTGGTGCCACATTAATCTCAGGAAAGTTAATACTCCTATGGTAATATCTTTATTATACCAACAAGAATTTTCACACAAGCTTTCGAGACCTCTCTGGTCCCTTCATCAGGTGCAGTCTAACAAAAAATGGTAACCCCACAAAAGAAGTGTACTGGAAACGCCGAAATGCTGACAGAAAAAGGCTCAGCGGCCCATTCAGTCTACCCACCTTACCCAACTGTAACTGCCCTAATGTAGGCCCCTAGTGGCCATGCCTTTCCCATACCTCTGCTCTCTACCCACTTACTATGGCTATGTGCCCGTCCCAAGGTACCTTAAAACACCATATTGTTTTGGTCATCCACCTCCTCTGAAGTCTGTTCCACTTGTCCGCTACTCTTTTCAGTGCACAAGTGCTCGGACATCCTCTCCAACCCTCCCCCATTTCAGTGAATTCCCTTTTGTAACTATTTGTACTTAAGATGACTGTCTGTGCAAAGACACCCTATTCAGGTATTTACTTGTATGTTTCTCTCATGGCACGGCACCCTGCTCATCCCATGCAGGTTATTTGTTTGATTATATTATGTCCCCACCCTCCTAGTCTCCGGGGTGTACATAACGAGAGCTGGCAGTCTCCCCTCAAGTCCTATCCTACCATGCCCCGGATCATTTTGGTCACCTGTTGCCACACCACTTCCACCCTCTTGAAGTCTTTACACCGGTCAATGTGGAAAAAGAGTCTTACCTGCAGGGCTGACATGTTTGAAAGAGGCAGCTGCAGGAAGACCCAACGCTCTCTTCAGATCTCGAACCAGCTGCCAGGCATTCAGAGCATCACAGAGATTGATAAATCCAGGAGATCCATTCAACACTGCACAGAAATCAAGAAGCGATATTTAATACCATTATTAAACTATTCCCCCATTATCCCACGAGATATGGTGGTCAAATGCAGCACAGGGAGATGGCGTGTCACTTCGCATCATGCCTTTGAACTGTCCCAAAATACATGAGATCTCTTTTGGGTGATTAAAAAAAATTACACATTTCCCAGGTGTATCCTGGGGCAAACAAAGCAGGAGAAGATGGAGGGGAGGGGATTAGTAATAACATGTTACAAGAGAAAATCACGAGGATCATGCTGGAAAAAGGAAACAACTATTACCAAAGCACCATAAAATAAAGGGTGTTTGTGCCACATCGAAGGTTACAAGATTATACATGCTAGAACAGAACAGTGCACTTGAACTAGGAGCTCAGCCATTTAGAGTACATCAGCAAGGTTGGAAGACAAATAAATAAATAAAAGGGCAAGAATGAAACTGCCCTGTTAGTATGGCTACCAAGTGTAGCTGCAGGCATGGTGGAATTTGGGCCCAGTCTTTAGGGTCAATATATACTCTGCGCCTCTAATTTTATGTGGTAGTTTGTGCCACAGGTTTGGGAGCCAGTAAGCAAAGGATGCCCAACCTGCAAGATCTGAAACACCTCGGTTGCTGCACATACCTACCTTTGTGGGCTCTGAGGAAGTAGGTGGAGTTCTGACCAGGGAACAGGTTGGCAGCAGCAGGGATGCTTACAAAGCCAGAACATCTGGAGAAACGTGGAACAAAGAAGCTGCAGTGTGTCTCAAGGGAGGGTCAATTAAGCTAACTGCACAGGCTGCAGATGTGGATGCAAGACAGGCAGTTGAGAACAAATCTAAGGAGTGAAGTAGGGTACCCAGTTTGGCTAGCAGAGACTTGGGAGCTGCCCCATAGTGGAAGCCATCATCAGAAGAGTACGAACTGCATCACCTTAGAAACTAGCTCCTTTCTTGATGTGTGCGAGTGATGGGGTCAGTCTCGATTTCATTAGAAAGCACCATGCTCGAGGTGAAGCTTGGTTAAAAGGTGGTCTATATAGACAGAGAAATCGAGGCAGTGGTCTAACCAGAGGCCAAGGCAGTTGAAGTTGCTCACAACCTCCAGAGGGGCCTTAGGCAGAAACCTGGGGAGTCTTCCAGTTTGCTTTTATACAGGAAGTGCTGACACGGTCATTTTACAGTTAAGCGCAAATCAGTTGTCAAGAAACCCTGCGCATCTCTACCAGATCAAACTGTAAACTGGATTCTACTTTAATGGAGCTAGGTCCATGAGTGTAGAGGAGTACTGTATCGTCACACACATGGATAGAGGCAGACTAGTAAATGCTTGGAAGGTCATTTAAGAATATGACGAGCACTGGGGCCCATGACTTAATCCTAGCAACACCTGTACCAATCAGTATAGGCAAAAAGGTGGCACCATCAATGTGTGCTGTTGAAAGGCAGTTAGCACAGTTACAAGTGAGACAGCCCAGCAGCTCTGCGGTAAAATGCTACCACCTGCGACCTGATGCAGAGGGTCACCAGAATCCTATTGGTACCTGCCAGAAAATGTATACAAAATACATGGGTGTCATGTCAGCCCACCACGGTGTGTATGTGGCTAGACTCAAGTCAGACGCTTCCTTTAGAATGCGCTACATAGGACTTTAAAGATAGAGGGGGAACCATTTGAAAGAATCTGTGGTCCCTTTTTAGATTCTCATATGTGGAAGCTACTATGCTGTGTTTAGGATTAAGCATCAGACTATGAAACATCATGAGAGGTGGATGGGGTGGCTCTGGTCCAGACGATACTTCTGGAATAGGCTTGGGACACTGGGTGCTTGAAACAATAATGACTGTTGGAGAGGGTGTGTGGGTCTGGCAGCACTGTGTTTATTGTTTGCAGTTTGTCTTTTGCGACTTGTTAAATGGGTAGTGGTACCTGTTGGTGACTATGGCTGCTTTCGTATAATGTACAATTTTAAGCTTTGATAAGTTTTATAAGCAGCCTATACTATATAAAGTAGGCAGCTATGAACCGATGAATATTTTATGTCATGAAAATGTCATATGGAATTGATCAGATGCTGTGCTGAGCTGGTACTAGCTGTGATGTTCTCTCTGTACTGTTCAATTGAAAATTTTAACAGATTTAAAAAAAAAAAAAAAAAACTTCCACCTGCCACACCAGTGACCAGGGTTCGGGAGCGACCTTGGTTGCATGGGGCGGGGGCTTGACTTGCTGCAATACTACCACCAAGTGGAGGAGTTGTTATAGGACAGGTGGTGTGATGCAACAAGGGTGGCCTCTGCATACATGAACACTTGCATGACTATATGCAGTCAGGTTGGGGGAACAGAAAATGGAGCAGGCAACATTGTGCTGAACTGGCTCCAGCATGCCACCCCAGGACAATATCCAGATGTGGGGGAGAGGAGGAACTGGAACCTCTAGACTACTAGGTTGCTTAGGCCAGAGGCTTTTTTTTTTTTTGAGCAGGATATGGCAGACTATCAACTGTCTTTGCTAGGTCAATGAAATCTGCCTCTATCAGGTGCCCTTAGTTCACACCAATGTGGACAACACTGGTCAGCCTGAGAAGGATGATACTGTACAGCAGGGGTTCTCAAATGGTGAGGCCAGCCTCCTTGGGGAGGCCCCAACCTGTTCCAGGGGAGGTTCAAGCAAGTCTTGAAAAGTATTATATTTCAGTTTTGAACTTTATAGATTTTGTGAGAAGGGATAAGGCAAACTGAAAGAGGATAATAGTAGGTGAATTTACAGTATGTATTTATTCACAAGTCTGACCAGGGAAGGTACTGTACAGTGAGCCATGGCTTATTTCAGGTGTACCTAGGGAAGGGCAGTGAGAGAATACAATTCAAAATGTAACTGCAAAACGAATAAACATGCAAACGAATTAAGAAAAATAAACTAACAATGCAAGGAACAATTGATCAATTAGACTGGCAGCAGAATTGTCCAAATACAAGAGTTAACCATACAGGTACTAGGAATAAGAGCAAGAGGGAGAAAAATGATCCCTGAGAAGTTGCTTAAGAGCAGGGTGGGGGTTTACAATAAGCTTAACATGAAAGCCAGCTATGCAAAGAGGTTTCAATTTATTCCTGATGTACTATGAAAAGTAGGCTATTTTTCTATGGGGAGGCCCAAAATATTTCGATATTTTGAGGGAGGCTCAAGATCTTTTCCATGGCTTAGGGGAGGCTCACTATGACAAAGTTTGAGAACTGTTGCTGTAGAGTGAGTTGTATAAAAATCAGAAAGGATAAGAGCTAAAGAAACCTGAGCTGTAAACTCTGTATTCCCCATTTTATTGGCCGAATTCCCTGTTATTTTAAGATGGTAGTGAAGTAGGGGCTCAGAAAAAAAATGTCCAAAATTTAGAGCGTCAACAGGTGAGCAAAGAGAGGGAAATAAAAAGGTCATAATGAATGCGAGATAAGAGAAATATAAATCAAGACAGAATACTGCATGAACAGTATTGAACCGAGGGGTTCAGATTCCCTCTGACCTCAAGTGCAAAGCTCGAGAGGTCCGTGGTACTCAGAACCCTGAGGTGGCACAATGCACTAGTTCTGCACAAAGCTGCACATTGTGTGTGTGTGTGTGTGTGTGTGTGTGTGTGTGTGTGTGTGTGTGTGTGTGTGTGTGTGTGTTTTAGTAGCATATGGTGCCCCTGAAACTAATTTTAAGAAGTATTTTTTTAATGTTTGATGTGGCATCTTTTTTAAGGCTGGTTCCTAGGGTCAGTGACATGGTTGTTAAGGAGCAGATGCCCCTACTTGTCTAGCACAGGTTTTTGCCTGTGGGAGGGTTTTTCCCAAAAGAAAAAACATGGCCACTCTATTTCTCGCTAAGTGAGAGGATTTAATGCAGGGGATCTTGACAGTTGCAAGTAATTTAAAATATCTAGTTGATCCCATGTTTATTTTTTTTTTTTTTTTTAAATATAAAAAGTATTAAAATCTGGTTGATCCTGCTTTGTCTGCATCTCTGGCGGGTTGAGTGATCATGTCAGTGCCACCACAAGTTACTATGTGGTTGATCCTGCTGTTTTTGTTGCTAAGCTGTTGTGGCTCATGCACTCTGAAAATGAGTCGAAATGCTGAACCACAGTATGGTATTACCGCATTCCATGAACTTTGAACTGTGGTACAACATTTCGGCTAGGATGGTTTTCCATGCTTAACAAATGAATAGGATATGGTGAAAAAAGCAGAGGTGTGCTCTTTCTGCCAGTTCTGATGCCCCAATATAAACGGTCTAGTGATCAGTCCCACAGTGTAGCCAGGGAAGTGGGGGTGGAGAGGAGAAAGTTTAAACATGACAAAATGTGCCAGAGAGTGAGGAAATGCAAATAAGCCTTATCGCTAACCCAGCCTTGACCAGGACATAGACTCCCAAACTAAGTCTGACCAGCTTACTGGAGTCCTAGAGCCGACTGTTCAGTCTGTGAATAGATTCTTGGGTTTGTTTTTGTTTAACATATTTTCCCAGATAACACTGTTTTGTTTTTGGTGGTGTCCAGATTCTACCCAATTTTACAGCAAGGAGGGGCTGAAGCACAGGAAACGGGTGATGTGCCCTGGGTCATCCAGTGAATTGGTGGCTGTGGTTCCAAATCCAGAAATCTCTGGATTCAGTTTAGTGATCTAACCACTTGCCCCAGCTGTTTTCTGAACCAAACTAGCATCTGCCCCTTCCCCTTCCCTCAGACCTTTCCAACCCTTACCTGTGATAGGAAGTTTAGGTCTCTTCGTATAAAGCTGAGCCGGAGTCTGATGAGGATTCATGCCATATCTTAGGGGTAGGTTGGATTGCCCTTTACTGTACTCCCTCCGAAAGTAGTCTGAAATGGCTTCATCATATTGAGCAGTGTGAGTAAAGGCCTAAGAAAAAAACAGCACATCAGTCACATGTACAGCAGCTCCAAACAAGGAGGATGTTAATTAACACCAACATGCCCTAAGTGCATTAGAAACCGAATTTAACTTTGTACTGAAGACCATCAAGTCTTATGGCATGCTTCATAGAATGACATGCCTTGAGTGTGTTAAGGCATGAGGGGAAGCCAACAGACTTCAACCAGTTGACCATATGGACACAGGGTTCCATGGGGAAATTAAGAAAATGATAGTAAAAGAAGGGATCGCCTTTAGCTACTGCAAGACGCACTAAACTACTAGAGGACTGGACAACTTTCAGGGCCAGCCGTAACACCTGTACAAAATTGGTCAGAAATACCAACGAGAGCCATTAATTAAATATCCTTTAATCGGCCAACAGAAACCCTGCAAAAATCTGGCACACCTTTAAACTTGTGAGCAAAACTTCCCCAACCCTTCCTAATACTATCATTCAACATGGTATCTCCATAACCAAAAAAGATATAGTAGACAAACTCAATGAACATTTTGCAACAGCAGGCCTTGCCTTTGACTCTTTACAGTCAGCCGTTTTATAACCCTCTATCCTACAGTCACTTATTCCACCCAGCACTCAAGACTTACGATCCCTTCACTTTTGCGGCCATTACATATAAACTGGTTGAAGACCACTTACTGAAGCTAGACACAAAAATAAAAGGGGCAGGTGTGGATAATACTGACCCGTTCTTTCTGAAGCTAGGTTCTCACTGCCCCGAATCACCCATTTATTTAACCTATCCCTGGCAGAAGGTATAGTACCCCAGGACTGGAAGATAGCTCACCTAATACCACTATTTAAATCCAGTGATCCTAACGATTTAAACAATTATAGGCCAATATCAATCCTGCCGGCCCTTTCAAAGCACCTTGAAAAACTGGTCAGCACACAAGTCGGAACATTCCTTGAAAAACACCAGTAGATCAATCCACTAGAGTCTGGTTTTAGACCGCATCATAGTACTACTTTTGCTCTAACCAAAGTTACTAGTGACTGGCTCAAGGCTATGGACAACAAGCAGATCACTGGTGAAGTCTACCTGGACCTTAGTAAGGCCTTCGACACTGGGGACATTCCCTCCTGCTAGATAGTCTCAAAGATTTGGGGCTGGCCGTTTGTCGTAAGTTGGTTTGCCAGTTATCTGGAAAACAAAATTAATGGAACCCTCTCCTCACTAGTCCCTCTCTTACGAGGAGTCTAACAGGGCTCTATTCTGGGCCCACAGTTCCTGACAGATGTAAACAACCTTAGTAAAAATACTGCTGACTCCAACATACATCTCTTTGCAGATGATACCATCCTCTACATATCTAAAGTCATCTTTCGGTCAAGTCTGCTCTGCTCTTCAGTCTGACTAATAGGAGATTATGCTGAAGCTTATCTAAATTATTGCTGAATGCCACAAAAACTAAATGTTTTTCTACCCAAACTCATACTCTGCCTGTCTCAACAGCCCACTACTTCCCTACTCCAATTACTACACTCCTAGAGGACACACTCGAGGTGGTAGACAATTTCAAACACTTAGGATTTATCCTCAACTCATTTATCCTTCTCTTCCCATACTGACGCACCAACCAAAAAACTCAACATGAGATTAGGTTTCTTTAAGAAATAAATCTGTTCTCCCAGAACTCTAGAATAATGTTAGTTCAAGCCACTTTCTTGCTCCTCTTGGACTATGCTAATATTTACAATAGTTGTACCACTACAAATCTTCGTAAATGGGATACTCTTTTCCACCGCACCATCCATTTCATAACCAATGCCCCAGCCAGAATTCACCACTGTACACTGTATAAAGAAGTGAACTGGACCTCCCTGGCAACCAGGAGACTTACCCATACTTGTATCCTGATATACAAAAGCACTCCTAAATAAGTCACCCCTTTATAGTACTTTGCCCTCCATCGTTTACACAGTTCTTATGCCCTTAGAAAATGTGCTATTTCTTTGGAAGTGCCCAAATTTCACACCCATCACAGCAGGCAACCATGAGCCATGCACTCCCCTCCATTTGGAATACGCTCCACTACACACTAAAGCTTCAGACTTTAATCCCACTAAATGCATTCAAAAGGACGATTAAAACTACTCCTGAACCCTGCCACGGTTTCCAGTCTCTTTCAAAGTCCCTACAGCTCCTCTGTCTTTCTCAGCCCTAGCCTGTATTGGCTCCTTTGGCAAGCTGCCCTTCTTCCCCATTTCTTTTCCCTTTTTTTTTTTTTTTTTTTAAAATCTATCATCCCGGCATCAATAGATCTGTCTTATCTTGTGTACTTATTGAAAGCTGCGTATTTTTTAAGTCTTTTTTTAATCCTGTTCGTCGCAGGTATTCTGACCTGCGTCAGAGGAAGATATTCTTGCCAATTCCCCTGCTGACTGAGCGTGAGCCCTGCCTTGGACTTTTCTGCTGCTGGGGACCTGACTGAAATTTAACTTTGGCACCTTTTCCGATCTTACCCCATTGGTCCCTGCCGCAATGACACGACAGCTCTCTGATGTAAAGGAAGAGCGCCAACTGTGGCCACAAACTACAGTTTTGACTACCTGCTGGAGGGAGGCGTGGTGACCTGTGCCTGGTGGCCCCCCTGCGCTCCAAGAACAGTCCGCCTGTCGAGTTGAGGTGCTAGCTTACTAGCCAAGCTCTGGCAGGCCTCCTGCACAACTGCTTAACCACCAGGACGAAGTTGCCACTGCCGCTGCAGGCGACTCGACCACCAAGTGACTTTCAGCATCCCACCCACCCCATTCCCTCCTCCCAGTAGTGCTCACATGCCACTCCTCCCGAGTTGGCAGCACCCTATCAGATTGTTGGGGGTGGTACTGTTAAGAGTATGACATAATACTACTAAGGGATAAAAATGAGAACATTAATCGCTGCCAATGTTTTGTGCTGCTTTGAACGGTCTTATCTGCCTGAGGCGTCCCTACTACACTAGCCAATCCCTTCTGGGTGCAGACAACCTACTGAGGGCTACCATCCCTCTCCCCTCGATGAATTCTACCTAAATGTGGTTTGCTAATTCATTGCCATAACTGTCGAGACCCCTCTCCCTTATCACCGAATATTGTCATACTGTGTCATAGTTGCTGCTTATTGCAATAATCACTAGCTTTCCCCAAGTGACATGCAGTATACAGCTGACTGTTTTGCCCTCGTCCTCTCACTTCCCTAGGGTATTCATCTTATACTGTCCTACACACGCTGCATTCTCCTGTATACTCTCTCGGGTGCTGTACTGTGTGACTGATTAATAACTTAAATACTAATATTAGCCCTCCCTGGGCTCTGGCACCCTGATCTATAGCAGTCTGTACCACTCTTACAGACAGCTCTGGTACCCAATCCGAGCAGTTGACTGCCTGCCCAAGTCCAACAGCTCTTACCCAGGAGTAGTTTGTCCCACCTATCCTGCTCACGCTGCCCGGCCCCCTCTAGGCCATTCCCTCTGTAGCTCTGCAGGCATTCCGAACGTGGTGTCCCAGGGAACTGCAAGGTTCTATCCCAAGAATGGAGTCTCCTAAGGCCACAAGGGTGGCGCCTGCCCCCCAGTCATCCTGGCTGGCCTCTTTCTGGGACTGGTTCTCCATGTGGTCACTGCCCCCACTCAGACAATGTGGGACAGCTGGGTAAAGTCCCCCCCGCCCCACAAGGTGCCCGACTTCACCTTCTCCAATCTCCTGGCACACACTAGGAGACCCTGCTGTCTCACATGCTGTCTGGACCAAAGATCCCTACTGTACCACACTGAGTAAGGTGAGGCCTAGCCCACAAGCCTACGACCAGTAGTACCACCTCTAGATGGCACCTCCTTTGGCTTTTCCTGGTGATCCTAGCCCTGGCCGGTGACACTGAACTCAATCCTGGCCCTACCTACCAGGTCTCCTCAATTCCTCTAGAATGGAGGTTGGGTAAGGGGTTAAAAGTGGCTCATCTTAATATTCATAGTCTGCTTCCAAATCTGGACGAGCTTGTCACATGGGTCACACTCTATAAACCCGATATTCTTGGAGTTACAGAGACCTGGTTAAAGCCCTCGATCCCTGACTCTGTCTGTGTGCTCCCTGGCTGAGCTCATACGACTGGATAGGTCTCTAAATAAGAGGGGTGGAAGCATCCTGATACTTTAAGGTGGCTCCTGAAGTGCATCTCTGGTGACACCAGCCATCCCCCAGTCCCCTTGAGAGCTGCTCCATGTTTTGCTCCTACTTGGGAACACTAAGAAGCTACATGTTGTATGCACCTATACCCCCCCAAAAGGGTGGGCTTCCTTGTCTTACCCACCTCCTGGACACAGTCGGTCCCAGTACTGGAGATAACGAACTCAATCCTGGCAGATGTGAGCCTAAACTGGGCTGGTGGCAACATAAAGCAGTTTGAGCCTTTACTTGCAAACCTAACTCTGACAACTTGTACAGGAGCCAACCTGATGGTCGGCCAATGGATCATCCAGCTCTCTACTGGACTGGATCCTGTCTAATCGCCCAGAGAGGATCTTCCCTGCCAGAACCCTATCTGACTCCATCTCAGATCATTCCCCGGTTTTCTGCGTTTGAAAAATCCCATCCCCAATGATTCCTCACAAAATCATCCACATCAGAAATTTCTCCAAGTTTGATCTGGACGCATTCCAGGAGGATCCGAGGCTCACTGACTGGTCAGGGGTGTACAGTGCCCCTGATCCCTCTACAGCCACAACCCAGTTTCTCAGCACCTTTGGTGCCCTGCAAGACAAGTATGCCCCAACCATTAGGCGGAGGGTAAGAGGGTCCGCTACAAAACAGCTGCATGGGAGCCTCCTTGCCCTAATGCGTACTAGGGACAAGTGCTGGGCCCACTTCAAACACTCCCTTGATCAGACCTCTTTTCAACAATATAGAAAACTTAGAAATGAGTGCAAAAAAGCTATTAGAGTAGCAAAAAGTGACTTTTGCAAGTCCGCCATACTTAGCTCTGCCAATGATCCGAGAAGGTTCTGGAGAAACAAAAAGTCTTGTCAGTGGTTCTTCTAACTCAGGAGTTTCCAACATGATTGTTGGTGGGGTCTCCTGCAACAATCCATATACGATTGCAAATGCTCTCAATTCCCACTTCACTGACCTATCAGCACTCTCCTCACTCTTCCCTCCTGATGAGTGTACTTGTGGCCCCTCACCCCCAGCCTGGCAGGACTCTGACCCCTCCCGACCCTCATTCTTTCTTAGGGCTGTGTCAGACAAGGAGATGCAGAGTCTCCTCTCCGGCCTCTCCCAGTACTCCAGTGCTGGCCCCGATAACCTGAGCCCAAGCTTCTGAAACTAGGAGCCCTTTACATCGCCTCCCCAGTGGCCCACATCCTCAACCTGTCCCTTGCCACGGGGGTTATTCCCCAATATCTGGAAGGTGGCCAAGGTTGTCCCAGTACTGAAGCAGGGTAACCCCAAAGTTCCGGACAACTAGCGGCCAATCGCCATCCTATCGGCTATTAGCAAGCTCCTTGAAAAAGCTGTGGCTGAACTCTACGAGTACATTCAAGCCTACGAGTTGCTGTCCCCAGCCCAGCACGTTTTTTGTAAAGGGCATAGCATGGCCACAGCCATGGTTTCGGTCTCATCTAGCATCAGAGCAGCCATGGACATGGGGAAACTCTAGAGCGGTATTCATCGACGTCCAAGGCCTTTGACCTTGTAGACCATGCACTGCTCTGTACTCAGATGCGGTCCCTTGGCCTGTCCCCCCCCCCGCTCTGAAATGGTTAACTGGCTGCCTGCATGGCAGAGTACAGCTGACCAAATTCAATAAAGTCCTCTCAGATCCATCACCAGTGACCTCAAGCGTTCCTCAGGGCTCGGTCTTGGGACCCTTTCTCTTCTCCCTCTATTAACTATCTCCCAGCCACAGTAACAAACTGCAGTGTCACCCTTTATGCGGATGATCTGGTTATCCTGGCCCACTCCCGGGACATTGCGACTCTCAATCAACACCAGTGCGAGGACTTTAACAACATTCAGCCCTGAGTAACCAAACACAAGTTGGTCCTCAACCTAAAGAAAAAAAAAAAGAAAACCACGCAGGCTATGCTACTTGGCTCATCTGCCAAGATATAAGCCTCTCCAGCCCCTTTGCATATCAATTGTGCGAATGGAATTCCACTCCTAACTGTGACCACCACCAAATGCCTTGAGACACTCTACCCCCAACTGGACCTAGGAAGTCATATCCTCAATGTCTGTAGAACTGTAAACTGGGTCTGGCTTATAGGGCTAAATATAGCCAGACACCTGCTGCTCACCTGGCACTTGCTAGAGGTGTACCACTTCCCTCCCTTAGCTATGGTCTCCACCAATTTGCACGTACCTCCAAAGCTCTTCTTACTCTGTGGCACATGACGTACAATATCTGCCACTTTGCACTGGCCGTCCCCCCCCATCTCACCCACCACTGTGAGCTTTATGATAAACTAGGCTGGCTTTCCCCGACCAGCCACCCACCTGAACTTTGTGCTGGGATGCCTCGTAAGTAAAGTGATCAGTACTGGCACAGCGTCTCTCTCTTCCCGACCTCCCCGGGTCCTGGGATGCTAAAACAGGTTAATGACCTGTAACAGTAGTTCTAGGAGTGGTATATGTTGGACAATGCCAGACAGTGTGGATGAACCTTTCCCCTTTAAATCTTACCAGAAGTCTTCAAGCTGGCTTTTCCCACCCACCCCAGTGGTAAATACCTCGGCTCCGCCCCATGATGCCAGATCTAGCCCGCTGGAAGCAAGGTTGTGCGCCTTAAGCCGGGGAGGTCGGGTGGGTATATGTGGATGAACAACATATACCACTCCTAGAAAGTACAGTTATGCAAGAACTTACTGTAACAGTAGATCTTCGAGGGAGAGGGAGAGGGAGAGACTATTGCAATAGGTAATTACATATAGGACTGACGCCGGCCGGTGGCAGGACCCCACGGAAAAATTTCTAGCTAGCAGTCCCTGGCGGGGATCACCCCCACGTCAGGTGACCGGTGTCAAATGACTCTGGTATAAAGGGGCGGTCCCAGACGCCCGCCTTCCAGTTCTTTCCCACCACAGGCCGAGAAGACCCGGACAAGAGAAGCAGATATTTCCCTAAATGGAAAACGAGCTGAAAAGCCTAGGGGATGGAGGAGTGGAGCAGAGTTACCTACTGCAAGAGCCTCTCTCGAAGATCTACTGTTACGGTAAGTTCTTATGTAACTGTACTATCTTACTTCGAGAGGGCTCTTGCAGTAGGTAATTACATATAGGACAGAATCCCAAGCAGTCTGGAACAAACGAAAGGCACCGGGAGGAGGAACTTCGTCAAAAAGTAGCATAATCTAGCAGGACTCAAGAAAGGAGGCCTTGCAAGACAGCTAACCCGAAGCCTGCTCTACGGCGAGAAGCAATGTCCAAACTAATGTTTAGTAAAGGTATGGACTGAAGTCCAAGTGACAGCAGCACAGATGTCTGCCGCAGACACGTTCTTGAAACAAGCCGCGGAGGCGGCAACTCCACGAGTGGAGTGACCTCTGACTTGACCCGGGAGGGTCTTGTACTTGTCATAAGACAAAGTGATGCAATGGGCCAATCATTTTTATAGGCGTTGCTTAGAGACATCATTGCCTTCTCTTTTGTGAGCGAAAGATGAACAACTGATCAGTCTTTCTGAGATTCTTCGTCCTATTGGTGTAGTATCTCAGAATCCTGTGGACATCCATGGTATGGAGCAAGTATTCTCCTTGGTTGGAGTACTGCGTGAAAAAAGCAGGTAATTCAATAGACTGATATAAGGTAGACTCTGCTACCACTTTTGGGAGAAACTTAGGATTCGTACGAAGAGCTACTCGTTCTTTGTGAAAAATCAAGTAGGGGATTTTGCACATCAGGGCCTGGAGCTCGGAAATTTTGCGAGCAGAAGTAATGGCCACCAAGAAGAGTGTCTTCCACGATAAAAACTTTAGGTCTGCGGAAGCCGCAGGCTCAAAGGGAGGAAGGGTAAGTCTCGAGGACAAAGTTTAAGTCCCAAGGCGGAGCAGGAGTCCAGATAGGGGGCCCTAAGATGAAGGGCCCCTCTGAGGAAAGTTTTGGATACCTCCAGCTGAGCGAATGCCTTATCAGCGAAAGGGACATGGTAAGCTGAAATAGCCATCATATGGACCTTCAAAGAGGAGTGACTGAGACCCAGGTCGAAAAGATGATGCATGTAGTCAAGCAGAAAAGTCACAGGGCAGGAAAAGGGCTCCACGTTCCTGGACGCAGCCCAGACGGAAAATATTTTCCATTTCATGGCGTAGGTGGACCTAGTGGAGGGATTTCTAGCCTCCACCAGAATCTAGGCCACCTTAGAAGAAACGCCCAAACCAGACTGGGCTAGGTCTGTAGAAGCCATGCATGAAGTTGAAGGGACTTGAGTCCCAGATGGACCAAGGTCCCCTGATCCTAGGTCAGCAATCCTGGAGATAAAGGAAGAGGAGGAATCTCTGAGTATTGTTGTAGAAGAGAGAACCAGATTTGCCTGGGCCAGAAAGGAGAGATCAGAATCATTCTCGCTCCTTCTAGAGCAAGCTTATGTAACACCCGAGGGACCAGAGGAATTGGGGGAAAAAGCATAGACGAATCTGTCCTTCCAGCTTAGAGATAGAGCGTTGCTCCAGAAAGCGCCTCGCTCTGGAGCGAGCGAGCAAATGATTGGAAGCTTTACGTTTTGGGAGGAAACAAACAGGTCTATCTGAGGAGTCCCCCAAACCTGGAAGATGCTTTGTAGGACTTTTTCGTCCAAGTCCCACTTGTGTGGAAGAGCCGACGAGTGACAGTCTGTCTGCCAGGACATTGTCGACTCCGAGAACATGGATCGCCATGAGGTGAAGGTTGTGGAGAGTTGCCCAATCCCAGACCCCTCATTGCTTCCTTGCACAGTGGGTAGGACTGAGTTCCTCCTTGCTTGTTGATGTACCACACCACGCACATGTTGTCCATTTGGACAGCTAGGTGACCAGGAAGGATGTACTGGTGAAGGGTCTGGAGCGCATAAAGCGCTGCTCGAAGCTCGAGCACGTTGATGTGGAGAACTATCTCCAACTTTGACCAAAGGCCTTGGGTTCGGTGAGGACCAAGAAGGGCTCCCCAACCTTCGCCTGAAGCGTCCGTGGTCAGAGTCTGATCTGGGGGAGGATGAAAAAAGAGGACCCCCAGAAGAGGTTCTCTCGAACCATCCACCATTGCAAGTCTCTTACCATCGGTGAGGAGATCAGAACCAGATGATCTAGGTCGTCTACTCGTTGATCCCACTGAGATCGAAGAGTCCACTGAGAGATTCTCATTGGAGGCATCTGGCGTGGAACTGTCGGGATGGCCGCTGCCATAAGCCCCAGTGAGGCGGAGCACTGACACTCGCCAGGACCCTCCGGTGTTCCAATAGGAGGAAATCTGACTGGAGGAGGCCCCCCTGTCCGGAGGCAGAAAGGCTTTGCACAAAGTTGTGTCGAAATTGCCCCGATGAACTGGAGCCTCTGTGAAGGATCCAGGTGAGACTTTGAATAGTTGATGGTAATACCCAGGCCAGTGAAAACCTGCGGGTGAGGGAGAGTAAATGCAGGAGTTCTTCCTGGACGGGGCCGCCAGGAGCCAGTTCTCAGGTAAGGAAAACCTGAGCTCCCAAAGAACGCAGGTGGGCCACTACCACCGCCAGGCATTTGGTAAAGACTCGGGAGCTGAGGAAGAGACCAAATGGGAGCACCCAGAATTGGTAGTGGTCCCCTGGAGCATAAACCTGAGGTACTTCTGGTGCGAAGGGGATGTGCAGGTACGCATCCTGCATATCTAGTGCATAAAGCCATTGGCCTGCAACAAGCACGGGCAAAAGGGATAGCATCCTGAACCTCTTGTACTCCATACAGGTTCAGGAGGGAGATAGAGAATAGGTCTGAGATCTCCAGTCTTCTTTGGTACAAGAAAAGTGGAATAGTACCCTCGTCCTCAGAGGTGAGGAGGCACGGTTCTATAGCCTGTTTCGCAAGAAGCGCCGAGATTTCTTCCCTGACCAAAGGAAGATGGTCCCTTGAGTAAGCGGAGTTCAGAGGGGGGTGACATGGAGTGCCCCTCTGCTATGATCTGAAGCACACATGAATCGGAAGTTATCCTCTCCCAACCCGGAAGGTGGAGGGAGAACCTCCCTCCTACCGGTTCCTCCAGGGCATCCGAGACGGTGGGAGAGGAAAGAAGTCAGGTGGTGTGAGGCAGCACGCAGCTGGGGCACCTGTTGCTTTTTGGGGGCGGGGCCTGGCAGCTGTGGGGCCCCGACGTTTAGTGGCCCACTTCCCTGAGGTTTTGCTTGAGGCCGGCTCGTCTGCAAAAGGGATGGTGCTGTGGGGATGGGGACAGTACATTGAATTAACGGATTTAAGGGCCGCCCTTCTCCTGCAAATCAGTGATTATGTCCTTGACATCACCACCGAAAAGCACAGAACCTCTGAAAGGTGCTTCTTGGATGACCGACTGCACCTCCAGGACCAAACCTGACACACGGGCCATACATGTGGCCAAAGACTTACAGTGACAGAGCTCCGTCCTGCGTGTCCACTGGCCGTAGTGGTCGCCCTCAGAATGTGACGACTGGCCAAGCGAGCAGAACGGACCAGGTCGGCCAACTCCTGCTTGAGTTGAGAGTCAGGCAGAGTCGACCTAGGATTCCGCCTGGGTAAGGATGGCCTTTTGGTAATCCCCAATTGTGCACCATAGTTAAGGGCCCTAATCCCCAGTGTGGAAGAAGCGTACATCTTCCTTCCATACTGATCCAGAAGGCGAGATTCCTTATCTGGGGGAGACGAGCTCAAGTGCTTCAGATGTGCTGACCGGCCGTGAGCGGCGCTAATCACAACCGAGTCAGCGTGGGGGTGAGATTCTAAAAAGTCTGCACCTTCTGGAGCCTGGTATAGCCTGTTTGACTTCCTGGGAAGTGGGGCTAAGGCCGACAGTTGTTTCCAAATAGTGGAAACAAGGTGGACGTGAGGCTCAATCCAGGGTGGCACTAAGGTAGGAGCCATAATGGGCAAGTCCAGATGCTCGGCAAGTTTTACCCATTGAGGGTCTGGTTCTAAGGCGTGCCACTGATGAACTTCCTGGATCTTTCTGAGCAACTCCATGAAGGAAGGATCCTCTGGAGGAGACTTCGGAGGAGTCCTCGGCCAGGGTTTGGACGGAGAACGTGGCTAGTCTTTCTCTGAACCTCCATCGCAAGCCTCTGAGGAGTCCAAGAGAAGGGAGGAAGAGTCTGAAGCAGAGTAAGACTCCCAAACTCGTCTGGGGGAAGACAGGTTCCTTGGAAGGATCCCAGAGCGCATGTCCTGCTCTCTCTGGATCCCGAGGCAGCCCTAGGAATCCAGAGGTGAAGAGAGGAGGTGCCGTCTGGGGCGCATGGAGCTGGGGATGGCACCATCGCCGCAAGACTCTCTCTACTTCCTTGGTGAGCTGAGCCTTGGCCTCAGCCCACCAAGAAGCAAGAGTCTCCTGCAGATCCACCGCGGCCTGGGGGCAGTGGAGGAGGAGGGACAGTTGTATGGAGAAATCCCTGCGGGGAGTATCCGCCAACCCGGCTGTGGGTATCCAGGAGTCGGGTGCTGTGGCGTTGGTACTGCGGTGAAGGAGTCGGCACGGCACGACAGCGCAGGATACCGCGGACCTGGGAAAACCGGCGGATACAACGGCGCTGGAGGAGCTGCCGGAGCAGACGGCCTAGCTGGGTACTCCACGGGCGGATCAGCCGGGATAGGCCCGTGGGCTGGAGGGCCCAAAGGATGAGGAAAATCCACCGCTGGCGTCAGAGGGGCCGGTGTTGGAACTGGCATCAGATCCGGCTCTTCAGGAAGAGGATTGGACGGTAGCCCATGGTCCCCCGAGTCCTGTCCGGGGACAGGGGGAAATATTCCCGGGGTCAGGCAGGGGACTGGGACTCCCTGGCCAGTGAAGGCTGCAGAGAGCCTGGAGCGACAGAAGTAGTAGGTTCTGCCGTAGGCTCAGAGGACCTGCGCATGTCGGAGGAGCCGCGTGTGACTTATGGGCAGAGTCCGGCGGACACCAGAGGAGCCAGCGTCTGGCTTCGGGGGTCCCTCATCGGAGGCGGGCTGAGAATGAGAGGAGGCCCGGTCTGAGGGAGACGCTGCCGAGCGCCACCCTGAAGGGTCGAGAGTCTTAGAGGCTTTCTCCCGGCGTACGTTGGAGGGGCCGACGTCCGGCATAAGGGAGGTGCCCGCCCCAGTAGGCCGCAGGCCTGCAGCAGTACTGGGGGCTGGAGTCTTTCGCCCGTCGGGCTCGAACCCGTCGGGCGGGTAGACGCCTCCTCCAAAGCCTTGGAGGCTGCCATCGGGCGATCCCCCAGAAGGGATGTTACCTTGCCCGCGACTCCGGTCGGAGTCACGGAAGAGGAGGCCTTCTCCCAGTGCCTTTCCTTATCCCACTTTTTGTGCCCTTCAGGGGAGGTCAACGCCTGCCGAAGTTCTCAGCTCTTTCTCCATTGCAGACATCTTTTTGAGGAGATGGGCTTTGAGGGACTGCTGGCATCGTCTGCAGGTGGCTGCGTTGAACCGGAGGCAGTGCGGACACTTAAATCGACCGCGTGGTCGGGGCCTAGGCAGAAGAGGCAGAGGGAGTGACAGTCTTTGTGAGGCAGATGGGTGCCGCACGAGTCGCACTTATTCTTTCAAGGGGACGACATATACTGACATTCACCTGACGAAAGAGTAAAATTCTGAAACTAATCGGAAAAAAACGACAAAGTAACAGGACTGAGTGATAAGAACTTAACCGCGAGGTGCTGCACGAGCTGACAGTGGGAAAGAACTGGAAGGCGGGCGTCTGGGACTGCCCCTTTATACAGATGTCGTTTGACGCTGGTCACCTGACGTGGGGGGTGGTCTCCACCAGGGACTGCTAGCTAGAAATTTTCCCGTGGGGTCCTGCCGCCAGCCGGCGTCAGTCCTATATGTAATTACCTACTGCAAGAGCCCTCTCAAAGCAAGATCTACTGTTACATGTGAGTAACCTGTTTTTCTAGGAGCGTGGATATGTTGTTCATACACACCGTCTGGCAGACTCCAAGCAGTTCTCCGGGAGGAGGGAGGCAAGGTGCACACCTCCTACTTAGGAAAAAGAAATTGGAGAACCGAGGCCCCAAAACCAGCATCATGTCGTGACTCAAGGTCGATGTGGTAATGGGCAATAAAGGTGTTCGCTGACTTCAGGTAGCACCCGACAGATTTCCTGGATAGGGATGTCCCTGAAGCCGCCACAAAAGCAGCAGTATGGCAGGTAGAATGAGCTCTTATCCCTCTGGGAGGCTCCTTGCCCGCCAACTCATAACAGACTGATGCACGATGTGATCCATCTTGCAATAGTCCGCTTGGCTGCAGATCTGCCAGAAGCACCTTCAACGTAGGTGACAAACAGCTGGTGAATCTCTCCCCGAATTTCCACCGTCCTCTCCTTATAGTAGGAGAGCACGTCTGAAGTCCAGAGTACAGACCTTGTACTTGCTGTCCGAGGTGTAGTTGGAGTAATATACCGGCAGAGTCAACACCTGGTTAAGGCGAAACTTTGACACTACCTTCGGAAGGAATTTCGGGTGGGGGTGCAGGACAACTTCATCCCTGTGAAAGACCAGATCAGGGGAGTCCACCGAAAGTGCCTGGAGCTTCCCTGTCCTGGCCGACGTGACAGCCACCAGGAAGGCAGTCTTCAACGACAAGTGTGAGAGCTCACACTTGTGCATGGGTTTGAATGTCTTGCCCATTAGCTTTGCCAAAACCAGCAAGAGATCCTACGGAGGTGAAGGTTCACGCACCGAAGGGGATAAGTGATCCAGGCCTTTGAAAAAGTGCCCGACCACCGTCTCCTGTGCCAGTGACCAGCTGGTCAGAGACCCTGGCGCTGAGACCACTGAGCGACCAGCTCCCACTGAAGGGGGTGTATGTGCAATCTGGCCCAACGGACCACTGAGGTGCATGCCGCCATCTAACCCAGGAGGCACAGGAAGTCCTGGGCAGGGTGCAAGTGCCCAACCAGAAATGACTGGGCAAAGGAGGAAAGAACCTCTGCCCTGGCTGCCGGGAGCAGAGCTCTGGCTTGATGAGAGTCGAGCTCTGCCCGATGAAGCCCATCACCTGAGAGGGCACGAGTTCTGATTTGGCTTCGTTGATTAGGAGGCCCAGGTTGGAGCAGGTTCGGAGGGTCAGGTCCCTGGACCTCTCCACCTCCTGTAGGGAGGAACCCACCAGGAGCCAATCGTCTAGATAGGGGTAAATATAGACGCCTGATGCACTGAGATGGGCTGCCACCACTGCAATGCATTTGGTGAAGACCAGAGGGCCTATGACAGGCCGAGCGGCATGGCTCTGAACTCTTACAGGGTCCCATCAGTGGTTCCTCCGCTTCAGGGTCGGACAGAGTGAGACATGGTAGAGCGTGTCCTGAAGATCCAGTGAACAGAACACATGTTTCGCTCCAGAGATGGTATGATCTGGTTCACATTTTTTTTATATTAGCTTTTTCTCCTCCGGACGCCGCCGCCCTATCCTTCCACCCGGTCACGGGCCGCCGGCCTCTGCTTTCCAGATCGGCCACCGCCCCCGATACCCCGTGGCTTACCCCCCATGGTGGGGCCCGCGGCACCCCTCATATGCCGCGGGCACTGGAGCTAGGTCGGGGGCCTGGCCTGGAAGCACATTGAAGCCGCGGCGAGCTTCATCCATGACGGCGGGCAGCTCCTCCTCCTTTTTCCGGTTTTCTCCCAGGGGAGGCGGGGTCGTGCAATGACGCCAGCGTCCACCCCGCCTCCTTCCATGCTGAGTGTCGGCTGCGTGGAACTCTTGGTCTCCACCAGGGGTCCCCAGCGCTCCGAAGACTGCCCACCCTCCCCAGAGTAGGAGAGCTGCCCATGAGGGCGCTCGTCCTACTCCCCGGCCCGACCCTCGGCGATCCGGGTCCGTTTCGAACCGGGTTGCAGCGTGCATAGCGGAAATCCCACCACTGCACCGGCGGGCGGCTTGGTTCTACAGTTATTATCCTAAGGTGCGAGACCCGAGATATCGATTCAGGTTGTGGAGATCTAGGATGGGGCGCCAACCCCCATCCACTTGGGCACCAGGAAATACCTGGAGCCGAAGCCTGGGTCTGAATGAGGATACAGCACTGGAGCTACCGCCTCCTTGAGGAGAAGCTGAGCAATGTTGTCCTGAAGGGCGACGCAACTGAGATACTTTCCTCCTGTGGGGCACGGGCCCGGCTTGGGGGTGGGTACTGCTTGAACTCTAGAGGCAGTCCCAGCTCAACCACTTCAAGAAACCACCTGTCCAAAATGATACCGGACCAGGTGGAAAGAAAGTGGCAGAGCCAGCCCCCTAAAGGAGGACCCACAACTGGCGTGACAGGTGTAGGGGAAGCCACCCTCAACCCATCACTGCAGGCTTGGAGGTGGAGGATGCACTTGGACCAACACCTCGGCCTCCTTTGTAGGGCTGTTGGGGATGTTGCTTGGGCCTAGGGCGCCAAGCTGAGCCTGCTGCTGTTGCTGACTCTGGCTGGAGGGCAGTGTCTAAGCAGGGGAAGAATGCCAAAAGGACTTTATGCTTCTGCTGGTTCTTGCCCAAAGAACCCTTAGAGGTGGCATTAGACTGCTCAATGTGCTGTAGATGACCTGCCACTCCCAGACCAAAGAGGTCGGTGCCAAGGAAGGGCACGTTGACTAGCTTGTGCTGAGTATCCGCGGGAAAGGAGAATAACCTCAGCCAAGCCCTACAGCGAGTGGCTACTGCGGCAGCTAGTGAACGGGCACAGAAATCACCAGTGTCCAGAGCCATCTGAAGATGTTCAGCAACAGCACGGCCCTGGTCCGCATGTCTGCTGGGAGATGAGGGAGGACTTCATCCAACGACCCCAAAAGGGCATGAGAGAAGAGTGCCATGATCACTGCTAAGCTAGTCTGACGAAGGCCTAGGAGCAGAGTGGTCCATGGTTTTGGACCCCTTGTCCGGAGGGCAGTCTGTATCCGCGAGCTGCCCGTGCGCCTGAACACTGAGGCAGTCACAAGGCTCTCAGCCGAGGGATGCTCAGTGAAGCCTGCCAAGGACCCCATGGGCACCACGTACTTGCAGGCCATGTGGGCAGATGGAGCTGGGCAAGAGGCAGGACGCTGCCAAAGTTTCAGTGCCGGGCCAACTCATGGCTGCGCCACTAGGAAGGCCTCAGTCTGTATCCCCAGAATACCTGTGAGAAGATATTCCGCCTTCTTTTGTATAGGCTGCAAAGGCATACCTGTGGACTCCAAGATGAGTGAGAGGATGCCCTGGAAGGTAGAAGGGCTTTCCTCCAGGCCTGTCACTGACAGCTCATGTGAGTGAAGGCCGGTAGTATCCTAATCCGAGGAATCGGATGCAAAGGGGTCTCCCACCTAAGTCCCCTCAATGCGCCTAGAAGTCAGGAGTGACACGTAATGGACAACCTGTCTGGCAAGCCATGGTTGGTCGATCCTCCTTAGAGGAGCCCCTCCTGAGGCTGTTTGGGTGGTGGTTCCAAAATTGGTGGGGAGCCCGTAACAGGCCGAGCTGAAATATGCACCAGTCCCACCGGAGGGAGAACCAGAGTTCTCGGAACTGAGGGAGTCTGTGTCAGCTGAAGAGGCTGGGGCCAAGTAATGGCCGGTACAGCCGGAGCAGACGTCTTTTGACCAGTCAAAAGAAGTTGCTGCCACAGGAGGTCCTCATAACATTGGAGCTTCCGTCTAAGTCTCTCCTCGTCCGAGGAGGATAAGGAATAATTGGCGGCACCTCTTCGGGGCGTTTGTGACCCTTTCTCGGTTACCGACCAGCGGGGTCCAATTCTGATCGAGACAGACCGCGCCAGCTCTGTCGGTCGGAGAAGCTGGATTCTGTGAAAACAGAGGTTCCGCTCTTGTCCCTTGATCGGAATGCTCAAGGATGGGTCTCCTCGTCGGGAAGGAGAGAATGGGAGTCCTCTCAAAGAGTCGACCCGATCAAGCTGTTGTCGTGAGCAGGAGAAATCTTGTCCGGTTCTACCGTATCCTCTGCTTTGGTGCCTGGCCTGACAGAAGGTCAGAAAGCAGCCAACACAGCGATCTCAACCGTGGCCGAGACAGCCTGCTCCAGTGTCGGACCGCTCTCAGTCCCAAACGTCTTCCTCGGGTGGAAGATGAGGATTTTGGATCCTTATCCTTTTCTTGGATTGGGAGGAGTGCGAGCCGAGGCCTCACCCTTAGTAGGAGAGACTGGCACAACTCCCAGAAGGATCCCATGAAGAAGCTTCGGTTGGCGGAAGCTTGGTTAGCTTCCTCTTCGAAGGCCACCATCTGCTCGGCGGATTCCGCAGCCGCGGAAACCACCCACCTGGCCTCCTACGATTTCACCGATGGATTGCGAAGCTCCGATCTCCCCAAATTAAGGTGCGCCTTGCGGTCCTCCAGAACAGTGGGATGGAAGACCAAACAGATGGTGCAAGCCGAAGTATCATGCACGGCACCTAGGCAGTAGATGAGCGAGAGGTGGGGAATCGGTGCAAGACATTTTGTCCACAAGGACACCAGTGAAACCCGGGGACGAAGTAGTCCTCTCATATCTGAAGCGTTCAGATCCGAATCTGAAACTTGGATGAGTTTTAAAGCGAGTAAGTGTGCCGAAAACAGTCGATTTGACTTCAGGGCCTATGGTACTTGCAAAGTAGCACGAGGAATCTGCATCTTCCAGCGGAAAGGAAGATCTGGCGTCACGGGTGGAGCTGAGGCATTTACCACCCGGTGGGTGGGTGGGTAGGAGGAGCCAGCTTGAAGACTTCCGCAAAGATTTAAAGGGGAAAGGAACAATGCCAGAGTGTGGATGAACAACATATCCACACTCCTAGAAGTACCCCTTACCCGAACCCTCATGGGGGACAGGGACTTTGCTGCATGTTCTCCTAGGCTCTGGAACTCCTTTCCTGAACAGGTTCGTTCTGCCCCCTCCCATCAGTGCTTCTGGAAATCCTGGTGGGGCTATCTGAAGCTGGCCTCAGCACCGAGTGTCCCATGCCTCCCTAGCACATTGTCCCAAGTACTGGACCCTCACGTTGGTCACTTACTTGGAACCCAATCTAAACCGAGGACCTGCTAACAATCTATTGTTAGTTTCTAATGACCCAATTTCCCTTTTAGGCACTTGACTACGCTATGTGTGTTCAAGACTACATACCGTTTGATTATATGTACTCTACCAATTTCTGTCATAGTAGATCATTACATGCCTTACTGTTGTGCGACTCGATGTATTATGTTACTCAATGTACTTGCTTACCTGCTGTGTTCTGATGCATCTGTAATACCTGTTGTACTGTCCCAGGTCATTCCTGAAAATATGTATGCAACTTGTCTAGTGTACCTACCCGGTTAACAAAAGCTAAATAAATTTTCTACTCGCTACCATGTTATTTTGTTGTACATTGTAGATGGTTGTATTCTGTCAACAGGGTTTTAAATAGTCGGTATCGCCACGGTTTGCGATGCGATCCATTCTTCTTATTAATCCATTTTACTTGACGCGCGAAATATGCGATGCACTCTGGTTGACTCTTCCCCTCCGTCTCAGCTTTGGCACCGCTAGTTCTGTGCCAGCCCCTCCCACCTGCGAGCTGGTTGGTGTACCAACTCCTGCAAGCTGGTTGGTCGGAAAGGAACTCACTGAAGAAGCCAAGCTGCACAATTTCTGGTGCTTCCGACTGCAGTTCGGCATTTTGTGTGCCGACCAGGAGATCACTGGGAAAATTTGGCTAATTGGGAGGACGACGTGGTTTGGGGACAGAAAGGACTACAGCGGCAGAGCAGAAAGTGATTTTTTTTTTCAGACGGGCAGCACACGGCAAGTTCTACAACTCGAGGAATGCAACCTGGTCATGGCGGACAACCTGCAGGCTGAACAGAAGGTAGGGCAGTGGGAACAGACAACACGGGGCCAGCAGAGCAGTTAAAAAAAATCCAGTGGGTTCATAGTTTTGTCGCCAGTGTCATTCATGCTGCATGTCCATGCCCCTCATTTCAGTGTCAAAAGTTGGCAGGGCAGAGGAAAGGAGTGGTGAGGGTGTTGAAAGTCGATGGGGAGGGCTTTGCCATAGATGGGCTGGTGTGTGTGTGTGTTACAAGTGACTATTTTCAGGGGAGTTCAAAGTGATTTGCCCAAACTCGCAACAGAGGTTGTAGGGATCAAACCCAGGTTTGCAGCTAGATGTACCAAGCTAATTCACAGCTCAGTACTCTAACCATGGTCTGCTAATTAGGCTGTGTTTATTTTCAGGGAGGTAGCAGTGACTCTCTCAGAGTCATGCAACATGCAAGTAGTGGAGGTTGTGGGAATCAAACCCTGGTCTACAGCTGGATGTACTAAGCTAACCATAATCTAACTGCCAGTTAGGCATGTGTCTGTTTTCAGGGGAGGTAAAGTGACTTGCCCAGAGTCATGCAACATGCAAGTAATGGAGGTTGTGGGAATCAAACCCAGGTCTGCTGAATGTACCAAGCTCATTCAGGCTCAGTACTCTAACCCTAGGCTACACTGCCAGTTAGGCTTGTGTCTATGTTCAAATGAAACAAATCCATAAAGACTGAGCTAATTTTAATGAGCATTTTTATTCAGGCTAAAATATAAAAAGAGATTGCATGTATACATATTTTTACTTTGCTAATCAAATTGAGGCAAGTGCTATGCATCTTTGCAACTGATTAGCAGAAAGTGCTAATCAATTTTGCAGCTTATTTAAACCCTGTGTCAAGTATGTTGGACAGGAACACCTTGCAGAATGAGCTTGCTCAATGGATTTCTATCCTTCACAATATACTGAACTCACAATAAATAAAGCTGCATATCTGTAACTGCAGTGATATTGTACTTTGCTGTGCTCTTGCAATTGTTTATTACAGATCTCCATCTTAGTTCTCTAGATCACCTTTCAGTGCATCTCCATGAGCCATAATACACTGGACTGTAAGCTGTTGACATCATGACCTCACAGGAAACTTTCATGACAAAACCACCACTCCATAGGCCATGGCACACTGTGCCCCATTTATATACTCTTCAAAACACTTGTTAATGCACCAGTTAGGGTAACACCACCACAAAACCAAGGAAGTGTGGCACTGGGGTTTGAAACCTCAACTCCCACCCCTCATACAAACATACAAATTTGCCAGCAGATAAAGGCCTAGAGGTCTATCAAGTCTGCTCAAATATGCAGCTAGCACCCTTATTCTGCAGCTCTTCCACCCTTCCCCTTCATTAACCCTCCCCCTTGTCCTGTCCCATCCTCGTTTGAAGCAGTCCACTGTTCTACTGCATACCACTTCAGCAGGTAATGCATTCCACCCAGCCACCACCCTCTCTGTAAAGTGTCTCCTCATCTCCCTCCTGAACCTTCCTTGCTCCAGTCTCATATCATGGCCCGTGGTGGCCCTCCCTTCCCTTACTTTGAACAGCCCCTCTGTATCAGTCTTGTTTATTCCTTTCATGTATTTAAAGGTTTCAATCATGTTACCCAGTCTCTCCTCTCCTCCAGTGAGCACATGTTCAACTCCTTCAACCTCCTCTCGTATGATAAGTCCCCCAGACCCTTGATCATCTTGGTCACTCTGTGCTGCACTCCCTCCAGTAACTTAATGTCCCTGTTCAGATACGGACGCCAGTACTGCACGCAGTACTCCAGGTGTGGTCTAACTAATGACCTATACAGTGGCAGAATCACCTCCCCCCTCCTTGAGGATATACCCCTTGCAATACAACCCAGCATTTTGTTGGCCTTTGCAGCTGCCTTCCTACATTGTGCCGAGCTGTTCATTGACCCTGTAATAGGCACCCAGATCCTTCTCCTCCTCTGTCTGGGCTAGCTGCACTCCCCTAGCTGGTAACTCCTCCTTGGGTTCTTCATCCCAAAATGCAGCACCTTGCACTTTTGGCATTAAAGCCCAGTTGCCAGGTGTCTGACCAGGTTTCAAGCTTTGCCAGATCAT
The DNA here is from genome assembly GCA_016271365.2 of Neoceratodus forsteri. Lineage (NCBI taxonomy): Eukaryota > Metazoa > Chordata > Ceratodontiformes > Ceratodontidae > Neoceratodus > Neoceratodus forsteri. The sequence continues at coordinate 92,593,903 of CM028132.1, read as the reverse complement.
CCTGCAACCCTGCCATCCCCTAGGTCATCCACCACCACACCTACCTTGGTATCATCAGCAAAACAGACTGATCTTGCTCTTAATGTCCCACGATATGTCTGCAATGAATATCCCAAACAATACTAGTCCCAGCACTAAGCCCTGTGGAATACCACTCGTCACTGCCCTTGGGTGTGAGAGCTCCCCACCCACCACCACCCTCTGTTGCCTTCCCTGCAGCCAGTTTCCTACCCATCTCACCAGCTTTGCACCCGCCCCTGTGCCTACTAACTTCCTTCCGAGCCTTCCATGTGGCACCGAGTCGAATGCCTTACTGAAGTCCAGATACAGGACATCCACTGCATGGTCCCTGTCCAGCTGCCTAGTTACCCAGTCATAGAACTCGACCAGGTTGGTTTGGCAGGATCTGCCACGTATGAAGCCATGCTGTCTGCTGTCCTGTAGTCCTTTGGCCTCTAGGAGGGCCACCAGCCTCTCCTTCAGGATAGTCTCCATTAGCTTACCCACGATAGATGTGAGGCTCGCTGGTCTGTAGTTTCCCGGTTCATCCTTGGGGCCACTCTTGTGGAGCAAAAGCATGCCTCATGCAGCAAAAGGAAAAAACATAAGGGTTTTGGGTCTCCAGAGTCCTGCCATAATCAGTGGTGGTGTCTTCCTTGGAGTAGTCAGCCGAATGCTCATCCCTCCACCAGCCCGTAGCCTCTAGTCTGAAGCACAAGGTGCAGCTCCAAGCCAGTGCCCCACAGTGATACACTCTTCAAAGTAGAGAAGAGTGTTTCGCCACATGCTGACAACACAATTTGTTGTAGCAGGCTTTGCGTGAAGAAAGTAGACCACATGTGGTCTTTGCACAGGGTTGACAACCCCAAGCCTCCAAGGACCCAAAACCAAAATATTTTTGTAACCCCTTGCAAATGGGGTTCCGGATGTGCCTGGCGCTGGGGTTGGTCACCGGCCTAGAGCCGTTTGGATGGAGACCGGGGAGTGTTTTGGGGTGTCCAGTGCTTGTCCCTTTAAGGGCTGCCTGTTGCAGAGGGCTGTGACCGAGGCCATCTGACAGCATTGACCCCGACCTCTGGGTGGAGGCACCGATCGCGGTCTGGGCCCCTTACCCTCCCTCAGAAGGGGCAGACAGGGGCAGTAGCCCTAAGGTTGTCTGAACCCGACATACGAGCCCTGTGCCAGAAATTTGATAAAGAAGAACAAGAGTCTCTTGACACGGTGGATTGTGTGGTAGATTGTTTGGGGCCACCGGAAACCTGTATACTTGCCGCCTACTGCCATTTCTCTGCATTGGACATCAGCTCCCTGCCGCAACTCAACAATAATGATCTCCAACAGGCTCAATCCTGTGACCCTATGATAAAAACGGCAGTAGAGGCTTTGCAGGCTGGAAGAGATGTACCCAAACTACATTCCACTGACTTGCGGACTACCTTATTGTATAAAGAAGGGCCCAAATTAAAGCTGGTTAACCAACTACTATATAGAGAGACTGAGTAAGGAGGGCCGGGGGCTGCGACAACAACTGGCGCTGCCCTCAGTTTTCAGAGAACCAGTCCTAAGGTCATTGCATAACCAGATGGGGCACCTGAGCATAGATCAAACACCTGACTTGGTACAAGCTTGATTCTACTGGCCAAAGATGAGTGGGGATGTGGAACAGTATGTCAAAACCTGTGGCCGTTGTTTGCAAAGAAAGGCGCTACCCCAGCGAGCTGCTCCACTGGTCAACATTACTACTAGTGCTCCTATGGAACTGGTCTGTATTGATTTCCTGAGTCTCGAGCCTGATTTGAGAAGTGTTAGCAACATATTGGTGGTCACTGATCATTTTACCCAATCTGCGCACAGGCTTTTCGACCAAGGACCAGAGCATAACTACAGTGGCTAAGATACTTGTTGAGAATTTTTTTGTCCACTATGGGGCTCATGGCGATTCATTCCGATCAAGGAAGGGACTTTGAGTCTCGCTTGATTAAGAGATGCTATCTTTGTGGGGGTATGCAAGTCATGAACCATCCCCTACCACCGCAGGGAGATCCTCAGCCTGAAAGGTTCAATCGTACATTGTAAAGTGCCCAGCATGTCAAGCAATCGAAAGATAAATAGAGATGGAGTCAGATTAGCACTCTAGTTCATGCCTACAACTGTACAAAAAGTGATGCCACAGGGTTCTCCCCTTATCGACTGATGTTTGAAAGAGAGGCTAGATTGCCAGTGGATGTGAGTTTTGGGGTTTCCCCTGATGGGATGCGAGCAGAAAACCCATCTACAGTACATACAGAAATTAAAGGCCCAACTAAATCATGCCTATCAACTGGCCCAGACCATGGCTGCTAAACGAAATCTGGCTAACAAGGAAAGATATGACAAAAAAGTGAAAACAGTAGAGTTGAGAAAAGGGGATAGAGTGTTGAGAAATTTGGGACTGCATGGCAAACATAAAATTGCCGACTGATGGCACCATCTCCCCCATATTGTGGGGGGACAGCTGGCGGGCCTACCTGTGTATAAAGTGCGGCCTGAAAAAAATTCGAAAGATGTGAAAACCACACACAGAAATAAAGATCTGCCCAATTGGCAGCAGATGATTGAAGTTGAACCTTCCTCTACCCCTCCTTCAAGGCCCGTGACCAGATCTGTTACTAAGAAAGGGACCAAGCCTGTGCAGCTTCAACCAGTCCGCAAGGGGCCTTGTCCAGCCCCACAGAAGAAGATGGTCTACACCAGTGTCAGAAGACAGCGAAGATGATAGTGAATACTATCCCTCTTATGAACTAAGTCAATTGTTTCGGGGCAATCCCCTTGTTAACTCAGGAACTGAAGCCGGCCCATCTGTGTTAGTGGAGCCCTCTACTTTATCCCCGGAGGAAATGCCTCCCGAAAATGAATGGGGTAGCAGACAAACTCAAGGGGCAGAGTCCTTAGGCTTGGCTGAATTATCCGACTTTTCAGAAGGAGAGTTTGTGTGTGTGGGGGAGAACAAGTCCATGATATGCCTGAAACAGAAGAGTATTTTGAATGCCCTGATGGTTCCCCTTAGTAACTGGACAGCCCTAGATGAGCCCAGTGTGGTGGGTTCAGGGATGAAGGTCACACCCTGATAGTATTATGAATGTCGAGCCTGATCCCTTGAAGGGACCTTGTTGCTGATGACTGACATGGGGGTGGAGTCAGGGCCTGTTACAGAATCCCCCGAGATGATCCGGCCGACAAATTAGGCCAGTAATAAAGTTAAGCTATGAATCTCTGGGTCCACCAGTGGATCTGCCTTTAAATGTGGTTCACAAAGGGGTATATGTGTCCCCAAGTTCTTTGCCTAAGTTAGCCTTGACAGATAACTCCAGACTGTTAGTGGTGCCCTTCACGAGTGATGCCCCTGCTTCAGGGGACCCAGGGGTACCTAAAAGACGACAGATTCCCTCAGCCTGGGTGTCATGGGTAGGAACTATTGATTGTGTTAAAACTAAAGTAATAGTTTATGTGTAGAATGTGTAAAGGTTATGATATTTTGTAAATCCAATGTTTAAATGAGTAAAATGAGAATGTGATATGCTATTCATTGGTGTTTACCTAAAGCGTATGAGGCATATACTTGACAGACGTAAAAGCTTTTCAGGCCAAGGAGGTGTAATCCCCTGCAAGCAGGGTTCGGATGTGCCTGGTGCTGGGGTTGGTCACCGGCCTAGAGCCGTTTGGATGGAGACCCAGGGTGTTTTGGGGTCTCCAGTGCTTGTCCTTTAAGGGCTGCCTGTTGCAGCCGTAAATAATTGAGCTGGGAGGGGTCAGAGTGTTGCATGCTTGAGTCCTGCCTGGGCTAAGGATGATCGCTCAGTTTCTGCCACTGTTGTGTGCAGAGGAGCTTCGCTTAAAAGATGTGATTGTTTGCTTGAAATAGTGTAAAACTAATGATAACGTAGCTGTTCTAACCTGCCTTCCTTTGCAGCATGGACTGTTGATTGCCTCCTCCATTTTATTCCCGAACTGTTGAAATGGGCCAATCAGTACCTGGGGACCCAGCAGAGCTGATTGATCAATCAAGGAGCTGCTTGTATGGGAGAGAGGTATTATGGGCCATGGTGCTTTTTCGCACCACTGAGAAGCTAAAGAAAGTGACTGGCAGGTCTCGCCAGCCAATTGGATCGGGTCGCGCCTGAGCTGGAGGAAGAGCCCCTTGTTGTTGGGGGCAGATTAGTTGTGACTGAGGGGGAGTGAGGAGCGTCTGTGCTTCTGCGCTGTGAGTGTTCGCGCAGGAAGCGCGTGAAGGCCTGAAGCGGCCGTTGGTGTCTACGGGGTTCCAGCGGACTAAATCCATCGGCGGCCGGTCAGAGGAGGCTGTGCTTTGTGCAGCTACCCACCAGGCTCGATCTGTAGGAGGACTGGAGAAAATTGCTGATTTGCGCTCGGTCCAAAGAAAAGTGGAAGCTGCCGTTGCAGAGTTTAGTGGCTGTGGAAGTCTAGAGATCCTAAAGCTGCTGCCTGGTGTGGTACCCCTCTGTTGTCGTTGTTGGCCATATAGATGTGAGAGAAAGGCTGAGGAATTCAGGCTCAGCCCTGCAATGTTGGAGGACTCAGTAGTGACTGAAGTTTGTGAGTACTAAATCAGGGTAGCTCCCTGCCAAGTGTGCAAACAGTGGAAACAACTGTGTTGCTGTACTGCTGACTGCTTAGTCAAGCGTTCTTTCGATACTGACTTGCTCAGGATTGTAATACTTCTGTGTGAAGGGCCCCAACCAGCTGCCATGTTTGGACTAGCCGTTAGGGCTTGGGTACCCAAGGACAGTAAAAGTGTAGGGTTAGGCCTGTGCACAGAGCCATAGATATGTAACTATAGCATAAGCCAATCAACCTGATCCCCCCCCCTTTTTGTTATCTACCTTTTAATAAATCAGATCTGTGTGTTGCATATACACCCTGGCTGGTTTGTGCATTCTGTTTGAACTGCTGATTGGAGACTGTGATATAACTATCTTATTTTACAGGGGATCCTTGGAGTGAGCCGAGAGACACTACCAGGGGGGGTAAGTGTATTGGTAAAAAGCCTGGTTGGTACCCAGTGTGAGCCACTAGTGGAGGAAGTGGGGGGTTGCAGTAACCCAGAAGGCTGTGACCGAGGCCATCTCGACAGCATTGACCCCGACCTCTGGGTGGAGGCACCCGTCCACGGATCTGGGCCCCTTACCCTGCCTCAGAAGGGGCAGTAGCCCTAAGGGTAGCACCCCCTAGGGGTTACTTTTTCCATTTGCTGCTTGGGGGAGGATTAGGCTTGGAAACCCTAATGCCACATTTCCCTACTTCTGTGGTGTCAGGTTACCTTAACTGGTGCATTACAGTTTTTGGGAAAGAAATATATTTTTTTTTTTTTTTTAATGACATAAGAAATCACACAACCTTACTGACTAAGCATGCCCGACCCCCAGTAAATACAACTCTACTTACCGAGGCACCAGGTTAATATGAAGCAGTAGCTCTGTAACAAAACACTTCCTACAAGGCATGTGTTCCCTATTCAGGCACTGTAGGCACTAGAATGAATGCTAGCTGGCAGGTTAATCAATCTGAAAGACAACTAACAGGCACCATTTCTATTTTTTGTGTGAACTTTCTTTTGTTCCAGTCACTGGCTGCTAGGCCCCCTCAGGCGAAACCCACTCGAATGGTACTAGTGTCTGGCCTGAATCCCACCTGGCCAAGGAATGGGGACACAGACCTCTCCACCGCTGCCCTGAGGAGAGCCCCCACCCCTGGGACCACTGTCATCCTCCCAGCAACCAGGGTCTTCCATCATCTTGTCTGTCACCCCCAGAGGCAGTCAACGTGCAATGTCAGCATGTGAGCCCCTCCTGCAGAGTGCTGTATTCTGAACATCCATTTCCCTTGGTTCTATGTGGAGGCCACAGTCCGAATTTTACAGTTATGGCCATATGTAAATATTCTCCATTAACATGCAGCAATGCAGAAATCTTGACTGATTTAAGCCGAAATTTTAAGTTAGAAAGATACATTAGTATTAAGAAACATGTACTTGCAGGCAGTATCTCAATCCCAGCAGCAGCCATGCAGGGACATGGGTTTGGGAGTGGACTAAGGAACTGGCTGGGCAGCCCACATGGTGCTAAGCTACTACTGCAGCACGGCAGAGCGCCCAGCTGGGGAGGGATGGTGCTGGGTTCTGCAGGCACAGCAACCCCACACAATATGTCAGGGGACCTTAAGCCTCCACAAGGGGCCTGCCACGTGCACACAAGGCAGGCAGCCAGCATGGCTGAGTGCCAGAAAAGTAGAGAGGAGCTCTACGAGGGGGAGAAAACCACAAAGCTGCCCGGATACCAGTCAATGGCACACACTGGCTCTGTGCCATATGAAATCCCATGGGGTGGTAAGTGGTGACAGTGGCAGTCTGGGAGATTGTCAGTGGATACCACCACCACCACCGGGCTGGGCAAACAGCACAGGAGGAAAAAAGCTCTATAGGAGGAACAAAAAATATAAACCAATCCATGGTCTCTGTCCTTGTAAGACACTCACGAGTTAGCCTACCAGTGCTACTCCATTCTATATCTCCACAGTATGAAGAGGTCCTTCTAATTTACCTAGATCAAGGGCCCTGTTGAGAGTTCTTGCATGTTTTGATTATACTTATGTAACACCTAGACTGCGCTAATGTCCTGTGTTGCTCTCACTGAATGCACCTCTGCTGGAGAGTCAGGGATCAGTGTTTTCAGGGTTCATATCTTCTGAGCTTGTGAGCCTGCACCACTGACCAACTGTCCCCATCATGAAGTTCACGTTTGGCTACACTCCCAGCTTTGGCTGGTACATCTGCAATCTGCTATTACAGCTACACAAAGGCATATGTTCAGAACCTATTTTTGTACAGACTTTATTCACATCTTTCAGAGGAGCTATTAAAGCAGCAGTGCAGGACAGTGTTGACATTTGACCTATACTTTATTAGGTTGCCCTCATCTCCCGACCTGCAAGATACCCCTTTCTCCTCAGCCTGAATTCATGTTACTATTTTTTTTTTTTTTTTTAAACTGAAATAATAGCGCCCATGGTAAAAAGGCAGAGTTTGTTCTCCTATAAACCAGTAGACACTATGGAAATGTCTTACGAATGTTCAAAGAGAGACTAGGAGATTGTCATCAGTATCTGTATGACTGAAGACACAACTGTTTCTGTTGCCCTCACTATGTGAAGTGTACTTTCATGATTATTTCTGTAACTGTATTTGTCTCAAGGACTAAATAAAAATGAGCACTCTTTTTAATAGGGCTCAGACCAGATTTTCATCACTAATCTACATTGTTTAACACTCATTGTTTAAGATCACGTTTCTTGTGATTATAATGAACTAGCATGTAGCAGACACTGCTCCCTGACCTTAACAGAAAACAGGAGTACAAAGACAGCTAACTGAGGAAAACCTAGTTCGAGCCAAATTAAAAAAAGAATGGTCCTTTTATCATTTCAAATGTGAAAAAAGTGCAAAGCAGACTCAAAAATTGGAAAGAAGGGTAGTCTATAAATCATGGCATAAGGGGATCTGAAACAGAATAAAAAGTATAGGTCAAAATTTTCACTGCTGTCAGGCACTGCTGCTTAAAATAAAATAAAAAAAAATATATAAAAAATCAGTCCTGTCTGTGCTGCTGAATGTTAAAGATCATTATGGGGTGCTAGAGACATTATCCAGGTAGGATACCCTTTCTGTAAAGCTCAGCATATCTGCTCAGCAATTTACTTCGAAGACACCTTGAGCCACAAGGTGGATGGCTAGAAATGCAACAGACCCACCAAGGCAACAAATGAAAGTCATGGGCATAAATATAGAAAAGACTAAATTCAAGAAAGATGATTCTGCAATCCACAAACTTACTAAAATGGTGGTGGAGACATTGCGAAGCGCTGGCTTCCCTGAACAAGCCATCCTTTCGCCTCTGGCAACAATATCCCCCCCATCATGCAATGCAATCAAAGTCATCAATGACCAGCTCCCATCAAGTCTATCTGGCCTACTGGCCCCAAAATGCTCAGGTAGACAGCTCCGCACCTCCTGGAAGAACCCAGGGTAAGGACCACAGCTGGTAGCAAATCCTTTGCCCATGCAGCTCCTGTATTGTGGAACAAGCTCCCTGACCACCTTCTGCACGGGACTACGTGAGCACTTGCTGGAAGAGACTACTTGCTCCTGCACCTGAACACAATACAGCAAGGCTATTAGCCACACTACAGACTTAAAACCTAGTCTTCCCGTATCACAAATATAATCAGAATCCTTCGCCAACATCAAGTAGAAAGCGAGCTACCCACTGCTCATGTTCTGCATTAACCCACCCTAGGCTGAAGATCCAGTTCCAGTGCGATTGAACAATGGACTTTCCCTCCGGGAACAGTTCGATACTCTAGTGAAATGTCTTGAATATAACCCAATGTCTGCGCACTCATGTACAGTATATTATAAGATCTCATGTAATTAATTCCAGGTCACCCCTGAAAAAGGGACCCTTGGGGCCCAGTGGGCTTACCTGGTTATCAAAATTGAATAAATAAAAATTACTGGAGAGGGACAAGTGGCCTGTGACCATGCAAGCAGCTGTTACTACCGTAACATAGGAAAATGCAGAATTTCTAGGCCCCTTAGAGGCATTGGAAAACAAAGTCCGTGAAAGCAATCTGCGTCTGGTAGGACTGCCAGAGAGTGACAGTTTAAGACTTTGTAATCAAATGGCTACAATCCTCTGTGGTAGTTCCTGGGTCCTTTGCATAGTCCTCCTTCCACAGAGGACTACAGAGTAAACCCCAGAATAAGGCCTGCCAAGGTCACAATCCTGAACTGTGCTGCTCTGGACTTCTGGGGGCCAAGATCAGGGACACATTTCTGATGACTGCTTATGTGGCATATCCACTAAATCAAAAAGAGGGACACAAAGGTATTTCCAGGCGCTCATTTCAAACCTAAGCTCAGTGAAAAAAAAATCTGATGGGGTAGGACATCTTCCGAGCTTTAGGAACTGTCCATTTGTTTTTGTTACCTGCCAGATGGATGATCACCAATGGCGGCAAATCCTGACAGTTCACTGACCGAAAGATGCGAGCCGGTGGCTAGAAAAGACAAGAGGCAGTGTTGTGGCGAAGACCACCAAGAAACCAGCACCCAGAGGAGGATAAGTCTGGCGAGACCTGATCAGTGTTTGAAACAGCAAGTCATGAGCAACTGCACACACACACCCCCACCACCGGACTTATTTGGTTCAGGGGTGGGACGCTTCTTAAAGGAGTTTCTCGTGCTTTTCGTGAACATAAATCTTTCAAATTACATATATCTTTCTGCCATACAGTTAGCTTCCAGCAGAAATTTTTCTGGGCTTTGGCAAGATACTACAGCGTGGGCCCCACATAGTGGTTTCACCACATTTACTAGTTTTCTCTGCAGAGTTTTTTTGGGGGAGGGCTGATGGTCCTGAATAATGGCAGTTTACATGTGTGCTGAAGTGTGCATTTAAAATGTTCCATGGTTTTACACTGTAGTTTCCTTTCAAGTTACATTACTAGGGATGTTTGTGCAGAGTTTTACAAGGAAAAAAAATTACTCACCTATAACCATAGTTCTAGAAGTGGTAGAGAGTTCACATCCACACGTGAATTCTCCTTTAACGAACTGTTCTTGCTGGACAGTCTGCAACCTACGCTCCTCCTACCACCCAGATGATATATCTTTTAGCTCCGCCCTGTGATGTCAGATCCCGCATGTTAGAAGCGGGGCTCCACGAGTCATTTGCCTGGAGAGGTCGGGTGGATGGTGTGGATGTGAACCATATACCATTTCTATAACTACTTTTACAGGCAAGTAACCTATTTTTCTAGGGCTGTGGATATGGTTCATTTATCCACACATGAGCAGTCTTCCAATAGTTCTCCAGGAGGAGGGGGCAAGGTGTGAACCCCTATTTTGCAAACAAAGACTGGAAAACGGGGACACAAATGCATCCTGGTGTGACCGAAGGTCGATGCAGTAATGGGAAATAAAGTGTGCGCTTACTTCCATGTAGCCTCCCTACAGATCTCCTGTATGGGGACATCCTAAGCAGCCACAGAGGCAGCATGTCTGGTGAAATGATCCCCAAGCCATAAGAAGGTTCTGTACCAGCCAATCTATAGCAGAGGTCAATGCACCAGATAATCCACCCACCAATTGTCTGCTTGGCTGCCAGTCTGTCAGGTGCGGCTTCAGCATGACAAAGAGCTGGTGAGCCTCACCGAACTCCAGCTGTATGCTCTCTATCAGAGTGCTCGCCACAGGTCCAAAGTATCCTACGGTCAGCCTCCGAAGATGGGCTGATTAAGTATACCAGTAAGTTAAATCACCTGGTTAAAGGTGAACTACAACCTATGGAAGCTTCAGGTGGGCGAAGGACTACCTTGCCCTGTAAGAAGACTCCATCAAGAGCACCTGGAGCTCACTGATCCATCTGGCAGAAATGATAGCGGCAGGCTTCCATGACAGAAATTACATTTCACACCTGGGTGTAGGCTCAAAAGGCTTGTCCACGAGCACTGACAAAACCAGCAACAGATTCCACGGTGGTGGTGGTTCATGTACCGGTGGGTTCAAGTGGTTAAGACCTTTAAAAGCACCACCTGACCACCTTCTCCTGCGCTACCGTTTGCATACCAGCCTGTGCCCAGTATGCAGAGATGGCTGCAAGGTGCACCCTAAGTGTTAATCTCAGCCCTAGCCGGGAGACTGACCATAGACAGTCCAGGATGCTAGCCAAGGGGCATGCAAGGAGACCAAGCTCCTTGCCCTGGCACAAAATGGAAAATCTTTTCCATTTAAAAAGCACTGCATCGATTAGTCGACTCCTTTTGAGATGCCTCCACAATGTGGACCACACTGTCTGGCAGTCCCAAAGCCTGGAGCTCCACCTGCTCCGGCACTCTCAAGATCATCCACACCTTGTCCCACCACACCTTGACCATTACTTTGTTGATCAAAGGGAAGGGAGAGAACGTATACAGGAGGCCTGGGGTCCAGGATCTTGTGAAGGCATCCCCTAACAGTGCCCCAGACTGATGGGGCAGGCACAAAACAGCCTCAGTTTTGCCTTCTCCCTGGAGGCATAAGGTCAACCAGAGGTGCCCACAGGGAGAACAGGTGGGTCACCACATCCGTGGCAGAGACCACTATACAACACCTCGCCCACCTGGCTAAGGGTATCCACCAGCTGGTTGTTGGCTCCCCATGACATGAAGTTCCAGGAGATCCGCACTCAAGCTGCTAACAAGGGTCCAGTGCAGAGGGCCTCCCACCATGAAGGAAGGAAGTGTGTGAGTTTGTCTCAAGTGTACTTGGTATCCCAAGCTTCTAACTTGAAACAATAACATTCTTTATCTGAGAGAGTCTGCCAATTCTGCAATCTTGCACCAATTCCAAAGAAATCATGAAACGAGACTTCATCTCAGTACCAAGTTTTTATTCTACTGATAGGCCTTTATGCGATATGTCATTTATACGGACTTATTAATGCTAGGTCCTCTTTATACAGTTTATTTTTATTCTCTTTGCATCACTGTTCACCATTTCTTCTATGCTGGTACTAACATATCCTATGTGCATACTTCTCCCAAAGTCCGACTGCTTCCACTCTACTCCTTGCTCAGGGCTTCCACATTATGTCATCCCATTAGACCAAGAGCAACCATTTTGTCATCAGTGAGGGCATGAAAAGCAGACACCACAGTCAAATCCATCTTCACCAAGGAGAACAGCAGGCCTGCATCCATAAGGGACAGGAGGTAATCCAAGACATGACAGATGGGATACTTTTATTCAGCTGACTGGCCGTACGCCAGACTAAAACATTTCCATTTCTGGTAGTGCGTGCATCACGCAGACCACTTTCCAGCCACCAGTAGAACAGATGTAACCACAGGGAACACCTCAAAGAGGGAGAGTGCTACTCAGAAGCCAGATTGAGGTGCAGGGATTGAAAATCCAGGTGCACCAGCGAGCCCTGCTCTTGCGACACTTGAGCCCTAGGGAAGCAGGATGGGGAGGGGGGGTCCACTGCCAATTACTGTAGCATGGAGAACCAAATTAAGGCAGTGGTCTCCACCCTCGGCTTGACCAGAACCCTTTGGATCAAAGGGAGTGGGGTAAAGGTGTACATGGACCTCCCTTTCCAGAAGAGAAACAATAAGTCTCACCAGAAACCTCTAGGCCCTGGAGAGCGCGAGCAAGCAGAAATGTAGCAGTTTTGTGTTGTATGGAGACAAAAGGTCACTATCCAGGTGACCCTAATTTTTGAAGAGGTCATCCACAACGAAGTCCAAGAATTCCCACTTGTGGGGCATCTCCCAGGACCTGCTGAGGCAATCCATACATGTTCCACTGCCAAATGCCAGATCAGTTTCCCTGCAAAGAGGATAAAAATAAAATCTACTTGACAGTTTATGTAGTTCATCAGTAAAATGTGGTCCATATGATCAGAGGCCGACCCTGAAGAAGGGCTGTGAAGGCTGGCAGGCCAAGCATAACAGCCCCATCGCCAGAATATTGCTGTAGCAACAAGGTCCAAGGAGGACTATTGGCCCTGGTCCAAAACGGGCAGAGATGGGCATCCCATCTGGAGTCAGAGGAGTCAGTCAGCACTAGGAGTGATGAGGGACAAAGGAATAGAGACCCCGTCTCCCCAGCTGGAGCAGTCCAACCACCATAAAAGGGACTGATAAACAGGAGTCACCTGGATGAGACACTCCAGATCGTCCCAGTGTTAAGCCCACTGGATACGGAGGAACCACAGTGTAATCCTGATATGCAACAGATGAGTGGGAGTCAGGATCACAGCAACCTTCAGGCCAATCAGCCACAGTAGGCACTTAGCTGAGACATAATTACCAGATGAGACTAAGTGAGCTTGGGCAACCAATGCCACTGCACAGTACAGTGGAAGTACCACCCTGCCCACCCCTCTGTACAGAACAGCTCCTATGTATTGGAGCCTCTGACATAGAGTAAGCACGGACTGGCTCATTTTAAACAGAACGCCCAGCTGCTTGAAGAGCCGTCTGGTACGGAACAGTGTGTAAATTATAACAGGGCCTTCAGCAGCCAATCAAGGTACGGGAAAACATATAGGTCTTCCATATGGAGGGCTGCTGCAAAGGCTGCAAAGCACATGATAGACATGCGGTGCGGATGATAAGTCAAAGGGCAATACATGAAACTTACAGTGAGAGCCCTGAAGCATAAATCACAAGTATTGTCTGTGGGACTTTTAAGGTAAGCACCCTTCATGTCCAGAGCACACAGGCAATCCCCCTGTAGCAACAGGGGCAGAAGGGAATGAAGGGAGACCATCCAGAACCTCCTGTATTCTACAGACAGGTTGAAGCATCAAACTACTGGAGGGGGTACAGCGCAGGGTAACAAAAATGATCCTGGGGTTGGGGGACAGACCATATGAGGAGAAAGAGCTCAATATGTATACTCTGGAGGAAAGAAGGGAGAGAGGGGATATGGATTGAGACCTTCATGTACCTGAAGGGTTTGAACAAAGTAGACACCAGGCGTATGTTCAATCTGAAAGGTGGAAGGGAAACCAGGGACACTATGAAGCTGGAAGGGGAAGGTTCAAGAGGAACTGATGAGGCACTATTTCACAGAAAGGGTGGGCAGCTTTGCCACAGGAAGTTGTATTGTTGGGTGTTGGGGGCTTCAAGAGGGGTGGGACTGATTCAAGGAGGTACAAATCAGGAGGGTGGGAGATGGGGAGGCATAGTGAGGGAGGGGCAGCAGCAATCTAATGGCCTGAAGTGCTGCACACACTTGAGTAGACTAGATGGACCCGAATGGCCTGCCATCGGCTGGCAATTTCATATGTTAGTAGGCCCAGTTCTAGGAACGAGGTGCAAATCCCTGTCCATTTCAGTATCCCCAATTCAATTCAGCTAGTTCTATGACCCTTGTGTGGAGGGGGGGTGAACTTTCTCAAGCAAAATAGTTAAGATACCTTGGAGGACATCTGTTCGGTAACAGGATGAATTGGAGGGATAGAGAGGCGCCTAGGTGTGTCCTCTTTAAACCACTTTAATGCTTTAATGCCAAAAGTACAAGGTGCTGCATTTTGGGATGAAGAACCCAAGAAGGAGTTACCAGCTAGGGGAGTGCAGCTAGCCCAGACAGAGGAGGAGAAGGATCTGGGTGTGCTCATTATAGGGCCAATGAACAACTCGGCACAATGTAGGACGGCAGCTGCAAAGGCCAACAAAATGCAGAGTTGTATTGCAAAGGGTATATCCTCGAGGAGGGAGGAGGCGATTCTGCCACTGTATAGGTCATTAGTTAGACCACACCTGGAGTACTGCGTGCAGTACTGGCGTCCGTATCTGAAGAGGGACATTAAGTTACTGGAGGGGGTGCAGCACAAAGTGACAAAGATGATCAAGGGGCTGGGGGACTTATCATATGAGAGGAGGTTGAAGGAGTTGAACATGTACTCACTGGAGGAGAGGAGAGACATGGGTGACACGACAAACCTTTAAATACATGAAAGGAATAAACAAGACAGGTACAGAGGGCTGTTCAAAGTAAGGAGGGAGGACCACCACGGGCCATGATATGAGACTGGGCGAGGAAGATTCAGGAGAGAGATGAGGAGACACTTTTAGAGGGTGGTGGCTGGGTGGAATCGTTACCTGCTGAAGTGGTATGCAGTAGAACATTGGACTGCTTCAAACGAGGATGGGATAGGACAAGGGGGAGGGTTAATGAAGGGGAAGGGTGGGGCAGCTGCAGAATAAGGGGTGCTAGCTGCACATTCGAGCAGACTTGATAGACCTCTAGACCTTTATCTGCTGGCAAATTTCGTATGTTCGTAAACCACCTACAGTACCCAAACATCTGTCATGATCTCCCCTCCACTTAGGAAAGAAGCAGGAAATGCAGTCTCCCAAGAATCCCCATCTGCAGGGGCTGGGGGAGGCAGAAGGCTCCAGGGTGGTCTGTGCACTGCCAATAATCACATCACTGGTGACCCTAAAATGGACAGAAGCAAAGGGGCCTAAAAGGTGGCAGAAGTTTGCTTGGACCCGTGGCCAGGAACTCTGGAGTAGCCTCTACTACGGCAGGCATAGGGCCTACAAAACTAACCTCTGCCAGACCCCCCAAAAGGCTTGGATTTAAAATACGCAGGACGGAGAGTTATTTTCAAAGTCTAATCCCATAGAGCAGATTAAACAATGGTGCCAAAAGCTGCTTACCTCTAAAGAGAGCATTAAGACACTTGCTGTACATCAGCTGCAAACATGTAGCCATGAGTGCCAGTGAAGGCAGATGCCAGAGCCGCACAAGCCGAAACACAAGATGCATTGTGAGCCAGTCTTAATAGGTGCCTAACTTCCAAACCATGGGCAACAGTCTACTAGACTTCAGTTTGGGCTGGTCCATCAGGCATCCTGTCAAGCCACAGACTTCCAGACTATTCGGATATTTAATCTACTGTACTTCATCGAACAGAACCCGCCCTCAGATAAAAGCCTCAGGTAATGAAGCATGCTTTTAACAAAAACTGCCCTCAAAATAGTAGCTGTGGCTTCTAGCCAGGGTTGAAGTCATGTCAGATAAAACTCTGCACATGGGACTCCGATTTGAATGTCCGTATATATGATTATTGTATTTCATGTTTTTTGTACTTATTTTGCTATGAAGCAGACCAGTAACATTACTTTATCATATTCAGGATGTGTAATATTTTCTTTCACACTTATGAATTTGATTTTGCAGTACAAGCCGCCCTCAAATACTAGCCGCAGGTCACAATAAAAAAAATTTTTAATAGAAGCCACGGCTTCTATTTGATGAAATATGGTAAGCCTTATAGTTGCCAATTCTGAGGCCAAGGGACACAGAAGCATAAGTCCTCTTGCCCATCACATCCAATGTCCTAGATTCTTTATCCAGAGGAAGGCAGCTCATATGATAATGGAGCTTTAGACCAGTCATGAGCAGTCAATAGGACTACCAAGTTAGTCACAGGCTGCAAAACATAGAAACTCAGAATTCTACAGCAAATGAGGACCGTTTGTCCCACCTAGTCTGCCCATTCCTACCTGATGGATAAGCTGCAGCTCCCAGTTAACCAACAGCCTATTTCCTCCTACCACCCACTAGAATTGCCTTCGCTGTCCCATGCATTCTTGAATTCCTCCACTGACTCCACCTCCTCAGGAAGGCGGTTCCATGTATCCACAACCTCTCTGTAAAACAAAAACAAACAAAAAAAAAATACTTCCTCACATCACCTCTGAGCCACCCCACCCCAAATATCCTCAAATTGTGTCCCTTGTTCTTATAAAAACAAAGCATAATAAGGCTTGGCAGATGAGGCAGGATATTGCTCGCCACCTTCTGAGGCACAGCAGGCAGGGCACTGGGGCAGTGCTAATCAGTCCTGGTGGCATCCTCCAATGCTCATCATAGTAGGCAAGGAAGGCCTCTAAAAACTTCAGAGAAGTGCTTCTTCGAGTCCACACCCTCTGCTGTGAAGCCTAAACATGGACTAGACCTGCCTTACGAAAGCCTAAAAAAAAAAAAAAAGCAAGCCTCAGGGCGAGACCAAGAAATATACTGAACACCATCCTCACTGCAGGAAAAGAGAGATGGAACCCACCACACTGGTGGTGTTAGTGGGGCCGGGGGTTCTATCATCTTCATAGTCTTCCTCCATCAGGTCTGGGTTATACTCCAGCTCCTCTTTGTCGACAGGGGCTGGCAGTGGGCCAACAGGAGGAGGAGTACCCAAGGGAGCTCATGTAGATGAAAAGCAAAGGCCCTAGGCCCAGCTGTGGCACCATATTAGGAACAAAATCGGCATCAGCGGTGGAGCTTGCAGTAAAAGCTATGAAAAGAGTGCATACACAGTCTGAAATCACAGCTTTGCATAAACTGCCTCCCAAGGGGTAGATTATGACAGAACAGCTGATGGGACAGTGTTCTACAGTAGAAATCTTCAGGGAAATCAACCATAAGGAGATTACAGCCAGTGCCAGACCCAGATCTTGATGTCAGGTGCTGGTGGGTGCAGCAGAACCAGATGACAGCCTGGGCCCTGTCTTTCTGCATATCCACCTCTGTCCTCCTTGTGAAGGAGATCTGAAACAGGCAGGAGAGGCATCTTTCTTTATGCCTTGTCAGCATGGTGGTTTTTCCTCCACCAATTGTCCTTTGGATTCCTCCATATGCTTGCTGGTTCCACTGGTGGCGCCATCAACTGCAGGAGTGGTAGGTAGATAGTGAACTAGGAGCAGAAGTAGGGGAAATTGGCATCTCATGCTGCTTATCCTCCATGGCCTTAACTTCTATGTTAGTGTACAAGGCTTTCAGATGACTCCTCCACATGGCCTGCTTCAAGCCCAGACAAATGAGCAGGTCTTAAGGTCATGCTCTGGGCCTCAGTAGCAAAGGTACAGTACAGACTGACAGGAATCACAAGCTCACGCAACACAAGTTTCAAAAGTTTATTTTATTTACAAATGAATACTTATTCTATCCTTCAAGTACATCACAAAACACCAATGTTTTAGGCCCACTACACCCCTTATTCAGGGATACTGGCTACAATCTAAACTTAAGTATAAAATCCATACAATCAGTTGTTTCCAATGTACATAAACTCAGTATATCAGTAATAAAGCCCAATAACACACGCACACACACACACACACACACACACACACCCACCCCCCATAGATCGGATCCAAAACAGTGCGTCAAAATTCCTTACTACATAATCAGTCTGTTCAGAGAAATTATACTAAGGGCTATATCTAATATTAAAGCTTTAGTTTATTTAAAATTAAAAGTTGTGCTCAAGCATGTGTGTGACACTGGCACATTGCTGCTGGAACGTACATGTGTATGCCAGATTTGGACAGGTTTCAGGCACTATATATAGTGGGCCTGCTGTGGCGTCCCAGTGCTCTTACAGCAGGATGTCTAGAGCCCAGACCGGAGACAGCATCCTGAACTCTAAGCCAAATATTTGCAGGCCTTCAGTCGCGTAATTAAGTGATAACATTCAGTCAGCTGGCGTATACAAAGCAATAATCGGTTGGTGTTGGTCACTTTATTTACACCTACCAAAATCAAAATGTTCAAACATCTAAACCTGTTGTATAAATAGAATATGCAGTGGTTCAGTGTGTGATGATGCATTTATCTTGTACAGTTTCCAGTGAGCGCTCATGAGGTTACTTGAGGTAACTAAACTATACAAGATAAATGCATCACACACTGAACATCTCATTTATGCACACATACACACCTGAACGTGGGTTTGGTTTCAGGGAAACTATACAGATAGCTGTGTAGTGTACACACTTAGTAGGATTTGTTATGAATCTACTAGTACAGGCATGGATTGAAAAGTGTCAGAGTGAGCAGAACAAAGGAGGGCAATATAGAGGAGGATTCCAGTATTTTAAAATGCAAACTCAGTTCAATATGTATATCCAGTGCTGCAATGTAATGCTGTTGTCATGGTCACTGTCACAAGAGGGTATATTCAGTGTGGCATGGCAGAGAAAGGAAATGGGTATCGTGCTGGGAAAATAATAAAGTGCAAGAAAATAAGATTTGTGATGTGGAAATGTTTGACAGTGTGCATTACCCACCTCAAGATTTTTCTTCTTCTGAGAGGTGTGAAGTTTGCTATTCGTTGTGAAATGGCTGGAATGGACCGTCTTTCTGATGCCATTTTTTGGTTTTCATTTTGTGGAGTGAATTAATAGATAGTGTCGTTGAGGGCCATTAATGAACTGTGGGCGTGGTTGACTTGAATAACCAACTCTGGGTGTTAGATGTAGTTTGAGAGAGATAACTGATGGCAGTTTCTGTTGTGATTGGCTCACAAGATACCTGTTGTACAATACAATTTCATATCCGCTCTAAATAAAGTTTGTTTCTAGTCTGTGGTCCAGGTGCTCCAGATAATAGCGAGGAGGCACAGAAGTAAGCAACTTTGTTCTAGTAATGTCTTTAGGACTTATCTATATATTTGCCAACAGAATAAACACTTCCGCATCATGTGAATTTATTCTAGTACCACCACTATGAGTGATGCATTAAGTCTGAAACTTTATCGAGCAGAAGTGGTGACATGTATGTTGAATACACAGATTAACTAGAGTGAACACTTTGATCACTACTCAAGTTACCAGGCACACAGGGTGATATATCTGGCATTTTAGGAAAACACAGTAGGTAATCTTTCTGGGTATTTTCTGATAAATGTTTATATCATTTCAGAAATGTACCTTCATTGGGGAAGAATATTTAATATAATGAGGATAACTCCATTTTGTGTTTGCTTACCAGTGTATACAACAAATATTTTTAAATTAACAATAGGATTGAAGATGTGTAGTTCTACGATTGGGTGGCTAGGCACCGGGCCAGGGTAGGCCAGTGGATGCCTCCTTCTAGACTTCAGCAAGATGTTAGACTGTGCCACATCCCAGGCTGAGGAATAAGTTGGTGAGGATGGGGATGGTTATGGTTAGGTGGCTAGGAAACTGGGTAACTAGGCAGTGGCAGAGGGCGATAGTTGGGGGGGGATGGTATCCTCTCCTAGGAGGGTCATCAGTGTGGTTCCATAAGGGTCGATGCTGGGCCCACTCCTGTTTAACGCTTACACCGGACATCAGAAGATGCATCAGGAGTGAGATGGGCCTCTTTGCCAGCGATTCCAAGCTGGGGGCAGTAGTGGATAGGGTGGAGGACAGAAGGGCCCTTCAGAAGGACCTGGAAACCCTTGGGGGGTGGTCTCGCAACTGGTGACTGAAGTTTAACGTTAAGAAGTGTAGGGTTCTCCATTTGGGGCCTAGAAACTTGTCAAGAATACTTTCTGGGAGGAGAAACTGCAAGCTACGGATGGGGAGAAGGGACCTCAGGTGGTGGTGGATGCCAAAATGAACAACTCTGAACAGTGCAGGAGGCGGTGGCCAAAGCAAATAAAATGCTAGGGTGCACTGCAAAGGGATAACTTCCAGGAAGCAGGAGGTGATTCTCCTCTGTATAACTGCCTGGTTAGACCACACCTTGAATAGTGTGTGCAGTTTTGGCGACTGCACTAGGTAAAGGACATTGCACTCCTTGAAAAGGTACAGAGGAGAGTGATCAAGATGATACAGGGACTGGGGAAAAGACCTATGAGGAGACACTCAGGGAGCTTAACACACTCCCTGGAAGAGAGGAGGGACAGAGGGATATGATTGAGGTCTTTAAATACCTTAAGAAGGGTAAATGAGGCATGTCCTGATCAGATTTTCCAGCTACGGAAGGTAGGGACCACCAGGGAGCCTCACCTGAAGCTGGTAGGAGGGAGGCTCAGGGTTGAGACTAACAGATGTTACTTCACTGATAGAATTGGTGGAGCCATGGAATGAGTTGCCAGGAAATTGGTGGAGGGCTTCAAAGGGGCTGGGACAGGTATGGGGAAGATTAAACTCAGTAATGCGGACCTGGAGATGCACACCGATGGGGAAGGAGGCGAGATGGGAGTGCAGTGAAGGATGCATCTACCAGGTGCAGATGTTCGAGCAGACTAGATAGACCTTTGGGCCTACTCTGCTGGCATCTTGGTATGTTTGTACACAAGATATTTCCTTTGAACAGATTACGTACCAAGGAGTTTTTATGACATGGTTTCAGATCTGAATAGCAACTAGCAAGTGCACACCTTTCTGTAAATATAGATTTGGGCTCCATTTCTGATGCATACTGCAAAAACTGGTTACATATTTTTGTACTTAATTTTAGATTATAGCCAGCATCCCTGAAGAAGGGGTACAGTGAGCCTCAAAACATTCTGCCATGTACTCTATGGATAGGAAATAAATATTTGTAAATAAATTAACTTGCTTTTGAAATTTGTGGTGAGTGAGCATACGATTTCAGTCAGTCTGTAATGGTGTGTTTTGACTGCATTAGGCTCATCCCATTGAACTGCTGGGGAGCCAAGCAGAAGTGAATCAAACATGTGCACAACATATGTGCATTATCATTAATGTCAGTGGCTCAGTAGGTAGCACAATCACCTTTGAGGCCTGGAGATCAGAGGGCTGTGGGTTCAGTTCCCACTTCTGGCACATGGGTTAATATCCCAGTACTGACACTGTAGTACAGCATGAGAGGGGTTCTGCACTTCTGAGGTGCAGTCTTTCAGATGAGATGTTAAACTGAGGTCCCATCTGCCTGGACTGGTGGTAGTTCAGGTGGATGTTAAAGATCATGGCACTTACCGAAAAGAGTAGGGGAATTTGACGGTGTCCTGGCCAAATTGCTGTCATTCACTGAAAATACCACCAACAGCTTAATCTGGTTCAAGGTCAGTTGGCATTCATCTGTATCCCCTTCCCCCTGCCTATTTTCAGGCATGACCTGGATCTGTCTAGTGCACTTACCTGGTCAACAAAAACTAAATAAATAACGAGTAGCTAACATATTCAGTCTCATGCAGGTGATTTGTTACTAAGGAGATGTCTGCCAGAGAAGCTAATCTAGACTATAGTTAATTTTTTCAATGATTAAAAAGGGACCTACATTTAAAAGCCCAGCTCGTAACTTCAGAGTACATGCCTAGATAGAGCACTACAGCCACCACGCCCTTAAAAAAACAGCACTGACGACGCACAGTAGGGAGCAGGGCTGCAGGCAGACTATATTTAGAACATTGAGCACAGGGAGGAGGGACGTCTAAATACACACAGTACCTTTGTTTGCAGTTTTTACGCATATAGGGCCAATATACAATATATACTCTAACCCTATACATGTAGAACTGCAATCGAAGGTACTGTATGTATGATTAGAGGTCCCCCTTCCCCAATCTCAATGTTTTATATACACAACATGCCTGCAACCCTGCTCCCTACTGTAGGTCACCAGAGTGCTATTTTTAGAGGTGGGGCTGCAGCGCTTGGCGGTGGCTCAGCTCGTATTCAAAAGTTACAAGCCAGACTTTTAAATGCAAGTCCCTTTTTAAATTACTGCACTAAACTAATGTTAACTGTGGTCTACATTACTTTATTTAGATAAGTCGGGTAAGTGCACAGATTCCAGGCACGAACCAAGCCATTTAGATGGCACATAGCACATGAGGTTACAGATAACGGCGAGTATAATGTAGGTCATTTATACATTTGTATTGGCTCCTTCTCGGGCAGGCAACTCCTCAGTACAAGCTGCCTACTCCCAACATGTCAGCTGCTCTTTAATGTTACTGTAAGGGTAACAGAACCAACGGTCCCTTTTCTTTCCAACAGCATAAAGAATGTTATACTATCAAAAAAAAAAAAGTGAAAGCAGCCGCAGAAACAACTCGAGAAATCTGATGGCTTTCGTTAGTGCAAAGAACCAACAAGCTGTTGACGGCAGAAGAACTGAAGCATGGTGGGGTCGCCCACATTACACAGGCAGCAAAACTCAGACATGGACAGTCCCAGCTAATCCACATGCCAATGGCTTATAGATCCATGATGCGGCTCAGAGGAAGATATCCACGAAGATTGCCTTTTCCCCTTGCTCAACTTCCTTTGCCAGAGTTCTGTCTACCTTGACCTTGCACACCCTCCTGCTGTCTACCTTTGTTGCCTCCAGGTACTTCTCCCTATCCTCCTTCCACTGCCTTCCCTTTTACTTTTATGATGCCCTCCTTTTGACTCTTTCCACCATCTTAACCTCTACTATCAACCTCATTGGACCCCTTGCCCATTTTCCCACGGATACCTTCGCCATTGAGCTTTCTGCCACTTCTATCATTGCTTTTTAGTTTCTTCCACTTTTCTTCTGCCCCATCCACCTGCTCTATACTCCTTGTGGAAATCCTTTTTAAGTCCCATCAATACCTTATTCCATTTGCCCTGTTGGTGGTCCTATCTGGACCGTAGCACCACTGTTCTGTGGTTACTGGAAGGTGGTTCCAGAACCTCTACATTTTGGATCCTCTCACTGTTTGCGAGCACCAAATCCAGCATAGCCCCGTCCCTTATCTGGCCTTGAACTACCTAAACTAGAACACCTCTTAGCATGCATCCATCAGGCACCAATTCCTAGCACTTCTTGCAACTGGCACTTTCATCCACATCCAGCATACCGAAGTCCATTACCACACTATACTACCACCAACTCCCCTAAACTGGCTGCCATCTTAAGTAGCTTTCCCAGTTCCTTGTCTGCCTCCTGATCCTGAACCAGTGTTCTGTAGGCCATCCCATTCCTGATCTCCCCCCCCCCCCATTTCCTGTTGCTGCTAGCACCCACAGGGTTTCTAGTTCACCCGACTTCCTTAGACTGTCCATTTGTTACCTCTATGACTAAATATGCTGTGTAAAGTGCATTTTATGTATTGTATTTTTTATGTCTGATGTCAGGCATAGCTGAAAAAGGGCTGTGCCTAGTCCATTTCCTGGTTAAAAAAATAAAAATTTCCCTCTTACATATAGCACTACTCTCCCTCCCCTGACCCTTCTCTGAACTTCCTGAAGGATGAATACCCTGCTACAGTCATGTCCCATTCATGGTTTGTGGCTGCCTCCACTGCCTGAACCACCAGGTCAATGCTCCTCCATGAGCACTGCCTGAAGTTCTGCATTTGCTACCAAGACACTCTGCACCGTGTACAACATCTTCCAATATTTATCCCTTCCCCTCCCCATTTGCACTGGGTAAGTTTGATTCTGATTGACTGGGGAGGGTGCAAAACCCCTTATTGTGACATCTTGTATGTACCTTGCTGCACTGCCTCCCCTCACACTAGTTAAAACTAGCTATATGATGTGCTCACCTTTCTAAGTAGTTTCCTCCTGCCCTCGTTGGGATACAAGCCATCCTTCTGAACAGCCTACAGTCTCACCAGGTCAGGTCCCAGTCCTAGAGGAACTGAAATCCCACCCCAAACCAGCCCTTTAGCCACACACTGAATTATAACACATGAATTTTCCTTCTGATTCAGGTATGGCCACAATAGCACCTCTGAGAAGGTTACTGCCCTTGCTCTCTCCTTTGCAACCTTTCCCGAGCCCAGCCTGTTCCATGCTCCACCTGTTAAGATAATTCAAGGCCACATGCACAATTATATCAATCCTTCCTCCCCTCTCCCACAAGTTCCACCACACTGGCTGCAAGTCTGCTGTTGCTCAAGGGAAAAATAGCAGACCACCTCTTTACTGTTGCTGGGCTCTGCCCAGTTACGTATCCACACCAGGCTTGGCCCCCAGCTTTTGAAACTCTCCAATGCATTCCACTCTGTTCTAGCAGCAGATCCATTTGTGGAACACATGCAAATGACCAGCCTAAAAGGAGAACTGGAGCATAACGAGAAGAATACACAGCAGTATCGTGGTGCAAGTTATGCTGGAGTAATGGCATCTACCTTGAAATCCTGTGTTTGAAAGCAGCTTTAGCTTCCTGCTCTAAAACAGATCATGGAAAAGTACTGGTGTTCCCTCACTCTCCCTGGCTAGACAGCACCAATCCTAACTTTTTTTGGGGGGCACATATGTGGGGGGCCATGTAAAATTGCTGTAAAAACAGACATCACTGATGTCACCGCCTACTCATCATTAAAACCTTTGCATGAAGCAAGACAGTGAAACAGGTACCTCCTCCTGGCTAAAACTTTTTTTCTACACACACACACACACACACACACACACACACACACACACACACACACACACACACACACACACACACACACTAGACAGGAGTCTGGCTCTATATTCATTCGTGGAAGGAAGAAAACAGTACATCTAATGCATGAACACCTAAACTGAATGCACACCAGAAGTCGCATACTACACTTCATTTCTTGGAACATGTAGAGTACCGAACCTGAGCTGTGAACCTGGAGACCCAGCTGACCTGGGTTTGAATCCCACAACCATCACCTTATATGGTCCCGAGCAAGCCACGTAAACTCCTTTTGCTCCAGGAATGCACTTGGAAAAACAAGCTTTGGGTAAGTGTGCCTTTCCCAGTCAATTCAAATACACAAACCACCACCCCCCAGAAACCCTCACATTTTCCAAGCACTTCTTATACTACTTTTTGGCAGCCTACCGCTATGGTGCAGGAGAGACAACCCCATACATTCTGGAAGTACTGGAGACTGTGGAATCCAATTCATATCTGCTGGATGTACCAAGCTCATTAACAAATCATTACTCTTAACCTCTAGGCTATATGCCAACCTCCTGTGAGGTGAGGCTAGCAGCGCCTCACTAAACTAGCTTCAAAGGAAAAATTTAATTATCACACTAAATATATCCTTGATATTTTGCACCTTTAAAGCCAGCATTTTCCTGGTTTCAGTGCTGTATCCTTGCTCTCAATCTCTCCATCTCTTGACAATGCTGCTGTAATCTTTGGGATCACACACTACTGTCACCACGAGCATGGTTCTTCGCAGCTGCATGGGAGTGTAACACCACCTGTTAATGACCAAAGCGAGATGCAAATTAACTCATGTCTCATACCACTTATTTATTCCCTTTTGTGTTTAATCTTCACCTTCCTGTAGATCCCAAATGACCCCGAATCTACCCTCATGCCATCCCCTCTTCACCTACCTTTGTTGCAAGGCAACCTCATGCATCAAAACAAAACGCACCTTACCGTAAGAGTACATCTTCCAGATTTCCCCTCAATTAAGCCACATCATGAAACTGCAACCCATCGGCATCAGACCACCTAAAAATTTGTGCTGGCTAGGGCCACCCACATTATCAGCCCTCATAGTCACTTAAATAATGTGGACGCCACCAGAATGCTTCAATTCCCCACAAGAGACAAGCTCAGAATTATCAAACCAAGCAGGGACTGAAGCAACCAGGTCCAAACCAAGCACACAGGAGAGGATACAAAAAAAAAAAAAAAAAAAAGTGTAAACATGCTGAATTAAGCACAACAGGAGAACCAGCGTGTGAGAGCAGGCCAGGTAACCAACCACCCTTCACCCAAGAAGGGGAGAGCTGTGGCTCAATAGAGGAGATTCTCTCGAAGATCTACCGTTACAGTAACTATTCTACCTTCTTAGAGGACATCTTCCTCTACTGAGCCACATCATGGAATGATTCCCTAGCAGTACCAAATCACTGAGGGAAGCAGACAAGCTCTAACAACCCTGAGTAAGGAGACCATGCAAGACAGTATGGCCAAAGCCGGCATATGTAAAAGAGACAATGTCCCGACTGTTATGTTTAGTGAATCCATGAAAAGCACTCCAAGTGAGAGCAGCACATATGCCAAAAGTGGACATGCTGTAGAAATAAGTAATTGAAGTAGCCATCCCACAGGTGAAGCAAGGACAGGACTACCATGCTTCCTGGAACAGAAAGAAATACAGCAAACTTCATAATATAGGAGCCCACCATTTTGGGTCGAATGCCACAAATAGTAGAGGATTTTCTATAATCCTTAGTATGATCCAAGTACCAAAACAGCGTTCTACCAATGTCCTGTCTGTTAGTGACATTCCCCACCATCTGCTGGAGTTAATAAATAAAACAGGAAGATCAGTCTAATTTAGTGTGTTCTCAGACATGAGCTTTGGTAGAAAATTAGGATTAGTAGATATTGTAACCCTATTCTTGTGAAAAAACAAAAGGAGGATCTGCAAATACAGCCTGCAACTCAGACATGCATCTAGCAGACATAGCCATTAGGAACAGTGTCTTCCAAGAGTGGAAGTGCAGTTCACAAGTAGCAGCAGGCTCAGAGGGTGGTGCAGTAAGGGCCCCAGGACCAAACTATAGTCTCACACTGGAACCGGACTGCAGACATGGGGTGCAGAATACATTTGAGGAACCTGTGGAAACCTCAACCTGTCCTGCAGTTTGTGTGGGCATGAAAAGCCAACATTGTGGCCAAGCGGACAGTGACCAAGGAATACTCGAAGCCAGAGTCAGTAAAGAGACAAGAGGTGGTCAAACACTAAAATGACCGGACAAAAAAAAAAAAGGTCCTGTTAGCGGTCCAGTACACGAACTATAAGCGTTTACATTTCTGTGAGTAGGTGTACTGTGTAGATGGCTTCTGGGCTGCCAGCATAACAGCTGCAACTGCTGAGGAAACCCCAAGCAGCGAGAGCTCTGCATCCTCAGGAACCAGGCATGGAGGTGCAGGCACCCACTCCTGTGAAATAAGCCCCACCTGTAGAAGGAGAGAGGCTCTACTGCCAACTGCTGGAGCACTGGGAACCACATCTGCATGGGCCAGTCAGAGCCACCAAAATCAGGGTGGCAGACCTGTCCCTCAGCATGACCAGAACCCTCTGTATGAGAGGGAGCAAGAGAAAGGCATACATGAACCTCCCTTTCCAAGAGGGAGACAATACGTCTTACCCAAAAACTCCAGGCCTTGGAGTGAGCAGAAATGGGGCAGTTTTGAGTCAAATGGAGATGCAAAGTAGTCAATGTCTGGGCGACCACACTTTATGAAGAGGTTGTCCAAAATGGAGTCCATGAGCTCCCATTTGTGGCAGAGCGCCCGGGACCAGCAAAGACAATCTGCAAGGTCATCAAGGGTTCTGGGCAGAACTGCTTAGAGAACATGTCATGTTCCAAGGCCCAGTGCCAGATTTTCATCACCTCTACTGTATGCAGAGATACTAGTGTACCCCACCCTGATGGCTGATGTAGTATGAGCACGAAATAGCTGATGCTGTGGAAAGAGGAGTGGCAAGGCCTGTAGGCCAAGCACAAAATCCCTCATCTCCACAGAGCTGCTGCTGTGCAGAACTGTAGCCAAGGAGGATCACTGCCCTCTCCCCCCCCCAATCCCATCCTCCTGGTACTACCTGTTCTATAAAAATCAGGTTGATTCAAACCAGTTTCATGTCTATATTATTCCTAAAGGTGGGGATCAATATTGCCCAAAAGCTCCTTTGCACTAATTTGCTGTCCTGATCCTGCAGTGTATCCTACACTAAAGTACCTTAGATAGACCCTCTCAATCCAAATACATGCATTATGCTGTGCCTTGAGGTGCTCCTTACCCCTTATACTCACCTCACAATACACTCAGTAGGACCGGCATTCACCTTATTCTCTCTACTCCTAGGTTTCACTTTATTGCGAGACTCCTGTGCCTATCTTGTCCAGGAACACGCCAATACAAAGAAATCACACCCGTACACCCTAGCTGTGCCATCCTCAACCTGCACCCCCCATACTGCATCTCTTGAAGGAGAGACTGCCATCTCCTGGGTGCTCTAATTTTTACTGAGCACCTCCATATGTTTATCACTACAGTGTAATATGAACCCAGCCCCCACTCTTACTAATGCTACTGGGTGGCAACATAGAAAGAAACCCATGACCACAAACCACATTGCAAAAAAAAAAAAAAAAAAACACACACACTGCTCCCTGCTGGACGAAATGTCATGGGTTACAGTTAGAAAGGAGGTTGCGGTCATTTATATGTGCCAAGATCCCTGAATTTAGAAAGCCTGCTTGGCTGAAGACCACATCCCTGCCTCCAACTGTCAAATGAAGGGTAATAACTCATAGGCAGGACAGAGTAAGCAGACAGGTGGTGGTGGTGTGCTATTTTAAGAGAGTACCTAAAAGCCTCGGTTATCTCACACGGTGACGCTGCTGATCCCATCCCTGAACAGATGGGGACTGAACAGACTTGTGTCTGCAAAGAAAGTGTTCTTAGGTTGTGCATGCAGTTCTCCAAAAGGCAGTTTGAATGGACTCTCAACTAACCCAATGCACTGGATGCTGCTTCCCCATGAGGGATCTTATAATGGTAGGGGATTTTAATTTTAATTGGTTAAATAGCAAGAAGATGGTGTGTGGAGTTATTAAAAACTAAATCCAACCCAAATCATCTCCTCTCCTACTTAGCTCTTAAAGTCCTCCAATCACTCCTTCTCAACTGAATCATAATGAACAGGGAAGATGGAATTCTTCATGCTGGTGTGCTGGCAGATTCCATCACTGACCACTACCCCACTTTCTGTAGATGGTGCCGTCAGCGTCACCAACCTTTAGAGGCTTCTCTAAATGTAACATGGATAAACTGTGCTCGGACATTAGGGCTGCAAACTGGTCCATCCTCCTTTGCCCAGAATAGACCATGGTGTATTCTGCCCTTAGGTTCTTTACCTCAGCCCTGCCCAGGACAAACTTTCCAACCACGTGTCAGAGTGAGAGGTGGGAACTCCAAATGGGTAGCAAAAGCACTCCCTGCAAAAATGAAATAGAGGGATGCCCTATGGACTGCATACAAATCTTCCACTTCTCCCACGACCTGAACAGCTACAGAGGGCTCCGGAACCTCGAAGCAGGAATCCAAATCTCTTAAGGCCTCCTTCCTCAAACCAACAAGCTCATAACTTGGGCAACTGTCAGGTTCTGGAGCCACGGTGAATTCCCCAATTAATTCAGGTACCAGCAGAGCCAAATCAACCTGTGCACCAATGCAGGTATCCTGTCAGAGATATGAAGGTCACAGGTGCCCTGAACCACAAATTCAGTCTTGACAAATACCTGGCTAAGCTCCCACCCAGGGACACTGCACCCACCCTTGGGGAGAGAAATGGAGTGAGGCTGGTACTCTCACCTTCTATTTTAAGACCACATCTCCCACAGATGTCTCATCAAGACCCTCCCAAATTCCAGAAGTGGCGAAGTGACAGTCTTTGCCCCCAGTTCCTTAAAATGGAAGCCAACCTCATTGAGAAGCCCTTTGCCACCTTATTTAATCTGTCTCCTCCCGCCCGGCTATCCCTTTGTTATAGAACGGGCTAAAGATGTCCCCATATTCAAATCTGGCAACCCTAAACTCTCGAAATATTATAGGCCAGTGTCCATCCTCACACTTTAGCAAAATTCTAGGGGAAAAAAAAAAAAAAAAAAAGTCCCTCGGCACATCTCTGACTATGTCCAAGTACAATCTGCTCTACCCCCATCAGCATGGCTTTAGAAAGGGCCACAGTACCACTGCATTGACCCATTTCACTGACCAACTCCTAAAGAACTTGGATGACGGTAAGCTTACAGGAGTCATCTTTGTGGATCTCTCAAAGGTCCTTGACCTAGTTGACCATAGCACGGTTCTAGGCAAACTCCACTCCCATGGCTTCTCAACAGCAACCAGGGATTGGTTCAGTAAGTACCACACAGGCAGATCTCAGACAGTCTTGTACTGGCAGAGCCACATCTGGCACCCTAGGTGTGTACAGTGGAGTTCCACAGGGGTCTATCCTAGGATCCATCCTGTTCTCCCTCTGTTAACTATCTCCTCAGAGATGGTTCCGACTATCGCATAATGTATTCAGATCTTATTCTTCATAATAGTGATAAAAGCCCAATGAATTTATCCCGCTCTCTATCCGCTGACTTTCAGACTACTTGTCAATACCAAGACAATGAAGGTAATGTTTTTTCAGTCCACGCCTAGGCTTGCTCAATGCACTGGAGAGCTTTATAACACCATAAGCATTCCGACTACAAATGGTCCCGGCTTAAACCAGATCCCTCCCCAACCTTCGCGGATCACATCAGGCAGGTAGTCAAGTGTGTAAAAACCAGAAACTGGATGTCTGTTTTTGCCTAAAGCATTTCATGACTCTGGAAGTGCATTTGGCCATTGCTCAATGCACACTCGTACTCCTCCTTAGTTACTGCTCCCCTATTTATACCCAGACCTCAAATTAGTATCTCTCATGACTCACACTGCCTTTAACAGTATCTACAGGTTTGTCGCTCTTTACACCCACCACTGCTTCCTTTACTCAACACTTGTTAGTCTCCACAGGCCCACTGTGACTACCTTATGGGTACCCTTATCAACAAGTCCCTTGATGATGGTGTTAACGCCCCACTAACAAGATTACTCCATATCAGGGTTTGCACGTATGAAATGAAGTACTCTTCCTAACGTCGTCTTGACTGTTCCGACAACCAAGTAATATGTATGTAAGATAGGTCACAGAGCCTTCATGGCTGCCCTCCAGCTCTGGAATGGCTCATCTGCCACACTTCACTCACTAGGCACTTCCAATCTCTTTAAATTCCATTTTAAACATGTCCTCTTAGCTGCCATGGCTTGCAAGTGCCCTACCTGATAAGGATGGAAGCACCGACTCCACTTGTCTCTAAGCAATCTAGTACAAGTTTTTGTTTTACCTTTTGTTATAATCACATTTTATTATTTTTATATCAATGATACATACTGGGTACATAAAGGATAACTGTCTGCATAAACAATGTATTAAAAAACTTGCCATTCTGCATTCAATCTCTAATGTTTTAGAAAAGTTACTAATATGAATTCCATACTTATTCATCTGATAGTATATTCTATAAGTGTTCTCCCATCTCCTTCATCTCTAGAATAAGTTTCCAAGACAGCATAATAGAGAGCATTAATACAGAATTACAATTGCAAAAAAAAAAAAAACCCAATATA
This sequence comes from Neoceratodus forsteri, assembly GCA_016271365.2. Taxonomy (NCBI): domain Eukaryota; kingdom Metazoa; phylum Chordata; order Ceratodontiformes; family Ceratodontidae; genus Neoceratodus; species Neoceratodus forsteri. Next base: position 92,562,411 of record CM028132.1, on the reverse strand, counting down.
TTCTCAGTGAAATAAATGAACAGACACATGCTCTAAACACAAATTTTCAACATTACAGTAAAATTCACCCCTCCCCTTGCATATGCTCATCTTATCCTATTGAACAGTGGTTCTTTTATACGGAGTTTGGCATCTCAAACAAATTTTCATTAATGGGGTATGTAGGCAGTCCTGAATTTCTCTCCAAGTTGTCCCATACAGGTAGTCTTCGGTATCATCCAAGTCAGATAATTTTCTCAAAGGAAATTGTTTCTTAAAAATATTCCATATTCCACCATGTATGGATTTCAAAGGAGGGCACATTTGTTTTCCATTTTTCCAGTATCAATCTTTTAACTGTCATGGTAGCCAATGCAAAAATTCTACAATTAGTTCCTGTAGTATTCCAATTGTATTGTCAAAAAATAAGTCTGCTTGAAATGGTAGTGGGATCTTGATATCTTGCATTATATCCTACGTTTACACCATCAACTCTGAATTAGAGGGCATTCCCATACACAATTAAATGTTCCTTTCTGATTACATCCGTGCCAAGTTTGCTGTATTCTGGATTCATTTTAACCAACCATATTGGGTCATGTATGCTGTATTCTTTTCCTTTGTATTGTTTTTAGCAGATGCTTAGAATTTACTAGATAATGTTTTTAGCAGTTTCCATTGTTGGTGGGTTAGACTTAAAGGAGCACTGTCAGCTTTACCCCTCCGTTTTTGTTAATATCTGTGCAGTGTGCCTTTTGGCACACACCCAGGTCATTTGCACTGCCGAATAACCCCCCAGATGCAGAAATTCAGTAAAGATATCTGCCTTGTAAATATGTATCAAAAATTAGTCTTTCCCTTGGGCCGTCCATAAAACCAGACACCAGAAGCATAACCCTATTGAGGACGCATGCCAGGACCGAGCGCAGTCAAAGTGGCATTTTAGATCAAGCCTGGTTTAGTAACATGCTGCCCATATAAATCCTAAAAAAAAAAAAAAAATTGCAAACTGCTCTGGTAATTTACAGTTAAAACTGAGCCCTGGTGGTTTGCATCGATTGTTAGAACCGCACCAACCCAGCAAGGTGGCACGCTTTGGTGCATATGCAGAATCTCCACACGCCTATTCTACACATGCATGGGATTTCGCACCAGTTTAAACAGTACATTGCAAGCCATGCAGGACCTTGTTAGTCGAGCGGTGACTTTCTTCTCAAAACCAGCACATATAAAAGTGTTTAAAAAACAAACAAACGCCAAAACCGGCCCCATTATAGCCTATGAGGCACACCCCCTGCGCTATTCCTGGACTGACATCACGTGCGAGTGTGGGGGCATGCCTACTAGTTGGGAAGTACAGGCATTTTGGCCGCGGATCTCTATTTATTTATTTTTTTAAACACACACACACACACACACACACACACACACACACACACACACACGTGATACTAGAAAGGTATTAAACAAATGCTGCACATACAAGGATCTTTAAACTGGAGGGTAAGTTATAGAATCTGGGAGGAATTTTTCTGAAGTGAAAATCTGCTTTAAGTCAAATGCTTTGCTGGCATCTATGGCAACTGCATAAAAAATGTCATATTTTCTTGTATTAATGAGTTCTGTTAATGGCTTGTGTTTTTCCTGGTTGCCAGAGTCCTTATATGGCCTTTTACAAATCTATATTATTCTGAATATATCTAGGGATGTATTCTATCATTTTGACCAATATTTTATAATAAGAGTTTAATGAAGCGATAGATCTGTACCTCTCCAGGCTGTTAGTTTCCCTTCTTTATATTAATAAATTAGCTTCCTGCATAGAAACTGGCAATTTCAACTTATTTTCTAGTAGTTCTTCTATCGTCTTCTCTATCCAGGGAGCTAATTCTGTGGCAAAAGCTTGGTAAAATTAGTTTGTTAGCCCATCTAAACCTGGAGATCTTCTGGGGCAGGGCATTAATAGTATCCTCCCCCTCAGAATTTTAATGAAAAAGATCCGCTCGCTCCATAATGGTGACAGAGTCTCAGGCAGACATCTTGCACACCTCAAGTGACTTCGCCACGAAAGTTATGCTAATGAGGGCTACCGACATCTGCCATTTGTTGGTAGCCCTCATTAGCATAACATCAGCGGTGGAAGTCACCAGAGGAGTGCGAGAGGTCAGCCCAGGGCTCTATCGCCATTATGGAGCAAGCGGATCTTTTCCATTAAAATTCCAGGGAACCATGTAATAAATTAAATCTTTTTGATGGTCCACCTCTAGTCTATTCCGACTAGTTTTTTTATAATGCTGTAAAAATGTCTGCAATTTCTATGTCTATAGTCCCATTTATTCCTTGGGAATCTTTTAGAGAGGAAATAATGCCGTTCTTTCTCACTACGCATTAAAGTTGCCAGGAGTTTGCCCGATTCATCTGAATGGAACTATTTCATGCTTCTAATATTTTTTTGCAATGTTAGACAGATTTCTTGGTTAATAAAATCTTGTTTAACTTTATACTGTGTCCATTCGTTGACATTTATTGTAGTCTTCGAGAATCAGGCTATCAAGTTTGTTTAAATTTTTGATCTCTCTCTCGTTCTCTCTCTCTCTCTCGTTTATTTCTCTATTACAATTTGTCAGAAATTATTGCCCCTCTTAATGTAGCCTTAAATGAGTCCCATAAATGTATAATACAGCACTGCCCATTATAGCTCTAAAACCAACAGTATTGTATCCTTTCATTATAGATAGAAAATCCTTGTCCTTTAGCAAGTCACTTCTGAATATCCAATAATGCGAATATCTTCTTTCTGGGTTAGGTATATTAATTTTTGATACTCAAGGCATGATCAGATAATTGTACAGATTACTGACAACTAAATTTTAGGAAGTCCTTTAGCAATTACTTTGTAATATAACCATAGAAAATGTTTTTTGGTCAAAATGTGTATATTAGTTCTAAAATCTGAAAATGTTTCCATGCAAAATTAGAATTTTTAAAGATAGCTGAAGTTTTATTTGCCATATTTCTTTTGTTGTGGGCATAAATTTATCCACATAAGGATTAATTAAGGTGCTTAAATTACCCTACAATATTCTGGGCTTGACGTTTTGTAGGCCTTCAGATAAATGAAGTTGATTTATAGACTCAGAACTATCATAACATCACCCTCCATCTCCAAAGTATGTACAAACTCTCCCATTATTTTTATGTCAGGCCTTTTTATAATAAATGTCATGCCCAGCTCTTTGTACCTGTACAGTACATTAAATGACAGATCCATTACAGTAAAGTTCGATGTTAAGGGTTACTAACATACTGGTAGCTTCTTTCAGCGATAGTTATTCTAGCCAGGACTGAAGTGGAACTAGCAGCCCATACCTTAGTTCTATCCTTCATAACTTTCACTTACAGATTGACTGGTCTGATCATTTGAGTCTCCCTGTCCTGCAGACACGCCCTTCCCTCCCCGCACTCAAGCACATAGTGACGTGTGACCAGGGAGAGCGTGGGGGCGTGCCCCAATAAAGTGAATGGGGCTCGATCTCCCTTCTGTTTTTCAGCTCTTGAATTAAGAGATTAATGAAGGGCACCATTCGACTAACAAGGTCCTCGCCAGTTGAGCAGGCCCCTTCATTAATTCTAAAAAGCTGTTCATGAGCTGAAACATGGGAAGGGAAATCGAGCCCTATTTTAATGAAACATGCCCACTCTCCTGGTCACAAATTACGAGCTTAGCAGGCTGGGCGTGTCAGCAGGACCAGGGGACTCAAATTATCACAGAAGGCCATCTGTAAGTAAAAGCATGGGCTAGACATAACCAAGGTATGGGCCATGTTCATTTCAATCCTGGCTAGAATATTGTTGAGGCACAGCTACCACAATATGAGAGTGGTAGCTGCCCATAGCCAAGTTGGAAAATCTCTAAAATTTCTTTGAGTTTCTTGCAAGCATACAATATTTGTGTATATATAAATATTACAATCTTCATTCTTTTTATTGGGGAATGTATCCCATTAACGTTTAATGAGACCAGCTTAATACCTTTACATACCATTTATAATCATTGTATTCATATTCAGAATAGTGAGATACCAGAATATAAAAATTGTTTGGTAGTTAAGCTTGCAAATTCCCCCCCCCACCAAAACCCAGAATTGCCATCCCTTTCCCTTGCAAATAAAACTGGATAAACTAATACATGACAAGCAGTTCATCAGAACCCCCCACTTACTGTTCAGCCACACCCACCATAAGTATACATGCAACTGAAACAGTCAACCGAGCTAATCACATTTGAGCCAAACAAAAACATTTGGGAGCTTTTCTTTAAACTCCTTTAATGCCTCTTGTGGTGTTGTCGTAAGTATAACAATATTGTTATACTTGCTGGAACTTATACTGTGAAACCAGAGTTTATTTCTGATAAAATCAAATACAAGTCTTTCTTGTAGTAACTCTAGAGGCAAATCGCTGAACAAACACAAAAAAAACACACACACACACACACACACACACACACACACACACACACCCACCTCCCATCAATTGTATTCTTTTTCTGTAAACTGCTGCCATGAAGGTTTCTTCATCAGCAGAGCACAAAAACTTCAAAATTAGATGCGGAGGGCAGAGTCTGCTGGTTTAGATATTAAGCCCCGGTATATCCTATTTAGTTCAAAGTTAATGTTAGTTGTATCAGTCTCCAAGAAAGCTGCCACTTGTCTGAATATTTATTTCTGTTAGACTTTTGAGTTGTCCCAATTCTCAGACCTCAAAATGACCCGATTTTCCTTCTTGCTCCTGTCTCGAAGTCTAACATTTTGCTTTTCAGTCCTTATTAGTTTCTTCTAATGTTTTAATTGCTGCTGTATCTGTATACTTTCTTCCACAGTGTGGCCACTGTGTTTTAATTGGACCATCTAACCATCTCATTCTTCATCAAGGCTCTCTAATTTTCACATTGACGTGTAATAAGTTGAAGTTTTGTTTTTTTTGCATGCTGAATATTTGTTCCATTTTAAAAGGAAATGTTTCCATATGAATAAGATTTTGCTAATGGGGGGGTTGGGTCTGCTTGCTCTTCAAAGTTTGAACCTTCCTCACTGCTGTCAGCCGTGTATCCTTCCGATTAGAGTTTAGCTTCTTAGCAGCTACTGTTAGTTTGCTAGGGTCTGAAGCATTTTCATTCAGTATTGCAGTAGGTTCTTGTTGAAGTTGATCATTACTGCTCTGTGCTAGACTTTTCCCTTCCCAAGTACCAATGTCTATTTTCCTCTAGGCATGCATTTGCTTTCTCTTGTCTGTGACTTCTTTGCAACTCACCCCCTACTCCATATCCTCATCCCTCGGTAAAATTTTGATCAGTACTTTTTTTTTTTTTTTTTTAAATAGTTTTCATTACTGGGATAAATGTATTGCTTACCCCTGCTGCTTCCTGTCATCCAGCATGCCACAAGCTTTGATTTGGCATTGTACCTTGCTTCCCAACGGCATAGTCCCAGAATTCACATGTGGAAAGGGGTTCCAAGCATCATTTGTAAGACTGTCCACGAATTCCTTGGCTCTTGTTTGAACTTGTTAGTCAATGTTTAGTCAGATTTCCCCTTTTGGTGCTTCTTCCTCAGTCTCAGACATCGTCCATGTTGTCTGGTTACTTGTCCCAGGAATCTGTTTCCAAAGAGGTCTCCATGTTCAGCACACCTGCCTCATGTAGTTCAATTCGCCCTTCAGAGTTACCTTTTCTGGCTGGTTGAAAAGAGGGAATAATGCAGTGGAGTTTTACATTTGACATGCAAACTGCACAAGAAACAGCTGTAGTTTCTTTGCTTACTTATCTGTCAGTCAGATTTCCTCACTGGCATCGCAGACGTCAAATCCCTCAGTCTTCAGTGGGTTAGCATTTTTTTTTTCCATCCTTCTGTGCCATAATATCAAATGCCAGCAATAACTGTTCTTTTAAAAGTTCCTCCTCTGCTGTAGTAGGTTCTATGCAAATATTCATCGATTTCAGCCTCCTTCATGAAATCTGGTTCGGTGACATGTTCACATATCAAGGGGGAGCTATGAGCAATCTGTAGCGTACGTCTGCTCACATTGATGCTCCGCCTCCCTCACGTGACCGCCAAATGCCTGCTCCCGTTACCTGGGCTAACAAGCTTGTTCCGTTTACTTTCAGCAATCTAATCCAAGTTATAACGTTACTGCTTATTTCTCTGAGCCACACTGTCACATATCTGCAGTGTGTCAAGTTGACTTTTGCTTACACTTTGGGTCTATTTTACATAAACTTTTCTATTCTTGACTTGTACTAAATGTACCCCCTCCATTACTATGTTGATTCTAACGTACTGTCTGTCGAACCTGTTCTGTTTGTGCAATTTTGATGGCCTGGGTCGTTCCTGAAAAACCGGCCCCTCGGACCAGTGTACCTTGGCAGTTACCAAATAAGCAAGTAAGCAAATAAACTAAATAAAATGTGAATGGTCGAAGTGCCCGGTATGTTCTTGTAATGCTACCAAATACAGTATTTTGCAGTGTCTTGACAGGACAAGTTTGTTTGCAGTTTACAAAAATGTAGCATTTTAAAACAAATATGAGCTTTAAATAAGCAAAATAAACTATCCTGTGTCTCGCTTGTACTGGTGCCACCAAACTTTGCAATCATCTTTCCCCAGACACACACACATACCCACCTTTCATGTCAACCCTAGCTACTTTGGTACAAGCATTTAAAGCCACCAGCATCCCAGTTCTGTTCATGATCCATCTTCCTTCATTATCCCTACTCACCAATATCGATCTGTTCCACTGCCTCTGCGACGGTGACATTTGGTGACGATACAGTCTTCACAAAGGGATACAAGTTACAAACCACAACTCTGAAAAGAGACATTTTAACACCTTGTTAATTTTGTCATATGGATTTAATAACTTTTACAGGAGAAGGAGACCCTCCTCCAATCATGTCCGCTCTACTTCATCTTCCAGATTAACACTCTCCATCCATTATCCCCCCCGATGATGAAGACATCTGGGAAATGCACTAGTGGAACAGGGACTAGATTCAAAAGTGAGCATCTTTGGAACTATAATAGTCCCCTTTATATAATCTGTCCGTCTAAATGATTATCTCCTCTCATGAACTATAATTAACTGAATGTTGTTGAATCTAATGTAAAAGTTATATCCTGTTTTACTATGTGAAATTAATCCCGGGTTGCCCCTGGAAAAGGGACTATTACTGGTCTCAGCGGGCCTACCCGGTTACCAAAATCTAAATAAATAAAATTCAGGGAGGGTCCATGGTGGTAACCATGGCCTTCATTTCTTCTCCCTTCCCCGTTTCGTGACTTAACACGTCAAGTGTTGTGCAGTCTTGCACAACTCTAATGTCCTGCTCTCATCCAGGTAATCAGTTCTGTATTTGCAGTGCTCATCTGTGGAGGTCTCCACACATTCCATGGCCAAGCCATAGCGAATTGTTACAGGAATAATACTGTAGTGCGCGCGCACACACACACACACACACACACACACACACACACACACACACACACACACACACACACCCCCTCTGGGGTAGAAGAGCTCAGAGTATGCTCTTTCATGGCAAGTTGTTCACCTTGTTTGTCCCTGGAGAGTCCAACACAAAGACTCTGGTTCCTCACCCCCAAAAAAAAAAAAAAAAAAAAGGTGCATGTATGGTGGCTGGAAGGCCACTGGCAAGGCCAATTTCTCTGCAGCAATCCGAATCCAAGTCCTGCAACCCTATTGCCATAGAACTTCTGTAGCACTGGTTTCCTATTTCTGTGGAAGTTCTGTGGTGGCAGTTGAGGGCTCTGGAAGCAGACAGGGGCCCACAGCACACAGGCAGGGGCTGGGACCAATCAACCAGGGCAGGTTGTCAGATAACCCCAACCCCCGTCCATAAACACACAGTATTAGAAAGTAAACAAAAGAACACCTGCCCATCTCATCCCCTTCACCCTTTCCCACAGTGCCCTGGAGTCACTATTTGTAGTGGTAATATTTTAATCGGCTCCCATGCTACACAGCTATCCTCATACTTCTAGTTTCACTGCCAGAACTGAATGAGTATCTCACTCCACTAGTGCTTTGTGCAGCTGCTTGTTAAGGAAGACTTTGACAAGAAAATAAAACTGGGATGAAAAATCACTGCACAGCATGGGACCAGATACACAGAACACAGAGGTTGTCGGCAGATAAGGACCTCTTAGCCCACCTAGTCTGCCCTATTTTCCCCTACCTACAGGGTCACCGCAGACCTGACTGTCTCCAGTCTTCACCCCCTGCCTTACTGCCAAGATCCCCTGTGTCTATCCCATGCAATCTTGAAACCTGTAACCATTATAGCTCCCATCACCTCTGCCGAGAGGCTGTTCCATGTGACCACCATCCTCTCTGTGAATTAGTATTTCTTCACATTACCTCTGAACACCCCCGCTTCCAGCTTCATAGTGACACCCCTTGTCCTCTAGCATCTTTGGAAAATGCTACCTTCCTGTACCTTGTTTTTACCTGCACGGTATGTGACCATTTCAATTACATACCCCCAATTCCTTAAACCCTTCATATGGCTTTTGATGCAGGCCCTGCACCATTTTGGTTACCCTCCTTTGTACTGCCTCCACCCCATCTGTGACCTTTCAGAGATAGGGCCTCCCGAACTGGACAGTACTCTAGGTGTGGTCTCACCTGTGATCTATATAGGAGTATTACCTCCCTCTTTCTGCTGGTGATTCCCCTGCTTATGTATCCCAGCATTCCACTAGCTTTGCCACCTGCCTTGTCATACTGTTTTGCTACCTTCAGGTCATCAGAAAAGGTTACCCCAAAGTCCCTTTCCAGATTTGTGACTGCCAATACCTCACCTCCCAGTTGGTATGCTTGCCCCAGGTTTCTGTGCCCCAAGTGCATGATTAAGCACTTTTTATGTTGAAACCCAGCTGCCAAACCATTGACCATTCTTCCAGCTCTTTTAGATTGTCCTCATTCCTTCCACATCCCCACTCCCCCAGTGTGTCTACTGTTAGTTTTGTGTCATCTGTGAACAGGTATACTTTCCCTTCCAGTCCTTCTGTGATGTTGCTAATAAAGACACTGAATAGGACCAGGCCTAGTACTGAGCTTTGTGACAATCCATTGTTAATTCTGCCTACTCCAGAGTGGATGCCATTTACCACCACCCTCTGACTCCTATTGCCTAGTCAACTCTCTTCCCATTTTACTACTTTAGGACCTACACCTATGCTCCCCAGCTTGCTTACCAGTCTTCTATGCGGAACGGTGTTAAGGCCTTGCTAAAATCCAGGCAGGCCATGTCCATCACTCCTCCCTGATCCACTTTGTTTACCCAAAGAACTATCAGATTTGTCTGGCAAGACCCCCCCTCCCCCGTGAAACCTTGTTGCCTCAGATCCTGTAGACCACTGGTAAGTAAAAATTACACACTGCAGTAATCTTTCTTCCAAGGGGTCCTTTAGCATCAGTAACAATAGCAGTTAGCTGGCTAGGTGCAACTGTTCTGGAGGTATGCATTTCAGAATTTATTTAAATGTACCTGGACATCAGCCAATCAAACAGGAGGGAGTGAGCACAGCATGAAGGGCTTCAGAGTTTTGTGAAGAAAATGGGCATGTGCCCCGAAAAGTGAACAAACAGGATTTAAAAAAAAAAAAACATGCAAATGTCCAAAAACTAAAACTGATAACATGAGCACGAAAGCTCTTTGACAAAATACCCAAATTTGGTAAAAATGAGAACAGAGCCCTTCTGACAGGTGAACCGGGGAAGGAAAGGTGGGAGCTTACTGATGCTAAGGGACCCCTTGGAAGACAGAAGATTACTGCAGTGAATATTTTTTTTTTTTCTTATTACCCCAGAGTCCTTTAGCATCAGTAACAATAGTAGACTATCAAGCAGTACAAAGTGGGAGGTGGGCAGAGAACCTACTTAGGAAAGGGGCTCTACAGAACCACCCTGCCAAATCTGGCGTCGGAGTGACTGAACATCCAAACTGCAGTGCATCACAAAGGTGTGCACAGATTTACAGGTAGCTGCTTTGCAGACATCCAGAAGGGGTATGTCCCTTACTGTTGCCTCAGAGGCTACAGTGCCCCTGGTGGAGTGGGCCTTGAGCCCCACAGGAGAATGATAACCAGCCTGTACAGAGCAGAATCTAATACAAGAGACCAACCAGTTGAAAAAAGCTCTCCTAGTAGCTGGTCTTCCTCTGCCTACATTCCCCATAAATGAGGAACAACCGAGAGGAAGAGTCTCTGGACTGCCTAGTATGCTCCAGGTAAAGAGCTCTTAACATTCAAGCTGGAGCTTTTTGCTCACTAAGAATGGATTTCTTAGTAAAGAAGACCGGCAGAGTACTGGACTGGTTTCAGATGAAATCGAACCACCTTAGGCAGAAACTTTCTATTCGTCCAGAGCTCAATTTTACCATTGTACAGAATGATAATTAGGCTCAGTGCGTAGGGTCTGTACCTCGGAAATTCTTCTGGCAGACGTAATGGCCACCAGGAAGACCTACTTTCAGGTCACAAACTTGATATGTGCAGTGACCAAAGGCTCAAAGGGTGGCTCCAGGAGACTGGCAATGCAGAGATTCAGGCTCCAAGGGGAAACTGACTCCTGACTGGAGGTACAAGAAGCCTTTGAAAACTGAATATGGGTGTGTGGGTGGGGGAGACAGACTTCCCACTGAAAAATAGGCCCAATCGTGGCCAGGTGTAGCTCGAGGGAAGAAGGTTTCAAACCAGACACCTGCAGATTCACTAGAAATCCAACCGAGGTTGCTGCTGTAGGAGGGTTGGCCCTTTTGCTCTTGCACCAGAGGAAAACAGGTTCTATTTGGCTGCATACGTCCCTTCTTTGTGTTAGTTCCAGTACTGAGAAGATAGAACTCAGACTCCTCAAGAGTCAGGCCCTGAGGTGAGGAGAGCATGTCTGAATAATACACCCTGTCTGACGAGGCTCAGTAGAGGGTGAGAGAGCAGCAGGTGAATGGGCCTACTGCAGGAGTGTGTGTGTGTGTGGGGGGTGTAATCAGGCATGTCTGGGCTGATCCGGAGCCACCAAAACAATTGATGCGGTCTACTGTCAGAAATACCCCAAGAATCAGAGGGAAAGGAGGGAATGCATATAGGGACCTCCCTGACCAGACCAGGATCAAGGCATCAAGGGGAAGCAATCCCAGGACTGAGGGCAACAGAACTGAGGAAGCTGGAAGCTGAGGGAAGAGGCAAACAGATCCACTTCTGGAGTGCCCAACTGTGGCTAGTACTTGTTTGTTCCGAGTCCATTCACTCTGGCCTTGACCGATGCGACAAAGCATCTGCCAGACTATTGTGTTTGCCTGGGAGGTGAATAGCTGAAAGGCCGACTCCCAGGGAGAAGGTGAGAGACCAGATTTATAGAGCTGTGAACAGAATATTCCTGATCAGGTCCACTCTGCTTGTTTGTGAAAAACACTGCAGTGGTGTCTGTTCAACTTTGTACAGTCTGTCCTTTTATGACAAGAGCAAATGCTTTGAGAGCTAGAAAGATTGCTCAGAGTTCCAAAGATTTGTGTAACCGACTCTTGGAGAGTCTAGGTGCCACTTATGAGCACTGTCAAGATGTGCTCCCACCACAGGAGGGAGGCATCTGTGGAACTGTTCCATCAGAGGTCTCAGCTTTGAAAAACTATTTTTTTGTTTTTGAGACCAGCAAGCTATAAGAAGGCTTGCAAGTGTCACATCCTGTATCTGAACCCTGGAACCACTGCAGGCAATAAAGCCATGTGTACCAATAGCCTGTGGAAATGTCAAAGTTACGCGATTTGCTCAGGACTGCATCATACACTGAACAAGTGAGGGTTAATTATTCAAACCCAGTCAGTCAAGCGCCTGCTGACTAGTCTCGACGTCCCTGGAAAAAGGAATTTGCCACTGAGGGACAGCTTGAATTTTCACCTGTGGAAGGAAGGCATATCCTTCCTGGATGCTGGGAGGGTCCCAGGTGAGACTTAGATTTACCAGGGAACCCAGAGACTCCACAGTGAGCCCTGCAACGGAAAAAGACACCTTGACCTGGCACTACGAACCAATCTGCAAATTAGGTGTAGCTAGAGATGCCCAGATTCCTGAGCTGTGCTGCTACCACTGCCAAGCACTTTGTAAAGACTCTTGGGGCCTAGGAAGGCCAAAGGGCTGCAGTGAGCCTGCACCTGAGAAACTGCCCCGATACCTCATTATGGGTATATGGGGGAGAAGAGAAGGAGCCTTTAGGACCAGGGAGGCTAGTCAGTCTCCCTACTGTAAGGGCTGTATGATTAGTAACAGAGTGACCATCTTGAATCTGGATTTTAAACAGCAAGATAGGTAGACACTCCCCAGTTGTCTGTGTCCAAAAATATCTGGAGTAGAGGCCCTTACCCCTTTTTGTGGTCCAGGATCCTCTCCACCATTCAAAGCTAGAAAATTCTTACCTTCTACTCCAACAGCAACAACTGTGTTGGGGATAGAGGCTTAGACACTTGGGTACACGAGGTCTGCCCACACTAAACGTCAGGGCTTAGACTGCAAAGCTGCTGGCTCAATAGAGGTGGCCACCTTTGGACCCTTCTGCCCCTCCCTCCCTCTGAAAGCACCTCTGTACTAAGAGAAGGGGTAGCTGGGAAAAGAACCTGTGCCCTAATGCCCTCAGGAGGAATTTCCGTGGGGTAGGAGGCCTTGTTGCAGTCAGATGTTCTGGAATCGAACAGTATGATTTGATCACAGGGGAAAGTCCATGGCTTTAAACTCCAAGTCTGAGGGTAGACCAGTAGTTCTAAGCCACACAAAGCATCAGAGAGATGGCATGGGCCATGGCTCTGGAGGCGGCATCCTTGTCATTTGCCCTGTGGAACTGATACTACATAGCTTCCGGGACAGCTTTGCCATATCCACCAGCTCCTGCACCACAGAACCAGGACAGAATTCTGCAGTGGTATTTGGCCGTAAAAGCCATGTAGGAAAAACCTGACTAGCAGCTGTGGTTAGCTATGAAATCTATTTTCTGGAGTCTTTGTCCAGAGGCGAGTAGGACAAGGAGACCCCAGCTTTCTCACAAGCTGCCTGATGCACTATACTCACATGGCTGGGATGTACAGACAGGCACTCAGCATTGTTAAACAGTTGATATATTTATGTATTTATCTCTCATTTCCAGACCACTTGTAAACCTCTGCCACAGAAGTGGGATTTGAAGCAGTTTTGTGATATTTTTATTTCCATTTTTTCATTAGATAGGCACGACCAGTCTTTTAGGAGGTGGAAGACCTTTCATCTCCCTATAATCTTTTATCCTCGTCCTCACCTTGGATGGACTCCCGAGAAGGGAGGTCCACAGTGTCCAATATGTTCTGGATAAATGAAAAACAGAGGGAATCCTCCTGGTTAGCTGAGGAAACTCCGAGGACAGGGTAGTGAACACATAAGGTTCTAGGCCCTCCAAAGTCATGCCGGGGGAATCATAAAAAATACTCATGTGCATCACCCTCAGTTTCTGCAGCGAGAACTGTGGAGTAGTCAGCAGCCCCTGTAAGCAGGGGCATCACAAAATTATTCATCAACCGTATCAGCTTCACAATCTGGGCGGGAATGAGAACTGTGGAAAGTTTATACTAGCTCCTGTAAACATAAACCCCATCTTTGTAAGGTCTGAAGGGTGCGCATACTTTTGCCAAAATGTTACCTGCACAGACAGTGCTGAATGTTTTTATTTATTCTTTAAGATGCCTGTAGTGCCTGTTGCTCGCTACTGGCTTTCCCAGGAAGAACAGGAGCATTTTTCTTGACTCTTTTAGCAGCTTCATAGCCGCTTGATAGAGCTTTCTTTATTCATCTTTATAATTTTGTAATTTGGGAGCCACTTCATCAGCCCCTTTGGAAGCTATGTTTATTGGGTGGGAACTGGAAGCTTCATCAGCCCCCACTTACATGTTTATTGTTATTACTCTTAAATGACACCTCATCGGTAGCCTCTGATAGATCCTCAGCCATAATACTTATATTTCTTTGCTATGTGCCAATTTAACAAAGAGAACCCAAGTTCTGGACCACAAACTACTGATTGCAGGTTTCTGTGAATTGCCACCAGCCAGTCCTGCCCCAGTTAAATAACGCCATCTACTTTTTTTTTTTTTTTTTTAAAGGGATTTTAATTATAGCACTGGGATCTATTCTATACCAGTGCCAATGTAAGAAACCAAGTAATACCAGACAGCTGTGCACAGGTTTCTGCTGTAATGCCACCAGCCAGTCCTGTGACAGATGAAACTTAGGGTCCAGTTTTAAGTAGTTAAGGAATTCTGTGATCTTGCCAAGCAACTGTCAAAATTTGACCCCATTGGTTGCCTCGTGGTAAAACCACGCAGGTCTGAGATTAAAATTAAGCAAAGCACAAGAATTCATGGTCCCTTCACGAACTGAGTTAAAAGTGAACAGTAATAATGCAAAAGTAACAGTTGTGGTAGAACACAGATGTGCAAAACCAACAAAAATGTAAAATGGCAGTCACCACACTAAAAATTTAATTTGTGAGGAAAACTTACCAAGATTAGCGAATAAGAGGCTTCAACAAGGAAAGCCAAGAGGCACCTCGGGGTAATGTTGCTCAGTCAGCAGAGAAACAATTCTGACACTCTTTAGGCTGCTCTCACTTACCTCACTCCCCTATTTTTGGATCACCGATGCTCAAGCTCATTTAAATAAATTCTCTTAATAGTATACCTCATGGGCAGTTGCACCTAGCCAGCTAACTGCTACTGCTAATGATGCTACAGGACTCCTGGGGTAAGAACAGGGTATTCCCCAATCCTTTCATTCAGTAATGATTCCATCATGTTGCCCACCACTGACATCAGGCTGACAGGCCTGCAATTTCCTTCCTCCTCCCCCCCATTTCCACTTCTGTGGAGTGGTACTACATTTGTCCTCCTCCAGTCCCCTGTTCGAATGGCAGGTCTAACAAGGATGTCAGAGGTGCAGCCAGCTCTTCCTTTAGCTCCCTCAGTATCCTGGGATGCACCCTGTCTGGTCCCATTGCCGTGTCTACGTTTAACTATTAGTTCCTCAAGGACCCATTCCTTTGTAAGAGGACTAGTGTTCACCTCCCGTCCCTTAATGCCCTTGTCCTTTATCACTGGCCCATTGCCTACCCCCTCCTCCATAAATACTGAACAGAAGTATGTGCTCAATATGTCCACTTTTGGTGGTCTCTTTCACACAAACCCCCTTTCCAGCCTTATTATCCCTCCCTAGGTTTTGCTTATGAATCTAAACGTTTGCACTCCTGAAGGTCTTCCCTCCCTCCGTTTCTCCTCATAACTATCCTTCCTCCCATTTTTTTTTTTTTTTTGTGTACTTTCTAAATGTCTTTTTTTGCTCTTACTGGTTCCACTGCCTCTTTAGAGTACCATATGGCCTCTTCTCTTGCCTCTGATAACCTGCCCAACAGATTTGCAGCTTTTCCATGCCCCTTTATTTCTGCTCTGCTGCTAGGGCATCCCTGAGGCATTCTACCATTTTCTTAAAAGTCAGTCCTCCTTAAATCCAGGAGGCTCATCCTTGTGTGGCTTGACCCCGATCCAGTTTGTATTACACCACACTGTACTGTGATCACTGGTCCTCCAGTGGTCCCCCACTATAACGTCAGCAACGCTGTCCCCATTTGTCAGTACCAGGTTCAGTAATGCCCCCTCATGAGCAGGTTCCATAACACCTTCACAAGGGAGTCCAGGATGTCCATACTCCTGGCTGTTGCTGCAGTGGGGAAGGCTCCAATCCACATCCGATAGACTGTAGTCTCATACTAGCAATACCTCTCACTTGCAAGCCATCTTTTGGACTGCTTCCAACATTTCCTTATCCATGTTTTCCCCCTGTGCTGGAGATCTGTAGATCACTCCTGTGCAAAAAGGGTCCCCTTTCCTTTTCTCCAGGGTGATCCACAGTACCTCCATTCCTCCCGGCTCCCCTTGTATTTCCGTAGCTTTTGTTACATGAACAGCCACTCAATCGTTTCTACCTACCCTGTCCTTTATGAAAGGAGTATAACCCAGAAATACAGGTTACTCACCTGTAACAGGAGTTCTAGGAATGGTATATGTTGTTCATCCACACTCATTGGCAGTATCCTTGCCGCTTAAATCTTGCGGAAGGTCTTCAAGCATCCTCCTCACCCACCGGGTGGTATAACTCGGCTCCGCCCCATGGCGCCAGATCTGGCCCGCTGGAAGCTCAGGTTGTGCGTCAGCTTGGAGCCAGGAGTCAGGATGAACAACATATACATTCCTAGAACTCCTGTTACAGGTGAGTAACCTGTATTTCTAGGGACATGGATATGTTGTTCATCCACACTCATTGGCAGACTCCTAGCAGTTCTCCGGGAGGAGGGAGACAAGACAGCACCCCCATATACTTACTTGGGAAAGAGGACTGGAGAACCGAGGCCCAAAACCAGCATCCAAGGTGACTCAAGGTCGATGTGGTAGTGGGTAATGAAGGTGTTTGCTGACTTCAGGTAGCAGCCCTGCAGATTTCCTGGATAGGGACGTCCCTGAAGCAGCCACCGTTGCAGCAGTATGGCGGGTAGAATGAGCTCTTATCCTCTGGGAGGCTCCATGCCCGCTAACTTATAGCAGAGATCTATGCAGGAGGTTACCCACCTGCTTATCGTCAGCTTGGCTGCAGGTCTGCCAGATGCGGCTTCAGCGTGGTGAGCAAACAGCCTGGCCGAACCTCTCCCCGAATTTCAGCCGTGGCTCCTTATAATGCTTAGCCCTTCTAGGTCCAGAGTATGGAGCCTATATTACGCCTCCGAGGTGTGAATGGGGTAGAACACCGGCAGAGTCAACACCTGGTTAAGGTGAAACTCCGACACCACCTTCGAAGGAATTTCGGTGGGGCGAGGGACAACCTTGTCCCTGTGGAAGACCAGGTAAGGAGACTCGATGGAAAGCCTGGAGCTCTCCCATCCTTCTGGCTGACGGATAGCCACCAAGAAGCGGTCTTCCACGACAGGTGAGAGAGAGCACACCTGTGCATAGGTTCGAATGGCTTGCCCATGAGCTTTGCCAGTACCAGCAGTAGATCCCACGGAGGTGGGGGTTCCCGCACTGGAGGAAATGTGATCAAGGCCTTTGAAAAAGCCCAGACCACGCTTCTCCCTGCGCCACCGACTGCTTCCCGGCCGCGCCCGGTAAGAAAGCAGAGATAGCTGCCAGGTACCCACTTAGGGTGATGGAGCCCACAAGCCCCTTGACTAGAAAGGGACCATAAATAGTCCAAGATGCTTGCCAAGGAACAGGAGGGAAGGGTCCAAGCCCTTGCCCTGACACAAATGGAAAACCTTTTCCATTTGAAGGCACTAGCATTTTCACAATTGACTCCTTACGGGACGCCTCAACTACATTGAGGACCTCACCGAGGAAGGACCAAAGCCTGGAACTCTAGCCGCTCAGGAACCAGGCGTCAGGTGCAGGGATTGAAGGTCGGATGGAACACCTTCCCCTGATTGACTGAGAGCAGGTCAGGCAGAGCTGGAAGCTGCCATGAGTCCTGGAGCTGAGACTGAGAGAGATCTGGGTACCAGAACTGGCGAGGCCAGTCTGGGGCTATCAGAATCACCTGCCTTGTCCCTCCTCGCCTTGAGAAGCACCTTGTGGATCAAGGGAATGGGAGGGAAAGGCGTAAAAGAGGCCGGGGTCCATTGCCTGAGAAGGCATCCCCTGCAGCGAGCCCTGCTGAGGGGGGCATGGAACAGACTCAGCCGTTCTCCATGGAGGCAAACAGGTCCACCTGAGGTGTGCCCCAAAGGGAGAACAGATGCTGTACTACCTCCGGCAGGAGAGACCACTCGTGGGATGCAGCCCTATCCGGCTCAGGGCATCGGCCAGGGTGTTGGAGGCTCCTGCCACGGAATGGCTAGGGAGATCAGCCCAGGCTGGGCAAGAGACGAAGTGACCAAATGCGAGAGCTCTTTGCATAGAAGCATGGAGAGCGGGCCTGCTTCCCCGGGCGTTTAGATAGCATGGTCGGGTATTTGTCTGCCTGGACTCGACCACTTGACCCCGGAGGAACGGGAGCAAAGGCGGTGAGAGCCAGGGCGGACCGCCGGAGCTCCAGCAGGTTGATGTGGCATCGACTCCGGGGACCAGAGGCCATGAGCCCGGTGTCCCCAGATGGGCACCCCAACCCATCAGAGAGGCATCGGTCGACAGAGAGACCGCGGCTCGGGCGGACGAACGGGATGCCCTCCTGCAAATGATCTGGAACGGTCCACCACTGGAGCATTCCACATCCCTGTGTCACCGACACAAGCTGGTCCAAGGATCGCAGCGTTGTGACCACTGGCTGGCCAGTCCCCACTGAAGGGGACGCATGTTCCAGCGGCCCATCGGACCACGCTAGCACAGGCTGCATGAGACCCAGGAGCAGGGAAGTCCCGGGCAGGGCATGAATTGCCCAACCAAGAAATGATCGGGCAAGGAGGAAAGAACCTCGGGCCCTGTCGCCGGGAGCGCTCTGGCTCGGAGAGAGTCGAGCTACCGCCCATCGAATAAAATCACCTGCTTCGCCTCGAGTTCGACTTGGCCTGCGTGGATAAGGAGGCCCAGTTGGAGAGCAGACCTGGAGGGCCAGATCTCTGGACCACTCCGCCTCCTTCCTGGAGGGAGCTGCTATCAGCCAGTCGCCCAGGTAAGGGTACACCCGACCTCGGGCGCCTAGAGGAATGCTGTCACCACTGCCATGCATTTGGTGAAGACCCTGAGCTGGGACAAGCGAAAGGGCATGGCTTGAACTCAAGAGAGATCCTTCCGCCGAAGCGAAGGAATCTCTGGTGAAGCGGACGGATAGGGCGTGAAAAAGCGTGCCTGCAAGTCCAGAGAGCAGAACCTACATGCGCGCTCCAAGGATGGTATTATCTGAGCCAGAGTGACCATCCTGAAGGTTCAGACCATAGGAACTTGTTTAGGTCGTGTAGGTCGAGAAATGGGGCGCCAGCCCCGTCGCTTCGGAACCAGGAAGTACCTGGACACAAACCCTGGGTCTGAAGGAGGGTCCACCACCTCTCTACCACCTCCTTCTGGAGGAGGAGAGTGATGTCGGCTCGACGAGCAGCCAGTGAGGCTGGGGATCCGAGCCCCCGAGGGGCCATCGCTCTGAAGGGTGGTGCCTGCTTCGAATTCCAGAGGCAGGCCTCTTCCCACCACCTCCAAGACCCACCTGTCCGTGGTAACAGCGGACCAGGCGGAACGGAAGTGCGGAGCCGTCCCCCACGGGGACCCAGGGTGTGGCCAGGGATGGGGGCGACACCCTCAGCCCGCCACTGGGCAGGCTTGGAGGAGGGACCGCCGAGGGACCTCCTGGGCCCTTTCCTCCCTGCCTCCTGTTAGGAGGAAGCCGGCGGCTTGGGTTTGGGATGCTAAGGCCGAGCCTGCTGGCCTGGACGTTGCTGGGTCAAGGCCGGGGCACAGAAGGGACGAAAGGGCTTAGGCTGTGGTTTGCGGCCTTGTCCTTCTGAGCGGAAGAGACCGAGATCCAAGGTGGCATTGGACTCCCGATCCTCTGCAGGTGACCTTCCACCCCAGGGCGAAGAGGTCAGTCCCAAAAGGGTAACATCGCCAACTTGTTGCTGGGCCATCCGAAGTAAAGGTGGATATCCTCAGCCAAGCCGCCCGACGCATAGCCACTCACGGCCGCCGATCTGGCACATGAGTCCCCTACATCCAAAGCAGTCTGGAGCTGCTGTTTGCCACTGCCCTGCCCTGAATTGCGCACGCCGCTTAACCGTAGTCTGCAGATCGAGGGAAGATGAGGATGACCTCATCCAGGGAACTAACAGGGCATGAAAAAATGGCCTATGAGGACGGCCGAACTGGCCTGACGAGAAGCGAGCATGAGCGTAGACTTTTAGCCCGAACATAGTCAATTTCTTGGACTCATTGTCAGGAGGTTTAATCCACATCCCTGGCGCTGCGCGCTAGAACGCTGTCGGTAACACACCCTCAGCAGAGGGTGTTCCAAAACGGACAAGGAACCGGTAGGGACCGCATACTTACAGCCAGCCTGGCCAAGCGCGCAGGGCAGGAAGCAGGCGCTACCAAAGTTCCAGTGCCGGACCCACTATGGCCTCGGCCACGGAAAGGCCTCCGTCGGAGAATCCCTCGGTCCAGAATCTCCGTGAGGGGGATACCTGGCCGTTTGAAGCGGGTTCGAGCTCCATCCCGGTGAGACTCCGAATGGCGTAAGCAGTCCA
Source organism: Neoceratodus forsteri (assembly GCA_016271365.2). NCBI lineage: Eukaryota > Metazoa > Chordata > Ceratodontiformes > Ceratodontidae > Neoceratodus > Neoceratodus forsteri. The sequence continues at coordinate 92,542,128 of CM028132.1, read as the reverse complement.
AGGACGGCGGGCTACTCGCCCATTGACTGACCTCCTGAAGACTCCAAGTCCAGTCGCTTGGAGAAGAAGGAGGAATCATCCGCGACTTCGGAAGAAGTCTACCGCCGAAGAGCTACCTCTGGCCTGAGCCACCTTCACCTGCGAGATGCGGTCGGGAGTGAGGGTAACTGACAGCCGATGAGAGTAAACCCTTAGCCGACCGAGAATCCTTGGTGAACCCCAATTGTGGCTGTGGGCGGAGTTCCACGAGGAATCGATTTGGCTAGCTGGTTTGGCCCGAACAACCAGCCTGGGTAGCTCCTCGGACAAAGTCGAGGGGTTGTGTCGAGCCGTTCGGTGACAACCACTTAATGGCGGGGAAAGGCGGAGTCGGCTTATTCCGGCCAGGAGGGAGCTGTTACAACGCAAGGTCCTCGTCCGTCGGCGTGGTACGCCCGAAGCCTCCCCTCATCCGGAGGAGGAGGAGGAGGACGAGAGGGCAGACGCCGCTTATCGCGATGCGTGACCGGAGACCGACCGATAGACGAGGGAACGGCTGGACCGCCAAGAGGTCCGAGACGGGAGACCGAAGTCCCGGAATTTCCGGGGCGGTCGCGGGAGGTGTAAGCCGGAACCGGCACTCCGCTCGACTCGGGAAGGTCCATCCAGGGCTCCGGAACCGAGGAGCACAGACGGAGCCTATCGGGATTCTCAATTCCTCCTTGGGAACGGGAGAGGGGAATTCGGCTGCTAAAGGCGACAGCCTGTTCAATGGGTCGAGAAAATCTCGTACTTCATCAGTGGGGAGTCTCGGTCAACTGACCTGACGGGGACACCGTCGAGGCGCGGTGCAACGCAATCGAGCGGTCAATCAAGCCGACGGACGCACGCCCGGAGAGGGACCTTTCCTGGGCTCCCAAGAGCGCCGACGGAGGGATCTACTCCTTGTCCCTCTTTTGGATCGAGAAAAGGTCCAGCAGGCGCAGGCCCTTTCTCCTTTAGTGGAGAGGACAGACAAAGCCTTATAAAAGAAGCCGTGTAGGAAGAACCCAGAGAGCGGGATAAATGCGGCGGCCGAGGAAAGATCTGACCCGCGCCGCCTCCTTCTTGAGGACGACCATCCATTCAGGCTGATCCGCGAGGCCGCCGCCGCGGACGCCAGCGGGCCTCCTTGGACTTCACCGGAGGGAAACGGCTCGGACGCACCCAGTTGCAATCGGGCAGCACGGTCTCTCGAGGACGAGGCCGAGAAAGATGAGCACAGGTCGAAGCCTGCGGGTCGTGCTCAAGGCCTAGGGCAGTAGACACCGCGGAGTGTGGATCCGGCCCGAGACATCTTCGTTCCGCATGGGCATCTCCGAAACTGGAGTCGTTTGTCCATCGCGGCGCGGGGGAGGATCGAAGACTGAAGTCTTTTGCGAAATTTTTATTTTTAAATCCATAAACGGAGAAATAGGAACCAGTCGCCAACGCAGAGCTGCTAGGAGGGAACCTGAGCCTCAAGCGTAAGGAAGATCTGAAGGCCATGGGGCGGAGCCGAGAGTTATACCACCCGGGTGGGTGGGAGGAGCAAGCTTGAAGACCTTCCGGCAAGATTTAAAGCGGCAAGGATACTGCCAATGAGTGTGGATGAACAACATATCCATGTCCCTAGAATGGCCAATTCCCAGTCCTATTTTCCTTGCACCAGGTCTCTAATGGCAAATACATCCAGGTCTGCAATCTTGCTGCCCAGACTTTCAGCATTTGCATACAACTCTCCAGACAGTGTTGCCACTCACTCCTTTTTACCCAGTTTGCCCTCCTTTATTTTCACTTTTTTTTTTTTTTTTTTTTTTTTTTTTTTTTAGTTTTCACTTCTACCCCCTGGATTTCATTTTTATTTAGTTCCTTACCCCTCAAGATTACCACTGTCAGCCTCATGAACGAGGGGGGGGTGCAATTTGCATCTCCCTGCCTCATTCCACATCCCCCGGTTGCTTTACATGCTTACCAATGTAGCATGTAAACCATTCAGTAAGGATTATGCCCCCTCGATTAATGCAGGCCATCGCCCTTGTACAGGTTTCTTTTTTTATCCCTCCAAGTGAGGCCCTAGTCCACAATGAAGTCGAAACCCTCCTCTGCACCATTCCTTCAACCATGCATTGGTTCATGGTGCAGAGCTCCTCAACTTCCCCCTTGCCACAGACAGGCAGTGCCACCAAGGTCACTGAGCGCGCTACCAGCCTAAGACTCCTCCCCACCTCTCTAAACCTCCATCTGCACTACTCCTACTTTGTCCCTTACCAGGTCCTTTGTCCCTGGACGGATAATGACATCCAGCTCTCTTCCTTGCTACTGCCCTAGCGATCCTCTGGATCCACTCTCCATCCCTCCGAGCTGTGCCTCCAGGTAGGCACTTGACCTCCCTATCCACCTTTCTATCTGTCCCCAAATCTACCCCCCCCCCAAAAATGGAGTCCCACACCAGGATCTGCTTCTTCCTCTGGGGACCTCTGCTGCCCACCCTTGGGGCTTCATTGAGGACCCACTCATCCTCCCTGATCACTACATGTGTCTGTGGGACCTTCCTGCTCTGCCAAAATGGCATAAAAGAGTTCTGTAGTCATACCATATAGGGGGATGTGCCATCTGTCTACCACCCTCCCACAAGCCCACTGTACATAGATACATAGACAGTGTCGGCAGATAAGGGCCTATGGCCCACCCAGTCTGCCCATTTAAGTTTGTAAGTTACGTTTATGTTTTCCAGGAAGTCTGTTGCCCCTTACCCCTGATCTCCAGAATTCCTTTATGTCTATCCCATGCATTCTTAAATCCCGTGATTGTTTCAGCCCCCACCACTTCCTCTGGCAGGGTGTTCCACTTGTCCACCACCCGTTCTGTGAAGAAATTCTTCCTCACGTTTCCTCTGAATCGTCCTCCCTCCAACTTCATCCCATGCCCTCTAGTCCTGGAACATCTTTTTCGCTTAAAAATAGTGCATTCCTGCACCCTGTTCCTCCCTGTAAGATACTTGTATGTCTCCATCATATCCCCTCTCTCCCTCCTCTCCTCCAGGGAGTACATGTTCAGTGCCTTCAACCTGTCCTCATAGGACTTGTGATGCAATCCATGTACCATCTTTGTTGCCCTCCTCTGAACCTTCTCTACCCTGTCTATGTCCCACGTAGGTAAGGTCTCCAGAACTGCACAGTGTAGTCCAGGTGCGGCCTCACTAGTGTCTTGTATAGTGGAATTATGACCCCTTTTCCTGCTGGTGATGCCCCTGCCTATGCATCCCAGCATCCTATTTGCTTTACCTGCTGCCTTGTCACACTGTTTCCTGCCTTGAGGTCATCAGAGATGAAACTCCAAGATCCCTTTCCTGCTTGGTGCATGCTATATCCTCACCCCCAACTGATGTATTGTGCCAGGGTTTTTGTGCCCCATATGCATTATCTTGCACTTCCTTGCATTGAATTTCAACTGCCAAACCCCTGACCATTCTTCAAGTTTCTGCAGGTCCCTTCTCATTCTGTCTACACCCTCTGGTGTGTCTACTCTGTTAGAGCTTTGTGTCATCAGCGAACAGTGAAATTCTGCCTTCTAGGTCCTGTGCAATGTCACTGATGAAGATATTGAATAGTACCGGTCCCAGCACTGATCCCTGTGGTACCCCACTGGTCACTCTTCCCTCTGTGGAGTGACAGCCATTTACCACCACCCTCTGTGTCCTGCCACCCAGCCAGTTACCTACCCACCGCACTACTGTCCTGCCCACACCCATATTCCCCAGTTTGTGCAATAGTCTTCTATGTGGCACAGTGTCAAAGGCCTTGCTGAAGTCCAGATAGGCCATGTCCACTGCCCTCCCTGATCCACCTCCCTAGTCACCCAGTCAAAAATTCAATGAGGTTGGTCTGACATGACCTTCCCTGGTGAAACCATGCTGCCTTGGGTCTTGTAGTCCATTGACAACCAGATGTTCCACCAATCTCTCCTTCAGTAGTGCTTCCATGATCTTCCCCACTACCGAGGTGAGGCTGACTGGTCTGTAGTTCCCCACTTCCTCTTTGTTCCCACTTTTGTATAAGGGGACTACATCTGCTATCCTCCAGTCTTTGGGTACCTCCCCCTGTTTCTAGTGATCGGCTAGACAGGATAGCAAGAGGTTCAGCCACCACCTCTCAGCTCTTTAAGGACCCTGGGGTGCACCCCATCTGGCCCCATTGCTTTATCAATGCTTATTACTTCCAGTTCCTTCAGGACCCTTTCTCGTGTAAAGGGACTTGTGTCCATTTCTGCACCATTCTCACCCCTTGTACTCCATTCAGACCCATTACCCTCCTCTTCCTTAGTAAAGACTGAGCAGAAATAGCTGTTCAATATGTCAGCTTTACTGTTATCCTCCACACAGCCCCCATCCTCCCCCTTCAGTCTCACTATCCCTCCCTTTGCCTTTCTTTTTTCACTTATGTACCTGTAAAAGGTTTTGTCCCCTCTACCCACTGATTTTGCAATGTGTTCTTCTGTCTGAGCTTTGGCTTCCCTTACTGACCTCCCTGCCTCCCTTTGCTTCTCCTGGTACTTCTCCCTATCCCCTTCTGCCTGTGTCTTTTTGTATTGCCTGAATGCAATCTTTTTGGCCTTCACTTCTTTGCTACCTCTTTGGAAAACCATAATGGTCTCCTCTTCCTTTTCCTCTTGCTAACCTGCTTAATACATAATTCTGTTGCTCTTGTAATCCCCATTTTAAATACTTCCCACTGTTCCTCAACCCCCAATTCCTGCCCCATTCCCCTTAATGCCTCTTTCAAGTATCTCCCCATTTTCCCAAAGTTTGCCCCCCTAAAAACCCCCTGTAGTCCAGTTTCTTCTCCTAGGCAAACTTCAAGGTCGCAGCAGCAGACTTTGTGGTCCCTGGGTGGGAGATGAGGTTCCCCAAATCCTAGCCAACTTGACCAAGAGACTAGCAACCTTTGACCCTAGCCCACAGAGGTACATGCAGATAAGGCAGCACTGCAGTATCCAGAAAGGCCCCCCCCGAAGACTGCTGCCCTACAACCACTGCAGTGCACCACTCCCAGCATCTTCCCCCTCTATACTGCTTTTTAAAACCTCTTTCCCCCCCATCCACTATACAAGGTGTGATCTCCCCCTCCCACTTGAGTTTTAAATCTCCCAAGTTCTCCTACTCTATATAGGGTGTTATGCGTATTCCCAAGCTGTTGTGCCTTTGAAGGACTCCTGTGTTTCCTTGCTTCACTTTCAGCTGTGTGTTATAGCTGTAGCTAGAACAGCAGATTTACCACAGTTGTAAGTTCACCCTCCGGTTCCTGCTGTTCCCCTGCATAAAAATATTACTACTTCAAATTAATGCACTCCGGGAGGCTCTTGGGGCAATTGACAGGTATGTTTTATTTTTTTTCCTACCCAAGTAAAAGCACAAGTGGACAAATTAATGAGCAAAGGCAGTTTCAAAATCCTTTTCAGAACCCCCCCCCCAAATTCATTCCGTGCGGTTCCAAAAAGCATGGTGTGGAATTTAATATAATCCATGGAAAATGTTTCCAGCATTTATATGATCCACAAGATAATCTCAGTTTACAGTCATTGCAAACTGAAGATTTTTCTTAATTTATTTTGACTCTTCAATGTGAACTATATTCTGCGGTTATAGTTTTGCAGCAATCACCGTGGCCGTAAAATCAAGGTTAAACTGGGGCCTTGACCATCAGGACAGTGTTACTCCGACATTAATCACCTTTAAAAATATACTGTACACACTCGAGTGATACTGGAAGCCCAGTGGATGACAAGAGGCAGATCCTGTGCCTGGGTCTGTTGGGTGCCCAGTGTCCCCCTGCACTCTCCTGCCCCCCCCAATTCTGCCCATATTTCAATACTGTCTAAAACAGTTACTGCAAGTGTAATACCTGTCTTTTACCCACCACAGCATAGCGTGCTTTACGTGCTGGGGTAGGAAGAAATGAGCTGTTGGTTAACTAGGATCTGCAGCCTATCCTGTAGGTAGGGAAATGGGCAGACTAGGTGGGCCAAGTGGTCCTTATCTGCCGTCAAAGTCTATGTTTCTACGTTTCATACTGCACTGAGAATAGACAGCGTTTCATTGTGCATTTTAATTGCTGTAGAGAACAATCTGTGGAATATAATGTAGCAGAAACCCCAAATAAAAAGTAATGCTGCCTTTTTTTTTTTTTTGAAAAGACACACACACACTCAAGAAAAAAAAACAAACTACCAGGCCACCTGAGAGCCCAGCTGACGCAAGTCACTTCTGAGTCCATAACCTGGGTTCGGAAGCAGCAATCAGAGCACCCCAATGAGGAATCGGATCTTCATCACTTTATTGCAAGGCAAATTGAGAAGAACTCTCGTTTACAATTGCATCCGTAAGAAAATTGCAGAAAGTCAGAGACGGACATGGATGACAATGCAAGAGTAAAAACACCCGACCTGCCAGATGATAACCACCCCCCCACCCCAAGCACTGTACTGCTGACCAGGTACCAGCCTCCCCTGGAACCAGAATGCTGGGGGCTCGGGGGCACCATGGGAGTTTAGTGGCTGGTAAGTACATTGATAGTTGGTGATGGGGCTGCCAAAGCCAGTCAGTGGCAAGGTGGAGGACAGAAACCTTGATTAAAAACATAACCTTGTCTTAACAAGGCAATCTGTTAAGTATATTAAATCCAACAAAGCCACCAAGGACAGAAATGCAGCAGGTAAAGCACGCTATGTTCCCACGATAAAGCAATACGTTATAAAAGCATTTTTTAATACTACTTAGTCATTAAAAGGCTGCCACAGTTCTAATCAAATGGGCCCCCCCGATATGAAGGAGCATACAGTCCAAGAGAAATATGACAGGCCAATGGAACAACAGAGCCATTTTGCTACCGTTCATTTAGCCACTGCCAACCTTTTCTTACCCAAACCGAGGAAAACATAAAATCTGTCTGTATGTGAAACTGCTTAGTGCACCCAAGCTAAACTTAAGGCTCACCTATCATTCAGGGAATGTTGTTCCTCTTTAGGGTTCCTATGGTTTTGGCAAATAGAGGATAAAGCTATATCCTGGTTTCTGTGGAAATTAAAGACCACCTTGGGGGATGACAGATTGCACAGACCACCTGCGTGTGAAAAACAACTTTAGAGCTCATTGCGTAAAAGGGAATGAAACTCACCAGTTGGACCTTCAGGGACAGATGTCATAGGGACATTTCGTGAAAAGGCTCAAAGGAAACCTACAAACAGAGGTGAGAAAGTACAAGTGCCTCAGCTGGGACTTGAACCCAGGCTGCCCAAATACCATTTGAGAAAGTACTGTGCTCTGGGACAGCCCAAGTTCCAGTTGCCTCAGTAGCACAGCTGGTTAGTGCAATCAGAATGGTATTACGGGCAGCTTGGTTTCAAGTCCTAGCTGAGGCATAAATATGCACAACACGCTCCTGTGTTATTGTTACAAGGCTCAAAGGGAAATTCACTGCAGAATCAAGGACTACATTTAGCTCCCAGGGAGGTGCAACTTGTCTAGTTCTTGAGTTTCTTTTGACAGGCTTCTAGGAAGCACACCAGGACAAGACAGAGCAAGACCCTACTTAACCCCGTATGAACAATGGGGCCGCCACCAGAACCTGAAGTAAAATGTGTGTTTAGCAAGTGTTGTAGAAACTCAGACATTACACAGAAAGGCAGCCAAAGGTTTAAAAAGAGGGGCGCACCAGTGATGGCAAGTATTCCAGACTTCTGTAGGCTTTGTGTTGGAGGCACTTCTGGACTGTTTCAAACTCTTAATGACTCTTGCCAAGGTATTCCACTTTTATAAATCTCCTGCACTCAGAAGCCAGGCCAACAGCTGAAGCCATGACGTTCAGAACCTGAATTCCCCACTTCTTCCAACGCATGTGGATTACTCCCTGGGTAAGCTCCCCCACTGACCTGGATGTAGCTTTTAGCAGCTGAGCGAGTCTGCCCGACGTCGAGAGTGCTTGCCAGATGCACTACTAAGGTTCTTCACCCAGCGAATCAGTTTTCTGGTCTCCTCCTCTCTTTGTGCCTCCCTGCCATCCCAAGGTAAAGCACTGTGACTGAACCAGGACATGCAGACTGTGCAGTAGCCTTTAAACTGCCCTCATCTCAACAATGTTTGCTAAGCAGCTTCCTTTTCATGAGGCTCCAGGCCCAAAGCTGAGGCTTTACCAAGAACTGCTACCCCGTTCAAAGGCATCGGTCATGAAGGTAATCCTTTTAACACCTCATTAAAACCCCTTACAAACATATGAAATTTGCCAGCAGAATAAGGTCATTTGGTCCATAGAGTCTGCTCAATTATGCAAGCTAGCAGCCCTATTCTGCAGCTGCCCTCCTCACCCCCTCCCTTTATCCTTCCTCTTGTCCTGCACCCCTTCTGAAGTAGCCCACCATTTTACAGGCTACTACCCTTGGCTGGTAAAGTGTTCCACCCTCTCTGTAAAAAAAAAAAAGACAAATTTCACTCCTGACCCCCCCCCCCCAAATGTCATGGCCTTGAGTGTGTGTCCCACCCTGTCCTTGCCCTGAATAGCCCCTCTGTACCAATCTCGTTTATCCCTCTCGTATCCCCTCTGTCCCTCCTCTCCTCCAGTGAGTACATGTGTAGCCAACCCTTTCAGATCTGCGGGCACAGAACCACCTAGGAGACAATCTCACCCGGGCAGTGTGAAAAATCCTGGTCAGCAAAGACCTGGAGTTCAAGCGCAGAAGATGAAGCCCTCATAGCCAACCACCTCAACACCTCATTCACTGAGCTTAGCCCCATCCTCCCTACAAATTCTTTTGACCCTCCTCCCCCAGCACCTGCCGTAAATCTTTCTCGCCCACCATGTTTCTGCCCAAGAACTTAGGCCGCACCTTGTCACTGCCCTCAAGAGTAATGGTACAGGCAGTGACACCCTGGATCCGTGTATCCTACGGCTGCTCTTAGACACAGTCCTTACCCTGATCACGTGCCTCAACCACCACTCTTTGCCTGGGGGAAGGTTCCAACTGCCTGGAAAGTCACCACTGTCACACCTATCTTTAAAGGTGATAGGACTGTGGCTGGAAACTATCGGCCAATCTCCATTCTCTCTCCTCTCCAAGGCCTTGGAAAAAGTGGTGGCCTCTCAAATCTGACTACCTCTCCACCTACTATGTCCTGAGCAGCATGGCTTCCGAGTGGGCCACAGTACCAACACAGCCCTCCTAGAGTTCAACTTTCTCCACTCCTCCTCAGACACTGGTTCTCTGGCTGGTGCGGTCTTCATTGACCTCTCTAAAGCTTTCAACACCGTCTCCCACCCCCTCCTTCTTGATGCCCCTAGTCTCTCTGGTTTTGCTGCTGGGCCTATCTCCTGGTGCACCAGTTGTCTGACTGCTCACCGCGTGTGAAAGTTTTCTGGGGTTCCCCAGGGCTCCATTCTGGGCCCCTTACTATTCTCCCTTTACCTTAACACCCTTCCACACTCTTGCTCGGGGAACATTCTATTGTACGCTGATGATGCAGTCATCTTTGCCTCAAGTCGTAACCCTATTGCCCTCCAGGACTCACTGCAGAAGTCTTTCGCTGAAGCAGAGGGCTGGTTCAAGGAACATAGATTGGTGATGCATCTTAAAAAAAAAAAAAAAAAAAAAAAACATGTTCTTCACTCATCCTCAAAACAAGTCCTGCATCTTCAAACTCCTCATTCACTCTGGGTCCTCTTTCCCACTCGAACATGTTTGCTCCTATAAATACCTAGGGATCCATTTTGACCCCTCCCTCTCCTTCCATGGACACATCGCTGCCCTAGCCACTGCCACCAATATCCAACTGGGCATCTTACATCGGTATAAACACTGCCTCCCCAGAGGCTCTTGACTATGAGTCACCTCCTCTATCCTGTCCCTAGTGGACTATGGACTGCCGGTGTATGGTGCTGCTGATCAGACCGCACTCCATAAAATTCGCACTACTCTGAATAAGGCCTGCAGGTTAATTACTGGGGCACCTAGGTCAACACACACCTGTCTACTGTATGCTAAAGTGCTGGTACTTGATCTTGACGAGCGCCTCAAATATCTGACCTGTACCCTTACAAAGAGACCCTCCTTGGGCTATAACCACCAAGATTGACCACCACCATATGCCGCTCTGTCCCACTAGTTCATACTCAGAACTCTGGGAAAACCTCTCGTTATCCCTAGAGCTAGGACCTCTCACGGCCAAAGAGCCTTCAGCTTTAGGGTCCCCTCCTGGTTCAACACACTGCCCCCCTCCATCTCCGAAGCTCCAACTATATCGTGCTTCAAAACTTCCTTACGTAACCACCTTAAACACCCGAAGCTGTAATTGCCACTAGTCAAAGCCATACTCAATACTTATGACAAAGCTTACTGCGAAGCTGCTAAGGACAACATAACTCTGGTATTCTTTGCATCAATCCTACCTGTACCAGCTTGTTTGTATCCATGTCTTAAGTTACTGTTATACTGTGTTGTACTGTTATACTGTGTATTTTCATTTGTCTTACTGTGACAAGGTACCTTTGTAAATGAGCCTATGGCTCAAAGGTTTTCCAAACTGCTGTTTAAATAAATAAGTAAAATAAATAAAGTGGGCAAGTGTGGTCAACTGGACCAGATTTATGCTTGCCGCCATCAAATGCAGGATGTTAACTGTCCTTGCAGCTGCCACATGTTTTATGTCCAAGTTTCTTGTATGCTTTCACGAGGTTCTGTATCCTGCCTGTGTCAGAGATACTACGGCCTTTGACCAATCAAGTGTTTCCCCTAGGTGCTGTATGCATTGGGTTGGTTATGGGGTGTTCTTGAAGGGGTGGACAACCGAACTGTTACTGCTGTGGACTGAAAATACTGGCCTTTTAACTCAGAAGCAGAGATGCTGGTAATGCAACAGAAGAATATGCAGATACATTTTGTAGGCCAAGAAACACCACATAACCCCCTGGATGAATGGCCACTATGGTGGATCGGAGCTCTTCCATTTTGAAGGGAGAGGGCTTGATTCTTTTGGTGACATTTGAGGTCTGCTAAAGCCCTGAAGTCCTGGCCTTTTTAGTAAAATAAACAGAGTACTGGCCTGAACCTTCCTGGTGGTGAGGGACCAAACTGCTCTGGGTCTTATTGATGGCCAGTAGCTTTTTATTTCACTTGAACTTTGGTCAGATTGTTCAATACAGATCTGGTGGTTGGCATGAAAGATTTCAAAATTATACTAGTGATCCTGTATAACTCAGCAGTCTTTAGTTATTTTCATCCACCACTAGCTGGCAAACAGAAGGAGTCATGTGGAGAGTGCGCTCCGACCAGTGACTAGATGAATCTCAAGTCTGACTGGTTCAGTTCCCTCAGTCTTGACTTGCTATGCTGTAGCAAAAGGATCCCTAGTTGAAAAAGTTTGATGCCTTAGGTGGTGAACAGTTAATAAATCAGTGGCCTAAGCAGTACGGACATGCATCTCTAGAAGCGCCACTCTGAAGGCTTTTGTCTCATGGCAGTGCCATTTTTAGAATTGGAAACTAATTTGGCGATGGCCTCCAGTTCGGTTTGAAGAGGATATCCCTGAAAAAGGCATATTTAGAAGGGATGCCTTGGAGTAATTATCCGCCAAGGGTGGAGCCAGTGAGCACTTCATGCAAATGACAATACAGAGCCAACTTAACAGATATACAGTAAATTGTAAGAGGCATCTGTTAGGAAAGCTGCTCCCATGCAAAGAAGTGAGAGCTTTCCACTTTGGAGTCATGGAACAGATCAAAGGATACATATGTTAATCAATATGCTATTGCTCTGGTGACGTAAGCAGATACCATGAAGAACCAAGAATCCCCTCGAGTCCCTATATGGACTGCCCGATTCAAATATTCCAAATAAGAAGCTTTTCCTAGAACTAGGGGGCATGATGGAGCAAGAACCTGCTCTTTCCCAGAGACGAAACAAATCGATCTGACTCATTGATTTTTCTCTAAATTAAATAATGACAATTAAAATGCTTTACTTCTGCTTTTCCTGAATTGAATTAAATCCATTCTTACTGCCAAGCAGAATTCTGTTTAGCCAATAAACTGTATGTATCCTACTGTAAAATTATAAAGATACATTTAAATCAAAAATGATTATAGCTTCTTTGCAATATTTGGTTGTACCATTAACATTTTACAGGTAAAATGTTTTGTTTTAAAACTAGCTGTAAAACGGGAAAAAATTGTTAAAAAAAAAAAATTCAAGTAGCAGGCTAAACCAGTTTCCTCTACAGCACATAGGATGTTTGCAATGTATAAATGCTAATACTGAGTGCCATAAACAGTTTTAAGATGCATTTCAAAGAAAAATTATAGCTTGCAATATTAACAGTTTGCAGTTTTAAAAAATATATAGCTGCACGTCTTGTTTGAAACTGCAAAATTGGGAGATTTTATTTGAGGAAGTGCTAGACAGAATACTAGCTAAACCACAGTTTCCTCAGTAAAAACAAAAACACAAAGCTTACAAAACAATGTTCCAGTAAAGGAAGAATCTGACATGACATTCCATTTTTAAAATATGTTTCTTGCCACCTTGCAAGATTATCACACAACAAATGTGTCACGGGGTATACTTCAACAAGTGCATCACGAGACTCCTACCAGAAATAACACGAAGCACATCCAAAACACATATACATAGACTCATTTAAGCTAAAGGATGACAGAAGAGAGGAAGGAGCTGTGACAGCACGTCCTTCTGCCCAAGACTTCATTTGAGACATCAAGGTATGGCACCGTGTGTTTATAATTTGCCATCATCTCCGATTATGAGCAGAGAGGGATGATACTTGCATTTTTTTTTTTTTAAATCACAAGTGTATCTAAAAGTAGGAGAGAATTCCTCTCCAGTCAAGTATAGACTGCTTGCACTGCTGATCCAAATGATAATTCTGTATACCACTTTAAAGAATTAAGACAATGTGACATTTCCTGGTACTTTTCGGTTGAATATTTTTTTTACTTATAAAGTTGTTGACTTAAAATACAGAAGTAAAGCGTACTTATGACTATTGGGGGTGGGTGGGGGTGTGTGCATATATATATATATATATATATACACATATACATATACACACACACACACACATACACACACACACACACACACACACACATATATACACACACACACATATATACACACATACATATATATACACACACACACACACACACACACACACACACACACACACACACACACACACATATATACACACACACATACATATATACACACATACATATATATATATATATACACACACACACACACACACACACACACACACACACACACACACACATATACACATACATACACACACACACACACACACACACACACACATACATACATACATACATACATATATAGCATACGGTAACAAGACAACTAGACAAGGCCATAAAGGTAGTGTGATTTTAACTAAACACGTAGAGCCAAGTACATGCTAGCATGCACACCCAGTTAGACTTCCCCATTCAAGCAAAATTTCTGAACGGGAAGGGGGTTGCTCACAATGGTCTTGGGAAGGTTAAAAGGCCATCCCATGTACACAGCATAAACCTAAGAAGGCAAGCTGGGGGTCAGATCTGAACCCCCAGCCAGCACAATCAAGTCTCCAAGGTTCCCAACACCCTGTACGCTTGTTTCATTACAATCTCCAATTTCTTATTTAGGGTATCTTTACAACTACCAAAATGGGCGTATAGACCTGTGGACTAATTTCCCAGACTCTGGTACCCTTGCTGTCTGTAAACCTCAATGCTGAGGTTCTCTCCTCTATTTATTCATACATCAGTTTACAACCTTTGAGCCAGAGGCTCATTTCCAAAAGGTACCTTGTCACATTGAGGACAAACAAGAAACTAAGACACTATTCTGTGGCAACTATTCCATTAGTGTCACATACCAGGAATACCTTCTCTTTCTTGGCTGCGCTTTTTAAGGGCTGCACACACTGCCTCAGTGAGGATATCCAGAGTTTTAATGAGCTTAGCAATAGCAGATTTTCCCTCTGCTGGGGGTACAGGGAAAGAGTGATGTCGCTCCTTGATGAGGCCGCTTACATTTAGCATCTATGGCATTTCTGTGCTCAGTCGATCTGTTGGAGCAGGTGGAGTTGTGCGCATTGTTAACCTTGGAAGAAGATGGTCTGTCACAGGAAGGTAGTAGGCGCTAGCCACTGTGGACTTCAGCGTAGCTGGCCATCTTTCCACTCCAGTGCCTTGGATTTGGTCTCTAGATACACTGCTCATGGATGCCATGATACTGCAGATGTAATTCAAACTTATCTAGGGTATCTTTAATGGCCACTGCCCCTGAAGCAGTAGTCTGGCTTCAGGGGCAATGGCTATTAGAGGATTTTAAAAAGTCTCCATTCCCTCCCCAACCCCCTTGCTGCAGTGTCAGTGGCTCAGCGGGTAGCACCTGCGCCACTGAGGCTGGAAGATTGGAAGGTGCTTGGTTCTAGCCCCACACTGGGAATGTGGGATAAATCCCAATACTGACACTGTAGTGCATCATGAGGGGGTGCTGCACTCGAGGTGCCGTCTTTCTGATGAGATGTTAAACCGAGGTTCCATCTACCTGCTCTGGTGGTTGTTCAGGTGGACATTCAAGATCCCACGGTACCTCAATAAGAGTAGGGGATTTCCCACAGTGTCCAGGCCAAATTCCCCCATTCACTAAAATACCACCAACAGCTTAATCTGCTTCTGTAGGTCAGTATACAACTTTAGACATTCCCCTTCCCTTGCCCCCGGGTCAAACCTGGAAACAAGCCACAGCTTAGTGCACCCCTCCCAGTCACAAACGTTCAAATAAACAAGTATCTTGTTAGCCGAGTAGCAGCACAGATTTAAACCCAGCGGTACTCATATATAAATGCCATGCAAAATCTACCCCCACCAAATCCAATACAGCCCACCCCCATGCTCTACAAAACTCATGTTCACACAGCATTCATTCTAGGAACCAAATTTGGTGAGTCAAATGACCCACTGGACACTGAAAAGGTGACCATTTCAGGAAAAATGTGCGTCATACATGACATTTCTTAAAAAAATTTGTATACAGAATTTTAAGTAATGTGGCACGAGATCTATTACAAAATGGCTGTTTCTAGCAAGTTATAGTAAACAGTATTCATGACAAACTAATGAACTATTACAGCAAGGGCAGATCAGAGGAAGTGTGAGTTGTGACTCAGAAAATAAGTACAGCATTTTACATGTCAGAGGTGCAGGGCAGTTTACAAGAAGGCATTGACAGATCTGTCACTGCCTGGCATCAATCAAGATCAGGCCTGAGGCAGCAGCCAGGTGAAGTCTTGTGTTCCAGTAGTAGTGTCTGTTCGCAATGTGCAAAACTGAATTTTTGCCAAAAAAAAAAAAAAAAAAAAAAAGAGACAAGCACTGCCCTTGCACTCATGAGAGGGACAGAATGATTAATATTTCTTTTTGGAAGAATACATAGAGCAGGCATTATAAAACAGCCTAATTAGAGTCCTGATAGTCACAGAACTAAGGTCAGGCTACATATTAAGATAACCCAATAATTATTTGGTTAATGAGGCAGGATATCAAGAGGGATCAATTCAAATATTTTAAATTTTTTATTGAGATATTTATGGTGATGGTATAGGGTAAGTTGTCAGTACACACTGCAGTTAAGTTTGGTTAATGTGCTGAACTTGAAGTCAGTCAGTGCAGTCCACATGCTGGAATAACCTTTGTTTTTCCCCCCTCCAGATAACTGATTGCAGAAAGAAAAATCAAATTCAATGTAGCAAGGTCCCTCGACTGCAACAGTCAGCAGATCATTGACTCTGGTAGCAGACAGTATTTCTCATGCTCATTTTTACAATGTTCTGGTCACTGAAGCCCCTCTCACAGTCTGCTGTATGGATTGGGGCAGTTAGTGCCCACGCAGCCAGAGCCAAAAGATTTGGGAAGTCTGACTTATGACATTTGTTAATTAACCCCCGAAGAGTCTGCATGTTGTCCCTCGGGTATCCCTCTCAACAAGTGGCTTCAGCAATTCCCCTTCTGCTTGGTGCAGTCTGCATCCACAAGTGGTGGTGCCACTGTCTCAAACGGTTTGTGTCTCTGCTCTTGACTGTAATGCTCAAGCAGCACATGAATGTTAATTTCCCCAGGTTTCAAGTTAGTCTCTAGAAAGGCTGCTGACTGGCCTAAGACCCAGTACTCCAAAAGCAGCCAACTTCTTTTGGTCATACCCAGGGAATCTGTCTTAAATTTGCAACCAACTGGTAATTGAAATGGTCCTTGATTAAAAGGTTTTTGCCTCCCCTCATCACGGGATGCCCCTTGAACACCATCTTTCCCTCTTCATCTTCCTGGATATCTTTCTCCACTTCCTGTGGATACATTTTTTCCTTTGTTCCAGATTTTATTTTCTAAAATCAGAGAATCACTTCTCCAAACTGACATGGACCATTTAGATGTCCAGATCTCTTTCTGAAACACTACACTAAGCTGAGTAATTACAGCAGGTACATCTATTAGCATATAGGTGTCCATTATAAAGTCATATTTCGAAATTTTCAAGGCATAACCTTTTGCTCTAGCATCCGCCTCATTGCAGAAAAAAGTGAGAAGGGAGTCTAGGGTGCGATAAATGGATTCAACCGCTTTGTAAACTGCCATCCACCTCACATCATGGACCTCCTTCACTTTTAGAGTTGTTCCTCCAGCATTTCTTGTACTTGTTTTAGTCAGTCAACTCTTTTGGCCAATCCTTTAAAATGGTAGAAGATCAGCTAGCACCTCTTGGTATTCTTTTAGGTAAGGAACAGACTGCTGCTTGTGAACTACATAATGCAGCTCTATGAACAACACAGTGTACATTTACTAGCACTGGGTTTTCACATAGCATGTGCCCAGTGACTCCCTCATCAGTCCCTGTCAGGACTTTTGCTCCATCACTTTTTTCCAATGCCGATTTTTTGCTGGCTAGGAACTGCTTTAATTATTCAGCTATCCCTGCT
The DNA here is from genome assembly GCA_016271365.2 of Neoceratodus forsteri. NCBI lineage: Eukaryota > Metazoa > Chordata > Ceratodontiformes > Ceratodontidae > Neoceratodus > Neoceratodus forsteri. The sequence continues at coordinate 92,525,081 of CM028132.1, read as the reverse complement.
CCAGTGGCAGAGATCTGTAGGTTCTCTACAAAAATGAGCAGATGGAACAATCTTTCAGAATCAAGCACTCTTGCATGCAAAATTTGCTCTCATCACAAATTAGTGTTATGTATGGGCTATTTTCTAATTCCCCTCCACACTAGTCTCCTGCCCAATTACCAAGGCTAAGAATCAGAGATGTCATTGGCTGTAGTTTGATGAATAAGAGCCACAAAAGGACAATCTAAACCAGAAAAAAAAAAAAAATCCATTAAACTTGTATATTTACGAATTGGCAAGTTTTCTTTGGCCATCCAATAAACACCTTTCATGGTCACTAGAACGGCTTGTTTTTCAGATATAGCTTTTCTGAATGCATGCTGCAAAGCTCCCCATATATTTTCAGCTGTCATAGCATCTCTGTGGTCTGCCGAGTCAGCATGCCTAGTCAGGGTGCTTGTCCTGAAATTGTTAGTGCCAGAAGTCAGTATTTTGTTTCTTTCTACTGATATACTGCACAAACCACCGCATTTTTTCTGAATTATATCTCACCCACTTGTACATTCAGGGCTCGAAATAACCGGCTGTCCTCCTGTCCCGGACAGCCATTTTCCACACGGGACAGCCGTTTTGAGCAGTTTGCCTGTCCCTTGGACAGGCAGTTCAGATATTTTATGTTGCTGGCGCTAGGACCCAGTGGGAAGCCGTCCTCGGGCTCCGCTGGCATTTCCATTGCCGCTATGGCTGTGTGCTGGGTCGGTCAGGTGACTGTAGCTAGTGGATGTCACCTGACCTGACCTTCAGTAGTAGTCTCAAGTGGCAGCAAGCAGGAGCGGGAACAGATGGGCAGCGCAGCAGCAGCGAGTGAACTAGCGCTACCGTTCATGCGCCTATCGTCACTGAGCATGCGCGGTTGCTGTGCCCAAACTCGCTCGCTGCATTTGCTAACTGGCGCTTGACTCGTGAGGAGAGCTGGAGGAGCAATTTCTTTAAACTTGTGAAGTTGTGTGATTTGAAACTCCTGCAAAGCACATCACATACTAACACCAAGGGTCTAGACTGCTGCTGTGTGAGAGTTGGAGGGGAGGGGAGAGCTGGAGGAGCAATTTCTTTTCAGGGCTGTCTCATTCTGGGGCTGATTTTGGGAAAAAAGGTATACTTTGAATGTTGGTGATTCTTGAAACTCCTGATTAAGCATCACATATTAACACCAAGGGTCTGCTGGAGGAGCAATTTCTTTTCAGGGCCGTCTCATCCTGGGGCTGATTTTGTTAAAAAAGATATCTTGTGAATCTTGTGATTCTTGTGAATCTTGAAACTCCTGCTTAAGCACATCACATATTAACACACCAAGGGTCTGCTGCTGTGTGAGAGTTGGAGGGAAGGGGTCGAGGGGAGATTAACGTGGAGGAGGGGGATTCTTTAGTTTGAAGCCACTGCTAATCTCAAGGTGGGATTAAAAAAGCTTCTGGACTGGTTTAACTTTGGGGAAAAAAAAAAAGAGAGAGACTTCACTTCTGCCTTGAGGGGTCTGTGCAGCTGAGCTCTGTACTGTGTCTGTTGCACAGTCTACATGTGATTGCTTTTTGTTGAATCACTCAGTCAAATAAGACCACTGTATTTCTGTGCACTGCAATCTGCAAAAAAAGTATAAGGGGAGGGAAACAACCAGAAAAACAAAAGCAAACAATTTAAAAAATACTAAGAGTAAAACTAGGGAGGCTACCCCAGGGGTATTGTGGTGAGAAGGAGTCAGTACTACTCTGTACACCTGAATAAATTCTCTGTTCTTCCTGTCCAACCCACTCTCTCTCTCTCTCTCTCTGTCAAAGCCAAAAGAGACCTTGTGATCTGCAAGTGGTGGGGCCTGAGGGTCCGTCTGAATAAAAAAAAAAAAAAAAAATAGATCTTGACTGTGTGGAAGGGTGAAGGCTTAAGCTTATTGTTCACTCAGCCTGTGTAAGCCCTCTAGAGCTGTTAGCTACAGCTTGAACCTTGAAGATAGATACTGACGGACTGTCAGACTCAGCCTGCTGTTGTGCTCTGCCAGTGGACTAACTGATTCACTTCACTGTAGTGTCCACTGTCTTCCAGTGCCTACTGTACTTTAAATTCGTACTACTAAGTATTATTAGCCAACTACAAACCAAAAGAGGAAAAATGTCTTTGTTAAAGTTTGGCTTTAAAAAAATTACAGGAAAGCCTTCAGCTTTAAGCCAAGAGGGAGGAGAAAGCTCGGGTTCCTCTATGTGTACTGCTTCTCCATTACTGATAGACTCAGTAGCACCAACTACTCACCCCACCATTGTGGCCTACAGATGTGACAACTTGGAGTGCCAGTGCTGATATGCCAGCAACTCTGACTACTGTTGGAAAGTGGCGGAGTCCTGGGGCAAAAAGAAAGGGGGTTCCAGGAGACCTGAAGAAAAATAGGGAGTGGCTACTATATGAGCCTGATGTGGGCATGACCTGCTCATACTGCAAAAATACTTAAGGGAGACAAACACTTTCATGAGTGGATCAAGAGCACGCAGACTTGAAAATGTACGTGCTCATGAACCTCCAAACCTCATAAATTAGCCAATGAAAAAAATATTGTGTCTAACACTGAACCTTCCAACTTATCAATAGAACGAGGAATAATACAAATGGAAAAAAAAGAAGCGACACAAGTAGAACATTTTAGAACAACTCTATTTGATTAATTCAGAACGCCCATTCACAGATTTCCCTGGCATCTTAGAATTACAACATGTAAATGGTACAAGTGTCGGAGTCAGTTATAGAAGTGACAAACAGGCAGCAACGTTTCACACATTTTATTTCAGAATCAATAAGGATAAAAGATGAAAAACTGGTTAATAGTAACACTTTTATCTCTGTCTTATGTGACTCGAGCACTGATGCCTCAGTAATAGAAGAGGAGGCAGTCTATATTAGGACAATGGAAATTTCCGGTTAACAAATTTGTTTCCCTTCAGCCAGTCTATTCCAAATGGTGAAAGCATTTATAACTCAATAGGTGATGCCTTAGAATTCACCTTGGACTGTAAAGACTGGAAAGAAAATTGTTGCTTTTGGATCGGATGGGGCACCAGTCATGTTGGGTAAAGTGAATGGGGTGTTTGGTAGGATTTTGAAAGACGTACCTCATTTGTTAGGGATTCAGTGCAGTGCCCACAAGTTGGAGCTTGCTATAAAGCAATCAGCAACATCTATTCCATACATGAAAACAGATGAAGTCTTAATGGGCATCTATAAATATACCATAAGTCTCCCAAAAACTGGGCCGGTCTCAAAGAGTTAGCCAGTAATATGAGCTACACCACTCACAAACCAATTAATGTGTCAGGGACCCGGTGGGTTGCACACAGAGAAAGGGCTCTGTCTGTTATTCTGTCCAGCTACAAGGCCTTAGTTGTACATTTACAGCACATTGCTTCCACACCAGGGCAAACAAAAGATCAGGCCAGTGGGTTGTTCAAAACAATAAGTACTGTGAGATTTGTCCTCTTTTCTCAGTTTCTGGCTGAATACCTTTCTGTCATGATGGCCTTCAGTCTAACTCTACAGAGAGACAGCTCAACAGTAGAAACAATAGTCAGCAAGGTTGAAAGCATGGTGCTCTGGCTAGAGAACTACCCTGCGCAGGATAAACTTGACAAAGTCTAATGAATTGCTGTTGCTCCCTGACTGACAGCTGACAGTGACACTAGCACAAGTCAACTGACAGGCTCAGCCACTACTCAGGTTCAGTTCCGTGGATCTGATATCTTCCTTAACTTAGAAAGGGGATATTCTATAGATAGAACCAAACAGGCAGTGTTGCGTGATGTTACAAGCCTTCTTTCATCAACAATTGAAAGTATTAACTCACGATTTTCCAATTTTAAAACAGACAAAGTCCTACGGTCATTCAGTATATTTAACCCATTAGTTACCAGATAGTGACCACCAGCTAGCCCTTTATGGCAATGAGGAAGTCAGAACCCTCACAGAGCACTACAGTGACCTACTGAAGAAACACAATAATATAAACTTGATTGAAGCGCAATGGTTAGAGCTTAAACCACTTATTGGGAAAAAAAAAAAAAAAAAAAAAACCACTGAATGAGCTGTCTCCAAAATTTCACTATTTGGATTTCTGGCAAAAAATTCTCCATAATGATGCACATGAACAGCGATTCCCTGATATTCTGGTCTTAGTCACAATAGCTCTACTGATCCCAACCCAAACTGCAGTAGTTGAGAGAGGATTCAGCTTGATGGGCAGAGTGAAGTCTGACTGGCGGTCCTGTCTATGACTACATCTGAACTAATGCGTGTCAAGCTGTCAGATGCTAGCGTTGCTACATTTGACCTGCAGGATGCCATAACACTAAGGTTCAAATCTGGAAAACAAAAGAGAAGACCTCATGTGAGATCATATGGCTGCAGACTAGATTCAAGTTCTGATTCAGAAACAGACTAGACTCAACCAATGTTTTACCTTGAAAAATAACCCCCCAAAAAGCAACAGTTCTCTTTCCACTTTACAGTCCATTTTATGTTTTAAGTTTAAAATTCACCGCACAAAAATGTGGACAAGTAAAACTTTGTCCGGACAAGCAACAACATTTACATTCCACCTGTCCCTCGGACAGGCATCTCAAAAAAATTATTTCTAGCCCTGTGTACATTGTAAGCCAGCGGCCCTGAAAATTAAGTTTCATACTGCCCACATGGGACTGGCTGTATGTAGCTAGTTCATAAGCAGCAGACTCAAAATCAAGTTGCGACTGGCTAGCACAGTCAGGCCCAATTGTGTCTGCCACAGTGATGGACAACAGTCTCCGACAGAAATGGCACCTCGCTGCTCCCATCTGAATTTTTTTGAAGACCCTGATGCAGCAGTATAGTCTCCTAGGTAAAGACGACCTGAAAAATGTTTTAATGTTCACTTGTTGAGAGATAGAGATAGAGATAGAGATAGAGATAGAGATAGAGATAGAGATAGAGATAGAGATAGAGATAGAGATAGAGATAGAGATAGAGATAGAGATAGAGATAGAGATAGAGATAGAGATAGAGATAGAGATAGAGATAGAGATAGAGATAGAGATAGAGATAGAGATAGAGATAGAGATGAGAGATAGAGATAGAGATAGAGATAGAGATAGAGATAGAGAGATAGAGAAGAGATAGAGATAGAGATAGAGATAGATAGAGATAGAGATAGAGATAGAGATAGAGATAGAGATAGAGATAGAGATAGAGATAGAGATAGAGATAGAGATAGAGATAGAGATAGAGATAGAGATAGAGATAGAGATAGAGATAGAGATAGAGATATAAGCAGCTGCAGCCTTGTTTAATATTCTATTTCTTACGAGGAGGGCAGCCGAGGAAGAATTACATAATCACATAATGGGGTTGGTGTGTTTCACTGACAAATGTTTTAATAAAAAAACTGACAAATCTTGTCCTGTGTTTGAGTCTTATTTTATTTTTACACTACATAAGAGATATACAAAAAAGGAAGAGTAGGGAATTCAGAACACAGTAGTAGTCCTCCACTCTACTTGCTGCTTTATTTTATTCTTTTTTTTCCCCCCAGTCCCACACATCCTGACCCTGCTGCTTTTCCTACAATTAAAGCGTCTTAACCTGCTGCAGTCTTCTCCCCCCCCGCCATGCAATTTTTAATTTTTATTTTTTTGACTGTTCTTTTTAATAATACAGCTCTCTGGCCTTCCCCATCTGACTGCAATGTGAACAGGATACTATAAATATATTGGCCTGGATATTGAAACTGTGCCAGGCTGTGGCACAAGCCTGGGCACAGCTCAACTTGGTTGCACAGGGGTGTGGCCTAGGCAATAGTCAATGGAGCTGCACTATGGCTCAGCAGCTTTGAATATCACACCCTGGCCACCCCCACTGTGCATGGTGCAGTGGCACTGCGCCAGCACAAGTGGCCAGAGAAGCATGGAGATGCGCTAGCACAAGTGCCATTTCACCATTCACAGCACCTGCGATATTCAAAAGGGGACATGCAAATGGGGCCATAATTTATGCAAGGTGCACATGGGGCCATTTGCATGTGGATTATGGCCCAATTTGCATCCAGTTAACATGCAGGTGCACTTATCCGACTTGTGCTTGACGCCCTGTTAGGCACAGACACCCCCTGCAGCCCAATCACGGACATTTGTCCCCCAAAAAAAATCCTTGTCTAATATCCCTAGTGGTCCAGTGGAATGCTATGTGCCCAATCGTGGGCATTGGTATAATAACCCCTCCCATCCAATATCCCTGGTGGTTCAGTGGATCAATCACTGCCTGATGGCGGCATCTGTAAAATAAACGTCCCATTACCCTGGTGGTCTGGAGTGTACCTGAGGCCCACAGCCATGCCTCCGGCGGGTAGTACCTCACCCCCTGCCTCCCCACAGCTCAGTAGGGCTGCACGCCCACCGGTTCTTAGCGTGAGCCAATGGGCATCAGCCTCATTGACTACACATTCCAGTACATGAATGAATCATTCACATATCTGGAATGTGTAGGAAGGGCTGCACACCCATTGGCTCATGCTGTGAATCAATAGGTGTGCAGCCCTACCAAGCTGTCAGTCTGCGGGCGCAGGTGGGTGGGGTGCTGCCACCCGGCTGACTGGGGGAGCAGGTGGTGGGGCTCGGTGGGTAGGTGGTACATAGACCACAAGGGTAATAGGACTTTTATTGCTTACAGATGCCCGTGACCGGGCAGAGTGCGCGGTCCACTTTGACCACCAGGGATACTGGATTCGGGAGTATATACAGATGCCTGCGATTGGGCACATAGCGGTCCACTGGACCACCAGGGATACTGAAGGGGGGCTTATTTACACAGATGTCTGCGATGGGGCATGGAGGCACTGCCAGCAGCTCACCTGTGGGTGAGCATTATTTGTTCTTTTTTGGATTATCTTTGTGCAGGCGCAAGTAGGGGTTGCGCATGCATGACTCTTCACATTCCGAGCAGAATATCGGGCTGTGCAGGTTATGCATGGGCACGCCACCCCACCTTTGTCCAGCATACATCACACTGACTTTAAAGTGTCTGTTGGAAACTCAAACTTACTGCAAAGAACAAACTGCAACTACATTTAGGACCTGAAAACCTGATTAAGGCATAATACTGCAGAGCACTGGGTAAGAAGGGAGATACAAATAAAATTTTTTAGAAAGTGTATTTTTCCTTATTGGCATTAAGCAGAGAATTGCAGGATTCCTTTAAAAGGGTAGTAATTTTATAACCAGAGTGAGATACAACTGAATTTGCTTGAGTACGGGGGTTGAGACCTAGCATTAGGAAGGATATTTTTTGTAACATTTTAAGTGTCCTGCTGGCTGAGGAGCGAGTTCATTTTTATCCCTGGACTCAGTAGAGTGGTTTGTGTTGGAGCCGTAGTCTAGTAAATTGTGGTGTTAGTTGTATTACTATAAAGGACAGTACTCACCAGGATGATGGAGCAGTAGTGTATCTGATTGTTTCCAACAGTCACCAGTGGCTGTGCACTACCCACCAACCCCCAGGCGTGGCATTTCCTTTATAGCCACAGTTATGACATCACTTCCTCAACAGGTCTTGGGGCAGAACTGTCATTCCTAATAACCCTGCAACATGCATAAAAAGTAGTTACACAAATTATATCTATCTATATCTATATCTAGATACACACACACACACACACACACACACACACACACACACACACACCACATATTGTATAGAATAAGGGAGCAGGACATGTGGGGAGTGGTGCAATGCACTGGCTGTGGGGCAGCGGTTTTCCGGTAAACATTCTGGAAACTGCGTTGCTGTCTTTTTTGTAGGCAACTGTCAGCTCTGAGAGAGGAGGTTGCCCACCACCAGGCTGAACTAGCAAGGACTAAGGAGGCCTCCCCCTCCCAAAGAGCACCACAGCCACCGAGTCAGAGGTTTGAGTATGAAGAGCAGTAGGACCACAGTGGGTTCTGGGAGGGTGCGGGTGGTGGACCAGAGTCGAAGCCCCCAGTTGTACCTCTACACAAATCAGGTGCCATTCTGGCAGAGCAAGGTTCCTCTATGATGGCACCCTCAGTGGAGACCCAGAAGAATGCTGAGGACATCCACAAGGGAAACCCACAAAAGGGTGGCAAGGGACACCACAGGGGAAGGAAACAGCTACTGATAGGGGACTCAATTGTTAGGGGGGTAGAACTGGGGAAGGGAGAGAAGGAAGTAAGCTGCCTGCCTGGTGCCATGGCTTGGAGGGACAAGAAGCGAATCCTCACAATTGTAGAAGCAGCATCACAGGAGACAGAACTAGATATCATTGTCCACCTTGGGACAAATGACCAGCTAAGCATGGGATCAGTGCAGTGCAGAATGAATTTGTGGAGTTGGGGAGGGGCCTCAGACGGTTAGCAAGCACAGTAACCTTCTCAGAGGTGCTACCAGTCCATGGCAGGAATGAGGCTAGGGTACTGCACACCATGTGGTTTAATGAATGGTTGCAAAACTGGTGCAGAGCACAAGGCTTTGGCTTCACTGGGGACTGGGGGTCCACCTGGAGAGATAAAGGTCTATACTGGTATGACTGCATTTGTCCACAAACGGGACCAAGCTCCTAGGTGACAGGTTTAAATGCTTCCTTGGCAAGCTTTTAGTCTAGATGGGGGTACTGATAAGAGGCAGGAAAGTCAAGCCTCCCTCACTAAACAGGGCAGGTAGTAGGTAAACACTGAGGTACAGAGCTCAACACAGGGCAGGATGGGAGTAATGGTAAAATAGATGAGAGCAATAGAGCAGGGATGGGGGGGAATCAAGCCAACATTAAATGGAGGGCAATGACTACTAATGCCTCGTAGTCTGGGAAACAAGCCTCTGGAGCCAGTAGCTTTGATGGAAGATGAACAATTGGATATTGTGGCAGTCACAGAAACATGGTACACTGAGAACCATGAATGGGATGTCAACATACCAGGGTACACAATCTACAGAAGGAACAGGGAAGGCAAAAGAGGTGGAGTAGCTCTATACATAAGGGATCAAAGCTAATGAACTAAAAAGTAAGGGGAGGACAAGAGGCACTCTGGGTTACCCTGGAGATGGAGAATGGCATCGCAATCCGCACAGGGGTTGTATACAGACCCCCGTCTCAAGGGGAGGTAATGGACAAGAAAATGATAGGACATTCTCAAAATGACTGAAAAAGGGGAGATACTGTTGATGGGGGACCTGAATATGCCAGATGTTAACTGGATGACATGTACTGCAGCCACATCCAAGAGCAGGGTCATTTGATGCCCTGCAGGGGGCAGACCTTAGACAGCTAGTGCTGGAACCCACTCAGGAGGGAGCAATACTAGACCTGGTACTCTCAAATGGAGAGAGGATCACAAATTTAGAAGTCCGTAGACATCTGGGAACAAGCAACCACTGCATAGTGTGCTTCACAATGAGCACAACCATGGAGATAAGCCTTACAAAAACAAGGATACTGTACTTTAGAAGGGCTGACTTTGGCAAAATGGGTGAACACCTGAAGAATGCACTAGCAAATGGCCAAATAGGAGGGGTGGAAGAATAATGGAGAAAAATCAAAACTGCCATCATAGAGGCAACAAGTCTGTGTAAAACAAGTAAAGAAAAAGCGAAGTAAAAAACCACTATGGTTCTCAGAAGAGGTGGCAGGGAAGGTTAAGGAGAAAAAGGCTGCATTCAAAAAGTATAAGGAATCTGAGGGAGCACGACAGGGAACTGTATCAATTAAAGCAGAAAGAAGTAGGAAAGGCAGTCAGAATAGCAAAGGCACAAACAGAGGGAAAAAATAGCCAACTCTGTCAAAAAGGGGGATAAAACCTTTTATAGGTACATTAGGGAGCATAGAAAGGTTAAGGGATGGATAGTGAATATTAATAAAGGAGAGGGGAGGTGGGCAGAGGGAGACAGTGAAAAGGCAGAGATACTGAATGAACACTTTTGCTCAGTATTCACAAAAGAAGATGAAGAGCAGTTACCTAAACCAGACAATAGAAGCACTCTAGGTGGGGGGGTTGATACCAGTCCATTCACAGAAGAATGGAGTCCTGGAAGAACTCCTAAAACTAAAGGTAGACCAAGCAATGGGGCCTGACAGGATTCACCCCAGAATCCTAAAAGAACTAAGGGGGAGACCTAGTGACACCACTGACCACACTAACAAATCATGGCAGGATGGGGTGGTACCTGAGGACTGGAGGAGGGCAGATGCGATTCCCCTTTACAAAAGTGGGAGCAAGGCAGAAGCAGGAAACTACCAACCTGTAAGTTTGACCTCGGTGGTAGGCAAAATGATGGAATCACTTCTGAAAGTAAGAATTGTTGAGCACCTAGAGGCCAGCGGGGCACAGGACCCAAAGCAACATGGATTTACAGCAGGAAGGTCATGTCAGACTAATCTAATTGATTTCTTTGACTGGGTGACCAAAGTAATAGACCAGGAAGGGGCTGTGGATATGGCCTACCTAGACTTTAGCAAGGCATTTGACACAGTCCCGCACAAAAGATTAATAATAAAGTTAGCCAGCCTGGGAGTGGGTCCCAGGGTGGTAGCCTGGGTAGCGAACTGGCTGCACAACAGGACACAGAAGGTAATAGTGAATGGAGCGCATTCCGAAGAAAGGGGGGTTACTGGTGGAGTACCTCAGGGCTCAGTATTTGGTCCAATCTCTAACATCTTTATAAGCAACACTGCAGAGGGTCTGGAGGGAAAGGTATGCCTCTTTGCAGATGACACAAAGATCTGTAACAGAGTTGATACACAAGAGGAGTATCAAAGATGAGAAGGCAAGGTTGGAGGAATGGTCAGACATATGGCAACTTAGATTCAATGCAAAGAAGTGCAAAGTAATGCACCTGGGAAACAAAAACCCAGGAGAAGAGTACACAATAGCAGGGGAGGTACTAACAAACATTTATTTATTTTATTTTTTGTTGACCGGGTAAGTGCACTAGACAAATCCTGCCTATTTTCAGGCACGACGCAGGGGCAGGGGATACAGATGAATGCCAACTGACCTTGAACCAGATTAAGCTGTTGGTGGTATTTTTAGTGAATGAGGGAAATTTGGCCGGACACCAGGAAATTCCCTACTTCCTGCTTCCTGTGAGCAGGGGGACCCATTTTCTGGTGGGACCAAGATGACTGAGGGAGGAGGGCGTCTGCTTGGTGGGAGAGCTGGCCTCTGCTCCCAGTGTGCAACGTGGAGGCTGACCTTTGAATACTCAAGATATGGATTCTGATATGGAGTTTCACGATGCAGTGGTTCTTTGGGAGGATACAGCAGTTGATTGAAAAAAAAAATTCTCAAAGGACTGGGAGAAAGGAAATGCTTGAAAAGGAATCTCTGGATGCAAGGTTCAAATCCAGCTTGGAACCTGACGACATGGATGTACTTAATACCTGCAATATTGCTCTCCCTGAAACCGAGGTGTTTAAAACTGAGAAAATACAGGACTGCACTTAAAAGAAAGCTCCGTGGAGCATGGTGAGTCTTTGCAACAATTTTTTATTATTTCGGAAGCCGCTACTGAAACAGACAACCGGCTTTTACAATCTGCTTTACCCGCTTTAAAAAAAAAAATGTACAGCAAAGTGATTCCCTCTCGCTACACAATCAGTGTGTTACGGGAGTAAGGGAGAAGCAAGCAGTTGAGCACTCTATGGACTTTGCAATTCGGCGTTCAGCCACTCAGCCTGAGTTAACTCTGCAGCAGGTAGAATCCGGGCTTAACAGCTGCAGCGTTGCTCCTAATAATATGGCTGACTCGGTTCAGTCGGGAGTCCTGGCAGGGCGAGACCACTCTCTTTATAGCCCAGCAGCTACGCGGGAAGTTCCTGAAGTAAAATTGACTGTTAGTAAAGCTGCTAACAGTACTATAGAGGTTAGTGAGTGCATTCAGCCCGCTATAGCTCCGACTGCCCTAACAATTGAAAAGCCGAACAGAGTCCCCAAAGGAAGTACAACAGACTTTGTCTGCATCAGAGCTAAAGCAGTCTGAGTCTGCACGGTTAGACAAATCAGCTGGATTCGTTTTTAAAAAGCATGGGGCTCAGCATAATGTAGTTTATCAGTCCTCAGCTGCTTCCCAAACTGGAGTTACTGAATTCTTCTTTCAAAAAAAAAAAAAAAATACCTCTTATAAAATCTGGTCTACAAACACATAATGTTTCAGAGCTCTGGTCCCTGATAAAGCACTCAAAGGAGCAGGTTGGAAGCAAAATGCAGCAGGCATATGGAAGCCTGATCCTACTTGGGACTCTGATTATACCCTCTCACAGCATTCACCAGAGTGGAAACCGGACTTACAACAGCAAAAGATGGAGCAAGATTTGCAGGACAATAAAAACTGTTTAGAGGTAGAAAAACTTCCACTGAGAGCTACATCCCTGGAGTCACAGATATCTTTACCTTCCTCATTGAATACAGAGTTGGTAACACCCCTGCAGGAGCCTATTGCTTCTTCTCACACGCCCTCTCCAACGGAATCCGTTCCTCAGAAACCACTTATGTCCGAATTATTTTCTAACACTAAAAAAGAAGCAGCACCTCGCCGAATGCGGTTCGCATTCGCTTATAAAGGGGTTTGGAGGATCGACCAGATAGACACTACGGGAAAACTTTATTAAAAGAGTCCTTGCATTTTACCCCAAAAGATGTGTATGCATTTATTAATATCTCTGGAGAGGATAATTTTGACATCAGTTTTAGGACACCACATGCATTGGACTTATTCTGGGATAGGTACAACCAGGTTAAATTCTCTCCTCTATGGACCCCTTCTTAGTGATTCCTTTAACTAAACCCCTGATAAAACATGTTATCGGTCATGTTTAGAAACGAGGGGTTCATGTGGAAGATGTATCATTTGGTTGTCCCTTAAGTGTGAAATTTAAGTGGGCGGAACCTATCCTAGATTCTGAACAGTTTTGGACGGGAGGATGGAAATACAAAACTAAACTGAGGCAATCTGAGACAGGGGTAGTCCATATTCCCAATTCCTTTCTATTAGGAAAAGACAGAGGGGTTTGTTTTTATAGTGGACAACCCGGGCTTGCTACAGATGTGGCTAAACACACCTCTCAAGTGTTTGTGACCAACCACGTTGCTAGACAACTGGGAGGTTGGACACACAACTATGTATTGTCACAATCAGCTCAAATGTGAGCTTTGTGAAGAATCTGGCCACTCTTTTTGGGTTTGCCCTTGGGCTGCAAAAATAAAACATCCTGTATAAATTCAGAGCTTTTAATTCAGCAAGCTCAGGATGCTGCACAATTTCCCCTCCTAGCTCACAACCCTCTACCTGTTTCTTCTCAACCAAAGTTCAGACCCTTGGTGTAGTACCCCCCATTGACAAATCCTTAGGAATAGCAGACAAGGTGGAACAAACTGTTTTGGTTATGAAGTCATTAAAAAATCAAGTATGGGCCCACCTGAGCTTTTGGATTTCCCCCCTGTGTGTTACTCAGGTTTCGGTGGAGACTTCTGAGGAAGCATCTAAGGCTTTAAATATTAGGCCTTCACTACCCCAACGAAGATCATCTAGGCATTTGCATCCCAACCCCCCTTACTCCTCCCATAGAGACTAGCAACTCTTATGCTGCATTGTTTACTCCTTGGGGAGATACAGAGATGGAATTAGGAGATTCAGACTCCCAAAAATCTTCCACTCGATCTCAGCCAGTGGATAACTATAAAGAAAAAAAAAAAAAAAAAAAAAAAATGATGAAGTAGTTCTTTTTTTTTATAAAGCTTAATGCAGTGGTCATGGGGCTCTTTGAACACTCATAGTTTGCTTAATATAGTTAAGAGGCAAGTCCTTTTTTCACTATATAAAAACCAAAATTTATCAGTATGTTTTTTTTTTTTTTTTTTTTTTTTACAGGAAACCTGGATGTACTCAGCAGAACAACTCACTACTTTCAAACGGGATTGGGTGTGGGGCCCTTCCTATTGGTCCTTTCGAACTGATACAGCAGATGGTATTGGGATTTTATTCAATACTTATTCCTTTAAACTTCATAATTTAGTAGATCTTATTCCAGGAGAGTCTTGATATTAGATGGGAAATGGCATGATATATGCTATCGATTTATTAACATCTACAATCCACAGACAAAAGCTGGTAGAGTTTCTTGTTTAAAAGCTGTTCAACCCTACTTTGTGACATCAGTTAAGGTGCTTTGGGAGGTGACTTTAATTGCACAATTTCTGACTCACCTAATCAGAAGAAAAAGAAAATTTATTGCGATTCTCACATGCTAGCTAATATAGTTAAAATAGCAGGTTTATTTAACTGTATCTCCCTTTCCCCTCAAGGCCAAGGTATTCATTTACAAAGGGGAAATTGTTTTCCCCAATAGACTACATGTTTGTCTCATAATGTACAACTGGATTCCTTTAAGATGATCCACTGTGAATTTTCTGATCATTTATTACTTTCTTGTAGTTCATTATCTACAGGTTCCCCTGAACGTAGGGAGCTCAGGTGGAAACTGAACAACACTATGTTAGATATACCATATATACAGTCCGGGGTGAAACATATTCTAGCAGCCAGGTTGTCAGTGGCTTTTTTTTTTTTTTTTTAATGAGGATTTAGGAGATTGGTGGTTAACAACTAAGTTCGAATTATGTAATTGGTTTAAAAGGCAAGGGCAAAACAAAAATTTTAAGTTTTGAGATATTTGTCCCTTAGGCAACAACTGCAGAAACTTATGACAATTGCATACGCTCTCACTTAGACTATTCAGACCAAATTAGTAAAATAAAAGGAGGAAATGAGGAATTTCAATATGATGAGAGCAAAAACCCTACAGGCTATTTTTCCAATAGCATAAAAAAATCCCCATTGGGACCCTTTTGAAACCTGTAAAAATCTGAAGGCTTCTTCTAATATTGATTCTTTGCAAAACCTGATGGCTCTTTGGCCACCGCGGTTGCTCAGCTCAGAGAAACAATTATTGGGCATTTCGAACTCTAGCCCCCTCTCTTATTACAGAGGCAGAAATGCTTTCATATCTTAAAACATCTAAGCCCCCAGGTTAGCAGAAATCTCAACATTATTGGATCCAATTACACAAGAAGAAATAATAAAAGTAATTAGGAATTTGAAATTAAACATTTCACCGGGTAAGGATGGCCTTTCGAATAATCTGTATAAAGTTTTTTCAAAGGAATTGAGTCAATGCTTGTATATTTTATTCCAGTATTTTATGGAAACTGCCGTTTTCTTTCCCTCTTTCTGAGGGATTGCTGATTTACTTATTCAAATCTGGAGACAGACAAAATATTAAAAATTGGCGACCAATTACCCTCTTAAATTCAGATTATAAAATCTTCCAGTATTTTGAATAATCGGTTAAAAAATTACGCCAGATGGGTAATTTCTCCTTACCAGTTTAGTGGATACCTAATAGGCAAATTCAGACAGCCTTAATGATCATACGAAGTTATTGAACATCTTTCTGAAGTGGAGTCACGAATTGTATGATGGTCGCTGATTTGGAAAAGGCTTTTGATAGGGTATATTTGCCTTTTTATTTCTAACGTTAATACATTATGGAGTTCCATTGCACATTGTTAATATAATTAAAAATTATATGAACATAATATTGTGTTCCCTTCGCAAGGACAGACGGCAAAATGTTTTCATTTACATACTGGAGTTTGTCAAGGTTGCCTCTTAGCCCCTACTCTATATCTTTCTTTGGATCCCCTACTACAAAAATTAACTACTGTTCCATTGTGGCCAGGTATTTCTGATGGTGCAGTTAAGGACAAACATCTTCTGGCACAGGCCTATGCAGATGATTTGATTGTATATTTTGCAGATCATTCATATGTGCACATTTTTTGACCGCATTTGAGGCTTTGAAAGTTTGAATGCAAAAATAAATATGCACAAAACAAGGTTTATTTATCAGAGCAACAGGTCATAAGGAAGGTGCAGGGTGGTATCCATTTTTCCAGAACTCCCCTTAAAGTTTTGGGCATACATTTTGGCCCCCAGAACATACCAGTTGAAAATTGGGATATAGCCCTACAAACAGTGGAGAATAAAGTCAATAGATGGAAAAAGTGGAAATTGTCCAAACTGAAGCATACATGTTATCAAACAGTTTTTACCATGTGTTCAGTATGTAGCTATGATTTTTCCGCTCCCAGTGCATCTAGAAACTAAACTGTATGGTTTATTCTTTCAAATGGTTTGGGGTAATAGATTAAACCCCATTAAAAAGCTATACATATTTAAGTAAAAACAAGGAGGTCTTGGGATGGTGGATCCAGTGATTTTGCTCACTCTTTATTCATTATGTGTTCAGTGAAAAGTGGCTACGATTAGAAAGCAGGGAGTGGGGATAAATGGATTTCCAGATCATTGGACAAATACTTTAGGAATTGGCTTTCTTTGGCTCCAAAAATAAATCCTCACATTTAATATTCCACAGTATTTTAGACCAGCTGCACAAAAATTATATAAATGGAAAATAGAGAAAGAGACAATTCTGAGTAATAGCATGAAAGAATTTTATCAGGTGGTAATGGCAAATTTACTTCCTTTAGAGCCATGTTTTAAGAAATGCCCTTCTTCTTTGAATCCTAAAGTATTGGCCCAACTTAACTGTCGCAGATTGCCTCAAATGCAATGGGAAACACAGTGGCTAATATTCTATGGCCGTTTAAATGTTAGGGGTAATGCCAAGTACAAAGCCATTGAAGAAAGGAAGTGTCCTTACTTGGATTGTATAAATACTGAGGAATCGATGGAGCATTTTCTTTTACACTGTTCCTATGCAAAGGGTTTGTGGGTTTATTTGGCGGCACTTTGGGGTTTTAAGTGGCTGAATTTTCTTACATATCAAATCTTGGTTTTAGGGGTTTATCCAGCGACTCTCTTATTTTCATGAAGAAACACTCATTTTTTGGATGTTTACGTTATTATTTATGGCAGGCAAGGTGTCAGTGGGTAATATATCAAAGAAAAATGCCTTATTTTTGTTTTAGTATTTTGGTTTCACAGGAACTCTCGAGGATTTACGCTCAGGATGCTCGAAGGACAGTACAGACTCAGTTACTAAAAATGTGGAAAGGGTTTTTTCATTTTATTAAGTTCAAATAATGTATAAAAATAATCTGATAATTACTCTGATTATTGTATAAGTTTGTTAGATTAAGTTTTTGGTTCTTACTTTGTATAATTGATTACACTGAGTTGTTCTAATTATGTTTAATAATACAATAAAAACTCCCCTACTCTTTTCGGTAAGTGCCATGGGATCTTTAACATCCACCTGAACTACCACCAGTCCAGGCAGATGGGACCTCAGTTTAACGTCTCATCTGAAAGACTGCACCTCAGAAGTGTAGAACCCCTCATGCTGTACTAAAGTGTCAGTACTGGGATATTAACCCAAGTGCCAGATGTGGGAACTAAACCCACAGCCCTCTGATCTCCAGGCCTCAAAGGTGATTGTGCTACCTACTGAGCCACTGACATTAATGATAATGCACACATGTTGTGCGGATTCACTTCTGCTTGGCTCCCCAGCAGTTCAATGGGATGAGCCTAATGCAGTCAAAACACACCATTACAGACTGACTGAAATCGTATGCTCACTCACCACAAATTTCAAAAGCAAGTTAATTTATTTACAAATATTTACTTCCTATCCATATAGTACATGGCAGAATGTTTTGAGGCTCACTGTACCCCTTCTTCAGGGATGCTGGCTATAATCTAAAATTAAGTACAAAAATATGTAACCAGTTTTTGCAGTATGCATCAGAAATAGAGCCCAAATCTATATTTACAGAAAGGTGTGCACTTGCTAGTTGCTATTCAGATCTGAAACCATGTCATAAAAACTCCTTGGTACGTAATCTGTTCAAAGGAAATATCTTGTGTACAAACATACCAAGATGCCAGCAGAGTAGGCCCAAAGGTCTATCTAGTCTGCTCGAACATCTGCACCTGGTAGATGCATCCTTCACTTTTCCAAACTTTTGGGGAATAGACTGTCTTTACTGACAAAGAAATGTATACATGCACGGCAATTTTGTGCTGTACCGGGTAGACATCTGACTGATGCGTTAATTCTAATTAGAGAGATTATGTCTGCAGGAAGTATTACTGCAGACAAATCAGAGGGGTACTTGGTCAGCATTGATCAATCAAAAGCGTTTGATGAAGTGTCTCATGATTATCTATGGGAATGTTTGAAAGCCTATGGGATACCTACCCTTTCTGTGAACTGGATACAATTATGTTATTCTCTAGCTACGGTTATTCCTCTCGAGAATGGGTGGAAAGGGAAACCTCAGGGTGTGTTGAAAGGTGTGAGACAAGGATGCCCTCTCAGCCCTATTTTATATATTTTTCGCTTTAGACCCAGTAGTAAGGATCATATGTAGATCCCCTTTAATAAGACCTATAGCTATACATGGCACTAATTTACCAAAACTAGTAGCCTATGCAGATGATATCTGTTTAATATTACCAAATGGGGAGGTCATAGAAATAGCATATGAGCTACTCAAAAATGTAGGAAGAATTATGGGGGCCAAAATAAATGAGGATAAAAACGAAATGCGTAGCTATTTCTGGATTTTCTGAGACTCAGGTTAAGGTGGGGAGATTTAGAATTGAGCAATCGCCATGTAAAATTCTGGGCATTTTTTTTTGGAGGTAAAAATAGTGATTGGGATAACTGGCAGGAGGCTTTAAAGGAAGCCAACTTAAAAGTGTCCGCATGGAATAAGCAGAGATTAGCTAAGAAGAAGCGGATTTATTTGATTAAAACCTATCTTGTCCCTAATTTTTTGTTTGAGTAATATTTTTTTGTCCCCAAAAAATTGGAAACATCCTTGATGAGGGTTTTTTGTGGTATATGGGGCAGCCGGTTGAACCCCATTAAAAGGAATACATTGTATTTAGGGATTAAGGAAGGGGGTTTGGGGATGGTAAATCCAATCATGTTTTTTTTCCACCATTTTTTTGTATAGAAATTTGATTCCGATAGTGCGTAATACTGCTCAAATTTGGGTTAGTTTTACAACTCTATTTAAAAGGTATTTTGAAAGAATGGGAGGAGGGGTGTTTTGTACATTGGGAACAAAAGAAGACCCCCTTTACAAAAAGAATGGAGGTCGGTATTTGAGTATATTATAAAATGGGATGCAAGTTGGTCGTTGGTTAGGAATTTGAATAGGAAAGGGATGTATAGTTTTATTATGTGTTCCTTTTTTTCGGAAGCCCCCTTTAAACATCTATCGGAGGAAGTGTCTCGGGGTTTAGGTAGTTACTTAACTAATGTTCGTATCCCCGAACAGATGTGGGACACTTTATGGTTGGGAGTTCATAATAAAATCAATGTTTGTAATAATCAGAAACAAATCTCTACAGGACAGATATTGTCCAAGGGACAAATGCATTATGCAATTGGAAACAATTGATCATTTGTATTATGAGTGTTGGTATGCAGGTCAATTCTGGGATGTCCTCAAAGAAAGGTGGAAGGGAAAGTTAACACTCCCACCAACAAAGGAGGGTTTGTATTATGGGTTTTTTGATAAAAGGAATAGTGGGGAAAGGTATAGCTCTCTACAGGTAATCCACGTGTTATGTCTATATTGGCTATGGATTAGTAGATGTAGGTTGGGTTTACAACAGCAGTTTATAAACCCTTTTAATCTGATTATGATTATAGAATCTGAGTTAAGGAAATTAATGTTTATAGAAAAGTGTACAATCTCTACGAAGAAATGGAAGTCTTATTGGGGAAGCTTTGAGTGATTAGTTTGGCGGGATAGAAAAGGAAAAAGGAAAAAAGAATGATAATATGAATTTAAATGTGTGATAGTTTGGTATTGTGAAAATGTAAAAATATATATGAATTGTTTTATGTTGTGTATGTTATGTTTGGAACATAATAAAAAATTCCCCTACTCTTTTCAATAAGTGCCATGGGATCTTTAACATCCACCTGAACTACCACCAATCCAGGCAGATGGGACCTCAGTTTAACGTCTCATCCGAAAGACGGCACCTCAGAAGTGCAGCACCCCTCTCATGCTGCACTACAGTGTCAGTACTGGTATATTAACCCAAGTGCCAGATGTGGGAACTGAACCCACAGCCCTCTGATCTCCCGGCCTCAGAGGTGAGTATGCTACCTACCGAGCCACTGACACTGCTAAAAATGGAAAGGGACCTGGGAGTAGTCCTATCAGATGACCTAAAGGTGGGTAAGCAATGTGAGAAGTCAGTAAGGAGAGCCAGGGGGATACTGGGATGCACAGGAAGGGGCATCACAAGTAGAAAAAGGGAAGTAATTATCCATCTATATAGACAGTTGGTGAGACCCCATCTGGAGTACTGTGTGCAGTTTTGGAGACTGCATCTACGCAAGGACAGACAGGATAGAAGCAGTCCAGAGGAGGACAACTAAAATGGTGCAGGGTCTACATCAGAAACCATATGAAGAGAGACAAAGAGCTTAATATGTAGACCCTTGATGAAAGGAGGGAGAGGGGGGGACATGATAGAAATGTTCAAGTACCTCAAGGGAATCAAAGAAGTCCAGGAGGGTAGCATCTTTCAGAAAAAGATGTGCAAGAACAAAGGGGCACAGTTTAAAGATAGAGGGAGACGGTTCAGGGGTAATGTGAGGAAATTTTTTCACGGAGAGAGTGGTGGATACATGGAACAGCCTTCCTGAGGAGGTTGTTGGGTCTAAAACAGTGGGGAAATTCAAACATGCTTGGGACAGACACAAAGCAATTGTAGTGCGAGGTTGCAGGAAGCAGGCTGTTGGTTAACTAGAATCTACAGCTTATCCAGTAGGTAGAGAAATGGGCAGACTGGGTGGGCCAAGTGGTCCTTTTCTACCATCAAGTCTATGTTTCTATGATGCGCTCCACACGCATCAAGATTTGTGTGGCACACTTTTCCCTTTTGAATATCGTGCCGGGGCGCTTCAGTGGGTTGTGCATGGTGTAACCCTTTTAAATATCTGGGCCATTGTTTGCAGTCTATATATGTGCCTTTGCCTGTAGCAAACTTATCTAAGACAGAGCCCTGCCCCTTGCTTCTTTAAATCAAGTTTAGTTCCAAGACATTTAAATCTATTTTCCTGCCTGCAGCAAACTACTAAGAGATCAGAAGTTCAAGATTCAGCCCACCTGTCCTGCTTTTAGCAAGGCATTTGACACTGTCCCACACAAGAGATTAGTCACATTAACCAGCCTGGGAGTGGGTCCCAGGGTTGTAGCCTGGGCAAAACATTGGCTGGACAACAGGACACAGAAGGTAACTGTAAATACAGTCCACTCTGAAGAAAGGGGGTTACTAGTGGGGTACTGCAGGGTTCAGCACAGAGTCTAGTCCTTTTTAATGTCTTTATAAAAAGACATTAGAGGAACTGGAAGGAAAATACGCCTCTTTGCAGTTGACAAAGATCTGCAACATGGTTGATGCACAAGGAGGTATGGAAAGGATGACAAGGGACTTGGCAAGGTTGGAGGAATGGTCAGGAGAAGTGGCGGGGAAGGCAAGGAAGAAAAAAAGATAGTATTCAGGAAGTATACAGAAACAGAAGGAGCACGACAGATAACTGTACTAATTAAAACAGAAGGAAATCAGAATAGCAAAAACCCAAACTGAGGGGAAAAAAGATAAGGGAGATAAAACCTAACAGAGTTGGAGTATGACACACACACACACACACACACACACACACACACACACACACACACACTAATATATATATAAATGAACGAATACTTCTGTTCAGTATTCGCAATGGAAAAGCAGGAGAGGTCAGAAGCACTCTGGATAAGGGGGTTGATATTAATCTCTTCACAGAAGAGAGTTTTGAAAGAACTCTTAACTGAAGGTGGATAAACACAATGGGGCCTGATGGGAGTCACCCCAGAATTCTAAAAGAACTAAGGGGAAAAACTAGTAACATCACTGGCTGCTCTTTTTAATAAATCATGGGAGGATGGGGGTACCAGAGGACTGGAAGAGGGTGGATGAGAGTCCCCTTCACAAAGATGGGAACAAGACAGAGGCAAGAAACTATAGACCCATCAGTCTGACCTCAGTGGTAGGGAAAATGACGGAAATCACTTGTGAAGGAAAGAACTATTGACTGCCTAGAGCTCAGTGTGGCACAGGACCGAAGGCAGCATGGATTCACAGTGGGAAGGTCATGTCAGACAAATCTAATAGATTTATTTGTTTGGGTGACCAAAGTAGTAGACCAGAGAGGGGCTGTGGACATGGCCTACCTAGATTTTAGCAAGGCATCTGACATAGTCCCACACAAAAGATTAACAAGTCAGCCAGCCTGGGAGTGGGTCCCAGGGTGGTAGCCTGGTAAAAAAAAAAAAAAAAAAAACACTGGCTGACTACAGGACACAGCGGGCAATAGTAAATGTATCCCACAGTGAAGAAAGGGGTTAGTAGTGGGGCACCACAGGGTTCAGTACTGGGGCCGGTCCTTTTTAATGTTTTTAAAAGCGACACTGCAAAGGAACTGGAAGGGAAAGTATGTCTCGTTGCAGATGACACAAAGATCTACAACAGGGTTGATACACAAGGTGGGGTGGAAAGGATGAAAAGGGACTTGGCACGGTTTGAAGAATGGTCAAATATATGGCAGTGTAGATTCAGTGTAAAGAAGTGCAAAGTAATGCACTTTGCAAACAAAAACCCAGGGGAAAGAATACACAATCAGGGGGGAGATTCTGACAACAAAAATGGAAAGGGACCTGGAGGTAGTCATATCAGATGACCCAAAGGTGGTCTAGCAATGTAAGAAGGCAGTAAGGAGGGCTGAGGGGATACAAGGCTGCATAGGGAGAGGCATCACCAGTAGAAAACAGGAAGTTGTTGTCCCTCTGTACAGACAGTTAAGATCACATCTAGAGTACTATGTACAGGTCTGGAGACCATCTCTGCAGAGACAGACACAGTGGAGGCTGTCCAGAGGAGGGCAGCCAAAATGGTGCAGGGTCTGCACCAGAAGCATGATGAAGAATGACTAAAGGAGCTTAAGATGTATAGCCTCGAGGAAAGGAGGGAAGACATGATAGGAACTTTCAAATACCTCAAAGGGAATCAAAGTCCAAGAGGTAGCATCTTTCAAAAAAGATGTGCAAGAAGGGGCACAATTTGAAGATGGAGATGGGGGGGCAACTCAGAGGCAATGTGAGGAAATATTCATTCAGAGAGGGTTGTAGATGCATGGAGCGGCCTTCCGAGAAAGTTGTAGAGTCAAAACAGTGGGGAATTAAAGAATGCATGGGACAGACACATGGCAATTCCGGGAGGGTAGGTTATTGGTTAACTAGGATCTGTACCTCACATCAGTTAGGTAGGAAGGCGGAGCAGACTAAGTGGGCCAGCGGTCCTTATCTGCCGTCAAATTCTGCCATACTTAACACAGAAACACAGATTGGATGCAATGCAAAGAAATGCAAAATAATGCACCTGGGAAACAAAAATCCAGGGAAGATTACACATTTGGGGGTTAGTAACAACAAGGGACCTGGGGGTAATCATATCAGATGACCTTAAGCTTAGCAAGCAATGTGAGAAGGCAGGAGGGAGGGCTGGGGGATACTGGGATGTATAGGGAGAGGCACCACCAGCAGAAGACAGGAAGTTATCATCTCTCTGTACAGACAGAAGGGCGAGACCCCCATCTGGAGTACTGCATCCAGTTTTGGAGACGCACCTCCTCAAGGGCACAAGGCAGGATAGAGGCAGTCCACAGTAGGGCAACTAAAATGGTGCAGGGTCTGCAAGAGAAGCCATATAAGGAGAAACTAAAGGAGCTTAATATGTATACCCTTGAGAAAGGGGAGGGGGAAGAGACATGATAGAGACTTAAGCAACTCAGTGGAAATCAAAAGTCCAAGAGGGTAGCGTCTTTCAGAAAGATGTGCAAGAACAAGTGGACAGTTTGAAGATTTGGTGGGGGACGCGCAGTTCAGGGGCAATGTGAGGTAGCATTTTTTCCTCACGGAGGGTGGTGGACACATAGAACAGACTTACTGAGGAGGTTGTGGGGTCAAACTGTGGGAGAATTCGAGAATGTATGGGACAGACAAGGCAATTTTTGTGGGGGGTAGGAAGAAATAGGCTATTGGTTAACTAGGAACTGCAGCTTATCCTGCAAGAAGGGAAATGGGCAGACTAGGTGGGCCAAGCAGTCCTTATCTGCCGTCAGAGTCTAGGTTTCTATGCTTGCGGTGATATTTCTTTTTTTCTGTCACGTTTCCTGCCTGGATGGAATATATCCCCCACACTCTGGCTTAAATCAGTCAGTGGCTGCCATTTATTTATTAATGAATGATTAGCAATCTGCAGCTTGACTCTGAGCACACACACTCCGTTATAATTTATTTGAACTTTGTGGGAAAATGTAAAATTCAGAATGATGTTGCTCAATCAAGCTGTGTACTCCGATGGAGACTAGTATCACAATGTAGGTGTGAAAGACAGCCCTGAGCAAAACACACACACACACACACACACACACACACCACACCACACACACCACACACACCACACACACACACACACCCACACACACACACACCACACACACACACCACACACACACACACCACACACACACACACCACACACACACCACACACACACACCACACACACTCTCCTTTATATCCCAGTTTATTTTTCAGTTTAACCCAATTCTTTTAAGCAAGTCTGTGGCTTTTCCCTGCCTGGCTGCCAGTTGCGAAGAACAAGACAGCACCCTCCCACACTCTGCTTCAGTTTCTTCATTTCCTGTACTGTAATTCCTTTCAAAACACTTTTTAGGACTCCATAGGCAAAGCCTGCAGTCCTTTAACGATTACAGAGTGAGGACTCTGCATTTTTTCCTAAATGAATGAATGAATGAATGAATGAATGAATGAATGAATGAATCTCTGCCATTATAACCCCGTCCCCTCTAGTGCCCATGCTCTTTTAGTGCTGCAGTAGCTCCTCCCCACCAAGCACTCAAAACCCACCACCGCCCACTGTGCATTGTACTGCCCCCACCCCTTTGTTCCTATCCCCTTGCTACAAAAACACATCCAGATGCTTCTCGGCTCCCGTCCCCAATTTCCCCGTACTACAACAAAATAAACTGCATGTTATTTTTTCTTTCATCCTGGCTATTGTGTGGACGATGCGGCAGTGTTGGCAGCAACCAGTGGCCGGTTGCACAAAATGTACTTAAAATGTCTGTAGCTCGTCTGATGCCAATCCCACGCCTGCTAGCCCTCCCCATCAGCTCTGCACTCTCTATCCCCCACCCCTCTACCACTACACACCCAGCACTAGAAATTATAAAAGTTTCCTGGTATCAGTTATAAGCAAAGTTTGTCCCTTAAAACCAGAAAGACATATATTCTATTTACTGTATTTGAGCTGGGAAGGTAGGTTTTGTCCACTATAAGTGGAGTGCACTATACACAAAGAAAGCCATGTAGTAATGCGCAGCTTACGTCTTCCTAACCTTTATAGCAAACTCAAGTAGATAAATATGGAAGTATTTGTCAAGAGTAATAAATCAGCATACAAGCAGCACATGAATTACATCCTGGTATATGTTCCCATGCTTACCTTGCAGGCGAATGTTCAGCATTCTGGGAACAGTTGTGGCTTGATTACTATAAGGAGCACCGCCGCCTTTAACAGAATCTTTCCAAGCAGACATAGCTAAACTGATAGAGTTTAGCAACCCCACATTTCTGTAGAGAGTCCTTAATTGATCTGAATATTGTTTAGAAACAAGGTTCCACCAGACCACATACTAGAGCGCTGAACAACCTAACAACTCCACTTTACCATTAGATGGTGCCCTAAACTTTCCAACAACCTAATCAATATAGTCAGAAAAGTGGCTGGTTAAAAAAAAAAAAAAAAAAAAAAAAGTGTTTGATAAACCCAAGTTGAACTTACGACAAGTACTTTCTGCACTAGTTTATGAATTAGCAAGATTCTGACACTGGCATGAACTAAGAACTGAAGAAGTTAGTTGAAACAATTATCACTTGTGCCTTGTGGCTCAGGTCGTGCCTGTAAACTGTCCACTGGACCAGTGCACCTACCTGGTTATCAAAGTCAAAATAAATGTTAGAGTACAAGCTAAAAAAAAAAAAAAGAAAAAATCTGAACACACAAAGGTTGTGAAATAAAATGACACTTAAATCCCATGATCAAATGTAATTTATAGCATGCACATATTTATTGAAAATGTTTCACCAGGAGAGGCACACTGAGCAACAAGATGCTAGTCTCACGGTGTGACCTGGGAAGGGGGGGTACAATGAAGGAGAATAGACATAAATTAGTAGGTTGTACACAGAAGACAAGCAATTCGAAACAAGTGTTATAGTTAAGGGTGACTTTACAAACTTGCTACATGAGGAGACACTACATACATGTGCCACAATGAGAGTGATGTTACATACTTTATTACACATCTAGAGCCATTCGTACTTGCATAGGTGCCCAATATCTAGAGATTTATTTTGGAATATTTTACTCCGAGTTGGCTGATAGAACTGGAAACCTGGGCTAGGGGCCAGGCAGAGATGACAGGTCTGGGTAGTAAACGGGGAGAGATGAGTGGAAAGTCTTAGGGATGATGCTGATGGGGTAATAAGGGGGATAGCAGAAGTGCCATGAGAGGGTGAGAGCACGGGTTGTTTAGGGCAGTTTATAAGCCAGTCACTGGGCAAAGGCCAAGCCACTGGTCAGGCTGTGCAAGGTGAGGAGGGAGATTGGGGGGGGGGGAAGGTGGTCAAGGGCATGTACAATTAGGTGCACAGAAGTTAGTGAGGGCAGAGGATAGTGTTTGGAGAAGAATGGCAGATCTGGGCTGGCAGGTCATTCCAGAGCTTAGGGAGGAGGCAAGAGAAAACAGACTGGCCTGCAGAGGTCTTTCGGTGGGGGATTACTAACAGTCTGGAGTCAGTGGACCTGAGGGTGGGCTGGGTTGCTGGGGAAGATAAAGAGACAGGGCGGAAGGGAACCAAGCCAGAAATTATACAAGTTTAGAACTGTGAATTAGGTGCCGGTTGCTCAGGGATGGAAGGACAAGCGAATGAAAGCTCACAGTGCTGGGTACCGGGGGTGCATGGAGGGTGAAGCAACAGAAAGCACTGAAGGGGGGGGGTCCAGTCTGGATAGGGTGGACTTAGGGCAGAGCTGTAGACAACATCGCAGTAGTCGAAGCAAGGTAGAATCAGTTTCAGGACTATTTCCCCGTCTCACAGGAAGCAGGAGACTAGTGCGGTTTCTACAGAGGGTGCCGAGCTTAGGGCACAGTTTTGACAGGATGGCATCCACTTGTGTAGAAAAGGTGAGGTGGCGGTCAATATACAACACCTAAGATTACATAATGCATCAAAAACAGATACTGGATACTCATTCATTTTTGAATGATCACAAAATAATCAAAAAAAACAAGTGTTTGTGAAATGAATCTAGAAATGTTAGACCACAGTATTAACAATCAAATAAATACATACACGTGTTCGTTCCATTTGTTCATACATACGAGTTTTTTTATCATCATGATTATCTTGATAGAACCAGGCTGACTGATTACCCAGTAGAATAAAGGTACACTAATTCACAAGCCACTGATTTTTGGGAAGAAGTGGCAGATGTCCTTGCAAATGTACAGAGACTGGAGAATCAAAGGACAACCACCACCATTCCCAGTCTGCAGCAACCCGGTTGACACAGTCAGCAGCAATATATTAAGAAACTGAGCAGTGCCATTGGACCTTCTGGCTGCAGCTTGGATGAAAGTAACAGTCAGGAATTAAACAGCGGTGTAGTAGGGAAATGAATGGCGTTTGAAATACACAGGCTGGAATAACTGCACAGTATTAAACAGGTAAACATGAAGGAGAGCGCTATAACCAATAAATACAAATTCTTAGCATGTATTTAGGACATATTTTACCAGCTAAGCAGAGTCCCAGATGGACTCATTTCCAGTTGTGTGGGGGCAGGAGATAATGCACACAATTCCAGTACTAAAAAGGTACATCTTCCACCAACTGACCCACCCACCACAAATGCACAGGACAATATATACTAAAGATATATTCACTAACCAGATTCAGCAATCTCCATGTTGATCATAGCACACTGTTAAGAGTTTAATAAGAGTGTAAACTGGGGGGGGTAGTAATATTCCAGACTTCTTCCCTGTTATATACATCCAATGTCATTAAACTGTGAAAAGAAGTTTGCGGCAGGACTCTTCCCCACCTCATGACTCGCATACATACTGCTCAAGTAGTTATTGAAATGTGGGATAGTGAGAGCTGAAAATTTGAGAACTTGTGGGGCCCACCCTCATAATGTGGCACACCATTAAACATGGAGTTGCAACCTCTAAACACCATGGAAATGAACGCCTTTTTTTGTGCAAGTTTAAAATTTTGCTTAAGCATTATGAAAGTGTTATGAATTTCTGTTTTAATGTCAGTTTACAGCACCTTTGTGTAAACAGAATTTTTAATGATATCCTTCGTAATGTGGGGCAGCTGAGTATTGCAGAGCACAAGAGAGACAAGTTTGACTGCATCCATGACAATCTGTGTTTCCCAGTTATGTGGAAACAATACAGATTTTACACCAAACGCAAGACAAATCTGCAAGACAAATCCGGGCATCAGATCTGGAATAACTAGAAATGCAATGTCTGAACTCCATGGTTCATTGTGTCTTGTAAGTAGCTGCTTTCACTAGAAAGAGCAGCTTTTCCTATTTAGCCTGCCTCAATAATTTATTATCTGCTGTTAGATATATTTGCATAGAAGTTCACCATCTCATTGCTTTGAATTTTGTGGTCGTCGACTATGTGGTTAAAATCCTACAAAACAAGGTTCCCAGTTACAGAATTCCTAAACTTGGCCAAATTATATTTAACACGTGCATTTAGTAAGTGCTGGATTGTGTCAATTGAAAATAAAATACAGCAACTACCGTAGACAAGTGCTACCTTGCTAATTAAACAATCTGGGCCCACATTCTTACTGTTTAGTATGAACTCCAGTTTAGAGGTTGCTAGTCAACCTCACAACAGTACAATTAAATACAAGACTTTATTCAATGACTGAACAGAAGTACTCATCTCTAAGGTCCTATTAAAGAGATGTCCATATACTCTGCACACGAGGGAAAACATTCAGAATATGCGTATTACTGCTCCAACCTTTATTAAAAAAAACCTAGGTAAGTTTCAAACAGGGTATGTGTTTTAAATATCATATGTACATCACTGGTGCATGGTGTGTTATGGTCAATATTCTCAAATGAAATTTGCCATATAGGCTCTCAACAGAAACTGTTTTGGGAATGAAAAGTGGCAGATGTGTTCATCTCTTTCATGCGTTTAAAAACTACAACAGCACAGAAGAGATGCATGTTTTAAGGTCTGCCTAGTTTTTGCCAACAGGTTCCAGTTGTTCCACTTAAAGGGGTAGTGGGCAAATTCACAGAGGAAAGAAGCAAATAAGCTGGGGGGGGGGGGGCCTGACTGTAGTGAACTGTGAGTAAGGCCATAAGGTCAAAACCATGCGAGGTCAGTTTGTCATTCGACTAAGCAAGCTTCACTTTTAAAATATATAAAAACGGATGACACACACCACACAGTCAGATAGTCACTCTTGATTTCGGTTCCAGTTTTTACACTTAAAAAAAAAAAGAGTTTACCTTTAGTATAGCAAGAAACAAGTGTTTTACAGACGTTATTTATTTGGCCAACAGTGCAGTTTGTGACTAGCATTCTAGGCTTATAATCCATCGGGTCAGTATATATTACAGCCACATTTGTTTCCCAGATAGATTTTAAATGCATGTGACCGACTTGCTCTAATAGCCAAAATATAATGGTCTTGCAAGAAGGCCAACATAAACAAACATAGCAACAATAATTTAAGATTGAAAGTGATGCTATATCCATTACCTGCCCCTTCCCCAAGCAGGGACCAAACATGCCGTTCAGACAAATTCTCACCCACCCTACAGTGTAATTCCATTGGTAAGTAGAAACATGTTCAGAGTTACACGGATGGCCTGTACAATTTTTATGTTCACTGTATCCTCTGGTAGGCTTGTCAATAAGTTAAACACCTTCTGGTGGAAGAAGCGCCTCCTAACATCACCCCCCAATTTACCACCTTCGAGTTCAAGCCATGTCCCTTCATCTGGCTGGAGCATGCCAACTCAAATATCGGCGTCTGTAGCTCATGTCTCATGGACCTTGCTGTGTGACAACTGTATAAACCTCTTGAGCTTCGCTCTCAAGGTTTATGGGTCACAACTCTGGTGGGTTAAAAAAAATCCATAACACTTCCCTATCCATTATTCTCTATACAATGCTGTGCCACTAGCACAAAAAAAGTGTCTAATTGTTTACCTGGGACAGTGTGTATTGGCCAAGTCATCTAGGTGTTTTTTGAGCCTCTCTCCAAACACTTAACTTTTCTTTTTGCTACCCATTTACTCAAGTTATTTTATTTTCTATATTGCTGTGTTCCCATTTTGCCTCATCTGTAACATTTCATCTAAAACTCCCTTTTAACTCCTGTGTTATCCTGTACCTCTTTCATATTTCTCTGCTCTCACTACTGTATTTTGTCCATATTAACCTATTTTTCCTTTTAACAGGTATGCCAGGTTGCCGACTTCTTCCCCATCAGATAAGTATTACTCTATGCCTAACTTGTCCTGTCCTTCCCATTTACTCCTTAACAACTAAAGATCCTTTGCGACCCCTTTCCTGTATTTTATTTTACAGGTCCAACAGAGGTCTTCCCTTCAAGTTCCCCATTACCCAGGTAAGAGACCCTCTCCATATTATCTACACTTGTTTGGTTTACTGTAATGATTCATCTGCACCTATTTACAGTGAGAGTGTGTATATACATATGAATTAAGGCTACAGGTCAAGGTCCCAGATTTCCCTGTACTACAAAAGAAGCCCTGTTTTTGGGGGACCTGCTCTCTGTATTTGTAGCTCCCCAAGTAGTACAGTTAATGGTTTCACTACCACGACTTTGTGACAGAACACTGTACCAAAACAATGTCCTTTCGTAAATACAGCCCAACACAGTTGGAAAAGTCAGAAGAGTACTGTATTCCAACACTGTATACAAGTACAAGTACTTCAGACCATTCCCAGTTATAGGTATCCTCCCCATCCAACCCTCCCTCTGTACCCCCCCCCCAAAAAAAAACACATGCAGCCCTTTTGACTCTGGCCAGATCTCATTTAACCTGCTTTGGCTTTCTCTGCTGCAAACTTAGGTGAGGTAAGAGCAACCCCCAAATACTCAGACTGGACTCAAAATTTCCACTCTGGCTTTATAATTTTTCACTTTCAGTTCCAAAAGCATATTTTTCTGCCCTAGTAGGTAGATATCAGATGGCAGAGGCCCCACAGCTCTGCTGTGCTGTCTCAACTATTAATTTGTTTTAGTAAGTTCAATCTTATAGTAATGTCCACAAAATAATCCAGTCTACTCAGACTCCCACAGCTAAAACAGTTGTAATTTGCCTGATACCCTTTGTTTTAATATCAAAATCAGCGATTATAGCGACACTATTATAGCTCAACTACAAGCAGCTCACTCCACGACAGCGACTCCAAAGTAACTGCGAAACAAGGAGGAAAGGGTGCGGTTTTGGTAGCTCTGTTCACTACCATGTGATGTGCACGGACACAACAGAAGTACCAGCCCCTTGCATCCACT
This sequence comes from Neoceratodus forsteri, assembly GCA_016271365.2. Classification (NCBI taxonomy): domain Eukaryota; kingdom Metazoa; phylum Chordata; order Ceratodontiformes; family Ceratodontidae; genus Neoceratodus; species Neoceratodus forsteri. Next base: position 92,493,247 of record CM028132.1, on the reverse strand, counting down.
CAGCCAGTCTGGCTGAATACTGTCAGAAACTTTCCCCCAAACTTGACTGTTGCTCAAGCTGCCACTCAAATAGAGTGGGCGCTCACTTTCCAGATCTTCAAGCTATTGGCCCCAAAAAAGAAAGGTCCCATCTCTATTTCTTTGCTGCAATGGGAAATAAAGTATTTGTAAAAAAAAAAAAAAAAAAACCACAGCTGCTGATCGCCAACCTGGTGCAGCTCGGACTGCAGACACAGTAAACTGCCAATTATCTCGATCGGAACACAAAAAAAAAAAAAAAAACCGCATTTTTTAAGTACTTATGTTGCTGGGCTATGTTAATGTGTAACCTTTTATCTTTCTAACTTACATGACAGGCAGCACTCCGAAGTGGTAACCACACGAATCACGATCATTCTCCTTAGCAGATTCCCTTTACGAGATCAGCTCATGCAAAGGCAATTATTCTGCTAAGAGGAAAATAATTGCGTGGTTGCCACTTCAGATTGCTCACTGCCCTACATGCAAGCTAGTAGATACAGGCTGCACACCGACACAGCCCAGCAACACAAGTACTTAAACAATGCATCTTTTTTCTGTGTTCCCTTCTGATCAAGAGATAATCAGCAATTTACTGTACTGTGTACTGTCTGCACTCCGAGTTGTGCCAGGTTAGTGATCCGCAGCTGTTTTTACAATTACTGTTTGATTCCCATTGCAGCAAATTTGACAAAATATCAGAGCCAGACTATATCAGTGTTCTCAGATCTATCATGCTGCAGCATTCCCTACTTCGACATGAGTGTCCACTGCACTGACCAACTCCTACAGATCTACAGTACTCCATACCAGACAACCCAAGGGGTTGTTAAGTCCCCCAGGCCATTAAGTTTTCCTTTGGCAGATGCTTCTCTGCATGGAGTCTCAAAACCAGACATGCCCAGAGGCCAGGCTGGTCCTGAGCCAAAGCCTTTAGTTGCTTCTCTTCTCCAGCATGGTCTCTGTAAGCCAGACACTCCCAGGGGCCAGGGGCATTCCTGAGCTGGCAAGCCAGCCTTTAGTTGCTTCTCTTCTCCAGCATGAACACACCTTCACTCCCACTTGTGTCTATGGATAAACATTTAAGTGCATGCACACCCAGGATTCTTAAAGCTGCAGGAGAGTTGGGGGACACCACTCCTTCCCCTTCCAGTCAGCCAACAGGCAATCCTCCAGGTCCTCTGCTAGTTCTGGAGGGCCTATATACCACCCTCAACTTGATCTTCCCTCCCATGGGGGTTCGTGAGGTAACCCACAGGGCCTCTACACTACCCTCTGCTTCCTGCACTCAATCTCGATGTTATCCTTAATGAACATTGCTAATCCTCCCCCTCTGCCCACCACCTTTTTGTCTTTCCTTAGCACAAGATACCCACACAGATTAAGGTCCCAGTCATGGCCAGGGGTGGACTAAGTTTTGGTGACCACTGCTATATCCACCCTACCCTCAAACAGCGTGGCCTGGAACTCTGCTATTTTATTCCCCAGAATCCTGGCATTTATTAAATCCACCCTCCAACCCTTGCCCCTACCCCTCTTTACCATATCCTCAGATCTTTCAAATGTCCCTCCACGTTTCTCCCCTAGGATACCATCTGTCCCCCCTCCATGGGGTTGCAGGCCAGTCCTACTGGCAGTGCCCCCCTCCCTCCTTCAAAAGTTTAAACCCCATCTAGCCTGAATTAAATCAGTCATTTCCCCATTTGAGAACTTCCTTCCCTACTGGATTGAGGTGAAGCCTATCCCAGGCATACAACCCCATGTCTTCCCAAACTCTTCTCCCAATCTCCCAACACCCAATCCCCTGTGCTTCAGCCCACTGCCTGAGCCAGTCATCATCTCCCTGATCTGCTGTTTGTTCTCCACAGTGGCCCTTGGCACTGGCAGGATTTCCAAGAAGGACACTGCATCCACTGACAGACCCTGGCCAGTTCTCGGAACCTTGTCTCAATTTCCAGCACACTATCCACCCCCCCCCCCAAATATTTGTTTCCAGATGCATCAGGAAGTCTGGTGATCCTCTATAGTCCCTCGCCAGCTCATACACCATGAACTTTGCCCTATGAACAGAAACCACAAAAACCTTTAGAAACCCTGGACCACCCTCACCCCAAAGTGAAGGGCTCCCAACTTTGTCCTGCCACTGGGGATGGGTCAGCTACATTAACAGGATGTCAATCATTACAGTAACCAAGACCCCAATCTTGGAAACATTCCACTAGCACAGTGTAGCAGGTTTCAAAGTGAAGGCCACTGGCCAGATTAAAGACGGGGACAGAGCTCAAAGTATGTAAAAACAAAAGTGGCACAGTGTGCTGCATTAAGAAAATAATGTGCCAGCTGCATACAGCAGAATGCAGGTAAGAGTTTGTTAATCCAGACTACTGTACAAACTTTCAGTACTGAATAGAGGCAGTGTGGACTAGTGATTACGGCACCGACTTGGAAATCGGGAGATTACAGGTTCAACAGTGGCTGCAGGTGCCCAGTGAGTTGATGCAGCATGCATTACTATTTTAACAAAAATACTAACAAGCTGAAGAAGCCTGCAGCAAATACATACCAGTCCTAAAAAGTTATTTGGAAGTAATGTGCTGTCAGTTACAGTCTCTGACCCAAGGCAGATGAGCTGTAGTAAATCCCCCTCCCTCTGCTTCTTTGCTGGCTACCTTACTGTTGCCATAGTCCTATGCAAAAATAAAGAGTGTTCAGTAAGGAAGGGAAGGATTGTAAAAACTAGCCATACTGCTGGCCAGTCAATCCCTTCCGCTTCCCGGTCCACATGCACCACCCACCACCGCACTCAAGAGATTCTGTGACGTCTAACCAGGGACAGCGCATGGATGTGCCCCCCTGAAACCTATCGGGAAGGGGTTCACATTGACAGATATTTAAAGCATCCTTAAATATCTGTAAAAACATTGTGAAAGCCTTCTCCATACATTTCAATGAGGAACATCCCTGTGCTGTCCCTGGTTAGATGTCACAAAACATCTGCATGAGGGGGTGCAGCAGATGGACCAGGAAGTGAAACAGATTGGCTGGCCAGCAGTACAGCCCCGTTTACCATCCATTCCCTCCCTTACTGGGCACCAAGGAAAAAATGTTTACCTTAGGACTATCACAAAAGTAAGGTAACAGGCTACGAAGCCTAGAGAACCAAATTATTATCTTAGAAATTTTCTTTGAAACACATACATCTGTAATGCAACAGTGAATACTAGTTAGCATTGTACTACTGCTCACCTCACAAGGCTGAGCCCGAGTTTTTCCATATCAGCTTTATCTTCTGGAATATTACGCGCCAGAATTCCTAACAAAACCAAAAACAAAAACGGCACATAAAGCAGATTTCTTGGTCGCTTCCAACACAGGACAGTACAAATATCAATACAGTAATGGGCTTGCTACACTGCCCATCATGTCAGGGATATCACAATATCATGTCCAAACATTGCAACACTCAACGTTTTCAAATTTGCTCACAATTAGCAGATTATATCTATATCTATAGTGGTCTTATTTCTATCAAACAAAATTAAACAGGTGGCACAAGCAGAGTTCATTTATGTGAATCCTCTTTTTTTTAAACCTGAAGATTTTTGCCTAAAGACTTCTTGCCCTTTAAACTTTTACCCCAGCTGCTTTTCCTGCCAGGATGGCATGGGTAAGGGCCTTCTTAGTAGAGCGGTGGCTTTGATTAATGAAGATCTATTGGCAGCTGTGAAGCACCAACCAGAGATTCACTCCACAGATCCCCACTGCAAGCAACATATAAAATGATTTATTTTACCAGAACACTTGTAAAAAAGAGTAATTAAAGCCCTGGTGCAGCCGGCATTTTTAAATATGGCGCTCCTCATCCCCCCGCGATCGTGCTAATAACGCAAGAGGATGATGCTCTACTGCCCCTTCCTTACTGGTGCCCTTCTGTACAGAGATAATAATCTTAGATGCCCAGTGCTATACACATGGCATTTAGGCAAAGTAAAAACAGGGCTGGGCATCCACAGTACGGAGATTATACCGACTCGTATTTGTGCTTTGCATTGCCATGACATCAGTGCAGTGTTCTTGTTCAGCCCACTTTCTCACTAGATACGTCTGTTTTGTGCGTACAACCATTATTTAGTTGGGACAGGTTTGGATGCCTTTAGTTTTGCAATCACTATGCTTACATACTCTGCAAGGCATACATTAGTTTTGAAAATGTAGTCATTGCTAATCAGTGAAATTTAGATCAGCAACCAGCTAGGGTCCAAGGAGCAATGTCACTAAATGATCATCTTCATCTGTAATATAGAATCCAGAACAGTTCAAATGTGGGGTTAAGTGTCAAACTGGCCCCCCAAAATTACTACAGTTCTGTAGGGAATAATTTACTGCAATGCAGAAATGTACTGCCATGCAGCAAACTACTTGAATTGGCAACTTCTGTTAATCAAGGCTGCACCTTAATTAGCAAACAGGTTCTCTTAGGTAGTAAATTGTTATGCGAGCCCACTTATTTTATGCCCTCCTTTGTGGTCCGCTAACCCATCACTGACCAGCTTTTTCGGGACTCAAAAACCACCACATAGTCTAGCACTGAAACAATAGAAACATTTACATATCTAAGAACTCTTGTAGGCCAACTATAACTTACCACCATGTACTGCAGGGTGAAGAGTTTTAACTCTCCCTCCCAGCATCTCCGGAAACCCTGAAAGCTCAGATACATCCCTGTGGAAAAAGGAAAGAATTAGAATGGTAAAAGAACCAGACCCTCCAAGCCCTCCCCCAATCACCTGCTCCCTCTTCAGCGATGGTCAATGGGGCAAAATGCTAAACCAGGGTTGCCACTATCCTACGGTTATATTCCACCCCCCCCCCCCCGGGGTAGGGCAGTCTGGTGAAGCCATCACACAGGCAACCACAGACAGCCATCAGATAAGACAAAACAACTGTTTCCAGATGACTTAATGGGGCTGTATCTGTGTGTGCGCGATAACTAAAATGGTCATGGGTGGGTTTGTCAAATCATCTTTCTGCAGTGCGTGTGCCAGCTTTTCCTTCGCTGGCTGAAGGATATTGTTCAGTCCCATTTACAGTCCTAGCAGTTTCCACCCGGCATGGTTACTGCATGTGGTGCATCACACAGTAATGTACAGGTTTAGAATGGGTGTCTGTCACATACAACTGCAATTTGTACCAGTCAATACTGCTGTGATTCACACACTGGTTTGACACCATACAAGCAGATTAGTGAAATCATGTTCCCACTAGCAGTTAACCATAAAGACAAATGCTTTCCTTAGTGGCTAAAAGGATTTCTATCCAATCTGGCACAGTGGCAAAAGCCTTCAAGGCAGAGAAGGTCATACCTATAGATGTACATTTTCTTATCAAGAACATGCCTCCCATTTAAGTTGGTGGGGCTACAATTTATAGAATGCTTTAGCCACAGCAACAAAAAGAAAATCACAGGTGCAAAGAGGAATTGGTATTAAGCAAGGAATTATAGCTGATCAAATATGATTGCATGAACAATTACTCCAGCACAGGTCAGAACTACTTAATCTGAACCAAAATCAGACACCTGTAAATCTGTGGACCAGGTGAGCTATTTTATAATCAAAAATTGTGGACAAGATGAGACATTTTATAATCAAACTCCAAGGTGCATGTATATATAATACTGGCAGTTCCCATGTGTGTACATCATGAGGCAACCTCCTCCCACATGTGATTAGTCCATAGTAAATGCACACCCTGATGTGATGCATTTAACAGTGACATCTCACCCACTACTCCCGATTCTAGGGGGGAAAAAAAAAAAACACTGGGGGCAGCTCATGGAAAGAAGGGGGGAAAAAAAAAGGCACAAAATGAAGAGGAAAACACAGCACTTGTATATTCCATCATGCACACTTGCATTAGCAAATCCCCCAACACTAAATGCTGTGGTGGTAGTGGGGGTACTACCAATTCCATTATTTGATTGTATCACCACAGGTAAACAGATTCACTTCACAGTCCAATGGTGCCACCCCCCCCCCAGACATTCTTTCAGGGTACCCTAATCCCCAGGTTACCCAGATTCCCTTGGTAGGGCTGAAATAAGTCTAAGCTTAACTTGAACCTGAAGGACTGCCTGTATGGTCTTCACATGCACTCTCAGCATGTAGGCTGCTCCACGAGTTGAACAACCCCCTAGGAGGCATGCCTATTAACATCACCCCTGAATATAACCACCACCACCACCACCACCACCACCACCACCACCACCACCACCACCACCACCACCACCACCACCACCACCACCACCCAAGCTTCAGAGATAGGTAGGTCTCTATTCTCTGCTGGAACACACCAGCTCAAACATTTGTCTTCTCTAGACAAAAGACGACAACTCAGAAGTACAGAAAAACGGTAGCTCTTCCACTTGCAGTGCTGCATCTCCCCAACAGGCTCCCCAGCACCAAATCGAAGTAGGAAAGCCAACAGCACTATAAGGAATAGCGATTTTTGAGAAGTCATTTGGGACCACTACACACTGGGTTATGAACTGAATAGGGTGGTACACACTTGGCATTTTGCTACAAATGTAGGATTTCTTAAGGTGCACTAAGGCAAGGTGGATTATATTATAAAGAGCATGTGCATAACCCATAACAAGGTGAATGGGTTACAATGCACCTAGAAAAAAGGTGAAAATGTCATTTATATGCATTAACAGAACTGCGCAGTGTAACCATATTCATCCAAAAGCATTAAACAGAATACAGTGTGCCTATAGATTACCATAGTCCCTTCTGCTTTTATGCGTTCAGTTACAAATGTTTCATTTTAATGAGACAGTCATAGATGGATTTTTTTGGTATAAATAGTGAAACAGTTCACTGGGATATGAACTTGCAGTGTCTAATTCAGTTATTCCACCCCCCAAACTTCAGAGATCTTAGATCAATTTCCTTTGTAATTTTAAACACTTGTGAATTAGGGGATATTAATGAACGACTTTAATCTTGGTGAAATTTAATGGAAAAACCAGACGTCAAGATTGGTTAAAAAAAATTTATTAATGTATGCCAACAGTGTAATCTTACCAAAAGTATCAACCAACCTACGAGGGTGACAATTCTGGATCTAGTAATACAGAACGCAAATATGGCAAGCAAAACAACAACATTGATACACCCACAAATTGGTAATAGTGACCATAATGCAATAAAATTTACTATGGAAATTATTTTCTCATTCACAGGCAGTGAATCAAAAATGTATGTATGAGCAAGCTGATATAATTAGTATGAAATCAACACTAAACCTTGATTGGGATCAAATTCTCAACTTTACCTATAAAGGATAGCTAGGATATACTTTACAAAACATTAACCAATCTAAGATACCTGCATCGCCTATAGAAAACAATAAACACTGTCCAAAATGGATGGATTAATCATTGCAGAAGCTCATTAAATCAAAAAAATCAAAAAATAGATTTATATTAAAATAGAGAACAAAAAATAACTGGACTTCCTATTTATAAAAAATAGGAAAAGTATTTGTAGAGCCAAGACAAAATGGGAATATAAATTAACATCAGAAGCTAATAAGACTAACAGCAAGTCTTTTTTTCTCTTACACCGATTCACAAATACTAATTTTCCAGGTCGGGCCACTGCAGTATAATGACACCATAATATACGAACCCAACGACAAGACCAATGTCTTCAATACTAAATTTTGTGAAATGCTGCAGTCCTCCCAGAACAAGGTTCTATGTATTCATTCTAAGGATGAGCCTATTACCATATCTGATGAGTGTGTCTGATAAATTATCTTCCCTCAAGGAAGAAACCAGTACCTCACCAGATCATATAGCTGGCCATCTTTTATTTGTGCTCACCGACTATCTGGCACATCTGCTAAAGCTATGTTTTGAAAAATGTTTCTTTAAATTTCATCCCTGATGTATGGAAAACAGCTTATGTCATCCCCATACACAAAAAAGAGGTAGAGGAATAACTGGGGAAATTATAGGCCCATAAGCCCAATGTCTCTCTGTAAGTGCTGGAAAGTGCCATAAAGGACATACTTTCCCCAGTTCTGGATAACCCTGACAGATCAACAAGAGCTTTTTAAAAAAAAAAGGTTGTGGTCCAGCCTATTGAGTTTTTATGAAGAGGTTAGCTGTTAGCTCGATCGTAAGATCCCTTATGTCGTCATCTTCATATACTTTAAGGCATTAGATGCTATGCCACATTGGGCTTTAGTACTTAACTAAATTAAATATTAAGAATATAGTTAACTGGATTTCTAACTGGTTCATGCAGGACACGACATGTTCCGATTACCGGTCAGCTTTCAGACATCGGTAAGGTCACCAGCGGTGTTCTGCAGGGCTCAATGCTTGGCCCTTGTCAGTTTCAAGCTTTTATAGCAGACTTAACCAGCTCTTCAAGCTACAAAATATGCCGATATTAAAGTCAGAGGGCCCTGTGCAAATTCTGAGCAGGCAGCTACTATTCAGAAAGATCCTGATATCACACAGTGGGGTCACTAAGTGGAAAATGAACCTGAATTCCAACAAATGTAAGGTCATGCATATGGGACCAAATAACCCGTTTTTCCGCATACAAATTAGATGACAAAATATTAAAAACTACCACCAATGAAAAAGATCTAGGTATCAATATATCGGATTTCCTTCCATCTCAGGTAAATGAGGTTATACTCAAGGCTAACAGTTACTTGGTCAATTAGAAGAAATATAAAATCTAGGGACTGTAAAGGGATGATGCCTCTATACAGAGCAGATGTTCTTCCACACTAGAGTATGCCTCACAACTATGGTGCCCATTTAGGAAATCAGAGTTTATTAGAAAAGGTACAAAGGAAATGCATTAAACATCACAGGTTTATATAAGGTTTCCTATGAATAAAGGATTAGGAAACTCAGAACTGGAAGGGGACAGGATCAGTTGTGTTCCAGGACAGTAGCTGCTGCTGTTTTCACAGGGTTCTTGTGGATTTTACTTGGTAGGTTAGTTCTTTTCTTTCTTACTTCTAAGGGGCTAGCAGGGTATTGTTTTGGGGGCTGCTGGATGTTTGTAAACTGATTTGGTGGCTGTTTCACTGTGTAACAGGCTGCGCTGGTAGAGGCCTATTTCTTCCGATTTAAAACCTATTTGGTGGGATTTGCTTGGGCCTGGTTCTTTAGCTGCAGGGCTTGGAGGGGAGACACAGGGCTGATGCTCTTTCTTGTCAGGTGTCTGCCCAAGACCTCCTCCCCACCCTCCCTCCCCAGAAGTCTGCAAATTTATAGGGGAACACCTGCCCTGCAATTGGAGGAAAAGGCTGCTGGTGCAGCTCATCTAGTTCTAGCCACTGGGGGTTGGATTTAAAGGCTGGGAGAGAGGAGCTTAGGGAGTTGTTCATTTCCCTTATAAGTTTAATGTGTTGTACTGCACCTAGTAACAGGGTTACTGGTGTACAGTGGGACTGTCTCTAAGATTAGTGGGTGACCTGATTAGGCAGTAGGGGTATCTTTGACTAGGGGGGGAACCTGGTGGCTCACCAAAGGAAACCTATTTGGAAGGGGATGGAACCACACATCATTAGGGCCGGCATCTTTGGGAGGGTGGCGGGGTGCACAGGGTGTGGATCGGCCATGATACTGGACTGGGCTTGGAAGTTTGGTGGTTGCCCAGTGTGCTACCAGCTAGCACAGCTTAGGGAGGAGGTTGCAGGGATGAGGAGAAAGCTGGGGGAGGGGTGGTATGGTTGGGGAAGGGGGCTGGAAATCTCCCACAGGGTTGCACCAAGCACTGGAGGGTGGGGTACAGGGAAAGGAGTGCAGGAGAATACTCAGGAGTCACATAGGGACCCTGGCAGAGGGGGTCCAAAAGGACACTACCAAGGAAGCAGGCAGGTAACTGGGGACCCTCACAAAGGGGGGACAGAGGGACAACATTCTCAGGGAAGTAGGCAGATGGCCAGGGCTGGACAGAAGGAAGCAAGGTGGGGAGGTGGATCAGACCTTACACTCCGTAACCGCTTCAATTCTCTTCTGCTCAAGGATGAGGGGGTGATGTAGCCACTGACAGAGGTGGTTAGAGAAGGAAAGGGAGTGGGAGTGGGAGGCAGGGGCCAGATAGCAGGAAGAATGGGGGGGGGGACCTGGAATGCAGGAGAATGGGGGGAGCAGTGAATCCGAGCAGGAGGGGCAGGGGAAAGAGGGAGGAAAGCGCAAGGAGAAGGACCAGTTGGGAGGAAAGGTAAAGAAGGACCAGAAGTACAAGGAGGATTCAGTAAAGGGAGCCGAGGGTTTAGGCCAGGAGAGCACGACGAGCAAGGAAGGAAGGGAGGATGAGCCAGGCTAGTTTAGCAGCTGGGGGAGAAGGACCAGTTGCGAGCAGTGAGGGGGGAATTAGCAAGGTACAGAAGGATACTCAGGAGGAGGAGAGGCATAGGATTGTAGGGGAGGGGTGGCTATGGTAAATAAGGAGGGGGTGGCATGTGGCACCCAGATAGGGGGAGGAACAAGGAGCCAGCTGGGTGGAGGGGCTGTAGAAAGGATGAGGGACATGGAAGGGGGAAATGGAGGAAAAGGAATGGTCAGAGTGCTCCTGCTGGGGGATTCTATGATCAGGGGTATCAAATGGGATAGGGAGGGAGAAGCCTGGCCAGTTAGAACAAGATGCTTCCCTGGACTAACGGAGCACAGGGCTAAGCACGAGGTACATCAGCTGGCAAAGGATTGTGGGGGTTCACCAGACATACTGGTCCACCTGGGTACAAATGACACTGAGGGAAAATAGCGAGCTAGAGATACAGGCAAGATTCAGGGAGCTCGCCAGGGTCTGTCATGACATAGGATGCACAGTTTCCTTCTCAGAAATCCTGCCAGTGCCAAGGGCTAGTGGGGAAACAAAAGGAAAATTAGGGAGATAAACCAGTGGCTCAGGGAGTGGTGTGAGGCCAGAGGGTATGGGTTGATGGGGGATTGGGGGGAAACCTGGGAGGATAAGGAGCTGTATGCTAGAGATGGACTACATCTCAATTGGGAGGGGAATCCTTAAGTTGAAAATAGAGGGGTTCATTGGTGAAAAGTGGGGTTTAAACTTGTGAAGGGGGGTGGGATGGGAGAAAAGGCTGTCAAGGGGGTGCCGATAAAGGAGGGACTCCGTCTCCACCCCCCTGGGGACCAGGAGGATTGCAGGAAAAAGGCCAACTGGCAAAGCGCAGACCAGGAGAAAACAGAATCCCCATGGGAACACGAGCAGGGGAAAATGGAACTATAGGGAAAGGGCGGAAGGTAGTCCTGCTAAATGCCAGGAGCTTGGGCAATAAAATGCCTGAGCTCCAGGCGATGTTAACTGAGGGAGCAGTGGATGTGGCAGCGGTCACCGAGACTTTGGCCACTACAAGACATGACTGGGACCTGAACCTGGAGGGTTATGCTATGTTCAGGAAGGATGGGGAGAGGGGGTAGCAATGATAGTCAAAAACTGCATTGGCATAGGGGGAGTAGAGGAGGCGGAGGGAACCGTGGAGGCGATTTGGGTCACCTTGATAACAAGGGGGGGGCAAGAGAGTAAAAATAGGAGTGGTGTATAGACCCCCTGCCCTGGCAGAGGAGCTGGAGGACAGTCTGGTGGCAGATGTTAGGAGACACTGCAGACTGGGCAGAGGAATGGTGGTGGTGTTGGGGGACTTAAAACATGCCAGGAACAGACTGGGAGACTATGACATCCTCTGTGACCAGGGAACAGAGGTTGTTGGATGTCTTTCAAGACGCGTTCCTAACTCAGCAGGTGAGGGAACCGACCAGGGAGGCATGGGTACTGGATGTGGTCCTGGCAGACAGTGACCAGATTGGGGGCCTGGAGGAAAGGGACCCATTGGCAGGGAGTGACCATGCCACGGTCTGGTTCTGCCTGGACCTAGGAGGGGTAGAAGGCTGCACAAAGATGGAAGTAACCGACTTCAGGGGGGCGGATTTTAAGGAAATGGGAAGGATCCTTAAGGAGCATTTGGATGAGATTGTGTCAGACATGGACACTGACAGTAGGTGGGAAAATCAGGAGAGGGGTGCAGGATGCTACCAGCACCTGTGCAAGAGTAAGACGAAAATGTGGTAGGGCCCAAAAACCCTGTTGGTGGACCAGGGAGGTCCAGGAGGTGGTGCGGGGAAAGAAAGCAGCCTATAAGCAATTCAAGTGCTCAAGGAGTGAAAGGGATCGAGGGGAGTATGAGCTGACGGCTACTAGGGCCACTAAAGTGGTGAGGGCGGCTAAGGCAAGGAAGGAGCAGAACCTGGCCAGGGAAATTAGGAGAGGGAAAAAGGGGTTCTTTAGATACACTGGGGAAAGACTAAGGGTGAAGGGGCAGATTAACAGGATTAAATCAGGGGAGAGATAGGCACAAGACCCGGGGGAGCAGGCTGAGGTACTAAATGAGTACTTCACCTCAGTTTTCACCAGGGAAAATGGGGGTGCTGCATCATACATGGGAGGAGACAGATAATGAAGAGGGGGGGGACCCTTACCGATCGGCAGGTCTGGGGAGAGGGGGAGGGCTAAGCAGGGAGAAGAGGTACCGGAAGTGGAAATCACAGCAGAGAGAGTGAGGGAAGCCCTCAGCTCCCTTAAGACGAAGAAAGCACTGGGGCCGGATAAATTACATCCTAGAGTGCTGAAGGAACTTGCAGATGTCCTGGCGAAACCCCTGGCAGAGCTTTTCACCATCTCTGAGGACAGGGTGGGTGCCCCAAGACTGGAAGGTGGCTGATATAGTGCCTATCCACAAGGGGGGAATCAAGGGAGGTGGCAGGGAACTATAGGGTCAGCCTGACATCGTGGTGGGCAAGGTGATGGAGGACATTGTCAAGGAGAGGCTAGGGGGACCTGGATAAGTCAGGGTGCCTGGACGATAGATAGCATGGATTCATCCCGGGGAAATCGTGTCAGACAAACCTGGTGGAGTTCTATGACTGGGTGACAAGTGCCTTGGACCTGGGTAGACCAGTGGATGTCCTCTTTCTAGACTTCAGCAAGGCATTTGACTCTGTTCCTCACGTGGGCCTGTTGGATAAGCTGGGAGAAATGGGGGTGGGAAACCAGATGGATAGGCAATTGGCTCCAGGACTGGACCCAGAGGGTCTTAGTTGGTGGGATAAGTCTCATCCCCAAGGAGGGTCATTAGTGCGGTCCCACAGGGTTCAGTCCTTGGGCCCCTTCTGTTCAACACCTATGTATCTGACATAAGGACAGGAATCAGGAGTGAGATGAGTCTCTTTGCAGATGACTTGAAACTGGGGGCGGTGGTGGATGGGGAGGAGGGGGGTGGCCCTGCAGGGGGACCTGGAGGCTCTGGAAAGATGGTCTAGAAAGTGGAAGCTGAGGTTCAATGCAGGGAACTGCAAGGTACTCCACCTGGGGGCCAAAAACCCAGGCCAAGTGTACACCCGGGGATGCTACAAGTCTCAATGGCTGAGAGGGACCTGGGGGTGGTGGTGGATGTTAAGATGAGCAACTCTGAGACTTGTGGGAGGGCAGCAGCCAAGGCCAACAGGATGCTGGGATGCATCGCTGGGGGAGAAGAGAATCACCTCCTGAAGGAGGTAAGTGATACTCCCTCTGATTAACTGCTTGGTGAGGCCGCACCTAGAGTACTGCTGCAGTTTTGGAGGCCACACTTAAAGAGGGACATTACCTCCTGGAGAGGGTCCAGAGGAGGCAACCAAAATGATTTGGTGCTTGGGGACAGGACTTATGAGGAGAGGCTCAAGAGCTAAATATGTACACATTGGAAGAGAGAAGGGACCAGGGGACATGATAGAGGTCTTAGGTACATGAAGAGGGTAAATAGGGAGGAACAGTCAGGGTGCTTCAAGGAAGGAGGAAGGGGCCACTAGAGGGCATGGGTGGAAGCTGGGGGGGAAGAGATTCAGGGAGAAAGGAGGAGGTGCTACTTCAGGAGGGTGGTGGAGCCATGGAATGCACTACCTAGGGGCTGGTGGAGGCAGAGACAGTGGAGGGGTTCAAGAGGGGTGGGACAGGTACAGGGAAGGGTTCTGGAAGCAAAATCCAATGCAGCAAGAATATCTGGAACTGGGAAGGGAGAAGCCAGAGAAGGCAAGGGGGACAGCAAGGTCAGCACCCAGGGTGGGGGCTGACCAAACGAGCAGACACGAAAGACCGTTAGGCCTATTCTGCTGGCATTTTAGTATGTTAGTATATATCATTAGCCACTCTGCGTCTTAGGGGTGATCTTTTCATGTTCTACATTTTTCAGGACCCATATTTGTCAATTGTATTGGGATTTGAATTTAAAAATGACACCACCCTCTACAGATATACGGCAGGAAATTTAATCTGATGGAATGCAATTTTTTTGTTTGTTTTTCTCTCACACACACACACACACACACACACACACACACACACACACACACACACACACACACACACACACACACACACACACACTTACACTTTAAAGAACTGTGAACCCCTGGAATAAACTTCCCATTGAGGTTATCAGCAGTTCAAAACAAGCATTCATGCACTGCCTTGATAAATTAATTCTTTCAGGTGCTAAAATGAGTTACTAAATAAGAAGCATTCGCAGGCCTCTAAGCCTCCTAGCTCCTTCAACTCCTTAATATGAACTTTAGTACAAGTACAAGCCACTGTATATAGCTATACATTTTTAAATATTTTGTTTCATTATGATAGGGACCACGATGCACATAAATATATATGTGTGTACTTTCAGAAAAGTACCAGTTTCTCTGAGAGTCCCCAACTCCGAAATGTTGGGAGCTGTTGTATATTGGATGGATTAATTCAGAAATATATCCCCGTTTTACAAACTGGGTGAGCGAGCTTGACTGCCCAATCCTGCAAGTAGTCAGTCATGCCTTTATTGGATAGTGGCTCTTCTCACTTGAAAAGTTCTTTGTATTTTATACCAAGGTGGGCTGCGCCAGCAAGTGACAGATAATCTAGCTACCCTTCAGTAGGAGTGAAATTATATCCCCTTTGTCACCCTTTTTCTCCTGGGTGAATGTTAAGTGCCTCCAGCTACTCCACACAGGTTATTTCCCCATACCACAACAACTTTCCAAACATAACTGTACAGCAATATATAAAGTCAAGGGCTTGTCACAGCAGACACCAAAAACGCTGCTCTTTTCATGCAAAGTGCCACAAATCATGGAGTTTTCCTTCCAACATAGGACAACATGGTGTTTGTCTTAGCAACTGCCAAATCCTGGTGGTAAGTCATGTCATTCATGACTTTTAGGCCAAAGGTATGACACAGTATTACGCATTAGTGACCCACTTCTTTAGCCAACTTCCATCAAGATTTTGCTACTAAAGTAAATGAACATTCTTAAATGATCACAGTCTCTATTTCTCATTAATCCTTACCTGACGGGGCCAGTCCAGCATCTCTGATGGCTTTAGCTGTTCCACCGGAGGCAACCAGAGATAGGCCAACAGAAGCAAGGCGCCTGGCAAAGTCTACCAGGCCTGTTTTGTCCGAGACACTGAACAAAGCTGCAAAATCAAACAGACATACTGTTTAGGTCATACCTTTTCACAGTCTTGTTACACTATCATTTGGGTTTGGGTTCTCTTTTCCTTCTAGTCACTAGGAAAAGCAGCTACACAATGGGTACCATGGATGGCTGCTTTAACCAATTAGTTTCCTTTATAACATGGGTGAAGATGTGAGCCAAGGAGATAGGTGAAACAGTATCAGGTGATTGTGCATTATGCCTATACAAGCATGGTCCCAGTCATGCTCCCAGAGGCTGGATCCTAGGGTGGTCCAGGATTAGTTAATGTCTGCTGAACAACAATGGAATGGCAACTATAGTGAGGTCTGCCTTAGCAAGTGTTCTCTCTACCACTGTAGAGAGAGTTAAGCAGCAGTCAGTATCTATGCCGAATGCAGTTCTCCTCCCCAACCCCCACCTTAGTCTATAGGACACACTGTCCTCAAGTCACCAGATACTGTGCATTTGACTTATCCCCATGAATACAGTACTGTCCTGCCCAGTATCTGGATGGAGCTTTCGGAAGACCGACCTATCAGTATCATGGGAACGGTCCTTTTCCAGTATATCTCCCTCCCACTGGGGGCTCCCGTGCCATGGCACTCTTTAAGGAAGGCCGTCCCAAGCAAGCACGAGAAAGCAATAGTGTGCAACTACTGGTGTGTCCAAGCACCACTGACAGGAGGGCGACTGTGCCATTGAGCAATGACCCACCCACCCATCCTGTAGACCTTTGGGAAAGCAGCCAATCCGTGCCACAGTGCCAGTCAGCATGCACCCTCTCCGCCGGTGATACTTTCCATGCCGCAGTAATCTTGCCGACTGCATCCAGCCATTCTGTGCTAGGCACAACATTTCACACAGAGGCAGCGAGTGGTAGCTGTGTTAGAAATCCCCTGTCTTCCTGGCACACGTTGGAAATGTTACACTGCTGCGGTACTTACATTTGCTGCTCCGCGTGTCAGTATGTGTGCAGTACAACAAGATTCCACATAACGGCAGAAGCAACTGGGAACAGTACACATCTGCAGCAGTTACAATTCCTCAGTGCGTCAGGGCAACGCATCTTAGTGTGTGCGCTGCACAATCGACAAGACGTATTTGTGTGTGCCGAGTGACTGCACCTGTGTCTGACTGTTCAGGGGCTCCATATGTGTCCAGCACTCTGTGAGACAGTTCATTCTGCATGGTACAATGCAGCTCACTTCTTGACATGCACTAGTTTGTGCTGCAACAGGACACACCTAGTTTTGCTGTTATCAGTAAAACTATAGCCGATTTGTATAGTTTTCACATCATCCATGTTATAAGTGCAATAACCCTCTCCAGGGTGTGAGGGTAGGCATTTAATGCACGCCTGGGGTGCTGTGAGGTCACTGCCTGCAGCCTCGTGCATCACAACGCACCCCCAGGCGTGCATTAAATGCCTATAAATGCACACCCTGATGTGGGTTACTGCTTAAATTTGTCTAAAGAACACAAAGACCTTTTGGAAACCAGTTCTGTCTTTACAGCCCAGAAGAGTGGAATACCTGTCTGAACTTCCTAATGCAGACTACTTAAAAAACAAACAAACAAAAAAAACCAAAACAAAAAGATAAGAATCCCCTACTACCTTAAAAGGTGAGTTTGCTGCTGGTCTATAAATCTACACAAATGGAACACGCACAAGGTGTGCAGCTGTATTCTGTAATGGAATATACTCACACTCAAGGTTCAGGTGGTTGTTAGCCAGGAGGCACAATACTGTACATTCCCTAAAATGTATAATTTTTTCCAACCCAAATGCACTGCACTCCCTTGTGAGGCGCCTGGGTTCTTATCGCAAGTCCGTCACGAGCCCCAAGTTGGAGGGCATGCTTCAGAGGCAGCAAATCAATGATCTGGTCTCAAAAGGTGAGCATGCTACTTACTGAACCACTGACACGATGACAGCCAAGCATCCAGTAACAGAACACAGTCCGGCACCACAACTTCTCTAGAGGCCTACAATGAAAATGTACTACCAGACTTTGTGAAGTTCTGCAAGGCCAACTGAGCTGTGCGGAGCCAAGGCAAACCGCAAATATGTCTGTCACACACACACACACACACACACACACACACAAAATTTGCCAGCAGATAAAGGCCTAGAGGTCTATCAAGTCTGCTCAAATGTGCAGCTAGCACCCCTTATTCTGCAGCTGCCCCTCCCTTCCACCCTTCCCCTTCATTAACCTTCCCCCTTGTCCTGTCCCATCCTCGTTTGAAGCAGTCCACTGTTCTACTGCATACCACTTCAGCAGGTAACACATTCCACCCAGCCACCACCCTCTGAAAAAAGTGTCTCCTCATCTCCCTCCTGAACCTTCCTCGCTCCAGTCTCGTATCATGGCCCCTGGTGGCCCTCCCCTCCCTTACTTTGAACAGCCCCTCTGTACCTGTCTTGTTTATTCCTTTCATGTATTTAAAAAGGTTTCAATCATGTCACCCCTATCTCTCCTCTCCTCCAGTAAGTACATGTTCAACTCCTTCAACCTCCTCTCATACAAGTCCCCCAGCCCCTTGATCTGTTGCTCTGCGCTGCACCCCCCTCCAGTAACTTAATGTCCCTCTTCAGATACAGACACCAGTACTGCACGCAGTACTCCAGGTGTGGTCTAACCAATGACCTATGCAGTGGCAGAATCGCCTCCCTCCTTGAGGATATACCCCTTGCAATACAACCCAGCATTTTGTTGGCCTTTACAGCTGCCTTCCTACATTGTGTTGAGCTGTTCATTGACCCTGTAATGAGCACACCCAGATTCTTCTCCTCTGTCTGGGCTAGCTGCACTCCCCCTAGCTGGTAACTCCTCCTTGGGTTCTTCATCCCAAATGCAGCACCTTGCACTTTTTGGCATTAAAGCCCAGTTGTCAGGTGTCTGACCAGGTTTCAAGCTTTGCCAGATCATCCTGCAACCCCTGCCATCCCCCTAGGCCATCCACCACTGCACCTACCTTGGTATCATCAGCAAACAGACTGATCTTGTTTTTGATGTCCCATGATATGTCTGCAATGAATATCCCAAACACTGGTCCCAACAATGAGCCCTGTGGAACACTGCTCATCACTGCTCTTGGGTGAGAGCTCCCCACCCACCACCACCCTCTGTTGCCTTCCCTGCAGCCAGTTTCCTACCCATCTCACCAGCTTTGCACCCACCCCTATGCCTACAAACTTCCTTCCCAGCCTTTCATGTGGCACAGAGTCAAATGCCTTACTGAAGTCCAGATACAGGACATCCACTGCATGGCCCCTGTCCAGTTGCCTAGTTACCCAGTCACAGAACTCGACCAGGTTGGTTTGGCAGGATCTGCCACATATGAAGCCATGTTGTCTGCTGTCCTGTAGTCCTTTGGCCTCTAAGGGGGCCACCAGCCTCTCCTTCAGGATAGTCTCCATTAGCTTACCCACGATGGATGCGAGGCTCACTGGTCTGTAGTTTCCCGGTTCATCCTTGGGGCCACTCTTGTGGAGGGGCACCACATGAGCCATCCTCCAGTCCCGAGGTACACACCCAGAATGTAGTGAGGCATTAAATAGGTCTGCCAAAGGTCCTGCAAGGACCTCTGCCAGCTCCTTCAGTACCCAGGGGTGGATGCCATCTGGGCCTGGTGCCTTGTCCACCCTCAGTGCCTTCAAACCCTCGAACTCTGCTCTCCAGGATTTCCCCATCTGTCACCACTTCCCACCCTGCTTCTGCCATTTCTCCCACCTTGGGCGTCACCCCCCCTCTTCTCTTTAGCAAATACTGAGCAGAAGTACTCATTTAGTGCTTCCGCCTTATAGCATCCTGGTTCCACCCAACCCCCCCTTCCCAATCCTTACTATGTGGTCCTTACAGCTCCTTTTCTCCCTGATGTACTTAAAGTCCTTCTCCCCCTTCTTAGTGCCTTGTGCCAGCCTGAGTTCCATAGATGCTTTGGCTCCCCTTCCTGCCCTTGTCACCTCCTTAGATTCTGTCAAGTACTCCTCCCCCTCCCTATTTTTTGTACTCCCTAAAGGCAGCTCTTTTCCTCCTTACCTTTTCCATGACCTCCTTGCTCAACCAGATCGGTTTCTTAGCCCTAGCCTTCTTGCTCTGGGCTTTGCAGCAGGTTTTGGTTGCCTCTACTATCCCCAGCTTTATGAGCTCCCACTTCTGGTTAGTGTCCATACTAGATAGACTTCTGGTCAGGTACCCTTTAACCACTTCCACCATCCTCCCAAAGTTGGCACTCCTGAAGTCCAGCACTATTGTGCCAGATTCCACTCCTTCCTTGCCCATATCCAATGTGAGCCATACTGAGTAGTGGTCACTTCCTGACAGCAGTTCTTCCACTGTAAGTTCTCTCATAAAGTCCCCATTTGCCAGCACAAGGTCAACGGTATTCCCTAACCTGGTTGGTTCACTGACCATTTGCAGCAGGAAGCTGTCCTGGAAGGCATCCAGCTGTACCTGCTCCTTTCTGTTCCTGGTTCTTGGGGTGTTCCAGTCCACTCCTGGCATGTTGAAGTCCCCCACAATCACCACACTACCCTTCTCGCAGGTCCTCCTGATCTGTCCCACTAGTTCCCAGTCTCCTCCATCTGAGGTGGCCTGTACACCATTCCCATTCTAAGAATCCTGGATTTGCATCCAAAGTGACTCCGTACTACCCTCCTCCCCTTCCTTCCTTCCACACTTCAGTTCTTCCTTCACATATAGTGCCACCCCCCCTTTTCCCCAATCACCCTGTCCCTACGAAATAACCTGTACCCTGGTACAGACAGGTCCCAGTCATTGTATTGGGTGGCCCATGTTTCCGTGATGGCTGCAATGTCCACCTCTCCCTCTGCCATGCGAACCTGCAACTCTGCAGTTTTCCTCCCAGGGCTCCTAGCATTAAGGGTAACCCCACCTTCCACCCTTTCCCCCCTCCCATCCTGCCCTCCTTTCCTAGCATCACCAACAGTACTTGCCATTTGTCCTTTGTCACTGTTATGGGGGTAAGCTCATATCGTTTCCCAACCTGTGGTCTTTGCATACCTCTTCCCCAACTGCCACCCCCCACTCCTAGTTTAAATTCCCAACTTCCTCTATGTAGTCCTCCATTTCAACACTTTCTTTCCCTCCTCACTCAAGTGTAGTCTGTCCTTGGCATAGAGACTACTGTCCTTCCAGGTCCCCCCCTCCCCAAAAGCCCATACCCTTTAGCACAACACCAGGTTCTTATCCATCCAAATTCTATTCTCAGCTTTCTTGTTGTGCTTGCCTTTGGCACCCAGAAGTATCTCTGAAAAAGTTACTGATCTTCCTGCCCCCCTCACACAATGTGGTAGTTCCTCAAACCTCCTCTGGACTGTATCTACTGTCTTGTCAGCCAGGTAGTTCTCCCCCAAGATGTATAATTAAATGAGGCTTGTCCCTACCCCTTCTAACATATTTCAGAACAGACTGTCTCACCCTTTCCGCTGTCATTCCTGGCATGGCCTCCATCCAAATGAGACTATGCCTCTCCCCCTTGCTACCCCACCTAACTCCTCTCAGTATTGAGTCCCCCAGCACCAAGATTCCACCCATCTTACTCCCCGCTTGCTTCCATTCATCTCTCTCATTTCCAGCTCTTCTTCCTCCTGCACATTATTTCCCCTTTACCCCTGTTGCAATTCTCCCAGAACTTCTCCCCACTCCAGTTTGGTCCAGGCATTTATCAATTACTCCTCTAAGTTCATCATTTCCCTCCTCCACCTTCTTCCTCTCTAGCAGTGCACAACTATTTTCTGAAGGCCCTTCACAAATGCCCGCTCCCTCTCTCTTCATAGTAACCTGTTCTCTCCTTTCCACTCCATGACTTTTGCCACTTCTTCGCCTCCCCTCACAAGTCCCCATCTCCTCCTTCCATTTGTCTTGTCTCCTGACCTGGTTTTCCCAGCAAATGTTCTTTCTGGCCTGGGCCCCTTTGCCTCTGCTTCCCTTCTTCTGACCCTCTCCTCACCAGTGTTTGCTTAAATCGCCCTCCCTCATCTCCCCCTTCTTCCTCCCTCCAGTACTGGGCTAAACCCATCCCCAATCTGCCTTGCCTGTCTTAGTTCCTCCTGCAGACCCTCAATCTCCTTTCTAAGTTTTAGTTTTTCTATATGGTAGCACATGAAATATCCTCCCACACTCCAGGCAATTTTTAGAAAGACTGGTGCATCGCAGTTGTGGCCTACCACCCTACCCATTGCTGTCGCCCACCAACGACCCCCCACCCTTCCAGATGCAGGATACCAAACACTCCCCCTCCCTCCTCTCAGTGCAAAACATTTTATTTCCCTTACCTCCTTTATTGCACACATTTAGATATATTGAGCAACTGCTTTTTATATTCCTATCCTTCCTATCCACACTCAGACTAAGTAGCCATTGCACAACCTTCTTCAAACTCCTACTCCTCCTTTCCCCAATGCAATATCAATGTGAAGAAGTAATAATGAAAGCTCCTAGATTTGCATTTACTTCCCTTCCACTGAGAGAGCAGTCACCTCTTCACTTGTTGCTGTTCCTTTCCTGGTATGCCCTTCCTACACCACACCCCTTACTATACCCAGTGTTTAGCTCCTGTCAATCAGATTTAACAGGGCATATAAATCAAGAGTTGGGGGAAAGGGGGGCAAAAATTTGCAGCAACCAAAGACAGCAAAGAAATACACCACCACTATGTTTTAAATCCTCAACAGCCCAAAAACAATTCTAAGTAAAGACAAAGAAAGTATAGTGTCACCAAAAGCCCACAATCCAAGTCTAAAAGCGAAACAGCAATTACCAGTTACTGTAAAGCACTGAATATGCTTCCTTCCCCTTCTGGCTTCTATAACATTCAAAAATAGATACATTTCTATCTCAGCTCTTTACCCTTACCATCAAAAGGTAACTACAATCGTGTGTGTGCCCTGACCACCACACACACGAACATGTACGTGTATACATACACCCATATATACATACATATACAGATATATACATATACACACACACACACATACATATACAGATATATACATATACATATACACACACACACACACACACATATATACATGATATATATACATATATATATATATACACACACATACATATACAGATATATACATATACATATACACACACACATACATATACAGATATATATATATACACACACATACATATAGATATATATACACATACATACACACACACACACACACACACACACACACACACACACACACACACACACACACACACTTCTAAAATCGTTTACAAGTGGAACACTACAGGATGCCCCTGTGTGCTAGATATAGACATTACAGGGATCAAAATATGTCTGGCCTTTCCCCAGATGGCAACACATCAACTTGTCCCAGTCACTCACTCCCACTACATATCGTACTGTACTCCAACAACAATTACAGTAAGACTTCAACACATTGCCTCATCTGGTGGGCAAAATGCACCCACCAGGAGTTTACTTTTATAATATTTACACTGGAGGCGAACTGTTTGGGGACGAACAGACCGATGCCAGAGCCAACAGTCTGCGGCGAGGTGTTGCTGGGTAAAATGACTAGGATGAATTGTCATGTAGCCATCCCAGACATCCTCACCCACCGGGGCAGCTGGTTTCATTTCTCTGTCTGTCCCTTGGATAGGCAAAGGGAAAATGTATTAGCGGGCACCAGGACACGCTGCCACCTGCAAGACTGAGCTATGTATATCACAGCATCATGGTCTCACATAGAGAGAGGTCCATTAAAAACAGTGTTCCAAGATGGGCTTTTCTGTGTGTTCACTGGTTTCGTCAAGTAGCAGAAACGAACAGTGCTGCAGTAGGACTAAACTGCGCACATGCATTCTTTGTCATCCTGCATATGCAGTCGCTGGTCTTTGCTTTCTGCACTGCATACCTCATTTCTCTGTGGGCTGTACTTGCAGTTAGCTCTTGTTGACAGGCAGCAGAGTTTGGGGGATGCAAATACTTTTTTTTTTTTAGGGTAATGATATTCTATTTGAATGCCCTTTGCAGGAGTAGCCAGTCAAGGCAAGAGGGTGGGGGGCGTGCCTTGGTATTTAGATAGAAGAAACCTTAAATAGCATACCCCCAGTTAGGGCAGGAACAGCTCCAGAGACAGAAGAGGGTAAGGCTGATTGAAAGCCATTTTCAGGATTACTAATTAGGGGGAGGCTTAGTGTCCAGGATATACACAGAGCGGAGGAAATTAATCAGCTTGTCAGGGCAAAGAAGACCATGGCTCTTATCATGGCTACTACTGAGCAGGATGGGTAAGTAAATTAAAAGTCCTCATCAGGGCAGTGAACTGGGGGCACACTTGTTAAGTCCTTTTCAGGGCCATGTACCAGCTAGTGGGTAATATTTAGTATCCCTTTTAAGGGCACCTTACACAAGGCACAATCAGTTAAGCCATTTTCAGAGCACTGTACCAGCCAGGGGGTGACACGAATTAGTAGCTCAATTTGGAAACAAATGTAAAATTAGTGAACAAACATCAACTGGACAAATGCAAACTGTGGGACAGTCAAAACCATCCACAAAATTACTTCAAGCCCTGGACACTTCAGACTCCTGATGGTACCAGAACTCTGCTTCACCTTGTGCCTCACAACATACTAGAGGTAACTGCAGTATCTCAACACAACAGGACACCCTGGCATATTAACCTTCCCCTCATTTCTTCCCATCCTCCCCACTCACCTACTCCTAACTCACTCCCATTTTCCCCATGTTTGGGGCCTCAAAACATACCAGAGGCCGCTGCAGAACCTCAGAGCAACTGGATACCATGGCATGTTACCACAGTCATTCCCCAGCCTCTCATCCTGCCCACTCCCACCGTTTTTCCATGTTTGGGCCTGCCACCAAACTAAGTCAACTATTGGTCAACGCCCCCTTGACGGTAATTTGCTGAACTTCTGGTACACTTTTCTGGCTTCCTGAAAAGCAGTACTGCATTTACATTTTGGCTATGTATCACATACCTGTTTCAGCCATGCAACAGCGAGAGATGATATAGATATATAGATATAGACATATATACATACACACTCACACTCTCACACTCTCACACTCTCACACTCTCACACTCTCACACTCTCACACTCTCACACTCTCACACTCTCACACTCTCACACTCTCACACTCTCACACTCTCACCTCTCTCACCTCTCACCTCTCACCTCTCACCTCTCCTCACCTCTCACCTCACCTCTCACACTCTCACCTCCTCACACTCTCCCTCTCACCTCTCTCACCCTCACCTCTCTCACTCTCTCACTCTCTCACTCTCCTCTCTCTCACTCTCTCACCTCTCACTCTCACCTCCACTCTCACTCCTCACTCCTCACCCTCTCACCTCTCACACGGTTACTTTAATGTATCCAATTCCATTTCCAAGGATGCACCAGGAAATGGTTACAGTTTACTGCACCCCCCTGACCAAATACTTTCAACACATAATTTAATGTTAATATACTTTTTGATGCATACTTGTTACTTAATGTTTTCACTTAGTAAGTAGTAGATGAGGTTTACTACACAATACATGCCCCACAACCACCATGGCAGGAGGATGGTAGCTCAGAGTGCAAGTGTTTATGTGGCTCAGTTGGTAGCACATCTGCCTCTGGGCCAGAGGGTCATGGGCTCTAGCCCCACACTGGGCTCATACCACAACACCAGCACCGGAGTGCAGTATTAGGGAGATGTGGTACTGCTGAGGCGAGCCATCCCTCAGATGAGACATTAAACTGTAGTCCCTTCTGTCCATCTATTTTGTTTTCCTGGTGGAAGTGAAAGAACACTTCTCCCAATTTCCCATCCTCATCCTCATGAAACTGGTCCAGACATTGTCCAATACTGTGCCCAGGTGTTGCTGTCTGAAATGACTGCCACTATGTGTCTGTCACTTTACTGTTAGTCGCACTACATGTAAAGCACTCTGGGACACAATATGTATGAAAAACATTATGCAAATACACACTTTTCTTCCAGGTTAGGATCCATACTGGAGTGCCAGGACAGAGGGCTGGGAGGCCACCTACGATATGTTCACCATTGTTCATTTCCTCCCCACCTCCCTCTGACTGGGCAGTGACATGGCAACCTTGCATCACAAGGCAAGCCCAACAGACAGAGACTGCTACCAATGGCTCTGTTGGTCAGTCACAAGGGCCGCCGCTGTGGCCAATGATTTACATTGTCCCATCCCCAGTCTCCTAAAGCAGCATCTCTGAAGCATGCCCACGGTTCCAATGGCACACGTGTCAATCCCCGGGCTACTGCACCAGTCAAGAGGTCAGGTTTGCACTAGTTTGCTTGAGCACACACCACACCCTTCTCAACTTTACCATTCTGCAGTCACACGCATCCCTGGATGTTCAGACACCCAAGCCTGTGCACGATTTTACATTCTCTGCATTTATACAGTAATTTACTCATTTACAAGTCCCCTGAACCATTAGGTTCGATTACAGCAGCACCCTGTATACAAAAAATTAAAAAAGCACACACAAAAAAAAAATAGACATTATAGCTAAAAAAAAAAAAAAAATTAGTTACAAGTTCCCCTATAAATTAACACAATTAGTTATGCATGCCTAACTCTGAGAAGCACCACTGTTGGTGCACAACAGCTCACAAAGCAAACGAGGCTCACATGGTATACACGGGACAACAGAACAAAGACAGTGAGCACATCAGAAGGCCACAGCGTCAGCTGGGTTCCATTCTGAGCAGCCCACAGTAACCAGTCAGAGGATAGTCCAGGGGTTCACTAACACAGCAAGGTAGTGTGATCAGATAGTGTGGGCACTAACTGTAAAATCCCAGATTAACATTCTATCACAGCCACCAACTGGCTCACTGTGTGATGTCAGAGTACACTGACCCCAGAATATTTTACTTCCTCACGTCTTAAAATTGGGTAAAAGCATGAACTACACTTTCCTTGAAAGACCTGTTGTACTAAAATTTTAAAAATGAACATTTCTACATTCTGTTGTCTCCCCCCCAATAATTTACCCATACTTTTGTATATATTTATGTAAGATTAAGGAACTAAGGGAAGTATAGGAAGTACATCTATTTTGTTTCGAGTGGTGAGAAATTATTTCCATCAGCTGATACTGATCCACCGAAATGTTAGGAGGAACGGACTCTGAATAGCTCAACAACTTTTTCCTGGATAGCAGTGGATAAAGAAATAGAGAAGGGGCAGTGCTTAGCAGACCATACCAAGCAAGGACTATACAGTAGCTTGCTAAATTGGGGCAGAAGCAAGGAATTATAACAATATTTAAACTGAGTGGAGGAGTTCAAGGAAGGTGGAGGGCGGCTGATTTTTTTTTTTTTTAAGACAGAATGAGCTACTCTGGTTGCTGAGAAGAGTAAGGCAGTGAGTTTTCTTGGGGAGGAGAGGGCAACCCTGGGAGGGCAGGGTGATGGAGGGGGCTTCAAGATGGCATGGACTGGGGTATTCTTGGAAGTGGAGGGCGTTTGGGCAGGATAGTGGGGTGCAACAGAGTGGAGCAGCGGTGTTTATGAATACTTTGTATGATGGGGTGTAACCCAGTATGTATTATATCAGTGTAACTGGAGGCAGAGATTGGCTCACTGAGGGAGGAAATGGTAAGACAGTAAGGTGGAGGGGAGAGGACATGGGGGGGGAGGGCTGTAGAAAAGGGTCAGTGCATTGGGGCCAGCTGGGATCATGGAGGCATGAGGCAGACTAGTAGTGAAAGGGGAGGAAAAGTATATAAGCAGGTTAGGGGGAGTCAGGGAGCAGGTGGTGAGGGGGGATACGCCTGGCAAGAAGTAATGGCTAGGGGAAGGGGGCCTCAAAGAAAGCCGCATAACTCAGCAGTAGGAGGAAGGAAGTCACAGGATGGGAAGAGTATTACAGTGGTTAACAGATACGCTCCTCTAGCAGGCGATCTTGGGGAAGGAGCGACAATAGGACCAGTGGGAGCAACAGGCATGGCACAGGAAAGGGGGGTAAACAGAAGAGAAGAGAGTTGAGGCAGGGCTCTCTGGGACACAGGTGCCTGCATCCTTTATGCACATTTTGCATGTTGCGACGCTCGGACTTTTGTCGTGAAAGTCCAAGACACTAAACCACCAAGCCCTGGGAGTCACTTTAGGGCATTTTTTATATTACAGAGGGGGAGTTATAACAAATTACAGCCACTGCTCAACCAAAAAAGCCCTAGTTAGTTGTGCAGTGGCCATAATTTATTTGAATACACACTCAAATATAAAAAAGGATAGATTAAAATGCCCCAACAGAAACTAACCGAGCTTTCTGCGCAATACTACAGTAACAGTAAAAGCGGTGCTGGTGCAAGGGTGCAGTTCCCATGCATTTGAATGGGGACCTCTAGAAATTCTCAGAGGACACTCACTTTTCAGCTGTGGACTTTTTTTTTTTTTTTTTTTTTTTTTTAATAGCAAGTCCCAGACCCCCCAATCAAAAAATACCAGACAGCCCTCTTTTTTTTTTGGGGGGGGGGGCAGTGGAAGAAGTAGAGCCGAGTGGGGAAGGGATTCAGAGTTTGCAGGAGGAGGAGGGAGGCAGCACAAGGGAAGATAAGGCAGATGGGGAAGCTGAAAGGAGGAGACTAGAAGGTAAAAGAAAGGCTCAAGGTAGTATGTGCCTTGAGAGCGAAACTGAGGTGTTGAATGAGAGGGTTACCAAATTAATGGGAAAATCTATGGGATCACTGGCAGCAGTAGAACAAAGGGGAGGATGGGATGGAGGCAAGAGCGGCAAGTGGGAGTAGAGAAGTGGGTAACACCAGTGGAGAGGGGGAGGGAGGGAGGAAGGGCCAGGACTCAGGAGGAGGTGGAAATCAAAGGAGATGAGGAGATTAGGGTGATAGAGACGCCGGGAACTAGGAGAAAGGGGAAAGTAATAAGTGTAAGTTAAACCGGGGCAGGGTCATACTCATTGGGGACTCGATTTTAAGAGGAATTAGATGGGGTGGCAGGCATAGTGTACTTTGGGTGGAGTGCTTGCCCAGTATGACAGCAAACTTAATCATTACATTCCATCATGGGGAAAACCTCAGGATGAGAAATCTCACTTGATTTTCCATTTGGGGACAAATTATTTGGCTGGAAACAGCCTGATGGAAGTGCGGGGGAGAGTCACGGAGCTGGCTAGCTTTTGTAGCAACCTGTGCTTCCAATCTATAATGTTTTCGGAGGTGTTGGCTGTGCCTAAAGCGAGCACCAAAAGGAAACAAAGGATCATGGAGTTCAACCAATGGCTAAGAGGCTGGTGTAGGTAGAAGGGGGTATGGGTTAGTGGGGGACTGAGGGACAACGTGGAAAGATGAAAACCTATATGCCCAGGACAAACTACACCTAAATTGGAAGGGAAAGGCAGTACCGAGCATCAAATTTATGGAATTCATACACAAGTTGAAATGCCAAAAGATAATGTGTCAGGGGGTTATTCCCCCGCCTCCAAGGAAATGCAGAATTGTTAAGCATCATACCAGAGGTGGTGGGGACTTTCCACAAATGCCAGAAGCCTGGGAAATAACCATAGTTCATTTGTAAAATAGCACCATTTCAGAACCATAGCGCTAGTACATAGCCATAAAATTCGCAAAAACTATTCATATAAAAACAGCTGCAGCAAGTCAAATAAAATCAAGGAACCAAGCTAAATAATGGAGTTTTTAAATGCAGATTTAAAGCTCTCCACTGTCAGGAACTGTGAAATCCAACGAGTTAGAGAATTCCACAGGGATGGAGCCACAAATTCAAATGCAGGGGCTCCAAAATGACTAAATGTACCCTGGGAATATCTAGCAACCCTTCGTCGCTGGAGCAAAGCAGCCAGGAAGGGCAATAGGGATGAAGAGGATCTTGCAGATAACTCTGTCCCTTTCCGGGTAGGGTCTTATAGGTGAGTAAACTAACCTTAAAGATGATCCGCCACTGAATAGACAGCCAGTGAAGATCACGCAGCACCAGCGTGACATGACGGCTACAAGGTAGCCCAGTCAACAGCCTAGCTGCTGCGTTATGCACCAGTTGCAAGCGGCAGATATCAGTCCCTGGTAGCCCTAGGTACAGGGCATTACAGTAATCAAGGTGTGAACCAAAACTGGTAGGTCATCAGGCAAAACTAGGTGCTTGATCCAGGCTACATTCCTTGGATGGTAAAAGGCAGTCTTGACAACGGATGACACCTGATGGTCAAGCGTCAGTCCGTCATCAAGAATCACACACAGATCTCGCACCCATTCAGAGGTAGTCAGCTAGTAACCACTGAGCAAAAGCCCCTGAGGCTCGCCCTCTACCCGATGGCCCAGGTCCACCACCAAAACCTCAGTCTTGTCCAGATTCAGTCTCAGCCAACTGGCACTCATCCACTCCTCAATCTCGGAAAGGCAGTTAAAACTCAAGACAGCTTTTCCCTGATCAGGCACAAAGGACAGGTAGAGCGGAGTATCATACTAATATACTAAAAGCCAGCAGAATAAGCCTAATGGTCTGTCATGTCTACTCAGTAGCCAATCACCTAGTGGGTGCTTGCTATCCCACCCCCCCCCGCTCCTGAGAGGGTCTTCGGCTTCCATTTCCACTTGTACCTGTCCCACTGCTTTTTGAAGCCATCCACTTTGCCCTCCTCCACCAGACTCCCAGGCAGTGCATTCCATGGCTCCACCACCCTCTGTGAAGTAATGTCTCCTACATCCCCCCCCCAGCTTCCACTCGTGCTCCTAGTTGTTCCCCCCCCCTTCTTTAGCCCATCTCTTTGGTTCCGCCCTTGATCATTCCTTTTACATATTTGAAGACCTCCATCATGTCCCCATCTCTCCTCCAGCATGTACAACCCGAGCTCTTCCAATCTTCTCATAGGGCCTCCCCCATGCCCTGAATCATCCTGGTCAACCTCATCTGGACCCTCTCCAGCAATGCTATGTCCTTATTAAGAAGAGGTCTCCAGAACTGCACACAGTAGACGAGATGCAGCCTGACCAAGGCATTATACAGTGGGAGGATCACCTCCCTCCCTCCTCCTGGACATAATCCCCCTGCCTATGCAGCCCAATATCCTAATTGTTTTTGCTGCGGTTCTTCTACAATTTTCAGTGTTATTCATTTTGATATCTACCACCACCCCAGATCCTTCTTGCCCGGTGTGGCTTGTCAGTATGACTTCTGGTAAAGTACAGCCCAGGTTTCTGACCCCTAGATGCAGTACCTTACATTTCCCTACATTAAACTTCAATCCCCATCTCCTTGACCACCCCTCCAGGGTATCCATGTCCCCCTGGGTTGTCTCTCTTGCTTCATCCCCATCCACCAGTGCTCCCAGGTTTTGAGTCCGCAAAGAGTTAGCTTACTCCTAACCCCCTTCCCCATATCCGAGACATAGGCACTGAACAGGAATGGCCCCAATACTGAACCTTGGGGACCCCACTGATCTTCCTGGGGGAGGAGACTATCCCACCAACATCTACCCTCTGTATTCACCCTGCATAACAGTAAAAACTCAGCCCATACCGCAACCACATTCTCAATAACCTTACCCACAAAGAGAAGGTTAGAGATAGTTCTGTAGTTAACAAGACTGTCTGGGTCGAGAAATGGTTTCTTAAGAAGGGGTACCACTACTGCCTCCTTCATGGCGTCTGGAAACACCCCAGAGTCTAACGAACACCATACTACCTCAGAAAGGACCAGGCAGATTGTCTCAACACACCCTACAAGGAGGCATGTTGGGCCAGGGTCCAAACCACAGCAGGTCAGCCGCAAAGATTGGCTAATCTTCACGACATCTCCAATAGCCAGCCGGCCAAAGTTAGACCAGACAAATGGCAAATTTGGAAGCCTTAAAGGCACGGGATAGTTTGGATATTGTAGCAGTAACAGATACCTAGTGGTCCAAGCATCAATGCTGGGAAGGTGGGGGTCCCAGGGTACAAGTTGTTCTGGAGGGACAGGATAGGCAGGAAGGGGGGAGGAGCGACACTATACATTAGGGAGGGAATTAAGGTAACAGAAGGGAAGGAGGAGCAGGGTGAAGTGGAAAGCTTATGGGTCACACTGGAAAGGAAGGTTGGGGCAGCATTAAGACTAGGGGTGATATACAGACCCCCTTCGCAGAGTGAGGAATAGGACCTACAGATGCTGCTGTAGATTCAAAGAATGGTCCCAAAGGGGGAGATTCTACTGGTGGGAGACCTGAATCTCCCAGATACAGACTGGGATATCCCATCAGCTAGGTCGACTAGGAGTGGGGAGATCCTATGGACACTCCAAGGTGCCTTCCTGCATCAGCTGGTTAGGGAGCCCACAAGGGAGGGTATCATACTTGACATGGTCCTTACCAACAGAGAGTGTGGAGGGAGTGAAGGAAGGGGCCAGCTTGGGAGATAGTGACCACAGAACCATGGGCTTCAAGGTCAGAGCAGGTTACGAGACTAGTTGTACCACCATGACGGTACTAGACTTCAGGCGGACAAATTTTCCCGGATGAGTGAGATTTTCCGGGAGGTAGAAGGTAGGAGGTGATGGGGGGCGCGATAGGATCTGTAGAAAAGATAAAGGGGAGCACCTTAAAGCAACAGAGGGATGTTTAAGAAGGGTGAGGAAGAACAAGAGACGGAGTAGGCCACTGTGGTTCAATAGGGAACTGGGGGGGGGGGGTGGCAACCAGGGAGAAGGAAAGGGCATTCAGGGAATCTAACAGAATGCAGGGAAAGTTGGAGAGGGAAACTTACAAAGAGAAGCTGAGGGTGGTAGAATGAAGGATTAAGACGGCTAAAGCAGAAACTGAGGAGAGACTTGCTAGGCAGGCCAAGGGGGGACAAGACATTCTTTGGGGAGAGGAGGATGGCAAGATCAGGGATGGAAAGGATTAAGGAGGAGGGGAGATTGCAGGTGGAAGGGGATTTGGGGAAGAGAGACATGCTGAATGGTTACTTCAGTTCAGTTTTTATGACAGAAGGGGATCAGAGCCAAGTGAGAAGGGAAAGGAGGTGGATACTAGCCCAATCAGTGTGGAAGAGGTAAAGGAGAAATTAAGTTAGTTAAGGGTAGACAAGGCCATGGGACCAAATGGTCTTCACCCTAGGGTGCTCAGCAAAATAAAGAAGGTACTGGCAGGGTTGTTTAACTTGTCCCTGGATACACGGTGGGTACTGGAGGACTGGAAGGCAAACATGGTGCCAATTCATAAAAATAGCAGCATGGAGGAAGCAGGCAATTATTGTCTGGTCAGTCTCACATCGTTGGTGGGTAAAGTAATAGTGGCAAAATTTAAACAAAGGATGTTTATATTTGGAAGAGGGGGCTGCAAGACATTAGGCAGCATGGCTTCACTCTGGGATAGTCATGTCAGACAAACTTGGTTGAATTCTTTGATAAGGTGACAAGGGCAGTTGATCAGTGGGGGGGGGGGAGCAATGGACTTGGCCTACCTGGACTTCGGGAAGGCCTTTGACATGGTGCCCCACAGAAGGCTGGTTAAGAAGTTGGGGAATCTAGAAGTGGGACAGAAAAATAAGATGGGTAGAGAGCTGGGCGACAGGCAGAAGCCAGAGGGTGGTGGTCAACTTGGTGCACTCTGGGGAGACTGGGGAGTCTGTGCTGGGACCCATTACGTTTAACATCTATGTCGGCGACAGAGACTTCAGGGGAAGGTCACCTTTTTGCAGATGACAAAACTCAGTAACAGGGTGGACACCCCAGGTTTGGGGGGGGGGGTGGAGTGTGGTGGTGGAGGCAATGAAGAATGATAAAAGGTTACTGGAAGAGTGGTCAGAAACATGGCAGCTGAAATTCAATGCCAAGAAATACAAATGAGGCACTTAGGAGGAGGAATCAAAATACCATATACATACTTTTGGGGGAGAATGGCAGCAACCAGGCATGAGAAAAATCTAGCGTGGGATATTCAAAGCAATTGCGCATGTGGCCAACAAGGGTTGTGCCTACGCACCCCAGTGCACCCTGGTGAGATATTCAAAGGCAGGATTGCTCTGCACAACCCCCGATGCACCGGGGCGCACCAGTAATGTATGCGGTGCAAGTGCAGGGGGGCGTGCCAATGCATGTGCGGCACATCCTGATATTCATCCCGGGATGTGCAGTGCATATGCAGGCACTTACCCGCCTTGAGCTGCACAGGGGGGTGCAAAGTTGTGCACGGCAAAAACAGGAGCACGTCCAGGCCACCCATAGGCGAGCTGCTGTATTGCAAGGTGCAACACGGCAGCTGCCTGCTGCGGGTGACCACCCAGGACACAGTCCATGCCCCTCGCCCTATCGCAGGCATAAGTACATATAATCCCTGGTGGTCCAGTGGACCGATCCCCAGCACCCGATCATGAGCATGTCATATAGCCCTGGTGGTCCAGTGGACACCCCCCCCCGCGCCTAATCACAGGCAGAGTGACCATAGAACACCCTGGTGGTCCAGTGGTATTCCCCTCCCCACCCACCTACTGTGTCCCCCACCACCCTGCTCCCCCCCCAGTCAGCAGCGGGTGGCAGCTCCCCACCCAACTGACAGTGTACAGCAGGGCTGTGGGCCAACGGGCATACTGTACTACACAGTCCCAAATTATGAATGAACACATAGGGGAAAGTTTAGCGGAAATGTTAGGAAGTATTACCACAGAGAGAGTGGTTGAGCCCTGGAACAAACTGCCTGAGGAGGAGGTGGTGAGTGCCAGTACATTGGAGGGATTCAAGAGGGCCTGGGACAAACACAAGGGTTGTCAATGGGAGGACAAGGGACTCTTGGGGGCGGCACAGGTAGAGGGAGGTAATACTAACATACTAATAGCCAGCAAAATAGACCAGCGGTCTTTCATGTCTGCTCATTGGCCAGCCCATACCAGTAGCTTGCCCCCGCCCGTGAGGGTCAATCTTTCTTCAGTACCCCTTGCATCTGTCCCACCCCCTCTTGTAGCCCTCCACAGTGCCTTGCTCGACTAGACTCCCAGGCAAAGCATTCCATGGCTCCACCACCTCCTCTGTGAAGTAATGCCTTATATGGTCTCCCCTATAGGTTCCTCCCTCTAGTTTCCATTTATGCCCCCTGGTTGTGCCCGTTTGTTTTAGCCTAAACATTTATTTGGCTCTACCCATTAATCCCTTTCACATACTTGAAAACCCCAATTATGTCCCCCCCCCCCCCAATGAATACAGCCCTAGGGCTTCCAGCCTGTCCTCATAGGTCTTATCCCCATGCCCCAGATGATCCTGGTTGCCCTCCTCTGCACCCTCACCAACAGTACTACGTCCTTCTTAAGGTGCAGCCTCCAGAACTGCATGCAATACATCAAAGTGCAGCCTAACCAAGGCACTGTACAGAGGTAGGATCACCTCACTTCTCCTGGACGCAATTCCCCAAGCTATGCAGCCCAGTATCCTATTTGCCTTTGCTTTCGTTCTTCTGTAGTTTTCACTGTTCATTTTGGTGTCTACCACCACCCAGAGATCCCTCTTGCTCGAAGTGGTTTGCAGTGGGACCCCTCCCAAGGTATATACATGCCCTGGGTTTCTGATGGGCAGACTCATGCCAAGAAGGCCTAGTTCTGCCATCACATGTCTATGTATCTATGACATCCAATACAATCAGTCTTGATCCTATCCAAATTTATGGCCAAAGTGGGACTAAAATCTGGAAGGTCAAGAAACTAAGTATGCACGTTCCCACTGCAGTTTCAGAAGCTGGCTGCCTTCCACAAGAACAGGGGTGAGTGGGTGCACTCCAGCTAGAAGGCTGAAGATCAACAGCACGCAGTGGTGGAAACCCCATTACGGGGTTTTCACTGAAGAGGCGGGTTATGTGTAATTTTTTTTGGGTGGGGATGGGGTAATATTGGCACTTTAAATTGTTACATGGACAGCATGATGTGCTGATCAGCTGGGTTTCATTTTTCATATTTGTACTTCCAGGGATGCAAGGGTAGACACGAGGTGCTTAATGGTAATGGGTTTTTAATACTGGGGCTTCATAGTGGGGGCATGTTTCTAGGCATTATGGGTGCATGGAAGTGCAAACTGCTGAGAGACGAGGGCTGGGCTGTTACTTAAGTGCTCCCTTCTTACAGTACTAGCCAACAAGACCAGTTAAAAACAATGGCTCACAAGCCCAAAAGTAGTGGGACAGGACCAGGAGGACCCAGATTATATGTATGCAGCAAGACACACCAGGGTGTGCAATTCTGTCAGAATTAAATGACTAAAAGGTGCCCTTAAACACCAGAGAGCAAAGTGCAATTATTCACCAGAATCACAAATCCCTGAAGTGTCTAATTGCACTTGTTTAACATGCACACTACCCAAAAATGTAGAAACATAAAATAAGTTTATGGTTTTAAGCTAGAAAATGGTTTTAAAGTTTTTTCCTATGGAGAAGAATAAGAAGAACAGCAGTTTCGGAACCAGCAGTTGCTGCGCGAGACACTTGTTTGCATAAAGAGAAAAACAAGTACAGATAGTGTCAGCAGCGTGCTACAGGATACAATGAATAAGGTATGGACACCCATACACAACAAGCCTGTTTCCATCAAGGGTTTGAGATACCAGTATATGAACCCTGAGAGCAAAAAACTCAAGGTGACTTGTGTATGGGCATCCATATTTTATTTTTGTTACGTTCTATGGTTTAAAAAAAAAAAAAAGCCAGCTTTTTTTCCCTCAAACCACACGATAACACTGCAGTACGGCGAGCAAAGAAAGTGAAAACAAACAGCAGGCATCAGTATGAGGGAATCACAGCTGTAGTTAATGATAGAACAAGCAGAACTTTAGAACATGCACAAGGTTTTTTGACCTGCTCAAATTCCATGCCCAATAAGCCCTAACCATACACTATGCTAAATTATTAAACAGCCCTTAGATAACCCAACAGTAGAGTCCCTCAGCACACTCAATCACCAAAGGCTCAGATGGGAGGACAGAACCTATGAGATTATGCGAACTGGCAAGGTGGAGAGAGGATCAAGCTGATAAACTTATTTTGCAGGGGTGTAAAGTCAGAAATCATCATGCGAGAGGCAGAAAACCAAAAACTATTTTTTATTTCACCTACCCCAAAAAAGTTTCACAGATTACGCTGCAGAATGGCAGTAGAGAGACACTCAAAAAATGAATACCAGCATGACCAAAAATAGCATTCCATCCAGAACACTACTGCTGTGCAAAAAAAACAAAACACTTGTGATTGTACAACTCACAACCTCCAGATCCCACAACCACACTTTACGTTTTCCAAGCCTCTCCCTTTAAATAAACAATTTTACTAACTAGTACAGCTCTACCAGCAATTTGCCATTGCCAATTTCCACCCCGGGGAACACTACAAGTCTTCCAGATGAAACTGGAACCACACACAGAGCAAGGAGGCCATGCACAGAGGCAACGGAAACATCCGTAGGGACTGGTTTATAGAAGTGTGATGGCAGAAAAGGACTGAACTAGGCCCACCAAGTCTGCCCATTTGCCCAGCTAACTGCTTGGACCTGTGCCTCCCCTTTAACACTCCCATGTGGCTATCCCATGCCCTTTTGAATCCCTCCACCATTTCTTCTCCAACGACTGTTTCTGGGAGTCTGTTCCACTTTTCTACGACTCTGAGTAATAGTATTCTCTAATGTTACCCCTGTACTGTCCTCCTTCCACCTACAGGCCATGCCCCCTCATCCTCTGACTTCCTTTCATCTTGAAGATGCTCTCCCTGGCGCCCTGTTTATACCCTTAAGGTACATGAAGGTCTCATGTCCCCCCCCCCCGCTCCAGGGAGTCCATGTTCAAATCTCTCAACCTTTCTTCATAGCATAGGTGGCTTAACCCTTTAACTATTTTTATCACTCGGTGGGTGGGCAGAGGGGGACAGTGAAAAAGCAGGAATACTGAACGAATATTTCTGCTCAGTATTCACAAAAGAGGAGGGGGAAGTGCCTAATCCAATTAACAGAAGCACTCTTGATAGGGGGGTCAATCCCAGTCCTTTCACAGAAGAAAGGGTTCTGCAAGAACTCCTAAAACTGAAGGTGGACAAAGCAATGGGTCCTGATGGAATTCACCCCAGAATTCTAAAATAATTAAGGAAGGAACTAGTGAAACCACTGGCTACTCTTTTAATAAATCATGGGAGGATGGTGGTACCCGAGGACTGGAGGAAGGCGGATGTGATTCCCCTTCACAAAGTGGGACCAAGACAGAGGCAGGAAACTACAGACCTGTCAGTCTGACCTCTGTGGTAGGGAAAGTGATGGAGTCACTTCTGAAGGAAAGAATAATTGAGTACCTAGAGGTCAGTGGAGCACAGGATCCAAGGCAGCCGGGTTCACAGCAGGAAGGTCATGTCAGACGAATCTAATAGATTTCTTTGACTGGGTGACCAAAGTAGTAGACCAGGGAGGGGCTGTGGACATGGCCTACCTAGACTTTAGCAAGGCATTTGACACAGTCCCACACAAAAGATTAGTCAAATTAACCAGCCTGGGAGTGGGTCCCAGGGTGGTAGCCTGGGTAAAACATTGGCTGGACAACAGGACACAGAAGGTAATTGTAAATGGAGTCCACTCTGAAGAAAGGTGGTTACCAGTGGGGTACCACAGGGTTCAGTATTGGGTCCAGTCCTTTTTAATGTCTTCATCAGTGACATTGCGGAGGGACTGGAAGGAAAAGTATGCCTGTTTGCAGATGACACAAAGATCTGCAACAGGGTTGATACACAAGGAGGCATGGAAAGAATGAAAAGGGACTTGGCAAGGTTGGAGGAATGGTCAGACGTATGGCAGCTAGGATTCAATGCAAAAAAGTGCAAAATAATGCACCTGGGAAACAAGAACCCGGAGGGGGGGAGAGGAGAATACACAGTGGGTGGGGAGGTAGTAACAACAACAAAACAGGAAAGGGACCTGGGGGTAATCATATCAGATGACCTTAAGGTTAGCAAGCAATGTAAGAAGGCAGTAGGGAGGGCCGGGGTATACTGGGATGTATAGGAGAGGCATCAGCAGCAGAAAACAGGAAGTTGTTATCCCTCTGTACAGACAGTTGGTGAGACCCCATCTGGAATACTGTGTCCAGTTCTGGAGACCCCATCTCCACAAGGACATAGACAGGATAGAGGCAGTCCAGAGGAGGGCAACTAAAATGGTGTAGGGTCTGCAAGAGAAGCCGTATGAGGAGAGACTAAAGGGAGCTTAATATGTATACCCTTGAGGAAAGAAGGAGAGGGGGACATGATAGAAACTTTCAAGTACCTCAAGGAATCAACAAAGTCCAAGAGGGTAGCATCTTTCAGAAAAAGACTTGCAAGAACAAGGGACACGATTTAAAGATAGAAGGAGGGTGGTTCAGGGGCAATGTGAGGAAGTATTATTTCAGAGAGGGTAGTGGATGCATGGAACAACCTTCCTGAGGAAGTTGTGGGGTCTAAAACTGTGGGAGAATTCAAGAATGCATGGGACAGACATAAGGCAATTCTTGTGGGGGGCAGGAAGATATAGGCTGTTGGTTAACCAGGATCTGCGGCCTATCTTGTAGGTAGGGAAATGGGCAGACTAGATGGGCCTAGCGGTCCTTATCTGCAGTCAAAGTCTATGTTTCTATCACTCTCCTCTCAACCCTCTTTATCCTTCCCACATCCTTCCTGAGGTATGGCCTCCAGAACTGGACTCCGTACTCCAAATGTGGTCTAACCAAATGGGTTTACAAGGGTACTATGACCTCCTTATTCCTACTGGTGATCCCCCTTCTGATGCATCCCACTCCCCCGGCCACTGCCCTTTCACCTTCAGGTCCCCGGATATGATGCCTAGTTCCCTTTCTTGCTCCGTCTCCTCCAGCTCTCTGTCCCTCATACAGTATCCTGCCTTCTGATTTCTGTAGCCCAGATGCATGGCTTTACATTTTTCTGCACTGAATTCAAACTGCCACCTTTTTCATCGTGCTAGATCCATTCCTTTAACATTTATTAATGACCTGGAGATTTTGGGGGTTAGCAGCAGGTTGCTGATGGCACTAAATTGGCAACAAGTAGACAGAGCAGTGGAAGGGTATTCACCAACAGGGGACCTGCTGCACACATAATGGGTGTGGGCTCAGAAATGGGAGTTTAGATTGGAGGCAGGAACTGCAAGATGCAACACGTTAGGAGCAAGGAATCTGCCGCATAGCCACCCTGGGTGGTACAACAATGTACAGCATAACCACGAAAACAATCCGGGGTAGTCGTAGACAATTAACTGAAGCCAGGTAGGCAGCAGAGCTGTCACAATGAAGAAAAACAGCTGCATTAGCGTGTTAGGAACAGGTAGGTGTGCTAGACGTAGTAGATACCCATTTTCAGGTACGTACAGCATTACTTTTATTATTTTATTTTTTTTTTAAACAGTAGAACTA
This sequence comes from Neoceratodus forsteri, assembly GCA_016271365.2. Lineage (NCBI taxonomy): Eukaryota > Metazoa > Chordata > Ceratodontiformes > Ceratodontidae > Neoceratodus > Neoceratodus forsteri. The sequence continues at coordinate 92,453,259 of CM028132.1, read as the reverse complement.
TGTGCCACAAAGAATGGGTTACTATTCTTGGGGAGGTGATGTGCAACTCTCCGGTGGCACCCTTGAGCGGGGGCGCTGCACGAAATTGGTCCATTTCGCCAGCGCAATCACCCATGAAGAACAGAGAATGAGTCCCTATGTGTAAAAAGTGAAAAAATCATTCAATAAAAGTAAACGTTAAGCGTGGTTCCGGCATCCTCGTGGCAGTTTGTGCCGGGGGTCCCCTCAACGTGCTCAAACGCATCTCCCATTACTTCGTAATAGGAAGATTGAGGACCTCTTTCACAAGACATCCCTCCTGGCGCCGATGCCAGCTATGTCGGCCTCACTTCTGCACCCACACCACCCGACACAACTAGTTCAAGCAAACCCTTACCAATCTCTACCATAGCGACTCCTGGCATCGACAAGCACACAGTTGTCGGAGTGTTCTTCCAACTTTAGAGACAGCCAAATCACAGTGCAGTTCCCGGGCTATAAAGCCGCGCGAGACCCACGTGTCTCTCCGCTAATGAGAACAGCACAACGTTGTTCCGCGATAGGCGGGTTCTGCTGCATGCTGAGATTGACGTTAATATACGTATGCTCGCTCCGCGAGCTTCTACTGGGTGCTTATTGGCAGGCTGGCGTAGCTCTCAACTGCTTTCGTCCAGAATCAGGAGCAAGGTTTAAAAAAAAATCAGGGACTAAAACCCCAAATCAGTGACATATCTTAAAAATTGTTGTAACGTGGCAAAACTAAGAACATCGGAATTAACGAACATGATTGAATTGGGTCAGCTGGTAGAGGAGCGACACTGCATTATGTGGTGCCTTGTTACTGGTGAACTACAAAAATGAGCCACGGGAGGAAAACGAGCAGTGTGGTAAGTAGGAGAGGAGAAGAAAGCGCAGGGAACAAGTTTTGAAATAGCAAGCAGGTACACTAGACGAGCAGTGGGACAAATGTGACACAGGGACAGGGTTAGGAGCAGAAGGAGGGAAGTTAGAACAAGTGAAGACAGAAGAGGTAGTAAGCGACAGAGAGATAAGGACTGAGCAGGACTAGATACACATGGGAGATAGACAAAAATGTGGCACAAACCCAGAAATAGTGGCAAGCACCGAGCAGAGACCACATCAGAGAGACACAATGGAGGAACCAGGACCAGAAGTAGTCAGACAGAGAGGAGGCAACGGACCTAAAAATCGACTCACGTGCAGAAACGCATTTCATTGTAACAATTTCACGGTCAATGGCACGGTCAACTTTAATTATGCAGCCTGATACACAGACACAAAAGACAGCACACAGAGTGGACAAATGTGAGAAGTAAAACAAAGCGACCTGTGGAAACTCGGCGTGGGCATCGAAAGAAAAAAAACTGCAGCATGTGATTATGCAAATGAGATATGTAAGCATTAATCACCGCTGAAGGTGGACTCTAATGGGGAGTTAATGCATGGTTGGGACCATTGTGGCACGAGGCCATCCCAGCGGTCCAACCATGCTTTAACTCCACATTAGATGCCACCTTCAGCGGTGATCAATGTGCTTGTAACATGGAGATGCTCATTATTACTGTGGACTATACAGGCTGCTGCTCAAATGACACAGAACGTAATGCCAGTTGGATGAAGTACTGTGATTTTTTAATCTTACTTTCAGACTTCTGCGCAGTACTCTGTTACATACAGATGTCGTTCCGCTACTTTTTCAGTACAGGGAACTCAAGTTACTGCATTAGCAATTCATGCACATGTCCATTATTTTTGAACTACTGTCTGAGTGCGAGACTGCCTGGGAGGACTCCATTTGTCTCGCTTGGAAGCTCTGCGCAGCCGGACGCTCTCTGATTTGCATAACAATGTCATCATGCTCGGGCTCTGTTTCCGGTGCCTGCCCTGCTCCCTCTCCCCTTTCCCACAGCAGGTTCTCCTACCTGTTCGCGGTTAGTCCGTTTCTCCACCACACTGTCCATGCCTCCCGCTTGGCCCATAGTTAACATTCACGGTGCCGTGGACGGTCACTGTGTGCCAGCTGAATGTGGTTGCGGATGTGCCTCCTTCTATATCTCTCTCCCTATGTCCCTCACCTCTACTTCTCCCCCTGGGTATGTCTACTACTATCTCGCTACTTCCTACATTTGTGGCTCTTTCTTTCACCACTGCCAGCTTCACACCCCGCTACTTCTCTTCTGCTGGCTACTTTCGGCACTAGAGGAGCCACACTGCATTATCGTCTCATAATGCCATGTTGCTCCTGTACCACCTGACCGTGTTCCTCCTATCACATATCTCGGTTATCGTTCCTTTTTTTGGCCATGTTACAAGGAAACATAGCGACTAGTAGAAAACGAGCAAGATCGCGGTCAGCCTACAAACAATATGAAAGTAATAGCCGCTCAGAAATCTGTCAAATGTGTCGCAAACGTTAAGGAACATATAATTGTAGCATCCCCCCAAAAATTAAAAAAGCCATATATGTATGTAAGAGAGCTTCATTGTAATTTTTGAAAGTAAGACTAAAAAATACTGGAAAAGTTTGTTAGTGTCATTGTTTTTTGTGTAGTATCACCAGTAACATATGTAGCATATATACAACCTCCTGCAGACCATGTTACAAGCGCATTAATCTCCTCCGAAGGGGGATCTAATGGAGAGGTAATGCATGGTTCGTCCGTTATAGGCACTCGGCCTGTGGCCTCAGGCCACAATGGCCCCAGCCATGCATTAACTCCCCATTAGATGCCACCTTCATCGTGGATTAATGCTTACGTACTATTCACTCAGAATGCTGATAGAATAAGGGGATTTGTGTTAAGATGCATTTTTCAAAGAACAAGTCTGTAACTTTAATGTTTTACATTATTTTGTGATTTTATTCCCCATTGTTCTGTTACAAAAACACAAATTTTATGAGGGATAGAGGACATTTTTGAGATAAAATCAGGGACATCTCTGAAAATCGGGGACAGTTGAGAGGTATGCAGGCTGGTGTTCTGTGTTTAGCATCGGAATGTATTGCTAGTGAATCAGTGCTTTTGTGGCCTCCAGCTCCGTGTACTTTCCCTTTAAGGGTTGCTTGTTTTCCAGTCATAATTAATCTGGAGGAGTGTTTCCATGCCCGAGTCCCGCCTGGGCTGCAGATTCTCGCTACGTTTCTGGCATCACTACTTGTGCAGAGGGAGCTCTGCTGAAATGGGTAACTATTTGCTGTAAATTGTGTAGAATAGTAATGAAAATGTGGTTTGTTCTAACCTGCCTTCTTTGCAGTGAGGACTGTTCTGTATAGCTCTACCATTTTGGTCCTGAACTGCCAAATTGGACCAGTCAGTATTCTGGGACTCTAAAATGGAGCCAGCTAAAGTGGGACAGTATGGATTACCAGTTAGGATTTGTAGTTTTTAACTGTTGGCGCCTTTTGCACCTAAAGGGGGAGCTCTTACTGTGAGTGACAGCTGGACCAGCCAGTTGGACCTTTTGGAGCAAGGGGAAATACCACAAGCTGTCTGCTGGCAAGCCAGATTCGGGGTGGATGTAGAAAGAGAAGGAGGTTACGTAATTCGAGCAGTCATGCTGCAGAGTAGTTCACGTGGGAGAATCGTGTATGACCTGAATCTCGGCAAGCTTGCTGTTTTCCGCGCTAGGAGAAGTGAAACTGACTGAATCCGGTCTAGTGTTGTGAAGCAAACCAACAAATTGAGACCAGGCTTAACCTGAAGAAGACCGAAGATTTTGCTAAGTGTGATCGGCCTGTCAGGATTTTTAGCTACCTTTGTGCTCCCGGGTTTAGCAGTGACTTTGCGATCAGGGTTTAGGAGCGGTATGCCTGGTGCAGTAAATGTCATTGCATGTAAATGTGATGTGAACTGGATGGGGGTCGTGATCTAGTATTCCCCCCGAGTTGAAAGTGTGCTAAGTGCTGGACGTGTACCCAGCTTGAACTGGACTGAATCTTCGGCTACCCTATCCATTGGGTCCGAGGGCTTAGTCTCCCCACCATGCTTCTTCTGGCCATCCAGAACATCCAGTTATATAGCCTCGACCATCATCTCTCCTGTGTCCAGTTTGGGTATCGTGAGTAACCAACAGGGTAGCTCCCTGTAACATATCTTTTAAATCACAAGTGTGTCATCTGATTAATTTGTTGTGTGTTTCCACGAACTGAGCCCTCTGGCTCCGGATTACAATTAGAAAGGGTGCGTGTTATTTTTTTTACCTCACAGGGCCACTACCAGCTGCATCGCGGCCTACCCCGGGCAACGGTCCTGGCTAGTCCCCTTTCCATCCTGGGTACCCAGAGAGTGTGACTGATAGGGACACTGACTGCATGCTCAACTGTGATATTTACAGTGGGCCAGATATTCAAAAGAGTTGAGCCATGTGCAATAGGGTTGCGCCTGCGCAAGTCCGAGATTGCGCCATTCTGTGATATTCAGCAGGAGGCAGTTGCGCCCCCCAAATCATGCTGAGCAACAGCGCAATGATAATGACAATGCGCCAACTGAAGGGGAGGAACCATGCATAAATGGCGCAGTGCGATATTCAACAACTTGCGCCATGCGCTATAGGGGAGCAAGCGGAAGTTGCACCATAGCGGAAATGAGCCAAAATAAAAAGGAACAAGGGAGCGGCGCAAGGACGCTACAGGGAAGGCACATGAGGCTGAACTCTAGCCACACAAACAGGGCAGGAGAAATACACAGGGCAGGCCAGGGAAAGGGCACCCTGAACACAGAGGCACAGGGAAGGTGTGGGGAGCCACAGCCAGTGCAGAAGGGGGAAGTGCCACACAGCACAGAGGCCACCACAGGCAGGTGTTCCCGGTGCAGGGGAAGTAGCAGTGAGGACAGCGGGGGAATACAGTAACAGCTGCCGGGTTGGTGAACACAAGCCAGGGACATGGCCAGTGCCACCTTCCAGATGGAGGCCATTATGAGGGAGGTGAGAAGGCGGGCAGCAGGGGGCGTGGCCGTGGAAGGGCCCGTCGGCGATATGCCCCCAACAGGCAGTTCCGAGCCCACACCAGCTTTGAGCTGTACAGTGATACCGAGATTGTGGGCTGGTACCGCCTGAATCGGACAGTTCTGAGGCGGCTCTGTGAGCTGTGCAGTGATGTGATGCAGGCACCCACACGATGGAGCCATGCCCTGTCAGCGGAGACAAAAGTGACAGCTTGCACGTGCTTGCCACGGGTACCTTCCAGAGACCAACTGGGGACACCACAGGCATAACCCAGTCGGCCACGTCACGCCACCTCACCCAATTCCTCAGCGCACCGCTGCCACATGCTGCAGAGTACATCCGTTTTCCCAGCACACCGGCGGAGCGCATAGCAAACATACAGGAGTTCCACAGGGTAGCACGTATGCCTGGCGTGCTAGGGGCAATGGACTGCACCCATGTGGCCATACGCACACCACCTGGCCCCGAGGGGGTCGCGTACATCAATCGCAAGGGCTATGCCAGCATCAACTGCCAGGTGGTGTGCGATGCCAGGGGGCACATAATCAATGTCTGTGCCACGCACCCTGGGGGAGCACACAATGCCTTCATCTGGCACCAGTCGGCACTGTGCCACAGATTCCAGAGTGGGGCTATTCCCACTGGACACCTAGTGGGTGAGTATGAAAACCACATGGACAGTCATAGGGCTTGGGGGGACATGGTCAGAGGTGACATGGGTAGTAGCCTACATGGCCCGGGGCAGGGCGATGCTGATCACCAAACTAACCTCCACCCTCTACACACAGGTGACAGTGGATACCCACTCTGTCCCTGGCTGCTCACACCCTACGGTGGCCCGCGACCCCATCACAGCAACGCTACAATGAGGCACACACCACCACATGTAATGTAATTGAGCGGGTGTTCGGGATGCTGAAGGCACGTTTCCATTGCCTGGACACCTCCGTCTGTGCCCTACAGTACAGACCCTCAAAGGCCTGCGGGCTATTCCTGGCCTGTTGCATTTTGCACAACATGGCCAATGAATGTGGGATAGCCGTACAGGTCGAAGAGGGGGACAGCGATGGGGACGATGAGGACGCCGGTGACAATGGTGATGGGCAGCCCCCTTTGGCCGACGGGACCCCCGACTGCTCCAGCTGGCACAGCTGCACCGGGACACCATCATGGAGGAGCACTTCAGCCAACCCAGGTAAGTCATGGGGCCATGTGCAGCCAACAGTGGCTAAGGCACAACCCACAAACACGCATGGACACACACCAGGGGTGCATGCCGTCAAGGGAAGTGGCAGGGCATGGAACCACACACACAACCAGGGATGGGTGAGGACTAACATGCCACGCTGATGGACACATGCACACACACACAACGCACCAAACTTGCACAAAGGGCAGGAGGCACACCGACCCAGAACGCCACCCCTAGCCACACACATGTCCACTGACCACCACGCCCACTGCATGTCCATGTGCGTGTGTCAGATGCTGAGCACCATTGCACATTGGTGTACAGCACAATGCAGGTATCATCATGCACACGCAACTGCGGACAGCAGCGGGAAGGGTGTGCAGATGGACTGTGTGTCCGTGTGCAGGGCCGGGTACCCACCCGTGCACTGCCCACTGAAAGGCACAGTGCACACAGGGCAGCACCAGACAGTAGCCGCGTTGGGAGACAGGTCAGTCACACGACACAGTGCCCTGGCCGCCACGGATGCGTGGGGGGCCCCGCCGAGACCCGCCAGCACTGACAGGCTGACCACTGGCCTCATGGGGTGGCACCGATGGTACCCCAGGGGTTCCACTGCGTGAACGCCGATTGTGCTCACGCAGGGGCCTGCAGCACACTGAACATGCCTGCAAGCCGCATCTGCTGCTGGACTGATGCTTGCAGTAGGCGGGTGTGCTCGTCCAAGAGGTCATCTGCCTCATTGCCATCCTGTCTCTCGGGTGTGCGCGGCCCTGATGCTCAGCACCCCTTGAGGGTGGGCGCTGCGCACCATGACCAGGTCTGGGCATGTCCACAGGCAGTGCACAGATGCCGCCGCTGGACCCTGTACCCTCAAGCCCACTGGCCAACTGCTGATGCTGCCCCTCTGGCTGCCACTCCCCAGGGCTCAGTGGTGCCGCTGGAGTGGCCGCAACAGTCCCACTGTCCTGAACAAACACCAGTGTTGCCCAACTGGTGCTGACAGGCACAGGCTGGGACTGTGCTGACACGCAGGCCTCCACGGCAGCACCACCCACAGCCATGGCCGTGATGTGTCCTGTTGTGTGGCCATACCGTGGCACACACATGTCACTGCCCATGCCGTTAGTGACATCATCATTGGTGATGGATTTGGCACCGGCCCCAGTCACAGCATGCTGGTATCCGTGGACACCGGCACGCTGGGACACAGGCAGGGCTTCCTCCGCACCTGTTACAACAACATCATCAGTGTGGACAGCCAGGCGGCCACTGTCACACTGAGCCACGTAAACCTGTGGAGGTGGATGGGCCCTCCTCCATCTCCAGCTGACTGTCCTCAGTGGACATGCCCACCACCGCTGACCTTTGCAGACACTCAGGATCTGTAAGGGAAAACAAAGTCGCGTTACTGCATGTGACCTACCCTGCCCTCCCCATAGACAGACCATGACCTACCATGCAGTGATGGGCCACCACCTGTCTGGAAGCCACCACCCGGAACACCCTCAATGGCACTACGCTGCATGCTTCCAGCAATCCTCTCCTCCTGTGGGGTCAGGTGTACCACCTCTGGCTGTCCCCCACCTGTTGCAGCTCGTGCTGCCCTGATGGCAGCCACCTTCTCCTTTATCCTCCTCCTCCTGTCTGCCCATCTTTTTCTCGCAGTCCTGCATGGAGCGCTGGTGGCTGCCATGCAGGTTCACAGCACGTGCCACCTCCTCCCATGCAGCAGCACAGGCTTGAGGTGTTCCCTGCCGTCCGCTGAGAAACGGCTCCTGATCTAGGTAGGCGTCAAACAGGGCTTCGGTCTCGGCCGTGGTAAAATTAGGCTCCTCCTCCTCCCACCACTGTGTTCCTCCTCTCCCACAACTTGCTCGGTCATTATGTAGCCTGTAAGAATGGCAGTTGTTACCTGTGACTGTGCAGTCCCATGCATGTCCCTAAATCCACAGTCCACACTCCCAAACAGCATGCAACTCACCAATAGACTGCAGTAACTGACTATGGCCACTGCAGCCCAATATCGCACTTTTATAGCGGAACCCATGCAAATGAGGCGAGGCGCAACTTTAAGTGGATGCAAATTGCAGTGCTGCGCCATTGCAAGGCTAATTAGCTGTTTTGCATATGACGGTTGAATATCATGCTGTTGCGCTTTGCGCAATTGTGTTGAACATGCTGAGCCAATGGCGCAGTTCTGTGACATGCATAGTACACACCTCACTGCACATGCCCAGGTTGCTGACGCATGCATCTGCCGCGCTGTTGACGTGCTGTGCACGGGAAGCAATACAGGGCACGGCCACCATTGCACCAGTGGTGCTATAGTGATGGTCACCTACATGGCGCTGTGGCACTGGGCCATCATATGCGCACTGGGGCAATAGCGCGGTAGGCTGCTACTGGCGGTAGCACACAGGCAGCCAATCGCGCTACACGCATTGGGTTCCAATGGCGCTGTGCGTTTCCATGCACCAGAGACCCTTGACCCTGTGCCCGACCTTTGCCCCCTAGGCGCCATATGTCAGGTATGGGTGCACCACTATCGCGCTGTTCAGTGACTGCACGATAGGGAATGGCAGCGCTGTACCGCACAGCATCTGCACGTGGGGAGCCGCGCTGCAGAGCCTCATATTTGCAGACCGAGCAGAGAGCATGGCGCTCAGGAGGGCTGCTCAGTGGACTCAGGTTGAGCTGGCCAACCTAGTGGCCATAGTGGAGCCACACCATGGGCCACTGTTTGGGGAGGCACCCCTGAACAGGTCCAGGAGCCAGGTGTGGGAGGAGGTGGCCACTGCACTCGTAGGCCACTGGATGGGGGAGAAGCTCAGAGCAGTGCCGCCACAGGTATGGAGACCTGCGGCGGAGGGAGACGGAGCTGCTAGCCCACCTGCGGGGACGTGACAGGAGGGGCATGGTGCCACGGTCAGGTAGGTGTTACGCCAACACGCTTATCTTCCATATGGGTATCACAGTTGTATGTGTCCAGCACATGGGGAGGGACCGTCCGGGTTGGCTGTGGTGGTGTTATCAGGTGTGGGTGGGTGGGTCTGGCTGGGGGAGGACACACCTGGGGGCAGGGGGGCTTTGCTATGGGATTGTACTGATGTTCCTCTCTCCATGTTTGCACCACAGGCCCGGAGGAACGGCGCCTGGCCCGTGAGCTGCGGCGCACTGAAGAGGAGAGGGTGGCCAGGCAGGGTGAGGGTCCACAGCGACCAAGGGACCAGCCCGATGATGGTGAGTGCCATAACTCCATGATTACTATTGCATGCTGTGTAACAGGGTGGGCAGCGGGGCATGGCCACTGTCCATCAACACCACTGCCATGCACGCAGCTTGTTACAGTCAACATTGTCCAGTGGCAATGCATGTCTGGGAGTGCGTCAGTGGTGGTCCATGCGTGCACCGGGTACATGGCTGTGCCACTGCCTTTGCACCACATAGCCATGTCGCTAAACGGCCACGGTGGTGCTGTGCGTGACTTGGCCAGTGGGTGTGTGCAGCGTTCCGCATGGCTGTATGCACCTGGGTGGGAAGGTCATGTGGACGTGGTCACTGTGGGTGGTCACACACCATCACAGAGGTATGTCCCACAGCCGTATGCCATGCACAGTGGGTGGGCTGTATGGGGCTGTGCATTCACACCTATTGACTGTGCTGCCTTGTCCTAGGTACACACCAGCTCCGAGACATAAGGGAGGCACTGCGGGAGATCCTGCAGGTGGCGAGGGCGTCACTCGACATTCTTCACAGGATCGATGAGACCGGGGTCCTGCGGAGGCACAGACAGTGATGGAGCCAGAGCGGGGAGCGGTGCTCCTGTTAGGAGTCCCTCTGCCCCTGATATCTCCTACCACCCTGGACCCACCCTCACACCCCTCCTTTCCTGTCCCATTTGTCCACCCCTGCCCCTTACCCACCCCCACCTTGTTTGTGGCCCTCCCCCACCTTGTATATATTTTGTAAATAATTAACGTTTATATGTTGTTTTAATACAGTTATTTTGATATGAATACTGTGGTGGTCTCTAATTTGCAGTGGGCTATAGGTGCTCAGCTGCAGTGGTGTGCATGGCATCGGGGTGGTGCGGTCATGGGTATGTGTGTGTCCGTGTGGAGGTGATTATGGTGTGGGGATAGCTATCAGTCAGTGTCTGTGGTGTGTGTGTTGTTCCCTGGGCACTGGATGACTGTGTGCAGTGGTCCATGGTGCGCGCCCTTGTCCATGGCGCCTCTATCAGCCCGTCCATGGCCTGTGCAGCTGACACCCATGCATGTCTGTGACCTGCACGGTCTGCTGGCATGCCAGTGGTGGCAGTCCATGCAGGCAGCCACTGTACCCATCACACTGATGGGTTGCCTCCTGTCACTGGTGTGGTGCATGTCTGCCTCGGGTGACACTGTGGCCTCCACAGTTGTTGTCCCACCTCCATGCTGTGGCTTGTGTATGTTGCAGGGGATGTGCACCACTGTCTGTGACTTGTGCTCCGGGAAAATGCTGGTGGCGTACAGGTCCATAGTGCCTGCGCAGGGTGGTTGGCACTCCAGTGCCATGGAGGACTGCGGGTTGTGTGTACACAGTTTACATGGGCCCACGCTGGGGGCTTGGTTGCCCCGCTACTGCGTCCCTGTGTTGTTGTGCCCTTGGGTATGGGTGGGTGTTTGTCTATGCACTGTGTGGCATCCGGTGTGGTGCATGCTTCCACGCACCACTGTAGGTGTCTGTGCTGGCTGTTGTGGACAGTGCTGGGTCGGGGTGTGTCATTGAGAGACTGTGCAGGGTGCTGTACCACTGGTGGTGGTGTCCGGGGCAAGCTTTGTCCCGTGTGGGGTACCTCGTGTGCCGATGCATGGTTGGTCTCTCAGCAGTACCTCGGGGGGGAATGTGTGTGGTGGCACTGTGTATGCCGTTGTTGCATCGCTGTGTGCTGCCACCCGCTGATGGGTGCTCGTGGTGGGGCTGCCTTGCATGGTTCTGTGGTGCACAGGGTTGCAGTGTCACAGTGGGGTGGTGGCATGCATGGGGTTTCCTGCAGTGGTGGACGCTGCTCCTGGGCAGGGTGTCTAGGGTCACTGTGCAGGGTGTGCTCTGCATTGGGGGATGGTGTGCACGGGTGGTCAGCCCTCCTTGTGTGCCAGTCACAGCTTGTCGGGGTGTGATGGGGCACCATGGCCCAGCTGTGGGTTGGTTGCTTGTCTCCATGGGCCGGTGGTTATTCCAGCCCTCCCCAGTTGAGCAGTGCATGGGGGTGGGGGACGATGTCTGTTCTACTGTGTGTTCCTGTGCCCATCTGTGGCATGGGTGGTGGGCCCCTACCTCCCTGGTTGTGCAGTTGCATTGCCCTGCTGCTGGGGGTCGTCCCTGGTTGCGCTATGGTGCCTCTGGACTGCTCAGCTGCACATCCCTTGTTGCGCTATGGCGCATCAGATCTGCTCAGCTTCTCCTCCCTAGTTGCGCTATGGCACAGGTGGTGCAATATTCAGTTGTTGGCTGTAGGCGCAGTTTGGCCTGCTCCGTTTTTGAATATTGCGCCTCTTATGCATGGGCGCAATGGACTTGCGCTTGCTTCTGCTATTGTGCACTTTTTGGGCGCAGTTTAAATATCTGGGCCAGTGTGTTTAAGCCAATTAATCTGATTGCCCCCATCCTTGTTATAGCCCCCCCACCCCGAATAAATCAGATCTACTTTTTTTTTTTCTGTAATTTACATTGATTATGGTGTCCGTTTTATGCCTAAGGTATTGCCTAGTTGTTTTTGTCTTGCATCACCTTATTTTACAGGGGATCCCCAGAGTCAAGCTGAAGGAACCAGTCCTGGGGGTAAGTGCTAAATCTAGGTGTATGTGTAAAGCCTGTCAGTGGTATTGGGAAGGTAAACATTGTGTACTGTGTGGGCCACTAGCAGGAGACAATGGGGGGGGTCACAGTGTCCCAGAGGGCTGTGGCTTAGTTAGTTAGACTAATACCAACCCTGAACTTTGGGTGGATGCACCCGTCACTGAACCTAGGCCCCTTAACCTGCTACTAGCCAAGCAGGCAGGGGTAGTAGCCCTTGGGATAGCGCCACCTAGGGGTTATACTTGTATGTTTATTTAGGGCCCTGTAAACTAAGTAAGCAATAACACATGAAAGAGTGTGTATGGAACATATTTTACTGCATGGCCAGGGGCGTAATAAGGCCTGTAGCCCCTGGGTGCAGTAAAATATGTTTCATGCACACACCTGGAGTGTCTTATTGCGCTTATAAAATGGGCTGCTGTATTTATTTAAATTTGTACAGTTAGAAAAATGCTGCTTGTACGTAGAAAAAAAAAAAATAATGCTGCTAATCCATCATAAAATAGTCCTTCCGCGGCACTGTGTTAATATTCATGAGGTCATTTGCATTTAACACCAGCTTGCTACTTGGCAACCTGCATTTTTTTCCCAGCTGCTTGTCTTTCTGAATTATTGGCAAGGCTCCCAGTACAATTTTGCTGTTTCTGCAGCCAGAGAGAGACAAAAAGCACTGTGCATAAAGCATGATCTGAACTTCCCCCTCCGGTCTAAAGTCCCGAGACTAAGTTGTTGTGATGGTAGATCTAAATTCCCGACTAATTACTGCCTGACCAGCCCCAGCTGAAGTAAAAATATTAATAGTAGCCAGCAAACGACACTGCCTAGTAGGACCATTTGATAGTAGGATCATTTGACCTACTGAAGGGAGACAAAGAGAATCAAGCGAGAGGCTTACAACAGCGGGTTGTCAGCCTTGCCTTGGTGGGAGTAGGACCATTTGACATACTGAAGGGAGACAGAGAATCAAATGAGAGGTTTAAAATCAGTGGGTTGTGAGCTGTGAGCAACCAGGAAGCGAGGCAGCACAATTCCTGAAAACAGCATACATAAGTGCATGGGCATCAGACCTGAGGGCGACTAACAAGAATGCACATTTCCCTGACAGAAATTCAACATCCGCAAAGAAAAGAGAGACACAGAATATCCGTGGTGCACCATTGAGACCGGTCTATTCAGGCCTACATTCATTATCCCAAACGGGTAGGCTGAATCATACAACTCTGTTTTCTTCACGCTTGTCAAATATAAAGATGTCAGACAGTAAAAATGCCAGCGTTCCATGGCTTATGGATATTGGCCTTTTTACTGCCAGACCCTTTTTTTTACCCATGCATGGAACATATTTCATGCATGGGTAACGAGCCAATCACATTGTTGGATTTAGCCTACCCATTTTATAATTTTAATTGCAGTGCACTGATAACCTACTATAGTCAGTAATGAAAGTGTACAAATATACACAGGAACCCGTGCCTCTCCTTTTTTTGAATTAAAGTTTTTTAAAAAAAAAAAACAGCTTGGGTATATGAAAAACGAGATGTTTACTAAGGTTCCTAATACCCCTCCTCTTACACCCCATGGGTCGCAATCCCCTCAGGCTCCACATGATGCACCTCCTACTTTGATGCTCTCCCCTGTCACACATTCTGAGGTCCTAAAACTGCTGAATACCATACCCATGCATGGCAGTGCTGGGCTGGATGGGCTAGAACCCTATATCCTTAGACTTGCTGCCCCACTTCTTGCCACACTGGTAACTCGTCTTTTCAACCTTTCCATTTGCTCCTCTACGGTGCCTTCTGTATGGAAACCTGCTAAGACAATTCCGGTTTTCAAGAAAGGAGACCCCAAATTACTGTCTTAATTATCGTCCCATTGCACTTCTGCCTATATTCTGTAAGATTCTTGAGAAATTAATACACCGCCAGATATCTGCCCACTTACTCCAATTCAACCTCCAGTCCTCCTTCCAGCATGGTTTCAGGGCTGGTCACAGTACCACCACTGCTCTCACTCTTTTGCCCAGAGAGGTAAAATCCATCATGGACAAAGGTCTCCTTACTGGTGCTGTGTCCATTGACCTCACCAAGGCATTCAATCTAGTAAATCACACTCTGCTCCTGAATAAACTATATGCCCTTGGTGTTTCTGGATCCACAGAGTCCTGGATCCACAGCTACCTCGACAATAGGTCACAGTCTGTCCTCTTTGGCAAAGTTCTCATCTCCTTCCCCCATCTCCTCTGGAGTTCCTCAGGGCTCCATCCTAGGGCCTTTGCTCTTCTCTGTATTTGTCAATGATATTCCAACCTCAGATCCACACTGCCAAAGAATTATGTATGCTAATGACTTGGTCCTATACACTGCCTCCAGCTCAGTCAAGGACATCAATGATCACTTATCATCTGGGTTCCAAGAGCTCCAATCCTGGTTCTTCTCAACTCCCCTCATACACAGGTTACCGAAAACCCAGGCCATGCTCTTTGGGTCCTCTAAGAAACTCCCTACCGCGTTGCTAGAGTTTCATGTTCTTTGCCTTGATGGGTCAACAGTCTCCCCTGCTGTTTCCTTTAAATATTTGGGGGTGATGCTTGATCCCATACTCGGCTTCTCCCCCCATATAAATGAGGTGTGCCAATCAGCCAATATCAAGATTGGGGCTTCATATCGTGTGCGTCACTCACTAACACCGGCTGACAGGAGTCGAGGAGTCCTTCACCCCACCCTACTATATGCTCTCCCTCTCCCTCTCCTTTCCCATGCAAACGCCAGTGGCCTTTGCAAATAGGACGTTGCTTATAACAAAGTTTGCCCTATCAGCACCTAGCCTAATGCACCACTGTTTGCTTTACTCTGCCTTGCAGTGGTTGTCAGCTAGTTCCCGACGTTCCTCTGCGCTGGGTTGTTTCATTCACTCCTTAACCAGATATCCTCATCCTGCCTCACTAGGTTCGATGCTCTCCCCCTTGCCTCAGTCGCGCACACTAAGGTCCTCTGAAGCCCAGCTACCCTCCATCCTGTACTGCTCCACTAAAATGGGGGAACAAGCTTTCTCGCATTTTGCTCCAAAATTCTGGAACTCTCTGTCTCCCCACCTAAAGTGCTCCGTATCTTTCGCTGCTTTCAAAACTGCACTTTTTTCTCACTTTCTATACACTTGATACTTGTAACTGCACCTAACCTTGTTCAATCTTCTGCTGCTTCTCTTCCTTCCTTCCTTCCTTGATTGCTGCTTCCTATTATACTACTTATTAGCATAGTGCTCGTCCATACTTACTCTGCCCATCCCTGCATGGATGGTTTTATATGTTTATTTATGTTTGTTGCATGGTTTTTCATTTGTATATTTTGATTACTCTTATCACTTTTGGACACTTGCTTAGCACTGTTCTGTAGTGTTTGTATGCTATGACTGAATGTATGATTGAATTACGTAATCTGGGTCGTGCCTGAAAATGGGCATGGTTATTGCCCAGTGTACTTACCTGGTCAGCAAAAGCTAATAAATAAATAAATAAAAGCACAGGAGTTAAACATTCATTTAAGTGGTACAGCAACCTCATGGTTTACAGAGAATACAACAGTCACGAGTGGCATAAAAGCAGGGTACTACAATGACGCTTCAGTTCTTCTAGAAGATGAAACACAAACTTCAGGCAACTAATAGCTACAGTTAACCTCTGTATGGTACCTATAGGGTGCCTGGTGTCTGGTCCTACAGGGAGGCCAAGGCAGGCAGCAATAAATGGGGCACACAACCAGGGGGCATCTGACTAAGCAGGCTCAGCTTGGGAGGCTTCTCCCTCCCCAGAAGGTCCAGTGGGCCCATCTACGCACAGAGATTGGGAGTTTTAGATTGACTTTATAAATTATCATTTTTAATGCAATGCACTTCTGAAACTATGCAATGAAATGTTTGCCCCTTATTATCCTATGCTATCTCTGCGTTGTGCTGTTTGTTGTATCTGAACATCATGTGTTGTATTGTTTAGTATTACCTCGACTTGGAACTTTTGTAAAAGAGCCTTTTTGTGCTTAAAGGTATTAATCCGAATTGTGAAATAAATTAATGAAAAAAGTTAGTTCTTCCATTGCCTGAATTTCATAGACAATGCTCAGCCATGCATTGTTGGAAATATGGGGGTTCCTCCTTAAACCACTGGCATGTGATAGCCTTGTGTGCAGCCGCAAGAAGGATGTTCCACATGTTCCTGTCCCTTTTTGCAGCAGGAACAAAATACTTAGCTTTCTTCCCTCCAGGGATGTAGCCAGAAATTTTATACTTTTGTTTGAGAGTTGACAGAACTATTGTCCCCTACCTCCAAAAACACAGACCAAAAGATGTTGCCCTGCTACTCAAACATCGCCACACCTTATATTAGTCAACAGTATGTAGTAAGCAAATGATCCTAACAGACTCACATTTTATTTGCTCTAAACACACACAACTACTATAAACCCTCCCCCTGGAATGGAGGCGTCGTTATAGTGCACTGACACCTGCATCAGTTGAGAGAAGTGGTTGGGACATTTCATCCCAGGACCTGTAAGGGTTGATTGTTTTGTCGCCCCGGGGGACTGCTGGTAGTACGGGAGTACCCTGGGGGGTGTGGCTCGGGTGACATAAAGGAGCGTGCGAGAAGAGAGATCAGGGAGAGAGTGGTTGGCACAGGCTGAGCGGGACCAATTGCCTGCTTGACTGGTGTGGCATTTTTTTTTTTTTTTTCAGGACAGCAGGTGGACAGCCGACACCGTCTTGGGATGTGGTGGCAGCCGCAGCAATGGATTCCCTGGTCACATGGAAGTTCTGAATGAAACCAACACCCCCGTGGGAGGATGGTGTCACATGTTTAGAGATGGCCCAGGAGTGGGGTGCTAGGGAGAGCCATGTGATGGCAGACAAGATGGGGATGTGCTGCTGTGCTTGATGGGGACAGTCACCCATAGTGAGTTTTGTGCCCGGAGGCAGGATGGGAGCCAGTGGCCCTGAAGTGACAGGCTGCCCACCCGAAGCATCAGAAGATTGCCAGCTGAGAGGAGGGAATGGTAGCCCTGAGGTGAGAGGGTAGTGTGCCCCACTCTGAGAATTATTTTGACCTTTTGGGACAGGGGAGCAGTGGCCCCGAGGTGAGAGGCCAGTCTGCATCGAGATGATGGGGAGAAAGACACAGCCCTGCAGGATTCTGATTTTTTATTTTTTAGATGAACTGAGCTGCCTGGAAATTCAGGGTCCTCCGGATCACAACCCATGGAATGGACTTTGTGTGAAGGGGCTTTGGGGACCATTGTTATTATGTGACCATAATGGTCCAGTGTGATGTGTTCTCCCCCCACCATGTATAATTAACTGCTCCTTGGAGTGGCATCATGCTTCATTAAAATGGGATCCACGCCCCCCTTTTTTTAATTCAAGTTTACTGAAAAGCATTGATACATCCAGTGCATTTGACCAGCTAGACCAATTGGAGAGTATGGTAACCAACTTAAATACAGTCATAGCAGTACATAACATTGATACAATGTAATTAACATGGTGCAGCCACTGCAGGATTATCTTTCTTCATTCGGTTAGCTACGGCGTACATTTACTCGTCCAGCTGAGGACATTCAGTAATCATAGGGCATGGACCTCTACTAGTGGAAATAGTGGGTGTAGACCACCAACCCTCCACCAAAATTTCACCAAATCCCAGCCCCATCACAGCATGGCTTTCAGGTAAACCATGGCACAGATATGGCGCTCATCCAACTCTCAGTGGACCTATTTAGGGCAATGGACGCTGGGAAGTTGACAGCTGCTATCTTCAACGACCTGTCCAAGGCATTTGACCTTGTGAATCATAACATTTTTCTTACACAGCTGCAAGGCATCGGTCTTGATGTCCATGCCATAAACTGGTTCAAGAGCTACCGAAAAGGTCACTCCCAAAGGGTCATTTAGAAGGGAGAGCTATCAGCCACCCTTCCCATAAAGGAGGGTGTTCCTCAAGGCTCTGTTCTAGTCCCCCTGCTATTCTCTCTCTCTCTCTCTCTCTCCACAAATGATCTAAACCATCACTGTGGGGATTGTTCAGTAGTTCAATACACAGATGATACTGTCATCTACCAATCCATGTGTTTACCACATGATCTGGGCCCTGTCCTACAAGGGGACCTAAACATTCTTGAGGCCTGGCTCACATCCAACAGAATGATCCTCAATGCAGCTAAAACAAAAGCCATGCTGTTTGGCCCTAGATCCCTTGGCCTGGACAGGGACAGTTCCCTAAAACTGTCTTCCCTTGCCGGGAAACGGATAGAAGTAGATGACAATATAAAATACCTTGGGCTAACAATTGAGCAAGGTCTCACCTTTAAGCCCCACGTAGACCAGGTGACAAGGTCTGTTCACGTCAAACTCGACACCTTGTACCGGCTAAAAAAACAACTAATCCTGGAGGCTAGATGAGCAATTGCCTCTAGTGTCCTCCTACCCACATTAACTTATGCTGCTCTGGTAATTGAGTATGGCAAAGGGTGAGGCTTGCAGGCTTCAGGTCCTGTACAACAAGGTGGCAAGGTGCGTGGCAGTGTGTAACCCAAGAAGCCACCCCTGCATCTCACTAGCCCAGCTGCAATGGCCTTCCTTCACGGCTCTGCTACAGTATCCCCCTACTCTGCCTAGCTTTCAAATTGCAGAGCCCGGCGGCCCCACCAAGCCTAACAAGAATAATCATGCCCAAGCCTAACCCCCGAATGCTCAGGACCTTGGGTTGGTCCCTACTGGCAATTCCCAGAGTCAAGACTCAAACGGGAGGCAAGTCTTTTGCTCTCACAGCTCCCAAACTGTGGAACACCCTCCCACCTTCGGTACAGGAAGCCCCCTCACTGTTAAACTTTCGCCTAACTCTTGAGGCCCATTTGCTCGAGACAAGTTCTTGCCACTGCAAGGGGAAAGGATAATTCACCCTTAATCCCAATCACAACATTCACCCCACTCTCCTCACACCTAACTGGCAGCTTGTCTTGCCTTGATTCGCTCAGGGGTTGCATTTATGGTCCCTAATTGAACAACTGCATGTAATGTTCTCCTCGATATCATGTAAACCTCTTGTTACCCTGGATCACCTGATTGTATGTATTTTACTGTTTTCTGTTCCCCGGGTTGCCTCTGAAAAAGGGACCTTCGGGGCCCAGTGGGCCAACCCGGTCATCAAAATTTAATAAATAAAAAAAACCATAAGGCTGGATGTGGACCCTGCCCAATCAGGGAGATTCATTAGAAGAGCTCCCCCACTAGAGAATCCATCAGAACCACCTTCAGTTGAAAATTGTGAGTTTTAGATTAAATTTATAAGTCAACTCCCCCTTCAATTGGATATCCTGCACAATAGTTATCCATTGCTGGAAAAGCAGGGGCTCTTCGCCTAGCCACTAACGAGTGATGGCCTTAAGTGCAACCACAAGTAAAATGTTCCAGAGGTATATTTGGTCATGTCCAAGCACCTCCAGAGGGGGTAGACCTAAAAGCATGTGTAAGATGTTCAGCGGGGGGAGGTGATAGCAGACAGCTCACATATCGGTAACGTTACTTGTTGCCAGTAAGGCTGCAACACTGGGCACTGCCAGAAGATGTGGGAGTGGTGGGCTTTATTCTTGGAGCATTTTCTCCAGCAAGCCTGTGAGTGGTCCAATTTCCATTTACCCTGTATCACCAGCATCTAGAAGTATGCAGACTCTTGCCATAAGGAAGAGTGGGTCGTGTGGCAGGCTGATTGGAATATCCTGTCCCAGTCTCCTTCTGTCAGATGGACATCACCTTCCTGCTCTCACCTGAGTTTCAAAGGAGAGGTGTAATCTTTATATAGGTTTCTCACAGCCTTATAAATGACTGAGATCAGACCCTTTGTAACTGGCTGATTCAAAGTGGCATGAAGTCTGTCCACTAATGTTTCAGAATTTAGGTGGTCTCGCCCAGCCTCCTTCATGATGGTGTGGTACCTGAGGACTGGAGGAGGGTGGATGTGATTCCCCTTCACAAAAGTGGGAGCAAAATGGAGGCAGAAAACTACAGACCTGTTAGTTTGACCTCAGTGGTAGGGAAAATGATGGAATCACTTCTGAAAGGAAGAATTGTTGAGTACCTGGAGGCCAGTGGGGCACAGGACCCAAGACAGCATGGCTTCACAGTGGGAAGGTCATGTCAGACAAATCTAATAGATTTCTTTGACTGGGTAACCAAAGCAGTAGACCAGGGGGGGCTGTGGACATGGCCTACCTAGACTTTAGCAAGGCTTTTGACACCGTACCACACAAAAGATTAATAAACAAGTTAGCTAGACTGGGAGTGGGTCCCAGGGTGGTGGCCTGGGTAAAAAATTGGCTGGACAACTGGACACAGAGGGTAATAGTAAACAGAGTCCACTCTGAAGAAAGGGGGGTTACTAGTGGGGTACCGCAGGGTTCAGTACTGGGACCGGTCATTTTTCATGTCTTTATAAGTGATATTGTGGATGGACTGGAAGGAAAAGTATGCCGTTTAGCAGATGACACAAAGATCTGGAACAAGGTTGATCCCCAAGGGGGTGGAAAGAATGAGAGGACCTGGCAAGGTTGGAGAAATGGTCAAAAGTATGACAGCTTAGAGTCAATGTAAAGAAGTGCAAAGTAATGCACCTGGGAAACAAAAACCCAGGGGAAGAGTACACAATGTGGGGGGGGGGGAGTTATTAACAACAACAAAAATGGAAAGGGACCTGGGGTAATCATATCAGATGACCTAAAGGTAGGCTAGCAATGTGAGAAGGTAGTTAGGAGGGCTGGGGGGATACTGGGATGCACAGGACATAGACAGGATGGAGGCAGTCCAGTGGAGGGCAACTAAAATGGTGCAGGGTTTACACCAGAAGCCATAAGAAGAGAAACTAAAGGAGCTTAATATGTATGCCCTCGAAGGGAGAGAGAGGGGGACATGATAGAAACTTTCAAGTACCTCAAGGGAATCAACAAAGTCCAAGAGGGTGGCATCTTTTAGAAAAAGAGATGCGCAAAAACAAGGGAGCACAATTTGAAGATAGAGGGGGGGGGACGGCTCAGGGACAATGTGAGGAAGTATTTTGTCACAGAGAGGGTGGTGGACGCATGGAACGGCCTTCCTGAGGAGGATGTGGGGTGAAAAACAGCGGGGGAATTCAAGAATGCATGGGACAGACATAAGGCATTCTGGTGGGGGTAGGAAGAAGTAGGCTGTTTAACTAGGATCTGCAGCTTATCAAACAGGTAGGGAAATGGGCAGACTGGGTGGGCCAAGCGGTCCTTTTCTGCCATCAATGTCTATGTTTCTGTGTTTCATATTCATGCTATAATTTCTCAGTTGTAAAAATCGGAAGTGATCAAAGTTATTCAGGAAGAATGACTCTTTGACAGAAAATCCAGAATCGTTCCCCGTGACATCAACTGACCTGGGTAGCATAGCCCGTTTCCCGCCCACCTATGAAAGATGTGGTCCAACTTCAAGAGCAGGAAGGAGTCGCACCAAGCAAACCATTGTAGTGGCCAAAGTGAAGGCCCCAGTCTATATTTCTTCCATATTCTATAGGAGGCCCTCAAAGTGTTATGAACTGCAAACGGAGATGTAATCGTTCTTGGATTTAAACGTTGGATCCATGACTCTTGCCCCCAAAGGTGGGCCCCCTCCTCCCTGAGTTGTATTAGTTTCCAATTGGCCCGATATTCTGGGATGGACCACCACAACGCCACCTTCAGGTGAGCTACCAGTAGAAGTCCTCCAGGTTTGAAAGGGAATGGCCTCCTGCGGCTTTGTCCATCTGTATTAGTGTATATTTAAGATGAGGTCTCTTCAAGTTCCAAATGTATTTATAGATAAGCTGCTGCCAAACCTGGAACTGTGCTTTCAGTATGTTAAGGAGCAGGTATTGAAAAAGATACAGAAACGTGGGTAGTATATTCACAACCACTGATTGTATGCTTGAGTAAATAGGAAAATTGAGCAGAGATCATCTGGTTATAGCCTGCCTGAGCTGATTAGTAAGAGGGTCAAACTTTGCTGAGAATAATTTACTTAAGTTCTTAGGGATTTGTGCACCCAGGTACTTAATTTGTGTAGCATTCCAATTAAGGGGGCATAGCCGAATAATGTGAGGGGAAGGGTTGTAATGGAAACGGAGTACCTCCATCATAGTTTTATTGAGGAAATATCCGGCATGATAGCCAAATTCCTCTAGTAATGACCAGACCTTTGGAATCAAAGTTCTCTGTCTGGGAAAGATGTTGGAGAATGTCGTCAGCATACAACAAAATTGTGCGCCGCCCCCAACTTCAATTCCCCTTATAACGCTGTCATCCCTTACTGCATTTGCCAGGGGCTTAATATATAATACAAATAGAATAGGGGACAGTGGACAGCCCTGATGGGTGCCTCTGCCTGAGCCAAACCTATCCAAGAGACCTTCATTGACCTTCACAAATGCCTGCAGAGCTGTGTGCAAGGCTCTCACTCCATCTAAAAAAGATGTGGGAAGCCAAATTGTTCCAATACAAGGAAGAGAAAACTCCATGAAACTTTGTCAAAAGCTTTTTCCGCATCTAAACTCATGAGGCATGCTGGTATGCTGGATCGATGTATGGTGTCTATGATGTTACTTGTACGGCAGACATTACCAGGGGCTTGTGTGCCCATCACAAAGCCCGTCTTATCTAAATTGATGAGCTGGGGGAGCAATAAGTTAAGACAGGTAGCTAGAATGGAGGTAAATACTTTATAATCTGTGTTAAGAAGAGATATTGGTCAGTAAGAACCGCACTCAGTAGGATCCTTACCACCCTTATGAAGGACAGTTACGGTGGCATAGTGCTATGAAGATGGCGGCTGTGCGCTTTCTTCCCATATATCATTAAAAGCTTCTTGTAGCTGCGGCACCATTTCCTTTGAAAACACTTTATAAAATTCACCCCCAAAGCCGTCTGGGCCTAGGCATTTTTCCAGTTTCAGATTTTTTATGGAGGCCAGGATTTCTGTTTGGGCTATTGGGGTAGCAAGAGCTTGACTCTGTTCCAGGGTCAGAGAGGGCAAATGTAAGGCCTGTAGGAAACTTTTCTTCTCCAAGGTAGATGACTCATGCTGGGGTTAATATAGTGCTCTGAAGTAAGACACAAAGGAGTCAGCGATCTGGTCACCTCTGTAAGTTATCTGACCTGTGGTGGGGAGCTTGATTTTAGTGCTGGTGGCCTTAGCCACCTGTTGCTTAAGAGGGAAGTCTAAAAATGTAGCCGCTCTGGCCCCCCCTCCACAATATTTTTGTTTACATACCAGAGTGCTTTTTCAGTTTCATCTTTTTGAACCATTTGGCTTTTAGTTGCTTTAATTCATCATCAGTTTGCTTGGTCCATTTCTGCTTTTGTCTAAACTCTGCTGATTTCAGTTAGTCTAATAATGTGTCAAGGTGCTTTTGTCTTTCTTTATTCTTATGTGCAGCTAAAGATATCAGTTTCCCCCTAACCATCATTTTGATGATCTCCCACAAGATTCATGGTGTAACTCCAGGTTTAGCATTATATTCTGAGGTATGTTTAATTACATTTTTAATTTCCGTTACTAAAGCTTGGTCTCATAGCAGGGATATGTTTTGCCTCCAGTGCAGGTTTTTCTTTGTCAGCATAAAATTAGCCTCCAGGAGGACTACCCTGTTTCTCTTTGAAGAGAGAGTTGCCTCCATTCTTTAATGGACTGTTAATGCTGCTAACCGCAGTTTTCCTCCTAGCCCAGCACCCGGGGGCCTGGGTTGCACCCAACCTTTAAGGACCTGGCAAACGTAAGTCAGTCTTGGGAAGTATCTGCTGTGGCCGCACCCTCCCCATGGATGGTGCCCATCAGCATACCCCTAGACACTGGGGAAGGGGAGGGCTGCACTACAAATCAGGCAGAAGGTGGCTGGCCTTTAGTTACAATGTTAGGATACTTTAAAAGCCTCTATACCACATCAAGGTAGTCAGCCTTATAGGGGTTCCTCCACAGCAGCACTTATGCATACTGGATCATGTCACTCGTACAATCGTGGCCTCTTAAGTTTTCACACACACACCTCTCACAAAGATCATTCACAAACTTATACTAAAGCATCCAAGGAGGGGGGGAAAAACAGTTATTTAGGTACATTAGGCTGTGTTTGTGTTTGTTGCCTTGACCTGAGGCTCATGTTTCTCCTAGGTTTTTCAAATTTTACTGTACTCAGCAAAGTACACTGAATATGCCTGCCAACATCCATGTGTCCTGTTCATCTGTAGGTAACTGAAAGTCTTAGTAATGCAAGCCCACCCCTTCTCACGTCTAGAGGGTATGGTGGTGAATGTCTAAAGGAAGGGGGCAGTATACAGCAGAAGAGTCCACATACCTGGTCGGCCTGGCTTACCAGACCTGATGAAGCTGGGATGCCCCATTCGTCCAGGTGCAGAGCTGGATGACTGGAGGAATGATGATGCTGGTCTTCACCTGCCTGGCCTTGCCGTCTTCACCTCAGAGGCCTTTGTCGACAGTCTTCACCAAGCAGGCTTCTCAATGTCTTCCCAGATGGCTCTCTGGATCTCCTGATGTACACCCTGGAACACACACACACTAGGAGCTGGGCTGTGGAGGCAACATAGTATTAGCAGCAAAAGAGTCCATCCAAACAAATGAGGCAAACACCAGAACTGCAGGAACAAGGGATCCCATTCAATGAACAATTAATAGAACAGGAATGGTCACTCCATGGAGCAGAAACCCTCAACAGGACACTCTGGACTGAGAGGTCACATTATAAGCTCAAAGGTTGCTCAGGACCGAAAAAGCTAAAATCCAGGCAGCTACCTTATAGGTTAGGCAGCCACAGTCCAAGTGCAGGCAGCTTAACTAGTGGCTGAATCAGGCTTTTACACAGTAAGCAGCTTCAGTTCATCCTAGCCAGAAACTGGAACAGACTCAAGGGTGGGGGTCACCATGGAACCAGGGAAGGAGCCTCTGATTTCCATGGCTCCCAACTGACCCCACTCACAGTCCCGCCATGATTGTTGCACAGATGTACAGTCTTTGGGACCAGGGGTTTTGCTGGAACTTCTGGATCCCCTCACCTCTCAGGTGACATCTCCTTTTCTCTTCATCTCCTTCCACAGCTGAGAGTCCCACTCTGAAGTGGTCCTAAGGGCCAACATAAATCAGCCCACTCCCATGCCGAATATCTTTTGTAGTCTTTTCTCCTTCTCCTTCTCCTCTCTGGCATACTTGCAGTGATGCCCAACCAGGGCATCAAAAACAACGGCCGCTGCCACATCTCAAAGGGTCCCAAAGCTCACTGACAACACCAGAAAAACAAAAGCGGGCCTCTGTGGTTGAGTGGATGATTGCCCCTGCTCCAACCTCTCTCACACGCCATGGAGATCCCCAAAGGTGCCCAACAGCTCCTATTTATTTATTTCCTCTGGTACCAAAAAAAACACCCGCCAGCTAGAGGTCCAGTCCTGGACCTCGTTCTCTGGGCGCCAAACCTCCTTTAGCCCTAATGCCCTCTGGGTCTTGTAGTCCCAAAATTAACTATTTACATTTTGCCCTATCGGCACTAGCCAGTGCCAAAAGTACAGGAGCAGCCACTCCGCGTCCACACAACCCCCCAAAGGCAGCCACTAATGCTTCCCAGCACGGACCACAAACTATTTATAATTTTGTTTATTTTATTTCATTTTTTTCACTTGCTACGGTCCTGAGCCTGGCCGACCCCAGAAACAGCCTGACCCAGGACACAAAGCAGCTGCTTTGCTAAATTTGTGTTATCAGTGGCTGGGCACATGCTCCACCAGGTACAAATCCCACCAGGGCCACTGACCCAACAGGAGGGAGACATGGAACCGAAGCTCCCTGAGGGAGGCCAATTTTGGGGGGCTTACAGTAACAGTGACATTTCCTGACCATGTGACTGGCACCAAGCGTTACTATCAAAGGCTTTTTCTTGTACATCACTTTATTTTTGTAGTAATGCTTGATCTTTCTAATTGCATTCACTAGTGTATCTATAGGATGTGTCTTGACTGATTATCATTCAGAGTGAAAATCTCCATTCTTTGTTTCATAGTTGCTAGTTTTTGAGTTGTACTTCTTGCTCACCATTTTCCACTTCCATCACCGAACAGGGCTGTCGGGGATCCGGACACCCACGTCCTTTATGCACATTTTGTGCTTCAGAACGCTTGCCCACAAACCAAGAGAGTCCCTGAGACTCTCCGCAGCACAGGCCCCAGGAGTCCTGAGCGGGCCATGTACTGCGCATGCGTGAAATGCACAACTGGTTTATTTTTCCCCCCTTGCCGCCTGGTGGTTTTGGCGCCCTGGAGAGTGGTGCACACCACCAGATGAGGTGGGGAGGGGGGAACTGAGGATGAAGACCATTCAAGCAGCAGTATTCGGGGGGGACATGCAATCAGTTCCCTTTTCAAGCCACCTGTGCCTTGGTTCTGCCAGGGGAGAGAGAGAGCTAGAGGAGCGCTCAGCAACAGGCTCCCGAGCCATTTTGCCACTGATGGGGAGAAAACGTGGCAGGAGAGAGAGAAGGCAGAGAAAGGAAAAAGCTTTCTTATTTGTTTAAAAACAAATGCGTGGTCGGGCAGAACACCCAGTCACTCGAAGGATTTGTGCGGGTGCATGCTGCACACATTTCTTGGTGGCACCAGTGTTAGACAGTACAGAAAAGGGTAAATTTGTTTTATTTACAATTATTTTAGGCAGCTTAGGGCGTTGCGACTATTTCTGGCGATGGTTTAGTGAGCTTAGGGTTTACTGTGTCTTTTTTTTTTTTTTTTTTTGTGCAGGGCCAAGTAGCATTGCTCCCAGGAGAGGAGGAGAGTAAAGAAGCTGGGCGGGGAAGATTCATGAGTAGCATGTCTCAACGAAGCCATACTGGTTATTTTGGTGGAGGAGAATCCTCCACACCAAAGGATAAGGAACAAACAACATCATCCTCTGAGTATGACTTAAGCACATCTCAGGAGACAGTTGACATTGTGAATGTTGAAACTGATGATCAGTCTGAACAGACTGCATCTGCTAAAAGAAGCAAGAAATTAAGGTTGTGGAGGGACAGCTGGACAAAGTTATTTCCATGGCTTGTAAAGGAGGAAGCAGAGGGAATGTCGTTGGGAAAGCGAGTTGGTGCAAAAAGGTGGCAAAAGCAATCCATTTGCCACAACTGGCACAACGAATTTGTGCGTTCGCTTTCACAGACATGAAAGAAACCGAGAACATTTGCTGATGCAAACTGGAAAGAAAACAGCAGAAAAACAATCTCTGTCAGTGGCATTTGAGAAGCAGATCTCGGGTTCTGAGGCAAAGGATGACAATAAAGTTGCTCAGTTAATGACAATGTACTACCTTACCAAACAAGAGCAATCACTCAACCAGTTTGAAACACTGATAACTCTGCAAGTGAGGAATGGAATCTTTTGGGCTGGGGCACAGGGTCGTGGCAGCTGTTGCTTGAGGATTGACACTAATGTTGGTGTGTTTATCAATCCACACAAGCAAAATGACTGTCCAGCCTTGCAAGACAGTGGCACAATCTACTCTGGTTGGGATGCAAGATATCACATGCTGTACTCCATAAACAAAGTCCTACAGAAAGAAATCAAAGCTCACTTAGCAGGTTCTCAGTTCCTTGGAGTAATAGTGGATGAAACCACTGATGTAACCATTCACAAAAAACTGAACAATTATGTGAAGAGCGTACACAATGCACAGGCCACAATTCATTTTATGGACTGTATTGCAATACCTGATGGGAGGGCAGATGCAATTGTGGCAGAACTGTCACGTGTGTGTACTGCTAATGCAGTTGACCCTATCCAGATCATCACATTAACAAGTGACAGTGCCAACATCATGATTGGAATGCACAAGGGGGTGGGTGCAAAGTTAAGACAGCAAGTTAACCCAAGGCTGATTTAGATTCATTGTGTTGCCCACAGACTGGCACTGGCTGCAGGTCAAGCATGTCGGGACAACCCTGTATTCAATGAATATCAAGTAACCATCAAAACGTGTACAGATATTACAGCAACTCTGCAGTACAGTACAATGCCTTGTGTTTCATCCAGGAAACTCTCAGTTATGAAAATATCAGACATCTGTCCCTAAAAGAACCTGCAAGATTTGGTGGCTGTCACTGCATACTGCAGTTCAAGCAATTCACAGATCATACCCTGCACTTTTACAAGCCCTAGAGCATGATGCAGCAAAAGTGCGGCAGAAGCAAAGGGCCTTCACACAAAACAGAAATTGCTCTGCTTTATCTTATGCACTTTTTTCATGGATGTGTTAGATGTGGTGAATAAACTGTCTTTAGTCATGCAACAGGACAGTGTTGACATTTTGTTGGCCAGCAGCGTGATAGAAGCCACAGTTACTAGACTGCAGCAGTTTAAAGAGCAGAATGGGGGTAGAGCTACAGAACACATTTCAGGTACTCAACCAACGTCCTGGCATGTGGCAGGATCAAAAAGTGAATGACAAGCCATCACTGCGAATGCAGTTCCAGACGGCATCTCAGGGAGATCTGATGCAACTCATTGAAAACTTTCACACAAGATTTGAGACAACTTCAATGCAGCTGCTGCGTAACTTACATGTTCTTTTAAATCCAAAGTGTCTCCTAGATGACTCCAACATAATGGACCATGGACGGCAGGAACTCAAGGATGTTTGCACTTATTTCCAAGAAACAACCTTCAAAGAAGAAACACTGCCAGCACTTATTGACCAACACAGGGCTGAGAAAGATTACGGACAATTCAAACTTGTTCTGAAATCTGAAAAAGGACGGACTTTGTGCTCAGTAGTGTCTGCCAAGACTTAATTGAGAACTACTCAGATGTTTTCTCAGATTTTGTCACAATGGCCAAGACTTTACTTGTGTCACCTGTTACATCAGTGGCATGTGAAAGAGGGTTTTCTGTACAAAACAAAATAAAAACCAAAGGCAGATGTTCCCTAAAGGCAGACACTGTGAGCAAGCTCATGCGGATTGTCCAAGAAGGAACCGAACTTGAAGACTGTGACCCTCATCCAGCACTTAAGAAATTTAAGGCCATAAGACTGCACAGAAAATAATTATTTTAAATTTTAAAATGCTTAAATAATTGTCTTTAATAGTTTTTTTTTTTTTTTTTTAAGTTTTGGAGACAATTTGAGTGACTGACCCTGAACCAGAGACAGGATGATGGAAGAACTTGGGCATAGGAGTAGAAGATAAGTATTAAAATGTTTTGTTCCAACAAGGGTGGGGGGATACAATTTTTAAATTTAGCCCCTTAAGGTCAGTGCTACTTTTGGTGGGGGTCCCGTTCAGGGGAACAGATCAAAACTTAAAGTTCCTGGGGATTGGCCCCGCCTTGGGTCATTCAGATGTGTGTGTGTGTGTGTGTGTGTGTGGAGGGGGTAAACTATTATGGCCCCAGTGCAGTTCCTGTGTTTTTTTTTTGTTTTAGTGGGGGACAGTCTGAGATTATTGTCAAATGTAGTTACCTAACCCATTCTGCTCTTTCCACAGTCTGTCTGCAACAGTGACTTCTTCTACTGTCATCAGCAGTACACTACAGTTAAGAAATGAGCAGGAGGAAGAGGTGTTGGGTTACAGGAGAAGTTATGGGCAGGAGATAGCAGGAGAAGTTATGGGCAGGAGGGTGTTAGAAGATATTGCCGCAGAAAACATGGCATGCCAGGAAAAAGTAGTTCAAATTGAAAAAAGCAGACTCATGCACTTGCAGTGTGGTGGTCGCATGCAGATAATTCCATCTAGGCACCACCTGATTGTGCCACACACCAGACAGATTGGGAGACCTGCTGAGCCAAGGTAATTGTGGGTGGGGATAAGGGAACTTTTTAGTCAGCCAATGTGCTATCCAATCATGAACACTGGCACTTGAGTTCTCTTTTAGCTGCCACACACACAATTAAGAAATGTGCAGGAGGGTTTTGGAGACGTTATAGGCAGGAGGGTGTTTAGGAGAAGTTATGGGCTGGAGGTGTTAGGAAATTGCCACAGAAAAAATGGCAATCTAATGCCATGAAAAAAGAAGTTCTCTAGAAAAGCAGACTGTGTAGATTTCATGCCACCAACCAGATTAGATTGTGCTACTGTTATACTGGACAGATCTGGGAGACCTGCTGAGCCAAGGTAGGTTGTGGGTGGGGTGGGTAAGAAATGTGCAGGAGGAGAGTCGGAGAAGCTATGGGCAGGAGAGTTGTGTGGAGATGTTAATTGGGCAGGAGGGGTTTTAGGAGAATGCCTGTCAGCATAGAAGTACCCATGACTCGTACACACAGAAAGCAGACACACTGCAGACTCAGTTGTCATATCCACCAGATTGTGCCACTGCACTGTCTTTTCTTAACAGCAGATCAGCTGTCAGGGCTAAGAGGGTGGGGTGTGTGGGAATGTGGGAGAGGGGCTTTCAGTCACCCCAGTCAAATCCAATGTCTCTGGTACAGTCAGGTTGAGGTATTCTTGCAATTTAAGAAGATTTTTTGCAGGAGAGTAGCCAGGAGAAGTTATGGGCAGGAGGGTGTTTTAGTAGAAGTTGTGGGCAGGAGGGTGTAGGCGAAGAAATAATCACTTTTATGCCAGGTCAAGATAGTGTAGCCAGTCTGGTTTAGCCAGTTAAAAAAAAATTGCACTAAGCCACGGGGCAGCAACCACACAATCATGTTAGACTGTGTCATCTAACTAAGCCTGAGTTGTCATTGGTGGATGGGAGCTGGGAGGAAGGTTTCTGCGATGTTTGGTGGGTGGGCACTGCCAGGGAGTCTGAAATGGGGGGGCTGATTATAATTGCATCTAAAATGTCAATGTGAATGAGAGAACGAAGGAGAAGTATTTTGGACAGGAGGTGAGTGACTGGGAGACATAGGTGACTGTCAGCAATGACTGTTAGTGTCTATTAATGTTTACATCTTCTTACTGTCAGTACCTAATCTAATGGCAAACTTTGTTTGTAGCGGTTTGGCAAATAAATAATTGGGCAGCTGCACTGCAGTAGTAGAAATTCCAACTCAATGTACCATAACTGCAAAACTGTAAGTACATTTTTCTCACTGTAATTTGTGACAGTCATTGAACAAATGAATGAACAACAGTCAATCAACAGTCACACAGGTGATTATTTTTATGTGATCATTTACTGCTGTGGTTACTTAGCTATCACTGGTACTGTGTGGGAATGCAAAACAACACTACTGAAAAAAAAAGACTTTGGCATTATATTAGCAACATAATGATTCAGGAATATAAAAAAACATGGATATATAAATAAAAAACACTGAAATGCACTTTCCAGACTCGTTCCATCAATTTCAACGGGAACCCCCAAAAATTTCACGAGGACTCCCAGATTTTTGGTCCGGACCCCCTTTTTTTTTTTTTCCAAGAAAGTCCGGGACTCTTCAACAAAAAATCATACCGAGAGCCCTGTATTTTTTATTTCATTTTACAAATGAGCCATTGTATAATAGCAATAATGCACTCCATGGTGTGTGTTGTGCTGGGATAACATCACTTCTGGGGTGATTAGTTGCACTTGGCCTGCGGCCTCATGCCTAATCACCCCAGGCGTGGCGTTATCCCAGCACAACACACAACCCCTGTTGTGCATTATTGCTTAATTATAACATGGGTTTCAAAAGTCCCGTATTCTGATTCATCCAAATGGGTCACCTAACCATTGGTTAATTCCCAGTATACACACAGTTGCCTTGCTGGGCCACAAAATCCTAATTGACAGCAATGTAAACTGACTGAGATGAATCACTCCACCATAGACACGTTACCAGATAAGGCAAATTTCACCTTCAGAATGCAAAACTTCACCCAAGAACAGTGGAATTTCATCCTGAATGGTGGAATTTCACCAGAGAACGGCAGAATTTCGCCAGAGAACGGCAGAATTTCCAGAGAGAACAGCAGAATTTCACCTGAGAACAGCAGAATTTCACCTGAGAACAGCAGAATTTCACCTGAGAATGGCAGAATTTTGCCTGAAACTAGCGAATTTTGCCTGAGAATTGCAAATTTTGCATCTTCACCAGCACTTACATCCTTTTTATTTTTTATTTGTTGTCAACTTTCTTTATTCTTTGGACCATCCGAGGAACTATCTCTAGCTACCCCTGGGACCCCAGCTCTAACTCCCTGTCTGAGACCCACACATCCAGGCCGCTGCAGCCCAGCAGATCCCCCGGCTCTGAGCCCCAAGAGGTGTTACCGCCTTTACACCTTGGCACTCTAACTGAAATCTAATGCGCCATGCTGGAGTTGAGGAGGAGCCCCAGATGGTGTGCCCAACAGTGGGAGTGTGGTCAAGGCCCAGGTGGTGCTTTCGCCTATCCTTGGGAATGGGGGTTTTCTCTTTTTCTTTCCGCCAGGAGCGTGATCTGTACAAGGATGCTGGGGCACGCTGCTCATAGATGTTCCGGCGCACCCTCCCACATAATGGGGTCCCATGAGTAGGTACCTCTGGTCTCCACTGGGGGTCTCTATTGTGCTGGAGAAACCCCAGAACCCTCCCCACAGAGAGGAGAGCAGTCCTCTGGACGCTCGATCCTCTCCCTCCCCCACCGACCCCCGGCACCCGAACTGTCACACACAGGCATACACAGCATTCACACAGACATAATGACCCCTGATGGGGTGGGGACAACCACAATGCATGCTGCCCTGTGTACTCTCCACAGCCCTCTGGCCACAGTTACAATGATAATACATGATACCCACACACCCTGTGCAAGCCCTTTCTGCCTGGGTATGTCTGGGGCACCAGGTAACACACCACAGCGGTGACGGTGAATACCAGTGTCACCAGCAGGGGCCCAGGCTGCTGTGGCATGTGCCCGTACAATGCCCTGTACATGGCCATACCCCTGATCAGGCATGCGCTGCCCCATGATGTACTTGGCACATGCAGGCCAGCAGCACTGAGGTGCAGTGTATGCACCATGTTCCACATAGCAAGGGGACAGTGCCACTTCCCACTGGGTACTGCACCCTGGACAGTCACACGGACAATGCTTGTGAGCATCATTCTAGCCATATGTGGTGAATGGCAGTGACATGCCAGGGTCACTGTTAGCAGGCCCCCTTCCTGCCAGACTAACTGTGGCACTATGGAGACAGCTGTTATGCTTGTCACCCTGCCACCATGGCCATGGGTTGTCCCTCGCTATGTAGAGATGGACTGTGCATCACTCAGGCATCCATGATGGATCTTGTCATGCACAGGACAGGGGCTCATCCCATGGGTCAGTGAGGCCAACCACAGGTATATCTCCAGTGGACCATGTGGCAGGGCACGTCCCAGACACATATGTGGTGTGTACAGTCCCAGGAAGGTTTGCCCTAACACAGTGTACCCTGCTTGCACACATGCCTGTACGTTCACCTGCTGTACACTCAGTCATACTTACTTGGCATGGGCACTGTGCCACTAGAAGCCAGTTCACTTAGCCTGTGCATCTCCCTCTGTTGCAGGTCACTGAAGCAGTGTCTACACTGGTCCCTGATGCAAGCTACCCCCATTCTGTGGGTCAGGCGATGGTCCACCGAGGCCCTAACCTTGCACCGGGGCCTGTTTGCTTCTGACACTTCTCCCAGCAGTACCTCCTTTCTGGCCACCACCAGGTCAGCAAGGTTGGCCCCCCTCGAGGGAAGACCACCTGTGATCATGCTGTATAACAGCTCAGTGTTGTTGTGCACTAAGGGCTGCAGGCTCATCTGTGCTGTACAGGCTGCTGCACACTGCTTCCTGTGTGAGGCACTGACACACATTTGCACAACGCATTGCAACTGTAGCAATGTGCAATGTGTGCAACTTGCATATCCAAGGCAAGGGCAGCATGAACATGTGGTGCATATGCCCCTCTGTGCAGCGCTACACACTTGCGCAGGGACATGCAGCCTGATGACGTTCATGCCTGTGCAACTGCCACAGGGCATGCAACCACTCTGGTGTACAAACAGGTGTGCAGGTACAAATCCTATTAGCATGGTGCACAAAGCTGCAATATTCAGCCAGGATATGCAGATGAGGTCACTGGGCAGTCCACGAGCAAATGGCCACATTAGGTTGCCATTACCAGCTGAGCTGCACACATTAGCATGCTACATTGTGCCTGGGTTATTTAAGGGAGAACAATGCACAACTTAGGCAGCACAGTGGAACTGCAGGTGAATGGAGGTATGTGTCCCGTGGAATGTTCTAGACTGTGAGGTGTGTTCAGTAGACTATGTGTATGCGTTAATCTTGGCAAGTCCCCCAGATGCATGTGGCATTTCCAGTGCTCATAGAATTTTCCAGCAAAGTCCATGTACCCTGGGGCACTGTGCTTGTGTTCCTGTAGTGGACATTCATTTCTATTCTACACAACGTGCCCGCTGTTCCATGTATCGATGCTTCTGTGTGGGATTTATGCCCATCTAGACACCCACCACACATTGTAATGTACAGGAAGTTGTATTGTAATGTAAGGGAGCTCTGCAAGCAGTGTGTGTACCAGTCAGGGGTAGCACATACCATGGCCTACGAGTCATAGAATGGAAAAAATGTCCCCATAGTCGTGCAGGCCTCCAGTGGGCCAACAGAACCTGCATATCACCATATGCCATGCTGTGCATGACAGAGGAACATGGCATGTGTGCTGTTGTGCTATGAAGTTCTTGGCACAGTAGTATTGGTGTGTCACCACTGTGTCTCTGGGCTGGGGTCTGCAGTGTTCCAGAACCTTCCATAATGTGCTGTGCTGGACACTGTGGGCACTTTCCCCATTTATGCACAGTACCACCGTAGATACATTGTCCATGGGCACGTGTCCCATGCCCTATATATTTAAACAAGGCATGACAGGGTGTGTGTGTGTTATTGTGGGTTAACAGCACACCTCGGGAAGTGAAGCATGAGGTGAAGCTGAAGGCTTTTCGCATCTGGGAAGTTCCATTATCCCTCAATTACGCACACCCTGGAATGCCTTATTGTGATTATAAAATGGCTTGCCTGATTTTTTTTTCATTTTAGGACCAAGGAATGGGGTTCAGAAAGTTAAGCATTTCTGACCTGTGGTGTTGTGCTGGGATAGCAGCATGGTCATGTGACTGGATTCCACCAGTCACAGTACAGTATTTCTCTTACCCATTTTATAATATGGGACATACAACATAGCTGTGGGAGCCCTGCTACAGAGAATGTGCTGCGGTGATGGCCTGGCACATTCCATTCATCAGGTGTAGTCAGTTCTGTGCGGGAGTCCCCCATTATGTAGTACTCTGACTGGGGATGCATGATGCCAGTTGTGGTCCTGCCAGCTCGGTGACTGGATCATGCTGGGATGGAGGCCCAGGGACATCCGTGCATGGTACGTTGTGTGTACAATGTGTGCAGCTGTACCAGAGGCAATTGGCAAAGCACTGCACTGGCACCCTTATCTATTAGAACTGTTATTGCTGTGACTGTGAGAGGCCCCCCCCGTCCATGCTGCTGACTTGGTGGAGTCACCCCCACACACACATGCGGTCATGTCAGCGGACTGAGGGCACAAGGATGCATGCCCCTTTCCACCCCTGCCTGACACCATCGCTATAGCCCAGTACACATATGGCAGGGCAACTGTTGAAAAGCCCTAGGATGTGGGAAAGCAGACATTCCCTGGATGCCTCCCTGGTGCGGGGAGTCGAGCTGTGATCCTTTTTCAGTTATGTTCCACTGCCTGTACACCCCGATCACCCATCTTGCATCCCTTTTGTCTGGCAGATAACATGGAGGAGTCTGAAAGACTGTGGGCCCACTGCTTCAGTGCAATGGAGATGCAGGTGTAGGCACAGGACTACAAGGCCAGAGAAGATGTCGTGTCCTGCTGCAAAAGCACCAATGCCCATGTTCAGAAGGCCTGGGACAAGGTCTCAGAGGAGGTGAATGCTGGATGGGACAGCTGTGCTGAAGTGGTGCAAAAGCACTTTTGGGACTTGAAGAGATGCACAAAGGAATCCATTGCAACAGAACACAATGTGCTGCATGCCACAGGTGGGGACCCATAGAAAACGACAGCCACACTGTCCCTGGATCCAGCAGAGGAGGCTATAGCATCCACTCTATGGCCCGTGGAGGTGACTGATAGCAGATATGCCAAGTAGGACCTACCCAGACATGTGAGTAACTGCCTGTGCGACGCCCTGAGGCCATATGTGTCGGTATCAGTGTCTAGTGGTGTGGGTGCATGATGATGCCAGGGCTAGGTAGCACATGGGGTGTGGGCAGCACTACTGTGTTCTCATCACCAAGTGTATGGCCATCTGTGTGCACGCCCACAACAGTGCCTCATGTTGTGATGCCCATGTGCCCTTGGGGCTGGTATGTGTACACCCTGGCGTGGTGGGGTTTACCTGATCAATTGGAGTGTGTGTGTGTGCACTGGTGCTGCATGTTTGTTCTATGGTGTTGGGGTGTGTGCTCACTGGTGCTGGTGTATGTAAACCAATGGTGGTGTGTGTACACAGTGGTGCTGGATGTATGCACACGTGTGTGTGTGTGTGCGCATTGATGATGAGGCATATGAACACTGGTGCTGTGTTGTGTCCCTCATAGTGGTGGCAAGTGTGTTCCTGGTGTGGGCATGTGCCTTTCCCTGCAGAGTATGAGCTCTGCACTGTACACAACACATTGGCGTGTCACACCATATGATGTGGCATGCATGATGCCTTGGCCTGTACACCACCTTGTTCGGTGGTGTGGTACTATATAATTCCCATGTCCTCTCCCTACAGAACACCCCATGGAGTCAGACACAGAGGAAGAGGGTACAGGATCATACTGGCATGTACAGTTCCTGCCACTCACCTGTCCACATCACCTGGAGGACAGCAGCGAGGAGCCATGGCAGTGGATGACAACAACGAAACCTGCACAGAGAGCTTGGAGCAGGAGGGTCTCACCCCCAGATCTGGACAGACTATTCGCCCACTGCCAGCACCTGCACCACTAGGGCAGTCTCCACTCGGCCCAGTGGACACAGGAATGCTGCTCATCTCTATTCCTGGCACAGCCATCACCATGCCACACCAGTACTCCACCACCACGACTAGCATCTTATCACCTCCCGCTGACACTGCATGTCCAGCCACTACAGTGCCCCCCCATTATGCTGCCAGTAGCACATCTACAGCCCTGCCTCCCCACAATGCTGCCATTGGCACACTCACAGCCCTTTTGCCCCACACCCATTGCGATGAGCCGCACATAGCCAGCCCACTGCACCCACCATGGGCCACCGCACCTCTCACAGTGCTGCCCCAGCCTGAACAATGACCATGGGTGCACTGAATAGTCTCTAGTGACAGTGGGGTGCAGTCAAGAACAGGCAGCTGCTGCGGTCTGCCACGGAGGTACAGAGTGCTGTACAGCAGGAGCTGACATGCCTCCACCACATGCTGCCTGAGGACGTGACATGCCTCCAACAGATACTGCAAGTGGACATGCAGCATGCCGAGCAGCGGGCAGAGGCATGACACACTGAGCTTGTAGTGGTCTTACAGTACCTGTGTGGAGCTGTGCTGAGGCTGCAGTCATGGTGTCAGGCAGTGCGAGGGCCAGCCATAACCCCAGCCTGTCTAGTGTGAGTAGTGCCACCCTACAACAGATACCTACTGTAGCTGCATGTCAGTTTCACATGGTGCCAGGACACAAACACTCAGTATGTCTGGGACTCCCAGGTTTTCACAGACATTGCGTACACCAGCTCATGACTTGAATTTCCCTGAGGTCCACCCCCACATCATACAGGGTGCTGTGCAGGCAGTCTGTCCATACCTGGGCAGTAGCCAGGAGCAGACATAGGAAGCACATGGCCACCCCCCACCACTAGGATGTCCCCAGTATCCCTGTTGTATCCCTGCAAAACCTCCAGCTGCCCTGTGTTGAGCCCAGGCTGTTCTTCCCTGGCATGGGTGGCTTAGTGTACAGTTCCCACTCTGCCTGACTGGCGGGTTTCCCTGTACAGCTCCCTGTTGCCCCCCCACATGATCTATGTTTGTGTGTCCCCATGTGCGACCCCCATGCATGGTGAGCCTGTTTTGACATGCACCCCACTTCTCTCCCCCAGCCAGGATGGCATTTATCTCTGTTGGCATCCCTTAGGACCACCTGCAACCATGGATGTCTGCTTGTTTGTATCCTACCTGTAGTCCACTTGCCGGTAGTATAGCATTTGTGTTAAGTCCACCATGTCACCCCTTGCCTAGCATACTGCACTGCTTTCATTGTTGCTGTTGTTGGTGCTGGTACCTGTTCTGTGTCATCATACATTATGTAACCAGTTTACAGTGTCCTGTGTGGTCTGTACTTATCTGCCATGTCCATAGACATCATGTGCTATTTGGGTTCTGTATGACAGGGCCCTTCTGGCCATTCTGGGATCATGCCTGCCGAGCTGCTCCAGTATCTCCAGGTCCTCTAGCTCCATATCTGAAGCAGACTGTAGTTCTATGGCTGGCATGCATGTCCCACAGTTCAGCACCATGTTGTGTAGTATACAACAGAAAAGGAATATAGTACAAGCCTTTTGATGGGCATACTGTAGGGTACCAATGGAAAGGATAAGGCACCAGAACTGCATCTTGAGCATGTCAAAGACATGACTGATGATTTTGCGTGTGGTGGTATATGCCGTATTGTAACTATCCTCTGCAATGAATGAGGACAGGTGTGAGGAGTCAGGGTCACAAGGGATAGGCACTGTCCCCTTTGAAGGTGAAAGCATAGGTTAATGTCACATAACAGCATAGACACATGGACAGTGATGACAAGCACCAACCGCTGGCCCATCCAGTCTGCCCATTGACCCTAGCATACCTGGGACCTATTGTCCATACATGGTGACACCACCACCATGTCTCATATGGGGGTGTGGCCTGTGGGGTATACTCACCAATGAGGTGGTCTCTAAGGATGTTCCTACTTTCAAACCTCTGGCACAGGATAGAGCTGTGCCATATGAAGGCATCCTGGGTGCTTCCGAGGTACTATGCCAGGACATTGATGATGCGCCCTGTTGCATCACACACCACTTGACAATTGATGGAGTGGTACCCTTTCCTATTGCGATAGGTGTCCACTCCATCATCAGTGGGGCCTGGATGGCAACATGGGTGCAATTAATGGCACCAAGTACAGCTGGTAGGTGCGCAACTCGATGGGACTGCTACATAGTTGCTGTTCACTCCATCGGGGTGCTAGGGAATGCAGTAAACTCACCAGCATGGTCCAGAGAGCATCAAGGAATTGTCCCAACAGGCATGAGGTGGTGAACTGAGAGATACTGGGCGTGTCTCTCATCAGTGTCTGGAATGTTCCTATGGCCAGGAAACACACTGTAGCAATTACCTTGAGCTCAGTGGACAATGCATGGCTGCAGTGGGTGTCTGACCAGAGCTGATCATGCAGGCATTCACACAGCTGCATGGGCATGGGCCTGTTGAGCC
Organism: Neoceratodus forsteri; assembly: GCA_016271365.2. Lineage (NCBI taxonomy): Eukaryota > Metazoa > Chordata > Ceratodontiformes > Ceratodontidae > Neoceratodus > Neoceratodus forsteri. Next base: position 92,413,747 of record CM028132.1, on the reverse strand, counting down.
TGTACCGGCCCATGTGCTGGTTGTCATTGAGGACTTCATATGTGACTCATGCCCTGTTACTGTCTGCGTGCAGCATAGCACCTCTGGGCCTACATATGGGCCCAGGATGTACATCTGTCTTCTCCTATTATACAGTCAGCTGCAGCATGTACACAGTGTGTGCTCCCCTGAATGCCATCTTGCGGTGTTGCCTGTAATGTTGCTGCCTGCCTCTAGGCTTTGCCTTTGCCTGGGTTTAAATTGGCCTTTCTATATGTGCCATTGCACAGCGCCAACATTGCTGCGCTGGTTTGCATGGTCCCACCCCCGATTTTGCACATTGCATACATTTTCTTTGTGAGTGCACACTAGTGGTTTTAGCACATGCTGCACACCCTTTTGAATATCGGATTTTTTGTGCAATTTCCACACCAACCAGGCACAATCAGTTTGCGCAGCTCTCTAAGTTTTGAATATCTGACCCCAGATATTCATTAGGACTTCAAAATTTATAACTTTAAAAGTTAAAGTCTATGCCAGACGATACAAAATTAAGCATGTTGGAGAAAGGGGGAGCTGGGGGAATCAGCCCAATGCCACCTTGCTGTTCCGTCCCCTGGGAGGTGGAGTAGCAATATGGTCACCCTGAAAATGTTATGTGAAATTGGCCAAAAATGGCCAAGTTCTGAGTAAAAGTATAAATAAATGGGAAGAAGACTAATTCCAGTCCATTTAGTACTTAGTTCCCCACATTTTTTTAAAGCGATTTTGTCAGGTTTGCCATAGCAAATTGGAGTAGTAACCTGTAGGAGTTGTGATTCAATATCCTACCATTCAAACTGCTGAAAAGTGCGTGCTATTTTCTATGAAAAAATGCTTTTGTTTCAGTGCTCTGTTTCATTTACATAACCTGCCCCTTCTTATTCTTAGTGCTGCAACCCCCAACCGTGATATCATGCAAGGGAAACAAAGTTTTTAAGCACTGGTTTGAAACAGAGACCTCTGTTGATCAGTCTTGGTATTGCAGACATCTGTACTACCGAAATAGGGGACTGCATCTCTCAGTAAAGAAATCATGTTAGCTAGATACTGTATGCTCAGTGCCTTGTTTTGAAAATAAACATATGAGAGCTTTTATTGTTGAAGCCACTACAGTAATATGAGACTGCACTTCACAGTAAGGAAAAATGAAAAACAACTACTTATTGTACCCACAATGCCTTGCTACACATGTCCTCATATTAGGTGCTATACTGCAGTCACCACTACCAAAACAAGGGACTGGAACTCTCAGTAACTAACATGTACATCACCTTTATAATTTATCTAGAATTCCTTGGTGCTGTATGTAAAATATTGATAGTTCCCTTGCATGACATCATTCTGCGGGTGTAGCTACACACATAAAACTGGTAGACAAAGTGCTGATAAAATAACATAAAATGACTAACAGATTTTAGTGCAAAACAAATTGCAGCTTCAACCTCTGAAACACGGGCGGCAGTGTCATACTACATGAAAAAGGCATCTGTGAAACTTGATAAAATCACTTGAAATTTTTCAGTTAGAGCAGCACATCAATGGACATTGAAGAATCACACTAGGAAACAGATACCAGCTGGACCAGGAAGATCGTGATGAGGGATATCAAATACATGAGTGCTGTTTTTTTTGTTTGTTTGTTTTTATTAAACTCTAGGATTACAAATACCTTTGAGTGGGAACTGCTCATTTACAAAGGTTCCACATCAAAGGATGTAGGGTAACATACCTACAAAGGTCAACAATGGTTACAGTCTTAAAAACGCAAAGATGTCTAAGCATTTATTATACAGCCAAAAATGGAGAGAGACAACATAAGAAAGCTTCAGACAAGTTTCAGGGTGAACAGTGTCACACGTGGACAGCTGGTTCTGATCCCTGTATCATTTTATGTAGATATAAAAAAATGTGTGATGGACTGTGTCAAGAGAAAATGCTGTCTTGCTGGGACTGACACATCAACCCCCCAAGGCATAAGTTCAAAGGACAGGAGGTAGCTTAAACTACAGATATCTGAGGTGCAATTATCTTGTTAGTTTGCTTTGAAGGCAGGAACCAAGATATCCATTTTTATAATGCCCTCAGGGAGATCCTTTGATGTGCACTGGGCATCCTGAGAAAAGGGATACAGGCCAGTGTTATGAATAACCACCCAGGAAGCCAGCTCATTTCATCAAATAGACCTTTGATGTCTGGGGATACCAGGTCCCAGACTAAATTAAGTAGTCCAATATACATTTGCTTTGAATATACAGTGACTTACATCCAAGAGACATTTGATGTCTAGGATAAAGCAGATCACAGCCTGGTTTGGACCAGTCACATAAAGAGAGGCAATTCCTTATGTCATCTATTATTCTTTTAAAATATCTTAGTAGGACAGCCTGTGTTATAAAATATTCATTTTTATACACCAAGGCAGCATTAGGTGACCTCAGAGAGAAGGCCGGCTCAGGACTGTTTTTAAACCTACTGAGCAAACCTTAGAAGACACATACAAATATTCATATTTCTGACTCGGAGAGGAGTAACATCAAAGCACTGAAAGATTAAGAAGTAAGGACCTTAGACAAGACTAGTTTGAGTGTTATTATTTGTAGGAATCTGCACTTTTAAACCTGTTTGTTTTAAGGCTGTATGTGTTGGGATATTTTGTTCTGTAATTTTACTGTTTTCATATTTTACCTATTTTAAAGTAAAGATATATATTTTAAAATGGAAACTGCCTGGTGTGCCTTGAAATTTCTTTTTATATAAGTGAAGCTTTGAAGGTTATAGTTGACACTGTGTATGAGCTTATTGTGATACCAAACTGGGAAATAGATGGAGTTCTCTAGGTCTTGCATAGAATTCTGAGGGTTCATTTTGTAATACCTGATTAGGTGCTCATAGGCAAAGATATCTGGCCTCCCGAAGACAGAATTATCTGAGCCTGATAATTGAGTACGCTAACAATAGGTTATCAGTTTGAATCCTTCCAAAACTTGAGACTAAGCTGACTCAAACCCACAAAACAGACAAAAGGGTTACCTTGTACTGTTCACTGTTCGTAATTCTACACTCAGAGGTTGGCACTTTGGGAGTAGAGGGCTGACGTGCTGAGTAAATCTGTGACGGATTGGTTGGCAGCGGTGGCATAAAAAATTTAGTGGTATAAGCTTCATTGTTCAGTGTGTCAGCTTGAGACCGTTCAGCTCACTTGAAAAAAAGAAAGGCAGTGTTTTATTTCAAAAGGAAACAGAACTATATTCCTTGGCTTACAGTCAAGTTCCTACCCATTTTTTTTTCTAAAGTGCAAGTCAGATTAGCAGTAGTCAGGAAAGATGGCTTCCAACTACAGCAGGCACACTGTAGAATACTTAAAACAGTTGTGCGAGGACAGAGGAGTCCAGTTCGAGGTGACAGCCAAAAAGCAGAACCTCATAGAGGCCCTGATGGTAGCAGATACCCAGAGCAACAAGTCGCAGACCGTGATTAAAAGGGACCAAACCTCAAGTGTGGAAGGGCTAGCAGCCAGTGAAGGGTCCAGAGCCGATGAGGAGGACAGCAGGGCCACTGTCAGTGAAGGGCCACAGCAGCAGAGGAAGGTCACCAGTATCCTGAATCCAGAGGTACTAGGGCAGCAAATTGAGTTGCGCAGGATGGAATTGGAGGCAGAGCGACAACAGAGGGAGGCAGACCACGATGAGTGTGAGCACCAGCGAGCTGCAGAGGTGAAAAGGGAGCTAGAGAGCCGAGAGGCAGAGCAAGAATGTAGGGAGGCAGTGCGAGAACAGTGAGCTGCAGAGGAGATGAGAGAGGAGCGCCAGTGGCAACACGAACTGGAGAAGCTATGACTCTGACCAGCAGCACCAGAGCAGTTAAGTGGCTTGGGTTTAACTGGGACTGCAGGACTGGGTTACAAATTGAACTCCAAATTAATAGTCGAATTTAAGGAGGGGGAGGACATGGATGCCTTTTCAAACTCTTTTGAAAAAGTTTGTATTCAGGCTAAAATTCCTAGAGAATCCTGGAGCTTCCAGCTATCCCCACTACTTACCGGGAAAGCTCGGGATGCATTGGGTCAAATGGACAATGAGAACAGTGACAATTACAGCAAGTTAAAAGCTGCACTGTTAAAAAAGTTTGAATTAACTGCTGAATCATACAGAGCTAAATTCAGTAAGCTCAGGAGAGGCCCGGATATGAGCTACGAGGAGCTAGCCATGAAACAACGTCAGTTTTTAAAATGTTGGTGGCAAGGAACTGAGGCAAACTCTGTTGATGAAATTGAAAATGTGATTTTATTAGAACAGTTTTATTGGGCTTGCCCAGCAGAGAGGTGTTTGAACGTCTCAGACAAGTCATTCTCAAGCTTCAACCAGAAAAGTGTTGTTTTGCACAGCATCAAATTCATTACCTGGGACATGTGGTTAGTTCTCAAGGCATCTCCAAAGATCCAGACAAACTCTCAGCAGTCAAAGACTATCCAGAGCCTAACAATCTCAGAGACATTCGAGCTTTCCTGGGCTTGTCTGGCTACTACCGGAAGTTCATTTGCAACTACACCAAGATTGCAGCTGTACTGTACACCCTCACCAAAAAGGGATGTGACTATATTTGGACTTCTGAATGTAAAGAGGCCTTTGACATCTTAAAACAAAACCTAATCTCTTCTCCAGTATTGGCCTACCCAAGGTTCGACCAACTATTCAAGCTCTACTCAGATGTTAGTTCCTTTGCAGTGGGTGCTGTGCTCTGTCAAATTCAAGATGGAACAGAACGAGCTGTCTCCTATGCTGGGCACTCTCTTTCTTCAGCTGAGCAGAACTATGGCATCACAGAGAAAGAATGTCTAGCTATGGTATTTGCCATGAAGAAATTTGACTGCTACTTTCGCTACTCCTTCTTTACAGCTATCGTTGATCACTCTGCCCTCAGATGGTTATTTGAAATGAAGGAGCCAGTAGGCAAGTTCACCTGATGGATCACCATGCTGCAATCCTGCAACTTTGAAATTCAATACAGACCAGGTCGAGTTCACTCAAATGCTGATGGTGTAAGCCGGAGACGATATCGCTCTGCATCCTCTTCAACAGATGAAGAATCCTGCTTACAAGCTCTTCCCTTCCATGCCACAGATGTGCTTCCTGTGGACACTCCTACAGCACCTCAAGTTGCTTTGCTGCTCTCTACTGCTTCTACAGAGAGACACATAAATCCTCAGCTACTGCAAGCAGCCAAAGAGCTTCTCATCTCCTCTACGTCCGATGTGTCCCTGGCAACTGTTAAAACGCAACAAAGAAGTGACACTCAATTTACAGACATAATCTCCTACTTAGAGTCTGGAGCCTTGCTGCACCAAAAGAAACAATGACAAGATGTACTTTTCCTTGCTTCGCAGTACTTCCTCAATGACGGTGTGCTCTTTCACATTTGGACCAAGGAAGGCAAGGGTCATCGCACGGATAGAACTCACGTACAGCTAGTTGTGCCAGCCTCTCTCATCCCTCAAGTTCTTCTCTTCACGCATGCCTCTCCACTTTCTGGAGGTTATATGGGGAATACACAGAACTCTGGAAAAGACAAGGCTTCACTTCTGGCCACACATGAACAGAGACATTGTCCAGTTCATAAAATCCTGCCAGCCCTGCTCCCAGAGAAAGCCTTCTGCCAAACCAACAAAGGCACACATCATCCCTATGCCTGTAGCCACTGAACCATTCCAAAGAGTCAGCACTAACATTCATGGGCCCTTACCAACGTGCTCTGACTCTGGTAACAAATACATCCTTGTCTTTGTGGACTACCTGACAAAGTATTTGGAACTCATCCCCCTAAGAGACATTAAGGCCTCCACTATGGCAAGTGCTTTTCTCACTACAGTCATTTGTCATCACGGTACCCCATCATACCTACATTCAGACAGAGGCACTAACTACCTGTCCACTATTGTCCGAGAAACTTGCAAACTTCTCAACATAAAAGACACATACCACAAGTTACCATCCACAATGCAACAGACAGAGTGAAAGAATGATGTCTACCATTCTCAGCACACTTTCCAAGTATCTGGATGAGACTCACGACACCTGGGACCGGTTTGTTCCCCTTGTGCAGTTTGCATACAGTACCAGCCCTTGTGTCGATAGCACCGAATACACCCCCCTTCTTCTTAGTCCATGGACATCACCCAAGAACTCCACTGGACAGGGATCGCTCGAGGTTCCTAAGTCAGCTTCTTCTTTCATCATCCCTCTTCTGGAACAGCTGGAACTTGCCCGACTAGTTGCAATCACCACGTTGTGCCAGTGAAAATCGGCAATGAAGAAAATGTCTGCAGCCAAGGCACATGAACCTTCATTCTCTGTTGGGGACATTGTCTATTTGTACCATCCTGTTCTTGTTCTGAGCGCCACCAAGAAACTGCTTTGCCCCTGGAGTGGTCCATTCTACATTGTAGAAAAGCTTCCTCTGGTCCACGTTCATCTGCGATGCAAGTCAGATGGCAAGCTGGTACACAACAAAGTCCATATAAATCGATTAAAGCATGGGTACCTGAATAACAACCTTCCAGATGACCCCAGTCCTCCCACAAATGAAGCTGCCCTTGAGCCTGCCATCCTCTCTGAAGCTGAGATTCCCCCAGATAACTTGCAACCAGTTCCTACAGATCTTCCCACTCCTGACATTCTCCAGCCAGATTCTGTTTTTCCAGATGATTTGCCCGGGACTTCCTCTTCTTCTCAATCATCTTCTTCCTCTTCCTCTTCCTTCTCCTTCTCAGAACTCTCTTCCACACACCCCAGTGTACCAGATCGAGAAGATCTTAAGGAAGAAGTTTGTCAATGGATCCTGAACTTACAGAGTAAAGTGGTGTGGATTCGATAGGGGGCAGAACTCCTGGGTCGCTTTTAACAACCTGACCCTCTTCTGTCAGGAACTAGTGCAATCCACGCATGCCTCCATTCCTACTGACCGCAAAAGTTGATGGAGGTCTTGAACTTTTGTTACCGGACTTAGTGAAATGCGTCAGGACTAATTCATTTTCTGATTTTCATTGTTGCAGTAAATATCTCATTGTACCTGTCTCTTATGCACCTGTTGCCATGGTACTATTTACCTGCACTAATGCTTTTTCACCTTAGGAATGTCTTACCTGCATTAACGCTTTTTTCCCCATTAGGAATGTTTCTTTACATGGACAGTCCACCTGTTGTTTATGCAACTGTTATTAAAGTGTGAACCTGCATTCTGGGTATCCTCCTGCTGCTACCCTTCCCGCTCCTCCCTTTTCCTTCCCCCACACCTTAGCACTTGTGGCATGACCAAGTCTCAAATACTATTGTGTTTCCCTCCTCTCTGGTGCTACTCTGACTGGTCCCCAGTGTAGTTCAGGTCCCCCCCCCAACAGAGTACTGTTCTGTTTTGTGAAATCTAATGCCTTGTAATGCATGTAAATGGGTTTTTTTTTGCCTTTAGAATGTACTTAAGAATATTTCTTAGAAACTGTTTATAGATTTATTGCTTGTTCAAGTGGTGCTCACATCCACTGTTCCAGTGGTGATGTGAAGCACACATTAAAGCGTGGGGCTTAATGTTAAGCTGCCGCCCCTTTAAGAGCACTTAGAACCTGCATGTATCTAATTGTTGCACTGCCTTACAGTGCCATGTAAGCCTGCCAGTCAGAGTATTAGTCAGTCTGGGGCTAGACCTCACGAAGAGAACAACTGCAGTACAGCAAATAAACCTTATGCGTCCATCTAGTCATTCGCATGGTCCATATGGGGTCCTCACCAGCAGCTCCTGCAGCAACCGAAGGGTCTGGCAGACGACAGAGAAGGTAAGGGGTCTTTTAGTGGTGGACCATACAAAAAAATGCCACAATATCTTGTCATTTGTTTTGTCCATATCTAGTGTTCTATAAAATAAAATTCCCAGCTAAGGTACTTTCTATCCTGTCTTGTAATTCGTACCCACACAATCTCTGTATTATTGTTTAATGTCTGTGTTTGGTTTAGTTCTTCTGCATTAATGCTGCTTTTAATGTAGACAGCAATGTCACCTCATTTTTTCCCATTGACTCTATCCCTGAGATAGGGCTTGTACCCATCTATGTCCTTAGTCCATATATCTCCTGCTACCCACTGTTTTCTGTTATCTCTACTATACTGAAGATTTCTGTTAAGAGAAGTGCTTTCAAGTGATCTAATTTATTGTTTAAGGTCTGTGCACTGATGGTTATGCACTGTAAATGTGTTGTCCTTTTTAAATTTTTTTTTCTCTTGTTCTTAGTGCCAAATCTCTTGCCATGCAGATTACTACCTGCACCATACTCGACACTGATTTCAGTCTCTGAGGGTGTTGTTCCAGACCATGAGTGCTTCATTTGTCCCCCTTCTGTAAGTTTAAAGCTCTCTCTATTCCTCTGAGGAGCCTACTCCCAAGTATTCTGGGGCCTTTTCTATTTAAATGGAGGCCATCCTTTCCATATATTCGTATGCTTACCGGTAAGTAACCTCTTTTTCTAACTACCTGGATTCAGTTCACTAGCCATATACAGTAACCCCTTGATATAGCGAACCTCTCTATAATGAATGCTCGGGTATAACGAATAGGGACGGTGGCATGGGATGTTATCTGCTGCTGTACTCAGTGCTGTTCTGGCCAGGCAGAGATTTCGACAAATATAGCAAAATGTTAGCAAATATTCCTTTCTGCCATAATGAAGTTCTGTAAACCAACAGAAGCAGGCAACCCTTCAGTCTACTGCCGCCTCTGTCTGCCATGTGTTGCAGTCTCTCACGTAGCTGTCACAGTGAGAAGTTTAATCGTGGAGACCGAATATGAGCGCTACTGTCGGAATTTCAAGGTGCAGAGAACCAACCCTTTCACTTAATTTCCAACACCCCTCCCAGCTAAATACAGTACTGTATGATAAATGAATTGCCTTACAGAAAGAGAGCCTTTCAGTAATGCAGTCTTTCCCATAGCTGTTATGTGGTGAGTTCAATCCCAGAGACCACGAGGGACCAAATCATAGCACCGCTGTCAGAACATCAATACACAGAGAGACCACCCTTTCATTTAATTTCCTGACACACATCCTGGTGGCTGATTTGGAGGGGAGATGTTGACCAGAGCAAGGGGGAGATCGAGCAACATATTGGGGGGGGTGGGGGCAAGAACTAGCACTAGCAGACAGTGCTGATACAGTAGTACAGTCACTTGCTTTGATGAATGAGGAGTTATAACGAACAGCAGGCATGGCTCCCAAACCATTCGTTATAGCAAGGGGTTACTGTATAGGCAGATGCCAGCAGTCCTCAAAGAGTAGGGGGCACACCCCAAGATAGGTGAAAAAAAGACTGGAGGACTGACATTCTAAAAATCACAATGACAACTGAGCATATCTGATACTATGGTCAGATATGAACCTGTGTGCACTGGATTAGATAGCCCTGCAGTTTTCCTTAAATCAGAATGTACCTGGCAGCAACAACAGAGGCAGCAGTATGTCTAATACAGTGAGACTTCAACCCTTTGGGTAGTTCCTTCCCAGCCAACCTGTAACACAGTTCGATGTAGTAGATTATTCTTTATCCAGTTGTCTGCTTATCTACTGGTCTGCCTAGAGTGGCTTCAGCATACATAAGGAACAGCTGGAGAGCCTCACCAGGAACCTCGCTGTACACTACCCCTAAAATACAGTAGTGCTCAGTGCATGTACAGTGAGTAGTGTGCCCTCTCAGCATCTGAAGCATGCAGCTTGGGAAAGAAAATGGGAACATAAATGACCTGGGTAAGGTGAATCTCCAGGACCACCTTTGGTAGAAACTTTACATGTGGGTGAAGAACAACCTTGTCCTTGTAGAAATACAGATATGGAGAATCCACAGACAGTGAATGAAGTTTACTTAACCATCTGGCAGAAGTGATTGTGACCAAAAATGTAGTTTTTCATAACAGGTGTGACATCTCACAAATGTCCATGGACTTGAACAGTTTACCCACCACTTTTTCTAGCACTAGCAGTAGGTCACAGTAGTGGAGGTTCTCATACCAAAGGAGACAAGTGATCCAGGCCTTTGAAAAAGCACCCAGTCTCTTTCCCCTGGGAAACCATTGGCACACCAACCTGCACCAAGCTTGTTGACATGGTGATTATGTGCACCTTAAGGGATAACACTCATGACCCCAGTTGAGACAGGGACCAGAGGCAGTTGAGGATGTATGTCACTTGGCAGAAGAGGAGCTCTACCTCCTGTACCACAAACTAATGTAAAAATATCATCCACTTGACTGAATAAGTTTTAGTAGTTGACTTCTTCCAGGATGCCTCCAGAACATGAAAGACATCTTCCAAAAGGCCCAAGGTCTGGAACTCTAGCTACTCAGGAACCAGCCAGACAGATGCGTGGAGTGCAGTCTGGATGCCTGATTGTCCTCACTGACCTTGTCAGCAGATTCAAGTGCAGAGGAATCTGCCACAGGGGCCTGTTGCCTGTGCTGAGAAGATCCTAATATCAGAACTGCCTTAGCCAGTCTAGAGCTATCCAAAACAGGTTTACTTTGTGCCTGCATGCCTTGGGAACCACTTTGTGGATGAAGGGGAATGGAGGAGAGGCATGCAGAAATCCCAGTGTCCAGGGCAGGGAAATGGCATCCACTATCACCATTCCTGTATGAAGAGGATGGGCATAGAACAGCCTCAGTTTTCTGTTCTTGCAGGAGGAAAACAGGTCCACCAGAGGTGAACCCTACTGGCCAAACAGTTTGTCACCACATCCTGGTGCAAGGGCCACATTTGCAACATTTCTCCCACCTGATGGAGAGTGTTTGCCAGGTGGTTATCATCCCCCACAAGGTGGACCACAAGCAGGTTTACCACCAGAATCTGTACTTGGAACCAGGTGTGGAGTGACTCCTGATACAGGGAAAAGGAATGTGTCCCACCTTGCTTGTTCAGGTAGAATAACTTAGTTGTGTTGTTGGTATTGACCTGCACAACCTGACCCCTTATCAGCAGAGGAAACTGTCAGAACCAGGCACATTGCCCAGAGTTCCAGCAGGTTAATGTGCTGTTGGGACTTGCTTGGGAAACGGAACTTGTGGAATCTACAGTCTAGCAGAGGAGCACCCTACCGACATTGCATCTGTCATCAACATGGGGAATGGCTCAGTCCAGGCAAAGGAATTTCCCTCTGAGAGGTTCTGAGGACACATCCACCACTGAATGGTGTCCCACATTAGCTGATTTACGCAAACCAGCTGGTTCAGGTGTTTGTGTTACTGGGACCACTGGTAACCCAGTTACCATTGAATGGGGCATATGGCACCAGCAGGCCCAATAGATCACAGTTGTTATAGATGCCATGAACCCCGACAGCTGGAGAAAATCATGGGCTGGGTGCAGTCACCCAACCAGAAATGAGCGGGCATAGGAGATAAGATCCCCAACTTGGGCTGAGGGTAAGTAAGCCCTGGCTTGGAAGGAGTCTAGTTCCACTCCAGTGAACAGAATCACCAGGTTCTGCACCAATTCTGACTTGGCCAGATTGCCCATCAGGCCTAGATCCCTAAACATCTGGACCGCCATAACCCTGGACCATTCCACAACCTCTGTGGTACTGTCTGTGATGAACCAGCCATCAGGATATAGGAATACTTTGCACCTTGCACTATTACTGACAGGTACATGATGAACATCCTGGGTGCTGATGATAGGTCGAAGGACATTGCACTGAACTGGTACGTAATGCCTTCCACCCTAAAGTGGAGGAATTGCCAGTGGGATGGATGGATCAGGATGTGAAAATATGCATCCTGGAGGTCCAGGGAGCATAACCAGGGCTAGGGCTCAAGATGGTATTATATGGTTGAAGGTGTTCTTATGGAACTTCTGCCTCTGCACAAATATATATATATTTTTTTTAATATTTGTGTTTTTCCGCCTTGCTGTGGCGTTCCCAGCATGGGACATCCAGCTGCCAGCTCTGCCTGCCCGGAGAGCTGGTGGCTCTAACCACACCCAGCAGAGTCCGGAATGGCCATCTTGCCATCCTGCTGGAGGGCCCCCCAATGCCTCTTTTAGCCAGGACAGCCCTGGAATCCTCCCAAAGGGATTTCTCACAAGTCCTCCAGGCAGTGCAGAGCACAACCATCAGGCTGCACGGTCACACCCAGCCCATTTTCCTCTTCTTTAGTCCCTCTTGGGAGCACAGACGTGCAATGATGTTCAGGCATGACATGCCAACGTCCGTTGTACTCCCCCACTTGCACCGATGCTAGTAGTACCTCTGAGCATCCCCAGAGGTCACTACAGCCCGGTGAGTGTCCCCGACCCACCCCAGGATTAGGAGAGCAGTCCATGGATGCTTGATCCTAGTCCTCCCCTGCTGACCCCCAATGACCCGGGCTCGTTCCCGAACCTGGGTCACTCACATGGTGTGAGGTGTGGCATCCAGGGCCTCAACCCTCAGCACCACCGGGCCGGGGACCTCTGCACAAATATTTTCAGTATACATGGGTCTAAAATGTGGCACCAGACCCCTACGCATTTCAGTACTAAAAAGTAATGAGTCATGAACCTGCTGTGAGGCTAGGGCATCCAGGACAGCTTTGAAGGTAATGTTCTGTAAGAGCTGAGTGACCTCACTCTGCTTTGTGGCTATAGTGTCCTAGGGCACCGTCAACTGAAATGGCATGCTGAGTTGACAAGGAGGAAAAGTCTCAAACTTTAGAGACAAGCCCAACCCCAGAACTTTCAGGACTCACTTGTCCAAGGTGAAGGCAAATGACTATGGTAGGAAATGGTACAGTTGATCTGACAGGCAGCTGCAGCAGAGTGCATGCCAGCAGGGGAAGGGCTTCCCACAATCTATCATTTCTTACTCTCGGAAGGGGCTCTGGATGACTAGCCACCTGAAGCACCACTGCCTCCCCTTTATTCTGACTTTGGTTGCCGGATGTGTTGGGCTGAGCGAGATATGAATGTTGATTCTGCTGCTGCTTATACTGGTATCCAGATTCACAAAAAGTACTTTAAAAGCAGCCCTGTTGCTTGGACTTTGATGGCTGCTTAGCCTGCTGGGCAGATGTCATAGAGTCCAAGGTAATGTTGGACTTCTCAGTGCAGGTAAGATGTTCCTCCACCCTGCGGCCAAAAAGGTTGGTGCCAGGACTGGCCCATGGCACTGAGGGTTGAGGCACTGGATGCCACACCTTGTGTCACGCTGGCGACCCAGGTTCAGATGTGAGCCTGGGCCACCAGTGGTTGGCAGTGGAGGGATAGGATCGAGCATCCGGCGGACTGCTCTCCTATCCCGGGGAAGGATCTAGGGAACCACCGCTCTGTAGTGGCCCTGGTGATGACTGGGGGCACTATCAGAGCGATGGCAGCAAGAAGGGCAGAGTGGGCAGATGGCGTATGTTGTGCCTCAATATTATCGACGCTCCACTCTGCAAGGATCAAAAATCAAGCGGAAACATGGCGGAGTGATGAATTCAGCGGCCGATGGCCATGCTTAGTGGTTCTCCGGTTCCCAAGAGGATCCTGCCACAGAGTGCGTGGACGACAATGGCTGGCTCTCTGGGGTGCCATAATGGGCCGGGGGTGCGTGCCAGTGGCCGGAATCGCGGGATCTGCGCGTCTAGGAGGAGGAGTATAAAGAAATATAAAAAAAAAAAAGGTTGGTGCCCAAAAAGGTGTCTGCCAATTTGTGCCGAGTCTCCAGAGTAAATGGGGAAACATACATCCAGGCCTTCCTGAGCACAGGCAGCATCACTGCCAATGCACAGCTGGAAGAATTGACCGAGTCCAGAGCCATCTGTAACTAGTGCATTGAGAGTGGCAGCCCCAAATCATGAAGCACCCATGCTTCATGCTGGATATCTATTGGTAGCAGAGGGACCATGTCCCTGAGCTGGTCAAAAGGCTTGTGGCTGAACCTGGTCCTTGAAGCTGCATAACTGGTTTGCTGGACCCCCAAGGGATGCAGCTATGTGCAATTTATGGACAAGAAAGTCTTGCTTTTTGGACTCCTTGTCTGGCAGGTTGTGAGACTCACCTTGAACATCAGACTTGTGGAAGACTGCATGAGACACAAGGTTCTCCAAGGAGGGGTGGTCTGAAAACCCAGACAGCTCTCCCACAGGAACTGCATACTTGCAGTCTATCAAGCAAGAAGGCATTTGGCATGAGTCTAGGTGCTGCCTAAAACTGCACACAGGACCCAAAAATGTCCATCAAGGGGTAAGATTCCTGTTTCTGGAGCTCCTCTAATGTCTTTTAATGTCTTTATAAGTGACATTGCAGAGGAACTGGAAGGAAAAGTATGTCTCTTTGCAGATGACACAAAGATCTGCAACAGGGTTGATACACAGGATGGAGTGGAAAGGATGAGAAGGGACTTGGCAAGGTTGGAGGAATGGTCAAATGTATGGCAGCTCAGATTTAATGCAAAGAAGTGCAAGATAATGCACATGGGAAACAAAAACCAAGGGGAAGCATACACAGTGGGGGGTGAGATACTGACAACAGTAAAAATAGAAAGGGACCTGGGGGTAATTATATCAGATGACCTAAAGGTGGGCAAGCAATGTGAGAAGGCAGTAAGGAAGGCTGGAGGGATACTGGGATGCATAGGAAGAGGCATCAATAGTAGAAAACAGGAAGTTGTTATCCCTCTGTACAGACAGTTGGTGAGACCCCATCTGGAGTACTGTGTGCAGTTCTGGAGACCCCATCTCTGCAAAGACATAGACAGAGTGGAGGCTGTCCAGAGGAGGGCAACCAAAATGGTGCAGGGTCTGCACCAGAAGACATACGAAGAAAGACTAAAGGAGCTTAACATGTATAATCTTGAGGAAAGAAGGGAGAGAGGGGACATGATAGAAATTTTCAAGTACCTCAAGGGGATTAACAAAATTCCAAGAGGGTAGCATCTTCGAGAAAAAGAGATGTACAAGAACAAGGGGGCACAATTTGAAGATAGAGGGGGGACGGCTCAGGGGTAATGTGAGGAAGTATTTTTCACTGAGAGGGTTGTGGATGCATGGAACAGCCTCCCTGAGGAGGTCGTGGAGTCAAGAACAGTGGGGGACTTCAAGAATACATGGGACAGGCATAAGGCAGTCCTAAGGGTGGGTAAGAGGAAGTAAGCTGTTGATTAACTAGGATCTGCAGCTTATCTGTTAGGTAGGAAAATGGGCAGACTAGGTGGGCCAAGCGGTCCTTATCTGCCGTCAAATTCTATGTTTCTCTAGAGGAATGTCGTAGGATACAGACATATACTACAGGAGCACCACAAAGGAGATTGAGTCTCCTGGTGTGGAGTGGCTATCTGAGGAGTCAACATTTATGCAGCTATGGAAAGATGTGATCAACAAGTCCTCCAAATTCGAGTCATAGGATAGAGGCTCAGGAGTATGGACCACCCAGTTTGACGGGGTGACAAGCATGGAAAGAAGCTTGGGTAGCCTGGACTTAGGCTTAGAGTCCTTTTTTGGAGCACCCTCCTCCAGCTGCACAGGGGTGGGTTCCACAAGAATAGGCTACTGCGGTATTGCTGGAATCATCAGGGGAGTAACGGCTGGACACTGTACTACTGGCATCATTGAAAGAGGCATCCAAGAAGGGGTCAAAGTGGCTGGTAACATTGGTCCACCACAACCCTGGCCCATAGCTCCAAAGGTCCAGTGTTGTCACACTGCCTCTTCATTCTGTGGTGCAGTTGATGTTGTTGATGCCTGCCAAAGGAATAAGACAAGCCAGATGAGAACCACACAGCATGATGATTGTGGCATCAGCCTAAGAGATTGAGACCTCAACCGGGGCCTCAGTATCGATCTCAGTCATCAGTCTGAAGGTCAATTAAGGCCCAGTGGTGGAGGAGCAGTGTACTTCACATGTCTGGGTTCCTGGACCACCTTAGGATAGACAGGAGTTGGTACTGGTGTAAAGACAACTATTGGAGGTTGCATGGGATGGGCTTGATGAGATACTCAGTCTTCCTTGGCTCCTCTCCCAGAGGAGGCGCCAGCAGTCGGGGCATCCTGGTGAGGTATGAAGCCTTTTCTCCATCTGATTCTGGGGCAGCCTGGTCAATAATGACCTTGGCTAGGTCACTGACCATAGTTGGCTCAGTTATCAACTCCTTTGGGGGTACCACTGGAGTTTTAACCAGTTCCTTGACTGGAATGCTATCAACAAATGTTGGGTACTCCGGGAACCCAGCAATAAAGAAGATTGGAAACATTTCTCATTCCACAATTGATGGATCTTGTTATTTTGTAACATGGGACTATAAATTAAAGTCTGTATTGAAAGAAATAGCTTGGGAAACTCCAGATGTTCCTGAAATCGTATCCTTTCCATGGGTGATCCCACCTGAACTAAGGTCAGGGACAACAAAGCCCCCATGGTCTCCTCCATGGACTGAAGTTGTGCTGATGAACACATGGCCATGGGGGCCTTCTTCCTGAGGCCTACCTTGGAGGAAGCATGCCCTGTGCTCACTGATAGATGAAGGATGTGTCATCTGACAACATGGGCAGTTTTCCACATCGTGCTGGGCACCTGGCAATAGATGCAAGCACAGTATCATGTCCACCTGAGGCAGATATTTTCTGTCTGTATTGAATGCACTGTTTGAAACTTCTTCCATTCCATGCTGAGGACCATCAGCAGAGTAGTAACTGTAAGATGAGGTGCATACAATCAGTTAAAAACAGAGCAAAATCAAGAAATAGCAAATAACATGTATCGACTTTTAGAATCGTCTTGCACTACACAAAACTGTGAAGAAGTAGACCTGTCTTTTCCAGTGGAAGGAAAGATCTTCCAAAAATCAATCTTCTTCATTGATTCCCACTTATGGGTCTGGACTCGAGGCACTAAGACCCTGTAGGAGCAACACTTTGGCCAGGTGGCTGGCAACAGCTACTGGGCATGTTGCCCGCACACCACCACCACCACATAGTGCTGCATGCTGGTCAATAACTGTTATTGGCTCCCATACCAACCTCAGTTCTGTTCTTCTCATCATCAAGAGCACACCATGGAAGTGTTCCTCAGTTTGCATCATTGCTGCTGAAGTCTTTTCTCGCTGTCTCACAGTGTATTTTCAGCATTTACAGTGTCAGCTCTATGTATTTCTTTTTTTGCACTATGCCTAAAGCAAAATCCAAAGGGGCTGTTTTGAAGAAGAAAGTCTAGAAGCCTCCCATTATGTGTCAGTGCCCCTGTTGGAATAAGGTGCTTTCAACAGACTGGCAGCCGACCTGCATAGCCTGCCATGGGTAGCAAGAAATGGTTGCTTGTGACATCTGCTTCTCTATGGACTGCCACACCCTGATGAGCCACACATTGAAGAGGGGTTGACTGATCCCCACCTTTGGAGGCAGATGTTGCATGCATGCATCTAAGGTAAAGTCTTTAGGCCTTTCCCCTGGGCCTCTTCCAGCTGTCTCTGGTTCCACAGAAGTATGGAGTTTTCCTTGCCCTCACCCCACTGAATCATCAGTGACTCCAGGGGGTTGGGTCTGGTGGACATTAGGTTCTTTCTGGGTGGCCAGCTGAGAACCCTCCACAGTCTGACTGCTTTGAGCAGCAGACATCTCCAGTGGAGATGCCAATGCTATATGCTTGGTCTACATCAGTGAATACCTTGATACTGTCCTCTGGTGTCACCCATGCTGTTGTCACTGTTCGCAGGGATGACGCAGCATGTGACTCTAAGGATGGCACCGGGTCTCCCCTTCAATACTGTTCATGGTGTTGGAGGAGGAACTGGAACAGTGGCAGATGGTGTCCTTCCCCATGGTGTCACCATTAACGTCAAGGAGGGGGATGGTTCCAAGCACGGTGATAATGCCAACAATGGCCGAAGTGTTGGACCTAGGTCTGCCTCTGAGCATGGTGCCCACAAAGATGTCAGCTTAGAGACTGTCTCTGACTCCAGTGTTGTCCTTGACACCGAGGAGGGTGGCAGCACCAAGTCTGATGTCAACACTGAGCTCAGTGTCAAGGACAGTGGTGACCACAGAGATGGAGAAAGTCCTGTCTCCAAGGCACTTACCAGACTTGAGAATGTTGCTGGAGATGGCACTGACTTAGTAACAGAGAAACATAGACAATGACAGCAGAAAAAGACCATAGGTCCATCCAGTCTGCCCACGTTCCCAATAATCCCTGGAACCTACCGTTCCTCCAGGATACTAACCTTCCCCATCCTCTCTCAGTTCTCTTCCTTGGTCCTGTCACCTCCAGTAATCACTATACCCTTTATTATGTCCCAGCCCTGCTTGAATCCCCTGACTGTTTCTGCTCCCACCACTTCAGCTGACAGGCTGTTCCAAGGTTCCACCACCCTTTTTGTAAAGTAGTACTTAATCTCATTTCTCCTGAATGTGCCACCTGTTAATTTCCATTCATGTCCACATGACTGTGAATTGGTATTCAGGCTAAACAGTTCCCCGCAGTTCACTTTGTTAATTCCATTAAGGAACTTGAAGGTATCTGTTGTATCTCCCCTCTCCATTGTGGTCTCCAGTGAGTACATATTTAGTGCCTTGAGGTGCTCCTTATAGGATCTGCCCTGCTGGCCTGCAATCACTTTTGTTACTCTGCACTGCACTGTATCCAACCTATCCTTATCTTTTCTGAGGTGGGGACTCCAGAACTGGGCACAGTACCCTAGGTGAGGCCTCACCAGGGATCTATAGAGGGGAAATATTACCTCTTTTCTTCTGCTATCAAAACCCCTCCTGATACATCCCAGCATCCTGTTAGCCTTACTATAGACCTTGTTGCACTGACTCGATTGCTTAAGTGAGTTGCTAATGATAACTCCCAGATCCCGTTCCTCAGCTGTGGTGCTAAGTCTCTCTGTTCCCATCCAGTACTCCGTCTTGGGGTTCTTTTTCCCTAGGTGCATTACCTTGTACTTTCTAGCACTGAATTTTAACTACCAGACCTTTGACCACCCCTCTAGCTTTTGTAGGTCTCTCTGCATTTCCCTTATGCCCTCATCACTATTCCCCCAAGGAAGCTGAGATGGTACAGTATAGGAGAATGGGGTGAGAGTTAGGACTGATGACCCCAAGGCACACCTCAATGCCTGTTAGTGTATGGAGGCTGGGGAAGGGGTGGTAGAAGGATTGGTAACCCTAACATCAAATTTTCAAACTTTTGTCACTGTAATGGCAACCCTAATTGATGCATAATAGAGTTTTTTACAATAAATTTCCCTTCTTTTTGAGAGAGTGCAATTTAGATGCCAAGTAAGGAACTAGTCTGGTTGCTCTTCTTTGGATCTGTTCAGGTTAGAATAGATCCAAAGAAGAGCAACCAAATTAGTTCCTCACTTGGCATCTAAATACTGTGTTGAAAGATTACATTCTACAGGATTACACTCATTACA
This sequence comes from Neoceratodus forsteri, assembly GCA_016271365.2. Lineage (NCBI taxonomy): Eukaryota > Metazoa > Chordata > Ceratodontiformes > Ceratodontidae > Neoceratodus > Neoceratodus forsteri. Next base: position 92,394,323 of record CM028132.1, on the reverse strand, counting down.
GAAAGAAGAATTAGAGGGGATCTCCTTCTTCTCTACAAGGTCCAGCAATCACCAGAGTTAATGTAGCAATTCGGATTAAACTTTAGTAACAGACGGATTGTCCCTAGATTGCACGATAAGCAAATCAACATATCCAAAGCTGATACAAATAAAAGATTACATTTTTTACAGTGAGAGCCCCTAGACTCTGGAATACTCTGATACCAGAACTTGTGGATTCACCTTCTTTTCCTATTTTTAAAAACAGGTTTGATAAATGGTTGGAAGTGAATGTGGAATTAAACTAATGTTCCACACTAATTGTGGGGGAAAATCTCGATGGGCCTCAGCCTTCTTTTGTCCCTTAAATACCAAGTAAACCAAGTACTCGTATTCATATTGTACATGGGAGTGTGGCCCCTCTGGGCCCTGCACGCCCACCTACCCATAAGCCTAGAAACATAGTGCAGTAGAGCCCTGTGCTCCCAGTTTTGCATAATGGCATCCACATGTGGGAGTGTCTGCCCTCTTGGCCCTGTGCTCCCACCCACCCATAAGTATAGAGACATAGTGCAGGAGGGCCCTGTGCTCCCAGATTTGCAAAATGGTATCCATAAGTGGGAGCACGGGCTGTCTGGACCCTGCACTCCCACTCACCCACCCATAAGTATTGAGACACAGTGCAGGAGTGCCCTGTGCACCCAGTGTAGCATAAATTATATGCATAGGTGGGAGCACGGGCCCTCTGGGCCTTGTGCTCCAACCTGCTCATAAGTACAGCACTTAGTGCAGGCCTAGAAACATTCCAAGTAACCCTTGTACTGCAAATGTGGCAACCATATCAACTTTGGAAAAAATTCCACCACAGTTGTATTCATGACCTGGCTGCCTCCACACATGTTTAGTACACTGGTGTACTAAGCTATGCTTAGCGAAAAATCCATCTCTCAAACCGTTTTCAAGATATAGGCACCAAAAGGTGCCAAAGTCACCACAATGTTATCCTGTGGGAAAATCCACAACTTCAGAGTGCTGTAACTATGGAACAGGTGTACATTTTTTCACCAAACCAGCAAAAGGCACATCTGTGGTGCAAGCCCTTGGTACCCCGTAAATTTCAGCCCAAAAGTCCTAACCGTTTTTTTTTTTCTATGAAGTGGCAAAGAAACTGTTTTTTTGGGGCTGCTTACCTGTGGAACTGTGGTGAAAGTACCACAGAGTTTCACAAAAGTCCCACTAGTTAACCCGTGGGGCTTTCGCAAAAGTACTGCAGAACTTTTGTGAAAATCGACGGAACTTTCATGAAAGTTCCATGGCTAAAAAGGAGGAAAATTTTTGAAATAATATTTCTGGGCATTTTATCTATTTATTTATTTAGGAAATCGGAATTACAACCCTTTGAGTCATAGACTCTTTTCCAAAGGCTCCACATCAGAATAAAACACAGACATTTATACAGTACATACATAGAATAAAAGTGGGTGAGCAATCATACAGAGTATAAGTACAATGAGCACTGGTTAATGCCTACACATTTGGTAGCTAAAACAGGGCAGAGCTATCGACATATTTACGTAATGAGCGGTTAAGACCTATACAATTGGTAGCTAAAGCAATGCATGATATGAGCTGATAGTAAGCCACGTCAGGGAGGCCTTGTCTTATACATAATACAATGCATTCATAGTCCAGTGCAACTATATGGTAACCGAGGGAGGTGAGGAGTCTGTAGGTTAGAAATAGTGAGGGCTTTCCACTGCCAGGCCAAGGGCGGGTGCGTGGCCTAGCGGTGTTTTGCAAGATCCACAGGTTACCGGTTATACTGGCATTGACATGAGGAGAGGATTTGGGCCCTTAAAGCAGCTTTAAAAGGACCTAGATTGGTGATTGATATGACTATCAAAAAACTAATGGCAGGGTTGTATTCCTAGGGCCCCAATTAGGAAAACTCAACTGTTGGTGTTTACCAAGGGGCAATATTTTTTGAGCTACATTGTTTTTTCCTCGTCGCTAACTGAAAACAAGAACGCAGCAGCATGAACTTACAAAACCCAAGCATGACAGTAAAAGGGGCTTTTGCGAACGTTGTAGTGCTGCACATATATTTTTCCCATAGGCTATAACGGGAAGTGTAAACTTTTGAACAGATTAATATTTTTTCACCAAACCTTCTCCTTTAAAAGGCACTTCAGTGACCCTGTCCCCATATACCCTGAACATTTCAGACCAGATGGACAAACCGTTCAGGCTGTAGAAACAAGCAAAGAATTTGCCAGAAAGTGAGGATTTTTCACATTTTTTTGACACTCCACAGCATTCCAACCGGAACAAAATTTGCAGATCCAGAGACCTATGGTACTAGACTGCGCATGCAAAATTTTAGACAAATCGGTCAAATGGTTGTAGTTATTAAAGTGCAAATTTTGGATTTAACATTACAGTAACATGCTTACTCAACCCTAACTATAGTGCCACTACTGTGGCACTATAGTAATATATATATATATATATGACACGCTATAGCTGCACGGTAGTGCAGCTATACGTAAGGTTGGTGGGCCACGTCTATGTTAAACCCCAAAGTTTGCACTTTAATAACTTTGCAACTGTTTGTCCAATTTGCCTGAAATGTTGCATGTGCAGCCTTCAACCATAGATCTCTGGATCTGGAAAGCTCTGTTTCAGTTGGATGTACAGTTGCGGAACTGCAGAGTATCAAAGATTTGACAAATCCTCAACTTTTGTGCATTTTTTCATCATGCTTAACAGACTGAAAGATGCGTCTGTTTGGATTCAAATGTGCATGTGTATATGTGACCTGGGTCAAAGTGGTGCCTTTTGAAGATCTGGTGAAAAAATTCTAATTGTGTTCCCTGTAAAAAGAAAATGGTCTCTTGTCATCTCCCCCGATCCCCCCTGCCCTATCCCCACCCTCCCACTGAGCACCCACGTCCCCTTACCCTCCTTACCACATACTTACCCTCCGAGGTCAGCAGCTGCGATCGTCTTTAGACCAGGAAATGTCTGCACTCTTCAAAGCCAAACCACAAACTGAGAAATCAAGGTAAACACTGTATAATGGCTCTCAATGGGGGTTTCAACTTATGTTGATATCTCTGCCATTGTTAGGAATTTTGACCCCAAATTTTCAACATGGGGTTCTTGGGATTGCACCTCATGAACCCTGGCACTGTCTTTTCATTACTTGGTCCTGAAACGTGATTTCACGGTCGCTGTGCTGAATCACCTTTCAGGACCGATCAACAAAATGACAGTGCCAGTGTTTATTAGGGGAGGTCCCTAAATTCCCATGTTGAAAATCTGGTGCAAGAAATCCCAAAAATGACTGCATTACGAGCGTGCATTGCACAGTTTCTACGCATGCTCAAAACTTTGCCAATTTTTTATATTTTCATTCCACATTTTCAACATTGCCATTTTTTCATACCTCCTTATGAACAATATAGCTATCATTTCTCACATCCTACCCAAAATGTGTTTTTGCACCTGCGCTGCAGAATGGTGCGGTCGCTGTGCAAAATCAACTATTGGGATGGAGTAATGAAATCTCAGTGCTACTGTTTATGAGGTGGGGTCCCTAAAAGGCCATGTTGAAAATTTGGTGCAGAAATGTCCAAAAATGCCTGACTTATGTGCAGTCATTGAAACTGTGCTATGCACGCGCGTAACTTTGGCAATTTATCATACTTTCACTCCAAATTTTTAATATTACCATTTTTTCACACCGTCTCATGAACTGTACAGCTGTCATTTTTCAAATCCTTCAAAAAATTTTCTTCTGCACCTATGGCGCAGAATGGTGTTACAGTTCAGCAAAATTGCATTTCGACTGGGATTTGAAATGTTTGTGTACTGGGTACATGTGGTGAGGTGATGAGAAGGTTATGTTAAGCATTTGGGATGAAAATTATTTAAGATGGCACAGTTATGACTATTTGTTGCAATTTCACTATGCCTGCTCGTGACTTAATGTGTGGAAGCGCAGGGGCTGGAGACTCCTGTGTTTACACAGCTAGATACGTATCTGCATCTGTGGAGGGATGGGAGCCTCTCCATAGCAAAATAAAGATACTATTATACTATCCAAAAAGTAAGGAAATAAATTGAAACATTTGTTAGCACGATCAGATTGAAGAATAAAAATAGGAAATGAATGTTAGTTGAGCCCCTAACACCCCCTCCCACCCAACCAATGTTGGGACCGACGAGCCAAGGCACACCCCAATGCGTATTGTTCTGTGGAGGGTGGGTGGGTGGGCTGGTGGGTTGAGTGTGAGGGGGCTGTTAGGGGCTCAACCCTAATGTCTCATTTCCCTACTTTTGTTGCTTCAACCCTAACTGATGCATTAATGAAGTTTTATATATACAGTATTATGGTAGCACGGTTGTGCTACCATAGTTAGTGTTGAGTACCCCATTTAAAGTTAAATGGTGAAAATTTGCACCTTAATAACTTTGCCACCATTTAACAGATTTGCCTGAAATTTGGCAGGCTCAGGGCATAACCATAGATCTTGGGATCTGCCAACTGTCGTTTTGGTCGGCTTTACGGTTGAGGAGTTACTAAGCGACATTCCGGGGCGCATTTACAATTTTGACGCATTCTTTTCTCGCACCTACAGGTTGCTGTGGAACAACCTTAACTAATGCATTAAATGGAGTTTTTTGCCGTAAATATATATATATATATTATAGTGGCATGGTAGTGCCACTATAGTTAGGGTTGAGCACACCATTTAAGGTTAAAGTGTGAAATTTTGCATCTTAATAACTTTGCCACCGTATGACAGATTGGCCTGAAATTTGGCAGACATGGAGTGGTGCCATAGATCTCTGGATCGGCCATGTTTCGTAACAGTTATACAGATGAAAAGTTATAAAGCGACATTCTGTAGTGCATTTACGCTTTTTTGCACATTCTTTGCTCATGCCTGCAGGTCGCATGGTTCATGCGACCGATCCAAAAACTTCTGGAATCATGCGACCAGGGTTCCTGATGTGCCTTTAGAAGATTTTGTGAAAAAATATTAAACGATTCAAAAGTTATTAAAAAAAAAAAAAAGTTTCCCATTATAGTCAATGGGAAAAGTTAACAAAAAGTTTGACAGTGTCGCAAATGTAGTTTTTAATGTCGCAAATGACTCCTGTAGTGTCATGAGCCACCCTTTTTTTTTTTCAGTTAGTTGTCGCAGAAATACTTGGCATTTAAATTTGGGATCCTCTAGGGACACAGTTCTTTTTGTGTTCACCTAGTCAGACCCTGAGGATGCTAGCCATGTTTTTTTTGGGGGGGTTAAACACCCCAGAAATATGTTTTTGAATTTTTTGTAAACTGTAGTGTTGCAAAGTAGTGTCGCACTTGTGACACTTTCGTGATTTTTCTTGCGAAAGTGTCGTGATTTGCGACACTATGCCCAAAATAACAGGAATTCTTTGCCACCCTGCTGCAAAAGAATGATTTGGTCTTTTGGGCTGAAATTTGGAGAGAAGAAAGCCAACATCCCACATATGTTCTTTTGTTGGTTTGGTGACAAAATATTGCAGGGATGCAAAGTTACGGTACTCTGAAGTTGACACTTTTCCCCAAAGACTAACATTACGGGCGTCCACTGCGCCTTTCGGGGCCCGTATCTTGGAAACGCTTCAAGATACGGACTTTTCATTGGAAAAATGCTTAGAGTGCAAAACTAGCCAGGGAAGTCATAATTTATTTGAAATTTACATTTTTTTTCTACGTCGTATGGTTCCTGAGATGTAAGCTATTTAGTATTCCAAGTGCTCATTTTCTGCTCAGAGGCCCATTATTATGCATACATTCTTTGTATTCACTGTGTTTGTCTATGCAGCTGTTGGTGAAAAGAAGAGTGTGCACTTTCGTTATTGTCACAGTTAGCATTTCCACTTGTTTTTCCATAACCGCTTGAATTAGTGGTCCCGTCTATGCCACCGTGTTCATTACCCTTTGCGTTTTCATTTACGCTTTCGTTTGCATTACTGTTACCATTTGCATTTCCATTACTGTTTCTGTTTGTGTTTCGCTTTGCATCACCGTGTGCTTTACCATTTGCGTTTGCATATGCGCTTCCATTTGCATTTCCTTTGGTGTCATCGTTGCTGCTACCGTTAGCATTTGGGTTTCCTATTGTGGTACCATGACCATGCGTGTTACCATTTGTGTTTCCGTACGTGCTTGCATTTGTGTTTCCATTTGCGTTACTGTTCCTGTGCACGCCACCGTGTGCGTTACCCTTTGCATTTTTGTTTGTGCTTGCATTTGCGTTACAGTTAACATTTGTGTTCCTGTTAACTTTTGTTTTCCCATTACTGTTTTTGTTTGCATTTCGTTTTGTGTCACCATGTACATTACCATTTGCATTTGCGTACGCGCTTCCATTTGCATTTCCTTTGGCGTCATCATTGCTGTTACCATTAGCATTTGCTTTTCCTATTGTGGTACCATGACTGTGCACGCTACCAGTCATGCTTTCCATAACAAGATTTGCATTACTGCTCCAGTCTACGCCCACATGTGTGTTACCCTTTGTATTTTCATTTGCGCTTGCATTTACGTTACTGTTAACCTTTGTGTTTCCATTACTGGTTTTGTTCGTGTTTTGTTTTGCGTCGTTTACCCCCCTCACAGCAACATTTCGCCAGTGAGGTGCCCCACAGCGACTACAGCACCTAGCCATGGTGGGAGACCCACTGGAACCCAGCGCTGCCTGTCGGGGGTCCTGCCCCCCAATCAGCTCCAACTGGAGTTGAGAATCTTTAAGTGGGGGGTTTTGGGGGTTAACCCCCTGTAGAAAACAAAGAAAAACACTAGCTAACCGTAAGTAGCCAACTGCAGAATGCGGTCGACCTGCCGGTGTCGCTGATAGGCATTCGACAGAATTTCTGTCGACTCCTGTCATGGATCCGCTTTTTAGCGCCACTGTGTGCATTACCATTTGTGTTTGCACACACGCTTCCATTCCTTTGACATCATTGTTGCTGTACTGTTGGCATTGCATTTCCTGTTACTGTACCGTGACCATGCGCGTTACCATTTGCGTTTCCATACGTGTTTCTGTTTGCGTTACCATTCTGCCTACGCCACTGTGTGCGTTACACTTTGCATTTTCATTTGTGCTTGCATTTGCGTAACTTAACATTTGCGTTTCCATTACTGTTTTTGTTTGCGTTCCCTTTTGCGTCACTGTGTGCATTTCCATTTGCATTTGTGTATGCGCTTCCGTTTACATTTGTGTTTCTGTTTGTGTTTCCTTTGGTGTCATTGTTGCTGTTAACGTAAGTGTCTGCATTTCCAATTATGTTACTGTGCCCGTGTGTGTTATGGTTTGCGTTTCCGTATGCGCTTGCGTTTCTGTTTTCATTCACATTTGCGCTTGCATTTGTATTACCGTTTACATCATCGTTTATATTTGCATCACCATGTGCGTTAGCGCTTGCGTTTGCGTTGCCGTTACTTCTTCTATTTATAGTGCACATTCTCAAAAAGGAGGGAAATTCATGGCAAAAACTCCATTTAATGCATCATTTAGGGTTGTTCTACAGTGACAAAAGCATGGAAATTTGATGTTAGGGTTGAAAGCTCCCCCTTGCACCCCCCAGCCCACCCCTAAACCAGCATCGGGGTGTGCGCTGGGGTCATCGGTCCTAACTCTCACCCCATTCTCCTATACTGCGCCACTTCAGCTTGTTTACACATGGGATGGGGCGAGAGATAGGACCGATGACCCCAGCGCACACCCCGATGCCTGTTAGTGAGGGCGTGTGGGGGTGGGGTGCAAGGGGGTGGGAACCCTAACATTGAATTTCCTCAGTTTTGTTGCTGTGGAACAACTCTAACTGATGCATTAAAGTGATTTTTTGCCATAAAAAAAATATATACGAACATACAAATCTGTCAGCAGAAACAGGCTTTATGGTCTATCAAGTTAGTCTGCTTGAATGTGCAGCTAGCACCCTTATATTGCAGCTGCTCCACCCTCCTCTCCCTCTCCCATTTACCCTCCCATATCTTGTCCCATGCCCTTTTAAAACTGCCCACTGTGCAACAGGATATCACCTCGGGTAGAGTGTTCCATTTCTCCACCACCCTCTCTGTGAAAAAATGCCTCCTAATCTCGCTCCGATATCTTCCACCCTTCAGCCTGAGACCATGCCCTCTGGTGTCCCTTCCTCTCTTCAGCTTAAATATCCCTTATGTGCCTGTTTTGTTAATCCCCTTCAAATCTTTGAAGGTCTCAATCATATTCCTCCGATCCCTCCTCTCCTCCAGGGTGTACATATTCAACTCAGTCAGCCTGTCCTCATAGGTTTTGCTGTCCAGCCCCTGGATCATCTTAGTTGCCCTGTGCTGCACCCCCTCCAGCAATCGGATATCCTTCTTTGGAAAGGGACACCAGAACTGCACACAGTACTCCAAATATTGCCCGACTAGTGACCTGTACAGTGGCAGGATCACATCCCCATTTCTGGATGAGATTACTCTTGCAAGACGCCCCAGCATCTTGTTGGCCTTAGCTGCCACCTTCCCGCACTGAGCTGAGTTGTTCATGTTACCTGTTATGATCTCACCTTGGTCTTTCTCCTCCTCTGTGACCTCTATCTGAACCCCTCCCAACTGATGGCTCCTCCCTGGGTTCCTTGCTCCAAAGTGCATAAACTTGCTGTTCTTCACATTGAAGCTCAATTGCCACTTTTCTTGCCACTCTTCTAGTTTGATCAGGTACTCCTGTAGCCCCTGCCACCCCTCTATGTCATCCACCACCACCCCCCTATCTCGGTATCATCTGTGAACAGACTGATCTTGCTCCTAAAGCCATGTGAGATATCCAATATGAATAACCCAAACAGCACCGGATCCAGGACTGTGCCCTGTGGCACTCCGCTTGTCACCGCCGTTGGGAAAGAGTGTTCCCCCCACCACCTGTTGCTGCCTACCCTTCAGCCAGTTCACAATCCAGTTTACCATCTTAGTCCCTGCCCCCACATATTGCAATGTACCCCCTAGCCTCCCATCAGGCACTGACTTGAAAGGCCTTGCTGAAGTCTAAATACAGCACATCCACTGCATGGCCTTTATCCAGTTCCCTTGTTACCCAGTCGTAGTATTCAATTAGATTGGTCTGGCAGGATCTTTCAGAGACAAATCCATGCTGTATTCATATATATATTTTCATGGCAAAAAAACTCCATTTAATGCATCAGTTTGGGTTCTTCCACAGTGACAAAAGTGAGGAAATTTGGTCCAGGGTTGAAAGCCCCCTGCACCACCCCAGCTCTGCCCCCCAACCGGCATCAGGGTGTGGTGGTTAGAGTGGTCGGCCCCAACTCTCACCCCATTCCATGTGTAAACAAGCTGAGGTGAAGTACAGGAGAATGGAGTGAGAGTTAGGACCGATGACCCCAGCGCACACCCTGATGCCGGTTAGGGTGGGGTGCAAAGGGGGATTTCAACCCTAACATCAGATTTCCTCACTTTTGTTGCTGTGGAACAACCCTAACTGATGCATTAAATGGATTTTTTTGCCATGAATTTCCCTTCTATTTGAGAATGAGGACTATAAATAGTGAATGGAATGTGGTGGTGGGAGTGCGGGCCCTTTGGGCCCCATGCTCCCACCACGTGATTTTTTTGTCACATAGTAATGCTAAGTGCAACACAAACACAAGTGCAAACAGTTATGCACATGGTTGACCAAACGCAAATGGTAATAGAAACGCAAGCGCAAAGTGATGCCAAAAATGAACAGTGATGCAAACGGAGACGCCAATGCAAGCGTGTATGGAAACACAACTGGTAATGCCTATGGTCATGGTACCGCAATTGGAAAAGCAAATGGTAACAGTAACAGCAACAATAACACCAAAGAAAACAGAAATGGAAACGCATACCATAATGCGCATGATGACGGTACTACAATTGTAAACTCAAATGGTAATGGTAACAGCAACAATAACGCCAAAGGAAACAGAAACAGAAATGCAAATGCAAGCATGTATGGAAATGCAAACCGTAACACACATTGTCACGGTACTGCAGTTGGAAATGCAAATGGTAATGGTAACAGCAACAGTAACGCCAAAAGAAACAGAAACAGAAATGCAAACGCAAGCACATACAGAAACACAAACCGTAATGTGCACAGTCATGGTACCGCAATTGGAAATGCAAATGGTATTGTTAACAGCAACAGTAATGCCAAAGGGAACAGAAACGGCAATGCAAATGCGAGCACGTACGGAAACACAAACCGTAATGCGCATGATTACAGTACTGCAGTTGTAAACGCAAATGGTAATGGTAATGGCAACAATAACACCAAAGCAAACAGAAACAGAAATGCAAATGCAAGCGCGTACACAACCGCAAATCGTAATGCGCACGGTCACAGTAATGCAATTGGAAACGCAAATGGTAACGTAACAGCAACGATGACGCAAAATGAAAGACAGACGCAAATGCAAGTGGAAGGGCGGCCGCAAACGCAAATGGTAATGCGTATGGTGACGCAAATTGAAAAGCAAACCAAAACAGTAGTGGAGATGCAAGTGGTAACAGTAACGCAAACGCAAGTGCAAATGAAAACACAAAAGGTAACGCACACAGTGGCGTACACAGGAATCTAACGCAAATGGGTATGGAAATGCAAGTGGAAACGCTAAGTGTAACAGTAAGTGGCGTGCACACCATGGTTTTCCCCAACAGCTGCATAGAGAAACACAGTGACTACAAAGAATGTATGCGTAATAATGGGCCTTGGACCAGAAAATGAGCACTTGGAATACTAAATTACTTATATCTCAGGAACCGTAAAACATAGAAAAAAATTAAAATTTCGTATGATTCATGACTTTCCTGGCTAGTTTTGTACTTAGCCTGGCTGTGAGGGGGGCTAAGTATTTTTCTGATGAAAATTTTGTGTCCCGCACTGTTTCCAAGATACGGGCCCCGAAAGGCGCGGTGGATGCCGCAGTGTTAGTCTATGGGGAAAAGTGTCAACTTCGGAGTACCATAACTTTGCATCCTTGCAATATTTTTTTACCATACCATCAAAAGGCACATCTGTGGGATGTTGGCTTTCTTCCCTCCAAATTTCAGCCCAAAAGACCAAACTGTTCTTTTGCAGCAGGGTGGCAAAGAATTCCTGTTTTTTTGGCCATAGTGTTGCAAAGTAGTGTCGTGATTTGCAACACTTTCGCAAAAAAATCACTAAAGTGTCGCAAGTGCGACACTACTTTGCGACACTACAGATTACAAAAATTTGACAAACATATTTCTGGGGTGTTTAAACTCCCAAAAAGACATGGCTAGCATCCTCAGGGCTTGACTAGGTGAACACAAAAGAATTGTGTCCCTAGAGAGTCCCAAATTAAATGCCAAACATTTCTGTGACCAATAACTGAAAAAAAAAAAATGGCTGACTCACGGCACTACAAGGGTCATTTGCGACAGTAAAAACTGCATTTGTGACAAAATTTCACCATTTAATCTTAAATGGGGTACTGAACCCTAATTATGGTAGCACTACTGTGCTACCATAATGTATTATAGTGGCGCATTCAAAGAATTGCGGTAAACGACTGCCATGGTTCATCAGAATGAAGCCCCCTGAGTAAAACCCACCCTCATTTGTCTTCCTAGGACACCCCTGGGCTGAGAAAATAGTTAGGATTGAGTACCCCATTTAAGGTTAAATGGTGAAATTTTGCACCTTAATAACGTTGCCACCATAAATCAGATTTGCCTGATGTTTGGTAGGCACAGAGCGGTAGCATAGATCTTGGGCTCGTACGGTTGTGGAGTTATTAAGCAACATCACAAAGCGAATTTACGCTTTTTGGGCATTCTTTGCTTGCACCTACAGGTTGCACAGTTTGTGCGACCAGTCCGAAAACCTCAGGGCAACATGCAGCCGGGGTCCCCAGTGTGCCTTTTGAAGATTTTGTGAAAAAATATTGAACACAAATGCAAGTGCATACGGAAACGCAAACCGTAATGCACATGGGCACGGTAAAGCAATTGGAAATGCAAATAGTAACGGTAACAGCAATCATGACGCAAAATGAAAGTCAAATGCAAATGGAAGGCCCGCACTTCCACCACCACATTTCATTCACTATTTATAGTCCTCATTCTCAAAAAGAAGGGAAATTCATGGCAAAAAACCTCTGTTTAATGCTTCAGTTAGGGTTGTTCCACAGCGACAAAAGTGAGGAAATTTGATGTTAGGATTGAAACCACCCCCCTTGGACCCACCCCCATCCCACTCTCCCAAGCCGGCATTGGGGTGTGCGTTGGGGTCGTCGGTCCTAACTCTCACCCCATTCTCCTATAGTTCACCACCTCAGCTTGTTTGCACATGTGATGGAGTGAGAGTTAGGGCTGATGACCCAAATGCACATGCCGATGCCGGTTGTGGGGCAGGGTGGGGAAAGCAAGGGGGCTTTCAACCCAACATTGAATTTCCTCACTTTTGTCGCTGTGGAACAATCCCTAACTGATGCATTAAACAAAGTTTTTTGCCATAATGCCATGAAAATATATATATATATATATATATATATATATATATATATATATATATATATATATATATATATATATATATAATATCTGCTGCTGCTGCTGTATGCCTCTTTCCAGTTGTTCCCCTTTCCCTATGTGGGGGTCCTACTCTTCAAGCAAACAAAAAAAAAAGCTGGGACCCATTCCAGGGCTCCCATTCCACCATAAAAAAAGAGAGAGAGAGAAAGTTGGGGTGAGGGCCCTCTACCAGTGCCCCATGCCACCACCCCCAAAAAAAGGGGATCGATACTATTTTGTTCTTCCCTTTCTCTATCCTCCCTTTTTCCTGTCTGGGGTATATCCCCCTCTATCTGGGTGTATCCCTATTAGTTGCTAAATGCAACCTGTACCCACTGGGTACCATCCAAATCTTAACTCCTCGTAACAGTAGTCCACTCTGTGGATGTATGCTGAGCAAAAGATTGGATCAACTTGAACTAGCCTTGTCACAGAGCACATCCCTGTTGCTTGCAGGAGGAGTTTGCATCATTCTCTGCTATGGTTTTCTTCTGGCTATGCCAGGCAATTTTTCCATACTCACTTGGTTGGCATTGTTTTCTCCCTATGCTATGTCCAGCAAGCTCAGGGATAATTGAGGAGATGGGTACCTCTCTACTCCTTAGGGCTCAGTAGCCCTGCAATGCCACATGCACTAGTGTCTTTCCCTGCTCCCCTAGGGGTGTATCTTCTCTGTTACAAAAAAAATAGGGGTGTTTTTATTCAAAAATATGTGAACATACAGAATTGAAAAACCACGTTAACATCATAACATACAAACAAAACATCATTAGGGAGGTGCAAAATACACAAAGAAAACTGCATTAAACATTTTAAATCAGGAAAATAAATAACTAGGCCTCCTAAGCCTGCACATTATAGTGCCATATCTCATAAAGAAGAAATCCTTGGGTGTTTCTTCTGACCCATGGAACTCTAATAAGGATGTAAGTTTAAATAAACTAGGCCATTGTATCCCACTGGTCCGAATAAATGACATGTGTACACAATCCTTGTTCCTCCTTCTTATGTAGTGGATGTTCTTTAAGACAGAGTACAGAATATGCTCGGGGGGCCAATCAATTTGTTGAAGTGTTAGTTTGCATTTGGCCTACCAGATCCATTATTTAATACTGTCTATGATTACTGTGAAGCACACACTAAGCATGGGGCTTAATGTTAAGCTGCCGCCCCTTTAAGAGCACTTAGAACCTGCATGTAGCTAATTGTTGCACTGCCTGGCAGTACCATGTATGTCTGTCAGTCAGAGAATTTGTCAGTCTGGGGCTTGTCCTCAGGAGAAGAACATCTGCAGCACAGAATAAACGTGCCTTACTTGTCACTCACTCACCACAGAAAAAGCCCGCCATTTTTCTCTGTCATGGTTGGGGAAGAAGCTCTGCAGAGCGACAATCACCATTTTCACCATTGTTCTGCAGCCAGGCAGCCTCATGGCAAGAATTCTCCATCTTGGACACAGCAAACCAACAAGACAGGAAGTGAACCTTGAACCTGCTGCTGGCAGCCATCTTGCCACAGTCAGGCAATCAAAACCCACAAGAACTGCATATCACAGTTCGGTGGCCATTTTGTGAAGGGCACAAACTGACCTCACTCCATTGAAATCAATGGACACTGCAACAAAAAGCTAATTTTTTGCAACGCAAACTTTATTTAAATAACAAACAATGCATAATTGAGTGGTAATTCTTTATTAAGATGTCAACTGATGAACTTTGCTACAAAAATTTGTACTTTACAAAAATAATTTTTGCTCTGCACTTCATCTACGACACAACGTCTTGTCACCTGCATGATGGCAACTCTTTCTCACCCGTATAACCTCCGCTCAGTGAAGCGAAGCTCATCTCTGACCACAGTGTCTGATGATGACACAGATACGGGTGCCAGAGCATCCAGAGTGCTGCCTTCACCTACCTCAAGGGCGTGGAGCTACAAAATCGAAACAATCCTCCAAGACATCCAGTCTTCTATTTCTGCTCAAGGAGCACCAGCTATGCAAGCTATTCAAGATGACTTGGCCTGCATTAAAGCCATTGCACCACAGTCCACAGTCCATACCAGCCTACAACCAGTACCCTTCTCAGCCTTGCCTCACGAAGACGCTGTTGACTGGCTGGAACAATTCCAAGCATGGATTTCCTTCAGTGGTTGGACTGATCCCTTTGTGCATCTCCAATGCCTTGTGCTTGCTTCTGAGAGGGACTGCCATTTCCTGGTTCAACGCCCTTCCAGACGAAGTGAAAGGAGATACTGCCACACTGTACACAACCTTCAAAGCTCATTTTATCCAAGCACACCCACCCTGGTTATTGGAGCAACAGCTGTGGGAACGTACAATGCAACCCACCGAATCTCTTGAAGCCTTCATAGTGGACACTGAGTCTTGCTGCAAACCTCTGCAGAAACCTGAGAAAGAATA
Source organism: Neoceratodus forsteri (assembly GCA_016271365.2). Classification (NCBI taxonomy): domain Eukaryota; kingdom Metazoa; phylum Chordata; order Ceratodontiformes; family Ceratodontidae; genus Neoceratodus; species Neoceratodus forsteri. Next base: position 92,379,306 of record CM028132.1, on the reverse strand, counting down.
AATCACAATATTTGTTCGGGGACTGCTGCTTCAACTCCGTCTTTATGTAATCCAGCAGAAACCAAACACCTGGATGGGCACAATCCAAGTGGCATGACTTGCACAACAATCCACAAGCTACCAGTGTACAAGCACCTCAGTCGTCACAGTTAGCCACACTCGCAACATGTGTCCAGCAGCAGCAATCAGTGATAGAGACGCTCACTACAAGTATCAATACTCTGCACTGCAGCTCAGCTGCTTCTTCTACTACCTTTGTCAATGTCCTTCGACCATTTTGACAGTGACCTCATCATTCTCCTCTGCCTTCACGCTAACCAGTGACCTGCCAATGGTGTGGATTCAGGGGACACACTGCCACTGTCTGCCAAAAGCTAAAGTACAACAGAAATCAAGAGAACCACAGGCACCCACCGCTGCACAATCAGCAAGATTACTGCAGCTACTCCCAGGACCAGGGGAACACAACAACTGACCACCCCTCTGACTCTCACAATTCAAACACAATGCATCCTCCAACTGCAAACTCAGGCACACTCTCACTTCCAGGGGAAAAGGTACCCATCATCTGATCACCTCTTCTAGCAAACTATGTACCTGTAACTATTGGAGATTGGTCCATGCACGCCTGATCAATACTGGAGTGGAAATATCAGTTATCAACAGCAGTATTCTGAACAACCAAGCTATTCGTCACATACTTAGTGTCTCTCCAGCTTACATAAAGTACATTATCACAGCAAGTACAGCTACAGTGTCTATCACAGGCGTGGTCCATCTCAAGCTCCACTTTGGTTCACAGCAAGCTACTGTCAAGTTTTACATAATGCTTGATCTTCAACCTGCAATAATTCTTGGCCTGGACTTTCTCAAAGCTCAAAAAGCCATCCTAGACTTTGCCTCAAACAAACTGTCGCTAGATCCTCGGAGGCAACTCACAGGTATAGACTCAGTCACTGTGCCTCCTCAGTCAGAAATGGTTTTGATTGCCAAGATTCAAGGTGAACCACCTCCCACAAGGTGCTGCTGGCATTGTCACAGGATCCCCTGTGCTGCATTCATCAGGTCTCTTTCAGGGAAATACCTTATTGGCGGTGCATGATGGTGCAGTCTTCAAAAAATGCTGCAGCTTCACAGATGAGCCAGTGGTCATTTCAAAGGGTGCCAACATTGGAAAGTTTGTCTGCCACCAACTCTAATCCTGTTGGCACTCTCATGACCACTCCAACTTCAACAGAGTTACCCCTCAGTCAGCAACTGTCCTCTTCCAAATTTCCAGCATATCCAACAGAAAAGCAATGACTTTTGAAATTCCTCGAGAATTACCTGAATGTCTTTGTTGGTTCAGATAACAAGCTCGGATGCTATGATATCCTGCAACACACCTTTGAAGTACAGCCCAACCAGAAACCAATCCATCAGTAAGCCTACAAAGTGGGACACAAACAGAAACAAGTCCTCGAGGATAGAGTCAAAGACATGCTTGACCAAGACATAGTCGAGGAATCTACAAGCCCCTGGGGTGCACCTTGCTTGCTGGTGGTAAAAAAAGACAAAGGGTATCGCTTTGAGGTAGACTACAGAAAACTCAGTGCTTACATGGTGCAGGATTCTCATCCCTTGCCTACAACCGGGAGATACTTTAGAGAGACTTGGTGTGGCCAGTCCTGCTTACTTCACCACTCTAGACCTTCATATTGGGTTCTATCAAGTTTCCATTGATCCAACATCTCGTCCATACACAGCATGGTGCTGCCATTTGGGATTTTTTCAGTTCAAACGTCTGCCTATGGGTCTTTGGAACAGTCCAGCCACATTTCAGCATGTTATGGAAGCCGTACTATGGGCGTTGTTGTGGAAACCTTGCCTAGTGTACCTGGATGATGTGATTGTCTTCAGCAGAACTTTGCCAGAGCACCTCCAATATCTCCAAGAAGTGTTCGAACATCTCAGACAAGCCAGTGTCAAGCTTCACCCAGAAAAGTGTTGTTTTGCACAGCATCAAATTCATTACCTGGGATATGTGGTTAGTTCTCAAAGCATCTCTCCAGATCCAGACAAACTCTCAGCAGTCAAAGACTAGCCAGAGCCTAACAATCTGAAAGACCTTCAAGTTTTCCTGGGCTTGTCTGGCTACTACTGAAAGTTAATTTGCAACTACACCAAGATTGCAGCGCCACCGTATGCCCTCACCAAAAAGGGATGTGACTATATTTGGACTTCTGAATGTAAAGAGGCCATCAAAACCTTAAAACAAAACCTGATCTCTTCTCCAGTATTGTTCTACCCAAGGTTTGACCAACCATTCAAGTTCTACTCAGATGCTAGTTCCTTTGCAGTGGGCGCTGTGCTCTGTCAAATTCAAGATGGAACAGAATGAATTGTCTCCTATGCCGGGTGCTCTCTTTCCTGAGCTGAGCAGAACTCTGGCATCACAGAAAAAGAATGTCTAGCCATGGTATTTGCTATAAAGAAATTTGCTACCTTGGCTACTCCTCCTTTACAGCTATCGTTGATCACTCAGCCCTCTTATTTGAAATGAAGGAGCCAGTAGGCAAGTTCACCCGATTGATTGTCATGCTGCAATCCTACAACTTTGAAATTCAATACAGACCAGGTTGAGTTCACTCACATGCCGATGGTGTAAGCCGGAGATGATATCCCCTCTGCATCCTCCTCAACAGAAGAAGAATCCTGCTTACAAGCTCTTCCCTTCCATGCCACAGATGTGCTTCCTGTGGACACTCCTACAGCACCTCAAGTTGCTTTGCTGCTCCCTACTACTACTTCTACAGAGAGACACACAAATCTTCAGTTAATGCAAGCAGCCAAAGAGCTTCTCATCTCTTCTACATCTGATTTGTCCCTGGCAACTGTTAAAAATGCAACAAAGAATTGACACTCAATTTATGGGCTTAATCTCCTACTTAGAGTCTGGGGAACCTTACCACAACAAAAGAAACATCGCCAAGATGTACTTTTCTTTGCTTTACAGTACTTCTTCAATGACGGTGTGCTCTTTCACATTTGGACCAAGGAAGGCAAGAGTCATCGCATGGATAGAACTCATCTACAACTCGTGCCAGCCTCTCTAATCCCTCAGGTTTTTCTCTCCACTCATGCCTCTCCACATTCTGGAGGTCCTATGGGAATACACAGAACTCTTGAAGAGACAAGGCTTCACGTCTTCTGGCCACCAGGTTGGAGATCCACTTGACTCATTCAAATGAGCAGAGTGGTGGTCAGTGGGAGGGCACGGATACCCGGTCTGTCTGGATGGATTTTGACCAGCGATCATGGATAGCGTGAAAATTGTTCGGAGCTTGCGACCGACTTACTGTAGTTTGGATCCTGGTCCAACACACCTCCTTGTGGGGGTGTTTGGATGTCATCAGACTGATCCTTGTGGAGATAGTCTGGTGCTCACTGGACCAATGGGGGTTTCTGGACATCCTTAAAGAGGCCTTGGTGACACCCCTCTTAAAGAAATCTTCCTGTGACCCAGACTGTCTTGCAAACTACAGACCAGTCTCTAACCTTCCCTTTTTGGGGAAGGTTATTGAGAAGGTAGTCTCGTTGCGGCTCGAGAACTTTCTTACCACCCACGAAGTCCATGATCCTCTCCAGTCTGGTTTCAGAAAGAGGCATAGTACTGAGACAGCGCTAGTTCGAGTACTTAATGATCTCCTTAAGAGAGATTGGAGGAGTTGTTCGATCCTGGTCCTCCTTGATCTCTCTGTAGCATTTGACACCGTGGACCATGGGGTGCTGCTAGAACACCTGCAGCTCCTCTGCAGACTGTCAGGTACAGTCCTCAGGTGGTTTAAATCTTTCCATACAGGCAAGACCCAGAGGGTGGTATCTGGGATTTTTTGTTGGCCTCCTTCTTCCTGCCTTGTGGGGTTCTGCAGGGTTCAGTGTTGTCCCCCATGTTGTTCACGGTGTATATGCTGCCATTAGGAGACATTATAAGATGGTATGGGCTGAGTTTTCACTGTTATGCGGATGATACTCAGCTCTACATGTCCTTTGTGCCCAAAAAGGATAGTGTGATATCGGTCTTTAACAACTGCCTTGCTGAAATCCAAGACTGGATGAGTGCTAACTGGTTTAAACTAAATCCTGATAAGACTGAGGTGTTGGTGGTGGATCCAGCTCAGCGGGTAGAGAAGTTGACTCCTGGCCCACCATCTGGCCTTGAGCTAGGTGGTAACTAGTTGAGACCCTCTGAATAGGTGTGGAATCTGGGCGTTGTACTCGATGACAAACTGACATTGAAAGCACAGGTGTCATCAGTGGTCAAGTCCTCATTCTATCATCTGAGGAACATTACCTGGATAAAACACCTAGTTCCGCCTGAGGACCTGTCTACATTGATTCACGCCTTCGTGTCCTCTTGTCTGGACTACTGCAATGCCCTGTACCTAGGGTTACCGGGGATGGACCTGTCGCCTGCAGCTGTTGCAGAACATGGCAGCCAGATTGTTGACAGGGTTGTCAAGAACTAACTATGTCACACCTGTACTACGTGAGCTGCACTGGCTGCCGGTGCGATGGAGGATCATCTTCAAGGTCACGTTGCTGACCTATAAGACCCTACACAGACAGGGACTGGGTTACCTGCAAGACCTCCTTCGGCCCTACTGCCCCCTCTGCTCTCTCCGTTCCACTGATGAGGGATTGCTAGAGGTTCCAAGGGTCTGTTTGCAGACATCGGGAGCTAGGGCTTTTTCCTTTGTAGTCCTGACCCTTTGGAACACTCTGCCTCATTGGATTACAGAGTGCCTGTCCGTCAAGACCTTCAGATCACTCCTGAAGACTTATTTATTTGACAAGGCCTTTGGGGAACATGGTTAGCTCCAGAACTGCTGTGTGTTATTTTATGGTTATTTTAATCTGTGTGTATATTTTATGGATATTGTTCAAATTTGATGTTTTTATATTATATTAGCACTTTGGTTATAGAAAAGCACTTTATAAATAATCTGACTTGACTTGACTTGACACACATGAAGAGGGACATTGTCCACTTCATAAAATCCTGCCAGCCCTGCTCCCAAAGAAAGCCTCCTGCCAAACCAACAAAGGCACATATCATCCCAATGCCTGTAGCCACTGAACCGTTCCAAAGAGTCAGTACTGACATTCTTGGGCCCTTACCCACATGCTCTGACTCTAGCAACAAATACATCCTTGTCTTTGTGGACTACCTGATGAAGTATTCGGGAACTCATCCCCCTAAGAGACATTAAAGCCGCCACTGTGGCAAGTGCCTTTCTCAACACAGTCATTTGTCATCACGGTACTTCATCATACCTACATTCAGACAGAGGCACTAACTACCTGTCCACCATTTTCCGAGAAATTTGCAAACTTCTCGACATAAAAAAGACATATACCACTAGTTATCATCCACAATGCAATGGACAGAGTGAAAGAATGATGTCTACCATTCTTGACACACTCTGCAAGTATCTGGATGAGACTCATGACACCTGAGACCATTTTGTTCCCTTTGTGCAGTTTGCATACAATATCAGCCCTTGTGTCGACAGCACAGAATACATTCTCTTCTTCTTAGTCCATGGATGTCATTCAAGAACTCCGCTGGACAGGGATCTCTCGCTGCTAGAGGTTCCTAAGTTAGCTTCTTCTTCTTTCATTATCCCTTTTCTGTAATAGCTGGAACTTGCCCAACAAGTTGCAATCACCAGTTGGGCCAGAGAAAATTGGCAGTGCAAAAAAATGTCTGCAGCCAAGGTGCATGAGCCTTCATTCTCTGTTGGGGACATTGTTTATTTGTACTGACATATTCTTGTTCTGGGCACCACCAAGAAACTGCTTCGCCACTGGACTGGTCCCTTTTGCATTGTAGAAAAGCTTCCTCCGGTCCACGTTCATCTGCGATGCAAGCTGGATGGCAAGCTGGTACACAACAAAGTCCATATAAACTGATTGGGGTACCTGAGTAACAATCTTCCAGATGATCCCAGTCCTCCCAGAAATGAAGCCACCCTTGAGCCTGCCATCCTCTCTGAAGCTGAGATCCCTCCAGACAACTTGCAACTAGTTCCTACAGACCTTCCCACTACTGACACTCTCCAGTCAGATTCTGTTTTACCAGATGATTTGCCTGGGACTTCCTCTTCTTCTCAAGACTCTCTTCTACACACCACAGTGTTCCAGATCGAGAAGATCTTAAGGAAGAAGTTTGTCACTGGAACCTGGGCTTACAGAGTAAAGTGGTGTGGATTTGATAGTACGCAGAACTCCTAGGTCGCTTTTAATGACCTGACCCCATCCTGTCAGGAACTCGTGCAATCTACACATGCCTTCATTCCCACTGACCGGAAAAGTCAACGGAGATCTTGAACTTTTGTTACTGGACTCAGTGTGTTTTGAGACTTAATTCCTTTTCTGTCTTTAACTGTTTTGCTGTATATGTTCTGGTACTTCCAGCAACTGTTGCTATGGTATTGCATACCTGTATTAATGCTTTTTTTCCCCTCTTAGGAATGTCTTTACATTTACAGTCCACCTATACTGTTATGCAACTGTTAATAAAGTTTGGCCTGCATTCTGGGTATGCTCCTGCTGCTACCCTTCCCTCTCTTCCCTTTTCCTTCCCCCACACTTTAGCGCTTGTGGCATAATCAAGTCTCAAGTACTATTGTACTCCCCTTCTGGTTCTACTCTGGTCCCCGGTATAGTCCAGGTTCTTTCCTCCTCCTCTCCTGCAGTGGAATTCTGTTTAGTGAAACTAATGCCTTGTAATGCCTGAAAATGTTTTTTTGCCTTTAAAACTTACTTGAAATATTTCTTAGAAACTGTTATAGATTTATTGCTTGTTCAAGTGGTGCTCACATTCACTGTTCTGGTGGTGATGTGAAGCCACGCATTAAGCATGGGGCTTAATGTTAAGCTACCGCCCCTTTAAGAGCACTTAGAACCTGCATGTAGCTAATTGTTACATTGCTTGGCAGTGCCATGTATGCCTGTTATTGAGAGAATTTCAGTCTGGGGCTTATCCTCAGGAGAAGAACATCTGCAGCACAGAATAAATCTGCCTTATTATTATTTTATGCGTCCATCTAGTTATTCACATGGTCCAGATGGGGTCCTCACCAGCAACCGAAGGGTCTGGCAGACCACAGAGAAGGTACTTTTAGTGGCAAACCAAATAACCAAAATGCCACATTACCCTGAAAATACTGACATTATACTTGAAATTATTGTGTGGAAAAATACCCCAGAATAAAATCTCAGGGGAGATTATGCACCTTGGAAACTGCTCCCATCTATTCTTAGCAAGGGTCCAAAATTCCACTATAAAGTGGCACTTAAAGAACAAATAATCCATAGTTCCCAATTGTTCTTGGCATGATCGCCTTGGCAAAAACGTTCCTTCATGTCTTTATGTTTTAAGTTATCCCTCACCTGTAGTTTTCCATGAGCACATAGCCACACTGTGCCCCACAGTTCAGGTCGGGTCCTGTGGTTGTTGAGAATATCTGTTATGTCTTGCAATTCTGTGTGTGGATGGCTCATAAATACCGGGGGTGCCTGTTAATACCTTGATTGTATCTGGGAATAAAACTTTCTTCCTATCTTGTGTTAGAAGTGTTTTTGTTACTTGCCATAATTTCAATTTACCAATGCTTTCCCCTACATAACTTGATAGATTTGCTACTCTAGTTTGTCTGGGGATTGTAGATCTGAGCTCCATTAGTGTAATGGTGAGGAAAGATGGTCACTTACCCAGGGGGTCTGTGAAGAGAGACAGCCTGAGAATAAGGGTCTAATATCAGAATAGATAAAAATGCTGTGGTAAAAAAGCTAAGGTTAATCATACCACCTAAGGCGATGTCTAAGTATAGGGTACCTCTTTTTATGGGATTTAAGCGGTTTTACGAGATGCACTGGAATAAGCAGCTGAAGAGTCTTGTTTCCAAAGCTTTAGGTGGGTGATATACACAACTCACATATAAGAACATGGGGATCAAGTAGGTTTTGATCGTGAAAACTCATTTTTTCTTGCTCATCCTTCACTTGTTCTATTGAGCCACTCTATCTAATGCTGTATCGATGGTATATTTCCAATTAAAATAGGTAGAGTCAGGATGACCAAAATAGATTCCCAGTATTTTACATTCTGTGTGGGTGATGGGGATACCAATACATTTTGTAATGTTTGTTGGAGATGGTCCTATCAGTTTGCATTGGCTTTTTTTGAAGATTTATCTGGAAGCCTGATATTTCAGAAAATGAACAAAACACAGGCTCTACCAAGCAGCCTGAGTATTGGTTGGCTAGTATTAGACAAAAATCATCCGCATATGCCAGGGTTTTTATTTCCGTGTCCTGCTTTGAAGTAGATAGTCCCAGAATGTCAGGATGAATGTTAATTCTATGGATAAGTGGGTCTAAGGTGAGAAGGTACAGGATAGGGCTAAGTGGGCATCCTTGGCGTACTCCTATTTTCACTGCACTAGGGCTACCTATCCACCCGTTAACATAGGGTGATACTGAGGCATGTTTATAACATACTATACAATGGCAATAAAGAATCTTGGACTGTGATCCGAATCAACTGGGGATCCCAAAAAATGTTGGGGGCTTATTAAAGGTTTAAATGGACAAACTAAAAATAGTTCTAATATCTAATTGTCCAGTCAAGAAAATTATCAAAAAGATTCTTCTTTGCTGGATAGATTTAATAAGTTTTTCATTGAGTCAGGTACATTTTTTGATTTTGCTGCTAAACTGTTGAAACATTCTTATACTGTAGCTGCACTGAAGAAAATTCCTCCTGTTTTTCCTTCCAGTAAATTGAGCAATATGAGGTCTTAGATTTACTTCTCTCTTTGGAAATTAGTGGGAGTTGTGGACCAGATGGTCTGACAGAGACAATGTTGAAATATTCTGCTACCCATATTGCTTGCCCTTTGACTTATCTGTTTAATAGATTTGTATCTTTGGGTTATTTTCCTTGTGGTTGAAAACTGGCTAGAGTGGCCCCTATTTTTAAAGGGGGAGGGCCCAGATATTTAAATAATTACAGAGCAATATCATTACTGCCTTTAGTTAGTAAGATCCTGGAAAAATTATCAGCCCAACAGCTGACTGTCTATTTGGAGAGTCAGAATCTACTGGATCAATACCGTTCAGGCTTCAGTAAAAAACATGGGACTTTGGCTGTTGTGTCAGGGGTTTTGAATGACATTGAATCAGTTATAGAGGCCAAGTATAGTTCTGGCACCATATTGATCGATCTCTCCAAGGCCTTCGACACAGTAGACCATCAGCTTCTGTTGTCCCAACTATATGAGGTAAGAATTGGTAGTTTAGCCTTAGACTGGTTCTGTTCCTATTTATCTGACAGATACCAGATTACAGCAGTAAGTGGAATGGTGTCTGCCCCTTTGTTGGTTGAGTGGGGTGTCCCCCAGGGCTCTGTTCTGGGACCCCTGCTCTTTCTAATATATTTAAAGGATCTAGGTAAACATGTGGGTAATGCTTCTTGCAACCTTTACGCTGATGATACTATAATGTGTACATCAAAACCCTCTCTCAGTGGTGTCCAAATGGCTCTCCAGGACAGCTTCAGTAGTCTCCAGTCTTTCTTTACTAAAATGAAATTAAAATTGAACACAACTAAAGCAAAACGTATGACTTTGGGAACTATCTCCCAGTGCGATAGCGATGAACAATTAACTATTTTGGATGACACTGGGGATGCCCTGGAGAATGTTTGACACCTACCAATACTTGGGTTTTTGGCTTGATCGAACTGGGACTGGAAACAAGCATTTGGATTATCTAATTAATCAAGTAAGTATGAGGGCGGAATTTTTATATTGCCACAAGCACTGTTTGAAAGCAGATACTATAAAACTAATTGTCCAGATGCAAATCTTGCCCCTTATTGACTATGGGGATATCTTATATTGTATTTCACCTTTGATGGATTGCATAAATTAGATATCCTATATAATCGATTGGCAAGATTAACATTAAACTGTCCTAGATTAACCCATCATTGCAAAATGTATCATAAATTGGGATGGCTCTCCCTTTCAAGTAGGAGAGAATTCCATAAAAGTATTTTTTCATATAAATGTGGGTTGGTTATGGTACCTGAGTACTTGAGGGATAAATTAAAATTTAGGGACCTTGATCCATCCCAAAGGAATAGTCACCTTAGGGAAATGTTGATACCCTATACAAAAACTAAATGATCAGATACTTTTGTTAGTCAAAGTATCCCAAGATATTGGAATAACCTCCCAGATGAGTATAGAGATAAATATAAAAAGGCCCCTTCTGTGCATGCTTTAAAAAGAGATCTCCTTTCCCTCCCCAGGCCTTGCAACTGCTCTTAAGGTAATTTTATGTTTATATGTTAAAGTTGTAACTTTTACATGCTATTTTGTATTCTGTTTGTATATATCGGTTTGTCATATTGTATTTGTGATGCTAAGGTCACCATTGTAACTGAACTTTGCTCTGTGGTTTCAACCTTAATAAACAAACAAATCATAGATAATTGTGGGACACTATCAAAGGCCTTGGATTGGTTGACACTTAGTATATATCCAGTCATTTCATAATTTTTCCCTTTTCCAGGATTTCCTGGAGAAGAATTGAAACGTGTAAAATTTTTCTGCCCGGAAGGGAGCATGTCTATGTGGAGTGTACGAGGGAAGTTAGAACTGCAGGTAGTCAATTGCTGAGCAGTTGTGTCAGTATTTTGAAATCACAATTTAGTAAAGAAATAGGTCTCCAATGGCATGCCTCCCGGACAGTGACACTTCTGTAGCGACATACGTTGATGCTGACAACATTGACATGTCGCTGTAGAAGTCCACCCGGGTCCCATCCAGCACCCACTCCCTGAACCAACTTCAACTTGGAGTTGGAATCTGATAGTAAGGAGGATTCAGGAGGGAAAGCCCCCTCAAAGAAAAAAGTGTCTGATGTGCGTGGATCCGTGCCAACTGCAAATCATGGTCGACATGGAGCCTGTCACTGTGATGCTGGTCGACAGTGTGGTTGTTGAACCGGCATTGTAGATCCATCTCCAGTTGGTCAGTTGTTCCTTTGTAACCCCCCCACCAGTTGAGGTTTACTATAATGTCTTCCTGGGCTCCCTAAAGCCCACTGTCAGGCTGGTGGCCTGTCTGCAGTAGTTCTGTTTGTCTCTGTGAGGGTGCCTTAGTAAGCCTCTGCACCTGTTTCTTTAAGAGAGCACTTGTTTTGTATTTGGAAATCAGTCTGGGCTGGGTCCGAATAATTAAGGTTTGGGACCAGCCAGACAGCCTGTTAGATTGCTCCATTCTACAGTCACTATATGCACAGAGGGAGCTCTTCTAGGAAACGTAGTTATTTGCTGTTTATCTGTTATAATAGTAATGATAGAGAAGTTTGTTTAACCTGCTTTCATTTGCAGCGTGAGCATTTGGATAGGAGCCACCATTTTGGTTCTGGACTTCCAGTATTGGACCAATCAAACCTCTGGGGACCTAAAATGGAAACAGTCCCCAGGGGTCTTGTGGGAAGGAAATTCTGTAGTTTTAAGTGTTTTGGCACCCAAATGGACCTGGAGGGGGGAGTTCCTACTGTGGCAGACAGTTTTCTCAGTCAACCGAACCATGTGGATTTTGGGGAAATACCCAGAACTGCCTGCAGCAGTAGTCAGTCACAAGTTGGAAGTTGGAGAGTGAACAGCTTGAGTGGTTGAGCAGCTGCTCTTAGGAGGAGCGTTAGGGGAATTGGCGGGAAGACTGTGCTGGCCTTCCTGTCACATTCTCCGGCCTAAGGGTTTGCCTTGTGCAAAAGTCTGACTGTTCTGATTGCCGGCTTAGACCTGCAGCAGAAGAAAGAAAATGTGTTATTACTTTCTTGCAAGTGGGACCGAAGACTTGCTCCAGAAGTGATCGGCTTGCCTGAATGGTGGAAGATAGCCTCGGGGTTGAAAGGTTTGCACAGTGAAGCTGTAATTAGCAACTGGACTGCATCTGAATTGTGGCTTAGAGAAATAACTGATTTAAGTGTGCTGAATGTGTTTTGTGGGTTGTGATTTGGTTCCCCATGGTGAATCCTGTTGTGCCAGCTGGAGGCTTTTCCAGCAGAAGATCATGAACTCTCCCAGAACTGTTCATCCTGCTTGGGCCTTGCCATCTCGGCCGCTGCCCTCATTTCAGAGACCGTCTCAGTGAAAGACCTGCTTGGGGATTCAGCCCCCCTGCTCAACACCATTGAACAGGTAGTGACCATCAGGAGGTGAGTCATGTAGGCCCTGCTTCCCCTTGCCCTCCAGATCAACACTATGAGGTCCTCAATCTCACCAGTCCTACATCCTGGTCTGGGTAGTGTGAGTACAATCAGGGTAGCTCCCTGCAACAACAGCTGCAAATCATTGTGTGCTGTCTGTTTTTATTCTGGGTTATTGCAAACGAACTGAGCCATCCTGCTCGAGATTACAAATATTTGGGTTGTGCACATGTTAACTGTTTTCTTCCTAAAGGGCCTCAACAACAGCTGTAATGCCAGCCACCCTGTGCAATACTTCAGGCTAGCCTGCATGACATACTGGGTACCCAGGGTTATGGGACTATTTAACAGGGACTTGCAGTGGATGCTGAATCAGCCTAAATTTAATCAGAGTGTAGATCATTCTACTAAATTCACGCCCCTCCCTTGTTCACTTCCCCTGAATAAACATGATCATCTGTTTCACGTTTAACCTGGCTAGTGTGCATATTATTAGTTGGGTCACAGTGGTAATTTTATATTGTATTGCTGCTCTTATTTTTCAGGGGGTCATTGCAGCAGATCCAGTCCTGGTGGTAAGTGCAAGGAGTGTGAGCATATTATTACTGTTATTCAGTGGATGTGAATGTTCTATTGTGTTGCTTTTTAGGCCAGTAGAAGGGTTGGTGGATGGTTATAGCATCCCGAAGGGCTATACCAAAGCAGTTAAGCTACCCCAATACCATTCCTCTGGGTGGAGGCACCCATTCACATAACTCGGGCCCCTCAACCTGTGCATAGCCATACAGACAGGGGTAGTTGTCCTTAAGATAGCACCACCTAGGGTTACACCTTGTCTCCATGTTTATGAATCAGGATAAGCAACCCTGCATACATGTCACATGAGAACTGGTCCTGTGTAAGCATATAGTCATATAATGCAGTTAACCTGGTGACAACTATGGGGCAGTGTTCTTATAGAAAATGTGGGATAACCAGTCAGGTCCTGGAGCGGCTCCTATTGTGAGTTGCAAGATAAAGAAGATAGTTCTTATGTGGTTATGGGACTGGTTCATAGTGTGCTGTCCAAAGAGGATAGTTGTGGTAAGTGGCAGGCCTGAAGTAATTCAACATTTTTCTCAGAACCCGAATGGGCTGTGCCAAATAGGGCAGTTACATAATGTTCAACTTCTATTAACATATTGTTGTTCCCTTATCTGTTGTTTTGAGGGAAGTAATAGTTTTCATTTTGGTCTGAGCAAGGCAATTTTCAAAGAAGTTAGCCTGACATTGATTTCCTTGGGTACCATATCATTGTTCAAACTCCAGAGATTTGCTTCTATCATACTGATAAAAAGTCAATTCCTGTTTTATAATCCAAATTTGAGAGTAGTCCTGTGTTGTTTTCGCTTGTAAAAAAAAAACAATTTGTATAGTTGCTGTCGTAATGCTCCAAAGGTAGAGTTTTCATGTAAACCTACAAGTTTCCCTTACAGTTTTTACTTTTAAAAATCTGACTTACTCTGCTCCCTCCAATCTACCGGGGAGTCATATAGAAAGAAAACAGATTTTCTAGACGTAATTATGTCTTGTAGGCCCTGCAAGATGTTTTTATCGTCCAGTAATGTGGCATTTAGTCTCCAGTAACCCTTGCCAGTGGTAACACATTAGGCAAGGGAGAGATTTTGACTTTAAATCGGGAGTGGTCTGAAGTGGCTACTGGTAACACTGAGGAGTGGGTCACAGGGAGATAGGGGGACAGTAGTCTATACATGGTGGACGTGGACATGGTCTACTTTTGTGGAAATCTGTGTTTTCAGATTTCTATGAAAATAGGTAAATTGGGGTTTGTCATGATGTTCATGGAATACGTTTGTTAACTTAATCTCTCCTAGCAATTTATTCAAAAAGGAAGCATCACAGTAGTTTTTTTCTGTTTTTAGGCCTCTATCACATTTTCTGTGACTACCACAATATCAAGGCATCCCTCTTCCATCAAGGCCACTAGTTCAGGGAACTTGTTATCCAGACTATGGGCGTTGGTACTCATTGACCTCCATTTTTTGATGGCCTTACCCCTTTTAGCCCCATCCCTCTCCTTACTGCCTTTTTCTCCATTTACCCCTGCCCTTCTCTCTATCAACTTCTCTATTTTGGTGTTTACCTCACTAACTACCCTGTTTTGTGGGGGGAAGGGTGGTGGATGCATGGAACATCCCTCCTGAGGAGGTCATGGGGTCAAAAACGGGAGCATTCAAGAGTGTGTGAGACAGACATAAGGCAATTCTGGTAGGGGGGTTAGGAAGAAGTAAGCTGTAGGTTGAGTAGGGTCTGCAGCTTATCCAATAGGTAGGGAAATGGGCAGACTGGGTGGACCAATCGGTCCTTATCTGCCATCAAAGTCTATGTTTCTAGGTATCTAAATATGGGAAGTAAAAACTTTTTGATTGTCAAAACTCTCTGTTTTGGGGAGAAATTTCCAGTTCTTCCAAATTTGAACTTTATATTCACAAATTCTGATTTTGTTTTCCCAATTCTTGATTTGTAAATTTCCCCCTCCAAACCAAATACCTAAAATTGGGATGTGGGAGAAGCTAAAGGCATACCCACTATGTTTGTTATGGCATCTCGTTCTATAGGAGATCATATCCGAAGTACTTTACTTTTATCTGTATTAATTATAGCTCCTGAAATATGGGCATATGATGTGAATTCATGTTGTAATTCGTATTCAGCTTCATGTGACAAGATGAAATAGCATATATCGCGTAAATTGCCACATTTTGCTATTCCAGTCCTACTTTGGGTAAAAGACCAACTATTCTCTGATTATGTACAATATTCCATATTAGGGATCCAAAGCGAAAGTATGTAAAAGTGGGCTTACTGAGCAGCCGTGTCTGACTCCTACCTTCATTTCAACTAATTCCCCATAAACCCCACTGATAAATGGTATTAGTTTGGCCTCAGTATAGAGTGTTTTCAACCATTTCAGCATGGGATTAGGGATCCTGTATGCTTCTAAAACCTGGAATAAATATTCATGAGAAACTTTATTGAATGCTTTTGCCTGATCGACCAAAAGCAAATAACCTTGTAATTTATTTCGTTTTCTGTATTCAAAAATGTCTCTTAAAAGAGCCAGATTAACTGAGGTGTTTCTGTCTGAGATCGAGCAAGTTTGAACTGAATGAATCCACATACTACTAACTTGCTGAAGTCTACTGCATAATATTTTAGACAATGTTTTGTAGTCTGTATTAAGGAGACTAATAGGTCTCCAATTGCTGAGAAAATTCCTATTCCTCTTTTTGTATAAGAACATCAAGTTAGCTTCTCCAAAATTGGTATTTGTAGTAGTTAACAGCAACATTTCATTACAAAACTGTTGCAAAGATTCAATTAAAGAGCTAGTGTAGTGCCTGGAAACTTCTTGCAATTAATTGTAATTTTCAGTTGTAGTCAGCTATCACTTCTTATCTCAAGTATTTTTTCTTTTCTGTTTGCTGATTAGAAGATTTTCTACTGGCAGTACTGAGGTGATGTGTGGAGCAACACTCTGTCTGGAGGGAAAAAAATCAGTTCTGTTCCTCCCACTACATCAACATTGAGACCACACTGACTATATCACCAGTAACCAATGAGAGCCATTTCTCACTGCCAGGTTTCACTTTCACATGAAGCAGCAGGGACTGGCTCTCCCTGGTTACTAGTGATGCCACAATTTCCTGCATTTTGATTGGTAGCTTGTGAAAGTCAGTGCTCAGGCTGCAAGGATGGTGGTGCCTCAAGGCATTTTGTCTAATTTCTGATGATGATGTGGGAGGAACAAAACTTACTTTTTTCCCCTCCAGACTGAGTGCTGCTCCACACATCACCTCAGTACTGCCAAGTGGAAAATCTTTTAATTAGTAAACAGAAAATAAAAAAAATACTTCAGATATTGGAAGTGATAGCTGACTGTATCTGAAAATTACTATTAATTCAAAGCAGTATACTAGCTCTTTAACTCTTCTATACATTTTTTTATAAAAAGCACTGAGCTGCCTGTCTGTCCCTGGGGAAGAGACATCTTTTAAAGCTTTAATTGCAATTTCTACTTCATTGTTGTGAATGGGGGCATGTAATGCTAGTCTTTGCTTATCTGATAAAGCTGGAGGAGGATTCAATAAAAATTCCTGAAGTGAGGCTGTTGTAGAGTGTTCAGATACAAAATTTACAGTTGGGGGTTTATTTAGTACCTGAAGAATTTCCATACCAAGGATTTGTATAGACCCATCATCGGCCTGCAATTTAGTCATTAAAGTGGCATCCAGCCTTTGCTTACAGGCTGCAAATAGATTGGAGCTAGGTTGTATCTCAGTCCCATATCTCATCTCGGCTTCTAGTGACATTGCCATGTTGTATTGATATTGAAACATCTTATTTTTTAGTTCTATTATTTGTAGATGAAACCAGTGTCTTGAATCATGAGATAGTGGCATATATTTATACAGTTTATTCCTGTGTTCTAGGTAGCACAGATAATCAGTGTTTGATTTAACTTGCCCTAGAAGAATGATCAAGTTCCTAATATCTAATTTAGTATCTTGCCACCAGTCCCAAAGACTATTATACATACACTTAATGGACTAAGCGTAAACAAGTATTTAAGCTCCAAAAAACTTGCTGCTAATCGAGTACAGAGATGTTCAGTCTCCATCTCTTTGGGGATGAAAGAAACCTTGGAGTTATATTAGCTAAATTAAAAATACATTTACGTATGACATGATCAGAGAATTCACATGGTATAGGAACACATTCCTGAGGAACCAACTGTCTGTAAGGAATGAGAATCACAGTATACTTTTTTTTATACAATTTCCAGATTTGAAGTCCAGACAACAGATCATATCCCCACCCCAGATGATATGTCTGGCTGTATATAAATATGGCCTCATTTTTTTCAAATAGGTCAACCTTGGCTGCTTTTGTCTGTGGAGCGTTTGTATTTATTATTCGAAAAGAAAAATGCTGAAATGAACAATCCAAGAGCAAGGCTCGTCCTGGAACCATATCAACAAGTATCTGCAGAGAAAATTGAGTTCCTTTGAAAAGAATGCCCAAACCATCAACTGTATCTGTGCCAAAAGACCAGAAGTAGGGACCCCACATCCGTCCCTTCCTGGCCTGTTCAGTAAAAAATATAGACCTGAGTCTGGTTTCTTGCAATAATATGATATCTTGTGATGAGTGTTGAAAGTAATACAAAGCAGCTATTCTATTTTTGTAATTTTTTATGCTTCACACATTAACCGAAGCAAAGCTCGGGGTTGCCATTTATGAAAAGTAGTGAAAGAACATATGTTACCCAAGACTATCACCTTTCTCTGGAGTTTTCCATTTTTTTCCCTTTCTTTTTTGATGTAGATAAGACAGGGGGCTGTTCTTTGATATCTAAGATTTGTTCAGATCTAGAGGAAACATGAGACTCTAAGTCCAAGTCTCCTTCCTGACTGCTGTGCAGCACCTGAAAGGTGTTCTGAAGGGAGGCAGGTCGTTTGCTAGAGACTTTGCAAATGCCCTGTAACCCAGTTTAGTTTTAGGAAGTTGAAATTCGGGGGGGATTTTGCAGATTTAAGTGGATCAGGAAAAGACTGATCCCTAGTTTGTGCCACCACTGTGGACCCCATGGCAGTAGCGGGGGAGTCATGTGATCCTGAGGGATCAGATTCTGATCAATTATCAGTACCCTGAGGTTCCTGTTGACTGGTATCTGATAAAGGGGGAGGTAGTCACAGCCTGGTTCCTGTGCTGTAGACTGTTGTGGTGTGGCCTTATCATGAGCTCTTATTACCCAATTTTCTTGGTTCAGGCCATCAGCCCAGTTCTGCCCTGCCCATGGGCATTGGTGACAGGTGTGACCCATCTCTTCACACAGGTTATATTTATAGACATTGGTGCATGCCATACTGACATGCCCAAAGTCCCCACAAAGGGCACATTTCAAGCGGTCATATGAGCTGCTTAAATGACTATGAGAGCCGCATTTATAGCAGGCCTTTGGCTGGCCTGCATAAAAACAGACCCCTTGATCCCGACCTAAAAAAACCTGTTTGATATATGCTGTATTGCAGTATTAGTTTGAAACAGTTTTACATGGAACCACTACCCTCCAGTCCATATACCCTCAGTGTCTGACTGGCTCAGGTTGACTCAGCACAGTACATCTCTTCTGCAACCAGAAGAGAATGTCATTAATGTTCATGCCATCATTGTGGAACATGTTATTTGGGTGTCTTCCCCCCCCCCAACGCTGCCCCAGGAATCAAAAGGTTGGGGTTCTAGCTGTGGAAGTGCACTGATGGAAGGACATGCATCCACATATATTTTGTCAGGGTCCATGTGCTTTTGTTCTGGACCCTTCCTGTGTGCAGTAGATAAAGAATTCAGATCTATACCACGGCTGCAAGCAGCAGCAGAGACCTTGTTTGTTTGTTCAGTTTGTTTCCCACTGGACATGTCATCACAGTTCTCCCATTGAGAGTCAGGCAGCCACCAGGAGCCTGTTTCCATCTGGCATTCATCAAAGCTTTTTTTTGGGTGACCATGTCTGAAAGTCCAGAGGAGCATCTATCTCCATGTTTTTCCTTGTCAAGTCTCAGTTTGGAATACACTGGCAGACAATACTTCTGATGTGCCTAGCTCCATTGTCATTGAGCCACAAGTCGCAATCATAGCCGCTGCATCTGTAGTCGTTTTAGCCTGCCTACCAGTGGTTTGCTCACTTTGCTTAGCGTGCGCTCCTTCCAATACAACTTCTCCAACTGTAACCTTCTGTGAGGGTAATCCCTCGGAACACTTCAGAGAACATGAGCCATGATCAATTACAACAGTATCACTCACCTGTTGCACAACCTTAGAGTGATCCTCAACATCAGCTTTTCTCCCATCGTGAAGCATGTCAGTAAAATCTTCCTCAAAATCCATAGTTTCCACAGCATTACCAAGAAGCCCAGGCACCTTAGCACCCACCCTTACTCTCCTCCATATCCTCCTCTTCTTCTGTTTCTGTTGGCCATCTTGGACAGGAAGCCAACAACACTCCCTGCCAAGAGTAGGGGAATTTTTCATTGATATCACAAAATACCAAATAAACAAAATAATATTACTGCATACAGAAACTGAATCAGAAGAAGAAAAACAAACACATTCTCAAAGTATTAATTCATACTACAAAAGGAAAAAGAAAAACAGAATATACAAACTTTCAGAGGAAAAAAACAAGAAATAAAGAAAAACTATACAAGGGCATACAAAATCACTAGTCTGGAAACTAAAATGCAGGAACCAAAATATCACCCCCCCCCCCAACCTACCAAAAGAGTAGTAAAAAAATAATTCCAGTGCACACTGAGAAAAAAATATCCAGAATTGTACCGAGGTGGTGCTGCATACTATGAACAAGTAGAAAATACACCCTTAAAAATAAAACAAAAATTAATCATATATAAAATCATACCTATACTCTAATAGTATACTAAGAGATCAAATGCAGTAACCCAGATACCACCAACAAACTACCAAACCAATGGTAGCAAATTTTAAAAACATACTGCCTTATCCTCATACCTCCTAGAAGCACACAATTCCCCTCGCCTTATAGGCTTCTTTAAATATTTACAGCTTACTAAAGAATCAAAATCTCCTATCCTTCTCATCCATAAGCATGGAATAATGGTAAAGATAACCAACTTCCTAAAGTCTGATAAGCAATCGGGGGTCGACAAATCCCATAGCCAATGTCCTGGGCTAGCAGCAGGTCGGCAGGGACAAGCACTTCATGTTTAGCCAACTGGCATTATAAGTATTCAAGTCATTTTACCTGTGCAGTCCTGTAGGTGGCGTATTTCTGGAGGACCAGAGTTGGGAGACTGCAGACTAATTTTTTTTTCAGACAGCAGGAGGCGAGTAAAATATTGTAGACAATTTGTCCACAACAAGCTTGAAGTGCTGTCACGTAACTGGAGCCGAGGCAGCGTCAGGAGCAAGTAGGGGGAAGCATCCTAGCAGCCTGAGGAAGATGATCGGAGAACGCGTAGGCACGGCTTATGCTACCAGGAAGTCAGGCTGACTGGCAGATGGAGGAGCCACTGCTGTTTGCTGGACTTCATAAGTGGCAGATACAGTTGGTACGGGAGGGGAATAGAGACCTAATGTGCACCAAACAGCAGACTAAGCAACCACGTGCATGTTATGCCACACTACAAGAGTATTTCCACCCAGCGAGTCGGCGACTGAACTCGAACAAAATAAACTGCTGCATCAGCAATCTCTGTCAACCCCCAGCACTGCCTAACTGCAATTCTCAGCCAAAGAATTCAAACACTGGTGGCTGATAAAATAAGCTGTGTCCAATTCCAACAGCCAGTCTGCTCAAAACAGCGAGTTTTCACATGTACTGAATGAACAGCAGGCTAAGCAGCCACATACACTGTATTCGGAAACAAAGTAAAATCACCTGCATTAACAGCACTCTATTTCTTATTGCATTTGCACTGCCTCGATAAAAATACACTTATAGTGTGATTTTACTTTGTTTCCTAATACAGAGTGTAAGTGGTTGCTTAGCCTGCTGTTTGGTACATGTGAAACCTCTCAGTCTGAGCAGAGTGGTTGTTGGCATCGGACGCAGATTATTTTGTTCAAGATCAGCTGCTAGCGTTCTTGGGCTGTGAATTGCAGCTAGGCATTGCTGGTGCCAACAGAGATTGCCGATGCAGCAGCAGTTCCGAAAATAAATCTTTAAAAAAATATATATAGATTATTTTTATTAGTTCATCACAGAAGGGTTGGTGAGAGAGGAGGGAGAGAAGGAGTGGATTGGGCGGGCTGAAGCTGTCGGCGACAACAAACGGGACAAAGACCATATGCATTTGACCTCAGTAATATGCAAGGATAATAAATACAGAGCTTATGACAAATTTAAGCTGCTTTGTTTTCAAATACTACGTTTTTCAAAATATGGCCTTCTGACTATGGACTACCCTCTCAGAGACAAGGACTACCATTTTTGAAACAGCCAGTTGTCCTGGACAAGCACTTTATTTTAAGATTTGTTGAACCCTGTAAGTAATACTCAAGAAACTATCTCAGAAAAGAGAATACTAATTTAGATCCAGTCAAAATATTCCCAGTGCTGTGCCCAAACCTTAGAAGAAAACCATAAAGATTCCTTATATTTAAATTTTTTTAAATCAGTAAGTACCATATTGTAAAGTTCCTAGACTGAAATCTCCATTTGTTGGAGTACCAATCTACAAAGGCCAATCCACATCCAGTATAAAAAAATGTACCATAATCATGTGCAATGTATCATGAGGAATAAACATTTGGGATCCAGGAACAATACCATAAAACAACAGCTGTGGGTCAGGAGGAAAAGATCATTTCCAAATACCTGTATTCTTGACCAGTTCCCAAAATTGCTTTATATACGGACACATAAAATACAAATGACCCATGGTTTCAATGGTCAGTTCACAAGTTTCTCTTGGACAATATCGATCCTGTAACTGCTTATGCTTCTGGTTTCCCTGGACATTCACCTTCCCATGAATTGCCAGCCATACATTATCCCACATTTTCTCCTGGATTCATTTATCAGTACTATACAGAGAAATCTGTTTTTTCATCTAGCACCATAAATCCTGCAAACAGGTACTCCATAAAACACTCCAAAATAATTTCCTCATACAATTTTCTAGGAAGACCTAGAACTGAGTCATAGTTCACTTTCCACTGTATAACCTTATCAAAAAATCTCAACCACTGACTATGTAGTCTAGAACTGCGTTTAGTTTTACATAAAAATGTATCTGTTTGCCATTTTAACAGTACCACCTTTAATTTGAAATAACCCCAGTGTGCCCATAAAACTGTATTGTGTTTCATTAAAGGAAGCAGATTATAATATACAAATATTGTAATGAAAAAAAAAAGTGGATTGATCATATGAACTTCCCCCTCCTTTAAAGGTTTATACAGCACATTCCGTTTGACAGGATTTAGATGGCTACCCCAGAAGCAGGAAAAAAAACATGCCAATAACTTTGCTTCCAGCAAATGGGGAAGAGAACAAACTGTATCAATAAATAAAAATACTGGAACTAAAAATGTGTGAACCAAATAAATGCTCTTTTTTTTTTTTTTACATTTTCCACACATTCCAGCGAGCTACCTCATCCATTCCTATTTTTAACACTCTATACCAACTGTCTCCTGCCAAATTCTCACTCCCAAAATATATACCCAGAATTTTGCATGGGACTTTAGTTATTGGGATGTCCACCACCCTTAATAATGGTATGTCAAACCCCTACACAGCCAAACACCTAGAATTTGTAGGGTTCAAATGTGCCCCAACTACTGCCCCTAGGTTCTGGACCAAATCATATGCCACCTGAAGGGACAAGTCATCTAGTGCTAAAAGACAGACATCATCAGCATAGGCTATCACTTTAATATTCTGTACTACCTCAACCCCCGGTCCTTTAATCAGTGGTGACCTTTGCAAAATTCTGAGTATAGGATCAATGTAAAAAAACCATACAATAGGGGGCTTAATGGGCACCCCTGTCTAACACCTTTCTGAATTCTACACTGATTGCCTATATAACCATTCTCATAAGGTCTAACAAAGGCCAATGCATAACATAATTGTACCCACTGAATAAACAAATCAGGAATTCCATAAGAACGTAAACATTGCCATAAAAAATAATGTGAAATGCCATCAAATGCCTTTGCCTGATCTAAACTGAAAACAAATTCCCCTTCAGATACAATTCGCCCATTATTTCTCCCTCCATCCATTATTTCCCTCAGCAAATACAGTGCGTCCATAATACGTTTCCCAGGAACCCCACAAAACTGTACAGGACTAATTAAATTCTCCATCACCTCAGCCAGCCTGTTCCCCAATAATTTTGCAAGTATTTTAAAATCAACATTCAGCAGCATAACCAGATGCCAATTAGTAATATCTGAAGTTTGTCCTGACTTAAACAAAAAGATTAAGAGCCCCTCATACATTTGCATAGGAAGACAATAATCCCTTATTGTATAATTATAAATATCCAATAATTCAACTGGCATAAACTCCCATAGTAATTTATACAATTCTCCTGGTAAGCCATCTGAGCGTGGAGAAATATTATTTTTTAGATTCTTAATAACCCTTTATAGATTTTGATTTTGACGGCAGATAAGGACCGCTTGGCCCACCCAGTCTGCCCATTTCCCTACCTAATGGATAAGCTGCAGATCTTAGTTAACCAGCAGCCTACTTCTTCCTACCCCCACCCCCTAGAATTGCCTTATGACTGTCCCATGCATGCTTGAATTCCACCACTGTTTTTGACTCCACAACCTCCTCCGAAGGCCGCTCCATGCATCCACAACCTCTCTTGTGAAAAAATACTTAAATTACCCTGAGCCGCTCATCTTCAAATTGTGCCCCTTGTTCTGTAACACCTGTTTTTGAAAGATGCTACCTCTTGACTTTGTTGATTCCCTTGAGGTACTTGAAAGTTTCTATCATGTCCCCCTCCTTTCCTCGAGGCTATACATATTAAGCCCTTAAGTCTCTCTTCATACGTCTTCCGGTGCAGACCCTGCACCCTTTTAGTTGCCCTCCTCTGGACAGCTTCCATCCTGTCTATGTCTTTGTGGAGATTGGGTCTCCAGAACTGCACGTAGTACTCAGATGGGGTCTCACCAACTGTCTGTACAGAGGATAATAACTTCTTGTTTTCTACTGGTGATGCCTCTCCTGTGCATCCCAGTATCCCCCAGCCCTCCTTGCTGCCCTCTCACATTGCTTGCCCACCTTTAGGTCATCTGATATGACTACCCCAGGTCCCTTTCCATTTTTGTTGTTGTTAGTGTCTCACCCCCCATTGTGTACTCTTCCCCTGGGTTTTTGTTTCCCAGGTGCATTACCTTGCACTTCTTAGCATTGAATCTAAGCTGCCATATGTTTGACCATTCCTCTAACCTTGCCAGGTCTCTTCTCATCCTTTCCACCCCACCTTGTGCATCAACTCTGTTGCAGATCTTTGTGTCATCTGCAAGAGAATATTTTCCTTCCAGTCCCTCTGCAATGTCACTTATAAAGACATTGAAGAGGACCGGTCCTAATACTGAACTCATGGTACCCCACTAGTAACCCCCTTCTTCAGAGTGGACTCCATTACTATTACTCTCTGTGTCCTATTCTCCAGCCAATTCTTTACCCAGGCTGTCATCTTGGGACCCACTCCCAGGCTGGCTAACTTGTATATTAATCTTTTGTGTGGGACTGTGTCAAATGCCTTGCTAAAGTCTAGGTAGCCATGTCCACAGCCCCTCCCTGATCTACTACTTTGGTCACCCAGTCAAAGAAATCTATCAGCTTTGTCTGGCATGACCTTCCCACTATGAATCCATGCTGCCTTGGGTCCTGTGCCCATCTGGCCACTAGATACTCAACAATTCTTTCCTTCAGAAGTGATTCCATCATTTTCCCTACCACTGAGGTTAAACTAACAGGTCTGTAGTTTCCTGCTTCTGCCTTGCTCCCACTTTTGTGAAGGGGAATCACATGTGCCCTCCTCCAGTCCTCGGGTACCACCCCATCGTCCCATGATTTGTTAAAGAGGGTAGTCAGTGGTGTCACTAGTTCTACCCTTAGTTCTTTTAGAATTCTGGGATGAATCCCATCAGGCCCCATTGCTTTGTCCACCTTCAGTTTTAAGAGTTCTTTCAGAACCCTTTCTTCTGTAAATGGGCTGGTATCAACTTCTGTATCCAGAGTGTTTCTACTGTTTGTTTTAGGTACCTCCCCTCTTCCTTTGTAAATACTGAGCAAAAATATTTGTTTAGTATCTCTGCCTTTTCACAGTCACCCTCTGCCCACCTCCCTCCCTTTATTAAGCCTCCTAACCCTCCCTTGGTCTTCCTTTGCTCCTGATGTACCTATAAAAGGTTTTATCCCCCTTCTTAACTGAGTTGGCTATCTTTTCCTCAGTTTGGACCTTTGCTGTTCTGACTGCCTTCCCAGCTTCCTTTTGCTTTAACTGATACAGTTCTCTGTCCTGCTCCTTCTTTGATGCCTTGCACTTCCTGAATGCTTTCTTTTTCTCTTGAACCTTCACTGCCACTTCCTTTGAGAACCATAGTGGTTTCTTACATCGTTTCATTTTGTTTATTTGCTTCACACAAAGGCTTGTTACCTCTGTGATGGCAGTTTTTATTATTCCCCATTGTTCTTCCACCCCTCCTTCCTGCCCATTTGCTAATGCATTCCTTAGGCACTCACCCATTTTGGCAAAGTCAGCCCTCCTAAAGTCCAGTACTTTTGCCTTGTATGACTTGACTCTATTGCTGTGTTTATTGTGAACCATACTGTTCGATGGTGGCTAGTTCCCAGATGGCTACCCACTTCTACATCTGTGATCCTCTCTTTATCTCCATTTGAGAGAACCAGGTCTAAGATTGCTCCCTCTCGAGTGGGCTCCAATACTAGTTGTCTAAGGCATGCCCCCTGTAGGGCATCTAGAATAACCCCACTCTTGGAAGTGGCTGCTGCAACTGCACTCCAGTTAACATCTGGCATATTCAGATCACCCATCAGCAAAATCTGCCCTTTTTCTGCCATTCTAAGTATTCTTTCTATCATTTCCTTGTCCATTTCCTCCCCCTGAGAAGGGGGTCTGTATACAACCCCTGTGCGGATTGTGGTGTCATTGCCAGTCTCCAAATTTACCCACAGTGCTTCTTCTCCTCCCTGTTTTCCCTTTTGAGCTGTTGCTTTGATTCCCTACCTTATGTAAAGAGCTACTCCTCCTCCTCTTTTACCCTCCATGTCCCTCCTGTAGATAGCGTATCCTGGTATGTTTACATCCCAGTCATTGTTTTGTGTGTACCATGTTTCTGTGACTGCCACGATATCCAGATGTTCCTCCTCCATCAAGGCCACTAATTCAGGAAGCTTGTTACTCAGACTGCGGGCATTGGTACTCATTGCTCTCCATTTTTCGATGGCTTTACCTTCTTTTGCAGCTCTACAGCCAAAAAAAGGTGCTAACAAAGCATCTTTTGGGGAATTCTGTCACTTTTGGAGGGTCAGCTGCTTGGAGCAAAAAGTGAATAAAAGGGGAATTAGAGGGCACCTCCCCAAATGCCTGTTCAATATGGGTTTCTAAATACCTCATAACTGAATCATTGTCAGTAAGCAACAACCCCTGACTTGTAGTCAATCCAGAAAAACATTTCCTCTCCCTCCGTTGCTGACTATCGGAAAACAGATTCGTTTGTTTTTCCTTCCCCTGTGTCCCAAAAGATTGACCTTTCTGGAGAAATAAATGTCTATTATATTAATACATAGACATCTCTGTGCGAGTTGTGGCAATCTCCTGCCCCAAATTCTGACCCGAAGTAACCTGATCAGACAATAAGATTTGAAGTTCTCTCCTAAGAGCCAAATACCTGATCTGAGCAGTCGCAGCCTGACTCCTAGCTTTAATCTTAAAAAATTTAATAATGCATAACTTCAAATCTTCCCACCACTGACCAATCTCTTCTTCATCATATAAAAATATTGTAGAACGTTTATCATTAATTATTGAACTCAATTCCTGTTGTACCTCTGAGTTTAACAACAAGGATGTATTCAAGCTCCAATAGCCAGGCCCATACTCTCTAGGAGGAGGAATTTCAATTTGAATTCCTATCAACATGTGATCTGATGTTTCAATAGGCATCTTACTTGAAAGAAAAACCTCCACTGATTTCTAGAAAAAGATGAAATCAATCCTTGATGACAAGGTCCCCCTAAAATACATTGGACAAGCCCTCATTCATCCTTAAATATGTGCACCCTTAAGGCCTGCATGACCTATAATTCTAGTCAAATACACTTTATCACAATATGGTCTAGTGGCTGGGTTTCTCTGCTGAAAGTTGACATTAAAATCCCCTCTCAAAAAATGTGTCTACTGGTATGCAAGAACAGTTGTATTTTAAACAGTAAATCTATATGAAGAGCTTTAGTTTGAGGGCCATATATATTCACCAAACGGCAACAAAAAGAATCCAGCTCAACATCCAACAACAATGCTCGACCAGGCTCTGTATCAACTAATCTACCCAACTGAATATTGGAAGAAAAAAATCCTATTCCCACTCCACAACATGTATCAGGTCCAATGGACCAATAAGAAGGTACCCACACCCATTTCTTAGTAGCTGCTCATATATCTGTAACAGAATGCAACCTCGTATTCTGCAAAAAAAAAATCATATTGTAAATGTTGCAAAATAGAAAAAGTTGTAGTTCGTCTCACAGGCGATTTTATGCTGTTCACATTTAAACTAGCCAGCTTTAAGTTTAAAGGCTTAGGGAGGATTTTTTAATCAATTTTACACTCAGTCTTGTGCGCCTTTTATATGGTTCTGCAACTACACTGTGCCCCGGGAGTGCATCTCCCTCCTGTGAGACAGGAGGAGGTACAGAGTCCTGTTCCATGGGATGTTCTACATCAACCCTATCACCCCATGTTGGAAAGGCTGCAAAGCAATTTGAGAGGGGCAATGGAGAGAGCAGCAAATGACCTGAAAGTACCACAGGGTCTTTATCCTCAGATGATAGGGATGTCTGGGGAGGGCATGCCACTCCCAGAGGCTGTTGCAAATCATCGTCTAAAACACATCCTTCTTGAGAAGTTGCATTCACAGCAACCATTTCCAGAAGGGGGGGATTACCAGGATCCACCTGAGGCCCACATGTAGGAACAGAACAAGGGCCTTGGGGTATAGGCAGTAGTTCTTCGACCCCCTTCAAGGGCTCTGGATCCTCCTGAACCACAGACCCTCTTAAACCACTATGGATAGGGGAAGGTTACTGGCCAAAGGAGGTCTAGTTCGAGAGGCAGCACCCCTGGATTCCCCGAACTGCCACCCCTGCCTCTACCTCTTCTCCTAGCAGATATAGAAGACTTGGTTTGCTGGCCAAGGCACCTAGCTTCACCTGAGCTTTTTCCTTCTAAGACTGCTTGAAAGGCAGAGTAGAGAAACTTACCGGAGCAAGGGAGAAGGATTAAGACTTAGTTTGGCTAAGCAGATTTACTGTGTGGTGTTTTTATTTTTTACTCACAGGGATTGCTACTGTTTGTTGCTAACATTCCATTGCTTTATTTTTTCTCTGATTCAAATTGTTGTTGCTGGTATACCTTCTTCTGCATTATTACAAGGTGTGCCTACAGGTGTGTGCTAACAGATTACTCCTGTAATCTTCTGATTCAAATTGTCTTTTGCAAGGTATATCTTCTGTTACTGCTTTATTTTTCGCTGGAGCAAAGTGTTTCTTACAGCGTATATCTTCTCTGAAATTATTACAGGTGGTGCTTTACAGGTTTTAGTTTTATCTAACATTAGGATAAGCTTTCAGGGTTACTGCATTTGTTATTGACTGATTGTTTCTGCTCTTACCTCCTTGTTCTTTCATCCGTGGTTCTTCTTTCTAGGCAGGGGAAGGGCCCAGCCACCCACCCCCATCCCCAACCACCCCACGCTACACTCCTTTTATAGGGTACCACAGTTGTGACATTTCCTGTGCAGAGCAGGAAGGGCGGATCAGTGGAGCTCCACAAGGTGATCTCATTTACAGGCACTAGTAATTTAACTTGTTATAACAAGTTAAACAAAGCACAATTAAACCATTACTTGCATTTTTTTTCCTTTTTTTCCTTCTAATTACTCTGACTAGGTTACAAACCCAGCAACTTATTTGGAATGGATTTCATTAACTGCAGGTACTGTGGACAATTTTCAGAAGGACAGTCTTACAGATTTAGGACACTGTCCACATGCTGGGCCTTTGGAGATCTTAGGGCTCAGCTCCGGCAGCATGGGCAGAGATTGCACGCCTCAAATTTCATATTGAAGAGGAATACATTATAAGAACCACCTGCCATTTCCCCAGCATCCAACAGAAAAACCTCGACCGCAGAGGGTAGTTGGTCCAGGAGGTTGGCAGGTGGTTAGGAGGAGCAAACAGGTGCCCCATCACTCTCTGCTTCAACACATTACCTCCAAAAATCATATAAACACTACAAACAGGTATCTGTCTCTATCTCTGAAATCAAATAAAGAGGCAGAAGACACTGCAGAGCAGGACACTGTGGCACAGGAGCTAGACAACAAAACCCACCCAAATCAGGAACCAAAACTAAACAAGCACAAAGGAAATCCAAAAACTTCTGATCAAAGGAGACTCCATGATTCGGGAGTTGATACCCATCTCCAGCCAGGGTGATGGTCAGATGTCTCCCAGGTACATCAGCATGGAGAGACACTGACCGCATTACTAAAATTGTTCACAAAGCAGGAGAAAACATTGATGTCCTAGTACACATAGGGACTACGATCTCGCCAGCCGGTCAGTTGTGGAGACCAAGGAACACCTGACTAGGCTGGGTGACAAACTATCATCTATTTCGTCTGGCATCTCCTTCTCTGAGATCCTGCCAGTCTGGGAGAGGGGAGCAGATGGATGGAAAGTCAGAGAAGGGGAGATAGGGGAGCTAAACACGTGGCTCAAGGACTGGTGCCAGGAAAAGGACACAGATTTGTAGGAACTGGCAACAGTTCTGGGAGCCGAAAGTTCTTAAATCTGATGGACTGCATCTGACTAAAGAGGAGTCAGCATTGGGGCAGAAGTTTGACGCCTTTGCAGAATATTTAAACTAGTAAATGGGAGAGGGGTGCAGCACCCCATACGTCGAATGGGAAGAACACCCTCCCTCAGCTAGTGGTCAAACAGGAATTCAGCATGTTTGCCGCTCATTTGCATCACCAGGTAAGAAAAGGTTTGTCTCCCCATACGACGATCAGGGGTAATGCCAAACTTCACCCAACAACCAACACACCAAAATCTGGCCAATGGAAAATCATGTACACAATGCTCACAGCCTGGGAAATAAGATCCCAGACCTGCAGGCAATAATGTCAGAGGTTAAACTGGACATAGTAGTATTAGTGAGACGTGGTTTACCAGTAACCACACTTGGGAGACTTCAGTACCTGGCTATGTATTGTTCAGAAGAGACTGAGGTGTCAAAGGGGGAGGAGGCCTGTATGTTAATGAAAATATCAAAGCTACAGAATACACATAAGGAGCCAGAAGAACTGTGGGTCACCCTGAAACAGGAAATGGGACAGCCATAGAACTGGAGTTGTCTACAGGCCCCCAGACCAGAGGGAGGACATAGACACATTACTGTTAGAAGATATACAAAACATGACAGCTAAAGGGAGGTTCTGATAATGGAGACTTCAACATGCCGGATACAGATTGGTCAATACCAGCAGGAACATCTGCCAGAACTAGACTCATAGTGGATTCCCTGCAGGGAGGGCCTCAAACAACTGGTACAGCAACCCACAAGAGACAGGGCTATCCTAGATCTAGTACTGACTAACAAAGAAGGGATCACAGATCTCAGGTAGAAGGTCACCTGGGGCCAGTGACCATCACATGGTATGGTTCAATTTGGCTACTACATCTAAATCATCCCATTCCAAGGCAAAAATATGGGACTTCAGAGGAGCTGACTTTGATAAGATGGCCAACAGAGTTAAGCTAGCCCTGGCAAAAGAAACACAGGTGAGGGGTACAGGCAAAGTGGGCAAGCATTAAGGATGCAATACTTGAAGCAACATCCCACTGTGTTAGACAGAAAAGGAAGTGCAAAGAAGAAGGAAACCACTTTGGTTCTCAAATACAGTAGCAGAAAAGGTCAGAGCCAAAGGCTGGCCTTCAGGAAATATAAGGGAACACAGCGGGATGAAGATAGAGGCATACCAAACTGCCCTAAGGGAAGCAGATAAGGCAGTAAGGCAGGCAAAGTCCCAAACTGAGGAAACACTAGTAACAACAGTAAAAGAAGGTGACAAGACTTTCTATAGATACATTAGTGAAAGGAGAAAGTCCAGAGGGGTATTGCTGTTTAATGAGAAAAGGGAGCATGTGAGGAGAGGACCCTGCAAAGGCATCTATCCTAATTAGATACTTTTGCTCAGTATTTACTGAAGAGAAGGTAGGGCAGGGCCCACAGCTCAGCATCATGGACACGGGGAGGAGGTGAGCACTACTCCCTTCACAAAAGAAAGGGTCCTACAAGAGCTTGCTAAGCTCAGGGTGGATAAGGCAATGGGACCTGATGGCATATATCCCAGGGTACTTAAGGAGCTAAAGGAGGAACTAGCAGAGCCATTAGCAGAATTGTTTAGTGAGTCTCTGAGCACAGGAGAGGTCCCAGAAGACTGGAGAAGGGTTTCATGTGATCCCCGCCCACAAGAGTGGTAGCAGGGAGGAGGCGGGAACTACAGACCGTCAGTCTTACCTCAGTAGTGGGCAAGATTATGGAGGCACTCCTTAAGGAAAGGATAGTGCAACACACGTGGAATCCATAGGGGCACAGGATCCAAGACAGCATGGGTTTACAAAGGGAGGTCCTGTCAAACTAATCTCATAGATTTCTTTGACTGGGTAACCAGAGTGGTGGACCAAGGGGAGCAGTTGATGTCGCCTACCTTGACTTCAGCAAAGCTTTTGACACTGTTCCACATAGAAGATTGATAAATAAGCTGGGTAGGCTCGTGGGTCAGAAGTTGGTCAACTGGGTGGCAAACTGGTTGACGGGCAGAAAACAGAGAGTGGTGGTAAATGGTATACAGTCAGAAGAGATGCAAGTCACAAGGGTACCTCAGGGATCAGTCATGGGGTCAGTCCTCTTCAACATCTTCATTAGTGACCTTGCAGATGGACTAGAGGGTAAGGCTTGTCTGTTTGCAGATGACACCAAGATCTGCAACAGAGTAGATGATCCAGATGGGGTTGGGCAGAATGAGAAGAGATCTGGATAAACTAGCAGAATGGTCAGAAGAGTGGCAACTGGGATTTAATGCAAAGAAGTGCAAAATCATGCATATAGGGAAGAGAAACCCTGAAGCCACCTATAGGCTGGGAGGGGAGTTGCTAGCAGTCACAAAGGAAGAAAGAGACTTGGGCATCATCATCACTGATGACCTAAAATCATCCAAGCAGACCTCTAAAGCAGTAGGTAAGGCTAGGGGGTGTTAGGGTGCATTAGTAGGGTATCACAAGTCGTAAGAGGGAGGTAATAATCCTCTGTACAAGACACTGGTTAGGCCCCATCTGGAGTACTGCGGCAGTATTGGAGGCCACACCTTCACAAGGACATTAACCAAATTGAGGCAGTCCAGAGAAGGGCAACCAAAATGGGCAGGGACTGCATCAGAAGACATAAGAGGACAGATTAACGGAGCTCAATATGTATACCCTGAGCAAAGGAGGGAGAGAGGTGATATGATCGAGGCATTCAAACACCTTAAGGGCATAAACAAGGTGAAAGAGTCTAACATGTTTAAATATAAGAAAATAGCAGGACAAGAGGACACAGCATGAGATTAGAGGGAGGCCGATTAAGGGGAATGTGAGGAAATTCTTTCACAGAAAGGGTGGTGGATGCATGGAATGGCTTACCACAAGAAGTGGTGGCTATGAATACAGTGCAGGGCTTCAAACAGGCATGGGATAGGCATAAGGGAGCAATACAAATGACTATGAATAGATAGGCCACTGACAGAGCAAAGGCCGATGGCACATTTATAAGGTAGAAAAAGAAATGGGCAGACTGGATGGGCCTTGCGGTCCTTATCTGCCGTCAACTTCTATGTTTCTGTAGTGAAATCCATGCCAGACTCATTATTCTGAGAAAAAGAACATCTTGCTCATGAAAGCAAGACATCATGATCAAAAGCTTCTTCTGAATTCTGGGCAACCCGGGGGCAATCATGAAAGGTATGCTCGTCCTATCCACAAAGATCAAAGATTAAAGACTGGGGAAGCTGAACATTGATTTGCTGTGTGACCTAATAATCCACAATGAAAACATCGGATTGTGTCACAGTCCATATTTAAATGAGATAGGGACCCACATCGGTAGCAGCTTTTCAGCTGCCCGGCATAAAAGAGGATTCCTCTGTCTCGACTCCAAAAAAAAAAAGAGCTTGGTAGATGTTTTATTCCCTGGTCAGTTTGATTTAACTGAATCCTGAAAGTCCATCCCCCAGTCCAGAAGCCATTATCATCCATGATAGGACATGGATGTTAAAAGATAGTACAATGTTTTTCCAGCCAAAAAATTATGTCTTTCTTAGAAAATGGGTAGAGGGCATTCTCCTTTTTGATTGGCTAATGTCATGAACTACCCGGTCCAGTATCAGGCAACAGAGACCAGGAAATAATGAGCTCCAATCTCTGGCTGCCTGATTACCTTGAAAAATCCCTGCCCCTTAGAATTTTCAGTTTATTGGAGACACCATTTTGTTTCTCTCGCTTAGCGAGAGATACTGCTGCTCACATCTAGGCTCCATAGTTCAGCGGCACCTATATGAAACCGAACACCAACATCCCTCTTCATGTCATGTTACTTTTTAATTTTTTACTGTACATGCTGCTGCCCTGATTGCTGACAGACTTGACAGTATAATTCTCAAAGAGCTGACCGTACAAGGCCCCTTCCTTCAGCCGCCTGCCTGCTCAAGCTCCTGGTCCCAAAACACTTAAAAAAAAAAAATGAAAACAGTTTCTGAAGCGGGATCACAACCGTAATTTCGTCTGCTCAGTGTTGCCCCTTCCCTATATTTCCAGCACCAGCCAAAGCTTTCTTTTAAATAAAAATAAACTCTTTCCCTCATGCCATCATTTTCCCAGTCTCCCCTCACCCGCAGTTCTGCTCAATTTGCCGACGGCACTTTGACATTCTCGGTCTTCTCATGCCAATCGTAACAGCTCCTAGTCCCAGTTTGAAAGTAAACTGTACTGCCACGGGGGGGGGGGCGACACAAACAAAGTGCCTACATGAGGGCCGGCAACAGCTCCTGATCTCCATCATTTTCCCATTTTTTAAACTAAATAAATCAGATGAGCCACTTCTCACAAGTGCCTCCGGGAGTATATTGCCACACATGACTACACAGAAAACATTCTCTCAAGCGCGGTACACAGTTTACCGTGATTGCTGATGGGGCATTCCAGAGATAGCAATCAGCATACTGTCTGCTCTCACACGCTGAGCTATCAGAGGTGTCTGTGTAACAGAAATCATCTTTCCATTCTATCATGGCAGCAAACGAGCAGCTCCTGTGTGTGTGTCTGTGTGTGTGTGTGGGGGGGGGTAACCATGATGACCAGCAGTTTACCACGATTGCTGATGGGGCATTCCAGAGATGGCAAGCAGCATACTGTCTGCTCTCACACGCTGAGCTATCGGAGATGTCTGTGTAACAGAAATCATCTTTCCATTCTATCACAGCAGCAAACGAGCAGCTCGTGTGTGTGTGTGGGGGGGGGGGATAACCATGATGACCAGCAAACAAAAACAACAACAAAAAAAGCATTCAAATCCATGTGGAGGAACTTTTTTATTACAACATTCATATTAAACTAATTTTATACTTAATTTGTTATTAAACTTATAGTTTTTACAGTGCCCATTTTCTATGCGCAATAATACCTTCAGGGTGATAGCTATACCGACCTTCCAGGGGCTATAAGACCCTCCGCCTGTGGTGTTGGGCCTTCATTACACCCCTGGGCAGTCCGGTATTTTCTAGCACAATACCGCCAATAACACCCTGTTGGGTATTATTGCTTACATATCTACCCATTCATTTCTGAATAATAAGGTAATTGTTTTAATGGTAGGTTTGGTAAATGGTATTGCTATAAAATCTTTCCATTCAACATTATCTTTCACCCCATAATATAGTCTCCAAAATGTGTCCAGTAAAGCCATGGTGCAGAAACTTATATCATATATATGATCTCTGGGTGCGTGAATAAACGCGAACACCTCTGCTGGGGTAAACCCCATAGAGTCCATGAGAAGCGTTTTACCCACCCATAGTCTGTCAGGAGAAATGGGAGTCAGTCCCTTGTACCTGAGCCTAACCAGAAATCGTCATTTAGCAGCAGTAGCTGGCGCATGAAATAAGCCTGCATAGGTCGTAGGGCGTCGGTTACCTGAACCCACGTCAGGCTGACCCACATTTCCCTGCCCCATACCTATAGTTCCCCGATCATTCCCTTTGCCTTGTGCAATCCAAGTTTCAGTCATCTGACTTGAAAATCTCAACGGAGATGTACCAGGCGCCATCACAACAGGGTCTGACACCCTCAACTCAGCATCTGACATAATTTCCAACCCAATCGCCTCAGTCTCACCCAACGCAGTAGCATGGGGATCTAACGTGGATTTATCTGGTACAATAGAAATCTCTCTATCAGTCTGTAAATCAGGTAAAGATACCATTTGTGCAGTTATTAAATCAGGGGAACCAGGAATGGGAATCGCAGGGTCAGGGAGCCACCGTCCGTTTGTAAAGATCAAACCCGCTCCATGTAGCGCCCCTCCCAGAGTCCAATCTGAGGGAGTGCCACTAAAAGTAATGTCTTCTGACATGGGTTCTGTGCTTAGTTTCTCTGGTAACATTTCATTAGTAGTCCCAAGTAAGGAATCCAACCACCTTCTCCCCCCCGGCAGATGTTTACTCATTTCCCGCAGAGGACTCACCCTAGACCTCTTATGTTTTTTTTTCCTCTTCCTCCAACTGAGATTTCCGTTTCAAAAATTCCTGTTCTGCTGCTGACAACATTAACAGTAATTGCTGCTTCTTTTTATCCAGTTCTGCTTGCAACAATACCTCATCAGCTGAAAATTCATCCTCTGCTGCTACTTCAGGAACCTGTGTATCATTGTGTGGGACCACATTAGGTATCAGATCTGTATCATGTTCAACCAGATCCACCCTGTCAGTCCACCTAGACTCCATCTCTCCAACAGCAGGTCCTACTCCATCCATGACCAATTTCAGAATAAGGTCCTCCTGTCTTCCTGCAGAGCCTCAGCACCCCCTGCAGAAAGAGTAGGGGAATTTCCCAAGTGTCCTGGTCAAATTCCCCAGCTTCACTAAAAATACCACCAATAGCTTTAACTGGTCCAGTGTCACTTGGTTTCCATCTGTATCTCCATTTCCTCAAGACGAGGCTGAAAATAGGCAGAGTTGCTTAGTCCTTCTTTCCTGATCAACAAAAACTAACTAAATAAATATGAAATAAATAGAAGTTGGTAGTAGGGATTTTATTATGTTGATCTTACTTTGAAGGGGCTCTTGCAGCAGGCAACACTGGTAGGATTAGCCACCAGGCACTAGGACCACACAGAAAACTTCTAGCTAGCAGTCTACAGCAGGGGACTGCCCCCAATGTCAGGACACCAATGTCTGCCTATGGTATTAAGGGGGTGGTCCCCCAGCTCTAACTCAGTTCTTTTCTCTCTGTCGACCCATGCACGTCAGATCTCCATGGATGCTTACTTCAGTCAACCACCATTGTGCTTCGCACATTTTTGCGATTTTTCTTTATTTTACAGTTGAAATTAAAGTGCTTATTTTCTTGTGCATGTCTTCTTCTCCAGCTTTGTCTTCCAACTGGCGTATAAAGTGTGCTTGCAGCAAGCAGCTTCCCTTCAAGGATGGCCATTCTGCTTGCCTGCTCTGCTTAGGCCCTATCCACAACACCAAGGCCTGCCAGCACTGCCAGGACTTCAACCAGGCCACACGGAGATGCAGTTTGAAGACCCTTCAATCCTTCTTATTGCAGCAGAAGTTAGCCACAATGGAGAAGGAGCTCCAGGGCAAAGGATCTTCCTTTTCCCGGGCTCCGGGGTTTCCACTTCCTCTCCTGCTCAGAAGGATAAGAAATCGGCTGGGAAGCAAAAACACCAGGACAAGCACAGAGACCATCCTCAGTCAACTTCCCACTCTTGGTCCCCGCACAAGTCGGCGATCGACTCTGAATCTTCCTCTCACGGGAAGTCAGCCCCCCTCCTTCAGCTGCCCTCACTTCTGTGGGGTTGCCTAGTTCTCTGCCGCCCTCACCTCTACCTCAGGCGGCAGCTCCTCGGGGCTCCAGTTTCCATCTGTGACCCCCAGCCCCCGACACTTAGGGCCTTTTACCCAGTGGGTCCTTAGCCAGGTGGATCAACCAGGCTCTCTTCTGTGGGCAGCGGGTCCTTGCATATCACTCTTCCAGTCTTGGTGTTGCCTATGTCAGTTCCTGACTCCAGAACCGGTGTCTCTTTGCAATATACACACATATATACAGCAAAAACAGCTCCTCCATGTATACAGGTGCTCGAGTAGTGATGTGAAAATCCAACAAAAGCAAAACTCAGCACTCTGTGGTTGGTGTCAATGTAAGCATAAGTTTAATGACATTCAGTTCAAAATGCCAAGCCTCACAAAAGTCAAGTAGCACAACTAGATAATTCCCTTTGCAATGCCTGGAGCACACGCTGGCCTCCTCTACACAGGCATCACCTCTGTCTCCAGCGGGAGCTAGCTCCCCTTCACAGGTTTCTGCCTCCCCTTCAGGGCCGGTGGCACCTGCCTCACCAAACTGGCATCAGCCTTTGCCCATCTGGCTGATGCCTGCTCTGCTGATGTTGACTCTGATGACTCCTCAACCATTGTCACCTCAGCTGAAGCCGGCTGGCCTTTGGGCAGAACCCAGTCAACACCTGAGGGACCGATGTCAGGTTTCCCACCAAAGCCAGGGCACCTGACACCTACAGGGTCTATGCCTGGTTATCCAGCACCTTTTGGACCTGTGCTAGGGTACCCCATGCCCCAGGGACCGATGACGGGTTCCCTGATGCTGGGGTACCCGGTGCCGCCTCCTCAGTATCCATATCCACATTATCAACCACTGGTGGACTGTGATGCTCTGTTTTTGGCTTGGTGGGCCTTTATGTAGGATAAAGAGGCACCCAAGAGGCCCCCTACTTTGCCTCGTAAGGACTCCCTTCCTAAGGAATTGGGCCAGGTGGGTCCTAGCAAACCCCGGTCCCTGGTGCCCTCACCAGTTTGACTGGACCGGTGTAAGGAGGACCGCCAACTACCGACTCCGGTGCCTGAAGGTGAACCATCTGGCAGAGATTCTTCCTCCTCCTCCTCCTCTGTGGAGGACTCTGATGATTCCGTGGAGCCTTCTGATGATTCTGAAACCCCCCAGGAAACCCCTAGATCCCCTCCTGATGATCCTATGTTTATGGATGTCATGAGGCATATTCAGTCCTTGATGGGCTGGGGGAATGGAGGAACTAGACCCAGAGTGTTGCCAGCTGGCTGTCTATCTCCGTAGGAAGGAGACTGTCTCCTTGGTGATGTCTCCACTCATAGAGTCATATGAGGATGTTACCAAGGCCTCCTGGAGCCATCCCTCTTTCACCCCAGCCTTGGCCAAGTAGGCTGATTGCCTTTATCATGCCCCCATTGGCAAAGCCTTTCTGGGGGGCAGCCAGAGGTGGACTCGGTGGTCATGAATGCAGCTCATGACCGTACCAAGAAGCCAGGCACCTTAGCACCCACCCTTACGATAAGGAGTCTCACCAGGTTGACCAATTTGGCAAGAGGTTCTACATTTTGGTAACGCTGGCCATCAGGACCCAGAACTATGTTGCCCACATGGTGCAGTACCAGAATGCTCTGGGACAAGGCTTTGGGCCTCATGCAGTCCCTCCCAGAGGATCCCACGAAGACCCAATTGGTGCAGCTTCTTAAGTGAGGCTTGGATGTGGGCAACCACATCCTCTGAGCCACCTATGACATGGCAGGTTGAGCTGCAGCCACTGGTGTTTGCATCTGTTGCCAATCCTGCCTCATGGTGTCAGACTTCATGCCAGATGTACAGGTGAAAATCCTGGATGTGCCCTTCCGGGGTTCTGTCCTTTTTGGCGGCGACACCCAGGACATCATTTCTCACCTACAAGAATTGGGAAAAGTCTTGCGCTTGGTACAGTTTATGTACTGTTCTCAGCCCAGGTCCAACCAGTGTCAGTCCTTTCATCAGACCTCTAGACAGCAGCCCAAGGACCAGCAGCCCAGAGGCACCTTTTAAGTGCAAGACTCCCACCCAGTCGACTGGAACCTCTGTCTTGAGGGTCTCCAGAGCATCCCCAGCCACTCTGCCCACCCCCAGTGCTACTGCCTGACTCCTTGCCCAACCCTCCTTTCCAACAGAGTCCTTGGGGGAAGTAATGAGGGATCACTTTCCACTATACCTCGATGGGTGGTGCACTATAACTTCAGACCAATGGATCCTTCAGATGATAGAAAGGGGGAACACTTTGGAGTTCTTGGGGATCCCTCCGGACAGGCCTCCCTCAAAGTTCTATTACCCTCAGGCCCATATCCTCCTCATTCAAGAGGAGATTCAGGCCTTGCTGTGCAAAAGGGCCATAGAGTCTGTCCCTCCAGCTTATGGAGGGAAGGGGTTCTACTCCCACTTCTTTCTCGTCCCCAAGAAGTCAGGGGACCTGAGACCGATTTTGGATCTCAGATGCCTGAATCTGTACATAGAATACAAATGGTTCAGGATGGTCACTCTTCATGGTTTGTTGCCTCTTCTTCACCAGGGGGACTGGCTCTGTTCATTGGACTTTCAGGATGCTTATCTCCATATCCTGGTTTTTCCCTCCCCATCACTGATTCCTCCATTTTGTTTTCAAGGGTTCCCAGTCATTACCAGTTTCAGGCCCTTCCCTTTGGTCTTTCTTCAGCCCCCCCCAGGTCTTTACCAAGTGCCTGGCAGTGGTGGCTGTGACCCTCAGGAGACAGGGGCATTATGTCTTTCCTTACCTGGATGACTGACTGTTGAGAGCCCCTTCCAGGACTCAGCTGATCAAAACCCTGGAGGCCACCTTTCAGTTGTTCCAGACTTTGGAGATTACTCTCAACCTCCCCAAGTCTTGTCTCCTGCCAAGTCAGTGCCTCCAGTACATAGGGGCTACCCTGGACTCATCCCTGGGCAAAGCCTTCCTGCCTCAGGACAGAATGGAACATTTGGTAGTGCAGGCCCGGCTGGTTGCCTCTTTCCAGCACATTCCAGCCAAGTCCTTCCTGCACCTCCTCAGACACATGTCAGCAGCCATAACCATAGTTCCCCTGGCCTGTCTGCACATGAGAGTACCTCAGTGGATTCTTTGGACCCAATGGGACCAGTGCACCAATGACCTAGATCAGCAGATCCAGTTCTCCAAGAGAAGGGGACAAGGCATGCACCCCAATTAAGTGAAAATAGACTCAAGAACTGAGGTCCCAAATGCTACATCATGGTGACTGAGCATGTCAGTGCTGTAGTGGAATATAAATATATATACACACACACACACAGACACACACACACAAGACCAAGTAGCAGTCCTGCAGATCTCTTTAGTCTGGCTGGACCTGACAGCAGCAAAAGAGGCAGCAGAATTCTGGTAGATTGCACCTTCAATCCCTTGGGTGGGTCCTGTCCAGCCAACTTATAGCACAGATCTATGCAGGAGGTTGTCCATTGGCCAGTCATCTGCTGATCTGTAGGACATGAGGCAGTACAGGTTTACTAATGTGAGATTCTGACAAACAAAACTGACTGGATTATTCTGTCAGTGGCTATACATAAGTGTCAGGCAGTGAATATCCTGTATCTAGATTTAAGCAAGGCCTTTAACTCCTTCCCACAAAGACAATTCTTTAGAAACTTGGTGAGAGGTGATCAAGAGGGGAATATAACCAAGATAACCAAAGTGGTAAGATTCTGAGATAAAGAGGATCAGTCAGACCTTTTTGTATTGGCACAGGAAAACTGAACTAAGGAGCAGAGAGTTTTAACTGAGAGGAGGGAAATTCAGAAGGGTATAAGGATGTGTTATTTTACTGATAGGATATCTAATTCTTGGAATGTTTGCCACAGGAGGAACTGCAAGTATGCTGACTATATATTTTCAAGAATAAATTGGACCTGGAAGAAAAATACATTTCTGGATGTAGCTGGTAGCACAGCAAAAAGGCAGATTGGATTGTCCAAATGCATTCTCCAGCCTCAAAATGTCAGCATTTCTAGGAGTATCAGTGGATACTTAGCTGGATATGGTGTGCACTCCTGTGAAGAAGAAGCCCTAGTAATTCCAGTGGGGTTGCTCATAGTCATCAATAAAAGAGTATTGAAGGTACTATAAATTCTTTTTTTTCTTGGGGGGTGCTACATGCACTATTCCCCCATCTTACCACCATCCCTGGTCCTCATAGATAGCCTTGAAGGGTGCAATGAGAATTTCCTCTGAAATCACCACTGTGTCCTGCTCATAACCTAGTTGCAGGGAATGATATAGAGTGACATACTCCAACTAGCTCTCCTCTGACTTTGAGCAAAGCCCATCACCTCCATGACACACCTGCCCTTTGCCAGCCCGTGACTGACAGACCCCCAGGTACCCTTGAACCTAGCTTTCCCACATTTGTATTTATTTATTTATTTAGAGTATCGGATTACAACCTTTGAGTCATGGACTCATTTCCAAAGGCTCCTCGTCATGGTACACAGCATAGTAGGAGGTAGACATTTCTACAAAATTACAGTGGGGCAGGTAAGAGATAACAACAGGGTTAACAATGTGTGATGAGTAGTAGGCAGTATACAATATTACAGTGAGTGTAGGAGACAAGGCACACAGCAGGGAATGTGAAGTTGCTAGTTGGGTAGCTATACAAGTCCTGTTGGGAGCTTGTGAACGTCAGCGAACCATCTATACAGAATATGGCATAGCACATGCACTAGCAGGAGGTGCGAGCAGTTGGTTTCCAACATGACAGTTTGCTGTGGCCAAGACATTGGCCAGCTGGGGTTAACATTTTTTAATGTGCATTCTGCCCTCCTCCCCTTTACGACAAGAACACTAACAGTATTTAAAAGACTTGCAATGATCTTTTTTTAAAACATTTAATGCAAAATATGATTCATAAGCATATTTTATTCCTGAGAACTCTTTTAAAATATATACTATATATATATATATATATATATTTAAACATATAAAACAAAGCCCCAAAATGGTAAAGGCATACATTGGTCAGACAGCCACATGGACTGAAAATTCTGCAGGCATTATGCTGGGGACCACTCACATTTTTTATTACTGAACCTTTAAAACATTCACATTGCACCTATGGGTAAGGGACTGGGGAATCATGGCAGTGTCTAAATTCTGATGAGAGAGAGAGAGAGACAGACACAGAGACAGATACAGAGAGACAGACAGACACAGAGAGAATTGCCCCCACCAGGTCTGAGTTTATTCATGTAAACAATAAACTTTAACTTTAAGGAGCACAGCCAGAATAACAGCAGAACATTAGGGCCATATGGAGCCACACCTGCATGTGATTTACATATAGTAGTTCCTAATACATTCAAGTGAGCGTGGGGGCAGGTGCATTATTGATGTGTAAGCAA
Source organism: Neoceratodus forsteri (assembly GCA_016271365.2). Classification (NCBI taxonomy): domain Eukaryota; kingdom Metazoa; phylum Chordata; order Ceratodontiformes; family Ceratodontidae; genus Neoceratodus; species Neoceratodus forsteri. The sequence continues at coordinate 92,336,609 of CM028132.1, read as the reverse complement.
AATAGATTTGGTGCATTTTATGAGGTTGCTGTGGTTTTTGTTCTGTTAAAATATGGCCCTTTTAATAATAAGCCTTTTATTTTAAAACTCACACTGTAATCATGTAAAGTCAACCCTGACTACAAGGCAATGCAAAATAGAAACAGAATTTGTCATCAGAAAAAAAGACCAGTTGTCCACCAGTGTTGACTGGCTTTACAGACAACACTGGCTATAAAATCTGATTATGTGGGCCAACACTAGACATAAAAATATGGTTCTGTGGGCCAAACAGGTCACAAAATTGGGTTCTGCAACTGCAAAAGTAGTTGGCCTCTGCAAGCCCCATAGACAGACCAATGGTACATTATGCCAGATCCTCCATTCCTCCAGCCCTATATTTAGCACCAAAACATAGACTACTGTGTACAGAGTGCTAGAGATATGTACATGTATTTCTAAGGCCAACCAATGATTCTAGATACTAGACTTTGACTGGTTACAGTATACTCTCAATACAAATCAGTCCAAACAGCAAAGGTTACAGTATATTCACAATACAAATCAGTTCAAACGGCTGCAAATGATTAGTAAACAACATTGTTGCATTCTTTACCAAACGGGCAAGGTGTCAATGATTTGATTTTTACATTGGATTGTGTTGCAGAAATTATCTAGGAAACAATTTTATCTCCATTCAAGAGCTGTAGTTTTCTTTTTTTAATTAAAAACAATATGCTCTAAAAACACAAAAATCTTTGGTTTATTATTATAATTTTATAGTGCACAGGTTTTCACTACAAGAAATGAACAGTAAACAAAGTAGGTAACGGAAACAAAATTCACATATTGTAAGGCAACAGTGCAGTTTAGCACATGGGGAAAAAGTGAACTGTCAAGAAACATGTATGGAGATTCATTCAGGTACATCACTAGCATTTATTTTATAAACATTTCACATTTTCTTGTGAATAAAATATGGTGACTCTACCTTGTTGGCTTTCTTGGTTTGACTCCTATCCAGCGGGTGGGCATCAGTTTTCATTATGTGATGTTTGCATCTGGACAGTGATGTTCAGAAGTCCTAGAAGCCATGCACTGCACTCCCCCAACTGGTTTAAAAACACCACGGTGGGTGTGGCAAAGCAACAGGATTAAGACATTAGAGGGAAAATACATTGTACAGCATAGGAACCATTTAGAAAGGCAAAGCAAACAGGCATGCTAAGAGTTTAATTAAAACATCAGTGTGTGCTATGGTGAATATTTTCACCTTTACTTTTTATTCTGTTTTAGAATGCCCTTGTTCTCTGGTCTTGTAAGATTCCCCTTTCTCCATTCAGTCTGTTTATCACAAGAACAGGGATGTTAAGGAATGAGTGCTCAGCAACAGAGAATACTGGCAAAACCTGGAGATAGCTAAACTGAATGCTCTTTTTATCTTCACAAGTGTGAAAATTGGGGGGAAAAAAAAGGATATCGTACAAGACAGGAGATAAGGAACACTAAAATAGGCAGAAGTCTATGTCAACAATTTCACTGTAACATACTGCTGTTTAATTTTAGCTGCAACTGCTGGCTTTATTAACAAAAATTTACAGGGCTACTGATTTATGGTGACTAAAGTACTGAAATTATATTTTCAAGACTTGAAATTACAGGAATTGCACCAGTAATTGGTAGTCTAATTTCTGGATTTTACTGGAATTCTACTGTCATTCTTTTAGTATATGAGTAAATACTCAGGATAAAGAAGGCTTAGTATAGAGTATTAAAGAAAGCAAATTGAAAATAGTATAGGAAGCAATAATAAGAAAATTAAAAGTTCTGTAGATCTACTGATCTGGTAAAAAAATTACAGATTCTGTGAAATTCTTTGTTTTCACCAGTGTGCAGGCAGTCCACAGTTTGGGATTTTACTGGGCTTTCTAGTAAAAAAAATGAAAACCAGTGGCCTTGAAAATGTTGTTTTTAAATTCACATTACAAGTTTGAAGCCCCATACATTAGTGAAAAATTATCATGATTTCTGACATAAATACATTTTATTTTTTAACTGGACACTGCACTTCTACCTATCTAAACCCATACGTAATGCCTAGTCAGGAGCCTTAATGCACCATTATACAGGAAAATCAGTATTACAGAGGTGTATCTTCAAATCCCACCTCTTAAAGTGATCACTGTTTCTCACCAGTCTTTGCAGTTCCACAAGGCATGTACAGTACAAGCAAAGTTACCAAAAACTGACATTAAACAAAGTGATCACATTTAACTTAAAACCTCTAAACTGTAATAAATCTTTACCAAAGTGTGTCACATAAAAAATACACTTTTTTAAACAAGCAGGTGGTCTCTGTAGTTTTTAATCCTAATTTTTCATGTCTGGCACATTGTGATATACAGTAGTAAAATGTAATATCACAGACACTGACGTTTTCTAGTGCTTTCATCAATTGGTGGTGAATGCCCTGATTTTGTTGCTTTTAAACTGTTACTTTTATTAGAGTGCCCGCTCCTGATGCAGTCCACCTATGGTGTTTCTTATCTGTAACAAAATAGCTTTTCATATATATTAAAACATTAATTTAACAATGCAAAGAGTCATGTTCACAAACATGTTCTTATTAAAAGAAACTGCATTGATAGGTGCAGAGGTTGTAAACTGATAAATTTATTCTGAAAAGAAATTAAGTGCTTAGGATCAACTGCCTAAACTTCTGGCGGAGATGAAACTGCTTGAAGTTCATTCTCTGGACTTGTCTGGTCTTTGGTGAAGTTGACAAAAACCTGAAACAAAAAGAGATGTTTTGGGGTTTGTTTTTGCACCCATCAGACAATTTATTTACTATTTGGTCCATGAAAGGTACTTTAAGCTACAGGCAGGTAATCCCCAGGCATGTTCTGGAGGAGAGGGGGTAGGGATCAAAAATCCAAAACTATAAACAAAGAAAATACAATCACATGCAAGAATCTGTGCAATTTGTCAATTACTGCGTTAAATGGATATTAAGAACAGGGTATCTATGGCATAGGTAAGCAACGTGAGAAGTGCAATATATTAATATACTAGGGTATGATTATTAAATAGCGCTTCGCTAACAAAAGTAGTGTCAGATTAACTGATTAGCATGGCTGACAGCTTGTTGGCATGGCTGCTGCTATTTTTCACAGCACTTAGCACAGGAATGCTAACCAAGACAAAGCGACAGTGCACATGACGGGCGCACCCATGCATACAGGGCGCACTGGTGTTTTTAAGAGTTCCTAGAGGTGCTAACAGACTATCAGTGTAGCGTTAGTTAACGTTTCCAGGAATCATGTTTCAACAATGCACTAATGATAACATGCTGTTAAAAACCACAGTATCCTGGTGTGAAGTCCTTCATCCACCACCACCACCTCCCTCCCCCTGTCCTGGTGATAAATTGATCCCTAGCAGTCTAGTAGTAATCCCTCCTTCACCCTGATCCCATTTCTTTCCTCATAAAACCCTTGATGGTCCAGGGGTACCTCTTCCTGCTTTCAGTGTCTCTGGTAGTCTGGTGCCCCCCTCCTCGGAAACCACATTCGATGGGCCTGAGACAGCATCCAGCACTTAGGCAAATGTATTCTGCTTAGAAATAACATCACTGTATCTATATCATACTTGCATAAGTGCAGCATTGACACACTGACTTGCATGCCAAAATGGAAAATACTTGCATGAATTAGACTGCAGATGGCAGTGGAAGTGAACAGAGGTAAAGTGCCGGCTGCTGTCTTGTGGCTGGAGTGTGGAGCTTTGGAGGACATTGGACAACTAGGATTACTGGGAACAAAGGGGCTACCACTGGGTCAACTGGAATCTTATGGACACAAAGGGGACCAAGGATGAGGGAAGAGGGACCACTGGACCATTGGGGAATGGGGCTCATTTTTTGATATCATTACCAGGACCAGTTGAGGAAGGGAAAACCCACTGAACTGCTAGAGAATATAGTGCTCATATTTCTGGTATTACCAGGACTGGTTGAGAGAGGGGGGATTCTACAGGCAGCAGGTAAGTGCCGGGATTCAAAACTCAGCAGAGCCAAATACTCACTGGTAAGCTTGAGTACATCACACAGACCTTCTCAGTGTGACCAGTATTGCCAACTGTGAAACTGAGTGGACACAGGACACCACTGGAAATGGTAGCAGGGATGCAATGGGCACTTATGTTGCAGACTTGCTACTAAAGCAAGCTCCAGACAATGGATTTACAGAACTTTGACTGTGTGATCATTTATTTTAAATCCTAAAAATGTTTGAAGCAGGATGCCTGTGTTTCTAAATGAACACTTGGGTCTCCTTTTACAGCTATATGTTTATTAAAGCTGTACACAGTGCCAAAGGAAACATTCGACATCATCTTTCCGTATTCGTATCACATATGGACTGGAAAAATCACGAAGAATATTTCACCTTATCACTTTCAAGACATCAAGACACTGGGATGTGTTAGGGCTCGTGTTTAATCACTTCTCCCAATATTCATGACATTATCTGCTGGTCTTCTCTCTTTCTCTAAACTACTCTTACATAAATCTCTGCTTCAGTGGTGGTATTTCAGCCATGCCAATTTAATGTTACTTATAACGATTTCAAGCTTCTACGGCTCCCCAGGGATTTAAGAGAAATAAGACAAGATATGCTAAGATGTGCCATATTTGGAATATTATCTATTTTACTTTAAACTAATAGATACATTGGACACTAGGTAGTGATACTGGATCTGGGATATGGGTTCCACTGGACAATTGGGAGTGATAATGGATCCGGGAGGAAATTCCACTTGACACTAAAGAGTGATAATGGATCTGAAAAGGGGTTCCAGTGAATACTAGGGAATGATAATAAGTCTGGGAGTGGGAGGGAGTTCCACTGGACGCTAGGGAGTGATATGGATCTAGGAGTGCTTCTTTATTGTACACTAGGAAGTGATAACGGATTTGGGAGGGGGTTCCACTGGACACTAAGAAATTATACTCGATCTAGTAGGGAGGGTGTCCACTAGACATTAGGAAATTATGCTGGATCTAAGAGGAAGGGGGTCCACTCGACACTAGGGAGTGAAAATAGATCTGGGAGGTGAAGCATGGTCAGCTAGACAGTATAGTGGATCCATGAGTGGGGGGGGCACTGGAAACTAAGGAGTGATAATGGGTTCGGGACTGGGAGGGTGGCCATTGGAAACTAAGTAGTAGTAATGGGTTAGGGAGTGGGAGGAAGCCACTGGACATTAGGGAGTGATAATGGGTCAGGGAGTGGAGGAGACCACTAGACACTAGGAAGTGATAATGGACCGAGGAGTGGGAGGGGGCCACCAAACACTAGGAAGTGATAATTGGTCCTAGAGTGGGGGAGGGTTTCACTGGACACTATGGAGTGATAATGGTTCCAGGAGTTGGGCGGGTCACTGGACACTAGCAAATGATAATGGGTCTGGAGTAGGATGGGCAGTTCTACTGAACACTAGGGAGTGATAATGGATTGGGGTTTAGGGGAGGGCCACTGGACACTTCCGAGTGATTACTGGACTGGGAGTGGGAGAGGGCCACCAGACTACCAGGGCAAGTTAAACAGTTGGGATCACGCTGGCCCAGAAGCAGGCCTGAATGTTAGAGACAGGCGGGTGAGACCACTGGCACCATGTGACTGGCATTATGCCATGCGCATCCCTCCATGGGTATTACTAAACAGGCATTTGTGGGTGTACCCCACAATGACATCTGGTAACCCTCACGTGCATTTCACCATAATTGCAGGGGGATCCCCCACCATGACCAAGACAGACATCTGAGAATAGCCACAAAGTATGGTGATACATCTCCGCAGTTTGCAACTGAGAATATGGTTCACACTGACTTCTAACTCCATTCATTTTAGAATGTAGTATAATAAGGGTATTCTGATGAAATTATGATTTTCTTTTCTTCCGCTGCTTGCCAGAGCCCCTCTTTAGAGATGAAAGGATATTATTCAGAATTGTATGTGCAGTTATAACATCTTGATGTGACTAAACGGTGGCATCAAAAGACCTGGTACACAGCCAAACTCAGTTCCGTCTACCTGCTCAAACTGTCACAATTCCAAGAATTAAATGCCTTTTATAATAGAGCAATAAAACTCAGCTTTTGAAATGGTTTTTATATATATATTTTTTTCTTCTATAGATGCCCCCAACTTTTATGGGCACTTAATTATATTGCCACGTCTGTGCCGTACACAAAATGATAGTTAAAGAGGGATGCTAACAGCAGTGCTGCTACCATGTAAAATAATCAAGCTGTCAGTTTTACTGCCAGTTGACTCATTCATAGTGGTGGGTTTTAAGCCAATGTAGGATACATCATAATTAGAAAAAGACAGCGGCAATACTCAGAACACAGATTTAATTCCGGGGGGGTGTGAACTGTTTCAACTTTTAAACCTGGATTACTGTATTCAGGCTGCCAAGCTGATTTTGTGGATTGGATGTTCTGACCTTGCATCCGTATAAGGTAGTAATGAATTGGGGGGAGCACCTAGCTCCAACCCCCGCTCATCCTAGTTCTTTTCTCAGGTGACTGTTAACTTTCTAAAAGGTGAAAAAAGCCTCCAGAATCCATGAACTAAAATGAAGCATATTTAAAATATCTCTGTCAAAAACTGTAACTACTTGCATTATGTAAGCAATAAGCTACAACAGGCCGTGCATTATGTAAGCAGTAAGATACAACACTGTGTGGGTAACTTTTCTTGAACTGCATGCCCAGGGGCATTATGAGACACAAGGTGCCTTCACCAAGTACCTTCAGCCACCTGGAAGCATGGTGCAAGAATAGTAACTCACACCCAGAAGTTTCTTATTGTGCTTATAAAATGGGTCTACTGAAAAAAAACTATTAAGTTTAGCAAAGCAGTTTCTTTTCCTGAACCACACTGCTTTAGAACCTTCTCCACCAATCAGGAAACAGGATTTTCCCTACCCATTTTATAAAGGATTTTAATGCATTCCCAAGGGAGTGAGGCATGAGATGGAGAGGCCTTTCACCCCGGAAAGTGCATTTACATGCTTTAATGCATACCTTGGAGTGGCTTATTGCAGTTATAAAATGGCTTGCTACTCTTTCGTGTGTTATGAAAATTGTACCATTTTTATGTTTTTTTTTACATAAATCATTTGTTTAAATACATTTTAAATAATAAAACATGTACATGAAATAGTCCCTGATTTTGTAGACATTTTTTTTTCCCTTGGTAGTGAAATACAACACCTGACCACGCAGTGCTAGGAATTTAATGTACAGTCAGGGGACACCTCTCTGTCAGTTGAAGTTTTCAGATTTTGTCTTGCCATTTTATAATTAAAAGTTAAAAACACTGAAGTGCCCCAGTTAATGGCTCACCAGAGTTCCAAGATATAGAGCTAGCCATGTTCTTACCTCATCCAGAGTGGTCTGGCTCACAGAGAAATGTTTGATATTTAGTGACGCCTTGTTGGACTGCAGCTGATCGAATATGTCCGCCACGCCTCCTACAGACACAGGCACATGGTACTCCACCATGCTGAGGTGATGGTGCTGTAGGGAGTCGGAGAAAGATATTAGATATGCTCTTGGGCTTTCTTCCAGCCTCAGCTTTACATCAGACTTAAACCCAATCCCCTTTAGCATAACATTTCACTTTCCAAACTTCTTCTCCTCAGTAAAGAAAAAACACATCACTTGGGGAGTGCCGATCAACCAAAAAATAGAAAGAAACAAAACAAAAACATAGACATGGGGACCATCATCAGAACTCAGTTACATGACATTCTCCTCCAAACAACTGAATTCCCAGTCATTAGGTTCTTTACTGAGGACACATACTGTACATGAAAACAGGGCTGGTCACACTTAAGAGTTCATCCTGCTGCAATATAACATCTTATTTGCACAGGGATCCTGCTACTTTTTTTTTTTAATTAAGCTCTTTTCTCATTCCAAATATGCCCGATGGCAACCCCCAGCTCTAACACTGACCTTCTCATTGACTTACCGGTTATTCACCAGTTGTTCAGAACCACAGCTCCATCCTGATCTAATTTCTTGGTCACCAAGTCGAAGAAATCTATCAGATTTATTGGACATGACCTCCTCCCCATGAATCCTTGCTGCTTCAGGTCTTGTAACCCACTGGATTCAAGATATTCCACTATCCTTTCCTTCACCAGTGATTCCATTAAATTTTCCACCACTGATGTCGAGTGGACTGGATTATAATTGCCAGCCTCCTCCCTGTTACCACTTTCGTGAAGTGGGACTACATCCGCCCTCCTCCAGTCCTCAGGAACCACCGTTCTTTCCAGTACACTGTTAAATAGGACTGTCAGAGGTGCAGCCAGTACCTCCCTGTGCTCCCTCAATATCCTTGGATGCACCCCATCTGGTCCCATTGCTTTGTCCACTTTTAGATTAGCAAGACTCTTCAGGACTCTGTCCTCCAAAAAAGGCCTAATGTCCACTTCCATCCCTCCAAAGCTTCTGTTACTTTTTGGTGGCCTCTCCTATTCTCTTTCCTCTGTGAACACTGAACAAAAGTATTTGTTCAGGATGTCTGCCTTTTCTTGGTCCCCCTCTGCACAGTCACCTCCTTCCCTTTTTATCCTTACAATCTTTACCCTGGTCTTCCTTTTTTCATTTCCATACCAAAAAAATGGCTTGTCCCCTTTCGTTACCGCTTGGGCTATTCTTTCTTCAGTGTGCACCTTTGCACTCCCTACAGCCTTCCATTCTTCTCTCTGTGTCCCCTGATACACCTCCCTATCCTCCTCCCTCTGTGTCATCTTATAGCTTCTGAATGCTACCCTTTTTACCTGTACCTTTTCTGCCACCTTTCAAGAACCACAGTGGTCTCTTTTTCCTCTTGTTTTTGCTCACTTGCTTGATGCAGAGGATTTCTGCCTGCGCTCTGCCCCCTTTTAGCTTTGGCCACTGTTCTTCCACTCTGCCAGGTCATCCCCCTCCCCCCAATAGCTCATCCCTGAGGCATTCACCAGTCTTTATAAAATCTGCACTGCTGAAGTCCAGGACTCTGGTTCTTGTGTGGTTCAGTTTTGTAGCCATCCTTGTATTGAACCAGACCGTATGGTGATCACTGGTCCCCTGATGGCCTCCCAACTTGACATGTGCAACAGTGTCCCTATTAGTGAGTACCAGGTCCAGTACTGCCCCATCATGAGTGGGTTCTCTGATTAGTTGCCTGAGGAACACCCCTTGCAGGGAGTCCTGAGCTTCTAGCTGAAGCCGCCACTGGAAGGCTGTATTCTACATCCAGCAGATTGAAGTGCCCCCCAAGCAACACCTCTCCCTTTTCTGCCATCTTGCAAGTGGCTTTCACCAGTACCTTATCTAACTCCTTCCCCTGTGCTGGAGGCCTGTAGATCATGCCAGTACGAATACTGGTTCCTTTCCCTTCTCCAGGGTGACTCACAGTACCCCTGCCCCCCCCATTTCCTGTATCTCTGTCACTTTTGTGCTTTCCCTCATATAAAGCAACACACACCCTCCTTTCCTTTCCACCATGTTCAGAAAGAGGCATTGTGGCCTGGTGGTTAGAGCATCAACTTGGAAAGCAGGAGATCGCGAGTTCAAACCCTGCTCCAGCTAAATATTCACTGTATGACCTTGGGTAAGTCACTTAACATCCAGATTCTCTAGTCCACTCAACTGCAGAAATGGGTAAAATCAGGACCCCTCTGGTCCATTAGCACAGCGGTCACACTACTGCTTACTGTGCCAGTGACCCAGGTTTGGGAACCTTTTGGAAGTGAAACAAAATGGTTATATTAAATGCACGCTGAAAATAGAAAATAGAGTTAAAAATCTACGTTTCGACCTTAGGTCTTCTTCAGGAAATATCTAAAAGAGAAAAAAAACAAGTTAGTGTAGAGGAGAGGTAAAATGAGAAAGAGATATATATGTGGAGAAAGAAGAAGGGGGAGGCAAAGAGAGAAGAAGTGATAAATGGTGATTAAGAGAGAATCTGTGAAACAAAAGGTGATGATGGGAAAGATAAAACATAATGGGACAGAAAGAGCTGGGAAGTTCCCAGGTAGAGACAGATTAACAGGGCCTTGTAAGAAGGTTGAAAGGTGACAAATGTGTGAGAAGGAGACAGAAATGGAGACATATGGTGAAAATGAAAATAAATCAGTACAAAACAAATTGACTTTAGGAAAAAAAAAAAAAAGGGAGGCTGAAAGATGTTAGTGGAAAATAAGTCTATCATTTAAACCAGAGGGCTGCTGGGAGCCAGAGGGATGATCAGCTTGGCTTCCATGTTTTTCTATGGTTAGGATCCGGAAGCCCTGCTGAAGGACACAAACAGAAAGGTCATTGACATTGTGGTCCCTGGAGATAAAGTGGATACAATGGGTTTAGCAGTTTCACCATTCCTGACCGCTCTGTAATGTTCCTGAAACGGTCAGCAAGACACCTACCAGTTTCTCCGATGTAAATAGCTGAACACCTCCTGCAAAGAATACAGTACACTACATTAGTGGAGGTGCATGAGAACTCCTTGGTGATGTGAAAAACACCTGTAGGCCTCCGAATCTCAGTTACACTGGAAATAAATTTGCAGGTGTAGCAGCGAGCCCTGTTGCAAGGTTTGGTACTTGGGGGGGAATATATATATTTTTTAACAAATAAAAGCCCATTTTATAAGTGGGATAAGACACTTCAGGGTGTGCAGTCCTAAGGGAATATTGCACTTCTTTGTTGGCTGTGGCATTTGGCTATGCCTTGTGCCTAACAACCACCTGAGGTGCCCATTATTCCTTTATAACTGCACACCCTGTTATTTCCTAGCCCTTACCTAACAGGACCCTCTCATCAAGGCAACAAATCTTCATCCATCCAGATATTTTCCAGGGTGCCCCACTCTATACCAGTAAATTTTTTATAGTTGGGTACCCTCCAGGGCTTCTATGTAATCAAAAACCGGGAGCCAGGGGCCAGCCCGGTGGTGCTGAGGGCTGAGATGCTAGACACCTTACCTCGTACCATGCTAGTGACCTGGGTTCAGGAACGAGCATGGGCCGCTGGGGGTTAGCTGGGGAGGAGACTGATAGAGCACCCAGCGGCTGCTCTCCTTCCCAAGGGGGGCATCTGAATGTTTCTGCTGCAATACTGCCATCTGGGGGAGCCCAGGTGGAAGGTGCGGTAGGTGGAGAAGCAGTAAGGGTATTGGGCAGATGATGGCAGAGTGGGAGGCACGTCTCAGCACGCCTCCCACTTCATTGGCCCTCATTGCACGCCGACGTCTGGGGATGAACAAGGGAAAAACATCTTGGTCTCTTCTAGGTGATGATGACTCGCTGGGGGATCTCCAGGCTCGTCAGATAGACTCCGTTGTACTAGTGTACCATCACAGTATGTTGGTTTGGGGAGGTAAGCATGGGGGGGTCCCTCCTCACCCCTACCTGGGGGGTATTCCGGGGTACCTAGTGTGGAACTGTGTGCTCTAGGGGCAGATCACAATGTGAGTGGAGCCTACATGAGAGGCTGTCTGAGAGAGTGGAGAGAGGAGGCAAGTAGGGTGCATAAATACAAGGTTAAAAAAAGGGGAGCCAGTTCTGGTTATAGTGATCTTTCTGTAGTCTGAACTGCTGCCTAATGCTTCAAATCAAATCAAGTCTATCCAGGCGATCATCGTTGAGCAAGCCCATTTAAAAGATGGATCTGCTGTTGTCAAAGACAGTTATACATACATAGATTAAAGGTACAAAATGTGCAAAGAGATACAAGCAAAATTACAGAAAAGTGGTAGGCGCTTTACATCACCTGTATGTTTTTAGTATGACTGATCCACATTTAAGTTGAGGGACAGTGATCTTATAAAGGATTATAAAATGGTAAAAGAAAATCCTGAAATCTGATTGGCTGTTGTTCATATAGCAATGATGTCCCATGCATGGAATTTAAAAAGTGCTGCCAAATGTGGACTGATCACCACTAGAATCATTAAGCTAATAGAATGTTGAGAACTCAACTGGCAGCCATTGATTTTTGCCCTGTAGCTGTAAGCATCACATTTACTTGCACTGGGCCCTAAAAATAAAAATACCTTAAATACAAAATAAAACAGATTAATTAAATGTTGCTTCCCTGATCATCACATTCTCCTTACACACAAATTAGAAACATTAAGTACTGTTTATAGTTTGCATTACAACTGTTTCTTTGCTGACAATGAAAATCCCCCTACTATCTTTACCTGCTCATCAGGGAAATCTCTACTCTTTTCCCTCACAGTGAGATAATTGAATCTCTGGCTGTAATGGAGGCCTTTGTTGTGTGTGTATGTTTAGAAAATGGGCTAAGATAATCCCAGGCTCTGATTGGCTGATAGACCTGGCAAGGTGGGCGTCTATCAGACAACAGACCCCGGGTATTAAAAGTGCCAGCTAGCCACAAGCCCAATCACACATATCAGTATTCAAATAGAACGTTCATTTTTAAAAAGCAGACATTTTTTTCTCGCTCCTTAGCAGTCTAATTTGTGGCCTTCCCCTGCCCACAGATTGTGTACAATGACATCAGGCATCATAAAGCAATTTTAAAATGTAAGAAAAGTAAACTCCTCACCAACATTCATAGCGATCACCTGAATTCACTATAAAAACCTCCACAGGCATCATCATACACATGTATACTTGTCACTCTCCCAGTCGCTCTCCTGCCCCAAAAGCCGGCATCTCAATTTAAATCCTGAAGCCGGCAGGACACATCGCCAGAGCTGAAGTCGGACCCCAAAGTGTTACAGTCCCACAAATCACACTCACAGCTTCTCATTTGTCCATGACCTCCACCATGAGCAGGCTCAGTGTCCCTGACTTCTCCCTCCGACAGAAACCCATTAAAAACAAAAGTGGCACAAAAAAACCTTGATCCCTAGCCTTGTCAGCAGTATTTTAAGTCAAGTCAACTCCCGGCCCACACTCATAAACCGCAGCTCGGCTCCCACTGTGTTTTCTTTGGGGGCGGCACCTCACACCATAAACAGTAGCTCTACAAAGACCTGCTAAATTGAACTTTAAATAGTAGCCACACATTAAAAAAGGAAAAATGAAGCCGCTGACCAATCAACTTCACATAACTTGTGGCAGGCAGTGCGCGTAGTGCGTGCCTCACCATAGCAACTACACTCAGCAGTACTGCTTGCCCGCCACACTGCTCACTGTGCACTGGCCACGTATCATAAATAAATTGAAAATACAAAGCCACCTGTTCTCAACTTACAGCAATAGGTGATCGGGTGCTACCAGTGATAGCGTGCTCTCTGCTGGGGCTGTCTGTTTCTCAGCTACTGGTCAACTCATTTATTCCTGCAAACTAAAACAAACTACTTCTAGCAATGTTAAAAATAAAACACTAACTCCAGTCTCCAGCTGCTCCCAAAAGCACATGCATGAGGGAAGTAATAACCATGACAACCAGGAGTAAATGCCCCACCTACAGAAGCTCTAGAAGGACAAAAGTCCCTATCTCAAAAACAAACTCCACAGACTTGAAATACAGGCAGAGGGACTATTTTATTTCAAAACATAGTTAAACTAATTTTGTATAAACATTTTTACTAAACTGATTTTGTTTTACAGTGCCCATTTTCTAAGCACAATAATACCCTTGGGGTGGGGGTATTGTGCTATACCGGTTTCTTCCAGGGCTATAAGGCCCTCCGCCTGCAGCGTCAGGCCTCATTACACCCCTGGGCGGTCCGGTATAGCACAATACCGCCCACCCTGTCCGGTATTATTGCTTACATATTATGTTTGGAAAGTAACATTCTAGTAGTGGAACTGAGCAGAATTTGGAATCCATGTATTCCATGGCAAACATTCCATGACAAACATTCCATATCTTGAATGTGGGGGAAAACAGAGAAAAAAACAGGCAGAAGAAAGTAGGCAACAATACAATGACATCATACTAAGGTTCTTACTAAGGTTCATACTAAGGTAAGTGCAAGAGCGAGAAGGCAGATGCCCATGATGCTCTTATGTTAATCCAAAATATAATAGGAAAGATCATATCCACTGCCTATCAAGCCATCTAATCAATTTTTTAAAATACTTTTAGTTTCACTAGTTACAACTTTGAGTGGTAATCTATTCCATGGACCAACAACTCCAAGAGTGAAAAAATATTTGCGACTAGATCTTGAGAATGGTTTTCTGACTAGTTGCAATGGATGCCCTCTAGTGTTGTGGTTATAATTTTTAAATTCTAAACCAAGTTCACATAGAAGACAGGGGTCATGAACGATGTCATATAATAACATAAGATCGCCTCGAAGACGATGTGCGGATAAGGGCATAAGTTTTAAGATGTCTAACCTTCCCTCATAAGAGACATTATATAGCCCAGAAATTTTTTTAGTAAATTTCCTCTGAACTGTTTCTAATAAACGGCCTTCAGATTTTTTATATGGACACCAAAGATGGGAAGCGTATTCTAAATGTGGTCTTGCATATGCTCGGTACAATGGTAGCAACACTTCATGCTCCCTTGATCTGATGTTACGTAGAATAGACCAAACTACTCTATTGGTTTTATTAATAATGCTGGGTACATGTCCATTGTAAGATAAATTATCTGAAATTATAATGCCTAAGTCTCTTTCATCCGATGTTGTATCAAGTGGTATACCCTCCAAAAGGTAAGGAATATGCAAATTTCTTGAACCCAAATGCATAACTTTATATTTTGGGATGTTCAAAGTCATGCTCCAATTCTTAACCCATTAAGTAATGTGATCAAGATCTTTTTGGATGATGTTAGCCTGAAGGACAGAGGCACAAGGGCCACCTATTTTAACATCGTCCGCATATTTAATGGTAAAAGAACAACCTAAGGTGAGATCTGCAGTGAATGCTTGAAAAAGGCAAGGGTCCAAAACAGCCCTGCGGCACCCCGCTTGTCACTGTACCCTTAGCTGATTTACTCCCATTGATCAATACTTGCTGAGAGCGATTTTGAAGCCAGTTATTTATCCAATTCACTACGAAACTGTTTATTTTTAACTTATGAAGTTTAATAATTAGGGCCCAATGTGGCAAGATGTCAAAAGCCTTACTAAAGTCAATATAAACAACATCGCAAGGCAAGTTTTTGTCAAGTAAGAAGCTAATGTGTTCATAGAAGCATATTAAGTTGGTTAAATAGCTTCTGCCTTTTTTAAAACCATGTTGCTCTACATCATGAGAATCAAGGACAGGGGATATCACGTCTTTAATTAGACTTGCTAATAATTTGCAGATAGAAGAGGTTAGACTAATCGGCTGATAATTTTCCCAATCGTTTTTGGGCCTTTTTTATGGATAGGGATAACGTCTGCCTCTCTCCAGTCCTGTGGAACAAAGTTTGTGGCCAAAAAATAGTCAAACATCAGTTTTAAAGGGATAGTAATAACATCTACTAACAAAAATAGTAAATGACCAGCTATGCTATCTGGGCCAGGGCTGTATTTACCTTTAAGTGTTAATATTTTTTTCCTAATGATGTCTGTAGAAAATCGAACTGGAGGAACATTAGTAGTGTCTAACAAGGCGGCATCATAAGTTGGTGTAACAGTACAAGAAAAAATTTTGCAAAAATTGTTATTGAACAAATCAGCCATTTTTTTAGGGTCATGAATCAAAACGTCATTGTCAAGTAATGGACCAACTTGACATGTGGGTTTCCTCAAAGAATTAATGTAAGAGTAAAAGTGCTTACTGTTTGATTTATTAGCAGTTAACGCTAAATTATGTTCCCAGTTAGATTTAGCCCTTTTGATCATGGTCTTACATTTTTTTTGTGTTTGAATGTAAGAAATCCAATTAGAGGATGATTTAATTTTTTGATATCTGATGTACTTTTTGCGTTTTAATCTAATGATACTTCTGATAGACTGGTTCATCCATTTGGGGGCTTTGTTTTGGTTAGCGTTTTTGTTCTTAGATGCAATATATAGTTCCCTAAGATGACAGATAATATACTTGAAGCTTTCCCAGTAAAGTTCCGGAGTAGAACCTGTCAATAAAAAATCCCAATTGATATTCCCAATTATTTGTTTCATTGTGTCCAAATCAGCTTTATCATACAAATATGTTTTGGTAAGATTGAAGTTATAAACATAAGTTTGTGTAATATTAAATGTGATAGTGTTATGGTCACTATTCCCAATTGGGTCGCTAATCGAAATATTATCTACTATTAGATCATCATCACAAAGTACAAGGTCTAGAATATTGTTTCCTCTAGTTGGGATAACTATCAATGACATCATTTGTTGTGGGTGGAAGGACTATTTGATCATAAATGCACACAAGTAAATCTATTGTTTCTACATATAAACATAGTTTTCCCAACTGTAAAATGTTTTTTAAAAAAGGGGCCCATTTTATAAGTGCAATAAAGCACTCCGGGATGTGCGTGGAGCACATTTTACTGCACGGCCAGGGACTAAAGTCACTCAGCCTTTGGCCTCATGCCTTATTACGCCCCTGACCATGCAGTAAAATGTGTTCGATGCACACCCCATCATGCCTTATTGCTTACTAACTGCGCTGAACCTATAAGTAATTTTCCTCAATAGACGGTAGTGGTTCCAGTTCTATTATGGTTCCATATAGGTTTGCCCAGAATCTGCCTGACAGAATCAGATTCACTGTATTCTGAGCATGTTTTTAGAATATGGAATTTCACTATTCAAGGCCAAAATCTGAATTCCAAAAAAAAAAAAAAAAGGTTGAAATCAGATGCAAATCAGAATCTGATTCTGCATCCAATTTCATCTAGTTCTAAAACCTGCACCTACGAAGTGCACACAGGAAAGCAACTTCAGAGACCTTGCTCCTTCCCACACCCTTGTGTAGCCAACTATCCAGTGTTCTACCTTAGTTGGTTCAGCAGCTGCTGGACAATCTGGGGGTCCCCCTGGCTGTTATGGTCTCTGTGGTGCCAGTGACTATATCCATATTAGAGCATAGTACATTTTCACATACATGACCCCACCCCAACCTGTCACCTCGCCGCCTAACACCGCTGCCTACTACCTACTTCAGCCCCTAGCCTCACTAGCCAGTACCACTCTCTCCAGCCAAAAACAAAACAAAAAAGACTACTCATTCGATTAAGGAAAGGACCCCTCTGCCCTTGCCCTATTCATGCTGTGGTCTCACCGTCCATCTCCTTGTCAGTTCCAAGACCTGTATGTGGCCTACAGCACAAAACCCTGGGAAAAGGCTCCTTGCCCCTGTCCTGGTCAGTGTGGTGTGACTGAAAAAAAATATCTTGTACTGCTTGGCTACCTCCTTAGGGTCATAGGTCTCGAAGGATAGCAGGAGGACTCAGAAGAGAACAGGGATTTCATTTTTTTCAGTTCAGGAAGTGTATTCAGTAGTAATCAGATGAATATGCTTTGCATTCTGTTACTGTGGCAGTATGGAGAAGAAGAGTTAAAGGGAGGCAGGTTGGGGGGGGAGTTCATGGAATAATTTGTGTGCCACCCTGATTACTGCAGAGGAGGACATGCAGAGATGGCATGTTGGGGGGATGGAATCTGTGCCACCTGGATTATGTCAGAGAAGGACATGCAGTGCTGGACCACGACCAGCAGCCACACACACAGCCAGACAGAGGGACCCCAAGTCCATGTTGGTCCACCTCACACAGCAGGACTGCAGCAGCCTAAGGTCTGGTCAAGGAGGGACTGTGACATGGGTGGGAGAAGGGGAGGGTGTCAGGTCTGGTCCTTCTGACTCCTGTCAGTTGTTTTGGCACTAATTCTGAGGGGGGGTCTTGTGAATACCAGTCGATATTCAGAGAAACATAGAAACATAGACTTTGATGGCAGATAAGGACCACTTGGCCCACCCAGTCTGCCCATTTCCCTACCTACTGGATAAGCTGCAGATTCTAGTTAACCAACAGCCAACTTCCTGCAACCCCTCACTATACTTGCCTTGTGTCTGTCCCATGCATGTTTGAATTTCCCCACTGTTTTCGACCCAACGACCTCCTCAGGAAGGCTGTTCCATGTATCCACCACTCTCTCCATGAAAAAAAATTTCCTGACATTACCCCTGAGCCGTCCCCCCTCTATCTTTAAATTGTGCCCCCTAGTTCTTACACACCTCTTTTTCTGAAAAATGCTACCCTCCTGGACTTTGTTGATTCCCTTGAGGTACTTGAATGTTTCTATCATGTCCCCCCGTCCCTCCTTTCATCAAGAGTATACATATTAAGCTCTCTCAGTCTCTCTTCATATAGTTTCTGCTGCAGACCCTGCACCATTTTAGTTGCCCTCCTCTCGACTGCTTCCATCCTGTCTATGTCCTTGCATAGATGAGGTCTCCAAAACTGCACACACTACTCCAGATGGGGTCTCACCAACTGTCTGTACAGAGGGATAACCACTTCGCTTTTTCTACTTGTGATGCCCCTTCCTATGCATCCCAGTATCCCCCTGGCTCTCCTTACCGACTTTCACATTGCTTACCCACCTTTAGGTCATCTGATATGACTACCCCAGGTCCCTTTCCATTTTTGTTATTGTTAGTACCTCCCCTGCTATTGTGTGCTCTTCTCCTGGGTTTTTGTTTCCCAGGTGCATTACTTTGCACTTCTTTGCATTGAATCTAAGTTGCCATATGTCTGACCATTCCTCCAACCTTGCCAAGTCTCTTCTCATCTTTTCTACCCCTCCCTTGTGTATCAACTCTGTTACAGATCTTTGTGTCATCTGTGAAGAGGCATACCTTTCCTTCCAGACCCTCTGCAATGTCACCTATAAAGATGTTAAAGAGGACTGGACCCAGTACTGAGCCCTGAGGTACTCCACTAGTAACCCCCTTTCTTTGGAATGTGTTCCATTCACTATTATCTTCTGTGTCCTGTTGTGCAGCCAGTTTGCTACCCAGGCTACCACCCTGGGACCCACTCCCAGGCTGGCTAACCGATTATTAATCTTTGTGCGGGACTGTGTCAAATGCCTTGCTAAAGTCTAGGTAGGCCATATCCACAGCCCCTCCCTGGTCTATTACTTTGGTCACCCAGTCAAAGAAATCAATTAGATTCGTCTGACATGACTTTCCTTCTGTAAATCCATGCTGCTTTGGGTCCTGTGCCCTGCTGGCCTCTAGGTACTGAACAATTCTTTCTTTCAGAAGTGATTCCATCATTTTCCCTACCACTGAGGTCAAACTTACAGGTCTGTAGTTTCCTGCTTCTGCCTTGCTCCCACTTTTGTTAAGGGGAATCACATCTGCCCTCCTCCAGTCCTCAGATACCGCCCCATCCTGCCACGATCTGTTAAAAGCATGGTCAGTGGTGTCACTAGGTCCTCCCTTAGTTCTTTTAGAGATTCTGGGGTGAATCCGTCAGGCCCCATTGCTTTGTCCACCTTGAGTTTTAGGAGTTATTTCAGGACTCTTTCTTCTGTGAATGGACTGGTGTCAACCCCTACCCAGAGTGCTTCTATTGTCTGGTTTAGGTAACTCCTCCTCATCTTCTTTTATGAATACTGAGCAAAAGTATTCATTCAGTATCTCTGCCTTTCACTGTCTCCCTCTACCACCTCCCCTCTCCTTTATTAATCTTCACTATCCTCCCTAACCTTTCTATGCTCCCTAATGTACCTATAAAAGGTTTTATCCCCTTCTTAACTGAGTTGGCTATTTTTTCCTCGGTTTGGGCCTTTGCTAGTCTGACTACCTTCCCCACGTCTTTCTGCTTTAATTGATACAGTTCCCTGTCGTGCTCCTTCTGTGATTCCTTATACTTTTTGAATGCAGCCTTTTTCTCCTTAACCTTCCCTGCCACCTCTTTTGAGAATCATAGTGGTTTTTTACTCCGCTTTGTTTTCTTTGTTTCACACAAAGGCTTGTTGCCTCTATGATGGCAGTTTTGATTTTTCTCCATTGTTCTTCCACCCCTCCTTTTTGGAGATTTGCTAGTGCATTTTTCAGGTATTCACCCATTTTGCCAAAGTCAGCCCTTCTAAAGTCCAGTATCCTTGTTTTTGTATGGCTTATCTCCATGGTTGTGCTCATTGTGAAGCACACTGTGCAGTGGCCACTTGTTCCCAGATGTCTACTGACTTCTAAATTTGTGATCCTCTCTCCTTTTGAGAGTACCAGGTCTAGTATTGCTCCCTCCCGAGTGGGTTCCAACACTAGCTGTCTAAGGCCTGCCCCCTGCAGGGCATCGAGAATGACCCTGCTCTTGGATGTGGCTGCAGTACATGTTATCCAGTTAACATCTGGCATATTCAGGTCCCCCATCAACAGTATCTCCCCTTTTTCAGCCATTTTTAGAATGTCCTCTATCATTTTGTTGTCCATTTCCTCCCCTTGAAACGAGGGTCTGTATACAACCCCTGTGCAGACTGTAATGCCATTCCCTGTCTCCAAGGTGACCCAGAGTGCCTCTTGTCCTCCCCCTTTACTTTTTAGTTCTGTAGCTTTGATCCCTTCCCTTATGTATAGAGCTACTCCACCTCCTCTTTTACCTTCACCGTCCCTTCTGTAGATTGTGTACCCTGGTATGTTGACATCCCAGTCATGGTTCTTGGTGTACCATGTTTCCGTGACTGCCACAATATCCAACTGTTCGTCTTCTATCAGGGCTACTAGCTCAGGAAGCTTGTTTCCCAGACTATGGGCATTGCTACTCATTGCCCTCCATTTAATGTTGGCTTTATCCTTTTTTCCCCCATCCCTGCTCTTATTGTCCTTGTCTATTTTTCCATTTACCCCTGTTCTGCCCTGTGTTGAGCTCTGTACCTCAGTGTTTACCTTACTACCTGCCATGTTTTGTGGGGGGAGGCTTGAAATTTCCTGCCTTTTATCAGCGCCTCCCCCCTTGGCTGGTTTAAAAGCTTACCAAGGAAGCATTTAAACCTATCACCTAGGAGCTTGGTTCCCTTCGTGGACAGATGCAGACCATCATGCCAGTATAGACCTTTATCTCTCCAGGTGGCCCCCCAGTCCTCAATGAAGCCAAAGCCCTGTGCTCTGCACCAGTTTTGCAACCATTAATTAAACTGCATGGTGTGCAGTACCCTAGCCTCATTTCTGCCATGGACTGGTATCACCTCTGAGAAGGTTACCGTGCTTGCTACCCATCTGAGGCCCCTCCCCAACTCCACAAGTTCATTCTGCACTGCACTGATCCCATGCCTAGCTAGGTCATTTGTCCCAAGGTGGACTATGATATCTAGTTTCCTCTCCTGTGATGCTGCTTCTGCAATCTTGAGGATTCGCTTCCTGTCCCTCCAAGCCATGGCACCAGGCAGGCACCTTACATCCTTCTCCTCTCCCTTTCCCAGTTTTACCCCCCTAACAATAGAGTCCCCTATCAGAAGCTGTTTCCTTCCCATGTGGTGTCCCTTGCCACCCTTTTGTGGGTCTCCCTTGTGGATGTCCTCAGCATTCTTCTTGGTCTCCACTGAGGGTGCCATCATAGAGGAACCTTGCTCTGCCAGAATGGCATATGATTTGTGTAGAGGTACAACTAGGGGGCTTCGCCTCTTGTCCACCACCGCACCCTCCCAGAACCCACTGTGGTCCAACTGCTCTTCATACTTGGCAACCTCTGAGGCAGTGGTTGTGGCAGTGGTGCTCTTTGGAAGGTGGAGGCCTCCTTAGTCCTTGCTAGTTCAGCCTGGAGGTGGGCAACCTCCTCCCTCAGAGCTGACAGTTGCCTGCAAATAGGACAGCAATGCAGTTTCCAGAATGTCTCCCAGAAAACTGCTGCCCCACAGCCAGTGCATTGCACCACTCCCCACATGTCGCTCTCCCTTATAATATACAATATGCAATATATATATATATATATATATATATATATATATATATTTATATTTATTATTATTATTATTTGTGGTGTGTACCTACCCTTTGCACTGTGCTGGGTTATTAAGGATATGACAGTTCTGCCCCAAGACCTGTTGAGAGTGATGTCAGAAATGTGGCTATAAAGGAAATGCCATGCCTGGGGGTGGGGGTGGGGTAGGGGTGGGTGGGTAGTCCACAGCCTCTGGTGACTGTTAGAAACAATCAAATACACAACTGCTCCACCACCCTGGTGAGCACTGCCCTTTATAGTAATTCAACTAACACCACAGCTCCTGCACAAACCACTCTACTGAGTCCAGGGATAAAAATTAACTCACTCCTCAGCCAGCAGGACACTTTTAAAATGTTGCAAAAATATCCTTCCAAATCCTAGGTCTCAACCCCAACAATCAAGCAAATTCAGTTGTATCTCACTCCCTCTGGCTATAAAATTACTACATGTTTAATGGAATCCTGCAATTCTCTGCTTAATGCCAATAAGGAAAAAAAAATGAAACTTTTTGTAGAAAGCGTAGCTCCCCTTCTTAACAAGTATTATGCCTTACCAAGTTTCCAAGTCCTAAATGGAGTTATAGTTTGTTCTTTGCAGTGTAGCAAGGTTCTCAGCTTCCAACAGACAAATCAAAGTCAGTCTGACTGGCTTCTAACTGTGAAGGATGCCTAAGACAGCACAGTGATGAAACCCCACCCAGAGCCAATTGATTGACTAGTGACACCTGTGATGTAAGCAGGCCTTTCAATGTAGGCAGTCTGCTATGTCTGATTCCAATACACAAAATCTTTCAGTGAAACCAGGGATAAAAACTTAACTTCTCAGCCAGCAGGACACTTTTAAAATGTTACAAAAATATCCTTCCAAATCCTAGGTCTCAACCCCAACAATCAAGCAAATTCAGTTGTATCTCACTCCCTCTGGTTATAAAATTACTACACTTTTAATGGAATCCTGCAATTCTCTGCTTAATGCCTAAGGCAGGATCAGGATTCTGATTTTGACTCCTATTCTGCCTGTGTTGCTGTAATAGGAAGGGGAATGGAATTTGAATTACCAGAATTCTAGCAGATGCAAAACCAATTCCAATGCAAACCAATGCAGATGGAAGCAATTCTAGAGAATCGGAGCATCCATAGTTCTAAATGTAAATTTCTTTTAGTAACTGCAGTGGGTGTTTCTGATTTACACTTTGGAGGTAAGTATCCTTTTAGAACTGTATGATGTAATTTATGTTCTTCTCAATCACAAAGTTCTGTAGTAAAACAATGATGTATTGTGACAACAATGTAAGAGCATTGAAAGGGCATAAACTACATCACTGAATTTTAAAATGGTCCTTTACTATTAGTGTGTAGATAAAAACAAACACTGAGGTAACTAAAAAAAATGTATAGCTTGTTTATTTAGTTATTTATTTCAAACATTTTACTAGAAGAAGCATACTGAGTTGGTAACAGCTCATTTCCAGATTTGTCCTGGGGAGAGGAATGGGGAGCATTACAAGTGCAGCGATATACTCAGTACAATAATGGTATACATGTCGTATGTCATACTTAACAGCAGTGAAGTAATCACAGCATTTAATGACAATCGGTGGAGGACAATGCAAACTGAATAAAGCAAAGGTACAGCCCATCGCACATACAACAGTGACAGGGAAATGACAAACAACAAGCTAAGTAAATAGTACTTCTGGGTAGGGTTGTCAGAACTAGTTCGGTAAAGATTCGAACCCTCCTCGAACCCTGGTGTTCGAGTTCTAACTTAGAACTCGAACACTGAACGGTTCGCAAAAGGGTTCGAATCACCGCGAGACGCGAGACGACGTGGGGTCGAGGTAACAGCAGCTGCGGATCTGTGGGGTATTAAAGAGATGCGCCACGAGGAGGAGCGCCATTTGACTGAGGATCATCGCAGAGAGGCAGGCAGCAGGCAGCACCAGCAGCCCACTAAACTGTAGCAAAGCAGTTAGCGATCCGCTACTTTTGTCCAGCAGTTGTGGCCACTTCTTCTCCTGTGAGACCAGCGAGAACAAGAAAAAAGCTAAAAATCGGGGAACTGGGAGGCGGAGTGGGAGTACTAGGGGCAGTTCAGGACAGAAGGAGAATCGGGACTCTGGAGGGATTAATCAAGATTGGGGGAGTGGGGGGAATAGGGAGGGATTGATGAGAGACCAATATCAGGAGGAGGACTGGAGGAGGACTCGGAGAGAAAAGAACCTTTGTGAAGTGTGATTATTTGAAACTGCAGCACACTGCACACTCAGCAGCTGCCAGCAACAAGCATACAAGGGGGGCAAAAAAAAGGCAAATAAATCTGATAAATCTAAATAAGTCTGAACCCTAGTGTGTGTGTCACAGAGAGAAGCCCAGTGTGTGCCCCTTGACTGCACTGTACTGTACCCTACCCAGTGTGTGTTACAGAGAGAAGCCCAGTGGCCAGTTGTGTGGTGGCATTAACCTTACATGACAGAAACGTAGGGGGCCAAAAAAAGGCAAATAAATCTTTCTGAACCCTAGTGTGTGTGTGTGTCACAGAGAGAAGCCCAGTGTGTGTGTACTGTACCCTACCCAGTGTGTGTTACAGAGAGAAGCCCAGTGGTCAGTTGTGTGGTGGCATTAACCTTACATGACAGAAATGTAGGGGGCAAAAAAAGGCAAATAAATCTTTCTGAAGTTTCTGAACCCTAGTGTGTGTGTGTCACAGAGAGAAGCCCAGTGTGTGCATACTGTACCCTACCCAGTGTGTGTTACAGAGAGAAGCCCAGTGGCCAGTTGTGTGGTGACATTAACCTTACATGACAGAAACGTAGGGGGGCAAAAAAGCAAATAAATCTTTCTGAACCCTAGTGTGTGTGTGTGGCATTAACCTTACATGACAGAAGCGTAGAAATATAATTCTCATTCCCTGGTTTGCGTATGTGACTCCGTCTCCTGTGGTCAGTCAAGCCCATCACCCTGCTGCTGTGTGCCCTTTGACTGCACTGTACCCTACCCATTGTGTGTGTTACTGAGAGAAGCCAGTGGCCAGTTGTGTGGTGGCATTAACCTTACATGACAGAAACGTGAGGGGGCAAAAAGGCAAATAAATCTTTCTGAACCCTAGTGTGTGTGTGTGGCATTAACCTCATGACAGAAACGTAGAAATATAATTCTCATTCCCTGGTTGCGTATGTGACTCGTGCCTCCTGTGGTCAGCCCATCACCCTGCTGCTGTGTGCCCTTGATTGCTATGTATGCCTATGCCCAGCAGCCCAATCATTCTGTAAGCCTCGAACCTGGGATCCTTTAGTTGCAAACTGTCATATTCTTCAATTACTTTCAGTCCACGTATCACAGTGTCACAACCAAAATAAAATTTTGGAGTTGTAGCCAGCGATTACAGATCACATTGCTTTGTTACACAGGAATTGTTTGGGTGTTGGTGTGTTCACTGCAGTATACTGGACTGGTAGTACTGGTACTTACTGTCTGTTATGGCTGACACCAACATAGATGAAGCATTTAGTGCTGGTGTTGGAGCAGGTGTTGGTGGTAGTGGTAATCCTGCTGGTGCTAACAGAAATAACCAAAATGTTTCACGTGATAAAAATTCAACAAACAGCAAAAGAGCAACAGTGAAGTGTGGTAAAGGGGGCCCTTTTAAGAAAACCTGTACAGCTGCTGGGGTCACACGGAGAGGCACCATAAGGTATGCCATTCATGCCGTTAAGATCCTGTGACTAGCAGCAATAATGCAAGTGACAGTGAGTCCCTCTCTGACTCAGACAGTAGCTCTTTGTCTCAGTCCCACACTGTTGTGTCTCATGACAAATCATTACTTCCTCAACAAAGTGAAATGAGCAAGTCTGCTGACAATGAATCAGGTAGTGCACTTGCAAATACATCCAGCACTGTTGGCAATGAAAAGGACATATCCATTGAATCCACCACTTCTGTGTTGGCCAGCAATGAAAATCCATCAGAGTCTTCTGTCCACTCTTCTAGCACCAAGGAGCATGTCCCAGGTTCTGTTAGGACAGGTGAAAGACACAAACAGTCTTTAGCTATCTTCCTAGCACTCGAACAAAATCTGTCACATCTGAGGTGTGGAATTATTTCTCAGTCAGTAAAACTGATCCATGCAGAGCAATTTGTTCCTGTGTAAACAGAGTGTGTCGTGGTAAAGTTGTGTCATGCCTTGGCACTACAGCTCTTAAACGCCATCTGAAAAAGCATTCAGTTTTGCTTGATCATCCAAAACCAAAACCCATGTCCTCCATCTTCCAGACCGCACGTGAGAAGGGTCAGGATCAGGAATCTGAAATGGATACTGAATTATCTGAACTTGATGCAGGCAGAACCACTGCCAGCCCTAGGATCACTGTTACCACCAATGCCAGCACCATTAGTACCAGTTGCACATCCAGTGATGGCACTGAATGCATAAGTCCTAGTCCACCATCTCTGGGTCCATCTGCCCATTGAAGCGCGTGTATAATAAACCAGCAGGGACATGTTGCAAACAGCTAACACTGTCTCAGGCATTTGAAAGGAAGAATACCTTTACTAGAAATCATCCAAAGACCCTTCATCTTAATCACCGAATTGGTGAACTGTTAGCGGAGCCCTTCTTCCATACTCTTTGGTAGATCATGAGGATTTTAGGAGCTAATGACATTAGCAGAGCCTCGTTACAATGTTCCTCATCAGTACTTTTCCTATGTTGAAATACCAAACATTTATCAGGCTTTAAAAGTGACAGTGATGCTTGCACTTAAAACTGCAGAGGGTGGGGTTATTCATGTCACAACAGATATGTGGACCAGCACTCAAAACATAGATTACATGTCCCTTACGCTCATTGGGTCACGTTTTCTTGTGCTTCTTCAAAAACAAAGACACCCCAAAAGATGGCGCTGCTGCATATAAAAGTTTGGGCAAAGTCATACTGCTGCAACATCTTGCAGGAACTAAATGACCTCCTTGACGAATGGGTTTATTCTCACGGTCTAAAATGTGGCTTCATAGTAAGTGACAATGGAGCCAACATCTTAAAAAGCAATACAGGATGGAGGATTTCTGCATGCTTCTTGCTTTGCACATTGCTTACACTTAATTGTCACGGGATTTCTCAGCAACGAAACACAAGTGGATGGTATGATTGCTGTTTGCAAAAAATTGTGACTCACTTTTCACATTCAACCAAGGCTATCGGACATTGTCAAACTGCAAAAAACACACAAGCTGCCCCAGCAAAAGCTGATTCAAAATGTTTCCACTCGTTGGAACTCAATGCTTTATATGCTGCAGCGCCTCTTGGAGCAAAAGCAAGCTGTACATAGTACTGCTCCAATTACATTATTGGAGATGGCATTATGCTGTCTGTGCTGCAGTGGAAATTAATGGAGACAGTGTGCTGTATCCTAGCTCCTTTTGAGACAGCTACAAGGCACATGTCTTCTGAAGGTGCATCTGTGAGTCAGGTTATCCCACTCAATGCTCATTTCACATCATCTTAGTGTTCTAAATCTACAAATAGAAAAGACAGATCTGAAGCGCAGACAACAACATGTCGCCTATATCATGGGAATCTCGTAAAGAGAATGAGCGAGCGCTTCAAAACCAATGACAAATTAGTTGCAATGACGAAATCAAGACACTACATCCTTGCAACTCTCTTAGATCCCAGGTTCAAGGCTATACATCTTCCAAAAACAGATGATATAGAGCAGTACAAATGTATGTTGCTAGATGAGCTGCATCACTCACAGGAGTCAAACACAGACACGCACAGTACCATCAGGTTGTCATCACCACAACATGCAGGTTCATCTTCACAAAGGGATACAGAACTGGAAAAGTCACAACATTAACAGTAGTTGTTCCACAACTGCCACTTCTTCAACCCTTAGTAGCAAGCTAAATCTGTGGCAAAACCTTTCCCAAATTGCTGCCATACCAGCTGCTTCTGCTGATTCTCTTCTGAGCGGTCTCTGTCCAACATGGTAGACAGTTACCTGCAAGAACTGCCTATTCCTATTGATGCATACCCTTTTGAATACTGGAGATCAAAAAAGTCAATTTGGACAGAGCTGTATGATGAAGCCTGTAAATATCTTGGTTGTCCTGCAACAAGTGTCTCTTCAGAACGCATGTTTAGTACAGCTGGCAATATTGTGACAGACACCAGAAATAGGTTGCTGCCAGAAAATGTACACACGTTAACTTTTATTAAAGTTAATAAGTCAAGATTTTCGTATCCCATAAGAGTATACAAACTGATCCTGAAGTGATTGATGTTGTGGATGTTGATGGTGATGATGACAACTCAGATGGTGGTGGCTGGTAAAAATACTGTGTGGGACGAGTCTCTGCACCAAAAACTTTTACAGACTGTGATGACTTTGGTTGTCGTCTCTCCTTTCTCGATCTACTACCTTGGACTATATACCCCCAAAACTTTCACCATTTCATGGCAAACTGCTTTGTAGCTAGGGTCTAAACTAAAGTCAACAAGTTTTATATACAGGGCAATTTTAACATCAGTGGGAACAGGCCCAAATTTGGCATAAAAGGACACTGTCACGTCAATCCTTTCTGTATCATATTATTTATAGTTAAAGTGCAAACATATATTTTGGATTTACCTTCTGTGACTTTGTGGTGCATCAGCATGGGCTGGGACAGGAGGCGGTCTATTTTCAATTTTAAAGAGGACAAAACAATGAGTTCTAATTGGTAGCTGTTTATTATTTTTTCAATTACAGAAATGTTAGCCATAAACGAAAAATGGATGCTAGTACATGGGTGAGGGTTGTGGGTTGGTTTTAACATGGGTGTAAGGGTGGCATGGGTGCTACTGCACAGATGAGGGTGGTGGAAGAAAAGTGGAATGGGTGATGGGGTGAAAGGTGGGTGTTGTTTTAGTTCTTTCATTTACAGATTCGTGATCAGCTGGGGATGGTGAGGAAAAAAATGATGACAGACCGAACCTACTGTACACATAATATATATTCTTATTAAATACATTGCAGACTGCTGCCACCTAGCACAATTGTCCTGTCCCTTTAAAAAGAATAAAGGAATCAGAAATAAAGAAAATCTGCATCAGCAGTTTTCACAGAATATGACGTATCATAGTGTTTTGCTTTATAAGTAGTGATAATTTGATACATAATGGGGTTGACAGGCGCTGTCCCTTAAACATCACATGCCAACTGCTGCAGCTACATAAATGTTCCTTAGTAAATTAGTATGTGGTGAAGAACCACTGTTTTATTTATGTGACTGAAATACAGATTTTATTGAGTATCAGCTGCAAAATGCATCATCTTAGAATTTTTGTATATATTACTTCAATTTGCCAACAAAAATGTTGGTATATGTATGCATTACCTTAGAAAATTGCATGCATTTTGCCAGCAACAATGACTGGCATATTTTTTATTAAGAACAAAAGACACAGCACCAACACTTCCAAAATATACTGTATTGTGCGTTTTAACTGATAGCATCACAGTACAGAAATGCCATGGGGACAAAACAGTTTAAACAGACAAAAAGGACCTTTTGTCTGTTTAAACCGTTTTATCCTGCATGGCATTCTACTAATGATCTTGCTCGATGCTTGCCTAATAATACTGAAGTGTGATGCTGTCTTCATTGATGCTCAACTTTTCACACAGGCACAACTTAGGATTGGAGCAGCCTTCTTGTGGTTTCTGCAAATATTTTTTATTCCAATGTCTTGACTGAATATATTATGACATAATATGTTTTGTAACAGTTCCACATGTTGCTGCTGTAGTACTTGGCTTGACTTTGTTATAAAAGCTTTCTTTTAAACATAGCAACTTTTGATTCACTCATTTAAAACAGAAAGCAGCAAATAGCTGAAATTAGGTAATATCAGTTATTTTTCTCCTAATTCATGACGATGAGTATATATAGCTGAGTACATAAATGGCTAATGTGCCTCTTTCTTTCACTAAGGAACTATGATGCAGCTGCAGCAGGAAAACTTTTAACATATGGGTGGGTGGGTGGGCCTGTTACGTATTAAGTTGCTGACTTTAGCAAACAGAAGAAACTATAGATAAACCTAGTTGTATCCCTATCAATGTCGCACAAGATAATTTCTCTCCCCCTTATTTTGAACAGTTTTTCCTTTACATGTATTTTATTACTATCTTTGTTACTGGCAGCACAATAAAAAAATAGGGTTCGAGTTCTAAAAAGTTCTAAAAAAGATTAGAACACTAGAACTTTTTCAAAAGTTCTAGACTAGAACTAGAACCCAGAACTTCAGAGGGTTCTGACAACCCTACTTCTGGGGCAGGAGCAGCAGAGTGCAAAATGCTAAATTAACTGTGTAGGGAGCCTGCAGTGGCAATGTGTACCATATGAGTAACTGCATAGATTCGGCGAACCTGTATAGAGTAGGACTGAGAGTTGAACTGATTGAAGGAGACTAATGGATTTAAGGATGCTAGGGGAAGCAAGTTGCAGGTATGGGTCATGAAGGCATGGAAGAGGGTTTTAGAGCAGAAGGAGAATGGAACAACATAACTGGAACCAGTATTTAACAAAAACAGTTTCTACTGGGAAAAAAATACTTACTGGTCCAGCACAGTTCTCTATTAAGCATAAACAGGCAATGGTCTTTATGATTGCAGTGATCAGAACCCACCAGACAGAGACATTTGTACTGTTTAACCAAATACGTGATACGTGATAAATATGTGAAACTGCAAAAACTTGTTTGCAAAATTCCGATGATTTTGCCAAATTGCTAAAGTCATGCCCAAGTTTCAACTGGGAGAGAACTGGGTGAAACCAGACAAAAATCTTTCCTTTGTTCAAACATCACAAAACTACTAACGATTACATGGAAGAGAATTCCACGTTTTTCAGGTGGCACAAAAGGTGCTTTTCAAAACAGCTGTTCAGCATTGCCAGTTTGTGCAAGTCAAAATAAGGCAAAATGTTTATTTATTTATTGAGGATTCAGAAAGACCTATGAGTCTAGGACTCATTTACAAAGGTTTCACGTCAGACATATAGAGTACAGAGACAACATAGTTACAGTTACAGTACATTGGTACAGGCATGGGAGTACATAGGTGTTCAATAAGTAGCTACCAAACAAGTATGACAGAAGTTTCAGTTCTTTTGACAGCTGTCTAATTTCAAATCATCCCAAACAGTAAAATTCTGTAACTCGGTGGAAAAAGGGAGGATTGTGGTAAAGGTTATTGGCACTGTGTGCAAAATGTTTCAAATCTGGCATCATGATGGTAGCAAAATACTCCTGGAACTGAAACTTGCTACTTACCATACTTTGAACTAGCAGAACTATTAGCAGAACTGTTTAGTGAGTCTCTGAGCACAGGAGAGGTCCCAGAAGACTGGAGAAGGGCTCATGTGATCCCGCTCCACAAGAGTGGTAGCAGGGAGGAGGCAGGGAACTACAGACCAATCAGTCTTACCTCAGTAGTGGGCAAGATAATGGAGGCACTCCTTAAGGAAAGGATAGTGCAACACCTGGAATCCACAGGCACATAGGATCCAAGACAGCATGGGTTTACAACAGGAAGGTCCTGTCAAACTAATCTCAGAGATTTCTTTGACTGGGTAACTAGAGTGATGGACCAAGGGGGTGCAGTTGATGTCGCCTGCCTTGACTTCAGCAAAACTTTCGATACTGTTCCACATAGAAAATTGATTAATAAGTTGGGTAGGCTCATGGTGGGTCAGAAGCTGGTCAACGAGGTGGCAAACTGATTGGCGGGCAGAAAACAGAGAGTGGTGGTAAACGGTATACAGTTAGAAGAGATGCAAGTCACAAGTGGGGTACGTCAGGGATCAGTCCTGGGGCCCGTCTTCTTCAATATCTTCATCAGTGACATTGCAGGTGGACTGGAGGGTAAGGTTTGCATGTTTGCAGATGACACCAAGATCTGCAACAGAGTAGATGATCCAGATGGGTTGGGGAGAATGAGAAGAGATCTGGATA
Source organism: Neoceratodus forsteri (assembly GCA_016271365.2). Classification (NCBI taxonomy): domain Eukaryota; kingdom Metazoa; phylum Chordata; order Ceratodontiformes; family Ceratodontidae; genus Neoceratodus; species Neoceratodus forsteri. The sequence goes on along the minus strand of CM028132.1, from coordinate 92,304,748 downwards.
AATTTTCCAAATGGTCGGAAGAGTGGCAACTGGGGTTTAATGCAAAGAAGTGCAAGATCATGCACATAGGGAAGAGAAACCCTGAAGCCACCTATAGGGTGTGAGGGGAGTTGCTGGCCATCACAAGAGAAGAAAGAGACTTGGGCATCATCATCACAGATGACCTGAAATCATCCAAGCAGACCACTAAAGCAGTAGGTAAGGCTAGGGGGATGTTGGGATGTATTAGTAGTGGTATCACAAGTCCTAAAAGGGAGGTAATAATCCCTCTTTACAAGTCAATGGTTAGGCCCCATCTGGAGTACTGCATGCAATACTGGAGGCAGCACCTGCACAAGGACATTAACAAAATGGAGGCAGTCCAGAGAAGGGCAACCAAAATGGTGCAGGCACTGCATCAGAAAACATATGAGGACAGATTAATGGTACTCAATATATGTACCATAGAGCAAAGGAGGGAGAGAGGTGATATGATCGAAACATTCAAACATCTTAAGGGCATTAACAAGGTGAAAGGAATCTAACATGTTTCAATACAAGAAAAATAGCAGAACAAGAGGACACAGCATGACATTAGAGGGAGGCCGATTAAGGGGTAATATGAGGAAGTTCTTTTTCACAGAAAGGGTGGTGGATGCATGGAACGGCCTATCTCAGGAAGTGGTGGATATGAATACAGTGCAGGGCTTCAAACAGGCATGGGATAGGCATAAGGGAGCAATACAGATGGGTATGAATAGATAGGCCATTGACAGAGTAAAGGCCTATGGCACATTCATAAGGTAGAAAAATTGGGCAGACTGGATGGGCCTTGCAGTCCTTATCTGCCATCAACGTCTATGTTTCTAAACCCCAGAACCTGGGCAGTGACAGCAATTCCCCATTGGGAGAGCTTTTGTTACCATGGGTCTTGCTACCCTGGATTTTAGTCAGTACACTGACAGCCCCGCTATTTGCTACAAGAATTAACAGCTCCCCCCCGCCCCGTTCTAAGTGTAAGCACAGATCCATCTGCCCCTTTCACTCCTCTATGGTGGGGCTCCTTGTAGTTCCACATTCCCATCTTAAATGTTCGGTGGACAGAGCATTTAGTGTGGAACTCTCTGCCTCCATATATTCAAGAAGCCCCATCTGTGGAAATCTTCAAGGGGAAGCCAAAGACTTATCTTTTTAATTTAGAATTCAGGACCACCGGAATTTTAGCTAAGAATCTTAACCTTAAGTTTCAAATTTCAGTGTTTACTACATGTTGTGCTTTTTATTTTATGTGGTTTCTTTTTAATTGCTGTTGCTCCTGTATGGCACCCTGAGCCTCTGGGACAGGCACCTAACAAATACATTGCCTTGCCTCCCTTTGTTCATTTATAAGTTCATTAATGAGTCAGCAGACCCTCAGCCGACAATCTCCTCAGTTATAAGACAATCCATGTGTGAGAGGATAGCAAAGCACTGGACTGCGTGTAGGATTTTAGGGAGCTAGGGAGTGGTCTTAGGCAGGTAGCAAGCTTGGTGGATTTCGCCGAGGTGTTGCCTTTCTAAGAGGGGGGAAGGATATGGTTCTCTGTGCCAGAAGCTTAAACTCATAGTTGAAGGAATGGTGCAGAGAAGAGGGATTCAGCTACATTGAGGACTGGGGACCAACTGGCAGGATCTGGACCTGTACTGGAGTGAGGGCCTTTATCCGTGTGGGAGGGGAACCGTAGTCCTCAGTAGACAATTTAAATGTTACTTTGATGAACATTTAAACTAACTTGGGGGGGACATAAACTGTCCCCCCCATGAACTGAAGCAGAGAAAAGGGAGGACCCAAGGGGGAGGAAAATCTGCCAGGAAGCAAAATAATCAAAAAAGTAGTGTGGTAGAAAACAAAAGGGATATGACTAAGAGTTCTAAAAAGAGAGAGGAGAAGGAGGCAGGGCACAAGGGAAAAGAGGGCCATGTGTGCAAATGCAAGAAGACTAGGAAACAAAATTCTGCACCTAGAGACCACCATGATGGGGCAGACCTGGATATTGTGGCCATTACTGAGTCACAGTGCATAGGAAACCATGAGTGAGACATGGTCTTATCAGCCTATACTCAGTCCAGAAAATACAGTGTGTGTGTGTGTGTGTGTGGGGGGGGGTTGTGCTGTATGTAAGGGAGGATATCAAAGTGTCAGAGACAGAGGGAATCCAAGTGGGAATGCAGGGCTGGAGGTACAGTTTATCACCCTGGAGACAGGAACCAGAGCCGATATTCGCACTGGTGAGATCTACAGATATCTAGCTTACCAGGAGAAACTGGATAGTGCATTGATGGGAGCCACTAGCACAATGGCAGAACAAGCATTTTTCAGTGTTGAATGTTGTCTCACTGGCATTGGCAGTGCAGGAGTTAGAGACGCATAATAGTAATGGCAGTGAAGTATTGAAGTGATGCCAACCCCATCCCCACCCTGCAGAGACCGACAGGCATTGGGGTGCGCCTTTGGGTCATCGGCTATAACGCTCATGCCATTTTACCTCACCCTACCCTGTAGACACTGACAAGTGTTGTGGTGTACTTTGGGGTCTTTGGGCATTATACGTACCCCATTCCATAATGAAATACGCTGAGGTGGGTGCAGTATAGAAGAATGTGGTGAACCTTGTGGCTGAACACTGCAAGGCACACCACGATGGCTGTCACTGGCTGCAGGTGGGGGTGTAATGGTGTAAGCATTACAGCCGATGATCTCAAGTCACACCCCTGACCCCTGTCAGTCTCTACAGGGTGGGGTGCTACAGTTGGAAACTGTAACACTGTAGATATATGTTGGTATTTTCACTCCAAATGTTCAATATGGGTTTTTTGTGAGCCCGCCTCATGAAAAGCAGCACTATCAGTTTGTTAGCTGAAAGGTGGTTTTGCACAGCGACTGTGCCATTTGGTGACACAGGATGAAAACACATTTTGGACAGAATGTGGAAAATGACGACTGTATTGTTCATTAGGACATGTAAAAAAAATGGCAACGTTGAAAATCTGGAGTGAAAATATGAAAAATGGGCGAAGTCATGAGCATGCATTGAAACTGTGCAAGACACGTACGTAACCCAATTATTTTGGGGATTTTTTTAACCACATTTTTAAAATATGCAGTTTGAGACCTCCCCTCATTAACAGTGGCTCTGTGACTTTGTTAATGTGTCTTAAACATTGATTTCCCACAGTGACCACGCCATTGTTCGGCACAGGTGTGAAAACACATTTGGGGCAGGGTGTGAAAAATGACAGCTGTACTGTCCATAAGGAGGTGTGAAAAAATGCCAATGTTGAAAATCTGGCATGAAAATATTACAAATTTGCGAAGTTACAAGGGTGCGTGTAAACTGCGCAATGCGCACTTGTAACACAGTCATTTTATGGAATTTCGTCACCAAAATTTCAACATAGGCATTTTAGAACCTCTGCTCATGAACAGTGTCAGCATTATTTCCTCAAACTGTCCCGAAAACTGATTTTGCACAACGTCCGTGCTATTCTGTGCCGGACATGTGAAAACACATTTTGGCCAGGATTTGTAAAATGACAGCTCTACTGTTCATAAGAAGGTATGGAAAAATGCCATTGTTTAAAATGTGGAGTTAAAATATTACAAATTCACGAAGTTATGAGCATGCATGGAAACTGCGCAACGCACGCTCGTAAAACAGTCATTTTTTGGATTTTTTCCACCAAATTTGCAACATAGGCTTTTTGAGAGCCCCCCTTATGAACAGTGGCACTGACATTTTGTTACTCGGTCCCAAAAGGTGATCACCTTTCGGGACTGAATAACGCCATGACAGTGCCTGAATTTTTGAGGAGGGGTCCCCATAACCCCATGTTGAAAGTTTGGTGCCAAAACTCCCAAAAATGGCTGCGATATGCACCAAAGTTGAAAAAAAACCCCTATTTATGCCATTACACAGCTTACCAGCATTTTTTCAGTTCACGGTCGGCTTTGAAGAGTGCAGACGTGTTCCCAGTCCACCAAAGATCGTCACGCCAGACTCCGGAGGTAAGGATGGGGTGTGGGGGGTGTGGGGAGGCAGGGTGTGCAGAGAGTGGGCATGGGTTGCAGGAGGGGGACAGGAGACAGCGAGGGACCGTTTTCTTTTTACAGAGTTTAAACAAACAAAAAAAAAAACATTGTGAGATTTTTTTCTTTCTAGGGATTTGGCATGCTGGGGTGGGCTCCCAGCATGCTAACTTTTTGGGGATGCTTTAAACAAGGATTGGCACCCGTCAGCACATACTGGAGGGGACAAGAGCAGAGGGGATTGGGCACCCCTCGGCACACAACAAAAGCGGGGACGCTTATGCCGATGGGGAGTGGGCTCCTCCGTCGGCAAACTAAAGATGAAGGGGGATTAAAGCTGACAGGGACTGAGCCCTCCATTGGCAAATAAAGACTGTTGGGATGCTGAGGGGGATTGGGTACCCCTTCAGCATACATTTTAAATGGCAGAGGGTTCATTATGCCAATGGGGAGTGGGCTCCCCCATTGGCATTGTAACAGGTGGTGGCAGTGGCGGCAGTCAGTGCCTCCATGTTGCATGCACGTCGGGAGGTGTGATGTGGTCCCGCTGCATGACGGCTTCGCTCTCATTGCAGCGGTCCTTTTGTTAGATCTGGTGGCCACATTAGGGATGTATGATGTCAGCGCCTGCTGCTGACTTATTGGGGAATGAGGGATGCACCTACTGATGCATGCCCTGCATTCGCCCAACAGTGACCGCACCTCCAACTCTGCTACTACTGCAATATGTTGGCAGCGAATGTGTGAGCCAACATAAAAAGGGGAGGTGCTGCTGGTGGGGGACTTTGTCTGCTGGCTATAGATTGGAGCCTCTCAGCTGCAGCTTTAGCTAGAAGCAGAGATATTCTAGCCTCTCTGGAGTGGCATTTCTCAGGGAGCCCACTGATGATGGGGTAATACTGGACCTGATGCTCACAAACAGGGACAGTATTACAGACATCACTGTGGGAGGCCACCTGGGGACCAGTGAGTGTCATAGAGTGTGGGCCAACATAAGGACAGCAGTGGAAGCAAACCGCACAATGTCAAGGGTCCTGGACTTTAGGAGGGCAGATTAAAAAACAAATGAGTGAATGCCTCAGAGTAATGATCGAGTTGGGGAAGGGGAGAGATGACCTGGTGGAATGGAGGAACAGTGGGCTAAGTTAAGAGAAGGCATAGTAAAGGCATCAAACCTCTGCACAAAGGAGGTAAGCAAAAGCAGGAGAGAAAAAAAGAGATTACTGTGGTTCTCAAAGGATGTGGCTGAGAGGGCAAAGGTTATAAGGGCAGCATTCAGGAGGTATAAAGAGATGCAGAGGGAAGAGGATAGGGAGATGTATCAGGGGAAGCAGAGGGAAGCAGGAAAAGCAGTGAGGAGTGTAAGGTGCAGACTAAGGAAAGAATAACACAAGGAGTAACTAAAGGGGACAAGACCTTTCTTAGGCACATGAGTGAAAAGAGGAAGATGGGGGAGGAATTGTGAGGTTAAGAAGGTTGCAGGGGGGCAGTGCAGAGGGGAATCAGGAAAAAGTAGATATCCTGAACAAATACTTTTGTTCAGTTTTCACAAGGAAGGGAAGGACATAGGCCACATAAAAGCATCAGGAGCAGCTGGGGAGGACATAGAAACACGTCCCTTTACGGAGCAGAGCAGGAGAGCATCACAAAGGGACTGGCAAATCTGAAAGTGGGCAAAGCAATGGGGCCAGATGAGGAACACCCAAGGGTACTAAGGGAGCTCAGGGAGGTACTGGCTGCACCTCTGACAGCCCTATTCAACAGTTCACTGGAAACAGGAGTGGTTCTGGAGGACATACAGTATGTAATCCCACTTCATAAATGCAGTAGCAGGGAGGTGGCTGGTAACTATAGGTCAGTCAGTCTGACATCAGTCGTGGGAAGTTAATGGAGTCACTGCTAAAAAAAGAAGATTGTGGAGTGTCTTGAATCCGGTGGGTTACTGGATCCGGAGCAGCACAGATTAACTGGGGAGGTCATGTCAGACAAATCTGAAAGCTTTCTTTGAATTGGCAACCAGGGAACTAGATCAGGGTGGGGCAGTGCACATGGTCTATTTAGATTTTAGTAAGGCATTCTACACTGTACCATGTAGAAGACTTATAACGAAGCTGGGCAGATTAGGGGTGTCCTAAGGTGGTAAACTAGGTAAGAAATTGGTTAATGGATAGGTGACAGAGGGTGGTGGTAAACGGATATCACTCCAGGGAAGGGAGGGTGACTGGGGGGGTGCCTCAGGGTTCAGTACTGGGGACCAGTCCTATTTAATGTATTTATAAATGGCATTGCAGCAAGGACACTAAAATCCTTACTCGGGGAGACACTCTAAAGTGGGTGGAAAGAATGTGCAGAGACCTGAGAAAACCCGAGGAGTGGTCAAGGGTATGGCAGCTGGGTTCCAATGAAAAAAACTACTAAATCATGCAAAAAGGTACAGAAATCAAGGGGTGGGGTACACAATGGCAGAAGAGGTATTGACAATTACAGAACAATACCTTTGGGTAATCATATCTGATAACCTCAAGGTGAGGAGACCGAGGGACGAGGCAGTGGATAGGACCAGTGGGATGCTGAGGTGCATAGAAAAGGTTATCTCCAGTAGAAAGAGGGAGGTGGTGTTTGCCACTGTATAGATTGCTGGGGAGACCCCACCTGGAGCACTGTGTCCAGTTCTAGAGACCGCATTTCAGGGAGAACACAGACAGGGTGGTGGCTGTTCAGAGGATGGCAACTAAAATGGTGCAGGGGTTGCATCAAAAGACCTATGAGTAGAGACTAAAGTACCTGAATATGTACACCCTGGAAGAGAGAAGGTAAAGAGTGGGACATAGTAGAGACCTATAACTACCTAACAAGGTTAAATAAAGTACAGGAGGGCAGTATTTTTCAGAGGAAAAGATGCATAAAAACAAGGGGGCATGCAATGAAGCTGGAAGGGGGAAACTGAAAACTTAGGAGAGATGTGAGGAAGTACTTCTTCACTGAAAGAGTAGTGCATACCTAGAAGTCTTTAAGCAGAGGTAGTGGGGGTGAAACAGTGGTGGGCTTCAAGCATGCATGGGACAGGCAAAAGAGAATCTTAGGTGGGAAATGGTGGGGGGGGGCAGAGAACAAGTAAATAGAGTCAGCAATGACAGGATAGGCAGAGAACACTAGGTAGACTGAGTGGGCCAAGAGGTCTTTGTCATCAAATTCTGCATTTCTATAAGCAACTCACACTGCCCAACCCATACACAGGGACTCTCATACCAGAAGAGACACATTGTGGAGGGACTATTAACTTATTTGAAATCACTTGAGTTAGCTAGCGTGAACTAGAATAGGTTTTAAGTAATTTGTTTTCTATATGTATTTTATGAATTTTTTCCCCATTTTGTGACCCAGACCCAGGAACTCACGCATGCGCACGCCAGGTACCGGCTCAGCCCCTTCTGCCCCACCCTGGCATTAGCCACCACTCCCCTCGCCTACACTTCTCACCAGACCTCCACCTGGTGGAGCGGAACCTCAGGGGAGTGGACAACCACCACAGGGAGGAGAGCTGCCTACTGTAGCTAGTCCTGCTCTGACCCTCCTGCACTGGCTTCCTGGTGACCCAAGGTCATTCCCAAACCCGAGTCACTGGCATAGTGTGAGGTAAGGCGTCCAGTGCCTCAGCCCTCGGTGCCCCCGGGTCAGCTTTTTTTATTTCAATAGTTGATATAACGATTTTTCCCCTGGCTGTGAAGTGGGATTCTCCACTTTTCAACTTGTGCATGAGAGACCACTGTACAAAGAATAAGAAGGCCTATGGTTCCCTGGCATCCCAATTGCTGACTGGCTGAAAACACATAAATGATTTATTGATTTATAATGTTAGTTCAACGCTCACCTTAAGGAACGTCCTTGGAAAGTGCAATTGCATGAAGTTTGTCAAGGCCTCCGTGTTGTCCGTGGAGTCAGTAAAGTGCATCTTCACGGTGAACCCACTCCCAAATCTGTATAACCACAGACAGTCGGTTAGCATTGGAAAGGTTAAGGTGGATTTAGGCTACTGTATTGTATTGCTAGAGCAAGCGAATTAATTCTGTTTTCCAAAAGTCATTTATTTTGAAAACAAGTGTTGTAGTGGTACGAACCTCAAAAGAAACTCCAGTTTGAGGTGCACACTTTAAGGTATAGCAGTAATACATGACAATGTGGGATGATTCTGTAATAACTGCACTCTCTGGCTGGACTGTGAGGGCACAAGCTGCAGTCGAGGGCCTTCAGCGACTTCTGAAGTGGGATTATTACAGCAGCACAACACAGCCTGGAGTGTGTTATTCCACTTGAAGCAGCTGTGCATATTATGGTGAAAATTTTGACCAATACTTTTTTACTTCATTTTATCTGTACCTACTGTCTTGTGAGTTACCCTTTTTCCACATTTTGAGTCTGCGGTAGCACTTTCTTTTATATTTGAAATAATAAAAAAGGTTATGTTTACTATGGTTTGGACCAGATGTTCATCAGTGTTCTGAGTCTTTTTGTTGTGCACCTACTGTCGTATAAGGTTTAAGAGCATGGTCTGCTGCATGCTGGTTCATTTTAGTCGTATGAAAAATGGTGTTTAACAGTAGGTGCTCAAAAATGTTGAACCGTAGAAGGTGACGTCAGGAAAAGGCCATCCGCCCATCTAGTCAGCCTGACCCTGCCTAGTACTTGAGGACTGGCCTTTCTGACCAACAATTGAAAAACAACGGAGACTAATGAAGAAAATCTGCACTGAGTCATAGTAAAAGGAGTTTTACTTTTATTATTTCAAATGTCAAGAAAAAGTACGGAACCAGAGTCAACAATGGGGAAAAAACGGTATTATACAAAACTGGAGAAATGAGCAATCTAAAAGAGCAAAAAAGTACATGTCAGCATTTTCACTAACACACAGTACATGCCTGAATAGAAGCATAACAAACTCAGACGTGTTGTAATATAGGATAACAGTACAGTGAGCAGGGCTTACGAAGTATTAACCAGACCAGGGGATACTGAATGGCTGAGGTGTTCATTAATCCCCTGGTCCAGTTATTATATTAACACCCCCCGACCTCTATATCTGTTATCACTATTACATGAAAAGGTAGATGCAATGTTATAGATTAGTCACAATTATGATAAACTGGCAATCTGTTCTGTTGTGGTTTCTGTTCTGCTGTGGTTTCGATACTGAGTCGGTGAATTGAAGTCTGCAAAGCTTTATAAAACCCCTTTGTTTTTGCATCAAACAGGTTAGAACATATTTATTTTAGAACTGGTGTGTTCTTAGCAGCAAGCAGTTGTGACAAACTGCTAATCTCTCACCTCAGTATTATCAGCTCCTGAGGGAGGGCAATGAAAACATCTCACTCAACCAATCCGAATGTAGGGATTAGCATACAGTTCCATTATTCAGGCTACTGTCCATTTGTAGTAGAAAACCATGACATTAGCTCTGCTTTCTGATTGGCTGAATGGAATCTTTTTCAGTATAATTATTGGTCTGGTGTGCCCTGCAGTTTATTTCCTCATGGTAACGCTGCTGCTACAGTGCAACATATTGTGTTCAGTTAAATCCTGCTTCTACCCAACATTACCACTGGGAGGGCTCAAGTCAAGGGACTTGCTCAAGCAGGGGTGCCGGAAGATGGTAAAAACTGAGGGGGCGGAGGATCAGAGGGGCACTTTTAAGTGTCAAAAGGGCACTTTCGACACTAGTTTTTGCCATACAAAAATACAATAAATCATGTACACACATCATAATGTTAAGAATGCAGTCCCATTTAGGACTAATTATGCAACGGCATACAAAGGTGCCAGCAAAAAGACCACCCTCATGTGTACAGCTATATTAAGAAAGCAGCCGTCGACCCATTCCCTCCGATAGCTCCACATGACGTTTGAACCTCACATTCCTTAACCTGTTACAGTGGTTGTCGAGGTGCAACAGAGAGATGCCATAGTAATGTGCATCACCAGTCCCAAGCATGCAGTCTTCACACTAATGAGTTAGGAGTTTTTGGTTCCACTAACTTCAAGATAGAAGTTAGCGGTTAAGATCAACCACCAGCGACAAGGTAAACTCCTGAGGCTGGGGAAATAAAGACACAGAGCCATTATGTTTACACAGCTTATTTATTAATGAATCAGTGTACATCGTAAAGTGTATTTCTTAATGAATCATAGTATACAATGACAGTAAACAATATTGTATAACGACAGGGGTATAAACAGATTTTTACAGCAAAGTCTGGATGGATGGAGGAGTGGGATACATTTGGAAATGGGCCAATGCTCCACAGAATTCAACAGAGGAAAGACATCTGCTCATTCATTCCTGTACTGTTGCTACTGCATACCACAGACTCACCCAACCAACCAATTTACCATCACATCTATACTCCTGCCATGAATTAATCCTTGATGCTCTGGTCACCATTTCAGGCTGGTAAGCCTTGCAAGCCTCCACCAAGCCCTGGTGGCCACCAAATCATCCCATGAATGCTCTGGTCACCACTTCAGGCTGGTAAGCCTTGCAAGCCTCCACCAAGCCCTGGTGGCCACCAAATCATCCCATGAATGCTCTGGGAGCCACTTCAGGCTGGTAAGCCTTGCAAGCCTCCACCAAGCCCTGGTGGCCACCAAATCATCCCATGAATGCTCTGGTCACCACTTCAGGCTGGTAAGCCTTCAAGCCTCCACCAAGCCCTGGTGGCCACCAAATCATCCCATGAATGCTCTGGTCACCACTTCAGGCTGGTAAGCCTTGCAAGCCTCCACCAAGCCCTGGTGGCCACCAAATCATCCCATGAATGCTCTGGTCACCACTTCAGGCTAGTAAGCCTTGCAAGCCTCCACCAAGCCCTGGTGGCCATCAAAATCAACCAATTTACCATCACATCTACACTTCTGCCATGAAGTAATCCTTGATGCTCTGGTCACCACTTCAGGATGTTAAGCCTCTGCAAGCCTCCACTAGGCCCTGGTGGCCACAAAATCAACCAATTTACCATCACATCTATACTGCTATGCATTAGTGTAGCAGTTAAGCCCAACCACCAGCGACAAGGTAAACTCCTGAGGCTGGGGAATAATGACAGAGCCATTAAGTTTACGCAGCTTATTTATTAAGGAATCACAGTGTACATCGTAAAGTGTATTCATTAATGAGTCATAGTATACAATGACAGTAAACAATATTGTACAATGACAGGGTATAAACAGATTTTTAGCAAAGTCTGGATGGATGGATGGAGGAGTGGGATACATTTGGAAATGGGCCAATGTTCCAAAGAATTCAATAGAGAAAGACATCTGCTCATTCATTCCTGTACTTGTTGCTACTGCATACCACAGACTCACCCAACCAACAATTTACCGTCACATCTATACTCCTGCCATGAATTAATCCTTGATGCTCTGGTCACCACTTCAGGCTGGTAAGCCTTGCAAGCCTCCACCAAGCCCTGGTGGCCACCAAATCATCCCATGAATGCTCTGGTCACCATTTCAGGCTGGTAAGCCTTGCAAGCCTCCACCAAGCCCTGGTGGTCACCAAATCATCCCATGAATGCTCTGGTCACCACTTCAGGATATTAAGCCTCTGCAAGCCTCCACTAGGCCCTGGTGGCCACCAAAAATCAACCAATTTACCATCACATCTACACTTCTGCCATGAAGTAATCCTTGATGCTCTGGTCACCACTTCAGGATGGTAAGCCTTGCAAGCCTCCACCAAGCCCTGGTGGCCACCAAATCATCCCATGAATGCTCTGGGAGCCACTTCAGGCTGGTAAGCCTTGCAAGCCTCCACCAAGCCCTGGTGGCCACCAAATCATCCCATGAATGCTCTGGTCACCACTTCAGGCTGGTAAGCCTTGCAAGCCTCCACCAAGCCCTGGTGGCCATCAAAATCAACCAATTTACCATCACATCTACACTTCTGCCATGAAGTAATCCTTGATGCTCTGGTCATCACTTCAAAATGTTAAGCCTCTGCAAGCCTCCACTAGGCCCTGGTGGCCACCAAAAATCAACCAATTTACCATCACATCTATACTTCTGCTATGCATTAAGTGAGCAGTTAAGCCAACCACCAGCGACAAGGTAAACTCCTGAGGCTGGGGAAATAATGACAGAGCCATTAAGTTTACGCAGCTTATTTATTAAGGAATCACAGCGTACATCGTAAAGTGTATTCATTAATGAGTCATAGTATACAATGACAGTAAACAATATTGTACAATGACAGGGGTATAAACAGATTTTTACAGCAAAGTCTGGATGGATGGATGGAGGAGTGGGATACATTTGGAAATGGGCCAATGTTCCAAAGAATTCAATAGAGGAAAGACATCTGCTCATTCATTCCTGTACTGTTGCTACTGCATACCACAGACTCACCCAACCAACCAATTTACCATCACATCTATACTCCTGCCATGAATTAATCCTTGATGCTCTGGTCACCAGTTCAGGCTGGTAAGTCTTGCAAGCCTCCACCAAGCCCTGGTGGCCACCAAATCATCCCATGAATGCTCTGGTCACCACTTCAGGCTGGTAAGCCTTGCAAGCCTCCACCAAGCCCTGGTGGCCACCAAATCATCCCATGAATGCTCTGGGAGCTACTTCAGGCTGGTAAGCCTTGCAAGCCTCTACCAAGCCCTGGTGGCCACCAAATCATCCCATGAATGCTCTGGTCACCACTTCAGGCTGGTAAGCCTTGCAAGCCTCCACCAAGCCCTGGTAACCACCAAATCATCCCATGAATGCTCTGGTCACCACTTCAGGATGTTAAGCCTCTGCAAGCCTCCACTAGGCCCTGGTGGCCCCCAAAAATCAACCAATTTACCATCACATCTACACTTCTGCCATGAAGTAATCCTTGATGCTCTGGTCACCACTTCAGGATGGTAAGCCTTGCAAGCCTCCACCAAGCCCTGGTGGCCACCAAATCATCCCATGAATGCTCTGGGAGCCACTTCAGGCTGGTAAGCCTTGCAAGCCTCCACCAAGCCCTGGTGGCCACCAAATCATCCCATGAATGCTCTGGGAGCCACTTCAGGCTGGTAAGCCTTGCAAGCCTCCACCAAGCCCTGGTGGCCACCAAATCATCCCATGAATGCTCTGGTCACCACTTCAGGCTGGTAAGCCTTGCAAGCCTCCACCAAGCCCTGGTGGCCACCAAATCATCCCATGAATGCTCTGGTCACCACTTCAGGCTGGTAAGCCTTGCAAACCTCCACCAAGCCCTGGTGGCCACCACAACCAAGCAACAAATTTACTACCATATGAATCTCTAAAGTACAGAATTTCTGTATCAGATTTTTCCAAAAAAGTTAAGTCATCTCTCGTTTCGTTGCACAAACTCTCGAACAATTAGTGTCCAATCCAAGTTGTCCATTCTCTCTTTGTGAATGTGCAACAGCATTAGGTGATTGTACCTCTTCTCTGTCATGGTGCTTCTTAAGTAAGACTTTATCGTCCGCTGAGTTGAAAAAGATCTCTCCCCAGTTGCTGTACTCATTGGGACGAGTAGGTAAATTTGAATGAGCTTCACTTCTGAATACAGTATCTGCTGCTGGCAGTCTTTTCCCACTAAGGCATCAATAATGGTGTTGATTGAAGTTACTGCCCTCACCTCTGGCAGAACCTGCTGCACAAGTCCTGGGAGCAAGTTCAGTTGTGCATTCAGAATGTCAATGTCCAAGTCATTATCTCCATACAACTGTGTGATCTGAGGAGGAACTGAAACGTCTTTGCATTGGCTGCTTGAAGCAACAAATTCTCCATGGATGACAGCAAAGCGTAGGTTTCTTGATCAAAAGCTCGGTCAAGTTCAACAAGACAAGCATCAATGGCTTCATAGTACATCTGTCGATACCAGTCCTTAGCAGATTCGGGATGGTGATGCGGTGCACTACCATGTTGCAGCCTTGCTGGCACATAGTGCTGTCTGGGAAGTTTTGGCTCTTCACTTTTTCAGTAGTTGCGCTCTCATTGATGCCTTCATAGACCTGGTCAAAGTCATCGCGCATGTTGTAAATTCTTCTTCAGGGAGTTTATGCTCATCATTGTAGTTTCTGCTGTCAGTGTTTTTGTTTGCAGGATTGACGCCACTTGTTCTGATATGCTGAATATGTTGTATGATACAACCAGTCCAAAATAGGTCCGAAACTTTTTCATCACCGACATCAGGCCTTTGACCTTAGTTTGTACATCTGTAGCTTTGTCTTGTTTCAGCTCCTCTAAGGTGTCATGGAGTGCTCCATAGTTTTTGAGAACCGACTTGATACTCTTTGTTCTTGCTGTCCATCTTGTTGGACAAAGTAAGTGCAGGCCTTCTACCATCATGTAAGGGTCGTCACTGTCATTCACTGCAATATTTTCATAAAGAGCCAGCCTCTGTGGGGATCCCCGAATCAACACTTAAATTCTGGACAAAGCTGAGGGCATCATCAATGGCATCACTCGTTTTGCTACAGTTTTGCAACACCAGGTCCAAGGAATGACTTGCACAGTGGACATTCAATGCTAGTGGATTTTCTCTCTTAATTCTTGTTGCAGTTCCAGAAATGCATCCACTCATATTTGCTGCTCCATCATATGCCTGTCCCCTCAAGTTGTTGATTGGTAAGCTGCATCTTACTAGAACATCCTTAATGGCACTGGTGATGGATTCGCATCAGTCTTCGCCATTTCATACATCCCAATAAAATCTTCATGTATAACAAAATGGGCGGGAAACCCATCGGATACATATTGTCATCTGTTCATGTTGGCTAATATCCGTGATTCATCTGCGATGATTGCATACAGCTTTGATTCATTGCGTATCTCTTCCAGAAGGTTCCTCAGCAGCTGATGTGCCATGATTTCCATGACTTCATTCACAACATCTGAACTGATACTTCCTTCCTGGATCCATCCCTGTAGTTCTGGCATGTCAACTGCCCTACTCAGCATTTCCCACCTCAGGTTGCTTTCCTGTTCTTCATGGCCCACGAATTGCTAGTCCTTGCCGAACTAGAAGCTTTATTGCATTTACCTGTTTCAGGAACCGGTCTCTGTTTCTCGCCTGTTCCTGTGCAAGATGCTGGCTGAGCTGAGCACCAACGTTCATCCTTGTGTTGTTGAATGCAGTATACTTCTCAACAGCTTCATGGTGGAATAATGACGTCTGATGTTTCTTGAATTTGTCAATTGCTTTCTTTCAATCACTAAATCCAGCTGAAATGAAGGTAGTTTCACAACAACGACTGCCTGTGATTAGTTTTCTTTCCACTGCTGCCTGACAGTAGTAGCAGAACACACATCCTTTTGAAACACAGTATGTTAGCCAGTTGAAAGATGAAAACCACCGTGTTTGACAAGTTCTTGTTTCACTTCTCCCATTGGTTCGCAGAATGACTTGTTTGATCGAAGTGTCTATAACACTGCTTGGTTCAAAAACACTGTTAATATTGTGGCAACAAACAGAAGAGCAGGAGGGGAGAGACAAAGAGACCGCAGATTCAGGCACGGTTGGTTCAACTGCAGTTACCCATGCTTTCTCAGAACAGGAGGGGAGAGACAAAGAGACAGCAGATTCAGGCACGATTGGTTCAACTGCAGTTACCCATGCTTTCTCAGAACAGGAGGGGAGAGACAAAGAGACAGCAGATTCAGGCACGGTTGGTTCAACTGCAGTTACCCATGCTTTCTCAGAACAGGAGGGGAGAGACAAAGAGACAGCAGATTCAGGAACGGTTGGTTCAACTGCTGTGAGCTGGGTATTCTCAGAGACATGCACGATGTTGCCATCACTGTTGCTGTTCATGGGGAACAGCTCTACAGCTCTGTTTTCTGTATCAGAGAAAGAGCAGGCCTTACCATTCAGGGACACTGGAATAGCAGCTGCAGGACAATCAGGCAAGGAACATGTTGGTTCTAGCACTGATGCAGCATTTGAACACATGGCTGCATTTGACTCTGCCAAAGCCATTGGCAGCGAAGTGGTATGCACAGTTACATTGGCACTTACAATACCAGTACAGCTGACAGCTGCAGTGCTTGTGGCAGTGTCAGTGGTATTATTCCTGGCAGCGATGTCCCTTGCATGCTCTGAAGATATTGGCATCTTGGCACTCCCAAACCAGTAATTTAGTTTTCTTGGCATCTTGGCAGCAATATCAGCCAGTTGTTTCTCCATCTGTCGTTTTCGTCTCTCAGACCATGGCATATTTGAATTCAATGAGACCTTGCAAGCTCTGAGAAAGAATTGTGTATACAGTTTAGTGAACCCATCCGATTACCATCTTCAGATAAGGTACTGCAGCATGAACATTAAGCATGCTAGCAATAGAATTTCTATGGCAAACATTTTATATCGCCCCCCCATCTTTGTCAATAGTTCGCAATCCGCAACTACTGGGCCTACTTTAGATATTCTTGGCTAGTGATCCATGCATCAAAATGCTTGTGTACTGCACCACCAGTGTACAAGACGAGAGTCCAATAACATTTTAGGAGCTTTGGCTTGTAGACACCGGGGAACGGGACTGGGGGTGTCCTCCTGAAGACATGCCGGCAGTGCAGGAAGGGAAAAATGATAACTGAAAAAAAATAGAGACGTATTCTACTTAAAGGAGATTTGGTCAGTAAAGCGATGGGTAGTAAGATGAGACGGAGTATAAAATGTTGTAAATTACACTCAAATAAGCTACATACTCCTCAGAATGGACACATCTACTGGCTCTAATAAGGGATTGGAGGTATGATTTGATGTCCAGCCAGTCAACTGGATTCTCATGGAGATCAAAAATGATTTTCTATTAACCAAGTTAACCTTTGGAACTAGGTGGACTCATGAGTGTGACGCTGGTACTGACAATGAAACTATTGTATGCCACTGTTACTCAGCTGCCCAACTGTTAACAAAGCCCTACCATTGTATGTCCATGATTTCGTATTGTGAAATTTGCCTCCCCGCCCCATGTCACATACGAGCCAACCTCTCCCAGCAGCTGAAACTCAGAATTTTCTAATGCCCCCAACTTCCCCAACTCTTCCTTCTCCGAGATGACCCATCAGCAAGGGGAGTAAGCAATTCCCCCATCACTGCCTGGCTCTTCAACCAAGGGTGGGGACAGAGGCCAAAGGTCGGTGCATGCAGGCACTATACACTATCCACCCAACATTGAATTGTTTTTATACGAGAATCACATCAAACCTCAATTTTATACACGGTGCCCATAGGGAGAACTTTGACATAGTGGTACTGCTTTTTAATGCTCCCTATACCACACAGTGGTTTCACACAAGTCATGCAAAGTGCCAACTTCATTTACCACCCCTGAACACACCAGTGCCATACTCCAATCCAGTCCAACATGCAAGGCAGATTCCATGGCATTGTCTGCCAGTGCCACAATATGTAAGACATGCATCATTAATCATTCTAAGCACTCTTACAGCTGCCTCATCCACACCCAGCTCACTTTACACATTTGTACATCACTACTTTGTAATGCAAGTGCTCCCTAGATCTGAAATGTCAGTCCTGGCAATCCAAGCTATTAGAACAATTACAGTTACTTGCACAATCTTAGTAAATGCTATGCTTTGTTTTTAACTGGAAGATTTTAATCAGTTTCAGCCATGCAACTATTTGTACATATTTGTACATAAACTGGCAGTATTTATAGGCTGCATCAGCCAGCATGAACTGTTTATTGTCCGTTTTGATGGCACATATCAATAGGTCTTTAGCCTAGTTTGGCTGATCAGTTATAAAAAAAAACACACACACACACACACACCAAATGGTGCTAGAATGAAAATGATGCTATATTGGTCTGTCAAACCTAGTGCTCCCAGATGCCAGATCTACAGATACGGCTGTATTTAAACAGAGACATAGACCAGTCAGGGGGAATAGTTATGACTGATTTGCATTTTATACAGCAAACTAAGCCAGAACTCATTTTTACACAAGAACTAGGGTTAAAAACCATGCACTGCAGTTTTCTGCAAAATATGCATCTCAATTTCCCGGCCAGGACACACCATAAGACAAGCTGCTGTCATTTCATTTTTATATAACTGAATAAAAATGGCACCCATGCTCTGTATTTCATATTCAGCACATAATTGACCAATAAAGGATTTCAGTTGTTTACTTTGAGGTAGATCCAGAAGTAAATGGTGGTATGATACCTTTATTGGACCAGCAAAGATGTTACCAAAAAAAGTGTTTGCTTTTCAGACCATTACGCTTTGACTATTTTGGTGACATCTACCTTCAAAGCAGATTTTGCTCAAGAGACTGTCATGTTAAAATTTATAAAATAAATGAATAAACCATTCTTTGTCTTTAGTCTCCTTTCACTAACTTGCTTATTTTTCCCCTAGGTCTTCACCTTGTTTTAACCTCTTGGGGATCTCTTACTCCTCCCTCCCACCCATCCTGAAATGTCCCATGCCCCCCCCATCATGCAACACTGCAGAGCTGGCAGAGACAGAGTTCACCCTCATGCCCATAAGATGAGTCGCACACTGCTGCAGAGACAGACCAGCATCCCACCCATCCCCACAGGCCACCAGACACCTTATTACCCGTTTTGCTTACTGCAGTGCTTACCCCATGACAAGGCCTTTAGGACAGGAACCAAGACCTAGCCTACTGGCTAGCTTGCTAACCGATTTGAAGGCTTCAGCAAGACAGCAAGCGTGCTAGCAAGCCAACCAGTAGGCTAGCTCTTGGTTCCAGTACTGAAGCTTCCCAGGGCCCAGTCAGGGTATCCCCAAATGCATCAGACACTGCAGAGCTGCCACAAACAGAGTTCACCCTCATGCCAATAAGATGAGCCACACACTGCTGCAAAGACAGACCAGTCCCCCACCCATCCCCACAGACCACTGTGACCCACCGCCACAAAACAGTCCCCTTCAAACACAGAAATGCTCAATGCATGCATGCATGCATGCATATCGCTCAATACAAGCCTTCTCTCCTGGACAATCACAGTGCAGCATGCTGAAAAATTGCACTGTGATTGAACAGTGAACCCTAATGATTTTCTCAGGGACAAGCACAAACGAAGGGGAAGGGAGGGATGTAACAAGATAAAGGTGCTAGTTTTAAATAATGCCAGCCACGGCCTGCCTAATTAAACAGCGGTAGTGCTGCGAGGGGGTTGCGGGCATGTGTCACACTCACCAGCAGAGGGCAGGCGCAGAGAAATCGGGGGGGGAGAAAATGTCTTAAAAAAGGCAGCTTGTGGCAAAATATTGCTGGGGCTCAGTGTCCCATGGGCCCATACAACCCGGCGCCTATGGGGTAGGTAACCAATGCTTGCAACACAGGAAATTACGTACTAGTTTGTTACACATAACTGCATTATAAATTCACTGCAGTTACAGTGTACTTTCACAACAACTACAGTGTTATGAGAACATAGTGCTGCTTCACTAGTTAGCACATTTATTTTGAGTTTTATTCTGTGTAACTTGCCCCAATATACATTTCCCCTCAACAGGAAGGAGGTCATTATATTTGCCATTATTGCCAATAATGATAAAATTACCAACTTTCCGAGGCCTAAAACTGGGACATGGTCCATCTTGACCATGTCCTCTCCAAGACCATGTCACTCCCATGGGTACCACCACAGAGTATGCTGCACACAATTAAAATAGTGTGCTTGCTCTGGCCATGCTGGCCCACATTAACACCAGTAGCAAACATCCAGATTAAAATGCAGCATTCTGCTGCAGCAAGTTTCAAATCATGATGTACAGAAAATTCATTAGAAGCAAACCTGCGTTACATTGTGTTCAGACATTCGAGCTACATGCATTGCTCCTCCTCCTGACAGTCCCATCCCAGCCCGCTTACACTCACCTCAGTTGCTGAGCAAACCTCACTTCACTTCAGTGACTCCCACAACCACACCGGATTGTTTTCACACACCTCCCTGCAGCTGATCAGGTTCCGGTACCTTAGTTCACTGCTGCCGGTCTCTTCTGCCTGGAGTCCCTCTCTGCTGCTGGCAGACAGACGACCAGATGCAGTTGTCTGCACAACTAGTCTAACCTAACAGGAAGGAACACACTTTTCCGTGCTCCTGCTGACATGCTTGTGGTGCAACACAGGTGCAGGGGTTGAAGTTGCAAACTGTTGTCCAGCACAAGCAGTGCCACAGTAGTGCTGAAAACTGTCACTCATGGATTAGCAGTCAGCAAAAAAAAAAAAAAACCACAAGGGACAAAACCAGGACAAATGTTACATTTTGCAAAATGTGTGGAGATAGTGGGACATGATGCCTAAAATAGGAACCGTCCTGGGAAAATAGGGACTGTTGATAGCTTTAAATAATGAAGAAAGTGTGATTTAGCTAGAATACTGCATTGAGGCAAACATCTGAGACAGTGTGACATGATAGTCTTTTGTCTAGTGTGCACTCGTCCAGCACAGCTATAACAGGGTAGTAGTATAACACTTTGCTACTGTCTAATAGTGCAAGGTTGGGGAAGGGGGTGTATTTTCTAATCTGGCAGGTAATCTCTTCAAAGACATTCAGACAAATGCTCTGGATGACATTGCTAATGTTACTTCTGTATTTATAATAGCAGTTTGTCACAACAGCAGATTGTCTGAGTAGAAGCTGCTAGTTGCTGTATCTGTCAGTTTAAAGTTACCAGATGAGCCTTTATGGTGGAGACTCCCGTAGACTTTAACATAACGACCCTGACACTATTCTTTCAGCACTGCCCTTGTCCATATTTAAGGGTCATCTTCTTACTTCTTGACCCCATGGTGGGGGGGGTGTCCCAGATCCACTGTGCAATAAGTACCTCTGGGCATTTGGGGACACTGGCTGGTCCAGGGATAGCCTGGGGAAATGGACCAGAATGTAAACAAATATGGCCAGCATGCAGATGTCTGTGGCCTTGAACCTTAAAGGAGCTGCGGCTCCAAAGTAATAACTTGGCCATGTGGCCACAGTTTAAAAAAGTTACCTGGCTCCAGGGCAGGCAGCAGAGCAGGAAATTAAGTACTTCTCACCTCTAGGCACCTGATTGGGGACCAGGAAACCCCCCAAATAGGCAGAGGGACCGAATGGTGAAAGCAAGGTGCACATGTACACTGGTAAGCAGGGAAGGCATGAACTGGGTGCCTCTTGTTTCTGGAGCCCCATACAAGTAAAGGGAGGGTTTTCCTGGACCCAGAGTAAGCAGGGCTAGGACATATAGTCATACCTCTCAACTGTCCCTGATTTTCAGGGACGTCACATCCCTGATTTTGCCTCAACATTTTCCAGTGTCCCTCTTAAAATGTGTTTTTATGTGTGAACAATGGAGATTGCAAGCACAAAATAATGTCAAACATTAAAGTTAGACTTGTTATTCAGAAAATGCATCTTATACTAATCCCCTTATCTTAACATCTTTCTGGGTGAATAATATTACCGATTTTTTAAGATGTGTCCCTGTTTTGGGGTCTTTGTACCAGATTTTAAGCACCATCCTTGATTTATGGGGCAAGAGGTTGAGAGGTATGCATATAGTTAGTAGCCCAGGAATGGGCCGCCGTAGCCAGGGAAGCATCAAGTAACGAATGTGGTAGTCCCCCTCAATTCCCCTGCCACAGAGGACCCTGGGAAAGGATGAGAGGTGAGGGCAGCTTGCTGAGCACAAGAACTGACTTGACTGGCCAGTCAGGTTGGGGGGTGATCAATGGGCTGCCATAAGAATAGCCATAGCCTGGGAAAAAGGGTACAGTACAGAGAGGAGGAGGAGGAGACTGCAAGGGTGCTACACCAGCCTGAAGACAGCCTGGATGTTTTGTTTTGCTTTTCCCTGACCTTGCACTACAGCAGGTAGCCCTCCTCACTCAGCTGCAGTCTGTGTGGTACTGGTTTGGCCACTGTGTTGTTGCAAGTGGAGCTCCTCTCCATCACAACCATAACTCCACACAGGCTGCTGGGTTGATCCCCTGCTCCTCCACCTCTACACATGATCCTGGGTCCCTTCTTTAACAAGCAAGGGCACTTGAAACAATCAAAAAACCCTGCCAAGCCATTGCCAACTCCTCACACTCATGGTTTAATACATAAAACATTTATCAGCCCTGAACCACTGATCCCAGACAACCACCTAATAAACAAACTTTCTTGCCAATTGCCATGCACTCAGCACTTTGACTAATGTTAGTGATACAGGTTAGGATAAAGCCAAGATCCCTAAGGTCATAAGGCATGCGTTTATTTCCCAGTCTGATCCCCAGGAAAGTAAGCCCTGCATGTGGTTCCATAGTAGAACTGAACTCCTCAAAATCACAGCCAGACCCAGCCATCATATAACATGGTACCCTCAGGAAAATAAGACAGTGAGTGACTTACTTCTTTGTTAGTGATGTATCTGGTACAGTCTGTGAAGTTGCTCTGCCGCCGACCCGGAGCTGATTCTCCTTCTCGAATCCGGAATCCCTATCCCAACAGACTCCACTCAGTCCAGCCCAGGCCCAGTAGCCTAATGCTTCCTCGATCTCCGGTACTCTTCAGGCTCCTCTCCGTCTCCGACTAGGCGACTAGGCAACTACTGAGTCCCAAAGTAGCTTCCTCCTCTTTAGGGAAGCTCAGGCTGGCTAACTAGGGGCAAGGCTTCTCGCAAAGTAGCAAGCAATACTAGCAGGCCTGAGGCCTAGTTGGAAGCTGGATCCTGCCGCTCCTCTCCGACTAGTACGCCCACGTCAAGTTGCTGCTGCAGCCTGCAAAACAGACAAAGAGCCTCAAGAGGTGCACCAGTCGCGACTCACCACTGGTAGTAATGCCACCTCGCTTAGTCGCTCGCTAGCCGCTGCACTGCCCCTGGACCGGATGCCAGTTGAGTAGTTCCTCCAAGTTACGCTGCCGCCTGCTCCACAACAGCAATTACTTGTCTCCACCACCGACCGCTCTGCGCTCTTCCTCAAGTTAAGTAGCCCGTCCTCGTCCTCCGCTCGACCGCTGTGCACCATCCACGTCTCACAGGTCCCCACTCTCCAAGTAGTCGGAAAGGGAACAGCCAGGAATAGAAAAATGGAGGAAATCTGTGGGCATTTAAAGAGCCCGCGCGACCCGCCCCTAACTGAAGTCACGCCTTCATTTCTTAAAGTGGATCTGATTGAGAGATATGTTTGCGATCTCAATCAGGTCCGCTGGCTGGGGCACGTCGGCATATGTTTAGACCCCGCCCCCCACCTTAAAAAAAATGAAAATGCTTCTTAGTGGCTAGGGTTGGGAAGGGAATAAGCCGCTGCTGGAAAACCGTGCAAAACGAGACGCCAGTCGTGCTCCTTCACCCTTCCACAGAAGTATAATAGGGGCACTTCTAGACTGCACAAAAAGTGGTGGGGCGGCCGCCTCCGCCCCTGTTTCGGGCGCCTATGTGCTCAAGGCCACACTGTAATGCAATGACTATGGAGGATTCAGCCTGGGATGGCTTCAGGCATGTGTTGTGCCCATGGTGCTATATTGCAACTTGGTTGTCTTTTTTAAGG
Source organism: Neoceratodus forsteri (assembly GCA_016271365.2). Taxonomy (NCBI): domain Eukaryota; kingdom Metazoa; phylum Chordata; order Ceratodontiformes; family Ceratodontidae; genus Neoceratodus; species Neoceratodus forsteri. The sequence goes on along the minus strand of CM028132.1, from coordinate 92,281,184 downwards.
AGAGGATAAACTGGCCCCATGTCAGATCAGGACCCCCACCCCCCCCAAATCCAAACCAGACCACTGCTACTTGACTCTGGAAATTAGTGTTATTTGTGACTCAATTCTGATCTCACCCAGTCCAGTCCACTGACCAGGTTTGGATTTGTTAGTGAGACAGTCCTGACCTAGCCAAGGTAATAAGCTTATTTGGAGTGTTGTTCATGTTAAAAATGAGTAACTGATGACCATCCCATAAAATCACTGTTTTAAACATTAAATGAGATAAAGAAAAGGCTTTTTATGCAGGGTGGGGCAAACTGGTTCTGCCATTGGACTTGATTCTGTATCAGTGTGGAACCTTTACCTGGTATGGTAAATCAGAATCTTTGGGGGAGAAAAAAATCACAGTCTGAATCAGGTCAGAGCTGACCTTGTCATCCCTATTGTTTTTAATATCACACTTTTAGCTATATCCAAATCTCCTTAATATATCATGCTACTGAGGTGTGACCTCAGCATCTACAGGTGGTGGTGGTAGGAGTGTGAAGGACAGAGCTACAGGCTCTGTCAGAGCAGTAACCTATCAATGTAGGCCAGAGTCCAGCAGCATGAATACTGGGTCAACCAGGCCTGAGCCTAGGGAACTGCAAAGCCTGCAGTCACAGTGGGGTTCACAGTGTGAAGGGTCCCACAGAAATGTAACAACCTAATGGTGAGCACATCTACTTACCACATGTCCCAAGCCTCGTACTCTAGTTAGGATTAGCAGGAGACTCAGTTTGGTCGCAGGGAACAAGCAGTGAGTCCAGGCAGGGTTTGCAGTGATTACCACTATGTGACTAACCAGTGGTGACTCTGGAGAAAGGGGTGCCAATATTAGCTGAGACTTTGCTCTTGGCCTCTCTTCCAGTCCTCAAGATGGCATTGGTAAGGGTCATCTAAGGACAGTCCCTGATACTGATGTCACGTGCAGGCCTGACACAGTTTGTTTTCCCAATCACCATGCTGGATGTGGGCTCCCTTGTCACTGCCAGCATCAAAAGGTGCACAAGTGCTGTTGTGTAGCAGAGATCTCATGTGGGCCCCAGGAAGGGCAATCCATGAGGGATGGGGTGGGTCTAAGGGGGAAACAAAGACAGAAACAAAATACAGAAACCCAGGAATGAAAAAAATGAGTTAATTAAGTTTACAATATTCTTTTTTAAAATTCATTGCTCTGCTAGTCTGCTTAACAAAAATCTACTAGATGGTGTGGGTTCTTGACCTAACAAATGTAAATCAAAACTGGGTTCATGGGACGTGGCTTGGCAGCAGAGTGGAGTAGACGCTTTCTCTTAGAGCTCCTGAGGATTAGAGCCAAAATCCTATTTGAAACTCTTAAATTTTTATAATCCTAATTGCTTAACAAGAGCTCATCCTGTCGTTGGTGTGTCAGATGAAAACAATGGGCAGACAATGACACACAATGCCCTCGGCTGACTTTTTTAAGCCTAAGACGACGACCACACGAGGAGGAGGGCCGCAGCAACCTGAAGAAGCCTGCAGTGGTTGTGGTTCTGGGACCGAGGAGGTTTCTTTAGGCACAGTTAACTCTACTCTTTGCCCAATTAGTGAAAACTGTGAGGGATATGGACAAAAAACTGGATGTCATCACTCCCTGAGTAAGTGCTTTAGAGACCCGGGTTGACGAATGTGAGTGAACGGTGCAGCGTGCTGAAGGAACCTCACTTAAATCAATGGATGCCACCGCTAAACTTGTGAAGAAGAATTCTTTACTACACCAGCACTTGGAGAATGTAGAAAATCTTGCAAGAGAGTGCAATATCAGAATCATTGGGCTGCTGGAGGGGTCCGAAGGTGAGGATCCCCTTTCCTTTGCTTTAACTATGTTGCCACAACTACTGGGTCTATCAGAAGACGATCCTCCCATGGCCCTTGAAAAGGCATACCGTATTACCCCTAGGCGCACAGGGCCTATTGTTACTGGACCTCGTACCTTCCTAGAGGTATGCCTGGGGGTGGGAGTTCGGGATAGGATCCTAGCTGCCACCAGACGTAATCGACATCTGCAGTATGGGGATGTGGATCTGTCTTTATTCCCCAATCTCTTATATTCAACCAGGCAACACAGGAAAGCTTTTGACCAGCTGCGATGCACATTGCGGTCTCTGAAGATACCGCATCAACTCCTCCTACCTGCCAAACTTAAAATACAATGGAAGGGACACACGTACCTCTTTAACGACCCATCGGAAACATGCAGACTACGGGAGAAGATCAAAGCTTAGCTGGCGGAGAACGAGGACAACTCAGGGAGGATGGGGCTCTGTTAGGCGACTGGAAAAAGAAAAACTGAGGGACAGTGAGTACTGTGCAGCGATTCCTACAGGGTGCCCATGGAACTATAATTTAAGGCATTTACATTTGACTTTTGCAGTATTGATACTAGTTACCTAATTGTACACTAGATTTTCCTAATTTGGGTCTCATGGACACCATTTGCTTTTCAATGTTTACAACTATGTTTCTTTGTGGGTTTGACGCTGGTGAGGCTCCCTTAATGTACATATAGGATTCATGAATCTTTTATTTATGGTTCATCCTTGGGAACTAATCCTTTCTAGTTAAAAGAATACTAATAATGTGGGATATTGTGGACAGGTTGCCTAAATGTTAAAAATTGTATTATTTTATGTTTTATCTTTGCATTTGTCCCTATCAAATGCTCTATGCTGCTATAGGCTATAGTTATATACATGATTTTCCTACTAAAGCAACTTATGGTATTTCCCCAAATGCTGTAACTAAGGGGAGGATGTCTTGTAATACCTTAGTAAGTGGGTGATTTTGGATAATTTAACCCTGTATTCCTCTGTGTAAACTGTTTGTAAGTTTTATGCTGAAACTTATAAATAAATAATAATAATAAAAAAAAAACTGGGTTCACGCTGCATGTTTTTGCTTTTCCTTACCACTTGAGTATTGAAGGCCCCATAGCCTCGGCCTCAAATTATCAGGGGGAGAGAAGGGTCCTCCTGTATTTATTATTCTGCTTTACTCAATTTATTGGCCTGTCTCAGCTGACTTTGGTTTTTACCTGTTCTTTATGTGCTGTAAAGGACCAATGCACTGGAACTCCCCTTTCACCATGATAGCCAGCCTGGTGCAGAGTGCTTCACATTCTTCCATACTGAAAGACAAAAGATGAAAAGAGACTGCTGAAATCAAAGTTTTATCTTCATGCTGAAATGGATACATTTCCTTTTGAAATCCCCTCCATGTCAAGGCTTCTGAACATCACCCAGAAAAAACTGTCATACTTCAAAACTTTTGCTGTCTTTGTTCCCCCCACTGTACAGCCTGTCATACTGAGTCATGAAATAATGAACAAATTCTGCTTTCATGAGCACGGTGCTATCTTGCAGTCTGCTTGACACAGGCGACAATTCCAATGACTTTCAAATGCTCTCCATAAAACTCTTACTAGGGGAAAACAAAAAATTCCTTTTAGTAAAGAACAGTTATGTAAGAACTTACCGTAACAGTAGATCTTCAAGAGGAGCTCTTGCAGTAGGTATCAATGGTAGGACTGAAGCCGGCAGGTGCTTGAACCCCATGGAAAACTTCTAGCTAGCAGTATACAGCGGAGGCCACCCCGATATTGGCCCACCCTCGAGGTCACGTACTCTATAAAGGGAGCGGTCCACCAACATCACCTCAGTTCTCCCACCACAGACTCCAGCACAGATGAAAAGTTGGATGGAGAACCAAGGATGCTCCACTAAAAGAGGAGGCCAGAAGGTCCAGCTGCAAATACAGAAGGAATTCCCAGGGGGGAAGGAGGGTGGGAAGCAACACCTGCTGCAAGAGCTCCTCTTGAAGATCTGTTATGGTAAGTTCTTATGTAACTGTACTATCTTACTCCTAGAGACAGCTCTTGCAGCAAGTATCACCAGTAGGACTGAGTCCCAAGCAGTATAGATGTTCACTCAACTCAGGGTGCAGGAGATGGACAGAGAAAAAAATGTAATCCCTCATGAAAGGAGTCCCTGCAGCACGGTGAGACTGAAACCTGTCCTGCACCTGGATGCAACATGCAAACTGTAATACTTAATGAACATGTGGCCCAAACTCCAAGTGGCAGCTGCGTATATATCTGCAGCAGACACATTCCTCAAAAAGGCAAAGGAAGCCGCAATTCCCATTGTAGAGTTGTCTTTTACCAGGACCGGTAAAGGCTTATTGTATTTCTGGTAACAGTAGACAATACAATTAACCAACCATTTGGATAAATGTGTGTGTAGAAACAGGTGCCCCTAACATCCTGGGGGTGAAAGAAACAAACAATTGGTCAGATTGTCTGGAGCCCAGGTTCGAGTCAGATAACAGGGAACCCGGTGGACATCCAGAGTATAAAGGAGAGCCTCTCCTCGGTTTGAGTGCTCTGGGTAATAAATGGGTAGGTGAATGTCCTGGTTATGGGTAAATTCAGACACCACCTTTGTCAAGCACTTAGGATTAGTCCATAAAGACACCCGGTCTATGTGGAAAACCAAATAAGACTCTTTACACATCAGAGCCTAAGGCTCAGAAATCCTCCGAGCTGAGGTAACTGCAACTAAAAATAACGCTTTCCAAGAAAGAAAGTGTAGGTCTCAATCTGTGGTTGGTTCAAAGGGGGCAAAGTAAACTTCTCCAAAATAAAAAGAAGGTCCCATTGGGGGATGGGGTCCCTAATGGGAGGTTTCAGGTGTAAGATGCCACACAGGAAGAAGAGTAACAAGTCTAGTTGTGCCAGGGATTTGCCTTGTATAGGTGCATGATAGGCTGACACTGCAGATAGGTGACCTTTATGGATGAGTAGCTCAGGCCTGAGTCTGAAAGTGAAAGGAGGTACTCGAGGATTGAGTTCACCAGGCAGGTAAATGGATCTAAGTGGTGGGTGGTGGCCCACAGGCAGAACCGCTTACACTTCATGGCATAGGTGGCCCTAGTAGAGGGTTTCCTAGTGGCCACCAATACATCAACTACTCTAGCCGAGACTCCAAAGCGGGTCAGATCTGGATTGACTGATGTCCCGTTGTCCTGCAAGAGCAAGCGTAAGCTCAGAGGCAGAGGTGGTTTTATCACAGTTGTTGAAGCAGAGGGAACCATATCTGCTGAGGTCAGAAGGGAGCCACTAGGATCATCTCCGCTCCTTCTGACTGCAGTTTGAGGAGTACCCTCTGGATCAATGGAAAGGGGGGGCAAGGCATAGCGGAACCTCCCTGTCCAACAGAGGGACAGTGTATCTCACCAGAAAACACCAGGCCCAGAATCTAGCAAGCAAAAACTGGGCAGTTTTGCATTGAGTGGGGACGCAAAGAGGTCTAATTCTGGTCGGCCCCACCTGTTGAAAAGGTCATCTATGATGGATTTCTGGAGTACCCACTCATGTGCTGTAGTCCTTGACTGGCTAAGCATGTCAGCCATGGTATTTTGTACACCTGGGACATGGACTGCTGAGATATCCAGGTGATGATCTATGGCCCAGTTCCATACCCTCATGGCCTTACGACAAAGTTTGTACGAGTGGGTCCCTCCCTGCTTTTTGATGTAGAACATTTTCAACATGTTGTCTGTCTGGAAAAGGAGGTGTCCCTGTATCAGATCAGTCTGCAGGGCTTGCAGAGAGTAAAGGATGGCCCTCATCTCCAACACATTGATATGTAGGGACTCCTCTAGCATAGACCACGTCCCTCGAGTCCTGTGGTCATTCAGATGGGCTCCCAGCCTATGCCAGAGGCATCTGTGGTCAGGATCTGTGCAGGAGATATCCTCTGGAAGGGCAATCATGCCGACAGGTGAGATGGTGTTAGCCACCATTGGAGGGGCTAGTGCACTGGGTCTGAGATGGGTACATCTAGGTCATTCCAGCACTGGTCCCATTGGATTATCAGGGCCTATTGAATTATCCTCATGTGCAGCTGGGCCAAGGGCACTGTAGTGATGGCTATGGCCATGTGGTCTAGGAGTCTAAGGATCATCCTGGCAGGGACCTGCCTGGCAGACGAGATGTGTCAAGCGGGACCCCAAAGGTGGTCTGCTCTGTCTTCCAGAAGGCAGGCCCTTCCTTGGATGGTATCTAGAAGGGCTCCTATGAACTGAAGTCTCTGGCCTGGCCATGGGGATGACTTTGGCAGGTGTAAGGTTATCCCTAACTCTCTGAAGAGAGGAAAGGTGTCTTCCACAGTGTGGAGTAGATCTTCTTTGGATGGGGCCGTAAGAAGCCAGTCGTCCAGATAGGAGAAGACATAGTGGCCCATCCTTCAGAGGGCTGCTGCTACAACTGCCAGGCACTTGGTAAAGACCCTGGGTGCCGATGACAGGCCAAAGAGCAGAGCCCGGAACTGGCAGTGCTGTCCCCGGAATTTGAATCTCAGGAGTCTTCTGTGGGGCTTGGCTATGAGGATATGCAGGTATACATCTGACAAGATCAGAGATGACAGCCAATCTCCCGTATGGAGCATGGGTATCAGGCTCTGAAGAGTACCTTCCCAAAGCACCTGTACTCTATGAACCTGTTGAGGTCACTGAGGTCTAGGATGGGGCGTAGGTCCCCCGTTTTCTTGGGTACCAAGAAAAAGTGGGAATAACACCCTTTTTCTCTTTCTGAGAGGCCAGTACAGACTCTATTGCATGTTTGTCCAGAAGAGCCTGGATCTCATTGAGGATAAGAGCTGTGTGAGATGGGGAATAGTGAGAGTGTAGTGGAGACCTGTCTGATGGTACCTCCAGGAACTCTGTCGAGTGTTTTACTATGCCATGGCGATATCTCCCACAGCGCTGCGAGCATGCAGACATCCCCAACACTGATGCATTTTGAAATTGACCGGCAACACAGTGACAGCAATGTGGGGGGGGGGGCTGCTCTCCCCCATGCAGGGGGCTGTGCCCTCAGCACCCCCTTTAGATTACTAACTCCACATCACACAGATAGTGGAGTTAGGTGCCTACCCCCCATCGTGGCACAGTCTGTCCCCATGGAATCCCCATCGCCACAATGTCCATCACCATCGGGGTTTCGCTGTGGGGGTGTTGCTGTTCCCTCAGCATACGTCTATTGCGTGCCCCCTTTGGATCATTTGCAGAATCCATTGGTCAGAGGTGATCTTCCTCTAACTCTAGAGTTAGAGGGAAAAATGGCTCCCGACCACCTCTCCTGCCAGCCCTGCAGGAAGAGAAGGGTTCAGCAAGAAGTCAGGCATTGGGCAGGGTGGCCTGGAAGGGCTTGGCAGCCCTAGGGCTGAAGCCTCCTGAGTTTCAAGAGGGGCCCTTATGGTGGTAACCCCCTCTCTGCTGCTGTTGTAGTTGGTTTCTAGGCTGCTGGCTTGATTTGCCTTGAAAATGCTGTCTACAAAAAGGCTTCTGTTTTGGCTTGCACATGGTCTGGACTGACTGGATGGCTTTTCCAGAGTCCTGTATTCTCATAATAATTTTTTCAGACTCTTCACCAAAGAGAACCAAGACCTTGAATGGGGCTTCTAAGATGCCGGCTTGGACATCCCGGGCCAAGCCAGAGACTTTAAGCCAGAAGTGTCGAATGAGACACACCCAGTGGTGGCTACCCTGGCTGCCATGTCTGCTGAATCATAGGCTGATCTGAGGACATGGATGCCAATGTACGAGCCTGTTTTCATGAGATTTTCCAGTTCTGCCCTCTGGAAGCAATCGGGGATGTCATGAATCATGTCCATTTCTTGTTCCAACAGGGCATTCTGGAACAGCGTCATGTGTATGATGAAACTGAGTGATCTAATGGTGCAGGTGGCTGAGGAATACACCTTCCTGCCCATGCTGTCCAGACGCTTTCTGTCCCTGTCAGGTGGCTGTGTACTTGGGTGCCGTGGTCTCCGGGACCTGTCATGGGCAGCTGTAATTACCACTGAATCAGCAGTCTGTTGTTCACCTAGGAAGGGCTCCTCTCTGGGTGCCCTGTAGAGGTGATAGAATTTTTTGGGACTTGCCAAGGATGTGGACGGGTGCTTCCATGCCACCTTGGTCACATCCTGGAAAGTGTCCATCAGTGGTGGAACAACTGGCTTGGGGTCCTTTGGCACAAGTATTTGGCCAACGATGCCTCTCTTGGTCAATGTCCTCAGTGTCAGTGTCCCAGCCCATATTTGCATGTATGTACTGCATGACCTCCATAACAGAGGGGTCATCTGGTGGGGACCTGGGAGTGTCCCTTGGATCAGGTAAAGGGAGGCCTCCTGCTGAGGAGGATTCCATTGAGGATGAGGAGGAATGGTCTGACTCTTCGGAGGAAGAGGACTGAGACTTTGTACAATGGAGCCGGTGTCTGTGCCATTCGGTAGAGTGGGAAGAGGTCCTGCTCTGTGTCCAGGGTTGGCATTCATGACCCGAATGGCCCCTATCCTCAGGGGGAGAGGAAGGCTCCCTCAGATGGGGAGTATGACCCCTGGGGATAGGTTCCTCCACATAGGTGGACTTTGGTGGAAGGATATCCCCTTTGATTGTATTCCACCAAGAGGAAGAGATCTTTGACCTCTGACAACTGAAACCATGGTTCCTGGTCCGGCATCAGATGGATCGATGGGTGTCATATCTGGTCTGGGGTGTCGTCGGTGCCTTAGGCAATAGCCTAGGGTTGGCAGCCATAGTGTGGGTTAAGGCTGAGGGTAGGGTACCTGATGGTGGTCTGTGATCTGAGCGTTCATCGGCCAGTGGCGGGAGCGAGGCCGATGACACTGGAGTAGAGGTGGCAGGTGCTGAAGCTGGGGAAACCAGCTTGGAGGTTGTCTGGGTGGGCTGGCATCAGCTCAGATCCTTAGCTGATGACTGCTTATCCGATGTCTGCTTATCTGGCGTCAACTTATCCGCTGTTCGGCCTGTAGGGGGTTGAGAAGTGGATCTCCTGGAGGAGTGATCTGAGCCTCTATGTCTGTTCCAGGAGTCCGCGCTCGTTGCAAGTTGCAGTCGACATAAATCCCAGTTGTCTCCTGGTCCATTTTTCATGTGCCCCTGTGTCAGGTGCACCAACACAATGACCTGTCAGCGAACTGTCAATTTTGCTGACAGTCATGTAGGTCGCTGTGTTGGTGTCACCGTCAGGGAGGGTATACCGCCTGAGGGTGGCCAGACTTTCAGTGGCTGCAGGGCCAGACCAAAGGCCCAGACCCAGAATTCTTGCTTTCTGATGCTCGTATAAGGGCAGGTGGTCTCGCTACTGTGAGCTGGGTAGGAGAGCGTGCTGCCTGGGATGCACAGTCCAAACTCCAGCGGACCGGGAGTCAGTAGATCTGGATTTCGATAAGGATTTGTCTCCCCCCCTCCGTTTTTCTTTGTGGTGGTGTATCCCTGACAATTTTTTGTGAGAGGGGCCTTCCTGACATGAAAAGTCCTTCTGCATGGCAGCAAGTTGTTGTTCAGGCAAAAAGGCCTGGAGAGCATTTTGGCTGTGAATTCTCATCCTGTTATTGAACTTCTGGCAGTGTTGGCAGGGCTTGGTGTTGTGGTTTGGGCCTATGTGCAGAAGGCAGGCTGAGTGTCTGTCTTTTGACAGTATCTGTTTGCCGGAGGCACACTTCAACTGGTGCCAGTCAGTGAATGATGATGGGGAAGTCGACATACAGATTAAGAAGAATTGAAACAAACTTTTTTGGTAAAATACTGAAGCACTGGAAACACAATGAAAATGGCGGTCGATCTCAGCAGAAGATGTCTGTGGAGCTGATGTGCATGGGTTGATGGTGGAAAAAGAACTGAGGTGATGCTGGGGGATCGCCCCTTTTATAGGGTACATGAAATCGGAGTGGGCCAAAGTTGGGGGCAGTCCCCTGCTGTATACTGCTAGCTAGAAGTTTTCTGTAGGGTCCTGATGCCTGTGGACTTCAGTCTTACCAGTGATACCTGCTGCAAGAACTCACTCTCGAAATAAGAGCTATGGTTTACCTACCTCCTGGTAAACAAAACATATGGTTAAAAATGTGTAGAACACATTGGGATCATCAGAAAGCAATGGGAAATTGTTGTGTTAGGTGACGTCAACATTAATTGACTGGCGCACGATACTGCCACACACAAGGACCTGATAAGCAACCTATATCTAGCACAGATGGTGAAGGAAGCCACAAGAATTAACTACCATACTGGGAATGGTACATTGATTGACTGAGTGCTCACAAACCACCCGGAAAGAATTACTAAGATTACTGTGCTACAAGATGCAATTAGTGACCACTCCCCAGTCATGTGTAAATGGTCCAACAAAACAAAGATGCTGTGACCTACAACCCACAGAGGCAGAGTTCTCCGGCCAGTCTGGTGGTGCTGAGGGTGAGGCGCTGGATGCCACACCTCGCACCATGCCCATGACCCAGGTTCAGGAATGAACTCGGGTTGCTTGGGGGTTGGCCAGGGGAGGAAGAATTGAGCATCCTTAGACAGCTCTCCTTTCTTAGGGAGGTGGGACTAGTGCAGTGGGCTGTAGATTGACACCCAGTGGTACTTGGGAGTCGGCACAAGTGCACAGCCATGAATGGGGAGAGCCTACATCAAGGGCACTAGGCTGCCTCTGAGGAAGCACGGACAGCCACCCTGCCCATTGAACGGATGTGGTATTGGGGAGAAAATGGAGGAAAAAAGCCGGAAGCCGACAGGGCCCATGATGGCCTGGTCTTTCCCCCATGATACTGCCCTGATTCTGGATTTGTGCTCGGGGGGGGGGGTTACGCCAGCACTCCTCACCCTAGTCCCATTGTAGGGGCAATTCAAGGGGGAATTGCAGGGGGTCAGTAGAGCAGGGACAACCGGGGCCAGAGGAACAGCCCTCTGAGGGAAAGGCCAGAGCCACACGTTGACTCCATGGAGGAGTAGAAATTACAAATAAAAAAAAAAGAGTAGAGTTCTCTGGAAAGGACAGTTACACCATCTAAAACAATACCTCTCACAATTAGAATGGTCTCTCCTTGACTCCCTCCAAGACTTGGATCAGGCACTAGACCTATTCATATCCAAACTCACAAGTGTCTTTGACATCTTTGCTCCCGTATGGAAGTGAAGAACAAAAGGACCCAATAATGGCTGGATAACACAACCCCTACTCGAACTCATGCGTACCAGGGATCATATCTGGTACAGAGCCAACAGGGAAGCTATTCGATCTTCAAAATTATAAGGCCACCAGAAATAGATGCACAAATGAGATCAGAGCTGCCAAAGCTAACTACTATAGAGAACAACCAGGGAGACACTGGGGTAATGGGAAACTGTTTGGGGCTAAAAGACAAGTCGTCACAACCCTCTGTACTAATCCACAATGGGACCATCACACAGAGACCCTAGGAAATTGCTAACATGTTTAACTCTTCCTTCACAGACCTCAGTAGCATCCTCCCTCCAGACTGCCTTTCTGAACAGGCTGACAGCGATATATTAACCAATCAAAACCCTAACAATCCCCTCATGCTGTGGACCAATGGGCGTACAGCCCTACCGTACGGTGTCAGTCGGTGGGCAGCAAGCGAGTGGGGAGCTGCCACCCGCCATTGAGCAGGGGGGAGCAGGGCGATGGGGCTCCAGTGGGGCGGGGAGGGGGGTACTGCTGGACCACCAGGATATAGGGACTAATAGTTTTAATTACAGATGCCCGCGATTGGGCTGCAAGTGGTCCACTGGACTACCAGGGATAGAGTTAACTGAATGTATGTATACCCGTGATGCAGCTGCAAGCGGTCCACTGGACCACCAGGGATATTGGACATTTAAGTTTGCTACATCTGCCCGCGATCAGGCTGCGAGCAGTCCACTGGACTACCAGGGATAGGGTTAACCGATATTAAACAAACTGATGCCCGCGATTGTGCTGCGGTGGTCCACTGGACCACCAGGGATATAGGACGTGTTTTAACATGTACACATGCCCATGATCGGGCATTGGGGCACTTTGCCGCGCTGTGCAGCGGGTGTTGGTCCCCGACGGCTGCAGCCTGGCAGGGTGCCAGGTGCAAGTCACTGCGGATCGGTGCACCTGCATGCAATGGGGCCATAATGACATGCAAATGGCCCCATTTGCACCTTGCATGCATTATGGCTCCATTTGCATGTACACTTTTGAATATTGCAGTTGTTGTACCTAGCACAACGGAACTTGTGCTAGCGCATCCCACTGCTCCACTCTTGCCACTTGCGCTGGTGCAGTGCCACTGCGCTATGTGCACTGCGGGTGGCCAGGGTGCAATATTCAATGCTGCTGTGCCATGGCGCAGCTCAGTTGAATATCACCCTGTCAATGCCCCTGCGCAGCCGAGTTGCGCTGCACCCAGGCTTGCACCACAGCCTGGCACAGTCTGAATATCCAGGCCATAGAGTATTAGGCACAACAAGGGTAGGAAGCGACTCCATCGATGTGATGATAGTAGCCCTCAGCCTGGATAAACATGTAACTCCTATCAAAAAGCTGTCTAATGGTTCACTTATGCTTGAACGGTTTCCCAAGCGATGGAAAATAGCCTAAGTTACTCCCATATACAAAAACAAAGGCTGGGCTTTAAACTCAAATTACAGACCTAGCTCCATCTTCTCCCCCATCTAAAGCCCTGGAGAGAGTAGTGGCCGACCAGTTAATGGAGTACTTTAGCAAATACACTATACAATGCCCTCAGCAACACGGCTTCGACAAAGCACACAGCATCTCCATTCCCAATCCCCACCACACTCTTTAAATACACAAATGTTATTTGCTCAGCCCAGGACAGCGGCAAATAGGTGGGGTCCATATACATTGACCTTATGAAAGCATTTGACCTAGTTAATCACCATATTCTCCTAGTAAAACTTCTGAACCTTGGCCTGTCCCCTGAAATGGTCAACTGGTTTCATAGCTACCTTACTGATAGAACCCAGCAAGTAAAAATCAGTGGAACATTGTCCAGTGTTAAGAATGTGTCCCTTGGAGTCCCTCAGGGATCCATCCTGGAACCCCTTCTTTTTAGCTTATTTCTTAACACCATTCCTGACCCTTGCACCTTGAATATCCTGCTTTATGTGGACAGCACCATAGTATTAGTAACCTTGGGCCACTTACCAATGAGTTACAAAGTAGCATCAAAGAGATAGACAAATGGTTCCACCAAAATAAATTACTTCTCAACTACAAAAAACTGAGTTATGCTGTTCTCAAACTGCCAGGCTAAGAGGAATGGAAGCCAGATTGACATATATAATAGGAAGGGTGAAACCCTCTAACAGGTTAATACTTTCAAATACCTGGATGTCACTTTAGATGACTCCCTTAAATTCAACCTGCACATCGATAACAGTTAAAACTGTTAATGCTAAATTAGGTATCTTATTTAGGCACCGGATCTCCAGCACGCCTGACACCGTGAGCATGGTCTCCCTACCTCAGTAGTGAATGCTGACAAGATTGGTCATTTCAAAATTGGACTCAAAAAACACCTCACACAAATGAAAAAATGTGATTGCTAAGAATAACTCCATGCAGGTCCTATACTCTGTAAACAGTCTCATCTCCTCCGTATGCTTGGCAGCACCCTATCCCTACCCTCTAACCCCTCTGCTGTTATGCCCTTTCCCATCTGATCCAACACCTATAGCACTATCCAGCATCCCCACCTGTCACTGACCCACACCAGTCTAATTCTTCCCCCTCCCAGTAATCACTGCCCCCCTCACCTGTCTCTATAACCCTGATACTCTGTTGTGTGCTGCTTCCTGAAATGATTGTTTATTTAAAAATATAAGTCTGTATGAGGTAGCAACCTACTCTTTTTGTTGTGCCTCAGTTTGAATCCTGTGTTTGTTTATAGCTTGTCTTTTTGATTTGGAACCTTTGTAAAAGAGCTATAAGCTCAAAGGTATAGTAATTCAAAGTATTAAATAAATAAATAAGGTAACGGCAGATGTGAAGTTCAGCTTCAATAAAATGGTTGTTTAGCCTATATTACATGGCTGTGTCCTTATTTTCCCTTTGCCCCGAATGGATTATGGTGACATTCTGTATGTGGGGCCACCTATGAACTGGATCCACCGATTGCAGATAGCACAGGTTGCAGCTACTAGTGTCTTGATGTCTGCTGGGAAGTTGGACTATGTTTATCCATTCTTGTGCACTTTGCAGTGGCTATTAGGTGCAGGATCGCTTTCAATGTCTCATTGTTAATATAGAGTCCTGAAAGAACTGCTCCCTCAATCTTCTGTCATTTCTTTGAATTCCTGACTCCCTATGTCCTCAAACAGTCTAGCCCAGCTGAAATGCAGTGTCTCAGTGGGAATTCTGGCTTCTATTTGCAACTGGTTGGCCTAAAACATTAAGAGGTTAAGGACTTTCCCAAGGTGACTAAGCAGCTGGATATGATGAAAGGACTTGCCCAAGGTAACTAAGCAGCTGGCTATGATGGGATCTGAACCTGTGTCTCTTGGTTCCAAAGCCTGTGCTCTAGCCACTACAAACTGCCTCTAAGATCTTTGGATCGTTACAGGAGTTTTGTCTAGTACTGACAAGGTGAAAATAAAAATCAGCAGGTGAGCCCTTCTATTTTGCAATAGCCCCCTCGCCAGCACTGGAATTCCCCTCCCTAAATATCTGCCAGCCACCCACTGGGTCTCATAGAAACATAGAATTTGTCGGCAGAAAAGGACTGCTTGGCTCACCCTGTCTGCTCCTATGGTACCTGCTTAGTCTGCCTACACAGACCCTAACTGGTCTCTGGCAACCCTCCCTCCTCCCTGACTATTCATCATTGTTCCCTTATGTCTATCCCATATAAACTAGAAGCCCCCTAATGTTTTTGTCTCCATCACATCTGCTAGCAATTTATTCCAGGTATCTAACACTCTTTCAATGAAATTGTACTTCCTTACTTACCTCTTTACCTTCCCTCCCTCCAGCTTTATTGCATGCCCTCTGGTTCTGGTGCTCTTCCTCCTTTGAAAGAGACTCCCCTCTGGCACCCTGTTCACCCCCCATGAGGTACTTGTGGGTCTCTATCATGTCCTCTCTCTCTCTCTTTCCTAAATGTACATGTTGAGATCCCTCAGTCTCTCCCAACCCCTGCACAATTTTTGGTGCCCTAATCTGGACTGCTCCATCCTGTCTATGTCCTTTCTGAGGTGCAGCCTCCAGAACTGGACACAATACTCCAGGTGGGGTCTCATCAGTGAGTGAATCAGTGGCAATAACACTTCTTCCTGCTGCTGTAGATACCTCTCCCAATGCATCCCAGCATCACACTGTCGCTACCAACTTCTTTGTCGCACTGCCCTGCCACTCTGGGGTCCTTATATATGACAACTCCAGTATCCCTTTCCTGCTTAGTGACTAACAATACCTTTCACCTACCCTATGCTCAGTTCCTTGGTTCCAATGCCTTAGGTGCACAGTTTTGCACTTTTTGGTGTTGAACCCCAATTGCCATGCTTTTGACCACACCTTGAGTTTCCCAAGATCACTATGTATTCTTTCCACACCCTCCTGATTGTCCATCCTATTACAGATTTTGGTATCATCTGCAAAAAGACATACCTTTCCTTCTAGCTCATCTGCTATGTCACTTATGAAGACACGGAAGAGGACGGGTCCCAGTACTGAGCCTACGGCATCCCATTTGTCACTCTTCCATCCATACAGTGAGTGCTGTTAACTACCACCCTCTGTCACCTATCCATTAACTAACTTCTAACCCAATTCACTACTTTATTTATTTATTAAATTTTGATGACCAGGAAGGCCCACTGAGCACCGAAGGTCCCTTTTTTCAGGGGCGACTGACTTTGGATCCGATCCCATATCTGCTCAGTTTCTTAATCAGTCTCGTGTGACATAGTGTTGAAGGCCTTTCTAAAGTCCAGGTAGGCCACATCCACTACCCTCCCTAATCCCTTTCTGTAGTCACGCTGTCAAATAAATCAATCATGTTTGTCTGGCATGACCACCCCCGTTAATCCATGCTGCCTGTGATTCATCACATTCTTACTGATACTGCATGGAACTATGTAAAGAAATACCCAATTCCGTGAATGTATGACTTGTAAAACTTTATTGATGTACACTGTGCACTTAGAGCTGTTCAATAAAAAATTATAATAATGAAAAACTCCTAGCTGATGGCAACTTTACTTTGGCCAAATGGATTGAACTGCTGCCTTCAGCCCTCAGTGTACCAGATGCAACCCCAGCAAAGTCTAGAGGTGCATTTACTAAAGAGAAGGAAGAGATCTAACAACTAATTGTTCAGTGCACAGAACCCCTTGGTGGAAGGGCACTATATAAACAAAGATTGCTTTGGATATGTAGTGAACCATAACCACCTCCAATCACCAACTCAACTCTCTCCTCAAAGAGCATTTCTGCACAGCCTGTGCATGCACCTAATCCGCCTGAGTTCCCTGTCCTAGTCAGGGGCGCACTAAATTCCTGGCAGGCCTGGAATGCCAGTTACCGTAAGCTTAAAGCAGGGTTGGGAAATTTAATTTCATCAATTTGGCTGCTCACTTTTCCTGAGTGTATTTCCAAAATCTCATCTTCAGTGTAATGTAGTGTACTGTGTTGTGTGTACTGCACTGTTTTGTAAGTAAATTCCTGTTGTATCCATGTATTTAATTGTGCTGTGCTTCACATTGCTAATTATTTAATTTCCTTTTATATCCATGTATGTAATTGTGCTATACTTTCTATTACTGCTGTATTATGTTCTGTGTTGTCTCCCATGCCCCCTTCCCCCTGGATGCATCTGGAATCGAGCAGTAGTCTGCGCAGTATGCCTTCCTGGTGACATTTTTAAATAAATAAATAAAATGCAATGTGCCTCCCCAAAAAACATTTTAGAGACAAAGGCAATTTATCTAACCAGGACAGCTCGGTTAAGATGCAACCTCTCATTTTCAGTGTGTGTGTGTGTGTGTGTGTGTGTGTGTTTGCAGATGGGTGGGCTGCCCGATAGTCTAGCAGACACACAATGTTCTTCTGAGCTGGTGACTTGGCTGAGGAGTGCTACTGAGCACAGTGCAAGCCTGCCCAGGTAGGGATGCTATGATAACTGCAGTGGCCCCTCACGGTGGGCCAGGAAACTTTTTCCTGCATGATGGGTGGCACATGCCCAGCATGCATTGCAGCATGTGAAGTTGCTAGGGGCTACTTATGGGCCAGAGGAGGTGGGAAGGTCCTATAGAATCGGGGGGGTGGGGTGGGTGACAATAATAAATACAATGAGCACTGGTCTGTCTGAATGACAGCACCAATACGATGGGTTCTGCCCCATGGGGATCCCTGTTGGCCTCAAAGACAGAAGTGCTGGCGAAAGGGAGGTTACCATGGTATGCTTGATGGATGGACTAAGGGGTAGACTAGGTGCCAAACAGCTGAATAAAAAAATAGCTTGCTGAAAGTCACATAGTGAGTCTGTAGCCATGTTAGGATTCCAACCCGGGGCCTCTGCAACTGTTAATATCAGAGTAGTGTGCTCTAATCATTAGGCCATGCACTATTGATGGCAACATAGAAACATAAACATAGAGTTTGATGGCAGATAAGGACTGCTTGGCCCACCTAGTTTGCCGATTTTCCCTACCTACTGTAATACCGCAGACCCTACTTGATCTCTGGCTTTCCTCCCCCTTTCCTTACCAGTAAGGTTCCCTTATGCCTACCCCATGCCTGCTTGAATCCCACTACAGCTTTTGCCCCCACCACCTCCTCTGGGAGGCTCGTTCCAGGTATCCATCGCTCTTTCTGTGTAGAAGTTCTTCCTTACTGGTAACTGATGGAAAAGATACACACTGACAAATGTGGTTTTCTCATAATAATCATAAGCCAATATTCCATTAGCCACCATATTCTGATCCACTTCAAAGGATCTCTCCTCATCTTATCCCAATTTTACTGATGGTGGAGTGCTTTCATTACAAGAACTGAAAGAAGCCACATGTGGTTTGTGAAACTGTGTGAATGAGTGAGAGATACACAGACTGATGAATGGAACATTACCTGTGGGAGGAGAGGACCACTGCACACTGATTTTGAACTTCTTCAGAAATAATTTTCCAGAGATGCCGTTTTGATTTAGGATCCATTCCAGAGCTTGGTTCATCCTTAAAAAAAGGGGTACATGATAAGATTAGATACTGAGGATGTTGGAGAGTTTTTTTTTTGTTAACTCCTATAATTTCTTTGAAATAGCACCCATGGTTTCAATTAAATTAGCTTTTTGTTTAGCAACTTCCTGGGAGGAACTAGCTGTTTCACATCTCATTCTGTAAAGCACTGGGGGGAATTTGTAAGTTATTAGCAGTCAGACTTCTTAAAAGCAGCCAACCAGATATGTAGTGCTGCAGTGGGAGTAGGAAATGGTTTAGCAAATTTTTGGTTTGCAAATCACTCTATTATTTCCAAGCGTGAACATTCAGTATGCAGCTACAGTTCGTCCCATGTTTTTCTTTTGCTTACGAGGAAGTCATGGTCTCTTGGAGAAAGCTGGGACTCTCTTTTTAAACAGCAGAAGAAGAGAGATTATTCATATTAGCATTTTTAAGGGTAGAGACAGAAATTCTAAATGCTAAACTTTAGTATAAAAAGGGCAATGTGTGTCAGTTTCTTTCCTGCATGTGTCTACAACAGGAGAGGGAGACCTCACCCCCCCATTCAAATCTGAATCAAAATAGGGTCTGATAGAGTCTGTCTTTTTAACCTATTAATTTGCATGCATTTATATATTAATTTATGCAGTTTCCCTGATAATTACTTATTTGCATGTCACCCGTCTCAAAATCTTTTTTTTAGAGGGGAGTTTCTTTTGGTGCTTCTGTTCTAAGGGGTTCTTTTTTCCAGAACAGCTTCTGCAATATCCTAAAACTACTGCCAAGGATGGGGCAAGCCCCAAGAAATACTACATTGTGAATTTCTTGAAGGAGTTGAGAAACTCCAATTTGATACTGTAGATAGCTGTTCTCTCTTTTTTTCCACCCTTCTGACCCCACATGTGCACCCCCATAATCACCTGACTGTGATGAGCTTCTGGCTTGGCAGCTGCCTGCTGGAGGGTCACTGTTGACAATACTAACTAGAGATAGAAGACTCACAGAGGCTGCAAGGTTCTGAAAGTTTCTGAATTAATTCCAGCTGGTCCTCCCCATCCTAACAGCAAGGCTGTTCCATGCGTGACCAGTGAAGGATGCCCATGATCAGGTGGTTAGTTGCCAGCCTCTGGAAATTTAAATTAGCCCTTTCACATTGTGTCCAGCCTCCTGCAGTATCAAGCTCCCACAGAAGGAGTGAATGCTTGTATAGTTTATGAAAATCCAAGGGCCCAACTGGAGTCCTAGAATGCTTACAGTATTATTCATCAAATCGATATGTACCCCTTACATGTGGCATCTAGGCTACTTCCAAATGCACTGTAGCTTAATGGGAGGCCAGGGAAGCCACAGCATCATTCACTAACCCCCTCCACATGTCTAATGCCCCTCCACTTGAGTTCACTCATTTTGAGGAGCTTTATAGATGGATGGATGGGTTGGGATTATGCCAGGAACTGACATAGCTGTGTATCACAACATTCACAATTATACCTCTGTTTGGCTATTGGTAGGCACTGTGCTGAGGAACATTGGCCAGTTGGGACCCTGCTTTAAATCCTTAAGCACTCCCCCCACACAATGTGGACTGGGGCCATAAGTGCCCTCACTGAAAAATGCTGGTCAGTACTCCACCCATCTCCTGGCCATGGCATCTGGGGAGCATGGGCCTGTGGTCTAAAACGTCAACATTTAAAAAATAAAAAAATTATGCTTCCAGTGGGGACACAGCAGTTCTGTCTGTGATCCATGGTCTTCTTTGACACCTGCTGGGGGTAGGGGATCCCCTCTGTGCCAGGGCCACTTCCTTCTAACTGGTTATGCCAGTAACCTTTACAGCACTCTGCATGCATATGCAAGGGTGGCAGGAGTCCATGAATGGCATCGGTGTGATGGACACATTGAGTGATGTCATTATGTGAAGTTGTGCAAGTTCATGATGCATAGATTGTACACATGCTGGCCCTGATTAAGGCTACATGATGACACATGCTGTGCCACCTCCAAGTTGGATCCAGCTTCAACTGAACTGGTTGTAGTGTACACAAAATCTGTAACCAGACAATTCAGAGTGCCATCTGGGGGAGAAAGTTGAGACCAAGCATGCAAAGAACAAGAAGCAGTCTAACACATTAGCTAATAGTAAAGTTCTCATTAACCGAAAGGTTAGAACTGCTGTCTCTGAGACCAGTGATGCAATGGTCACTCCCAAGGTCCAGCACTTACTCTTTCACACCTGCAACTCAGTTTATGTATCTTCCCACTAGCTAGGGAGAGAACATTACAGTGGTTAAGGCTATTGTTAAGACATTGGCTCTGATCTTCACAGGCACTGTTAGTGCATCTGTTGGCAGGGGGGGGGTCTTCCCTGCACCCCCTCCCCAGACAGGCTATGGTAAGACCAATGTTCAAGAAGCATTCATTAAACCCTAATGACCCAATGAATTATTGGCCCATCTTCTATCTGCCATTTCTAACTGAGGTTGTTTAGATGTGGTTGTAAACTTCCTCTTTTTGTATGCCCACTCTGTATGTTCTAAATTTCTGTTGCCTTGGGGGTCTGTCTTGGCACCTGGCTGAGACAATGACTGCAGTACATTGACGAGTCCCAGCAGGATAAAACATGTATCTGTTCTTTGCCATTCTCAGTCTATACTGCATCACAGACACAAGATTGTTAAAGATGAGAGGACTTGCCAGCCAAAGATTTGCATACCTAATGCTTTGACTTGAATTGAGGCCTAAGAATATGCGTATGGTTTAGAGAGATGTGCAAAAGTAAACAATTTGGATAACGTCTTTCCTGATAAGATGGAACTTACTAGCAGACTCAGAATAGCAGGATTCATTCACCATGGAGGTGTAGCATGCAGCTACCTACCCTTCCTTGATGGGGTTCAGTTTGAGGCACTCAGTGGTGTTCACAGTCTGGAAGTAGCTCTTGTTGAGAGGCTGACCCTTGAGTGTCAGGTGTTGGCTGTAGTTATGGGTCATGTATAACATTTTAAAAAGCTTGCCAGGGTGCACCCTGTTTTGACCCTGCTGACATGAAAATACTACTGCAGGCTTACATCTCATCCTATCTGGAGTCCTGTAATTTGTTCTGTAAGGCTTGACTTGTGGCCAGATCTGATGCATGCAGCTGGTACAAACTGTGGCAGCAAGGTTCCTGACATTCGTTCATAAAGTCAAAACTACTTATACCAACAATATGCACTAGACAAAGGATCGAGTCCAGGGTACTTTTGCTTGCCTCAAAAGCCTTGAATGGACTACATCTGCAAGCCCCTGACCCTCTTTGTTCCAGGGACAGCTAGCCTATGGGCCAGGAGATGCTATTTGTTCCACTCTTTATTAAGATCTGCTGGGGACCTTGTCTCCGCATTTGCAGCTGTAGCACTACAGAATGCTATTACAGGAGAAATCCACTAAAATACTCCAAAAGCTGCTTTTGCAATATCCCTTCCACCATGCTTTCCCAGCATGCATCTTGTTTAGGTACAAGGAAGGTTGTATATTATTTTTTAGATTTTAAGGCAGTTTGTTATATATATATATATATATATATATATATATATATATATATATATACACACACACACACACACACACACACACACACACACACACAGTATATTGGATTTTTATCTATTTTCAGCCTTGTCTTGGGGATGGAGATACAGATACAAACTGACATACTGAATCAAGTTAAGCTGTTGGTGGTATTTTTAGTGAATGGGGAATTTGACAAAGGCATCGGGCACATTTCCCTACTCTTTTTGAGGCATGCCATGGGATGTTTAACATCCACCTGAACAACCAACAGAACAGGAAGAATGGACCTCTATTTAAAGATCAGTTGCAATGCTTTTAATATGTATAGTGAGTTCACCATGTAGGCAGCCAGCACTTATATATTATGAATATAGTGTACGACCTATGATTTTTCATGTATACATGCTATTTTTTATTGCCTCTCTTGTTTGATGGTGTGGCAGAAAATCTGGGTTGAGTGCTAATATCATTTAAGGAAGAATGACAATTTTCCTCAAGGTCGTGGCAGCTCAGTACACAGAGAGTACATCACATTTAAACAAAAATCAGTCTGTGTCCCAAATTGCCTGATGGGGACCTTTTCAATAGATTTTTTAGGTAAAACATTATGGGTAGATGTTTGGCAAGTTTCCTAAAGTGGTCACCAATGCTTCAGATTGAGTACAACTTCCCCCTCAACCTAAAAAAAAAACCTGACAGGCTCTTATTACATTTTTGTTTCCTTTGTTCCTTCCAGTCCTATGCTTATCCACACATTCGTAAACTTTTCCTGCACTACTCCAAGAAGCTGTAACTCCCCAACACTTCTTCCCAACTCTGCACCCTATCCCAAATTTAAACCCCTATTCCTGTACCCTTCACGAAATTTGTACCTCAACTCCACAATTCGCACAAAATGTATACACTTCACACCTGCTTCCCTAAAGATTTGAATACTTTCATAACCAAACCCCCACACCACTCCCCAAATGTCAGGAATTTAAGAGAACTCATAAAAGAGATGAATCAGACTAGTACAGAGAAGCAGAGAGCTACGGGAAACAATATTTACATGGGTACCCTTTCTCTTATTTAATATTGTCCTCTAAAAATTACAGTATTGATTAGTCTGTGAAAGTAATTAGATATGTATGTGCGGTGCTGTATTGATAAAATTCAATAGGCAAATGTCCTCAGACAACCGAAAGTAAACAGTAACTATGGCCATTTTATAGTCTAATGTACTCTGTATGTGTGTGTACTGAGTGTCAGGTTCTTGAGAAAAAATAAAGTAATTCTTGCTTAAATGACATCAGTACTCATTCAAGATTCCACCAGCTGGTCTAAAAATACCTGAGGGATTTTCCATGAAACCATCAAATAAGGGAGTTGAAAGAGTATATGTGCATGATAAATGTAAATTTCTTCATTTAATATGGAATGCATAAGGCCTGGTTGTCCTTATGCGAGGGGAAACAAGTAACATTTTTAATATGTATTTTTGTATATTAGCAGTCGATCCTTAACATTTTTTTCCAAAGGACAGTACCTCAGGAGTGCAGCTTCCCCCACATGCTGCACTACAGTTTTGGTATTGGCAATTGCCCTAAGTTCTTGGTGTGGAGTTAGAACCCACAAAATTCCAATCTTCTGGCATCAGAGGCAAGTGTGCAACCTACTGAGCCACTGAAACTGATAGTAACTAACAGTAATTATCCAAATATAAGTGGGCTTATGGCTTTATGATCTATCTGGTTTCCCCCCAGTGGATTTCCTTGTATATCACACTTGTCTATCATTTAATGTGTGTGTGTGAGTGGGTGTGCAGAGAAAGAGAGTGAGACAGAGAAAATAAATGATGGCAAAGTGCAGTATACAGGGAAATAATACCATTGAACATGCCATAAAACTACAAGCTTAAAGGGCAAGTGACTTTCAGGAGATTGTTCGACTTTGAGATGATATTATTTCATGAGTATGCTGAACATTGCCATCTTTATTTTATGTAATTCATAGGCTGGACACTTTTTCTGTGTCCTGTGTTTGACCATGGTGTTGAAGGGGTGTAGGAATCTTGTTACATGTGTTATTAAGGGGTTTGTTACTTGTGTTTAGGAGCTTGTTACATGAGTTCGTGTGATAGTTTGTAGTGCATTGGGTAGTAATGTGTTAACATGTTAAAAACATATTAATATAGTGGTAGTATATATGTGTGTGTAATAGATATAAATATGTAGTGTATGTATATATAATAGAATAAATAATGGCTAAGGGTGGTATACAAGGATGTATAACCACTGAGGGGCAACATCAGGGCTGTAAGGCCACGAGCCCAAGGGGCGAGGGCCTTATTGCCCTAATTAGCCCTTGATATGTGTATACTTCCAAGTGTTCCACCTTTACTTCCTTGTTTGTTGAATATAATACATTGGGATGGTTATTATGGGAGATCACATTTGATGATCACGTTATGGCACCTAAAGGTCTCTTGCAGCAAGGAGAGAATGGTGTGTAGTGAGTGCAGTAGAGTTTGGGGGGATTTCTGGGTTTGGGAGGGTTTTGTGCATCTTTTTCCCAGGTTATTTTGCAGTTTGTTAATTAATTTTGCTAGCTTCCTAATGATGTGGTAGTTGTGTTATTGGTATTGTCCTACAGGGTTTAATGTAGTGTAGGTATATACTTTTTATTAGCTTAGGTATATACTTTTGCTTGTTTGATTAGTGTAGGTATACAGCTTTAATTAGTGTACATATATACTTGCAATTTTAATTAGTGCAAGAATATGCTTTTAATTGATAGATTAGTCACAGGCATACAGGGAAATAAATGATGGCCTTTCTATAGGAAAAAGTTCCCACCTATGTACAGTATATCTATATCTATAAATATATCTATCTATATATATTATAGGGGCACAGTCATGCTCCTATAGTTAGGGTTGGTACAGCACTTCAATGTTAAACCCCAATTTTTGCACCTTAATAAACTTGGCATTTTTTGACAAAATAGCCTACAATTTAGCATAAGTCATTCTGACAGTATCTCAAGATTTGGAAAGTTTTGTGATGGCATCTTGTATGGTTTTTGAGATATAAAGTGGTGAGAAACAGAAAAAAAAACAGATTTCTTTCCCCCATAGGTTAACATGGGATTTGTTGCCGTCATCTACAACCTACACGGAATGAAAAATTCTTCTGTAATTTTTATGGATGATGGGGTGTGTGCCAAGGGTGTGCCTTTGGATGATTTGGTTTAAAACTGTATTACCATTTTTGAATTATAATGATTTTTGTGATAGCCACAAGACAGGCAGGTAAATAAAAACAGTTCAAATGGTAAATTAACAGTTCGAACTATAAATTTACTGGTCATGCTCAGAGAAAATACTGTTCGTGCTGTCAGCCATCTTGTTTTTCTAACAAGTTATAAAATAGTGTACACAACTACTGCATGCCAAGGAAGCACACCACCTGTATTTAGATCTCAGTGATATGCTTAGTCCAGTGTTTGTCTTAAAATTAGTATATCTCCTGAACGTTGACATTAAGATACAAGCTAAAGTGCTAGCCAACTGACTTAGCCCATTAATGGGCAAAATGGTAAGTGATGTACAGGTTGAATTCATGAGTGGCAGGGTGTCTAGTGACCACATACGTAAACTCCATCATCTAATAATACATGCAATTAATATGCAGACCCCGGCTGCCCTGCTTGCCTGGATGCTGAAAAGGCATTTGACCGGGTTTCATGGGACTTTTTATTTGCGGTGTTACCTAGGTTTGGTCTTCCAGAAGGTTTCTTAAATTGGGTTCGGATACTTTACAGGTCACCTAAGGCACGGGTGTGGTGTAACTGTATCCTGCCAGATCCTTTCCCCTTTACCTGTGGTACAAGACAGGTTCTGCCCGCTCTCTCCACCCCTGTTTAATTTATATCTGGAACCCTTGATTCGCAGATTACTCACAGCACGGGAGATTAGGGGGGTTACAGGTAGGCAGCAAAAGATATCTAATCTCATCTTATGCTGATGACCTGCTCTTGCATATAGAAGACCCAGAAACCTGTATACCAGCAGTTATGTTAGAAATCGCACAGTTTTCCAAAGTCTCAAATTACAAGCTTAATATCTTCAAGACAAAGCTCTTCCGCTTAACAATAGATGCTATTGAACGTGGCAAGGACTTGGGGCTTAGCTGGGAACCAAAGGTACGTAACTATCGGGATTAAAATTACTAGGGAGATAACCATGATGATTAGAGAAAATCTCCATAACCTAATTAAAACAATTAAACAAGGTCTGACCAGATGGAGTTTACTGCCTCTCTCACTCTGGGCTAGAACAGAGGTAGTGAAAATGAACATTTTGCCAAGGATATTTTACCCTCTAAACATGCTGGGGTCCTACCTACCCAAAACCTGGTTTGGAATTTTACACAAACTACTTAATATTTTTCTATGGAAAGGGAAGACTGTTAGAAGAGCTTATCGGAAGCTTACTGGGCAAAAGAAAACAGGGGGCTTAGCGCTTCCTTCAGACTGCATCTGACTAAAGAGGGAGTCAGTGCATTGGGGCAGAAGTTTGACGTCTTTGCAGAATATTTAAACTAGCAAATGGGGAGAGGGGTGCAGCACCCCATACGTTGAATGGGAAGAACACCCTTCCCCCCTCAGCTAGTGGTCAAACTGGAATTCAGTGTGTTTGCCATTCATTTGCATCACCAGGTAAGAAAAAAGGTTTGTCTCCCCATACGATGCACAGGGGTAATGCCAAACCTCACCCAACAACTAACACACCAAAATCTGGCCAATGGAAAATCATGTACACAAATGCTCACAGCCTGGGAAATAAGATCCCAGACCTGCAGGCAATAATGTCAGAGGCTAAACTGGACATAGTAGCAATTAGTGAGACGTGGTTTACCAGTAACCACACTTGGGAGACTTCAGTACCTGGCTATGTATTGTTCAGAAGAGACCGAGGTGCAAAAGGGGGAGGGGTGGCCCTGTATGTTAATGAAAATATCAAAGCTACAGAAATTCAGAATACACAAGGAGCCAGAAGAACTGTGGGTCACCCTGGAAACAGGAAATGGGACAGCCATAAGAACTGGGGTTGTCTACAGGCCCCCAGACCAGAGGGAGGACATAGACACATTACTGTTAGAAGATATACAAAACATGACAGCTAAAGGGAGGTTCTGATAATGGGAGACTTCAACATGCCAGATACAGATTGGTCAATACCAGCAGGAACATCTGCCAGAACTAGACTCATAGTGGATTCCCTGCAGGGAGGGCCTCAAACAACTGGTACAGCAACCCACAAGAGACAGGGCTATCCTAGATCTAGTACTGACTAACAAAGAAGGGATCACAGATCTCCAGGTAGAAGGTCACCTGGGGCCAGTGACCATCACATGGTATGGTTCAATTTGGCTACTACATCTAAATCATCCCATTCCAAGGCAAAATATGGGACTTCAGAGGAGCTGACTTTGATAAGATGGCCAACAGAGTTAAGCTAGCCCTGGCAAAAGAAACACAGGTGAGGAGGTACAGGCAAAGTGGGCAAGCATTAAGGATACAATACTTGAAGCAACATCCCATTGTGTTAGACAGAAAAGGAAGTGCAAAGAAGAGGAAACCACTTTGGTTCTCAAATACAGTAGCAGAAAGGTCAGAGCCAAAAGGCTGGCCTTCAGAAAATATAAGGGAACACAGCGGGATGAAGATAGGGGGCATACCAAACTGCCCTAAGGGAAGCAGGTAAGGCAGTAAGGCAGGCAAAGTCCCAAACTGAGGAAACACTAGCACAAACAGTAAAGAAGGTGACAAGACTTTCTATAGATACATTAGTGAAAGGAGAAAGTCCAGAGGGGTATTGCTAAGCTTAATGGAGAAAGGGAGCATGTGAGGAGGAGGACCCTGTAAAGGCATCTATCCTAAATAGATACTTTGCTCAGTATTCACTGAAGAGAAGGTAGGGCAGGGCCCACAGCTCAGCATCATGGACACAGGGGAGGGAGGTGAGCACTACTCCCTTCACAAAAGAAAGGGTCCTACAAGAGCTTGCTAAGCTCAGGTGGATAAGGCAATGGGACCTGATGGCATACATCCCAGGGTACTTAAGGAGCTAAAGGAGGAACTAGCAGAGCCATTAGCAGAATTGTTTAGTGAGTCTCTGAGCACAGGAGAGGTCCCAGAAGACTGGAGAAGGGCTCATGTGATCCCTCCACAAGAGTGGTAGCAGGGAGGAGGCGGGGAACTACAGACCGGTCAGTCTTACCTCAGTAGTGGGCAAGATTATGGAAGCACTCCTTAAGGAAAGGATAGTGCAACACCTGGAATCCATAGGGGCACAGGATCCAAGACAGCATGGGTTTACAAAGGAAGGTCCTGTCAAACTAATCTCATAGATTTCTTTGACTGGGTAACCAGAGTGGTGGACCAAGGAGAGCAGTTGATGTCGCCTCACCTTGACTTCAGCAAAGCTTTTGACACTGTTCCACATAGAAGATTGATAAATAAGCTAGGTAGGCTCGGGGTGGGTCAGAAGTTGGTCAACTGGGTGGCAAACTGGTTGACTGGCAGAAAACAGAGAGTGGTGGTAAATGGTATACAGTCAGAAGAGATGCAAGTCACAAGTGGGGTACCTCAGGGATCAGTCCTGGGGCCAGTCCTATTCCACATCTTCATTAGTGACCTAGCAGATGGACTAGAGGGTAAGGCTTGTCTGTTTGCAGATGACACCAAGATCTGCAACAGAGTAGATGATCCAGATGGGGTGGGCAGAATGAGAAGAGATCTGGATAAACTAGCAGAATGGTCAGAAGAGTGGCAACTGGGATTTAATGCAAAGAAGTGCAAAATCATGCACATAGGGAAGAGAAACCCTGAAGCCACTTATAGGCTGGGAGGGGAGTTGCTAGCAGTCACAAAGGAAGAAAGAGACTTGGGCATCATCATCACTGATGACCTGAAATCATCCAAGCAGACCTCTAAAGCAGTAGGTAAGGCTAGGGGGGTGTTAGGGTGTATTAGTAGGGGTATCACAAGTCGTAAGAGGGAGGTAATAATCCCTCTGTACAAGACATTGGTTAGGCACCATCTGGAGTACTGCGTGCAGTATTGGAGGCCACACCTTCACAAGGACATTAACCAAATTGAGGCAGTCCAGAGAAGGGCAACCAAAATGGTGCAGGGACTGCATCAGAAGACATATGAGGACAGATTAACGGAGCTCAATATGTATACCCTTGAGCAAAGGAGGGAGAGAGGTGATATGATCGAGACATTTAAACACCTTAAGGGCATAAACAAGGTGAAAGAGTCTAACATGTTTAAATATAAGAAAATAGCAGGACAAGAGGACACAGCATGAGATTAGAGGGAGGCCGATTAAGGGGAATGTGAGGAAATTCTTTTTCACAGAAAGGGTGGTAGATGCATGGAATGGCTTACCACAAGAAGTAGTGGCTATGAATACAGTGCAGGGCTTCAAACAGGCATGGGATAGGCATAAGGGAGCAATACAAATGACTATGAATAGATAGGTCACTGACATCACAAAGGCCGATGGCACATTTATAAGGTAGAAAAAGAAATGGGCAGACTGGATGGGCCTTGCGGTCCTTATCTGCCGTCAACTTCTATGTTTCTATGTCTATGTTTCTATTCTTTAAATATTATATAGCACCGCATCTCAGTAAAATAGTCCTGTGGAGCCGATCGACTTCCTCAGCTGACCCCTTTTTATATGTACCCCCTTGGGTTCACATCGAGAGAGACTTAGTTCTTAAATATTCACTATCCCTAAACTCAATTGCCTACGCTCACCTAAAGTTACTTCCTAAATCAGTTAAAAATACACCCATCGGCTGGTCATTGAAAGCCCTCTATCAAGTCCAGAAGCTTTTAAAAGTTAATTGGCAGAACTCACCAGAGCAACCCTTGACGCACAACATTCACTTTCAAATACAACAAACCCCAATCCCTCTTACATTCTAGGAACCGATAGCCAATTTACATCTAGGGGATCTGGCACCACAGGGCAAACTGCTGCATTATGAACAAATTTGTTCTCAAATCCCGGGTGTAAGAAGCCATCCCTTTAAGTTTCGTCAAATCTACGACTCCATAAAAGCTCACCTACGTAACACGAAAGTATGGGCGGATAACAGGATCGAACTGTCAGGGCTGTTAAGGGTTGCAGATCAACACCACTCCATTTCCAGACTATATCGCGAACTACAGAGGGTAGATGATGAACTGCCCTCTAATGTTAGTTATTACTGGAAGCAGAGATTAGAGATAAATGCTGATAGTAGGGTATGGGAACAAATATGGGAAAATAACCATAAATATATAAGGCAAGACAGGTACAAACTACAACAATTTAACACCATACACAGCTTATATTACACCCCTACTAAACTACACAGGATGGGAAAACTAACATCATCTAATTGCAGTAGGTGTAAGGCTGGAGAAGGTGATTTATATCACGTGCTGTGGGTCTGTCCCAAGATCCAGCCTTTCTGGAGGGCAATCCAAGCCTCACTGCCACCTATAACAGGCCTAGAATCTCACTTCACACCCGAAACTTGCCTGCTGAATGTCTTCCCCAGAGACATGGGTAAACAGAATAAGTTTTATATGGCAATGGTATCAGCCACAGCTAAAGCGGTAATTTTAAGGCATTGGAAAGATGATACAACACCCTCAGTGCTCGAATGGTATAAGGAGATTATGCTGGCTTTACACTTGGAACTGCACATAGCCAGAATGAACAATAGAACACAATCCTATAATGCCAAATGGGGTCTTCTAGATGCAGTTCTAACCACTTGGAATACGTAATCCTTTTAATTTTGTGAAGCCGCTTCTTCATCTGAGGTACTTCCGGAGTCCTAGTGTGTCTCCTCTCTTCCTGGAGAAGTTTGAGTGGTTCTTAAACCTAGTAAATGCTGCTGGGGGAAGGGTGGTTTTGAAGGGTGGGTTTTGAGTAAAAGGCTTTATTAAGTTAATATGTTAATAGTTCATGTTAATAATCATCTTTTTCACTGTTTACCATTTCACTTTACATGTATCCTGACATTGGACTCTTTGGTTCATATGTACCGGGTCTGGTAAAGGCCGCAAATATTCATGTAACATTGCTGTGTTAATAAAGTGAATTTAATAAAAATAAAATTAGTATATCTGTATAGCAAATATGTGTTTTATTCGCTGAAAAACATGTCCCCCATCACTTGCTAAGTAATTACCTTTGGATTTGTTATTTACTGTTCGAATGTTACTGTTTGAACGTTAAATAACCATTTGCACTCATTAATAGTTCAAACTTTACTGTTTTATTGTCAAGTTAAATTCTGATTCCAATTTGTGGTAGTCCCATATTTAATGTTGGTAGTTCAGTGGTCCCTCCCCCCTCCCTCGTTCTCTGATCGCTGTCCTGTCTCTGCCCCCCGCTGCTCCCAGCTGTTACAGCTGCTTGTCTACAGGTCTCAGATTTCAGCTTGCTAAGGCTGTTCCTTTGTTTCTTTTACAGTAAGGCTGATGGTAGTTAAAGGAGTTAAATGCCAGTTTTTCAGCTTTACAAAGGATGCCTGGTCCAATTCGTCCTGACACAGTAAAAAAAGCTACACAGAACAAGCTTTAAATGAGATAAGAGCTTTGTTTCAAACATTCCTTCAGGAGGACAATGCTTGATATTAGCCAGACTGTTTAGCTTTTTTCCTAATTAATAATTTATGGTAATGGTTCCACTTGGCCAAATGTATTTCATTAGCATGCTGAATCTGGTCGTAGGGAATATACTGGGCACTGTTTACTAATATAGGTTGTTAGGTTCTGTTTGAGTTTTAGCCAGTAGCTACAACCCCCTGGTGATAGCTTTAGATAAATCCAGCAGGTTACTTCTAATCGTATCTGTCCATTTCTGCTGGCCATCAGATTAGTTTTGGCTGGCGTAATTAGACAGCAATTCAAGGTAGCTTTTTTCCCCTTCTTCGCTAAACTCTTTATAGTCTGCTCACTTACCTTGGGGCCACATCAGGGAATACACTTTTTTACAGCTAATGTGGGTAAACTTAGACTTAATTGATTTAGTTTTTATACAGTAGCTGTGCACAAAAATATATAAAGTTCTGTTTGTTCTTTTGCCCCGATTGGAGTCCCCTTTTTCTCTCCTGCTTCTCTTTAGAGCAGATTACCCATAGTTGAGAACCCACAGATTAGTTCCACATGTAAAATTCATTGAACAGGCCCCCGATACAGTATCTCTGGAACTGGAGCATGGAGTGGAATTTTTCCCCCTCTGATTAGTCAGCCTGCAGCCCTGGCCTATTAATCTTCCTTTTTCTTTTTTTCTCTCTTTTCCCTCTGCTAGAGGAACGATAAGCCGGGCTATGCTTACTTCACGGCAGACAGGACTCCTCTGCAGCATACTTGCTACACTCCTTTCCCCGAGAAACCTTATTATCTTACTTGTCCTGCTGAAATACTATACTTTGCCAGCTATAATAATAACCCTTCTAAGCACCTCCAGTTTTTTTCTCTACATTGTGCTTTTGTGAATGTTGGCTTAATGTTTTTTTGGGGTTTTTTTTTCCCATCAGATTTTAACCTATAGAAATGTACTATTTGATCCAAGCAAGCTGCTGGGGAAGATGTTTCAGGGCTCCCTTTAGGGCTTTTCATTTCCTAAATATACTGTATATACTGTTTTTTCCTTGTAAATTATGGGACTCCATGGCTAAGACATTTTTTTATTGGACTCCCCCTCATATAAGCATAGCCTTCCCCATATTTTATTATGTTTTTTGGTTTTTTGTTTTTTTCCACTGGTAGTCCAGTGGTCCCTCTGCCTGCCCCATTGTCCGATCACCATTCTCAATGCAAACCTTTCTGTCCCTGGTGTCTAGTGGCACCCCTCCCTATCTGTTTCTGCAAAAAAGAAAACTATCCCTTGATATTTTTTTTGGGGGGGGGCTTAAAAAAATGGTCCTTCACCAATTGGCCCCCCTGACCACTACCTCCCACTCAGCACCCACCACCCCACACTCCCCAGTACACCCCCACACACCCTCACTCACCTGAACAGGTCCCAGGTTTGAGATCAACTTTCCTGGTCAAATACACATCTTGCTGCTGGAACCAGTGATTGCAGTATGAGAAACTAAGGTAAATACAGTTTAATGTATTTCAATGGGGGGTTTCAACTTTTAATGCATAACTCAGCCATTTTTTGACATTTTGACCCCAGATTTTTGACATAGCCTTTTGCAGACCCAATTGCATAACCAGTATGACTGTTGTTACCCAACTCCCGCCCAAAAGGGTGATTTCATGGTTGGTTGGTGAATTTACCTTTCTGGCAGGGCTTGAGAATTTTTCCAGACCTTGTTCATGAGGTGGTGTCATAAGAAACACAGGTTGCAAATTTGGGGTTAAAATATGTAAAAATGGCAGAGTTATGACCATTCATTGCAATTTCACCACACATGCTCGTAACTTTGTAAATGTTACGTATTTTGATCCCACATTTTCAACATAGACTTCTTATTACCCCACCTCATGTATGTCACAGCTGTCAGTTTTCAAATCCTGGTCAAAATGTATTTTCGCACCTGTGGCACAGAATGGCGTTGTTGTTGCGCGGAATTAAATTTTGGCGAGGAATCAAATATTTTCAGTACCGGATACATGAGTTGGGGTAATAAGATGTTTATGCTGACAGTTTGGTAACAGTTGCACTATAAATGGAAGTGCAGGACCCTGTCACAGCTACATACATATATGCATTTATGGAGGGATGGGAGCACAGTGCCCAAAGGGCCCTTCACTCCCTCAGGCAAATTAAGATATTATTACTGTATCTCCAAAACTATACATGGGTGGGAGCACAGGGCCCTCCCACAGGCAAATAAGATTACACTATCTCAAAAAGTAAGGAAATTCATTGCCAAAAAAACTGCATTAATGCATCAGTTCGGGTTGAAGATAAAGCGACAAATACAGGGAACTATGACATTGGGGTTTCCTACCCTAAAACACCTGTCCCATCCCTAAAGTGAATGAGGGGTGTAGTCTTCCTTGAGATTGTCAACTCTAACACTCACCCCATCGTATGCACTCATGAAACATACACACCTGTCTCCATCACATCTTAGCTTTTCTGCTACTGCAGTGGGGTGAGCGTTTTATATATATATATATATATGAAATAGATAAACTACTCTGAGGTGTGTGGTCATGCTCTGATATACGCATGCCTTGCTGTGCGTTGTTATGCAAGAGGCCGAGTGCATCAACCACCCAAGACGTGCGTATATCAGAGCAAGACTGCACACCTCAGAGTGGTTTATCTCTCTTATCTTATAAAATGTCAAAATTGTTTTGGGGGGGTAAAAGTGCAGGTGTGCGGTCATGCTCTGATATACGAACGGTCATGTGATATGTTTTATACAATCAGAAGTTTGGATCTGGAGCTACTAGATTTGTCCATTTTATAAATATATAGCAAAAAACTTCATTAATGCATTAGTTAGGGTTAAACTGACAAAAGTAGGGAAATGTGGCATTAGGGTTTCAACTTTAACATCCCATTCTCCACCTGCACAGACCCACAGGCGGAGGGGGGCTGTCTTGGGACCGTTAGCCCTAATGCTCACCCTATTCCATTATAAAATTAGGAGACATGGCTACAGCATAGGAGAATGGGGTGCACTTTAGGGTTGATGGTCACAAGACAGCCCC
The DNA here is from genome assembly GCA_016271365.2 of Neoceratodus forsteri. Classification (NCBI taxonomy): domain Eukaryota; kingdom Metazoa; phylum Chordata; order Ceratodontiformes; family Ceratodontidae; genus Neoceratodus; species Neoceratodus forsteri. The sequence goes on along the minus strand of CM028132.1, from coordinate 92,246,816 downwards.
CCCCGTGGGTCTGTGCAGGGTGAGGAATGGGGTGTTAGGGTCTGAAATTCTAATGCTACATTTCCCTGCTTTTGTCAGTTTAACCCTAACTAATGCATTAATGAATTTTTTTGCAATTTATTTCCTTACTTTTTGAGATAGTGTAATAGTATCCTTATTTTACTGTGGGAGTGCAGGGTCCAAAGGACTGTGCACTCCCATCTCTCCTTAGATGTATATATGTATTTAGCTGTGGAAGCACAGGGATCTCTGGCCCCTGCACTTCGAGATAAAGGACAACAGTCATGAAATTGTCACCATAGCCATGTTATTACCCCCACGTCATGTACCCTGGGCAGAAAATGGTTCAATCCTCACCAAAACATAGCTCCATGCATGCGCAATGCCAATCCACATTGCAGGTGCAAAAACACATTTTGGACAAGATTTGAAAAATGACAGCTATGACATATATGAGGCGGTGTAATAACAAGGCTATGTTGAAAATTTGGGCTCAAAATATTTGAAATTCCCAAAGTTACAAGCAGACGTAGTGAAAAAGTGCCAAATAGTCATTACTGTTCCATTTTCAATCATTTAGACCCCAAATTTTAAACATAGCTTGCTTATGATTTCGCTACATATAGCCAACACAGAAAACTTTCAAATCCCTGCCAAAACATAATTCTGCACAACTGCAATACCATTCTGCACCACAAGTGTGAAAACTCATTTTGGCCAGGATTTGAAAAATGATAGCTGTCATACATGAGGTGGAGTAATAACGCTATGTTGAAAATATGGGGGGAAAATATAAAAAATGTCCAAAGTTATGAGCGTGCGCAGCAAATTTGCAACAAATGCTCATAACAGAGCCATTTTTTGAAAATTTTACCCCAAATTCTCAATATAGCCTTCTCATGACCTCATCTTGTGAATAATATGACTGTAGTTACACAAATCCCACCAGAAAGGTGATTTCACCAACCAACCTCAAAATCACCTTTCTGGTGGGAGTTGCCTAACGACAGTCATATTGTTCATAGGGTTGGGTTCCAAAAGGCCATGTTGAAAATTTGGGGTCAAAATTTAAAAAAAATGGCTGAGTTATACATAAAAGTTAACCTCCCCCATTGAAATACATTGAAGCACATTTTCCTTAGTTCGCATTGCAGCCACCAGTTACAGCAGCAAGATATGTCTTTGATTGACGGAGCGGGTCTTGAACCTGGGACCTCTATAGGTGAGTGGTGGTCTGTGGGAATGTCACGGGGGGTGTGGGGTGGTGCGTGCACACTGGGTGGTCGGGTGGGAGTAGATTCGCAATGGACTTTTTTTTTTTACAGGTATAATTAAATTAAAAAAATACATTGAGGGACTTTTTTTTTATTTCAGGAAAAAAATAAAAAAAGGGAGGGTGGGATGAACACCACTATCACAAACAATAACAAAGGGAATTTGAGGGTGGGGTGGGGGTACCACTAGACCCCCCCAAAAAACAGGACTGGGGTTTTTAAAAAAATACAAACAAAAACATTTATTTATTTGATTGATTGAACTCTTGCATGCCTTCTATAGCGGGCATTTCAGGCACCATTTAGCAGTAATTATCAACTGCTTAACACCTAACCCAGCTCAGCCAGTCCATATGTTTAAGCATTCCTACAGGCTTGACAGAGGAGGAGTTTGACATGCTCTTTCACCTCAGCGACGAGGAAGAAGCAGAGCCTGAATTGGATGATGCTGATCAGGTGGTACAGCAGCTCCAGTAGCCGACAGGAAGGATGATGTAAAAGCTGCACTGTTAACTCTTTGGCGAGCCATGGGGAGCCATGGAGTAGCACCCGACTGTACTTCCAAACTGGAATGCAAGTAAAGTACTGTAATTCAATGCCATCTCACTTCTGCACAACTGTGATGTGATGTCTTATACAGTACACATAGCACTGCATTCCATTAATGCGTCTTTGGGGTTTTCTAGCATTTCTTTTTTATCAAAAGCATTATACCAACCATCAATTATAACGGGCAGAATGTGGTTACACAAATGTGCCCGTTATAAGCGGTGCCGACTGTACACCTTTGAGCTGGAAGCTTGTTTACAAAGGTTCCACATCAAATAAACATGCATAAAAGACACATAACATACAATACATGCTTGGAATGCTGGAAATGGTAACAGTGCAGTGTTACAGGGCACCAATGTCCTAACAGAAAATACAAGGATAACATATAATTAGATTACAATGTAAGAACAAATTAGGTATTTAAGCAGAAATAAATGTTTCTTTGTCAAGCTCAAGAGTTAAGCAGGATAAATACTTCTTTGTCAGGTTCCATGAGATAGGGGTTGGTGAAGGGGTGGGGGGATATTTGCAGAGGGCATAATGGGCAGAGGGGGGTCAAGGACAGGGATAAGGGGCTAGCAATCACTAATGTTAAGACAGGTGAGGTGTTGGTGGAATTGTCTCTTAAATGGGCCAAGCTTAGGTTCATTGATTGTATTATATATAGTTATAATGTATATAAAAATATACATTTAACATATATATATATATATATATATATATATATATATATATATATATATATATACACACACACACACACACACACACACACACACACACACACACACACACACACAGGGTGGGAGGTGCCACTAGACACCAGGAAATTTTTCCAGTTTGGGGAAGGGGGGCACATAAAAAAAATAAAACAAAGGCAAAAAAAAAAAAATAAAATAAAAAAGGATCTTTTTTTGCCAGAACAAATCCTTTTCCACTAGGCAAGATCCTTTACTTTCCTGTGGTGGCCAAAAAAAGATTTTATCTGGTGAAAAAGGATCCTTTTTTTCCTGACCAGATAGTCATATTTCTGATGGCGAGATGGTTAGACCAGAAATCCTTGTTCACCAGCTGTTTTCCTTTTACGCCATCCTTTTTTGTCATAGTGAATAAGAAAATTGGCTGGTGAAAAAGGATGTCCCCTTCTCCTGACCAGATGTCCCTTTTGCCAACCAGACAGCCCTGCAGGGCCATCTGGTTGGCAAAAGGGACATCTGGTCATGAAAATGGGAAATTCTTTTTTGCCAGACGATTTCCTTTTTTGCCATGACGAAAAAGAAATGGTAAAAAAGGAACTTAGTGAGTGGTGAAAAAGGATTTAAATTGATGAAAAAATACATTTCTAGGGTCATACAAAGCTCAGAAACCATATACAACAGCTCATCAGCTCCTGATGAGCAGGAAACACACTTATATGTGTGTAACACACATCCCTGGGCTGAGCTGTGACACTTCTTTTCAGGGTAAAAACAAAAACAAGATGGCGACTCATGAAAAAGGAATTTTTTTCTGGCGAACAAGGATTTGCCCCTGGTAAACAAGGATTGGCCCCTCAAGAAAAAAGATCCTTTTTCATTCAGGAATCTATCCTGAAAAATAAAAATCCCATTGAAAATAATGGGGACCTTAAAAATGCTATAACTTTGGAATGGATTAATATTTGTTTACCAAATAAACACTGGTCTGTTCTGTGTCCCAAGCTCTTTCTGCCATAAACATTTCAGACTAAACTTCAACACCATCTGTGCGCAGCGCGATGAGAAGAAATCAGCACAAATGGCCAAAAAAAGCAACTTTTATACTTTTTTCACTATCATGGTTTCTAAATCAACAAATCAGTCCAGAACAAAACCTGGCACATCAAGAGCTATACCCCAGCAGACCACACATGCAAAATCGAATGCAAATTCATTGAACAGTTACAAAGTTATTAAAGTGTAAAATTTGAGGTGTAACATTAAAGTGCCTGCTCAACCCTAACTGTAGTGGTGCTACCGCACCACTATGATATATATATATATATATATATATATATATACACACACACACACACAGTGTGTATATATATATATAATAGTGGTGCGGTAGTGCCACTGTAGTTAGAGGTTGAGTAGGCAGTTTAATGTTAAACCCCAAATTTTACACTTTAATTACTTTGCAACTGTTCCACAGATTTGCACAAAATTTGGTATGTGAGGTCTGGTGGGGTAGATCTCTTGACTTGCCAAGTTTTGCTTTGATTGTATGTGCGGAGTTTGCACAGTGCATAATGAAAAAAGTGTAAGTCACTTTTTTTGCCCATTTTTGCTGATTTTTTTCTCATCACACTGCAGCCACACTGTTTGGAATTCTGGCCTGAAATGTTCAGGGTAGAAAGAGCTTGTCCCAAAGGACAAGCCAGTATTAGTTTGGTGAAAAAAAATAATAATTTGTTCCAAAGTTATTCAGTTGTGAAATTTTGGGCTCTGAGCATGCTCAGTTCAGTCTTTTGGATAGCTGCACAGCCTCGAACAAGGATTTTGACAGCTCACAAACAGGGAATCATTAAATCCTGTTTGTATGGAAAAAAATCCCTGTTCACAAGCTGCTATCTTGTTTTCAATTTTCTTCAAAAACATAACACTGTAACTTGTTCCACGGACATCTTCTGTACACATTGAAGTATGGGTTTTGTTCAGGATGACACCCTCTACAAACCCATGGCTTTGGTTCCATTTAATTTAGTCAAAAAATGGCTATTTTTACATTTTAAAATCCCTGTTCATGACTCTCTTCCGATCCTTGTTCATGAGCTGACAAAATCCCTGTTTGTATGGGGATGACCAGATGGCCCTATCTTGCGAACAAGGATTTCTCAGGAACAGGGATTTTGACACCTCACAAACAGGGATTTGGCTCAGGAACAGGGATTTTTGCAGCTCATGAACAGGGATTCTAAAAAGGAATACCTGTTTGTGAGCTTTCAAAATCCCTGTTCCTGAGCTGTCAAAATCCTTGTTCATGAGCTGACAAAATCCCTGTTAGTGAGTGAACGACTAGATGGCCCTACAAATCCCTGTTTGTGAGCTGTCAAAATCCTTCCTCGTGAAGTGTAAAAATCCCTGTTCAAGAGCCAATCACTATTTATGAGCTGCCAAAATCCTTGTTCGTGAGGGGATGACCAGATGGCCTGACCTTGCGAACAGGGATTGACTCATGAATAGGGATTTTGATACCTCACAAACAGGGATTAAGCTCACGAACAAGGATTTGGACAGCTCACAAACAGGGATTTTAAAGGTTGATGTTTCTTTGCCACTTCACTGGAAAGAAATGGTTATGACTTTTGGCTTGAAATTTGCAGGGTAGAAAGTGGGTGTCCCAGAGATGTGACCTATGCTGGTTTGGTGCAATACATTTTCATCGGGTCCATAGTTATGCCATTCCAAAGTTGAGAAATTTCCCATAGGATAACACTGTGGCAAACGCAGTGCCTTTCCTTGACTATATCTTGAAAACGGGTCCAGAAACATATTTTTTGCTAAGCTCAGCTAAGTACACCAAGCATGCATGTAGGTTACTAGTCCATGATTACAACTGTAGTGGAAGTTTTTCCAAAGTTGTTATGGTTACTGAGATATTGCGCCATTTGCAGCACCAAGCTTACTTGGAATGTCTCTAGGCCTGCTCTGCGTCTCTACAATTATAGGTAGGTGGGACCGCAGGGCCCAGGCTCCCACATATGGATACCATTATGCAGCAATGGGACTGCTGGGCCATCCATTATGCAATACTGGGAGATGACAGTTCATTACAAAACAACTGATACCATGGGAGTGCTGGGCCTGGAGGGCTCTGCGCTCCCAAAACCTTATAAGGGTAAGATTACATTTTCACAAAAAGTAAGGAGGTCATCGGTCCTAACTCTTACCCCATTCTGTTATACTGTACCATGTCAGCTTTGTCACACCTGGAATGGGGTGAGAGTTAGGCCTGATGACCACAAGGCACACCCCCACATCTGTTGGTCTGTGGAGGGTGGGGTGGGGTGGCAACCCTAACACCTCATTTCCCTACTTTTGTCACTTCAACCCTAACTGAATTATTAAAGAAATTGTTTTGCAATGAATATATATATATATATATATATATTATAGTAGCATGTCACAGCACTATATATAGGTTTGAGATGTCACTTCTATGTTAAAGTCAAAAATTTGCACGTTAATAACTTTGGACCTATTCAACGGATTTGCCTGAAATTTGGTATGCATGGTAGGGCATGGTAGATCTCTTGATCTGCCAAATTTTGTTTTGGTCGGACTTTTGGTCTTTGTGCATGAAAATGCTGAAAAATGCAAAATTATCTGTTTTTGGAGGCAGTTTTGGGGATTTTGTATGTGGCCCTGCGTGGCCATCATGTGGTGTGCCACTCTGCAAGATGGCTTGTTTGAAAGAGCTTTGGTGGCCAAACATGCTGCTTTTCATTTGGTGAAAAAATATTAAGGCATTCAAAAGTTATGCCACTTTTAAGTTCCAATTATAAGTCAATGGGAAAATTCATATATGTTTTGTGAACAAAGAATGGGGTTCTGGCCATCTGGTCCCACCTGTCGGTCAAAGAATTTGCAGCCTCACAGTTCAAGAATCTCTGTCCCCGAGAATTCTTTGATCGCGAGGTCCACCATCTTGTTTTTAGATTTCCAATTGCAAAAACAGAAATATCTCAGCTCAGGGGTCACTCTTGAAGTAAAACTTGGATGGGTTTTAGGGGGCTCCGAGCTATCAAGCCATGCCTTTGGTTTCATTCAAAATGGTCAAAAAATAGAGTTATAACGTCTTAAAATCTTTGATTGTGGCTCACTAACAATCTTTGATCACAAGCCTGCAAATTCTTTGATTGCGAGATTCTTTGATCATGATCATGCATCACGAGCAAGGGATGAGATGGACAAATTAAAAAATCAGTTTTCTCAGCCCAGGGGTGCCCTAGGAAGTCAACTGAGGGTGGGTTTTGTTCAGGGGGCTTCGTTCTGCTGAATCATGGCAGTGGTTTACTGCAATTCCTTCAAATGTTTGATTTACAGCATTTTTTTATTCTTTGATTGCGAGCCTGCAAATTCTTTGATCATGAGATTCTTTGATCACAATCTTGCATCGCGAGAGAGGGACCAGATGGCTAGATTTTATAATGCACTGTTTGGTCTTTTTGCTTGAAATTTGGAGGGTGTTCTCGGCATGTCTGGTAGATGTGAATTCTGGTGTTTATGTGTCAGAGAAAATTTTTTTGCGGAGATATTGCGTGACGCAACTTACATGTTGTGGACAGTGTTTTGCACTGTGCTGGTGGCTTGAAATTGATAGGGTACCCAGCCATAGTGTCATGGATGTAGTAGTCAGTTGTTGTGCCTGTAAAATGTTAACAGGTGCAAAATTCTGCAACTCTGACAAATGAAAATTTCAAATTTAACATGTTATATCTCGGACATGGCTTGGTCTTTTGCACTGAAATTTGGAGGGTGCTCTTGGTATCTCCCATAGATGTGAATTATGGTGTTACATTTACCAGTTGGTGGGAGTGTCATGAGTCAGCCATTTTTTTCAGTTACTGATCACAGAAATGCTTGGCATTTAAAATGGGGACCCTCTAGGGACACAATTATTTTTGTGTTGGCCTAGTCGAGCCCTGAGGATGCTAGGCATGTCTTTATTTTGGGGTTAAACACCCCAGAAATATGTTTTTGACATTTCTGCGAAAAGTAGTGTTGCACCTGCGACACTTTCATGATTTTTTTGCGAAAGTGTCACAAATCACGACACTACTTTGCAGCACTATGGCGAAAATAACAGGAGTTGTATGCCTCCTTGCTGCAAAAAAAAGATTTGGTCTTTTGGGGTTAAATTTGGAAGGACGAAAGCCAACATCCCACAGATTTGCCGTTTGGTGGTTTGGTGAAAAAATATTGCAGGGATGCAAAGTTATGATACTCCAAAGTTGATGCTTTTTCCGATAGACTAACATTGTGGCATCTGCCGCGTCTTTCAGGGCCTGTATCTCGGCGATATGAACTTTCCATCAGAAAAATGCTTAGCCCCCTAGAGGGCTAAGTGTTAACTGCAAACCTAGCAAGGGAAGTCATGAATCATATGAAATTAAAACATTTTTTCTACATCGTACTGCTCCTGAGATATAAGCAATTTAGTATTCCAAATGCTCATTTTCTGGTCTGTGGCCTATTATTATGCATACATTATTTGTAGTCACTCTGTTTCTCTATGTAGCTGTTGGGGAAAACCAGGGTGTGCCCTCCAGGTACTGTTACACTTAACATTTCCACTTGCGTTTCCAAACCCGTTTGCGTTAACATTCCCACATATGCCACCGTGTGTGTTACCCTTTGCATTTTCATTTGCATTTGCGTTTGTGCTACTGTTACCATTTGTGTCTCCACTACTGTTTCTGTTTGCGTTACCATACACATTACCATTTGCATTTGTGGCCACCCTTCCTTTTGCATTTGCGTTTGTCTTTCATTTTGTGTCATTGTTGCTGTTACCTTTACCATTTGCATTTCCAGTTGCGGTACCGTGACCATGCACGTTACGGTTTGCATTTCCGTATGTGCTTGCGTTTGCATTTCTGTTTCCTTTGGCGTTATTGTTGATGTTACCATTACCATTTGTGTTTACAATTTCGGTACCGTGACCGTGCACGTTAGCAGTTGCGTTTCTGTACACGCTTGCTTTTGCATCTCCGTTTGCGTAACTGTTCACTTTGGCATCACTTTGCACTTGCATTTCTATAAATGTTTGCTTTAGCATTTACGTTTGTGCCACCATGTGCATTACCATTTTTGCTTGCGTTTTCATTGCAGTTACCGTTACTACGTGACAAAAAATCATGTGGTGGGTGCCCAGGGCCCGAAGGGCCAGCACTCCCACCACCACATTCCATTCACTATTTATAGTCCTTATTCTCAAAAAGAAGGGAAATTCATGGCAAAAAACCTCTGTTTAATGCATCAGTTAGGATTGTTCCACAGTGACAAAAGTGAGGAAATTTTATGTTAGAGTTGAAAGCCCCCCCTTGCACCCCCCCAGCCCACTCCCCTCAAACAGCACTGAGGTGTGTGTTGGGGTCGTCAGTCCTAACTCTCACCCCATTCTCCTATACTCCCACCTCAGCTTGTTTACATATGGAATAGGGTGAGAGTTAGGTCCGACGACCCCAACGCACACTCCAGTGCCATTTGGGGGGCGGTCTTGGAGGGTGCAAGGGGGGCTTTCAGCCCTAACACCAAATCTACTTGCCTGTTCTTGTCTATTTTTGTCCACTGTCCAAGACATGGAACCTTTGTAAAAGAGCACTGTTTGCTCAAAGGTGTTATCTGAAACTATCATAAATAAATAAATAAATAAATAAATACAAACACAGTAACAATAAAAATTGTGACCTGGCAAAAAAAAAAGAGACAAGGGGAACAGGTCACTGATGAAGTGCCTGCAAAAAAAAAAATTAAAGAAAAGCTTACCACTACTACTCCCACGTCAAGGCAAGGGGAGATGCCAGTGGCACAAAAACATAAAGAAAAAGAAAAGCATAAAGAAAGTCAGTCACTTCAAGAAAAGCAGAAAGTCTCTGACTTGGAAAAAGAACTACCCCCTGTTAAAGAAATAGCTAAGGCTTGGCACCGTTACCAAACTATACAGAGTATGGACAATATTTTTTTCTGCCCCTCCGACTCCTGTGCACCATAGCACTTCTGTTCCATCATTTGGCCCAGATTATTACTATGACATGGGAGATGGGGATGATGATGATGAGTCACAGGGTCATCCCTTAGAACCAGATGTTTCTCCAGACCTAGGGCTTGGTGTCTCACTGAATGGCCAAGAGGACCTTTGTTCTCTGGTAACTTTTTTACAGCACATGGTAGACACTCTGGATCTCCCTACCCAGGAGACCACAGAGGATGAAGAAGAGGATGAAAACTACAGGGAAATGATGGGTCTTCCACCTCCAAAAAATGTAGTCTTGCCCATCTGCAAGTCACTAAAGAGAACTACCATGAATCTACTTCAGACTCCTACTTCTTTGAATGGAGGAGACAAAAAGATTGACAGAAAGTATCAGCTAGCTAGGAATGATGCTGACTTTCTCTATGTTCACCCTAGCAATGAAGAGGTGGTACAGGTGACAGATTGTGATAAGACAAAAGTCCCATATCCTCTCAGCCTCCTGAGAAAGAGTCCAGAAGACTAGACTTTATGGCAACAAATCTTACACCACAACTTCTTTACTTTTGTGCCTATCTACTTACTTGGCATACTCTGCCAAGTACCAGAATGCCTTGTGGAATTCTTTTTAGGCCTTCTTTTTTTATTTTTATTTAGTTGTTTAACCAGGAGTAGCACACAGGGAAGTTAAGTGACTTGCTCAGGGTCACACAGTATGCAAGTAGAAGCTGCTGGATGTCACCAGATTTGCAGCTCAGAGCCTTAAACCACTGTGCTATACTATGCTATACTGCCTTAAACCAGAAGTCAGATAAGATGGTACAGGACATGGCTGAATCTGTGAAAACTGGACTAGAAGCCACTAAGTACAAGTTCCACATGGCTGTGAACAATAATGATGCGGCTACCAGCGTCATGGCCCAAGCCATTTCACTAAGGTGCGTGGCATTTTTATTTTATTTTTTTTTATTTAGTTTTTGTTGACTGGGTAACTGCACTAGACAAATTCTGCCTATTCTCAGGCACGACCCAGGAGAGAGGGATACAAATGAATGGCAACTGACCTTGAATCAGATTAAACTGTTGGTGGTATTTTTAGTGAATGGGAGAAATTTGGCCAGGATACCGGTGAAATTCCCCTGCTCTTTTCAAGAAGTGCCATGGGATCTTTAACATCCACCTGAACTACCACTAGAACAGGCAGATGGGCCCTCGGTTTAACATCTCATCGGAAAGAAGGCACCTCAGGAGTGCAGCACCCCACCCTCATGCTGCACTACAGTGTCAGTATTGGGATTTAACCCAAGTGCCTTGTATGGGGATGGAACCCATAGCTTTCTGATCTCCAGGCCTCAAAGGCGAGTGTGCTACCTGCTGAGCCACTGGAATTTTGTTCAGGCCATCTTAAACCAGAAGTCAGATAAGACACAGGATATCCACTCCAAAGCTATGGACTTCCCCTGCGAGAATAATTCCCTTTTCGGGGAGAAGACTGTTTAGCCAGTCACTGGAAACAGGGGAGGTACCCAAAGACTGGAGGACAGCAGATGTAGTCCCCTTATACAAAAGTGGGAACAAAGAGGAAGTGGTCAACTACAGACCAGTCAGCCTCACCTCGGTAGTGGGGAAGATCATAGAAGCACTACTGAAGGAGAGATTGGTGAAGCATCTGGTTGTCAATGGACTACAGGACCCAAGGCAGCATGGTTTCACCAGGGGGAGGTCATGTCAGACCAACCTCGTTGAATTTTTTGACTGGGTGACTAGGGAGGTGGATCAGGGGAGGGCAGTGGATATGGCCTATCTGGACTTCAGCAAGGCCTTTGACACTGTGCCACATAGAAGACTATTACACAAACTGGGGAATATGGGTGTGGGCAGAACAGTAGTGTGGTGGGTAGGTAACTGGCTGGGTGGCAGGACACAGAGGGTGGTGGTAAATGGCTGTCACTCCACAGAGGGAAGAGTGACCAGTGGGGTACCACAGGGATCAGTGCTGGGACTGGTCCTATTCAACATCTTCATCAGTGACATTACACAGGACCTAGAAGGCAGAATTTCACTGTTCGCTGATGACACAAAGCTCTGTAACAGAGCAGACACACCAGAGGGTGTAGACAGACTGAGAAGGACCTGCAGAAACTTGAAGAATGGTAAGGGTTTGGCAGTTGAAATTCAATGCAAAGAAGTGCAAGATAATGCATATGGGACACAAAAACCCTGGCACAATATATCAGTTGGGGTGAGGATATAGCATGCACCAAGCAGGAAAGGGATCTTGGGGTTATCATCTCTGATGACCTCAAGGTAGGGAGACAGTGTGACAAGGCAGCAGGTAAAGCAAATAGGATTCTGGGATGCATAGGCAGGGGCATCACCAGCAGGAATAGGGAGGTCATAATTCCACTATACAAGACACGAGTGAGGCCCCACCTGGAGTACAGTGTACAGTTCTGGAGACCTTACCTACGTAAGGACATAGACAGGGTAGAGAAGGTTCAGAGGAGGGCAACAAAGATGGTGCATGGATTGCATCACAAGTCCTATGAAGACAGGTTGAAGGCACTGAACATGTACTCCCTGGAGGAGAGGAGGAAGAGAGGGGATATGATAGAGACATACAAGTATCTTACAGGGAGGAACAGGGTGCAGGAAAACACTATTTTTAAGCGAAAAAGATGTTCCAAGACTAGAGGCATGGGATGAAGTTGGAGGAGGGCGATTCAGAGGAAACATGAGGAAGAATTTCTTCACAGAGCGGGTGGTGGACAAGTGGAACACCCTGCCAGAGGAAGTGGTGGGGGCTGAAACAATCACGGGATTTAAGAATGCATGGGATAGACATAAAGGAATTCTGGAGGTCAGGGGTAAGGGGCAACAGACTTCTAGGAAAACATAAACTGAACTTACAAGCTCAAATGGGCAGACTGGGTGGGCCATAGGCCCTTATCTGCTGACACTGTCTATGTATCTATGTATCTATATATTAAAAAGGTGGAGGAGTATAAAACCACCTATGAGAGCAACGCTACAAAAGACAAAGCCTCCACTTCTCAAAAGGCCCATTATAGAGGAAACAGAGGCAGAGGATTTTATCCAAGGGAATGTTTCCCTATGCCAATGCCTATGGATTATTCCCAAACAAGAGGTTTCTTTAGAGGAAGGGGTGGGAGGGGCCAGAGAAGAGCTGCCACCACTCCTGCACCTGCTTTCCAGTCCAAGCTCTGACTTCAGCAACCAGGTCACCTCCCCAGACCCAGTAGGGGGCAAGCTGTCCCACTACCTCCAATCCTAGATCCACATTACTGCAGACAAGTGGGTCCTGGAGGTAGTGGAAATGGGCCTATTCCTTTAGTTCAAAAAGTTTCCAACCCTCAGAGGTCCCTTGCTGTCAAAACCCCCTAACTCCAAAAGAAACACTTCTGTTGGAATTGGAGGTGAAGAAATTGCTATCAGCAAAAGTAGTGAAGAGGGTACCCTCTTCCCAGATGGGAAAGGGCCTCTACTCCATATACAGCCTCACAGAAAAGAAGAATGGGGAGTAGTGACCTATTCTTGACCTTAGGTACTCAAACAGGCCCTTACTGAAACCAAAATTCTAAATGATCACTTTCAAAAAGGTGATTCATTCTTTGCAACAGGGAGACTGGCTAGCCTCCCTATATCTAAAGGATGCCTGTTTCCATATTCCAATAAGGCAGTCCCACAGAAAGTTTCTGAGATTCAGACTGCCATCAGGACACTACCAGTGTGTTGCCATGCCTTTTGGCCTGACGTTGGCTCCAAGAGTATTCACCAAGTGCTTAGCTGTAGTGGCAGCTTACCTAAGGAAACAGGGCATAGCAGTTTATCCATACCTGGATGACTGGCTTCTGGTGGGAAATACCCCTCTGCAAGTCACAGAGGCTCTCAGCTGCACAAAACAAACGCTACAGTTTCTAGGGCTCCTTATCAACAAAAAGAAATCCCATTTTAATCCATCACAGCTCCTTACCTTTATAGGGGCACAACTGGATACACAGCAGAGCAAAGCTTTCCTTCCATCAGATAGGAGCTGAAGTTTTCTGTCAGTGGTAAACTCTTTCATCCTGAACCAGCCCAGGCCAACCAGACATTTTCTATGGCTCCTTGGACACATGGCCAATGTGACAGCTGTTGCCCCAGGGGTTAGATTCCAGTTAAGAGACATACAGTACCACCTGTGGGCTCGCTGGTTCAAGCCCTACCCCCCCCCCAAAACCGGATAACGGCACCAAAGCTTTGTCTCTAAATAGCACTCCTGATCCTACTAAAGCCCACCTTATCATCATCGTGGCATACATTCCCCCATGGAAAGAAACCCATGCACTCTCCTCCCTCACAGAATACCTCGCCAGCTTCTCCAACAAGGTTGAGCATATCCTGCTGGGTGACCTCAACATAAACTGGCTCACCAGCTCCACTGCCTCAGCCAAGGATAAACTCACAGCCCTGGACTTCTCCCAAGTGGTAATGCAACCGACCAGTTGCAACCCCTCTACCAGCACACATACCCTACTAGACATTGTCCTTTTCAGTTGACCCCATAAAATCACAGACATCACTGTCCTACCCAACACCCTCAGCGACCACTCCCTAGTGATCTTTTCATGGTCTGGTAGGCTGCCCAAACACACGCCATGAGTCACTATCCGACGATGACTCTGCCCAGGTGGCACCTCAGATTTCAAACAGTATCTCACCCACTAGAACTGGTCCCCAATATGCCTTGCCACCAGCATCAATGGTGCACTTGAGTATTTCACCAACCCTTTCAACTTAGCCTATGACACCTTTGCCCCCCTTACTAAGACCCACGCTAAGCAGCACAATACTCTATGGATGACCTCATCCCTCCTCACACAACTGAGGAATACAGACAATCTATGGCACAGAGCTGAGGACTCGAGCAAACCAGCTGATATGCAGGCATACTGAACCGAGCATAACAAGTGCACATGGGCCATTCGCAAGGCAAAAGCCGAACACTATAGGTCGAAACTAACCGTCTCGTGGGGGTCATCCCATAAGTTTTGGGAGAATATAAAAATTCTAAATGATAAATCCCGACTCCCCCCCTCCGTTCAGTGTAAATGACTCCATCACCACCTATCTGAAGTGTATAGCAGGCAGCCTCAATACTAGTTTTACTGACCTAAGCTCAGTGCTTGCCAAAAATTTCTTTGACCCAATACCCGCCCCCCAACCACCCACCCTCTCACACCCCCTTTCTACCTTCAGACAATCTCTCCACAAGAAGCCAAGCCTTACCTCGCCAAAGTCCTCAACCGGTTTAACCCCCAAAATGACCCCTTGGATGTAAGGCTCCACCACCTGGCACTTGATGAGTTACTCCTTCCCTTGACTGATTACTAAACCACTCCCTCTGTCTCGGGCAGTTCCCCAGTGCCTGGAAGACTGCAGTAATAACTCCCATCCACAAAGGTGGGGATAACATATCCCCTGGGAACTACTGACCATTCTCTATCCCCCCCAAAGCCTTTGAAAAGGTAGTAGTGGACCAACTTGCTGACTACCTAATAACCCATGACCTGCTCTTCAAGGAACAGCATGGTTTCTGCTCAGGCCGTAGCACCACCACAGCACTCCCAGAATTCTCTAGCTTACTCCACACTGCACTTGACAAAGGCCAGCTGGCCGGAGCAGTGTTCATCAACCTCTCCAAGGCCTCTGATACGGTCAGTCACCCCTTCCTGCTTGACTCCCTCCTGCAAGTGGGTTTCCTCCCAAGGCCCTTTAGCTTGGTTCACAAGCTACATAACCTCCAGGGTGCAACGTGTTAAGATCAATATGACACTCTCTAGTACCCACCCCATCTGCTCAGGTGTCCCGCAGGGCTCCATCCTGGGGCCAATACTCTTCAGTCTGTTCATCAATGCACTACCAAACTCGTGTACCAGCAAGGTCCGACTCTATGCAGACGACACCATCCTCTGTGCCTCTCATGCCAACCTCACCAGTCTGCAGGCCTCCCCCCAGCTCTCCTTCAGTCAGACTGAACACTGGTTCTTGGACCATAGACTGGCCATTAACCTAAAAAAAACAAAAGCCATGATCTTTGCCCACAATCAAAATAAACTTAAAAACTCCCCCTTCAGATCCTCTCCAGCACCCTCCATCCCCTCGAACAGGTCACCTCCTACAAATAATTGGGCATAACCTTTGACCAAGCTCTCACCTTCCACACCCACATAAATGTGCTCACATCCACAGCCAATGCACGTTTTGGCCTCCTCTACCACCACAAAGACTGCCTGCCACCAGAAGCTCTCTGACTAGCCAGCACCTCCTCGATCCTGTCCTTAATTGACTATGGCTTGTTGATCTATGCAGCTGCTGATGCTACCACACTAGGCAAGATAAAGTACCCCTCAACAAAGCATGCAGGCTCCTATCAGGTGCTGACTGTCTCATTCACTTCTACACCCTCTACACCCTCACCCAGATGCTGAACCTCGAGGAAAGGCTCCAATACCAGTCATGCCTCATGGTTAAAAAGACTGTCCTTGGGCTAACACCACCTGGAGTCTTGTCATCTCTCCACCATTCAACCCCTTCCATTGCCACGTGCAGCACCGATAAATCCTCTCTAGCAGTCCCCAGGGTGAGAACCTCCCTAGCCCAGAGGTCTTTCACCTATAGGGCCCTGTCCTGGTTCAGCTCCCTTCCTGTGGCTGTCACCAGTCTGCCCAAAATTGGTGCTTTCAAAGTCACCCTCAGGAACCACATTTTCACAGCCCGCACCTGTAGGTGCCCTCAGCGGTCCACATAGTCACCTCACCAGAGAGCCGCTAACCTGAACTGTACTTATGACCAAGTTAGATACAGTGACAAAGTCTTACTATCTAGACTGCCTCTGTTAAGTATCCTTTTGGTACTATAGCTGTAGCAATGTGACCCTACGATTAGCTATGCCACTGTATAGGTCTCTTCTCTGGCTCACTGCCTCCCCTGTATATACTGTTGTCATGCACCTACTATAATGTGATGTATATACTGTTATAACAGTTGTAACTCAGGAACTGCGCTTTGTAACAATGCCAGTTCTTATGCTATACCCTGAATGTATGTACTTATAATTAATGTGTTCCCTTATGTGTACTCATGAACTGCGCTATGTAACATTGCCAATTTCTTATGCTATATCTTGAATGTACGTATTTATAATTATTGTTTTCCCTTGTGTGTACTATGACGTGGAGCCTTTGGAAATGAGTCCATGACTCAAAGGATTGTAATTCTGATCCCTGACAAATAAATAAATTAAGTTTATTTTGATGGTGGGTAAAGAAGGCATTCTCTGTCCAAGCTGGTTCCAATTACAAAAACACTACTCCGAGCTCTGGACTGGTGGAAGGACAAAGCCAGCTTATCTGTTGGCATTCCCTTCCAGTTTTCTACACCCACAAACAATCATTACTACAGATGCCTCCCTCAGGGCCGATTTTAGGACTTTGGGGGCCTCCAGCAAACTCTATGACTGGGGCTGTACAGACGGGGCGGGGCCCCCCCCCCGTAATCTTTCTACAATCAAAAGCATATAGTTAAGGAACCAGAGCTCTCCCTGCTCCATTACCTCCCCTCCCACTCTGCTGCATTAAACGTCTGCATTGTCCATATAATCCAATATGCTTCCTTACTGTAAATTGTTGAGGGGTTCTTAGTCTCATCATCTAGCTGAATTATGATTAAGCCCTGACCACTCTGGCAAAGTGACCACCTCCATCGGTCAGGAAAAAACATTTTATCTTGCCTTTAAGACCCGATGTCCTCCTGCTTTCAGTCTTGTGGGGTAAACCACACTCCAGCTTTATTATTAGAAAGTATACTTAGAATGGCAGAAAAAGGGGAGATATTGCTGATGGGTGATCTGAATATGCCATAGAAACATAGAAACATAGAAGTTGACGGCAGATAAGGACCGCAAGGCCCATCCAGTCTGCCCATTTCTTTTTCTACCTTATAAATGTGCCATCGGCCTTTGCTCTGTCAGTGACCTATCTATTCATAGTCATTTGTATTGCTCCCTTATGCCTATCCCATGCCTGTTTGAAGCCCTGCACTGTATTCATAGCCACCACTTCTTGTGGTAAGCCATTCCATGCATCTACCACCCTTTCTGTGAAAAAATTTCCTCATTCCCCTTAATCGGCCTCCCTCTAATCTCATGCTGTGTCCTCTTGTCCTGCTATTTTTCTTATATTTAAACATGTTAGACTCTTTCACCTTGTTTATGCCCTTAAGGTGTTTAAATGTCTCGATCATATCACCTCTCTCCCTCCTTTGCTCAAGGGTATACATATTGAGCTCCGTTAATCTGTCCTCATATGTCTTCTGATGCAGTCCCTGCACCATTTTGTTGCCCTTCTCTGGACTGCCTCAATTTGATTAATGTCCTTGTGAAGGTGTGGCCTCCAATACTGCACGCAGTACTCCAGATGAGAGCTCAACCAATGTCTTGTACAGAGGGATTATTACCTCCCTCTTACGACTTGTGATACCCCTACTAATACACCCTAACACCCCCTAGCCTTACCTACTGCTTTAGAGGTCTGCTTGGATGATTTTAGGTCATCAGTGATGATGCCCAAGTCTCTTTCTTCCTTTGTGACTGCTAGCAACTCCCCTCCCAGCCTATAAGTGGCTTCAGGGTTTCTCTTCCCTATGTGCATGATTTTGCACTTCTTTGCATTAAATCCCAGTTGCCACTCTTCTGACCATTCTGCTAGTTTATCCAGATCTCTTCTCATTCTGCCCACCCCATCTGGATCATCTACTCTGTTGCAGATCTTGGTGTCATCTGCAAACAGACAAACCTTACCCTCTAGTCCATCTGAGGTCACTAATGAAGATGTTGAATAGGACTGGCCCCAGGACTGATCCCTGAGGTACCCCACTTGTGACTTGCATCTCTTCTGACTGTATACCATTTACCACCACTCTCTGTTTTCTGCCAGTCAACCAGTTTGCCACCCAGTTGACCAACCTCTGACCCACCCCGAGCCTACCTAGCTTATTTATCAATTTATCAATTTATCAATTTATCAATCTTCTATGTGGAACAGTGTCAAAAGCTTTGCTGAAGTCAAGGTAGGCGACATCAACTGCTCCCCCTTGGTCCACCACTCTGGTTACCCAGTCAAAGAAATCTATGAGATTAGTTTGACAGGACCTTCCTTTTGTAAACCCATGCTGTCTTGGATCCTGTGCCCCTATGGATTCCAGGTGTTGCACTATCCTTTCCTTAAGGAGTGCCTCCATAATCTTGCCCACTACTGAGGTAAGACTGACGGTCTGTAGTTCCCGCCTCCTCCCTGCTACCACTCTTGTGGAGTGGGATCACATGAGCCCTTCTCCAGTCTTCTGGGACCTCTCCTGTGCTCAGAGACTCACTAAACAATTCTGCTAAAGGCTCTGCTAGTTCCTCCTTTAGCTCCTTAAGTACCCTGGGATGTATGCCATCAGGTCCCATTGCCTTATCCACCTGAGCTTAGCAAGCTCTTGTAGGACCCTTTCTTTTGTGAAGGAGTAGTGCTCACCTCCCTCCCCCTGTCCATGATGCTGAGCTGTGGGCCTGCCCTACCTCTCTTCAGTAAATACTGAGCAAAGTATCTATTTAGGATAGATGCCTTTACAGGGTCCTCCTCCTCACATGCTCCCTTTTCTCCATTAAGCTTAGCAATACCCCTCTGGACTTTCTCCTTTCACTAATGTATCTATAGAAAGTCTTGTCACCTTCTTTTACTGTCCGTGCTAGTGTTTCCTCAGTTTGGGACTTTGCCTGCCTTACTGCCTTACCTGCTTCCTTAGGGCAGTTTGGTATGCCTCCTATCTTCATCCCGCTGTGTTCCCTTATATTTTCTGAAGGCCAGCCTTTTGGCTCTGACCTTTTCTGCTACTGTATTTGAGAACCAAAGTGGTTTCCTTCTTCTTTACACTTCCTTTTCTGTCTAACACAATGGGATGTTGCTTCAAGTATTGTATCCTTAATGCTTGCCCACTTTGCCTGTACCTCCTCACCTGTGTTTCTTTTTGCCAGGGCTAGCTTAACTCTGTTGGCCATCTTATCAAAGTCAGCTCCTCTGAAGTCCCATATTTTTGCCTTGGAATGGGATGATTTAGATGTAGTAGCCAAATTGAACCATACCATGTGATGGTCCGAGGGGGAGGAGGTGACGGTGCAAATAATAGCAAGGGACTGAGTGGATCCTTTTGATTGGCTCCAACTGCTCCTCCACGTCACCATAATGTGCAGCATATAGGGGGAACGTGTGGAACCAACATGCTGCTTCTTACAGTTTCAGACTACAGACATGCCAGATGTCAGCAGCCATTTCTAAGAGTGGGGTTAATCATAGGGGTCACAGAATTTTCATAGGGGTCGTGAATGCAACCCCTGGCGACCCCTAAATGACGCCCCTGATTCCCAACTCCTTACCTTAATTAATTGCAGGCAATATCAGTATTACACTGAGTGACAGTAATTTAGCACAAACATTGAAGTCAAGCAGATAAATAAAATATACATACATACCTAAGAAGAAGAACTTGGTCTCTGTGGGTGTAACTTACTGTAAGTCTCCTGAAATCTGGGCACCAGTAGTACAGACACCGGATCTGGGGTCTTTTGGCCAGCTGCTGCTGCTGCTGCTTGCTGAGCCTAACAGTTATTTCTTAAAAGAAATAAATGATTTACAGAGACAGCACAGCAAGCAGTACTCACTCAAGATCAGCCTGATCAGGAACCGTAGCGGTGGCTGGCTGTGGCTTTAGATGCAAGATGCAGTAGATAGATGCAGACCAGTCTGTAGACACTCAATGGTGGTCTTGTTCTCTCTAAGCTCTCTCTCGCAGCAGGGTTCTCTCCTCGGCTATCTCTCTCTCTTTCTCCGACTTCCGAGTCCGACTCTGTGTCTCTCTCTGGCTCCTTCAAGTTACGATAAAGGCAAAGCGACTTTACAGGCTCAGCTTCTCTCCAACGCTCTGGAACTAGTCCTCGGCTGAATAACTCCACGAGCGCCGAAGGAATCATCTCTATAGAGCCGTCACGGACCTGAGTGGGAACCAGGTTTCGGGTCCGAGGGGGAGGAGGTGGCGGTGCAAATAATAGCAAGGGACTGAGTGGATCCTTTTGATTGGCTCCAACTGCTCCTCCACGTCACCATAATGTGCAGCATATAGGGGGAACGTGTGGAAACAACATGCTGCTTCTTACAGTTTCAGACTACAGGCTCTGTGGACAGGACAATCAGCGTGGAAGGCAGGACTCGGGAAGTGCATGCAGAACAAGTGGGCAGGATATATATATATTTTTTTAGTGTGCAACTTGCGAGCAGCTGACTGAAAGATTGGTGGTGCCCATAATTTCTCTGTGTACACGCGTGAGTTCAACTTCTGAGTTGCCATGCCAGGCCCATAAATATGCCCATAACTTGCCAGTAAAGTGTTACTTTTGGGAAATCACTGAGGCAGGCGGCGGCGCGGCGGGCCCCGGACGGGCAGCAGCATGAATAGCGAGGGCTGAGGCGAAAAAAAAATACGGCACAGAAATGTACAGTATACATGCCAAGGCGAACTGGTGAAGGAACTAGTGATTACTGAAAGCAACTTGGGTAAGTATGTGATGGTGCCAGGCTGCTGCTGCCTTTGTAGTTTTTTCTGTTTTAGCAGGCTGAAGGTGAAGGGTAGTGGTTGCGCTGTATGTAGCAGTCAGAGTCAGGCTGAGGCTGTTTAAATGGTGTGTCTTACTTGCCTATTTGTGTGTGCAGCAGGGATTTGTCATTGGCTTGCATGCGGGGGTCGTGAGGCCTCCCGGCGGCCAGCGAGGGTTCTTGGTGCCTAGCCCTGGCCTCCCTCATCTGGACTATCACTCTATAAGTGGTACTTGGTCTTCCAAGGAATCTGTAAGCCACATCAGCCTGTTAGAGCTCAGAGCCATCTACATGGTCCTAAAAGCCTTTGCCTCTCAGTTAAAAGGCCAGTCAGTGCAAATCAGGACAGACAACACCACTGCCATGTTCTATATAAACAAGCAGGGTGGCACAAGATCCTTTGCTTTGCACAGAGGCAATGAGAATTTGGTCTCTGGCTCATTCTCTCGATGTGAGCCTTTCAGCTATACATTTTCCAGGCAAGGACAACACCCTGACAGATGCCCTGAGTCATGTCAGCCAAGGGCACAATGAATGGACTCTGAACAAACAGGTCCTTGCCATAGTTTTCAGGAGGTGGGGCACACCAGAACTAGATCTGTTTGCCTCCCTCCTCAACCACCAACTTCCTCTGTACTGCTGCAGACTCCCCACAATAGGGACCATCCCAGCAGCTGCTTTAGCTCTGGACTGGACAGGCAAGTTTCTTTTTGCCTTCCCTCCATTTCCTCTGATTCAGACGGTGTTGCTGAAGCTGAGAGCCCAGTCAGCAACAGTGATCCTGGTGGCACTGGAGTGGCCAAGATAACCTTGGTTCCCTCTCCTGGTAGCCCTGTGCACAGCAAGCCTATTCGACTTCCCCTCAGTCACTCTCTCTTGACTCTACTACAGCTAAGCGTGACCTACTCGAATCTCCATTTCCTTCACCTCAAGGCTTGGCTCTTGAGGAGTTTGAATATCCAGATACTCAGTATTCTGAACAAGTCCTTAAAATCATAAGGATGTCCAAAAAGCCCAGTACCAAGAAAACTTACACAACTAAATGGAAAAGATTTTCTCTCTGGTGCAAGGGGAAACATATAAATCTTCTCAAAGCCCCAGTGCCCAGCCTTTTGGATTATTTAGCCCATTTACAGACCTCAGACCTAAAGACCTCATCTTTAAAACTTCACCTAGCTGCAATTTCTGCTTACCTTTCCATGGGCAAGGACAAGGCAGTCATTTCATTGCTTATTTTCAAAAGGTTTTTCAAAGGCCTACTCCACCTTCAGCTCCTAATAAAGGAACCTGTTCTCCCTTGGAGCCTTAAAGGAGTAGTGCACCCAGAATTTGCAAAAAACCTATGTCATGCAGAATGTTTTGATTTGTGTGTAAGGTCCTAGTGTGTCCTTTCCACTGTCTGCTATTTGGAGTTTTTCCTAAATTAGCCTGCTAGCTTTATGGTAGTTTTATGACCCCTGGGGATCTCCATCAGAGCCAGATTTATTACTTTTCTTGCTCCTACAATGCATCCTGTCTCATGTGACAGTGATGTAGACGAGACCATAGATTTGGCTGTAAGAACTGCTTTAGAATTAGTTCCTGACAGCAGAGCTGTGTAACTTTTCTTATCCAATATGCACAAATGGCTACATGCACAGTTTAACAAATGTCTGGGAGCTGAGGGGGGTTCTGTAAAAAAAAAAAAACAGCTACTATATTACTCTAATTCAATAGTTTTGTTTTCTATGTACATCAGGTCTAGTTAGTAGGAGTGTTTTGATTTTAAAACTTTTAATTTCATCAAACTACACACAAGCATAAAAAGCATAGAAATCACCCGAGGTCATCAATGTTATAATTAGTACAGACTCTAGCTGTTTTCTTACAGAACACCCCACTCATTGGCTCTCAACTATTTGCTAAACTGTACATGTAGGTACCAGCATTCTATTAGGTAGAACTGGCAGTTAGTGCTGATTGTGCTCTATGACATGATTTTCATTTTTTTTGTTTTGTTTTATAAATGTGAAGTATTTTTAATAAAGTATTTGTTTCTTATTAAACATAAGTGTGTGTGTATGTATAAGTTAGAGTGCCATGCAAGTTTAAAATCAAAACACTTACTCCTGCTAGCTAGACCTGACACACATAGAAAACAAAAATACAGAATTAGAGCTATTTAGTAGATGTTTTCTTACAGAAAATCAATAAATCTGGCTCTGATGGAGATCCCTAGGGGTTGTAAAACTACCATAAAGCTATCAGACTAATTTAGGAAAAACTCCTAATAGCAGACAGAGGGAAGGACACACTAGAACTTCATACACAAATGAAAACATCCTGCACAACATATTTTTTTTTGCAAATTTTGGGTGTACTACTCGTTTAATCTGTGCATTGCCAAACTCAACTCATGTAGCCACCTTTTGAGCCCATGGCTATGGCACACTTAAAGTATGTTACTTGGAAAACAGTCTTCCTAGTCGCTATCACCTCCGCAAGAAGAATCTCAAAGCTGCAGGCACTAAGTATTGAGCCTAACTACCTAATCCCTCACAGGAATAAGGTAGAGCTCAGAACTAACAGGAAATTCTTGCCTAAGGTAGTGTTTGAAGTTCATCTTAACCAGACCATTATCCTTTCTGTGTCCTTTGCTGAAAAATCCACTCCTGGAGAACAGAAACTCCATAGCTTGGATGTAAAAAGACCCATCTCTTACTATCTGGAACACACCAAACAATTGAGAGATGTTCCACCACCCAGCTTTTCCTCACCTATGGGGAGGTAGGTAGAGGAAGACCCACCACTAAAAGGATGATCTCTCACTGGATTGTCTCCAGTATTCATTTTTGTTATGACAAGGCTGGTAAACAACACCCTGAAGGCCTGAGAGTGCATTCTACCAGGGGCACTGCTGCCGCAGTGGCGCAGCTGCAAGGGATATTCCTGTGCTTGATATTTACAAAGCAGCCACTTGGAAGACTGTACACACATTCACAAAATATTATTGCTTGGATGTACAGTTCAGATCTGATGCCAAAATTGGCAGGGCGGTCCTGCAGAGCCTCTTCCCTAAGTAGGTTCTGTATTCGCCTCCCAACTACACTGCCTTGTAATCTGCATATTGTTATTAATGCTAAAGGACCACTGAGGTGAGAAGAAAAAATTACTCACCATAATAATCTTGTTTCTTCCAATGTGTCCTTTAGCATCAGCAAGCTCCCACCCTTCCTCCCCAAGTAACCTAATTGAAGAGGACTCTGCTTCCTTTATTGTTGCCAAATTTGTTTCTCAACTTTTGAATTGCATTTAAAGCAAGGTTTACATGTTTTTTCTATTTGTTGTTCATGCTGTTGCATGATTTTTAAATCCTGTTGGTTCACACTTAACATGGGCAAATTGCCATTCTAGCTTCGAAAAAATTCTGGTGCCCTTTGGGCAAGCTGCACTCAGCACACCATCAAGCTGTCTTCTGATTGGCTAATTCATTTGCTCATTAGCTTAAACTCCACCTCCGAGGCAGCTCAACATAGTCAGCTTACTGCATATTGTTACTGATGCCAAAGGACACCTTGGAAAAAACAAGATTACTAAACTGAGAATTTTTTTTCTTCTGTTACATGGTAATTAACACTCTGTTACAGAGACAGTGATGATAAGCCTGCCCAGGCTTACCTTAATTTATTATCTGTGCTGCTGATTATAATGTTTGTACAGCTTGTCATTTTGATATATGCTCATTATGTGTTTTTATTGACGTCTGCCTTTATTTTTGTAAAGTGTAAATTGGTATTATATTTCACCAAGATTTTTGTATTGTATACCTTGCTTCAGTCCAATATTTGTTTGTCCATAACTTGTCTTGTACCCTCCTGGATTACATCTGAAAATATACACGTAATTGTCTAATACCCAGTTGCCAAAAAACAGCTAAATAAAAATAAATACATTTTAACTTCATAGTCAGATTTTAACAAAACTCTTTTTTTGGTTTGGGTATGTTTATGTATTTATGTGGATTTTGCACCCTACAGAATTAGCTTTGTATGCATTCCTACATGTGCTATATGTAATGTTTGTATCACTGAAAATAAAAAGAGAAATCTCGTTTTGAATTGAATATACTGTACTGTGTGGTGTTTTACGTGCTGCTCTTCTTTTGTTGTGCTAGGTTCAGGAATGAGCCTGGATCTCCAGAGAGTTAGTAGGGAAAGGAACATTTAGGCTCTGTCCACACTGGAAATAAAAACTTGGTAACAGGTTTTAATTCGTTACCACTCTTACTGTTTTATCGTGTCCATACCTAGTCAGAACTGTGTTTTAACACGAGTAGCATTCATCCACATTCTCCATAAAGAAAGCATGTTAAAATACGCACTGCAGGATGGCTGATTCAGTATATTGTGGGTGCCAGGAAGAACAACAGTAGGAAACATAGATCATATGCTTGTACACACAGGTAACATAAAATGTTTTTTCAACATTTTCAAAACCATGCTTTAACCCTGATGGTATCAGGGTTTAAACATGATTTTGAAACACGGTAAAATACCATTACCAGTGCAGACACAAACCATGTTTCCTGATTTTAAAACATTACAGGATGTCTGTAACATTTTAAAATCTCCAGTGTGGACAGAGTCTAAGAGTCCCACAGAACACTCTCCACTGGGGAGGGAGGGTTGCGCCTCCTACTGTAATACCACCTCTTGGGGGACCACAGGAGGCAGTGCAGATGGGAGTACAGGGCACATCTGAATGGGGAGCCTGCACAATCATTAAAGTTTCAGGCTTGCCAGTACCAGATGACATCATGGTGCACACACTCAGGGGTGAGTGAAAATGGGGAAAAACAGGCAGTGGTGCATGAATACGAACATATGACAATGCCAGCAGATTTAGGCCATAATGTCTGTTGCATCTGCTCGAACACAGCTCACAGTTAAGTCAGTGCAGCTGCCCCTTCCCCTTTTCCATCTGTCTTTCCATAGGTTGCCTCCCTAAGTCCCCTCTCTGTTCACTTCCCTCCTAATGTGTACCTTGCCCATGAACCTATCCCATTCTTTCTTAAAACTCCCCCCTGATTCCAGTGTAATCACCTCCTCAGGAAGCATGTTCAACGGTGCCACCACCCTTTCCATGAAGTAGTGCTTCCTCTGTTCTCTCCTGTACTCCAGTTACAGGCTCTGTCCACTCATGGTCCCTTCTCCCTTCAATCTAAACAAACCCTCAGTGTTAACTCTGTTGATAACCATTCACGTACCTAAAGGTCATGTACCCTCTGTCCTCCAGGGAGGACATGTTGCACTCCCTCAATCTCTCCTCATAAGGCTGCTCCACATTCTGTGGATCATCTTAGATGCCCTCCTCTGGACTCTCTCCAGGAGCATGACATCCCTTTTTAAGTATGGGTGCCAGAACTACACACAGTACTCCAAGTAATCCTCACCAAGAACCTGTACAATGGCAGGATAACCTCCTTTCTCCTCGAAGTGATCCCTCTAGCAATGCAACCCAGCATTTTCTTTGTTTTTGCCACTGCTTTCCTACATTGTTCTGAGTGGTTCATTTTACCTGTGATCACCACCCCCAGATCCTTCTCCTCCTCAGAGGTAGATAACTGCTCCCCCAACTGGTAGCTATATCCTGGATTCCTAGCCCCTAAATGCAGTATAGTACACTTCTTGGTGCTGAACCCCAGCTGCCATGTTTTTTACCACTGTTCCAGTCTTTCCAGATCTTCCTGGAGTATCCTCCTCCCCTCCTCACTGTCCACCACTGCTTCTAGTTTGTAGTCATTGGTGAACAGCCTCATTTTACTCGTAACTCCCTCTGCAATGTCTGCTATAAAAGTGTTTAATAGCAGTGGACCCAGAACAGATCCCTGCGGGACCCCGCTTGTGACCCTCTGAGGTGTCAAGAGCTCCCACCTTACCTTAGCCCTCTGCTGCCAGTTACTCAGCCAGTTCTCAATCAGCTTAACCCCCACCCCTAAGTTCCTCAGCTTGCCCAGCAATCTCCCATGCGGCACCAAGCCAAACACCTTACTGAAGTCCAGATACAGGAGATCCACTGGCCGACCTCCATCTAGAAATCTTGTCACCCAGCCAAAAAATTTGAAAAGATTTGTCTGACAAGATCTCCCCTTGATGAATCTGTGCTGCTGGGTGTCCTGAAGGCCATTTACTTCCAGGAAATTCACCAGCCTTTCCTTCAGGATGGTCTCTAGTAATTTCCCCACTATGGATGTAAAGCTGACTGGTCTGTAATTTCCCAACTCATTCCTAGGTCCACTCTTACGGAGGGGCACTGCATGTGCCATCCTTCAGTCCAGTGGTACACATCCCAATCTGAGGGAGATATTAAATAATTCCATCAAAGGTGCTGCTAGGACTCAGGAGTGTAGCCAGAAATTTCCATTTTGTACACAGTCTCCAACAGTTACACCCCCCAATTAAAAAATGTACACATCCTTTCCAAATGGCACCCCCTTCCAAACAAGTCAGATTGTTGTCAGATGACTCCTCTACTCTCTAAAGAGGTTATACATGTATTGGACACTCCTCAGTGGCCTACACTAACTCAAATACTACAGATTAGAATGATAATATTAACAGAATGGCTTATAGTTTGTGACAGGCACTCAACAAAACTGTACACATTTGTGTACAGTGAGTATGCCTGTCTACACCCTTGGACTGCCACCAACTCATAGTGCCTTGTCTGTTCCCAAGGACTTAAGGCCCTCCCATACTTACTTCACCAGGATTTCTCCATCTGTTGGTTTTCCCTCATCCCTACCCCTTGCCCTACCACCTCCCTGTGGAATTGGCCCTTCCTTTTCCCTCGTGAATACTGATGAGAAATACTCATTTAGCACCTCTGCCTGCTCTGCCCCCTTCTCAGATCACCCACCTTCCTTCTTTGTCCTGCTGATTTGTTCCCGACACTTCTTCCTCTCTCTAATGTATTTAAAAAATTCCTTCTCTCTCTCCCTGATCCCCTGTGCCAACCTTAGCTCTTTGGATGCCTTGGCTGCCCTTACCACCTTGCTTACCTCCCTCAATTTCACAATGTAATCCTCCCTGCTCCCCCCCCCCAGCACCACGGGACATTCCTCTCCTCTTTACCCTTGTATTCTCTCAAATCTACTGCAGTAGTAATTTCTCCACTGTCCTTTGTCTTATTTCACATTTCTACTATGAAGGGGTGGCCTCCCGTCATGGTATCTCTTCTTTTCTACCCCTCTAATGTTCTCTGTTGTCCCTGTGGTGCCTGTGTTTTGAAATGTAAGGTTACCATTGTAAACAGGCATGGTGATAAAATAAGAAGCAGCCCAGTTAGGTTCCAAAACAAACAAGTATCACAGCACATAGTTATGCTGTAGTTTAATAATATAGTTATGCTGTAGTTTAATAATAAAATGAGGTACCTTGCAAGAAATAAATATATGGTTACATAGTTATTTTCCTTGGGTATTTATGTAAGAAATGAAGCCCTTACCTGGTCCACTTGCTGTCTCACTTGCCTCAGATACTGCACTCTAAGGAGCCAGTGGCATCTCCTAACATGTATTTATAGGGTACAGGTGTGGGAAGTCAGCACCAGAAGGAAGGGGTTAAACCCTTGATTCTTAATTAAGCTTTGTTTCTGTCTTGTGAAACTAATTAAGAGGTAGTTCATTCTGGGTATAATCAAGCCCAATCAATGTATCTTTTTATGGTCAGGCTGATCCCCCTACTTAATGTATTAGGGTAGAAATTAAATGTATTAGAATAGGGGGTGGATCAGCTGATCAATGATGTCAGAGTGTTCACCTATATAAGGTGGAGGTTTGTGCAAGAGAGCAGATAGTATAGGAGCACAGCGGATGGTAGATGTGCTGGGGTTTAAGCTCATCTACTCTGTGGCAGTACTCAGCTGTTAAAGTACTGATAGTCTCAAGTTGAGAGAAAGCCATTTTTTATGTTGTTGGCTTCATTTTTTTATAGTTAATTTCTGAAACGTTTATTTTGAGCTTTGTTTTGTAAATAAATTTCACACAAAGTCTTGTGTGTTCTAAAGAACTTCTGTGTCTTGCTTATCACTTCCCACGCCCGTTCACAAAGTGGTGTTAGAAGTGGGATTCGAACCCACGCCTCCATTTGGAGACCAGAACCCCCCTCCCCAAGTATCCACAGGGTTTTCACCTTTTGAACTTTTATTTGGAAGAAACCCTCGGGGACCCCTGGATGTAGTTAAAGAGTGCTGGGAGGACAACACAGATCTAAAATCTCTAGGAATAGCAAAGTATATGAAGCAATTAAGACAAAGATTGGTGCTATATACTGAAAAGGCTCATGAGATGGGAGTTAAGGCACAAATCCAGCAAAAACAATACTATGATCAAGGTACGGCCAAAAATAAATCCTTCTCTCCTGGGGAACAGGTATTGTTACTTTTGCCCACTTCTACACATAAGCTTTTAATGAAATGGCAAGGACCCTACAAAATAATTAGACAAGCAGGGCCTGTTACTTATGAAATTGAAACCCCGGACAAAAGACAAAAAAAGAAAATTTACCATGCCAATCTATTGAAACGTTGGCACGAAAAAGGAACTACAGGGGTGAGTCTCTCCGTAATTCCAGAACCCAGAGAAACTGAAATAGAGTTGGCATATGGCAGACTGGAAAAGAAAACAGGAGTAGATGATGTTATTATAAACCCAGAACTTAATACACAACAAACACAGGCAGTAAGGTCCTTGTTGAATGAGTTTAGCAAACATTCACTAATACCCCAGGCATGGCTAAAGGTGTAGAACACCACATATGTACTGATGCTAAACCCATAAGGAAAAGGCATACAGACTCCCAGAACGCATGTAGAGAGGAGGTAAACAAGGAGATACAGAAACTAAGATCATTACAGATTATAGAACCTTCTAAGAGTCCATGGCGCTCCTATAGTAATTGTCCCAAAAAGGAAGGAGGAATTAGACTATGCTTGGACTTCAGGGCTTAAATCAGGTGGCACAGTTTGATGCTTATCCTATGCCACGTAGAGACGATATAGTGGATAGAATTGGCAAAGCCACTTATATTTCTACATTAGACCTCACAAAGGCTATTGGCAGATCCCTTAGAAGAATCAGCCAAGGAAAACTGTACTTAGTACTCCCATGGGTCTTTCCAGTTTCAACCATGCCATTTGGGCTACATGGGGCTGACTACTGCAGCAGTTTATGGACCAGGTACGGCACCTCATAACACCTATTGTGCAGCATACCTGGATGACGTGGTTGTCTTTAGTTCATCCTGGGAAACCATTTACAAAATCTTGAAGCAGTTTTCTCTTCTATCCAACAGGCAGGACTAACTATCAACCCCACAAAATGTGTTATTGCCATGAAAAGAGACAAGATATCTTGGTTTCATACTGGGAAATGGTATTATTAAGCCAGAGATATCAAGGTGGAAGCAGTAGCCCAGTGTCCCATGCCCAGCACCAAGAAACACATACGGGTCTTTCTTGGTCTTGCTGGTATTACAGAAGATTCATTCCCAACTTTGCTTCTGTTGCTTCTCCATTGACAGATTTAACTAAAAGAAGTTTGGGAATCAGATAAAATGGACTCCTGAATGTGAGGAAGCATTTAATAAAATTAAGGCAGCCCTATATCCTCCCAGTCCTCGTGAGTCCTGACTAGCATACCCATTCGAGGTACATACAGATGCCTCAGGATCAGGTATAGGGGCAGTGTTGAGCCAAACGATAGATGGAGAGGAACATCCTGTAATATATATTTCAAGGAAACTCCATGATAGGGAACAAAAGTATGCTACCATCGAGCAAGAATGTCTGGCAGCCAAGTGGGCCATTGAGTTCTTGAAATTTTATTTATGGGGTGCCCCCATTTACTTTAATAACCGATCACAATCCTCTCTGCTTCCTATCACAAATGAAGGACAAAAATAATAGAATCATGAGATGGTACCTGGCCCTGCAACCTTATAGTTTTACAGTACAACACAGAGCAGGCTCAGCTCATATGAATGCAGATTTTTTGTCCAGACATGGGGCAGAAGTAGGTACCACCAGCTCTAAAATAGATAATTGAAAATCTGTATCAATGTTTAACACTTAGGAAAGAAGGTTAAGAGATAAAGTCATGACACCCCAGGGTTATTTAATAAATGTGGACGTTTATGCTTTTGATGATTCACATCTATCTGTAAAGATAATTTTAATGTTTGAAATGGGTGCTCTGGGGTGGAGCTTTCAAAGAGATGGTGGGTGAAAGCACCATCCTACCCTCAGGGATTGGGTAGGTTGTCTTGAAAACTCCGGGATTTATTGAAATAAATGGTGGTTTTCGCTTAACATTGGGGGTGTGTGATAGTTGTAACCCCCAGCACCACAGGACATTCCTCTCCTCTTTACCCTTGTATCTCTCAAATCTACTGCAGTAGTACTTTCTCCACTGTCCTTTGTCTTATTTCACATTTCTACTATGAAGGGGTGGCCTCCCATCATGGTATCTCTTCTTTTCTACCCCTCTAATGTTCTCTGTTGTCCCTGTGGTGCCTGTGTTTTGAAATGTAAGGTTACCATTGTAAACAGGCATGGTGATAAAATAAGAAGCAGCCCCAGTTAGGTTCCAAAACAAACAAGTATCACAGCACACAGTTATGCTGTAGTTTAATAATATAGTTATGCTGTAGTTTAATAATAAAATGAGGTACCTTACAAGAAATAAATATAAGGTTACATAGTTATTTTCCTTGGGTATTTATGTAAGAAATGAAGCCCTTACCTGGTCCACTTGCTGTCTCACTTGCCTCAGGTACTGCACTCTAAGGAGCCAGTGGCATCTCCTAACATGTATTTATAGGGTACAGGTGTGGGAAATCAGCACCAGAAGGGAGGGTTAAACCTTGATTCTTAATTGCTTTGTTTCTGTCTTGTGAAACTAATTAAGAGGTAGTTCATTCTGGGTATAATTAAGCCCAATCAATGTTTTTTTTTATGGTCAGGCTGATCCCCCTACTTAATGTATTAGGGTAGAAATTAAATGTATTAGAATAGGGGGTGGATCAGCTGATCAATGATGTCAGAGTGTTCACCTATATAAGGTGGAGGTTTGTGCAAGAGAGCAGATAGTATAGGAGCACAGCGGATGGTAGATGTGCTGGGGTTTAAGTTCATCTACTCTGTGGCAGTACTCAGCTGTTAAAGTACTGATAGTCTCAAGTTGAGAGAAAGCCATTTTTTATGTTGTTGGCTTCATTTTTTTTATAGTTAATTTCTGAAACGTTTATTTTGAGCTTTGTTTTGTAAATAAATTTCACACAAAGTCTTGTGTGTTCTAAAGAACTTCTGTGTCTTGCTTATCACTTCCCACGCCCGTTCACAGAGTCTCTTGTACTTTCAGAAGGCTAGTCTTTTCTCCCTTACACTCTCTTGCACCTGACTGGTCTACCAACCAGGTTTCCGTGACCTTGCTTTTTTTGCTGTGGATCTTAGTGCCTGCTTTTGTGTACTCTAACAGATCCAACTTTAAGATTTCCCACCTGTGTTCTGTATCCATGTCTGGGGTGATCTTTTCTAACTGCCCTTCTAACATGACTGCCATCCTACTGAAGTCCGCTCCCTTAAAGTCCACTACCCTCATATTGGTTTGATTTCCCTCTCTCCCCAGGTCAAGGGAGAACCACACCATACAGTGGTCACTCCCTGCCAATGGGTCCTCTACTACCACATCCTTTACCTGGCCACCATCTGCCAGTACCAGGTCCAAGATGTTTCCTTCCCTGGTCAGCTCAAACACCTGTTGTACCAGGAATACGTCTTGGAATGTGTCCAGTATCCACTGTTCTCTAGCAGTTGCTGAGGTCATGGTATTCCAGTCAATCCCTGGTAGGTTAAAGTCACCTAACACCATTGTTCTGCACCTACCACAGTGACATTTTAGGTTATCCACTAGTTCTCTGTCATGTTCTTCAGACCAGGATGGTGGGCTACTATCAGACTAGAGAGACTAAAGGAGCTTAATATGTATACATCAAGGAAAGGAGGGGGGACATGATAGACTTTCAAGTACCTCAAGGGAATCAACAAAGTCCATGAAGGTAGCATATTTTAGAAAAAAAGATGTGCAAGAACAAGGGGGGACAGTTTAAAGATAGATGCGGCACAGCTCAGGGGCAATGTGAGGAAGTATTGTTTCACAGAGAGGGTGGTAGATGCATAAAACAGCTTTCCTGAGGAGGTTGTGGGTTCACAAACAGTGGGGAAATTCAAGAATGCATGGGACAGACATAAGGCAATTCTGGTGGGGGGTAGGAGGAAGTAGGCTGTTGGTTAACTAGGATCTGCAGCTTATTCAATAGGTAGAGAAATGGGCAGATTGGGTGGGCCAAGTTGTCCTTATCTGCCATCAAAGTCTATGTCTATGTTTCTATGTTACTGACCCTGCCTTTAGTATCCTGAATGGTGACCCACATCACCACGTTTCCATCCTCACCCTCCTCCCTGCTGCACTTCATCCCCTCCCTTACAGATAAAGCCACCCCCCACCCTTCCCAAGTTTTCTTTCCTTCCTGTGTAGTCTGTATCCTGGGATTTTTAAGTCCCAGTCATGGTGCTGGGTGGCCCATGTCTCCGTGATCACAGCCATGTCCACCCCCATTTCTGCTATCAGTGCTTGAAGCTCAGGTAACTTGTTACCGAGGTTTGTTGCATTTTGGAAACCACCCTCCAACCTGCCCTCTAACCCCCTTATCCATCCCTTGCCCCCAATATTATCCCCCTGCAAGTTCCTCACTTCCACAAAATTTCCGGTTGGGGGGAGAGGCACTGGGCCTCCCAATCTTTGCTTTTCAGCCTGTCCTGCCAGTCTAAGCTCCACCGCTAGTTTAAATCATATCTACTAGCAATGAACTCCCCCAGCTTCCTCTTTAAAATTCTTGAACCCTCCCCATTCAGATGCAGTCTATCCTTAGCATATAGATCCTGGTTTTCCCAAGTTGCTTCCCAGCCCCCAACCCACCAGTCCAAGCTCCATAGCTGTACACCATTCTCCCAGCCACTCTGCTTCCTGTCTGTGCTTGTCTCTTGGCACCGGCAGAACTTCGGAAAAAGCAAATTTATTTATTTCATTTTTACATATTCTGGCCAGTTCCCTAAATCTTGCCTGTACCTCCTGCACGCTGTTTCCTTGCAGGTTATTCGTACCTAGGTGCACCACTATGTGGGGATTCCCCCTGTGAATCCTCACTAATACTGCAGGCCTTACTTCACTGCCTCACAGATGCAAGTGGAGACCTTCTGCCTGGTGGCTGGATTTAGGACTGTGCCTACCCAGAAACTGAAAAGTAGGCCCCACCCAAAGGAGTACCAAGGCCACTTGAATATAGGTTATTGGGGCAATACTGGTTTGAGGGAGCTCAGTTGTTGAACCGAAGGTACCAATCTGTGACTAAAGGAGGTACTGATCAGAAGGGCAGCGTGCAAAAAAAGGGTGAAAGACCAGAAAGGCTAAGTTATTTGCTTGTATTTACAGAGGAACACTGACAGATTAAAACCTGGTACTCTAGGTTCACAGCTCTGTGGGCTAATCAGTACTGTCAGAATGATAGAGGAAGACAAAGCTTGGCTGCTGGAGGTATACATGAATGCAAATAGAAAGTCAGTTTGTGGACATTGCAGTACTTTAAACAGCTGGTGACATGTTCAGGAGAACTTTAACAAAACATAATATTTAGGCATTGTCCAGCCTGTATTTCCCATTAGTTCTGTATTCCTCCTCCCCATTATTTAGCAGTGAAGTCATTTGCATGAAAACAGGTTTTTCGCTCCTGAAGAATTAATCTATTTCTGCTGCTTTCTCCCTACCTAAAGTCATAGAGCATTGCTTGTAAACCTCACAATTACTCCCATGGCAACAGATTTTGATGTCTCAACACAGGATTATGACTTGAAGTAGGGAGAAAGTTACACAGGCAGATGAACTCAAAATGAACTCTAAGGAACAACGATCGTACTGTATAGTCATACACATTTCTTCAGTAATAAATTATGGGGAGGAGAAATATATAAAATATAAATGGAACACAGGCAGAATTGTACCTAATTATTATGTTTTTTAAAGTTTTCTTTGCGGCGTCAGTAGCTCTTTAAAGGTTGTGCAGCATTTGTTTGAGAACAGCTGGCTGATAATGGTAATAGAAGCCTGTCCCTTAGAAAAAACATCATCCCCTCTTAGAATGGGGAAGAGAATCGGACTTCTGGTTCCGCCTCCGAGGAATGAAGACATAGACCCATGAGCTCTGATCCCGGGAGTTTTAAATTCCTAAAAATCACTGTGGTTTTGAGCTTTCTTTCTCTCTCTCATCGTCTCACATCCAGCAGGCTTGAACATCTAGGAAAAAGATGCCTCCAAAAGCCCAACCAAAAGACATGAGGCTAGAGTTTCTAAAGCCAAATATACTAGCGGCGCCAAGAGAAATGAGAGCCCTTAACAAGGGCTGAGCTACCTCAACCACAGGCTCTATTAGTGATAATAGTGAGGAGGAGGAGGGAGAAGAGAACTATACTATTACATCCAGGTGACTCTTCGGGAGCTTAGTCACTTCAGTAAAACTACGAACAAAATTGGAAAAAGTGGAAGAGACCAGTAAAGGGCTACTGGAGGTCTCCCAGTGCACATCCAACCTGCAGCAAGGGCTTTCAGACACCACCACAGTTGTCGACTGGCAAGACTTGGCCATCTGCTACCTACTGAAATGACAGCAGGAGCTTGCGGAGAAGTTCGATGACCTGGAGTTGTGCTTCCGATGAGATAACCTGCATATATATGGAGTGCCGTAGGGAACAGAAATGGGAAAATGGAGGATGTCTTGGACACTATTTTGAAGGTACTCCTGGGCCTCCCACAAGATGTCCCTCTAAACATTGTTCGGGCTCATTAGCCCTGGCACAAAAACTGACAGACCCCAAGGCTCCACCAAGACTCATAGTCCTCAAACTCCTGAACTACAAGATGAAAACCACAATACTGCAGGCAGCATGGGCAAAGAAAGAACTTGTGTTTGGGGACTGGAGGATTTACATGGACAGTGACTACACCCCAGCCACCCAGCAGAAATGAAGGGTATTGCTAGAAATTAAAAAAACACCTGGCTGCTAAAGGAGTAAAAATGTACCTGGTCACCCCAGCCCAATTAAAAATATTTCTGAAGGAGGGACCGGCTTTTTATAGAACTCTGGCAGAGGCAAAGGAGACACTGCTAAAAATGGAGGTACCTGCAGCCCTACTATCATGACCTGTGCCTGTTACCACAGAATGCCTTACTTCAGTGGATCTTTGGAGCAGAGTCAACAACTCTAGAAAGAGGGACAGGTCGAGCCGACCATCCAGGAACCCAGGAATCACGAACCAAGCAGAGCGACAAGAACCAACACAGGCAAAGCAGCAATCGGTGGGGACAGGGGAGGAATCCTAAGTCTCTTCATCGCTGAACAGTTTGGGCAGCCTAAAGGAATTCCAGAGGTGGAAGATAGGCCTAGAAGAATGCAGTCGGCTAGGGAGACTGCATGAACTTAAATGGCGGCCCCTTCCAACAGAGAACCAGAAGAGATATCCTTTTGAACTTTGAACATATTGAAATGCCTGTTGGGACCTGATTTAGATAACTAGTTAACAGGGGAATGCTCTACAGGGGCATATGGGGGAGGGGGGTGTGAGCAGAGTCATGACCACATGGCAGGGGGCGGGGAGGGGAACCTGAGGAGGGGTCTCGGGACAGTCGGCTGTGTGCTTGAAAATGTATAATATTCACACCATGTTGCTTTTCTTTCCCTTCTACCTAGATGTTGCAAGCACCACGGGGCCTACAGGTAGTGTGCCGGCTCAGGAGCAAGCCCACGTTTCCCTGGGGGTAGAAGGCAGCATGACCAGGCAGAATCAACAAACTGAGAAGCCAGAATCACAGAAAGGTAAGCCAATTGTAAAAGTTGCTTGAGGAAAATCTTGGTAGAAAGGTGTGGGTTCAAGTAGAACAGAAGGTAAGAAGGCCAGACTGCCGAGCAGCGCAAGGGAGGGGGACAAGGATGTAAAGTGACCTACAACAAGGGGAAAGCTGGAAGAGTTAGCACCAGGGACTGAAGTCCACAGTTGGTTTCTAGGGGCTGGACCCAGCTTCCGGAGGCTGTGGTGAGGGACTGGGTTAGTGGAACAGAGGTGGATGGGCTGAGGATAGGATGCATGACAGGGGCCAACCTTGGGGGTCCCTGTGACAGGGAACTCCTGCCGCTCTTGAAGACTGACCTTTTCTTGCATGTGTTGCAACAGTTCTTCTATTTCTTAGCCTAATCTATTCTTCACAATTTCTAGTTCATAAGGTTGGCCACCTATGGGCACCCCTTCCCTAACTTGACTATGCTATAGTGTCCTCTTTAATTTTCCCTTTCCCTCTCAGGTCCTCATACAGGGAGGTTATTGTTGTGATGCCCAAGCTGTTATAAAACAACAGGCTGTGTTCCTCATTGCTGGATTTAGTATGCAATGGCACTATGTCATAAAATACTTTAATGTATATACTGTACCTTATGTGTATAAAACCTGTAAATGTTGAAAATACCATGGCACTAGGGTTTTTTGATAAAGGTAAAACGTTACTAGAGGACTGTGTGGTAAAAATTAAGCTAGTTGTGCTGTTTAAAATGCATGTAAATTGCTGTAAACTGAACAAGTCTGAAATGTCATGTGATTTGCATATATCCCATGATGCTTTGCATTACGGAAGTATGTTTTTTCTTCTTCTGCTTTTTCTTTTATCCACTCCTACTGCCCCTTCCAACCACCACTCCTTCCATCCTACAAGGAGGGACGACCTCCCAACCTCTACCAACCAGCTTGGTCTGCCCCTAGAGTGACATACTTGCCATTGGGGCCCTTGATGGCCCAGATTACCCCCGGGTGGAGTGAGGGAGACAACCCCCCCCTTTACCCCCTCTTTCCCCTGTGGCGAGCTGCACTTTGGGGTCTGTCCCTGGTCTGTGAGTGGTGAGACTGGCTCCGGAGGACTTCATCTAGGTGACTGGAGGGCATTTTCCTATGTTCGTTTTCCCCTTAGCCGCGCCCCTGAGGCAGGCGCAGAGGTCTGTGTGCTAATATGCTCCTCTCAAGCACCTAATGATGTCCCCCCTCCCCGGCTGTGGTAGACAAAGCTGCCGAGCCCCTTGAGAGTCGGTGCATCCACTGACCCTCTCAGGACGTCGGGCGCTCCAAAGCACCCCTGGCATCCCACCCTGAGGAAGGAGAGCATCCATTGGGACGCTCCATCCTCCTTCCCCCAGCTGACCCCCGCCGACCCGAGTTCATTCCCAAACCCAGGTCACCGGCGTAGCGCGAGGTGTGGCGTCCAGCGCCTCAACCCTCAGCGCCACTGGGCCGGCTGGAAGTATGTTTGATGTTGCGCTTCTTTGAAACTTGGCTTATTGTCAGTCCCCTTTGGGGTAACCCTTGTTTCAGTACTTCTGCACTGAGGTTCTTTGTCTTTAGCCTTTTTTTTTTTATTTGAGTCCCACCCACCCAAGCAAACAAGGCCTGCATAGGGGAGGCTGAATCTTTACTGAAAAGTGAGATCGGAGATCAGTGAGTTAGTAGGTGCTGGCTAAGTGTAGAGGAAAGACTTGCATAGTCTGTTGTTACAAACTGATGTACTGAAGAAGGGATATGCTATTGCTGAGGGTTATCTCTTGCATTTTGAATAAACATCACACAGAGATTGTGTGTTGAACTTGAAGTTCGGTGTCTGGGCCATCTGTTATCCCACAACCCCTCCACAATCCTTCACACTGGACCTAACCTTGAAAATCATGTGGAACAGAGAAGTGACCATGAGACCATTGGCTGGCTGAGAGGCCCCGGGGCTCTGGGGACACAGATGGTTGTGTGGTGGGGGGGGAGGGGAGGAGCTGAGATACCCGAGGGGAAGCTCGATGGAGCCGAAACAGAGAGAGATCCCACAAAGGGGTACATGGGGGAGGGAAGGAGGAGTGACAGCCACATAACGGATGCCCCAGGGAGCCCGGAATCCCCCTTGGAGGGGAGGGCTCCTCTTTGCTACCCCTATGGCACATTCAGAAGTTGTTCCTGGGATCGGAACATACTAAGGGGTAGAAACACTGCTAGATAGCAGGCAAGACACTACACGGAGCCACTGAAAGAGTTTGGATGAGGGGAGTGGCCCAAAAGCGTATGTTAGGTGCAAGGCGCCTACAAAAGCAGCCTCACCCTATTATGTGCAGAACAGCTAAATATCCTGAAGGGTGCAAGCAGGACAATGGAAGCACCGTTATGCTGTATATAGTTGTGTGTTGTTGTTTAGGGTTATATGGATGGTTAAATCAGACTGGTCAACAGAGTGGGTTTCTAGTAGTGTTTACTTCAACCAAGGGTGATGGCTGTGGGGACTGTAATAACATATAATGTTAGGGGCATCAATAGCCCCATCAAGAGAACTATAATCCTCAATGAGCTGCAGGGTCAAAGAGTGGGAATAGCCTTCTTGCAGGAGACACACCTCATGGCAGGGGAAAGTGAGAAATTGAAAAGGGAATGGGTGGGACAGTTACATTATGCAACCTGCCATGACCACCCACATAGATGAGGGGTAGCCATACTTATCAATAATAACTGCCCCTGGGAGATGCAAAGCCTCCAGCAAGACAGGGAGGGATGCTATGTGATAGCCAAGGGGATGCACTGATCCACACCCTGCACATTGCTCAACTTATACGCCCCCAACCTGGACAGGGAGAATACAGAATTTCTAAAGGAGGTAACACTGAGTGTGGCCCCACCTCCAGGAGAGCTATTCATACTGGGCGGAGACTTTAACTTGGTGTTGAACCCTTCCTTAGACAGATCAGGGGTCTCGGTCAGGCAACCGATGAGGTCTTCCAGAATCCTGAACAGAGTGACACAGCAGTTGGGCCTTATGGATACTATAACCCAAGGATCCAGGATTACATGTGTTGGTTGGCTCCCCACTTGGTATAATCTAGGATCGACGAGTTTTGTACCCACAGAGTGGGTGCACAAGGTGGAGGCAGTGCAAATTAGACCCAGAACAGTATCAGATCACAGCATGGTGGTACACCCACATCTAAGCAAACGATTAGAAAAAATTATTCACCACCAGCTATCCAAGCATCTAGATAAGTACAACCTCCTGGGCCCCCTCCAACATGGCTTCTACAAACACCACAGCACCGCTTTGGCCTTTGCCCTTTTCTCCAACCATGTCCTAGAAACATAGACATGGCTATGGCTACAGATGCGGTGTTTGTGGACCTGTCAAAGGCCTTTGACCTTGTTGACCACCACCTGCTCCGGTTCACCCTGCTAAACCTAGGCTCCCCCGATGCCACCGCTTGGTTTAACAGCTACCTCACTAACAGATCCCGGTCTGTTCTGATAGGCAAAGATACCTCTGCTGCATTACCCATCCATACTGGTGTCCCCCAGAGCTCCATACTGGGGCCTCTATTATTCTCACTGTTCAAAAATGATCTTCCCACAGAAAGCATAAACTGTAATGCGCTCCTCTACACTGATGACCTCGTCATCTACTGTAGTGCCAAGTCCCTCAAATCTATATCTTCTACACACACTACAAACTATGGATCAGCTCAACATTGGTTCCTCTCTGAAAAACTTCTTGTAAATGAGAAAAAAAATGAAGGCCGTGCTCTTTGGCTCAAAGCCGTACCTTGAAAAGGCCACCAAATCAAAAACCTCGTTACATATAGTCACCTCTGCAGGCTCTCCTCTTGACACTGTATCCTCCTTCAAATACCTAGGAGTGACTCTGGATCCCTCCCTTACCTACAGTGATCACATTTCTAACACTATGAAGAGAGTCCACCAGAAGCTGGGGGCAGCCTGCCGTGTTAACCACCTCCTGATTCCAGAGGCTCGTCTTGCAATTGCCCAGGGAAATCTACTGCCACTACTTGACTGTTGCTCCCCAGTTTTCTCCTCCATGTCCTCCTCACTTCTTTCTCATCTAAATATCACATACAACTCTATCTGTCACTTTGCCCATCAGGTTCTTTCCTCCACTCATCACTGCTCTCTATATCAGTCCTTAGGGCGTCTCTCTCTCTCTCTCTCTGCAGGGCCATTTTGAATATGCTATGGGCTGTCTAATCAACACCTCTCTCAGGAACTCACGTAAATCCCTGTACTCCTTGCTTCTCACTGACAGGGTGGTAACTCGGTGTCTCAGGGTCTCTTCCGTTCCCCCCCCCGGTAGTCCCCCGTGTATCTATTCTCTTGGGAGCAAGGCTTTCTCTGTTTCTGCCCCCTACCTCTGGAACAGAATACCACCTGCTATCCGTATGTTACCCTCTCATCAGTCCTTCAAATCAAAGCTAATAGATTGGCTCATGTCTCAGACCACCTGTGCCTGCTCCCTTGGAAACACCCTCTCCAGAAATCTGCTTTAGGGGCCCAGTGTACCATTTGCCTTACTTCCTAAGTACTGGCTACTACATAAGCAACTGACACTTTTTGACTCCATTGTGAAAATGCTGATTGCTGTGGTATAATCCCTTATGCACTGTATTGTAAACCTTGGACTGGCTGAATAACATTTTGATTTGCTGTAAGTGTATGTCCTAGTTCTCTGCAAGCAGAGACGTGTCACTTTATTTGTCATGAGCTTATTTTTTATGTCCTTAACCCCTATTTTAAGATATGCTGTTTATGTATTACTGTTTCTGATATCACTGTACTCACTGTATTATATGTACCTACTGTACCTATTGTCTGTGCCACTGCATGGCCCAGGTAGCAACTGAAAATGGTCCTTTGGATCAGTTTGCTCACCCGGTTACCAAAAACATAAATAAATAAATAATGGAGATGGGAACTACCCCTGGGAAGGGAACTCCTCCTGACATCTAAACGTCTCACTCTTAAATAGCGAGGAGTATAGGAAAATGATCAAAGACAGCTTGAGGGAGTACACCGCCCTCAACCCCTCCCAAGACACAAGTAGGGCCATGTGGTGGGACGGACTCAAAGCAGTCCTGACTGGCAAGATGATTGGCTATGCAATGGGTCTCAAAAGAGCTAGGCAAAAGGAACAGGTAGACCTGGAAAACAGAATCTTTGATTTGGAGGTTGAACATAAAATTGTCTTAAATGAGGAGGTTAAAGCACAATTGGAGGAGACTTGGGCTAAACTAAACAAATTACTAGATGACAGGATAGAGGGACAAATTAGATACTCCCACCAGTGATTCTATGAGGGAGGTAACAGAGTGGGGAAATTGTTAGCTTGGCAGCTATGTAAGGAGGTGGCAGGCAGGAGGGTTCTCAGACTTCAAGGAACGAGGGGCTAACCCCACCAGGTAACAGACCCACAAGATATCACTAGGGAATTCCGGCATTTTTATAGCAACCTCTATAACCAAGACCTGAGGGAGGGAAATGAAGGGAGAATGGACCAGTTTCTCAATAGAATCTGAATGAAAAAAACTAATGGAGGTAATGAGGGAAACTCTGGAGACCCCTCTCACCACAGAGGAAATACTTGTGTCAATGACAAATCTAAAAGTAGGTAAGGCACCAGGCCCAGACAATGTACCAGAGGAGTTCTATAAAGTGCTAAAGAGGACCTGGCCCATATTGTGGCCCAGGTGAGCGGGGAGGTCCTTGAAGGGAAGGCAGCTCCCCCCTCCTGGCAGTATGCCCAAATCTCCATGATACATAAAGTGGGGAAAAACCGCACTGTATGTGGGGCCTACAGACCCATCTCCCTCCTAAATGTAGACCAGAAGATTTTTACATCTGCCATGGCAAAACGCTTGCAGAGTTGTGTGGGCACCTTAATCCATCCTGACCAAACTGGATTCGTAAATGGAAGACTAATTCATGATGACATCAGATGTCTCCTTAATTTAATATCCCACCAGAAAAAATACAGCACTCCCTCCCTCCCTTGCCCTTTTTATGGACTTGGAAAAGGCGTTTGACAGGCTGGACTGGCGGTTCCTGTACAGGACCCTGGAGGAGATGGGATTTGGGCAGAAGTTTAAAGCCAGCATAAAGACACTGTATGCCTCTCCTCAGGCCATGGTAAGAGTGAACAGGTTCATGTTGGATAGGTTCCCCCTGAGTAGAGCCACCAGACAGGGGTGCCTACTGTCCCCACTGCTGTTCGCCCTCGGGTATTGTCATAGGGGAACAATCACATAAGATCTCCCGATATGCTGATGATGCACTCTTGTACATTACCTCCCCAAACACTTCCCTCCCAGTGTTCCTCACCGAACTGGACAGTTATGCCCAGGTATCAGGCTATAAAATAAACCCAGAAAAATCAGAAGCATTACAATTTGGGGGTACCTTTCAGAGGGAGGACCTGGAGGGCTTCCCATTTCGATGGGCTGCCAGTAAGACGGGTTCGATACCTGGGGGTAAAAATATCCCTCAAACTACAAAGCTTATTCAGACTTAACAATGATAAGCTTTGGACTGATATCAGGACAGATATTTCCAGATAGGAACTACTACCCCTTACTTTGGCAAGAAAAGTAGACACAATAAAAATGAATGTATTGCCAAGATTTCTGTTTCTCTTTCAGGCCCTACCTACTGGCATACCAGAATGCTTCTGGAGACAGATAAACAAGACTCTTCTGGTCTTCCTGTGGGAGAAGGGGAGGCGGCGAGTGAGACAGATGACCCTTACACTACCTGGAAAAGGGGACATATGGCATTACCAGACCTCAAAGCATACTATTTGGCTACACAAGTGGCTCCCATAGTTGCCTGGGTTAAGCAAAAAAGAGAAACGGGGTGGTAGGAGATAGAGGTGAGTCAACTCGGAGTAGTCCCACTCTTTGCTATCCCACACACTCCCCTGACCTAGCAGGTCTGGAAAGATCTCACCAACCCCTGGTCTAGACATACCCTCAGAATGTGGACCAAGGCTCGTAGACTCACAGGGACGTTAACAGACATAAGTCCTCTGACAGCAATAGTGGGTGATGCCAATTTCCTGCAGGCAAGGGTGGACTCAGGGTTCACTAGGTGGAATCAGAAAGGCATCACATTATATAGATCCCTTATTGCCAATTACACCATTCTCCCCTTTTCAGAGCTGCAGAGAAATTACGCACTCTACAAAAATGATTTTCACTGCTATCTCCAGGTGAGGCACTGTCTAATCTCCAATCAGCTTGTCTCCAAAATTAACAGGGAACTCTCACCTCTGGAGGCCTTTATTTACTGGGTGGGCAAATTGAAAGATGGAGGTGGGCTAATAGCAGGGGCATACAAAGCTATTAGG
The DNA here is from genome assembly GCA_016271365.2 of Neoceratodus forsteri. Classification (NCBI taxonomy): domain Eukaryota; kingdom Metazoa; phylum Chordata; order Ceratodontiformes; family Ceratodontidae; genus Neoceratodus; species Neoceratodus forsteri. The sequence goes on along the minus strand of CM028132.1, from coordinate 92,202,248 downwards.
GGAGACCAAACCATGGCACTGGAGCAGCTGAGGCTGGCCTGGCAGGAGGAATCGGGCAGCCCCATACCTGATGATCCCTGGAAAGGAGCTTGGCTCTATGATTGGAGGACAACAGCCTCCCTGGGGTGGAGGGAATTCAGATGGAAGTGCCTGTCCAGATTCTTTCACACCCCCTCGACCACTAAATACTTTAAAACAGGAAACACAAATAGTTGTTGGAGGGGTTGCAGCGATGTCAGAATGCATTTCCATATATTCTGGCAGTGTCCAGGAATAGCAGATTTTTGGTCCAAAATTCACAAACATCTCAGGGAAATGTGGGAAGAAGGCATTCTGTTTACATTTACCACCATGATCTTGAGGTTAAAATCACCCACATTTCACGAGAAGAAAAGAGTGGTGGCTGTCCTTAGGGTTCTTATTGTAGTGGCCCTAAAGGAAATAACAGTGAATTGTATGAGGACTCATTCACCCTCCTTTGACAGCTGGGTGATAAGGGTGAGAAATATCCACAGAATGGAGGGGCTTACTGCAACTCTTAGACTCACTAAAGACAAACACCAGGTCTTCTAGCAGGTCTGGGACAGACAAGAAGGCGCAGACATAGGGCCCCAGGCAAGGCCTGAACCCACCCAGGTGAGTGGACCTTGATGAGGGTCCACGCAACAGAAGTTAGGCAACCTGGAGGCTACGAAAGGTTAGGTACACGGACATCTCTTCCACACAGAAAGGTCCCTGGTGCGATAAGGGGATCCCAAAATGAGAGTACCAAACCTAAAAGACCCACTGACATAAGTATGTTACAGAATAAAAAAAAGCCATCTTAATTAGAAGTTTATTAGTTGTTAAAATAGTTTGTCTTAGTTTAGAAAGACAATGTTGAAGTTATATTCATATGTTTGCCATCATTAGTAAAATGTAATAAATGAAGGATGGAAGACACTATTTTATTTATTTATTTAGTTTTTGTTGACTGGGTAAGGTGCACTAGCCATAGCAATGATCATTTTCAGGCACGACCCGGGAGTTTACAGAAACAAAACATTTTGGTCAAGGACAGTACAATCATATGAACAGTAGGTGCTTAGAAAATAGTAATGCAGTGCAGGCAGTAGTATCAAATAGATATAATTGATTCTGCAGAGCTATATAACATAGAGCTATGGGAGAGCAACAGTAAAAAAAATCCTTAGGCAAACATTTAGGTAGCAGTCTAGTGAGCTTAAACAAAGCAAAGTGCTATCTTAATAGTTGAGGAAGATGGAATACAATGGAAACAGGAGTATTTAGGGGGTAGGGAGGTAGTATAAGGAGGTGGGATAGGATAGGAAAAATTGAGGTAAGGGATGATGGCTAGATGTAATTAAAGTTAAATTATGGCAAGATGGGAGACAGGAGGTCAGTGCAGAAATATTTTTTTGATAAAAGAGCACAGAAAGGCTGTTGGGGGAAGGAGACATTATGTAGATGTACTGGGCTAAGGGGGTTTGAAGCAGGAGCAAGAGCATGAGACAGCAAGATGGTCACGCAGCAGTATTTTGAAAGGGGCCTGACATGATGCCAGATGAATAGTTAGAGGGAGGGAGTTCCATTTTTTCGGGGCATGGCAGGAGAAGGCGCTAGCACCTTTGGAGGAGTGATGTCTAGGCATGATAACATGGGCAGTGGCAGCTCAGCATAGTTCATAGCTGGATGTCTGGTTTAGAAATTGTTCTGCCAGTGGCTTAGGCATTTGATTTTGGATGATATTATCTATGATTGAGCAGAGTGCATAATCTTGGGAGGCTGCTGGAGAAAGCCATCCTAGTTCAGCGTAGAAGAAGCAGTGGTGTTTCAGCCGATGTGAGGAGGACACATAGCTACAGATATTGTTGTATGTGACATCCCACTTCTCGAAACTAGTCTTACCTGACGAAGCATATGTTGCCACCCCATAAGTGAGTGACAGAAGGAGTAGACCACGAGCTATGGCAAGCCTAGCTGAGGGAGAGAGTACACAGCAAGAGCGGTAGGCCATACCAAGTTTCATGTTGGCCAGTTTGCAAGTCTGTTGGATGTGGAGATCCAAAGTAAGAGCTGGATCGAGTGTGATACCCAGATATTTAAAGGAGGGTACCACCATAACAGATGAGTCATTTATTGTATAGACATTAAAAGTGGGTTGGGTGAGTTTGCATTTTGCATTGGAACCAAACAGCATGGCTTGAGTCTTAGATACATTTGTGACAAGCTTATTGCTAAACAACCACTGTTCAATTTGTTGAAAGTCTTGGGAAACTCGTTGGTTGATTTCAGTGATGTTTTTTGCACTGGTGTACAGGACAATGTCATCGACGTATAGCAGGGAGGCAGTCTGGGGAATGTTTGAGGTAATATCATTTATAAAGATGGTGAAAAGCAGGGGACCGAGAATAGATCCTTGTGGCACACCAATATTTATGGTGGCATAATTTGACAAAGTGGAGTTAAATTTAACTAGTTGAGTGCGATCTGTCAGATAGCTGTCAAACCATGCAGTCACACCCGGTGAAAAGCCTAGTGATCTTAGAGCAGTGGGTAGGATAGGATGATATACAAGGTCAAATGCTTTAGTCATGTATATAAAAATTGCCCCCATTAGGAGACCTGAGTCCATGGCAGCTAGGGAATCGGACGTACATTTGAATAAAGCAGTGGTGGTGATGTGACCCTTGCAGAAACCATGCTGTGCAAATGTGAGAAGGTTATGATTCTGCAGAAAGTCAAGGGTCTGAGTGGCTATGAGCTTCTCAAGGATTTTGCTAAGAACAGGCACTATAGCAATGGGCCTGTAGTTGGAGGGATTTTTGAGGTCACCCTTTTTGAAAACAGGGGTAATCCTGGCAGTTTTCTAGATATCTGGGACATAGCTGTGACAAAGGGAGAGGGAAAACATTTTTGCAAGAGGTGTGGCTATGTAAGGGGCTGCGAGCTTTAGGAGTTTGGGTTCAAGGTTGTCAGACCCAACAGCAGTGAAATTGGAGATGTTGTTGAGCAGCCTTAGAACTTTCAGGCGAGTGACAGACTTGAAAAGAAATTTGGGCCTAGCGACATCAGGTTGGTCATTTGACAATGGTTTGGCCAGGAAAGATGAGGTATAGTTGGGGAGGTCAGAGAACTGGGCATTGAAAAAGTTTGTGATAGTGGAGGGATTATTGTAGTGGACCCCATTGAGAGACATGTTAGTTGGAGTGGGGGCTGGATTTGATCCTAGGACGCATTTAATATGGGACCAGCATTTTTTGGAGTCATCATATGATTTAGTTAATAGAGTCTTACAATAGGCACTTTTGGCCCTTTTGATTTCCTTCTTGCAGGAATTTCTGAGTGCTCTGTAGGAATTTAAGTCAGCTGGGAGCCCCGTGCTTTCTTAGTGGAGCCAAGATTTGTCCCCCTGTCACAGTTTGGAGAGAAGGTCGGACTTTAGCCACTGAGTGTGTTTATTTTTTTTACACGTTGGGTAACAAGAGGGCAATGTTTGTCCTGGATCACCAGGAAGTGAGTCAGGAATAGATTTAGAGTAGTCTGAGGGTCACCAGAGTCAAAAACGGGGGTCCAGTCAATAGTGGCAATGTCCAGTAGGAAGGATTGAGGGTCAAAATTTGTGTAGTTATGGAAAGTAATAAAGTGAGGCTCAGAAGGGGAGGACCTAGTTTTACCCCATGTACAAAAGGCGGGGGCGTGGTCTGTGATGGCATCTGCTAGTATGCTAGAGGAGATAATATTTTCCGGGTGGTTGGTCATTATCCAGTCCAACAGAGTACTAGAGTTGGAGTGCAGGGCAGTTCTAGTAGGGTCACTGATCATCTGGTGAAAGTTGAAACTTAGAATCTTGGACTGTAGTGCATGTAGAGAGTTTCCGAGCCAATTTAGATTGAGATCACCTAGTATAAGAACCTAATTTCTCCCGGAAAGAAGAGAGGTCTGATCAAGCAGCTCATCAGGTCCTTTTAAACCACTGGATGGGGGTTATAGGCACAGACAATATGTAGTTTTTTGGAGCGAAGAGTAAGGAGGGCATGAAGCGCTTCACAGTGGATTAGGGGAGATGAGGAGATAGTGGAGAGCTGTAGGTGATCTTTAAAATAGACGACTGTGTTGCCCCCTCTTTTTGGAGCAGATCTGTCAAATCTCAAGAGATTGTAGGAGGGAAGCGAGCACTGAGAGTCCTGGATGGAAGATCTAAGCCATGTTTCAGTAAGGCAGATGATATCTGATTTGTAGAGGGTGACCCAGGATTCTAATTCAGCAAAACTGTGCAGTAGGCTCCTGATGTTAAGGTGCACTACAGTAAGACCCTTAGCATTTGAAAGGGGATTCTGTATATTGTTGCTAGGTCCAGGGTTAGAATGTATATCACCAGAGAGCAGCAGGGCCAGTATGAGGAGATACCAAAGTTTATGTTGCAGGAAGGGTCATAGGGTCCATGTGTTCGGGGGACAGCATTTTAGTACATGGGCTACCATCAGGAGCCAGGGCCTATTTGAAAGAAGTGGAGTAGGGTCATAACGGAGAGAGGGCAGCAGGAGAAAGTTAGAGTATATGTAGTCATGGGGCTGGAAAAGTGGGATAGCCAGGGGGGCTGGAGGAACAGTAGGCAAGGATAGGTGGAGCAGAGCAAGAGAGGGCATAAGAAGGGACGGTAACATGAATAGTTTCATTATTTAAACCGATCTAGGTACTGGCTTGTGAAGAAGATGAAAGTCAGGACCAGCTAGGAGGAAAAAATGAAGTGTGAGATCAGAAATGATTGAGGTGTTGAAAAAAAGTTAGGATTAAAAGTTTGGGTGAATTGGTAATGAGAGATCTAGGTAAGCCTGTCAGGGGAAGGAAGGAGGAGCAACGGACACAGTGAGCAATGGGAGAAAGGAGATAACAGGGTGGGTGGAGCAATTCAGTATTTAAGGGAGGCCTGGGAGGGGGTGGAGGGGCGGGAGAAAAATTAGCAGTGTTACAGCCAAATAATGAGCTCAGCAGTGGTCAAGTCATTCCCCAGGAACAGTGTAAAGTCAAGAGTAAAAGGCGCACCAATCAGAAGTGCTAGAAGGCAGAAAGCAGACCAATTAGGACCCGCCTGCAAAAGCTGCATCAATCGGAGGCCTCAGCGCTGAAATTCAGATAGCGGCAGTACCTGGGGCTTGTATCCAAAGCAGAGGACCATGAGGGTGGTCAAACTTTGCCAGTGGAGTCAGGCGATGGTGGCCAGAGGCAGCAAGTGGCCCGCCTCACAAACTGGAAGCACTGCTTCTAGCACTGGTCCCTGGGGCTAGTATCCAAAGTGGAGGGCTGTCAAACTTTGCAGATGGAGTTGGGCGGCGGTGGCCAGAAGCGGCAAGTGGCCTGCCTCATGAACTGGAAGCACCGCTTCTGGCGCTGGTCCCTGAAGATTGTGTGTAATGTAAACAAATTCACAGAGTTCATATGTAATGTATGTTGGCTGATACTATCCTACAATAAAAAGAAGTTTTAAAAAAGAATGGGGAGAAAATCTCATTGTAGACAAAGCCTGATGAATGGGCACATGCAAATATCATTGGCAGAGTCAGAGAAGTATTACACTTACCAGCAGTAGAAGTTGTGGTTTCCCAAGGAGTGCGATGGCAGTTGATAGCTTTTGCTTGGTGCCGCAGCTGTACATGTGGACAGGTTTATTCTTGTGGGGGACAAGGTCCAGTCTTTCAATGAGCTGGGACACCACCTTCAGAGAGAATGCACCAGTCAGTGTACCATAAATATTAAACCACAATATAAAATGAGACAGAGAAATCCTGAAAGTTTATTGGCCAAAACAATTTTTGACCCCCACCATGCTATGTAAGATCAACCAGATCCCAACCGTTGACAACCATTTTTTTCATCTTACTTTCCATTGTGTTGAATATTATTGGATATGTCACTTTTTAGGGGTTGAAGGCACTTGGTTTCCCTTTATACTGCCTGGATAATGTACCAGAGGCATAAATTATACTGTGATACACACAGGACATCCACCCTGTACAGTATTATTGCATAAATACACAAAACAGCAAGATAGTCAACTTGCAGGGTTAGAATGGAACATCTTTTTTTTAACTATCATCTTTTTTATTTTTCATAAATCATCATCAATACATTATAAAACATATAACACATATTAACATGCATGTATCCCATGTCCTTGCTTTTTAACAAGAATCTCTTATGAACATACCAACTTTAAGACCACCGTATTTTAATTAATTCTTGTACAACATTTACCCCCTCCCTCCCTCCCTGAACTCAGAGAGTTGCCTATCCTTACTGAAAGAAGAACCTCCCAATGAAACTTGTTAGACTTCTATAATACTTTGTAATGGGGGAATAATTTCTTCTATTTCCCTCCATCCCAGTCCTATAAAATCCTCCTGTTCTTCATCTAGTTCATAAATCAATTTTTCATATAAGAGGGTTTCATGTAAAATCACTCCCACTTATATCCATTAAAGTACTGTAGGTCACCCTCCTTCCAATTTTCTAATATTATTCTTTTAACTGCCATAGCTGCTAATGCCACAAAACCGTTTGTGCAGGTTTAGCATGGGATTAGCATGGGTCTGCTATATTCAAAATGCCAACTAGCACGGGCAAACTGCATTAGCACTGGGCAAAATCATAATGTATGCAAGGGGCAAACTGACATGAATACAGGCGCAATGCTATATTCAGTGACTAGTGCCACGCAAAGTTGTTTTGCGTGACTTAGAGCGACACTTAGCGCGGTGCACATTACCGCCCAGGAAAAGGTAGTCTTAACCCTGGGCAATCAGCTTTGCGTGGTGTTTGCGTGGCTTTGCGCAACCCTAACAAACAAATATGATACACAGACAAAGTCAAACATAGAGGAAACATGCTGCTAACTGATGGCATCACAATGATGCCATCATCTGCCACCAGTCCCAGCCATGCCAGGCAGCAAGTGGTGACCCTGCCACCAGTGGACAGCATGGCAGTGTGGCCGTACAGCACACACCTGCAGACCACTTTTCTGTGGATAACAACAGATGCCAGCACACACATGCAGCACTGTGGGCATGGAGGATGTTGAGGGGAGAGTGTATGGGTGGCCAGGCTGTGCCACAGACCAGGTGTGTCCACAAGGCTGGAACACATCATGCAGTGCACATGGGCCAGTATTGGACATACCCCAACACCAGTGTGCCTTTCTGATAATACATGCCCCCCCGGCCACATACCGCACAGTTGTACAACTGCCACAGCACACAAAGCTGGACATGTATATGTCACTGTGAGCACCCCATGCCAGAGGTGCAGCATCTGTGGGTCACACAGCAGCGTAACAGTAATGTTCACTGTGAGTAAACACCTGCAGGTTAGGCCTCTCACTGTGTAAAGTGCAGTCATCATCACTGCCCTACACACCATAAGCATTGCTGTGTCCACACACTACTGGCCCCCTTGCTACTGTAGTGTCTGCTGTGCACTGTAGCATGACCTACAGTGTGACAGTTACATGCAGCACCACCACTATCTGTGCCTATGCTGTGTTGTCCCAGTACAGCTGCAGGCAGCAGTGCATGTGAAAGTACAGTGTTCAAAACTGTATAATATTCCCCAAACTGTTTGCGCAGGTTTAGCGCAGGGCTAAAACGTTAGCCTGGTGAAAACTGCATGCAAATCAGGGCATAATGAGATGCTAATCTGGATGTTTGCCCAGAGACTACCTAAGTAGGGTCATTTGCATGTCACTTTTGAATATGGCAAGGAGTTGGCTGGGCAAACATGTTTGCACCGGGCTAACGGTTTAGCCCTGCGCTAAATCATAAATGTGTTAGCTTGCACAAACAGTTCGGGAATATTTTACAGTTTTGCACACTGTACTCCACATACACTGCTGTCTGCAGCTGTACTAATATCCACAAGATTTGCTGGCACACACACTGGCCACATAGTTCACCTCTACCTACCTTCACATCGCTGTGCACTGTGTTGCTGTTGTGGTTTGCACTTCCTGGTTGCCATATTCAGAGCTGTCTTATTCCAGGGCTATGTTTGCCCTGCACTCCCAGACCAGTTTGCCCTTCCTCATTCCCATGCTATATTCAGAAACTGTTTGCCCTGGGCTATTCCTTTTGAATATGGCTTGCTTTTTGCTCTGGGCTAAGTTTGCCCACTGGGCAGTGCTAATTTAGCCCCGGGGCAAAGTTTTGAATATCTGGCCCTTAGTGTTGTAAATTCATTTAATAAGTACATTTCTGCTAGACAAGGAATTTCTCCATTCAACCATTTTGACATTATTTGGTTTACTTTTACCCACTAAGAATTTATTTTATGGCATAACCACAAACAATGAAACAGGTCTGCTTTTTGATCACACTTGTGTCAACATAATTTTGAGTATGAATAATTTATCTTAATTACCCTAAACACAGGTACACCCTGGGAGGGGAGGCGCTGGAGGCCTCAATAGGGGAAAAAGACCTAGGGGTCATGGTGGATGCATGTATGAATAACTCTGAGCAGTGCAGGAGAGTGGCTAGCAAGGCAAACAGGATGTTGGGATGCATCATAAGGGGGATCACCTCTAGGAGCAAGGAAGTGATTCTGCCGCTGTACAATGGACTGGTTAGACCACACCTTGAGTACTGTGTACAGTACTGGAGACCACACTTGAAGAGAGACATACAGCTCCTGGAGAGGGTACAGAGGAGGCAACTAAGATGATCACGAGGGCTAGGGATTTGACGTATGAGGACAGACTTGAGGGAGCTCTGCCTGTTTTCATTGGAGGAGAGGCGAGACAGTGGGGACATGATTGAGGTCTTCAAGTACCTCAAGGGAATAAATAGGGTAAACATGGAGGGGATCTTTAGACTAAAACAGGGAGGTATCACCAGAGAGCATGGTTTGAAGTTGGAAGGTGGAAGGGTGAGGGGGAAAGAGGAGGAGGTTTTTCACTGAGAGGGTGGTGGACCCTTGGAATGCACTGCCTGGCGAGCTGGTTCAGAGATCCACAGTGGAGGGCTTCAAGAGAGGGTGGGACAAACACAGAAAGTGGATGTATCAGATGATGTCCTGTCCCAAGGGGGTGGGGATGGATGATAGGGGTTTCTGGAACACAAGGGAGGGGAGGGCCTCGGAACCCAACTAGGGATCTGAAGTTCGAGCAGACTCGATAGACCGTAAGGCCTAATCTGCTGGCAAATAATATGTTAGTATGTATCTTGTTTATTTGCTCTGGGGTGATATAGGCTGTATCATTTATTTTCCTTTGTATAGACTTGCTTTTTGCCGAGACATACAACTTGTTACCATTCTGTCTTATCTGCCCGCACTGTTTATTATTAATTTGAAAATTAGCTTCCTTATTCCATTTTTTTAGTTTTCCTATATTTCTGTATGTTTCTTTTAACCAGTTTCTCATAAAAAAAAAAAATGGCAGTAACTTTTTGAATTGTTGATCTATTATGTTTTGTTGTTCTTTTAAACTTAAAATCGTACCATAATTTTTTGGTTGAAATCTTTTCTGGACTTTTCCATACTTTTTATAAAGCTCATAGTAATGCATTATGTTCCATTTACCTATCCCTATTCTTTCATAGGGTATAAAGTTACCATCTACGATCAGATCTTTCCATATTATAAACCCTTTATTAGTTAAGTACTTCATACTTTCTTCCGTCAAGGTACCCATCTGTTTCCCTTCACCAGTTCTAATTGGGAAAAATAACCATGCCAAGTTTAACATGGCTGGCTGTTTTAAGTATCTCTTTATTATATCAAACCATGTAGGAAGGAAGGTGACTACCCCACCTAGAAACTTTATTAAACCAAAGTTCAATAAACACATTATCGTATCTTTCATTCAACTCTCTTGGTACAGTTTGTAGCCTCCTTTCTCCCCCCAACGACCACTGATATATCAGGGCTAAAAGTTGTGCTATTGCATATTTTATTAGGTTTGGGCATCCTAAACCTCCTTATTTCCTTAATACTGTAGTGGTTTCCCATGCTATCCTTGGGTTGCACCCTCTCCACAGAAATTTCCTAAAAATTCTTTTCAATTCCTGAAACCAGCCTATAGTTGGAATCCCTAAAATACTTTGAATTACGTAAATCAGGTGTGGCATAGTCATCATTTTTAGTGTGTCCACCCTTCCCCATGTTGATAATGTTAGATTTTTCCACCTATCTAGTAATGTTGTAATTTTGTGCTTGGCATTCTTATAATTTTTTTTTATAGTTGTTTCTTGGTCCGGTGTCAATAAAATGCCCAGATATTTCACATGTTTTTGTATTTTAAATTCTTGAGCATATTTTTCTATATGTTCTGATTTGTTCTTTGTGATGTTCATTATCACTGATTTGTTTTTATTTATAGAATATCCTGCTAATGCAGAATATTTCTCTAGTCCCTTAAAAAAGCCCTTAACAATGATTCTAAATTTTTTAAAATTATGAGCACATCATCTGCAAAAACACTTAGTCTCATACTTTCTTCTTTAAATTGAACCTCTTCTATAGATTCATTATTTCTTACAGAGTTCAAAAGGGGCTCTAATGTTAATATAAATAAGGCTGGTGAAAGGGGGCATTCTTGTCTTACCCCATTTTTCATAATTAGCTCATCTGAAAGAAAATTGTTAATTTGTAAGTTTAGTGTTGTATTATAATACGATTTTTGAATGATTCCAATTATTGCCTCTGGAATGCCCCAATACCACAAAGTTTCAAACACAAAGTCTCTAGGTCAAGTGCCTTTGTTGCATCAATAGCTATGGTATAGAAAATATCGTTTTTATATTTTTTCAGCTGAGTTCACCAATTGAATAATAGCTTGGATCCTCCTAGAATGGAACATTTTTAGATTTATCTTTTCTTCATTGAGCATTGAGAATGGCCCAGGGGTGCAGAAATAGTTAAAGCATGCATCACATAAAGTTCAAATTATGGAACAAAGATGCCAGGCATCACAATTAACTGTGTCCTCAGAGTGCTAATTAGCCTTTTACTTCAGCAGGTGTGAGCTGCAGAGCGGAAGGGTAGCTGTTTATGTTTTGCCAACCTACTGTAGACAGCAAGATAGGGAACAAATTTGGTACTTGACTAAAACATGTAAAACAACCTAAATCTCATTCAGATATTATAGACTGCTTCCTTAGGTCACCTTATGGGGCTCCTGTTTCTTTGGTGTGCCAATGCAAATATAGTTGTGGCACAAAATGAGTGCATCTTTTCTTTCTGTTACTAATGTTCCTCATTTGCATGGCTCAGGAGCTGCAGTATCTATGTACACTGATTCTTGTTGATGTAACAGTTCTTACACAGTGGTGAATCCGGAGAGCAGTTAGGGGGGTCAGAACCCCCCCCCCCCTTTTTTCCTTCTGTTCTGTCTGGACTGCACTAAAATAGTGTAGGATACCCTTTATGAGATGTGCAGATCTGCCCTGGCTTGCATACGCATTTCATACTGTAAGTGGGAAAAGCATTCAATGTCCCACCCACTTCATTAGGTTTTACTTTAACTCCTTTTTTACTCGTTTTTTTCAGAGCTACAGATCTCCTTATAGAAATCATTGTGGGTTGATTACGCTATACTTGTTTTCAAATGTTTTCATCAGCCAAACATTTTCCACTATGTGGAAGCAGATGTTATCTTAGCAGTGTGAAGAATTCTAGCATAGCTCTTGCCATCTTTCCATGAGCACTTCCTAGAGTAGTGAGATCTCGCTAAAAACCATGCAAGATTGTGATGTACACAGTAGTGACTTTCTCATGGTGGGATGCTATGCACTTGAAAAAGTAGAAGACAACACCATGCCTCCCTATGGACGTCAAGTCGAATACTACATGTTGAATGACCCCCACAGGTTATTCATCATGATGCATATTCTGCCGGTAGATTTCAGATATCATGAACTGGAAGTAGTGCTGTCACTGTAGATCAAGGGAACACATTTGACCAGTTGGAGTGCTCCTTTCTCTGCACTTGAGACACTCTTATTTTGTAAGGAGTACTCCATGAACAGGTGCCCTAGAAACAGGGAGTTACATTTTTAAATATTATTGCTTAGCCTCAAACATTTGTATGCTTTGTTGCTTATTACAACTGGGCTGGCACTTGAAAGGAATCTAGTTCTCAGTGGGCTTACCTGGAGCTCAAAAACAGATAATTAAATATGTTTATATGGTCACTAAGGGCACTTGTACTGTTGTTAAAGTGATCTAATTTGCAGTCTTAGGGTACCAGAACCACTTGCCTTTGGTTCCCAGTTCCCGTACTCTAAGAATGTGCTTGAAACCTCTCCTAAACCAGTAAGAGTTACAAATGGCAGCCACACGTACAGTAAACTGGCAATATCTAGCCCTGCATTTTTGTTTCTGTTAACTATAAAGCCATGCAGGGTATCCATGCTGATCTGCTGCTGGGCAGAAGCAAACTACCATTCTTGATTGCCAATGCAAGGAACACAGGGCTTCAGCATTAGAAATGCTGACAACAGAAGGATAAGCACAGATGGACTCATCTTATTCTGACAGAAATGGAATGGCATGGCCAGTTCAGTTGAGATGCTGACACTTGGTAGATGCAAAGGCAATCACTTGCCTGCCCTGCTAGCCAGAAGTAGGGTGTAACTATAATAAAAAATAAAATAAAAAGGTGTCAATGCATGAGCACTGTGCAGGTATTTTATTCACAGCGAGGTGACAGACCCTCTTGGTGAGGCAAAGCGATGGGCTATCTTGACTGCTCTCCATTGTTTTACCTTGCCTTGAATAAAATACATCCACAGTACCATTTTCTGTAGAAGTACTTCATCAAACCTTTTTCCAGGTTCTGATAATTCTTTTAAAACATTGATTGTGAAGCTTAATATCCTCCCAAACAAATATTTAGCTAGAAATAAGGCTGGTGGTGGTGACCCCCCCAAAATGAAAGCCAGAGCTAGAAAAAGAACTCAGAGGCCACAACTGATGTATGCTACTGCTACGGGTAAGCAGGTGGTGAGAGCACCCACAGGCATAAGTGAACAGCACTGAAATCATATCAGCATCAGTGCTGGCAATAGCAAGGCCTTTCTGAAGCTGACCGTAGTAGCAATGGTATAGAGATGTGGTGGGAGGGGCCATGCAGTGGCTGACATACCCCCATCACTCACACTGCAGATATGGGGTCCACTAACACTTTGTGTTAGTAGGGTGCTGCTACTAGAGAGGTTGTGAATTTTTAATGTGCTAGTGAAGTTAGTCCAAATCTACAGAAATTTGCAAAATTCGCAAATTCCATGACAGATGCAGTAAATTCACTGGCAAATTTTTTTTTTTTTAATTAAAAATTTAAATTTTCCCCACCCACTGTGCTACAAAAACAAAACCACTCTCCTCCTTAAAAATGATAAAAACCCTGATACCACCCCCCGCTGTCACACTCCTCCCTACCACCTGGTGAATTGCTGCTTTTTTTGCAGCTGATCTGCTTGAAAAAGTGATCCCTTCCCCCCCACCCACACACACACTCCACCTGTCTCTCCCCACCAGAGTCCTACTGTCTCTATTAAGCAGCACACCCAGTCTCCTGACCCCCCTCCCAGTCCCCACCACCCTGCCCCCACAGCACCCACAAAATCAACCTGGAATAAAGAAAATGATGCACCAATGGGGTAGCCCATGATGATAGCACTTATAAACGAGCGACTCTAGAAACAGTGACTCATTGATAGCACTATCATGATCCACTACCCTGCAAGGGTAGTGATAAAATAGTGTCTAGAGCAACCAGAAGGGGACAGTTGGGGAGCTGTATGGGAGATATAGGAGGGAGGGTTCAGGGGAAATGTAAGCCTGCTGCAACTGAGCCAGCCCTGTGGTGTGGTGGTGAGGGTGGCTGGCTACAGTGCAGTAGGCTGCTTGCGGCTGTGTAATTAATTGTATTATTATTTTTTACAGAATTTCACCTCCTCCTCCTCGAGTTGTACCCCCCTGGAGTTGAGAATCCTTAGTAAGAGGGGTGCAGGTGTGTGTGTGTGCGTGTGTGGGGGGCACGCAGCCCCCCCACAATAACACTTTATTTCACCGGATGTCAGTACGCTGAGAAATGTATATCACCAAAATGCTTTTCGGCAATATACATTCGCAATGATGGCGATCGCTGTTTTTCAATCACTATCATCACATGGAACACCCCAATGGAGAGCATCTGCTCTGTTCAGTGCCCATCTCATAATGGTAGGAATGAATGAGTAGGGAAGGCTTTGCTCCTAATAAAACCTGATTGGCTGATTGGTTTTAGTAGGAGCAAAGATGTCACCATTCATTAATTAGTAGACACTGAACAGAGCAGATGCTCTGCACTGGGGGACCAGTTTCTTTATTCCAGGTTGATTTTTGATGGGTGCTGCTTAAGGGAGGAGGGTTGTGGGGACCAGAGGGGTTTGGGTGGTGGTTGGAGGACTGGGTGTGCTGCTTAATAAAGACAGTGGGACTTGGGTTGGGGGGCTGGAGTGTGTTTTGTGCATGACTGGGGGAAGGAATTACTTTTTTCAGCAGATCACCTGCAGATGTAGCAGCGTTTCACTGGGGAGGGCGAAAGGAGGGTCTCGGGGTGAGAGGGGGTATCATGGTTTTTATCATTTTAGGTGGAGGAGATGGGGTTAGTTTTGTATTGTTTTTGGGTTGGAGAGGGGGGTTTACCATGAATTCACATTGGAATTAGCCCATGAATTGGCCATTCGCCATGCAAATTTGACCAATTTGCCAGGTAAATAACAACATGAATTTTGGTCCTCAGCTTTGTGACTGTGCCAAAAATCACAGACAATTTTTTTGTGGAATGAATTTTGGCAACTTTGCACACCACTAGCTGTTACTACATGTAGGGTAGTGGCAGTGTGCCATGGTGACTCCGAGCAAGCTGCAGATTATGGATTTAGCTGAACCCTGGGTACCAGTTGTTCTTCTGACCCTCAGCTGTGTATAGTGGGGGGGCATTCTTGTGCAGCCATGGATGTCTGTGCATACCCCTGTTTAATTAATGTGTGGCCAGCATGGCCCTTTAAAGGTTATTTTGTACCAATATTGGATGGTACTATGAAACGTCGTTGGTTGCTGTCATGGGGCCATGCTAAGGAGGGAAGTCACAAGACCCTAGGGTCATGCCTTGTGATGCCTACGTATTTGTGGTCCCAGCATTGCAGCACTAGTGGTAATCAGGGCAGGCTGTTAAATAGGTCAGCTACAGTACAGCAGTAATACTTAGTGTGGGGAAGCTGGTTGTTTTGATACTGTTTACAACTTGAAAGAATAGCTTGGAGGGAAGTGCTTAGATTAAAATGGTAGGGTGCCAGCATGGTGCCAGGATAAAAAGTGGGAGCTCAGAGCTTCAGGATACTCGAGGGTTCAAGAGCTGGAGATAGCTGGAGATGGCATCAGGAGCTGGCTGGGAGCACAAAGAAGCAGTGCCCATGGATACCATGTGCCAGCAGCTCGAGGAACCTGAGGGAAACATCCCTTATTGGCATTGCTCATACATGGACAAGAGGTGTAGTGCCTGAAGCCTAGGACAGATCCTGGGAAATGGGTTCTGGGACATTTCATGGCAACTCACGCAGAGTGGGGAAGTATGTAGTGGGACAACTGGGAGGGTATAGAAACCCCAGAGGGTTTCCTCTCAATGGCAGCAAACCAATAGCCCTCAGGCCTGGGGTGGGTCCCCTGGGGCATCAAAGGGAGACCCTGGCTGGGGGGGGAGCCCTGAGAATTGCGCATGCAGGTGGCATAGCAGCCAAAGGAGAAAACAAGGATCCAGCAGGAAGAAATGCTGCCAGACAAGGTAGAAAATCCATTTGCAGCATGGATACAGTGATTGAGGCAGTGGGCCCCTTGGCACGGTCACAGCCATACAACTCTGCAGGATTGACCACCTCTTGTGGTCACCCAGATGGCGGTATCACACTTGTCCCTCCCCGGAGAGCATATTCTGGGAACCTGAATCCTCCTTCCTGACAATCGATCACAACATCTCACAGCGTGAGTCTAGGTCACTGGCAGGTAGCTCCCAAGCAGTTGCACAGTTGGGAAAGCCATCTGTTCTGTTTTGTAAAGGCTTTATTACTTATTCTCTACATCTCCTCATCCCATACAAGACTGCACTATAATTCAGAGGGAGTTCAGAAACTAGCTTGGAACCTTTCATCCTAACTAGACAGGGAGACACGAGGAAGTCATTTAATTACCCAGGCAAGCTGAGCTGGGATGCAGCAACTTTCTTTCAGTGGGGGTTCTGCTCCTGCCCTCCTCCCCATTTTACTGCTGGGTGGTGCTGAAACACAGGGAGTTCAAGTGACTTGCTCAAGGTCGCTTTCCGAGCCAGCAGGAGCTCCCCTTCCTGTTTCACAGCTCAGTGCACTGGCTGCAAGACCACATTACCTTCTGAAAATAGTAGCAGTGATACTAGTAGTAGTAGTAGTAATTGTTTATTCTTGAAATTAAGAAAAGGATAACCCAGTTAAGCCTAAGCTCGTTTACAGTGGGGTGCGTCATACATGCAAGCATGCACACAGTATCAAAACTACATACACAATCAGTATTAAAATTATGTAAGTTAGACAACAGGGATTATATAGTTTGTCACATAATACAACTTGTTACACTAAAAAGTTCTAAGAACAATATGTTTCCAAAAGCTTTATATGGAGAAGACTAAGATTATTTTATAAGAAAAGTAGGCTAGTTAGCCGTTTTCTATGTAAACACAATAGCTTTTGGGCAGTGTTGACTCACAAACCAGGCTTTTATTAGGTTCCATGAAACTTTCTCCTTCGATGCTGTTTTCAGAAATTGGGGTAATTCATTCCAGGCCCTAGGCCTGAGGGTAACAAAGGTCGAGTTTCCTGTAGATGTTTTCAACGCTGGAACTTTAAGTTCTTGATTACCAGCTGTCCTTAAGTCACTCCTTACCGTGCGAGTTTGGAGAAAGTTACTTAAATGGTGTGGACTTTTTTTTGAAAAAGACATTGATGAGTTAAGTGTAGAATATGTAGGTTTCTACATTCAGTTAGGCTTAACCATCTCAAGGAATTATAAAGGAAAGAATGGTGCGTTAACTGAGGAGTATCCAGGATGAAATGGGCAAACCTATTAAAAACCACATCCATTTTGTCCAGATCCCTCCTGGATGGTCCCCATAGATCACATCATCATAGTCCAAAAGAGGGATCACCATTGAATTAACGATACATTTTCTGGCTTACATAGGGATGCATCCTCTAAGTCTATAAAGTGCCTCTAGCCTAATGTAACCCCCTTGTTACCCGGGGTTACTAGAATCCCAGTAAGACCTAGTGGTAGGCAGGGAAGGCAGCTTGTGAAACTCCAGTTAAATGGGTTTCACACTGTCTCACTCTGTTCTCAGTTTCAGCTGAGACTGAGGGATGACATCACCAATAGAACTATCGCAGCTGCATGAGCCACATCGGAATCTGCAACAAGGGAGTTGGAATAGAATGTTGGGAGGTTTGAACAGAGTCTGAGGTCAGTTGGTGTTGGGAGCTTGATGAGGAAGCATCACAGTAGCTCAGTGTAGGCTCTAGGAGCCTCAGCCCTGACAGAAGGCTACTTTTAGGTAAAAAGGGTGTGTGTCTCCACCAAAAGAGAGACACAGAAGATAATTGAAGTGGTGGAGACCGCTGTTTCGGGTCTCAGTGCCCCCTCCCTCCGGGGATGGGGGGAAGGAAAGGGTTTCCTGCAAATTCCTGGGGCAACCCCCTAGTTCTGCTAGTAATGGAGAAGCTGCCTATTTGTTCCAGAGTTCTTTTGGGGAACAAGAAGACTTGTGAGTCGCCTGTGGGGCACCTGCAACCGGAGGGTGAGTGTCTGCTCTTCCTGAAAGGGCCTATGTTTTTCACCCTGGGACTTGTGTGACAATGTGAGGATTGAACTATTGAGAGAGTGGGAGGCCTAGAGTAATAGGCTTAGCCAACAAGTAAAAGTAGGTTCAAGTCCAGTGCTTATTGGGATCAAAATGATATGTAGAGGAGATGTGACATATGTCTACCCAGGAATCTACATTTGCAAGTTTTCAGTAAAGGAATTGTTTGGTTTCCAGAGAAATGGGCGGGTATGGGCTGTGGGAGCTGGAGGTGGGAGACCCCCCCCCCATCTTTAGTGCCCAGGTCCACCTCTACAGATTTGCTCTGTGGATTTCTACTTTGCCTCACGCACTTGGCCAGTGATGATGGAAGTACCCAGATGTGGGATTGGAAGGAAAATTCCCTCTAGGAGTCAAAGGCTGTAGTGTGGTTTGGGGAGCCACAACAGGATAATTGGTTCATTTCCCAAAATGGACCACGGATCAAGTGTCCGGCGGGGGAGCTGGGCCAGTGGGGAAAACCCAAGTAGTGTACAAGTCAGGCTGTGTACCCAAAGCTGCATGCAAGTCCGGGCTGTGTGCCTGGTGGGTTCAGAGCCTGAGGGCTGGAAATAGTGATAAAGTGTTCTGTTGTCTCTAATCTACATTACCAGGAATGTAGCCCCGTGGGGGTCCGTCTATGCTTTGTTTGTTCAGCTTGGATGTGAATAAAATCCACACTGTAGAATCCCATTCCTGGTTCTGGATATACATAGCTATTAAGCCTGTGTTCGGATTTACTGGGTGCCCTGTGCAGAGTAGCCAAACCTAGGTCCCCTGTGCCGAGTAACCTCATCCTCCCCGAACCCAGTTCCCACCAGGGACTGCTGTCAGCTTCAACAGCATGCCACCTGTCATTTTTGCTAAAAAGGCAGGGGTGAGGGGTTACAAAAATGGAGGCACCGCTTTGGATTTTATTCAGGAAGGAAGGTGCTCGGGCAAGGGGGCTAGCGTTTTGGCTATGTGGCAGTGGGTAGCCCAAAAAGCTGAAGCAAGTAACTAGTGTGTGTTGCTGTGTGCTGTGGATCTTATGTTGCTGTTTAAAATTGCCAGCTGTTTACCAAGGAGCAGTAAAGCCAAAGAGTGTGCCCCTGTCCTGCATCAAATTGTTTACAGCGTTTTGCCTGCTTTTAAAATGAACTGTGGTAAAGAAAAGTGCGGAAGACTAGGGGTAGCAACAGGAAAATTGTGCCCTGGACATTGGAAATGCTTTTAAAATGAATTGTGGTAAAGAAAAGTGTGGAAGACTAGGGGTAGCAACAGGAAAATTGTGCCCTGGACGTTGGAAATGCTTTCTGAAAGAATTGTGAGACTTGCAGGTGTGTAATGGCTATGTTAAATGGCTGAAATGGGCTCCAGCCGTGGAGTCAGTTAGAAAAAAAAAGTTGCATTCTGCAGTTTAAATTTGCCTGCTCGACGATCACTATGCAGAGAAGAGCCCTCGCGAGGAAGAAGAGGCTCATTTGCATGGCGTCGTGTGATTGGTCAGGCTGCGATCAGTCCCACCCCTCAGCCAGCTCTACAGTGACTGCCCCAGAATTTGAGAGGAAGTGTGAGTGGAGTGCATGTACTGACTAGTGGAGGAGTGTCGTGGAGTGTTAAAATCGCTATAAACTGTGTTAAAGTAGACTGTCTTGTTTAAAATCGGGCTCAACCCGCTAATCGATCGTCGGAATTGCTAAAGTGGTGGTCGAGAAGACGATCGGCAGGACTGCCCGCCCGTTTCTGTTCTGAGGCCTCCAAGAACTGGCTGCAGGCCGTTTTTCCCCATCGCAGCAAACTGCTACTGATAACAGTAAGTAACAACATAAAAACTGCTCAAACGGTGATTTTCTGCCCTATGCCATATAAATGACGTGTGCAGCAGTGTGATCGCTTTGCAAGTAACGACTGTGTCAAGTCCTGCCAGCAAGTGCAAGTCTGTTAAGCCATTGACTGTGTGCATAGTAATGAGTTCAGCCTCAGTTTAAAGTTTAAAGCCAAAGAGAGACTGTGAGTTGTAGCCAAAGTGCAGCACTAGTTATACAGGCAATCCTGTGCTTAAAAAAAGCTGAAGCTTTAAGGGACTGTAGTAAAAGAAATGTTTCCAGCATGTGAAAAGTCTGTGGAAAATCAAGTAAATGTGTTTAAAACAAGAACAGTGCAGGTTTGTGCAGTCTGAGCAAAAGTTATCAGTAGTTTGTGTAAATCGGGTGCGCAGTGGCTTGACCCAATTTCTGAATGTTGATGCACAGGAGTGCTGCCGCCGCCATTACAGGGTGGGGTAGTAAAGTAAACACAGCAGCAGAGGAGCCATTTTACAGCTAAAGATTGTGTTCAGTAAAGTGGGACTTTCGGTTACAGAGAACTTTTGTTTGTTTTCTGCAGTTATGGCCTCAGTACCAGCTCGTTACTCGGATCATGCCTGGGTTGCAGTAACAGCAGCAGTAAATAGCTGAGGGATATTGAAAAGTGGTGCTATGGAGGACAGCTGCCTCCTCATGTGGTGGTTCCTGGATATCCAGTGCATGTATGTCAAATATGCTTGAGAGCTGGAAGGGACGTCTTCATGATTCCTCACTGTGCTGGATGCCTAGAAAAATATGGCTTGTATAAAGCGCCTCAAATTCGGTTGGCTCCCATATGGACAAAGGTTCAGGAATCTGCAGTTGGCAGCACACAGCACAAGGTGGAGCCTGTGGAGGAAGGCCCCTTGGGGGAGTGTGGCACAAAGCTAGAGGGTGCAGAGTTAGGGCCAGAACCAGAAGTTGAAGTTTTGGATGCTGGATCCCAGAAGAAAAGTTCGGATAAAGCATCAATAGACCCCTGGGGGGGGGGGGCCTAGCCCAAGCCTCTTAGGCGAAGATGAGATGCGGGAGGCCTTTGAGTGGGAGGTGTTGACCTCCATGCCTAGTGATGAGTGGATAGTCTCAGGAGTGAGAACGACTGCTCACTCCTGGGTTCAGATCCTCAGTGAAGAGGAATATGAGGGGGAACCTATGTGGCCTTGTGAAAAAGGAACGGGTACACAGCCTCAAGATCTTGCCTCGGAGGAATGTATGGAAGAAAGTGGTGATGCCACTGCCCTGGCTTTGCAAGAGGAAGAAGTCAGGAGTCTGTTTCTAATTTCGTTTAGGATGCGAAGCTGGCAGAACCAGGACTGGCCACCCCAAGCCAGGCCAGCGGTCTTAGATTGACCAAAGCAAGTAAAGAGGGGAGACTGGTTCGTAGTAAGGCAAATGAGATCTACGGTATGACCTTTCCTACCTTTCCTAGGAAAGTCTGGGAGAAGATTGAGAACAGCAGGAAATCCTGGATCTGGGATGAAGCAATGAAAAGTGTGCATCCTGGGGCCAACAAGCATGTAAAGAACAGACTGTTTCACAAGAAGTATAACCAGTGGAAGAGAGACAGGACACTGTTTATAGACACAGTGCGAATAGTGGACAGAGAGGGATGTGAAATCTCCCACTGTATGAATTATGTGCACCCAGACGGGGTAATAATTCAAGCTCTTGATCCCCGGTACTATTGGCCTCAGTGCAAGGACCTCCCAGCAAATGTGCCTGTGCCTACAAAATGGAAAGCTGAGCAGTGGTAGTCAATACTGCCACACCAGACTGTGAAGTGCCTTTATTGATCCGCCAGTATGGACATCCAGGACTCAGGTGCCCCAGATTCATCAGTTCTGCAGTGTACTGGCCTTTCCAGAATCCATCGACTGGCCCACCAGATGACTTCAGATCCAGAGAGGACACCAGTCCAGCTGTATCCTGAGCCATCGCCTGGTAATCGGATGACGTCGGACCAGCTGTTTTCTTTTTGTTCCTGTTCTAAGGTTCCATCTCCAGAGATGACATCAACTCAGCAGTTCCCAGATGTGTCCTCCTGTGGTTCCCAGAAGATGTCCGTCCAGCTGTATCAGAAGAAATGCTGCCAGGGAGAGTCTTCGTCAGAGATGCAGGTCGGTGCAGAATTTTCCATTCTACAAGGGGCTGGTAAGTCCGAACTTTTCTATCTTTATGACATTGCAGTACACAGCCTACACTAGCAGACTCCAAAATGTGTGAACTGTCTGCAAAGACTCTCCCCTTCTGGACTTTGGCCTGTTAGAACTGTGCTTCACCGGTCTCTGGCCCAGGAGAGACTCTTTATTTGACTAGCCTTCGGGCATTGTGGTCACTAGTTGGGACTTTTAGGGCACTCCATCCCCCCAAATGTATATTGTAAATAATGTCATTGTTTTCTAATGTAAATACTGTTTTTCTACCTTTTTCTAAAAAAAAAAATATTTTTGGGATTCTTCAGTGTTTTGATGGTAGGGGTTTTAGGTAGACTGCATATGCAGATTAGGAGTGTGTGTTGTCTTTCTTTTTCTTACAGGTGTTCCTGGAGAAGACAGAAGAGAAGACGAGAAGAGGAGGAGGGGCTCATCGGAGTTCCTCATTAGTACTTTAGTGTGTAGAAATTTAAAGTACTGAGGTGTTATTGTTGTTGTTACTGTATTAACCCTTTCCTTCCACAGGTGTGGTTGTGGGGGTAGGAAGGAGGCAGTAAAATGGTGTAAAATGTGGTATTTTAATGGTGTGTGGTTGCAGGTTGCCCAAGGTCGGGGAGGTCCCTGGGTTGTTTTTGTTTTTGGGGGTATTAGGTTAAAGGCAGATAGCTTTTCCCTAGAGGGTTAGTGGCGATAGACAGGCTGTGGCCCTGACCTGCAGTAGGGACCGCAGTGCTGATCTATCAGGGCTATGCTCTGGATAGTTCTAGCCCAGCCACTAGGCGGCCAAAGTAAATGAGTAGAGTAGAGGCTGATATGTCAGCTAAAGGCCTCTAGGCCCTTGAGTTGCCTGCTTCGCATGGTGAGGTTTGATCACCCCCTCTGCAGCTAGCACATAGGTGGGATGGCCTAAGGTTGGTAAACAAGGACTGCAGACAGTCATTTTCCTGGTCAAGGGCTTGTGTAACCCCCTTGTTACCCGGGGTTACTAGAATCCCAGTAAGACCTAGTGGTAGGCAGGGAAGGCAGCTTGTGAAACTCCAGTTAAATGGGTTTCGCACTGTCTCACTCTGTTCTCAGTTTCAGCTGAGACTGAGGGATGACATCACCAATAGAACTATCGCAGCTGCATGAGCCACATTGGAATCTGCAACAAGGGAATTGGAATAGAATGTTGGGAGGTTTGAACAGAGTCTGAGGTCAGTTGGTGTTGGGAGCTTGCTGAGGAAGCATCACAGTAGCTCAGTGTAGGCTCTAGGAGCCTCAGCCCTGACAGAGGGCTACTTTTAGGTAAAAAGGGTGTGTGTCTCTCCACCAAAAGAGAGACACAGAAGATAATTGAAGTGGTGGAGACCGCTGTTTCGGGTCTCAGTGCCCCCTCCCTCTGGGGATGGGGGGCAGGAAAGGGTTTCCTGCAAATTCCTGGGGCAACCCCCTAGTTCTGCTAGTAATGGAGAAGCTGCCTATTTGTTCCAGAGTTCTTTTGGGGAACAAGAAGACTTGTGAGTCGCCTGTGGGGCACCTGCAACTGGAGGGTGAGTGTCTGCTCTTCCTGAAAGGGCCTATATTTTTCACCCTGGGACTTGTGTGACAATGTGGGGATTGAACTACTGAGAGAGTGGGAGGCCTAGAGTAATAGGCTTAGCCAACAAGTAAAAGTAGGTTCAAGTCCAGTGCTTATTGGGATCAAAATGATATGTAGAGGAGATGTGACATATGTCTACCCAAGAATCTACATTTGCAAGTTTTCAGTAAAGGAATTGTTTAGTTTCCAGAGAAATGGGCGGGTATGGGCTGTGGGAGCTGGAGTTGGGAGACCCCCCCCATCTTTAGTGCCTAGGTCCACCTCTACGGATTTGCTCTGTGGATTTCTACTTTCCCTCAGGCACTTGGCCAGTAATGAGGGAAGTACCCAGATGTGGGATTAGAAGGAAAATTCCCTCTAGGAGTCGAAGGCTCTAGTGTGGTTTGGGGAGCCACAACAGGATAATTGGTTCATTTCCCAAAATGGACCATGGATCAAGTGGCCGGCGGGGGAGCTGGGCCAGTGGGGAAAACCCAAGTAGTGTACAAGTCGGGCTGTGTACCCAAAGCTGCGTGCAAGTCCGGGCTGTGTGCCTGGTGGGTTTAGAGCCTGAGGGCTGGAAATAGTGATAAAGTGTTCTCTTGTCTCTAATCTGCATTACCAGGAATGTAGCCCTGTGGGGGTCCGTCTATGCTTTGTTTGTTCAGCTTGGATGTGAATAAAAGCCATACTGTAGAATCCCATTCCTGGTTCTGGACATTACAGTTATTGCTTCCTGTGTTCAGATTTACTTGGGTGCCCCTGTGCAGAGTAGCCAAACCTAGGTCCCCTGTGCCGAGTAACCTCATCCTCCCCGAACCCAGTCCCCACCAGGTACTGCTGTCAGCTTCAACAGCTACCACCTGTCATTTTTGCTAAAAAGGCAGGGGTGAGGGGTTACACTAACATTTAGTTTTTTTTTTAATTAAACAGTCTACATGTACATCCCATTTACACTGGGAGTTCAACCAGATTCCCAGGTATTTGTGGGAGTTTACCTGCTTCAGAGTTGAATTTGTTTTAGTTGTTATATGTAGTATCTAATTTATACTACTTTGTTTTATTACTGAAATTCATAGCCTGAGATTTTTTGTCATTCAATACTAATTTGTGTTCTTTAAAATAGTCTTACAATCTGTAGTCCTTTTGTAATTTAGACTGAATTTCAATGGTCGATTTACTGTCTACGTATACTGCTGTGTCATCGGCATACAAATGGTGCTGGGCCTCCGTCATGAAATACCCAGTTTCATTTTTATACAGACTATTGAGACAGGGAGGGTACCTAGGGATTGGCGAGAGGCACATGTGGTGCCAATCCATAAAGGGGGGTCGAGGGAAGTACCAGGTAACTATAGACCCATCAGTTTGACCTCGGTGGTGGGAAAATTAATGGAGAGTATACTAAAGGAACGATTGGGGGTGTACTTGGAGGAGGTGGGAGGTCTGGATAGTCGGCAACATGGGTTTGTGCCAGGTAGATCATGCCAAACCAATCTTGTGGAGTTCTGAAGAGTAACATCAGAACTGGACAGGGAAAGCCTGTGGATGTATTATTCTTGGACTTCAGCAAGGCATTTGACTCTGTCCCCACAATGGTCTGGTGGAGAAACTGATGGGTTAGGAGTAGGCCCTTTGATGGTCAGATGGATTGAAAACTGGCTAGCTGGACGCACCCAGAGAGTAGTGGTCTGTGGGGAGCTCTCGAACCCTAGAGAGGTTGGTAGTGGGGTACCGCAGGGCTCGGTCCTGGGTCCGATCCTGTTTAATGCATACATATCGGACATCAGGGAGGGTATAGGGTGTGAAATGAGGCTCTTCACAGATGACTCCAAGATGGGAGCACTAGTTGAGGGAGAAGAGGGGAGGTTGGCCCTGCAAGGGGACCTGGACACCCTGGAAAGCTGGGCTGACACATGGAAATTAAATTTCAATATCACCAAGTGCAAGGTGTTGCATCTTGGTCGGGGAAACCCTAAACACAGGTACACCCTGGGAGGGGAGGCGCTGGAGGCCTCAATAGGGGAAAAAGACCTAGGGGTCATGGTGGATGCATGTATGAATAACTCTGAGCAGTGCAGGAGAGCGGCTAGCAAGGCAAACAGGATTTTGGGATGCATCGTAAGGGGGATCACCTCTAGGAGCAAGGAAGTGATTCTGCCGCTGTACAATGGACTGGTTAGACCACACCTTGAGTACTGTGTACAGTACTGGAGACCACACTTGAAGAGGGACATACAGCTCCTGGAGAGGGTACAAGAAGGGCAACTAAGATGATCACGAGGGCTAGAAGTTTGGCGTATGAGGACAGACTTGAGGAGCTCTGCCTGTTTTCATTGGAGGAGAGGAGAGACAGGGGGACATGATTGAGGTCTTCAAGTACCTCAAGGAATAAATAGGGTAAACATGGAGGGATCTTTAGACTAAAGCAGGGAGGTATCACCAGAGGGCATGGTTTGAAGTTGGAAGGTGGAAAGGTGAGGGGGTAAAAGAGGAGAAGGTTTTTCACTGAGAGGGTGGTGGACCCTTGGAATGCACTGCCTGGCGAGCTGGTTCAGAGATCCACAGTGGAGGGCTTCAAGAGAGGGTGGAACAGACACAGAAAGTGGATGTATCAGATGATGGCCTGTCCCAGGGGGGTGGGGATGGATGATAGGGGTTTCTGGAGCACAAGGGATGGGAGGGCCTCGGCACCCAACTTAGGATCTAAGGTTCGAGCAGACTCGATAGACCGTAAGGCCTAATCTGCTGGCAAATAGTGTGTTAGTATGTAAACAGAATCAGGCCCAACATGGACCACTGGGGGACTCCAGATTTAAATGTAGTCAAACTGAGATCTGAAATTCCCCAGTGTGACCATTTGTTTTCTGCCCAATAGATATTCTCTGAACCAGTGTAATACCACCTGGTCGAGGCCATGTTCCTCCAATTTACTTAACAAAATAATATAATCTAATGTATCAAATGCTTTAGACAGATCTACAAATATAGGCCTGGCCAGGAGGCCTTTGTCCATGGCCAGTTGAATGTCTGTATAAAATAGAAAAAATGGAACTGGGAGAAAGAAAAAACAGTCTGCCTTGAAATCACTCCAGAAACAGACACTGGGGAGTCAGCCAGATTGCAATGCAATGACCTGCAGTAAGTGACATGTCACAAAACACTGAATAACAAAAGGGGGCTTAATTACAATTTAATTACATTATAGTGGTTACCCCTTATTGTACACAGAAATCAGAGGCTCTCAAAATGTTGTTGCAGGACAGTTCAAACGTCCAAAAAGTTGTTGCACTATTGTTCTGATGTCACATCGATAGTACACCAACTTTTTAGCCTTGGCCTGCCACCTGATTAGCTCATACAACGTGGCTTTTAGGAGAAATTCAGCATAAACATGGCAGTGTGATTTAGCAAGCGCCAAGCAGTGGACCCACCTACTTTGAAGTCGGGACATGAAGAGCTGCACATGGCTTCCTGTCAAAAAAGTCTGTGACTTCTTTTTTTTTTTCTAATTTTAAAAATAAATGGTGTGGCTATAGGTGAGAGTGAGAAGCCGGAGTGAGTGGGAGCAGAAGCGACACCAGAATGAGTGAGAGCATTACCTACAGCAAGTAACTACCTAGAGAATGTAAAGTAATAAACACACACACACGCACAAAAAAAACCCCTCCATATGCTATATAAAACAGTGGATTGGTGACCATCCACAACTAAGGCTATATGTTCCATCAAGAGGTTGATGACATCATAGAGACCTCTTGAGCTTCCTCTTGGGGGTTTCTATGATGTCATCAACTCCGATCTTTTACAACTTTCTGTTATGAATGGTCACCCATCCACTATTTTATACATAGTCTATGGTGGAACACCGTTGTGGATGGACTTCCACCCCTAGAATAGGCTTGTTGTGCTGCAGTAGCTACATCATGATGTTGTTGTGCTGCACTAGTGACATCACTACTGAAGCACAAGATAGAACATCTTCGAGCATGCGGCCATGGAGACTTCATCCTGAGTGTCATCAGTAACTTCTGTTTGGGGATAAATTGCAGCCATTTCCCAAATTTATTACAGTTAGAGGCAAGAGCCAAACCAAAGGCAACTAGTTACATTGACTGCCCCTTCAGTCTACATGACAATTAAAAAGCTCCCCTAGGTCAACCCGAATGCAGTGCTACTTTCCAATTATTTTGCCATAATGGGACAGTGGACTCAGCTGAATGCTAATCCCTGCAGTCTGATTGTCCGACACCCACAATCTTCTCTTTTCTGTACTGTACCACACAGGAGGCTACTTAAGAAACTAAGCAGCCTGCGAGTGGAAGACAAAGTGGTAAGCTGGCTATCTAGCAGGTTAAAGAATTGGAGGCAGAGCAAGGTGGTAAATGGCAGACATTCAGGGGACAGGAGAGTGGCTAGCAGGGTGCCACAGGATCAATGCTGGGACCAGTCCTCTTCAGTGTCCTCATAAGTGACATTGCTGAGGAGTTGGAGGGGAAGGTGTGTCTCTTTGCAGATGATACAAAAAATATGCAACATGGTGGACACTCAGGAAGGGGTGCAGAGAGTGGAAAGGGATATGGGGAAACTAGAGAAGTGTTCTAGGGTGTGGCGGCTGGGTTTCAATGCCATAAAGTGTATATGCACCTGGTGCAGGATAATGCAGGAGCTGCATATAAGATGGGAGGAGAGGTACGTACAGTTATCAAACAAGAAAGAGACTTTTCGGTCATCACATTGATGACTTCAAGGTAGCTGGTCAGTGTGACAAGGCAGTGGGAAAGGCTAGTATTATGCTGGGGTGCATTGGGAAGGGGATGTTTTAGCAGGAGGAGGGAGGTGGTGCTGCCATTGTATTACTCACTGGTGAGGCCCCACCTAGAGTACTGTTTCCAGTTTTGGAGGCTACACCTCCACAAGGACATTCAAAGGGTGGAGGTGGTACCGAGGACGGCAGCCAAAATGGTGTGAGGGTTGCACGAAAGGCCATATGTGGAGAGGCTGCAGGAACTCAACACGTACACCCTGGAGGAGAGGAGAGTGAGAGGGGACATGATTGAGACCTACTGGTACCTCACAGGGGTAAACAAGGTGCAAGTGGGGTGTCTCAGAGAAAAGAAGGCACTAGAATATGGGGGCATTCAGAGATGTGAAGAAATACTTCTTCATGAAAAGAGTGGTGGAAGACTGGAACAGCCTGCCAGAATAGGTAGTGGGTACAAAGACTGTGGGGAGCTTTGAGCATGTGTGGGATAGGCACAAGGGCTAACTGGGTAGAGGAAGTGGGGAGGGAGGGATGCCAGTGCCCAAACAGGGTCATAGGCATCAGAATAGGCAGGGAAATAGGAAGACTAATAGACGTACTTTCCTTTTCTGTGTTCTGTGTTTCTGTCAACATTCAGTCACTAACATGAATAGAAAGAATAGCAGCATTAAGTTAATTTTCATTTCTCTAAACATGTCTTCTAATTAAAATTTATTTTTCAGTATAATAGCTCAATAATAACCATGTGTAGGACATCATAAACATCCAGTAGTTATGTAATCCCAGAAACTGTTTTTACTTCCTAAAGCCCTATAACTATACTATTATCACTCTAATAATGTTTATTTTCATAATTGTTAGTTTCTTTTTTATGATAGCCTGCTATAATGAAATAGGTGAGGGAGGCACAATGCGATACAACTTTGATGTAGAACTGTTATTGTATTTCCACAAGAACTGAATTTCATCTAACACTGGTTTTGAGAGGTGATGCTGCAGATATTGACGTCAGCCAAATTAAAGCATAGTACTTGCCCCCTTAATCTGTTTCTCTGGAATGCCACGTATCCTGGCATAGAAGTACAAGTGCTCCTCCCCTGACATGAGGTCATCCAGGGCATCTACTTGAGGGCAGTAGCCAATCCGAGTCATGGTGCTGTCGACAATATCCACCATAGACCTGCGATTCAAAAGCACAGTTCTGTGAGTAACATGTTGTAAGGCTCAGACAGTGCTAAGAGTCAGGGGAGGAGTCAGAAAACAAACAAACAAACAATGCTACAGAACAAAAAGTAGCCAGTAACACACAATTGTGTTCAGTGATGCTGTATTACGTGTACAAGTTTGGAGGTTTGGGGGGCACGAGACAGAACCAAGGGGCTTCAGACACCTGGAAAGTGTGGTTATTCCATTTTATTTTGAAAAAGATCACTCTCAGCCAATCAAAACATGAGCTACTATCCCGCTGCTCTGTGATAACCAGACGGTAGACTCAGTTTGGGGACTGTATGCTAGTCACTGTGTTCTGATTAGCTAAGACTATCACTACAGCACATCTATAAGAAACTGCCAAACAGTTCTGGCTTATTCACAAACCATGCGCTAGTGAGAGAGCAATTTTGGTGCTCAGTTTTAAAAATGTTCCTGTTTTTCTGTATATAGGCTATAATGGTATAGTGGCTAGTGGGATTCATTAAGTAATAACCTGATCGGGGTGTTAGTTAAAACCCCAGCCTACTGCTTTAATGATTAATCACCCAATTCTGATTATTACTTCATAGTATACGGTTAGCCTTTATGCTGTATAAAAATCAGCCTGTTTAAAAACCTTGTTGTGCACGTGCTAAACTGTTGTACACATTCCAAGGTGCTGTTGTTCACATTCGAAGCAGTTGTTTAGCACAGTTCAAAGATCATAAAATGGTAAATTCCTCATTCACTCAGCACTTAACTGATTACTAACCACCCAGTGCTCAGATTTGTACCTTTTAACTTGTAAAAGTCTATACATTTAATTTCAGTCATAAAACAGAAAAAAGAAATAGCAAGTTTTTTTCTTTTGTTTTTATTTTGGGAGGCAACACTTCTGTGATTTCTGTGTACAAAACCAGATACTATATAAAATAAAATGTGGCAACCACACACACTCGGCATGTGTTTCCATCTTGGGGCTGAGATGACAGCATGGACCTCTTGAGCTTCACTCTCATGGTCCATATGCTGTCATCTCAACCCCTTGGTGGAAACATAGTTTTGTTGTGTATGGTTGCCTATACATTATTCTTTATGTAAACCGGCCACTATCCTAATATGCTGTAATCGCTGCACTAACGGAATGTGTTATCGTACTTATAATATGCATAAAAAACCCAAATATGTCATAAGCCTGGCACACGCATGACATTTAGGCTAATTCTGTAAAAATAGCACTTGGCATGGCGGATGCAGAGATTATTAAATCTCCGTACATAGGGGAACAATACAGGAAGGGGTAAAACCGTGTCAGCATATTACGCTATTTGTAGTGTGATCTCCAGCGGTCCATGCCCCATAGTAGAAAATGCAGGCTGCACCACTGGGATTCCCCAGATTTATGAGTAATCAGGTACTTCACTTAACAAATGTATTAGGTGAATGCAGGGGGGGATCAAGGTTTTGGAGCCATGAACTGTTATCTGATCACTGAAATAGTGTTCCCTGTAGATCTCTTTTAAATTTGGACCAATTATATAATAGCAGTAAGACACTCTAGGATGGGCACTGTTGTGGGATAAAAGCACTTCTCAAGTGGCTGAAGGCACTCCACAATGCCCCATACTTCATAACATATCCATGGTGTGTCGTCCCACAATAATGAACACTCATGTCATGTCTTATTGCTTTATTAACACATATCAGTCAAGTGGTTCTGAGATAAATGTAGATTAAATGAGGATTTTTTATTTTTATTTTATAACACACTATCAGTAAAGTTAAAATGAAATGTATTTCCTTAGAGATCTTGGGACCAATGCATGTCCATATAGTACAATGCCAGCCTATATAGCAGAGCAGAATTTTTTATATAAGGGCACTGGATGCATAACTGGTACTCTCATCTGTAAGAAAACCCGGCATCATCAATAAAGTAGATATTAAATTAATTAAAAAGTAAAGTGCACTCCATGTGGTGCATTTAAAGTATACATTGCGCCATGTAATACAAGGTATGAATTATGTTCTGAATGACACTCCCTAGTAATCATATTTCTGAGATGACAAAGCCAGGTATTTGTCACTTTTTAGAGGTACATAAAACACAGGTTTGGGTCAGATGTGGCTTGCTGGTTTCAATACTATCAAGACTGCATGTTTCATTATGCAAAATTCATCATCATGAGTGCCATCAAGTTGGTCTTTGCTACATACCCAAAGGGTTCTGCTGTTATTTAGGGAGGTTTCCTCATTAAGACTGACACAAGACTGGATAATCACTCCGATAATTAAGGTAGGGGCAGGGGTGGGATAGGGCAAAATCACAGAACCCTCCATACCGACAAATGATGAACAAGAAACTCACCCATCATGATTCCTGATCAGTGCCTTCCCACTTGAAGCAATAATGTCACCAGTTAGCATCTTAAAGGTTGTTGTCTTTCCAGCACCATTAACACCAAGCAGACCAAAGCACTGTATTATCATACAAATGGCATAATTATTCAGCAGCAAAATACCAGTCCATTTAGTCATTTTCTCACATAGTTTGCAACATGCTAGCTGTTGATAATGCAGGTTGTACATCCAAGTGCCAGTACAGGAGGAAAGTCTCGGTCAAGCAGGGTTCTAATCCTCTCGGCACATTAAGACTGCAATGAAGAGACCTAAATTCTCTGCAAGGCAGGAGTCTTGCTGAGACATCGGATTTTATCTCTGCTCCCAACATATACAAATACAAACTCAAAATTATTGGGCCATTTATTAGAGAACTGCAGTAGTAAATTTGGTTTAAAACCATTCCCTTTTAACTTTTTTAATTCTAGCTATTCTATTGTTATCCTCTTTGCCTCTCTCTCTCTCATCCCTGCCTTTCTCCCTCTGTTGACTTTTTCTGTGCCTCAGGTCCCTTAATCACTGTTGCAGGATTTCTCCTCATCTATCATCTCCTCTGATGACCAAGAGTCCCCAGTTACTGCCCTCCCTCACTAGGTAGGGCACCCCCTGGGCAAAAGTTGTACCCAGAGAAGACCAGTATCCACCTGGTGGTTAGGCAGGCAAGCTAACATTGAGTTCTGTTTGTGACATCAAGGGCGAGGTGTGGCTGACCTCTGTAGTTCATGCCAATGTCCCATGTTACGTAGGAGAAGTGCTTAGGGAAACAGGCACCTGCCATGCATTACTTCCACCCCCTGGGTCACTAAGGGACAACTGCACAATGGCAGATGCTGCAAACCCTCCCAAGGGGACTCCGCACAACAGCCCCCAGCCATATTGAGATCCTCAGTCCTGCAACAAGAACTCAGGTTGTGCACTTGCCAAGTAAGCATGCTTACTGTTCAACTACCAGCTGTCCCAACAGAAAGTGAAGCTGCGCACCAGGGCGCAGGGCAGGTGCAAGTGAGAGGGTTGCTAACCCCCACACATGCTGCATCACAGAAAACACTCGCACTCACTGGCAATAAAAGTCGTGACCCAAAGGTAGCTGGAAGTTTGTTTATTAAGCACCACTGTGCAAATATCTTTTTAACAGCACACATCATTTTAACAAGTGCTGCCTCCCAAGTGCTCACTCAGGGCCCCCTGATGAAGACTCTGGCATAGAGTCAAAGCTACGGGCTACTATACATGAGAATCCTTAACAGCGGGACTTTGAATTTACCAAGTGAGCACCTGGGAGGTGGCACTTGTTAAAATGATGTTCGCTGGAACTGTTCTTTTGCACTGAGCTGAAGCACCGTGGTGCTAAATAAACAAACTTCTAGTTACCTTTGAGTCCTGACCGTTACTGCAAGTGAGTGTGAGTGCTTTCTGAGCCACTGTTCAGCTACCAGGTCTGCCCAATGCCCATCCCTTTAAGGTTCAGTGACAAACTACTGAGATCTACAGTACCTTCCATTTAATACTTCCCCCAGGTCATTGTTCCTTCAAAGATGCTATACTGTAACATCAGCAATACCTTAGCGAGGGGTGTGATCTTCACAAAGATTAGATAAGAGTAGGAATCCTGGAAATACTACAGAAGTCATTTGTATTAGAGTACATTGGGAATGCTGAGGAGTGTGAGATTTATTTATCATCTCACAAGCAAAAGGAACAAATTCATCATCTTGTCATCCTGTGTGCTGGACAGGGAGTGTGGAAGGAGGCTGTAGGCACATTTAAGCAACAATACAGTAACTGGGTTCTTCTTACCTCTCCGACAGGTATCCCAACGGAAATGTTATTGACAGCAGTGATAACTTTCCCACTGATGAGCTGGTAAGTCTTGGTGAGGTGGTCAAGTTGTAATAAGTCTGTGTCTGCCAAACCCGCTTTGACTCGCTCTCTCTCTGCCTGCACATCTTCATCCTCATTTGCTGAAATCATAACAGGTTGGGGTTTCCAGGGACTCCATCTCTTACACAGTGCCCTAAAAACAAGATTTGCCCTATGAAACTTCTGTCATTATAACAGGAGATAGCTTGAGAAAGGTGTGCGTGTGTATGGTTTGCCCCATCTCTTTGTGCCCTTGTTAACATATTAAAAATATCTTGGCCAGAACTCGGCTAGTTAAGTTTGTACAACACTGTTGAACAGTCCCAGTCTAGTGGCAATGGCTGTTGGGAGATTTAGGTTCAAGAGCTGAGCCTGACTTCCTCACCCTGGACTTGAGAGGGTTGGAACTTGATACAGAGTTATGGTGAGTCAGTCACAGGAGGAGTGAGAGCAGTAGCTCTCTTTTAGAGTGTCATTTGCAGGTGGGATGCTATGGTTGACCACGTAGCCAGAGACATTCCTTGCCTACAGGTTGGCACCACAGGAGTTCATTGCCTGCATGCCAAGGTGCTGGGAGGGTCTGAAATTAGGAAGAAAAACCTAAAAAGGCAGCCCATGTTGGAGTCATTGACTACCCACCCGATGCTGCCAAATGCCTCCAGCAGCCCTCAGCTCTGACATCCTGGACTACAGTTTCTTCTTGGTGGAAGACTGTACCTGGGTTGATCATTAGGTCCCTAACATGGGGACAAGTCAAAGAGCAACTAGTACGATCACAGTGGATCTGGATGGAGGTGTCTGGAGGTATGTAGGCATGTGGGTGGGGAAGCTGGGAATGGAGCCACAAATGTATGCACATAGAACTTGCAACTCTGAATAAAGAATACATTTTTTTTAAAAGTAGAACAGTATTACTTTTGGTGCACCAGGCTGTCATTTTAGATGAGTTACTACCTGAGCTCTTTTGATGACTGGTCAGAACTAGATATGGGAGAACTGGTTCGGATAAAGTGAGAACCTCCCATAACCTTTGCCATTTTCTGTATAAGAACCATATCAGAACCTTTTTCAGGTTCTGATATTTTTTAAACATTGATTTTGGAGCTTAATATTCTCCCCAAGCAGGTCATTATCTAGTTATACGGCTAGTGGTGGTGGTAGGAAGACCAAAAACGAGATTGGAGGTTCTGTAGTATTGCTCCACATTGTTTACAGATTCCTTTCCCTTCAATGTCAATAGTTTAAGGGTGGATAATGATCGTTTAAACAGTTTTTGTACTTTAAAAGGTTCTGAAAATTCTGATAAGGCACGGACAACTATCAGAATCGTTTATGGCTTATCAGAACCTTTTAAAACCTCAGAACATTTTGTGATTCTTCCAGCCCTAGTCAGAATTTTGCATTTTTTGATTGCGGGAAGTAGGGTTGCCTTATTTGCAGTGTCTGTCAGTTGCAAACATCACTGATGCTGGAGGAGGAAGGGGAACACCAAGTGACATTGCATACTCAGAGGAAGAAAGCAAAAG
Organism: Neoceratodus forsteri; assembly: GCA_016271365.2. NCBI lineage: Eukaryota > Metazoa > Chordata > Ceratodontiformes > Ceratodontidae > Neoceratodus > Neoceratodus forsteri. Next base: position 92,167,067 of record CM028132.1, on the reverse strand, counting down.
GAAGGTGAGGGGAACTTGGGACTCCCCAATGGAACCAAAACAGCATAGGAACCAAGTGGGAAAAAGGCCAATAACAAGATAGCATCCATAAGTGACACCAGTGAGCCCAACAGCTTACACCCTGTCAGGTCACTGAGGGAGAAAATGCATGGAAGTATAACTGTAATCTTTGATCAACTGGTCTCTGGCTGCTTTTCCCTTATAGTAAGTAGGGAAACTTAAAGAGCTACTGACACCTCAAAGAAAACTTTGAAAAAACATGGTAATTAGGTACAATTCAGCTTGCATTCCATATATATTCTATAAATTTATCTTCCTCATTATTTATTACTAAGCAAATATGCATGAATGCAAGATCGTTATCCCATAGAGTTCTCTTAGAGTTTATGTGGCTCTATAGCTCACTCTTTACTTCAAGTAATAATCCTCTGTTGTGACTGTTGCAAACACACTCCATGGGTCAGTCCCTCTGCTCCCACAGTGTCAAACCTCAAAGTGTAATATGTGAACAGGAGACAAACAAGGTAACTGTCCTGTTTGTTTTGAGTCCAAAACAACTACCAGCCCTGAGTCCTGGGGTCAAATATGAACCCATTTTCGTTAGCTTGCCCAGTCAACAGGTTCAGATATCACACCCTCTTCAGGGAACTGCAGTGCAATACTTAACCAAGTGGGCACCCAACCTGGTTCACAATCCCCCTTTTTGACTCAACTGAGACCTAGGTACTTTTCTTACCTTGGTGCATATGGTAAGACACTATAAGTGCTTAACAGTTCTGTCAGACTTATCAACACTGTCCCAGCATTCACATTCAAAATAAGGAAAAGACTCAGGCAGAATTTCAAGGAAAACAAAGTTTACTACAATTAAAAAAAAATAGTAGATGAAATACAAAACACAGAACAAATAAAATTGGGTTTATAGTGGTTTATAATAAATGGACAATTTAAACAAAATCACCTTAATACTGAATATTTAATTCTACCCTGGTTTCCAGTAATAAATAGTGGTGGTTGATTACCTACTTCAGTAGAAGTGCCCTTGAGAGTGTGTACTGTTAGGAGTCCAGAATCAAAAAGCATTCTTTTCTTCCAGCCATCGGGTAATATTCAGTTACAGTCCCAACCTCTCTGTGATGTCACAGCTCACAGTAATGCTGGCTGTGAGGTCACTCAAACCTGGATACCGAATTAATTGAGCAGTCACATGCCCCAGCACACTGCTTAACATTCCAATAAAAAAAAATATATTCTTCCTAATTAGTGATGTCTTATGACAGGTCAGAGTTACCCCTTTGATGTTTTCAGGAAAACCCCCTGATGAGCTACTTCACCTGTTTGTGAAATCTAACAGGTATCTGTCAGAAGCTGCTTCTTCCTAAGAGGTCATAAAATACAGCCTATTTTATGGCTAGTTTTCCTGGAGTTCACAGTAAATGGGTGTTTTACAAACTGTTACAGCCTGGTATCTGAAGGAAGCTCTTAATTAGATTTTCCACAGGGTCATGGAGAGTGCCATCTTACTTTACCACACTTTTGAAATCCCAGCTTCCATGGTGCTGTTCTGCTGGCTGCTATATTTTCCAAGCATTCAAAGAAACATACAATTATATCACAAATATAATCATAACTAGTAGAGGGTTATCACATCACACTCCTCCCTCCTAGACTGAACTTGAGGGAATGTATTCCTAGGCATGGGATGAGTTTCCCAAATTGAGTTCACTGCTGTAACTGATGGGATAACCTGTCTGCGTTTGTGTTTGCTGCCCCTGCCCTGTGAGTAACAGTCATGTCATACCCCTGCAAGGCAAGGCTACATCTTAAAAGCCTACTGTTTGTTTTATCTATTTGTGCCAGCCAAACCAGGGGGTTGTGATCTGCTTGTACCTCAAAGTGCCACCCGTATAGCTATGGCTCTAACTTCTTTAGTGCCCACACTGTTGCAAGGCATTCTTTCTCCACTGTAGAATAAGCCTGTTCCCTGGGAAGTAACTTCTTACTGAGGTATACTATTGGGTGATCTTTCCCTTGGTTAGATGTTTGGCTGAGTACTGCCCCAATACCCACATCTGAGGCATTGGTCTGGACTGGCTAATACAGGAGCACTGCACAGTGCCTCCTTTAGCCATGTAAAGGCTTGTTCTCAGGCTGGTTCCCAGTTAACCTCATTAGGCATTCTTTTCTTTAACAGGACAGATAGGGGAGCTGCCAGGACACTGTAGTTTGATACACATTTTCTATAGTACCCTGCAGTCCCTAGAAAACTCTGAACCTGCTTCTGTGTTTCAGGTCTGGGCCATGCCTTGATTGCCTCAATTCTTGATTGATTAGGGTGGAGCTGTTCCAGGTCTACTACATGCCCGAGGTATGCCACCTTAGCCATGGCCACCTGGCACTTTTCAGTTTTTACAGTGAGCCTGGCCCTCTGTATCTTGCCCAGCACTTCCCTACTGTGGGACAGGTGTTCCTTCCAGCTGGCACTGAAGATGGCAATATTGTCCAGGTATGCCATTGTGTACTCTTCAGCGCCATTTAACACCTGGTTCAACAACCTTTGGAAGGTGGCAGGGGCATTCTTCATTCAGAAAGGCATTACTTTAAACTGACATAACCATATCGGAGTGATGAAGACCGACCTCTCCCTAGCTCTGGCAATTAAACTCTACCTGCCAATACCCTTTTGTTAGGTCAATAGTGGTAAGGTATCTCACCTCTCTTAACTTGTCCAGTAGTTCATCCGTCCATGGCATTGGGTGGGCGTCTGACTTCGTGACTGTGTTGAGTCCATGATAGTCCACACAAAAATGCATACAGCCATCTGGCTTGGGAACAAGGGCTATGGGTGAAGTCCAGGGGCTGTGGGACTTCTGGATTACCCTAAATCCATCATTTCCTCCACCTCCCTCCTAATGTCCTTTTAGATATCCTCTGACACCTGACATGTTGTCTGCCCTAAGGGCGCTTGCATCCCTCTCTCTACATCATGCATCACTAAGGGGGTTAGTCCAGGCTTTGTGCTAAACAATGGGGCAAAGGCTGCTAAAACCTCCCTTACTTCCTGGATCTGATCAGGGGTCAACTGGGGCAACATTGTAATTGCCTCCACAGAGGACTCCCTCTTGTTTTCTTCCAGCAAGTCTAGAAGGCGGTCTTCTTCATTCATCCCCTCCCCAGGACTAAACACTGCAAAGACCATGTCAGCTCTATTTGCATGTGACTTCATCATGTTGACATGGTACATTCTTTGGGTATGTCTCCTGTTAGGCAGTTCTATAATGTAATTTACATCACTCACCTGTTTGACTACTTTGTACGGTCCTGCCCACTCAGCCTGCAGCTTATCTTTCCGGATCAGGATTAGGACCATGACCTCCTGACCTACAGTGTATGAGCGAGCTCTGGCTCTGCAATCATACCATACCTTTTGTTTTTGCTGGGCAGCTGCCAGCTTGCTCTGGGCTGTTCCCATGAGCTCCTTCAGCTTTTCCTAAACTTAAGGACATAATCCACCATGGGAGTTTCCCTGGGTGGCATTCTTGCCTTCCTAGTCCTCCTGGATCAAGTCTAGGGGCCCACACACCCTGCATCCATGTAAGAGCTTGAAGGGGGAAACTCTGTTGACTTTTGGGGCACCTCCCTGTATGTGAACAACAGGTGGGGAAGGTATTTCTCCCAGTTCCTCCCATGCTGTTCAACAAATGCTTGGAGCATCGATTTAAGGGTACCATTGACTCTTTCCACAAGCCCATTGGTTTGCGTGTGATAATGTGTTATGCATGTCTGCACCACCCCACACTTCTCCCACAAACATTTCATCAGGTCCGACATGAAGGAACCCGCTCAATTGGTGATAACCTCCTGTGGGAACCCAACATGGGAGAAAATCCATAGCAAGTTATCTGCCACTTTGTCTGTCCTTAGTGAGGATAGGGTGACTGCCTCTGGGTACCGGGTGGCATAATCCACCAGTGTTAGGATAAACCTCTTTCTGGAGGGGCTGGGGGTATTCAAATACTCCACAATATCCATTCCTACCCTCTGGAATGGCTTCTCCACTATGTTTATTTTTTTTATTTATTTTCTTTATTTATTTAGATCATTGGTTTACAGACCTTTGAGTCAAAGACTCATTTACAAAGGCACCTCATCAAGAGAGCAATATATCACAGCAAACAAAACAGTACAGTACATAATGCTTAGATTAAAAAAACAACCAGTGTTACAGGCATTCACTGGTGGTACATGCTTGGTAATAGGTAGATCATAGTAGTCATAATATAGATACATGAGTACTATGTCAGGTAGCAACCAGAGATATTTTATTACATTAGTCAGCAGATGTTGCCTGAGACCCCAGGTATATACAGAAAAAGTAGACAGGGCAGACCCAGCCTAGGGGTGAGGGTAAGGGGCAGGTGTGGGATTATGTGCTGACTTCCTTTACAGTCATTGCCCATCAACGATGCTAAACAAACTGGACACCCTTTACCACCGGGCTTTAAGATTTATCTTAAATCTACCCCGTAATACACATCACTGTCGTCTATACCAGGTTTTGGGATGGACCTCACTCTCAACTAGAAGAAAAAGGAATGCTGTCCTCTGGTTTTTTAGAGCATTATCTGATAACCTCCCTGCATACATCTCGAACATCTTCAAATGGGCTAAAGGTTCCTATGGCCTGAGACGCTTCTCCTTAATCTGCTTCCAGATTCCTAGAGTGAAAACTGCCCTTGGCTCAGCAGCAATCAACTTCTCACTTCCATCACTCTGGAACACTATGCAAGACTCATTAAAATTATCCTCACTTCCAAGCATTTTCACATTCAAAGCTCTATTAAAGGATTATCTGAAGGAATCATGCAACTGTTTCAGATGCCGATGACCCCTAAGCCCCAGGTGCCACTCTCAAATCCTATGCCTAAGTATCTCATCCACCCCACATTCCTAACAACAGAAACCTAGGACTTACAAGACTAGTTCCCTTAATCCAAGATAGCCCTGCTTATTCTCTACCTTTTACCTATTCTGGCCTCCCTTTTGGCTGCCTACTCTTTCACCCCAATTTCTACCCTATTCCTTAATACCTCCTTATTTTTTATCATTTAGGTCTGAGCTCTTACATGGTGGAGACTATATGGGATTGTTGTCTCTTCTCATTTCAGTAAAGCTTATCATTATGTACCTTTGCATGTTAATTATGTTGATTGGTATGTATAGGCCCATATTGACCGGCACCTTCACAATGTTTTTTTCTTTTTTTTTTTTGCACCATTGTCCACCGTAATTGTAATCTTATGAAGTGTACTGTATTGTATTAATGCCCAGGACCACCTTGAAAATGAGCTTGCTCAATGGTGTTTATGCCTGGTTAAATAAAGTGATTGATTGATTGATTGATTGATGTGCAGTTGCAGCAGTGAGTGCTTGTCAGATGGCTTCTGAGGGAGACCTTGAAAGGATCAAGCTTAGTGGAGTCAGCTATGTTGGCTGGGAGGGAGTTGAACCAGGAGGGAGCCCAATAGCAAAAGGAACTCTGGGCCATAGAGGTCCTTACCCTGGGGACAATAAGGGAGGTTTTGACAGTGCTCCGGGTGGAAACTGAGGGGGAGGCAAGCTGCAGGGAGGTGGCGACCCCAGGGGTGGGGAGAGCCCTAGCAGGGTCTTTTTTACAAGAATGCAGGTTTGGAAGCGGAGTCTTTCTTCAAAGTTTAGCAAGTTGGTGGTGGAGTACAGCAGGCATGTATGGGTGCACCTAGGGGCTCCCAGCATTGGCCTGCAGGTCTTGTTTATAGAGAGCTGGATTCTTTCAAGTGCAGTGTTGTCAGCTGCAGCATAGATGTGTAGTCCATAGTCGATTAGCGACAGCATAGAGGAGGTGATTGCCAATCTAAGGGCCTCTTGTGGTAGGCAGTCCCCATGGCGGTATAACAGTCCAATCCTGACATTGGTGGCAGCAGAAAAGGCATTGATATGGGAATGGAAGGAGAGTGCCGAATCAAAGGTAATGCCCAGATACTTGTAGGAGGAAACCTACTCAATGGGATTTAGTGTGCTAGGCAGTATCACGAGACGGGCACCACTGGCTTTGCTTTGGCGATGCGAGAAGAGCATAGCTTTAGTCTTTTTAGGTTTAGGACTAGCCTTTGTGATGTGAACCAATGCTCAGCTCTATCAAAAGTTTGGGCAGGCCAAGGGGAGGGAATTGAGGTAGAGACTGAAGAGGAGAGGGCCTAAAATGGAGCCCTGGGGAACCCCAGAGCAGACAAGTTGTGTGTCAGATAGGGTGCTATTGATTTTTACACACTGAGTTCTGGCAAAGAGGTAGCTGGTAAACCATGCAAGGGGCCCGGGGAAGAAACAAAGGCATCTGAGGGAGTCAAGCAGGAGTGAATTAGGGTGGCTTGGGCTTTCCTACCAGCCTTCTCTATTTCTTGGCACCGGTGACAAGACCTGCAATACTTCTTCACCTGCTGGGTGAAGTTGGGCCAATAGAAACTATGGGCCAATCACTGCATGGTGCGTGTGATTCCCAGATGGCCAGACATAGGAATATCATGAGCAGTCGTGAGTAATTGCTCATAGTACTTCTGGGGAATGACAAACTGCCTGCCCATCACTCCTCCCTCTGTCCTTACATCTTGTCTATAGAGCAGTCCATTTTCCCAGTAAACTTTATGTTTCCCCTCACCTCCCAGTACTCCCTCAGAGTCTGCCCAAGCCCTCAGCCTCTCTAAACTGGGGTCATTTTTCTGAGCAGCTGCAAAATCTTTACACATTCCCAAGGCATGGGACAGATCTCCTTCAGTTTCTAAACGAGGGTCCCTAGCTCTAGTATCAGGGCATTCAGAGTCACTGCTGTCCCTAACCCTCTGACTACTGGCTACCCCTCCTTCCTCAGAGTAACCTTCTGTAGCTGTTCTGTTAACTGCTACCTGGGAAATGTCCAACCTCCCCCCCTTCACTATTCTCCATATCAGGAGACACAGGCTGGGGAACCAGCCTCCCAGTATTTTCCACAGGAGCTTCTATGAGGTCCAGGGAACCACAATTTGCCTTTGCTACTTGACTGCGGGTAACTGCACATACTATCCCCTTTTGGAGATTGTTCCCAATAATCACATCTAGGGCAAGATTTTCTGCCACTACAATTTTTTGCACAGTCTCTCCTGTCTCACCCTAGTCCAGGAGAACACTAACAAGTGGCAGTGTTTTCTTCTCCCCAGTGAATCCCCGTACTGTAACAAACTGATTGGATATAAGCTGTTCAGGCTCAACCAAATCCCCCTTTACCAAAGTAAGGGATGCATCCATATCTCTTAAACCATGGGCCTGCATCCCATTCACAATAACTGGGTGTATGTGTTCCCTCATGTTTACTGGCATGCTTTCAGGGATACACAAAAAAACACTTCTTTCCTAGCACCACTTTGTGCACTCTCTGCCTTTTTAGGACACTGTCTTGCAAGATGCCCAGGTTGTTTGCAAACCCAACATTCATTTCTTTTATCAGGCAAATCTTTTCTTTGTAACCTGGGTCTGCCCACTTTTGGTGGAGGCAGTGAGGGTTTTAGCTGCCCTGAAGGTGGCTTTTCCTTTACTGCGCTGTCACCCCCACCCCACTCCCACTCAGAGCAGGGCTGCTCCTTGCATAGTGGTCCGAGAGCTCGGCAGTCTCCTGCACTGTTTTTGGATCTCGGTCCTCTAGCCAGGTTTTCAGCTTTGCTGGGTAAGCCCTAAAGAACTGCTCCAAAAGTACATCTTCAATTTTCTCTACAGAGTCTACTTGTATCCCTTCCCACCAATGTTTTAAAAACTGACGTTTAGTGGCTAGCTCCCTGTAGCTCATGTCAGGGCTTCTCCTGAGCTTACATAACTTAACTCTTTATGCTTCTTCTATCAAATCATATTTTTTTAACAGAGCAGCTTTAAGTTTGCCATAATCATTGCTATCTTGATTGTTCATTTGTCCCAATGTGTCACAAGCTTTCCTGGTAAGCAGCGGGGATAGCTGGAAGCTTCAGGACTCTCTGGGAATTTTTGCCTGAATGCATACCTTTTCAAATGAGTTTAAAATGCATCCTTAGCTTCCTCCTCTTTAAATTTGGCTATCAATTTAGAATTAAATTTGTAACTCAGTATGGGAGTTCCAGGTTCACCCATGCCATTTACCTACTCTGGCGCTGGTCTTTGGAATTGTAGCTTCTCCAGGTCAAATTTCCTCTGGCACTCTCTCTCTCTCTCTCTCGTCTCACTCAGCCTCTCTCTGATGCTGTTGCTCTCTTTGCCACTTGCTGCTCTTGCTTCTCTTCTCTCTCTCTCTCTCTCTCTCCATCTCCAACTTTCTCTGTTCAAGCTTCCTTTGTTGCTGGGCTTCAAACCTTTTCTGCCTGAATTTCGGCTCCAGTCTCCACAACTCCATCTGCAGCCTGATCCCTTCTGGATCCAGCATGGTAGTGACCTTCCCCTGCTGCGGTGGCTCTCAGCTTACACTGGTCCCACTGTCTTCTTCCCTTGGTCTGGACAGTGTGATGGACCTTGACCCCTCCACACCCATGGTTTGGTCCTTTCCAGTCACAGACTGTGACTCGAGGTCTTGGGCATCAGCTGCCACAAGAGCCTCCATGAGGTGCTGCTTGTTTCGCCCCTTGCAACAGACTTCTCTCTCCTGGCACAACTGCCTGGATATTCCACAGTGTACTCACTGTAGTTGGAAGCCATCTTCTTCCCTAATCTACGGCTACACTAGCTTACCCGCAAAAAAAATAAATCAGGTAGGGAACTTAGACTGTAACCGCAATGATATATTTCTTTATTTTTAAATCACTGCCTTATGTTGTGTGTGAACTGTTACTGTTAATAGTCTGACACACTGGACTGTTAATGCATGTGTCACCAAATAATTTTGCAGTATGCAAACAAATCTTTTTGATTGCAGCACTGCAAACCAAATCTTTTAAATTGCACCACTGCCAACCAGATCTGTCACAATCGCACTTCGCGGGTCAGGCCCTCTGCTCCCACACTGCGAAACCTCAAAGTGCAATATGTGAACAGGAGACAAACAGGGTAACCCTCCTGTCTGTTTTGGGCCCAAAACAACTACCAGTCTCGAGTCCTGGGGTCAAATATGAACCCTTTTTCGCTAGCACGCCCGGTTAACAGGTTCAGATGTCACACCCTCTTCAGGAAACTGCAGTGCAATACTTAACTCAGCAGGCACCCGACCTGGTTCACAATCCCCCTTTTTGACTCAACTGAGACCTAGGTACTTTTCTTACCTTGGTGCATATGGTAAGACACTATAAGCGCTTAACATATCTGTCAGACTTATCAACACTGTCCCAGCATTCACATTCAAAATAAGGAAAAGATTCAGGCAGAATTTCAAGGAAAACAAAGTTTCCTACAATTAAAAAAATAGTAGATGAAATACAAAACACAGAACAAATAAAATTGGGTTTACAGTCATTTAAATTAAATGGACAATTTAAACAAAACCACCTTAATACTGAATATTTAATTCTACCCTAGTTTCCAATAATAAATAGTGGTGGTTGATTGCCTGCTTCAGTAGAAGTGCCCTTGAGAGTGTGTACTGTTAGGAGTCCAGAATCAAAAAGCACTCTTTCCTTACAGCCATCTGGTAATATTCAGTTACAGTCCCAACCTCTCTGTGATGTCACAGCTCACAGTGATGCTGGCTGTGAGGTCACTCAAACCTGGATATCAAATTAATTGATTAGTCACATGCCCCAGCACACTGCTAAACATTCCAATAAAAAATATATATATATTCTTCCTAATTAGTGATGCCTTATGACAGGTCAGAATTACCCCTTTGATGTTTTCAGGAAAAACGCAGATGAGCTACTTCACCTATTTGTGAAATCTAACAGGTATCTGTCATAAGTTGCTTCTTCCTAAGAGGTCATAAAATGCAGCCTGTTTAATGGCTAGATTTCCTGGAGTTCACAGTAAGTGGGTGTTTTATAAATTGTTACAACCTGGTATCTGAAGGAAGCTCTTAATTAGATTTTCCACTGGGTCATGGAGAGTGCCATCTCTCCTTACCACACTTTTAAAATCCTAGCTCCCATGGTGCTGTTCTGCTGGCTGCCATATTTTCCAAGCAGACATTCAAAGAAACATACAATTATATCACAAATATAATCATAACTAGTAGAGGGTTATCACATCACAGTGACATCACAGTCTGTTGCCATGGGAGTAATTGTGATGTCATAAACAGTGCATTATGATCTCAGGTAGGGAGAAAGCAACAAGAATAAATAAACTCTTTGGGAGCAAAGATTATGTTTTCATGCAAATGACCTCAGTAATAAATAATCGGGGGACTACAGAACTAATGAGAAGTAGATGCTGAACTGCATCTAAATATTATTGTTTGTTAAAGTTCTCCTGAAGGTGTCAGCTGCTCTTTAGAAAACAATCACATAAACCAACCACTGCAGCCCATTTCTAAGGGTGAGACCTTACCACTTGGTCAGATCAGTGCTGCAATGGGCTGTTTAATGCAAATAGTAGGGATGAGTGTATGCACAGTGGTGCCGGATATGGTATTTATACAGGCTAAGCAGATCCAAAGCACACAACAAAAGCAGGAAGTAAACACACCCCTCTGTACAGTCCTCTGAAAATTCAAAAGCAACATTTCTATACCAGTAGTCAAGGTACAGGTACAAATCAAAGATGAACAGGCAGATTGATAAACTATGCAAAACAGAAGCCTATTACAGTGAGGGACAGAAACCCACCATGGACCAGGTTCCCCTGGCCGTGATAGGGACTGCATAGAGGAGTGTGTTCACTTCCTGCTTTTTGCCTTTTAAATCTGATCATATCAGCAAAATGAAAAACATGAATCAGATCAATGGAACAAGCTACAGATCTAGGCTATTGTTAGATTACGTCATCCCACACCATATCATACTATTCTTACTATAATATACCATCACAGCACAGCATATTACACCACACCATTCAATATCACATCTCAGTAGTGCTACAGAGATGGTAAAAGCAAAAAACAGAATGCACCAGAAGAGAAGATTTGAAAAATACTTTATGATTTAACAACAAAAAACACATTTACATGCATTCACCTGAATTTTCCAAGTATCCACTTATTGATGAGTAGACGAAGTGTGAAGAATATGACTCCTTGAATGGCTAAAGCCACCATCATCCAGCCTGATCTGTCCATGTCATATGGGCTGGCAGAGGTGTTCAAACCATAGAGTTGCAAGAGGTTTTTCTCAGTCTGCAGCGTGGACAGTTCCATCAGGCCATATCCAAAGCAATAAGGAGGGAATATCAGGAAAACATGCCTGAGCACATTATAGATGTCACTTATGCCCTACAAGGAAAGAAAGTGGGAAACATATGAGCTAAACAGGGCGTGTACCCTGAACCATGACTAAAACTACTCTCCAGTTTGGAGACGAGTGAACCTTCATAGATTAAACAGAAAGGTGGTTTCTTGATCACAGACTAGTCATAAACCTTAAAAAAAACAAACCAATGCTCTTCTCTCACCACCAAAATAAAGCTAGAAGTGCCCCCCTCCTGATTACCCTCAACTCTCAGCTCCTATTAGAGCAAGTGCTCACATACAAATACCTAGGCATCAGTTTTGATACTGCCCTCACCTTCCACACCGACATCAATGCCTTTCCTCCACCATAAACTCTTGGATTGGCCTACTTTACCGCCATAGGTATTGCCTGCCCCTCACTGCCCTCTAGCTGGTCATCACCTCCTCCGTCCTGTCCCTAGTGGACTACGGCTTGCCCATCTATGCTGCAGCTGATAACACCTCTCTCTCTCTCTCTCTCTAAAATCCAGCTCTCCACCAAGATGGCCTGTAGGCTCCTGACCAGAGCCTTCAGTCGCACCCACACCTGCCTGCTCTATTCCTCTGCCAACCTGCTCAACTTCAAGGAACGTCTGCAGTATCAGACCTGACTTCTTGCTAAGAAATCCCTGCTCGGACTCTCCCCCTAGGAGTCTCTGCCTCCCTATCATGGTCATCCTCATCCATTTCCACCCACAAGTCTGTTAAAGCCACCTTCAAAGTGCCCAGAACCAAGAACTCCCTCACCCAGAGGTCCTTCTTTTATCGAGCCCCCACCTGGTTCAACTCCTTCCCTACCTACCTGCATCACCAACACTGCCAAACTTGGTCCCTTGAAAACCGCTCTCCAGAACCATCTCTTTAATATCTGCTGCTGTAGGTGCAACTAACCTTGCCCCCCCCCCCAATCCTACTGCAGGACCTTTCCTGCCTGCCCCAATCTCGACAAGGTCCCCTGGATTGCCAATCCATCTTCCCCCTACCCCTTTTTACCTACCCCCCTTAGGTTTATACAAGGATGTATTCCACTGCAACTCAGAGAAATTGTACATATTTAATTGTAAATCTGTATTTTAGACCAACATGTAACTAAGTGTATTCTGTGTTCAATGTCTGCACCTGTAATGTTGTCCAATGTTATATCTGGACAATGTTCCATTGTCTTGCCCTCCCTGCGATGAGGTGCCTTTGTAAATGAGTCCCTGACTCAAAGGTTGTAAATCCGACTTGTTCAAATAAATAAATAAATAAATTACATTTAGAAACTAAAAAAGTTCACACTTGTTTCAGCGTAGTAATTTTCATGCATTAACATGCATATTACCCATATGTAAATTACCTGCATATTGCTGATTTGCATTGTGAACAATTCTATTGTTCAAGAGGATGATGTTTTTTGTTCTTAAACAATAAAGCATAACCAGAGGTTAGAGTAACAGTCTGTTAATCTAGCCCTTAGAAGCATAATTGCCCCTAGGAAGGGATTAACGTAGACTTCCTTAGATAGATCTAGGCTTGCTAGAGATGTAATATTTTAATTTGTTCTTTTAACCCAGATTGCTTTACCCTCCCCACTAGTGAATGCCTTCCTGAGATACCCCAAGGCACACACTGACCCCTGGTGCCTCTACCTGCCTCTATAAGGCTCTTGATAGCCCCCCAAGGTGAAGGTGGGGTTTGGGGATATATCTGACAACATCCTTCACCAGGCAGTAGCTGATGGAGGCACGGTAGCTAGATTTAGAGAAGGGGGGCAAATTGTTTAACCAGAAAGACACACTAAGCTGGAGCTTGTTTCCAGGTGCAACCTGGGAGCACAAGGAAGTTAAGTGACTTGCTCAGGGTCACACAGTATGCAAGTGGGGGCTGTGGGATTCAAACCCAGGTCTCCAGGTTTGCAACTCAGAGCCTTAAACCACTATGCTATACTGCTTCCTTACACTATACTGTCTTTATGTTTCCATCATCTACAGAAAGCAAAGCCATTCTCACTGTTTTCCTCCCCTCCCACTCAAATGCCAGCCTTAGTGATGCCAAGTTCAGACACGCACTCAGGGTGAGCAGCTGTGCAACACTGGCCAACATCCCCCCCCCCCAAAGGTGCACCCTTCCTGTAACAGCACCTGTACTCACCCAAGTGGCACTGTAGCAATGGCACTGCACAGTTTCCTCCCTGGAGGGGGAGCGTGTCCTCTGGGATGCTCAGTCACTGTCCCTCCCAGCTTCCCCCAATGACAAAGGTCCACTCATGTATTCCAGTCACCATCATTGTGAGCAGTTACCCAACCACTGCACTGCTGGGTTGGATCATTAGACATGTAATATTAATAATAAGCCTTGGCATGTTGGTGATACGGGTTCCTGTAACAGGGAGGGGAAATGAGTGTTGGAGAGAGTGCTCATTGCCCAGAGCAGGCTGAGTGGTGTACCACTCAGGCAGCACATCTTTATGGTGGAATAGTAGAGGTATGCTGAGCAGCAATTGTGCCCAGACCAGGTCACCATGGCATGTATTCCCACAAGAGGGGGAGGAAGGTAGCATACTACTTGACTACTTGAAAGAGCTTCTGATTCCTTACCACCCCGTGCGACAGCTCTGTTCAGCTGATGAGGGGTTGCTAGAGGTTCCGAGGGTTATATTGAAGTCTTCTGGGGTTAGGGCCTTTGGGTTCGTGGCCCCAACCCTCTGGAACTCTCTGCCTCGCCGGCTTAGAGAATGCACGACCGTGGAAGCCTTTAAGCGGGATTTGAAGACTTTTTTTTGTGGAACAAGGCTTTTGTGGACTGATGCTGTTATGAACTGTTGTTTTTATATGTGTATTCTGATTTTATGATTCATTTGTACAGCGCCTTGGTACTTGAAAGGTGCTAAATAAATAAAGTTTTATTATTATTTTATTATTATTATTTAAGATGAGCCAGTTTTGGAGCACCAAATTTTGACCCCAGTATCCACCTACTTCATTTACCCCTTTAGTGTAATAGCACTGTTCCCCCAGTTATAGCCCCTGCCTCAAAAAGTGTCTTTCTCTCCCAGCTTCTGAGGAAGGACTGGGTTGGTCCAAAAGCTAAAGCACTTTGTTCTTTTTGTTACATCTATGTTAGTCCAATAAAATGTATCAAATCATTTGTTTCTGGACCTGTTTCTCTCCCAGTGAAAGCATGGGAGCACTATTGAAGGGATACTCCAGAAGCCAGGATACTTGACCACCTAGTGAAATGGAAGATGGTGACCTGATGGGGGAGATGAGTCTGATGGGCAGCAGGGGCACAGAAGGACCCAAAGGAGTGGGATGCTGGGGCACAAGGAGGAGCCCAAAAAAGCAAGCCTAGAATAACTGATTATAGTGCAATCATTAACACCGCTACATGACATACCTGTGTTGATGAAACCTGGGTGAGTAAGTAGATGACTGATGTTGATATGATGGTACTGATGCCAATGAATAGGTTGATGCAGACATACATGATGAATGCTATTTCAGGGCCATTGAATACTCCTGATAGCAGGTACATCCATGAGAAGGTCGAAAACCTAAACACAAAAGGGAGGATTTTGAGATTTGTTGCACACTGTACATCTGCTCTCCACTGTTGATTAGAGGTGGACTATTTGCAAAATACACCCATAGTAAGAGCCTTCTGGAATCTGCTGTTACTCTATCTCAAGGAACTGAGGACCCGTGTCACTGTTTCATCAACATGTGAGCAATAGAGCTTGCCACGTATATTAACGGACTAACTGTACAATGTGAAATATGGTAAATTGTCACAGCTGGCTTGTGTCTTGTCAACTGTATCAGCCATTTTATTGTAACAACATGCTCATTGGTTGGCTTGCCACCCTAAGACACTTGTGGGTCATCCCAAATAGCAATCCCTGAGAGAAAATCACAATAAATAAGCACATATAGAACATATACATGTGGCTGGGGACTACCATTTTCTGCGGACCATAGTTGTCCAAGGAAGAATGAGAGTAACAAGATTGCGGTATATTGAGTTGGGATGATCAAAAAGAACACTAACTTCTAAGACTCTTTCTAAGGGTGCAACACTGGGCCACCAAAATGTTCGGGGGTAAGGAAGCTAAAAGATATGGCGAGGCTGCTGGTGACTCTTATCATGTTCATGTTGTGAAAAAAAAAGATTGAGAGGGACAGGATCTTAGTTCCCTGCATACACAAGGAAATCAACAATACTGATGGACAGAGATGTTTGATCTGTTTGCCTTCAACACGACACAGGAACATGCCATGAAGCTTCGAGGTGGCATAGTCAGGGGTAGGGTTCAAAAGCTCTTCCTCTACCAGAGGGCGGTGAACCTCTGGAATGGCCTATCAGTGTAGACAGTGGACAAGACAGTACAGGTAAGATCAACACATTTTTGCTTTTCACAGGAATCCCTAGATACCCTGGGAAGTAGGGTGGGAAGGTAACTTCTTTAAATGAGTATGTTTTATTCATATCTGCCTAGGGGTGGACAAGATGAACTTAGAGTCCCTTCTGACTTCATGATAGTATGTACTTGCTTTGTCCTTGCCAATTTACAGCTGGGAGATCATTTGCCTTGTTTATGATTACACAGTGGGCAACTGATGGTGATGGGATTTGAACCTGGGTCTCCTGTTTTCCAAACCTGTGCCCTAACCACCATTAGGCAACTCTGCCTCCACTTGTATGGTGACTACTGATCAGATTGTCTGGGCATGCTCAAATTATTCCAGCAGCCCCCTCAATGACCATGTTTTAGTCAATGTTATCACAATATTAAGGTTCTCTCCAGATTATAGGCTGAAGTGGGGATGGCAAGGCCTCTGTGTCTGAGAGTGATCTCCTGTGCTGGCTACAGTACTACATTCTGGAAGAATCACAGTCTTCAGCAGGTTCAGATATTACTCTAACCACACTTTAGTGGGTCTGTAAAACTGTCAACCTTACTCAAAGTTAACAGACCAAAAAATGGACTAACAGCTATAATCCCAAAAAATATGCTTCATGCTGAAATCGGACAAAAATATTTATTTGTAAAATGAGACAGCAGCAGCAATCACTCTACCAGTAAAAGCCAACGTTTCATGTTGATGTGCACTTTTTCGAGGCCTCGAAAAAATTACTCATCAGCGTGAAACATTGGGTTTTAGTGGTAGAATGAGTGCTACTCCTATCTCTTTTTACAAATAAACAGATTTTATCCTAGTTCTGTATGAACTATATTTTTTGGATTAGAGCTGTTAGCCCATTTTTTGGTCTGTTGTTGTTTGCTTCTGGTGTGACTTTAGCATTTAGCTTTGGTTGCTGTCGCCTCCTTTTAACTCAAAGTCAACAATAATCAGAGGGGAGTGTTCCGTCTGTAACCAATAAAGGATAGTGCTCCTAAGGAAACCTTACATTTTAAATTAATATAGAACAAGTTCTGATTTTGTCTCTGCTCTGGGCCAGGTGTTTTAATGATTTAGATTAGGGGAATTAAATTCTCCTTGTTCTGTTTGAGATTGAACAAAGAAATGTATGTGACTCTGTTTGTATATAACACTGGTCCTTTCTTTGAGTCCCCCCTCTGAGGTGTGTAACGAGTTTAATAACAGACTGACATACTGTGGTATTAAACTAGAGAATTGTTATGTGTTCCTTTGTCTCTAAATATCTTTCAAAAAAACAAAAAAAGTTTCAGAAAAAGGAAAAAAGTTTTTATGCTTAAAGTGAAGTAACAAGGAACATTATATAGAACAAATCAAAAGTTCCCTTTTTCCTTTAAATAAAATTTAACATACTGGTTAGATCTGATTGCAGCTATGTATATGCCTTTTCATGGTTTTAATTTAAACTTTATTAAGTGGTATACTGTGATGGGATCATTTATCTGCAGCATGTGCAATGGGGCTATTTAAGGTCACCTATTGACTGATTTTATTACTCTGAAGAAGCCTAGAGTTCATGGGTGAAAACGTTAATCTCTGGCTATGTAGCTTCCAACAGTTTTTCCGTCTACAGTTTGAGTGATGGTAATTACTGTACTTTTTTCATAAATAAAATGGTTTGATATATTTTTCGGCCATTTGGTCTGGTCTCAATTTTTGGGTGCTGCTCAGTGTATGATGTGTTTTTTTACTCAAAGTCACACTGCATGCTTGCATGGGAGTTTTGATGTATGGAAAGTAGACCTATGTGAAATATAAAAATTCTGAAGGCAGAATTAAGGTGGGATCCCCATTCGGATTCATAGAATTCTGTTGAATTTTCACAAAACTTGCATGATATTTTGCCAAACTTTGAATTTCAGTTATTCTTGGCTATGTGTAATAGTACACAACCAAATGCTATCAGATATGGTCAATACATGTGTAGCAGTGTACCAAGTTCCAGACTCCAAGCTTAAATGGGGGTTGAGTTATAGGTGGGCAAACATTTCGACAAAATCTGTTTCAGTTATTTCCATCTCATTTTGAAATTCTTACCCAACTTCCTCCGCCATTTCAGGATGTAAAGAACCATTCAACATGAGCATGTGTACCATGTTTTAGGTCTCACACTATAATGGGGGCTGTGTTATAGGTACCCAAATATTTTGCCAAATTTAAAATTTCAGTTATTTCTGTGTAATTTTTAAACCACTCATGTAAATGTTGCAACACTTGGCAGGTATGCAGGCATATGCCATGTGTATATGTGCTTCACATTTCAGATTCCTAGCTTAATTGGGAACCAAGTTATAGGCAATCAAACCTTTTGCCATAATTTACATTTTAGTTATTTCCATTTAATTTTAAAACAAATATATCCACATTTTACCAAATCTGAAACATTTAAACTACTACATCACATAGTTATGTGTGCTGTATTTCGCATGTCTGCCTTTCAAGGGGACCAAATTATATGTAGTTGAGCTTTCATACATTTTTAAATTAAATTGTGAAAATATTTAAACTACAACATTATAAACTCCTGCAACTTAATTTAGAGAATGCAAAGACATTAAATTTGGCAGGCTCAGAAACCTTAAAAGGAGGCTATGTGTGTCAGTATTATCTCTTGATTTAATGATGTCTATGTTATAAGCCACCAAAAATTGCAAAATAAAATCAGTACTTAAAGTTAAATTAGATGAGTCTTTTTGAAAACTGTGGAATTTCATGTTCATTATGTAGAAACCGTATCCATGAATTTTTCCCAGTTGTACTTCTGACCTGGCATGTAGGAGAAAGGAAAAGACTAGTGAGAGAGCAGTAATAAGGTTGGACTCATGAGAGACTCCATTGTGAAAGCAGGACAGATAGAGGGGCATAGCAAGCCCTTTATGCTGATGCAGGTAAGGTGATATGTCTGTAAAGGTGATTTGCCTGTAAAACAGTTAGGAAGAGGCCTGTGTTCTGTGGCACAAGAACCGCAGTGCAGCCATGGGATAAGCAGCCCCAGAGAAATGGCCAACCAATTCAGGAAGAGGCACACTCAACACCCACCACTCATATAAAAATCCAGGAACTCACAGCCTAAAATAGATGCCAAAGTTTATTGAATCCACAATTCCTTAGACAGCAGGATCAAAATCCACACACCAGTGCACTGCGACCAACAAGTTGCTCCTTGGTGACTGCAGTACACAGGTGTGTGGATTTTGATCCTACTGTTTATGGAATTGTGGATTCAAAACACTTTGACATCTGTTTTAGGTTGTGAGTTCCTGAATTGTTATCCAAGTGGTGAGTGGTGACTGCGCCTTTTCCTGAATTATTAGATGACCTGCCTGCTGGCAGTGCAGGTCAAATTAATGCGATCCATAGGTACTGTAAGCACGGCGTGTATAGGCAGCAACTGATTGTTGCATGCATTGTGATAAGGTGTATAAGTTAAGGATGTAACTTATTAAATGAGTACTGTTCTTATGGGAAAAGTCATCCAGAGGGATCTTCTCCAAGGTCCTCATGGTTCTGGAGTCTGAGAGGAATGAGAGTGGCATCATTTAGATGAGCTAAATGATTCTTAGATTCTAATGAAAGAGGAAGGGTCTTATTTTTCTGGCAAGTTAAAGGGTCTTCTGGGGGCAAGGAATGCCTGTATGTTCTGGATGTGCTGCAGTTGTGCTGGGAGGGAGGCTACTTGTTTTGTCAACAGACAAGACATCTGTGGGATTCAAATTAAAGGATAGTGGTTGGGGAGGCAATTATGTGCAGGAGTTAACTGCATGGTTTCACCTTGAAATGGAGAGCTGATCTGTGTAGCACAAAAATAGTGCCCCCCCCCAGTTGGAGCAAGGAAGCACATAATGTCAACAATTCCAACATGAATGCAGATAATATAAGAATCATGCTCAGTACAATTGACTGACCTGAGATGCAGATGTACTAGCAAGTTTAGGACTTGGATGTACTCAGAAATAAACAGTGTGGAAAGAAAATGTCTGGGGTGCCAAGAAGGAGGAATTCCATCTATTCAAATGGGATAGATCTGGTGGAAAAAGGAGTAGGTGACTTGTTTTAAGGCAGTGTGTCATTGTAAAGAACAAAGAGGCTATCTAGACTAGAGTACCAGCAGTTCCACTAACTCTATCTGGTTAAGCTAAAAAAGAAAATGGGGGATGAAGCAAACTAATCACCCAGAAAGGAACTACAGGACTGCAAACAGCTCAGCTTGCTTATCAGATAAAGTAGTGATTAGAGATGTACCAAGCTGGTTAAGCTCACTTTGCGAATTAATTTGCTGAGTCTGCCAACTTCACAAAGTGTGAAGTGTCGACTACAGTATGTGACATGTTTGGCAGGGCAAGTAGCATCTTTCAGACAAACTCATGCCATTTAACCTGCAAAGTTCCCACTTCATAATTACTGTAACCCCCCCTACAAATGGGGGTTCCCAAAAAGTATTCCTTGAGCTATCCTTAATGCTTGCTGCCAGGCTAGTGTCCTGCATTTTAGCAGTTTAAATATGATTACCAGAGCCTGTATAGCCTCTGTGTACTGTCTGTTTAAGAGCTGCCTGATAGCAGCATAAGTAATCTGAGAGGGATCTCTGTTTAAAGATGTAACTATTTGCTGAAAATCGTTTAGAGTGATAATGATAATGTAGTTTGTCTAACTCGCCTTCTTTGTAGCAAGCACTGTTTTGTTTGTCTCCACTATCTTGGTCCTGGACTGCAAATTGGATCAATCAGTTCTTGTGGGAAATAAAATATCACTGGACTACAGGAGCTGTCTGAATTCAAAACCTGTAGGAACTGTAGTTTGAACTTTTTGTGCCTTTTTTGCAACTGAAGGGGGAGCTCTTGCTTTGACTGACAGCTAAATCAGCCAACCAAACCTTTTGGATCTGAGGGAATTCCCCAAGTTGCCTGTTGTTTAGAGCAGATCTAAGTTGGAGCTGAAGAAGTAAGAGGCTTGAGACAGTCTCTTTGGAAAGGACTGAAATTGTGGCTTGCATGTCTGCCTGCTGCCCTGAGAGGGGAAAGAGAACTGTTTTCGGATTGAATCTGAGTTGTGTGACTAAAGTGAGCTACTGAAGTGGGCCAGGCTCAACCTGAAGAAGACTGAAGATTTTGCTGAATGCGATCGGCCTGTCAGGAGTTCCAGCTACCCCTATGCTCCCAGTGTGTGCAGAGACTTTGCGATTGTGACCGGGGAGCGCTTTGCCTTGTACAGTAGAATTCCCTTACTTGTAAATGTGCTATGAGCTGCTAGTGGGTTGTGAGTTAGTTCCCCACTGTGTGAACTGTGTTCTGCCTGTTGGAAGCTGTAACCAGCCCAAAACGGACTGCATCTGAATTTGTCTCCATGCGGTCTGGGCCTTGCCAGACTGGCCCAGCCAGACTACCCTCTGCACAGAGAAGCCATCAACGAGAGACCTGCCTGGGGATCAGTCCCCTGCTCTACACTTGAACAGGAACTACACCTCTGTGACTCGTGTGGGCCCTGCTTCTCCTGGCATTCCAGATCAACCACCTGCAGTCTCGATTTTTGTCCAGCCTGTATCCAGTCTTGGGTATTGTGAGCAAATACCAGGGTAGCTCCCTGCAACAACAGCTTAATCTGAGTGTGTCATCTGATTGTCTTGTTGTTTCATTTCCTTTATGAACTGAGCCCTCTGGCTCCAGATTACAAATATTGTGTACTGTGCATGTTGTGTTTTCCATCACAGGGCCCTAACCAGCTGCGACACCGGCCAACCCTGGGCAACAGTCCTGGCTAGTCCATCTCTTCTCCACCTGGGTACCCAGAGGCGTGACTGTGTGGGGGGACTCAAAGCACATGCATAACTACTTGATTGATATAACCTTTAAGCTAATTAACCTGATTTTGCCCCTCACTTGTTCAAGTCCCCTGAATAAACCAGATCTAACTTTTTCTGCATGTAATCTGATTGTGGTTCCAATTTGTGCTCAAAGTACTGTAGTGTTGCTATTTGCTGTGCATAACCTTGTTTTACAGGGGGTCCCCAGGGTCAAGCCAGAGGAACCAGCCGTGGTGGTAAATGCAGACAGTGTGGGTACCAGTGCGGTGTACCAGGGGTATTGTGAAAGTGATTATTGTACAGTGTTCAGGCCACTAGAGGGGAAAGAGGAGGGTTACAGTGTCTTGGAGGGCTGTGCCCAAGTTAGCTTGACCACTACCAACCCTGACCTCTGGGTGGAGGCACCCGTTTCAGAACTTGAGCCCTTTAACCTGCTACTAGCCAAGCAGGCAGGAGTAGTAGCCCTTGGGATAGCACCACCTAGGGGTTACATTACATTGTCTGAAAACTCATTGGGAAGTTTTGTACAGTGGGAAGTTTGTGAAGTGCTTTACAGAGGAGAATTTTGCCATTTCACCAGAATGTCACCAGTGAAGTAAACCTTCACAACATCTGTAGTCCTGATACATGCTTTGTGCATGTTAAAGCCACAAGAGGAATTCAGGAGGCATGACCTGTTATGCTACCACAACGATTTGAGAAAATGTTGCCAATAATAAGTTTTGGTATTTCCACTGTAAATTTAAAACTGCTACACCAATTTGTTTTCCTCTTTTCCTATATAGCAAGATAGAATGTCATAGGATATGCATGCCAGATTTCAGATCTATACCTGTAAGAGCAGAGATGTTTCATATATTTATATTTTTAGAATGTTTTCACAGAATTTCACAAATAATTACATAGCATAAATCTGAATCCCAGTAATGTAAACATTTCTAAACCAAATTTCTCCATATTTAGTCAGTTCTGTAACCCATATAAAAAGGTTATGCATGCGAATTTTCACATATATTGAACAAAGGTGGCTGAGTTATAAGCAGGTAGAATGTTTTACAAAATATGCCCCCTCTACAAAAATGGCAGGCTTTGAGCACCTATAAGTTTGAAACAAAGCATCCAAATGTCAGCATATTTGGCATGACATTAGGGCACACTGGAATACATACCCACGCCAAATATCAGATCTCTAGCTTACTAAATGGCCAAGGTACGGCTAAGTAAAGCCATTTCAAAAATTGTGATGAAATTCCACAGAATTCTGTGAAATTTCACATAATTCCATCGAAATACAAAATTTGAATTTTCTGATTCCACAGAAGCTCTAATGCAAACCTTTAAAAAAATCATCCATGTCCACCTGCTGTCTCTCTGTCTTGCAACAATGGCGTTATCTCAATTTGAAGACTCATCTCTCCTAACCACTATACATGGCTCAGCCCTGACTATTCGGGCTTGCAAAGTTTATACTCAGTACTTCAGTCAATCAATCAATCAATCAAAATCTTTATTTATCCAGGTGGACATCGTTGATCAAGCTAATTTACAAGATGGATCTGGTTAGCTCTGGGCCAGATGGTACAATGCATACAGAGATATTTACAATACAGCCAAATAACACAAGTAAAAAAACAATTAATGCAATTAATGCAAGTAAGTACTCAATGTTACATCGACCATATCTGTAATATATAAGGAGGACATAAGTTGAGGCCTAATAGGAACTTCAGTAGGGAGAAGTGATTGGTTGCTCACGTAGGGAGCTGATGCAAGCATAGAATTTAAAAAGTAGTGTACTCACACAGTATCCTTAGATGTAACACTCTAAACAGAAGGATAAGGGTCTTAATAGTCAAGAGAAAAGTAGTTACACCTCTTTTTTGGCAAATTTCAGCATGGAAATCAGAGTTATGCTTGGTTTAGAATGGACACAGAAGCAGACTGCAGGAACCAATCGGAAGCCAATGCTGAAGAGTACTGATGTTCCGATTGGATGGCTGCTAATGCCATGCTTTTCTAATGGAGAGTCCAAGCTTAGGTTCTCAGGTGGCAGTAGAGGCAGCGCTGACTGCCCAGTGCCTGGGTTTCCCACGCGTATGGGCAGAGGGCCCGTGGAGAGCATATCCTTGGCAGGGGATGGAGGACGGGGTCGGTATTAAGTACTGTGCCATGGACAATGGAACATCTGAACCAGCGGGAGGACCAAAATAACAGGACAACAGAGTTGGGCATTCCTTGATACCTAAAGACTGGCCCAACCACAGAAATTCAGAAAGGAGTATAATCAAACAGAGTTCCAACTCTTGACTCTCTAAACCGGAAAAAACAGAGGTCATGACTGTTAGGCAATAAGTAAGTACAGCTCTTTTTGTGTAAGTTTTAGATGGAAGATCAGACTTTAGCTTAGTATTGAGGGAGACACAGGAGCAGACTGCAGGAGCCAATCAGATGCCAAAGCAGAAAAGCGCTCACATTCCAACTGGATATCAGCAATGCAGCACCTCACTAGTAAGGAATCCAGTCTGGGTGTCTCAGGTGGCGGCTATGGAAGCGACAACCACCCAGTATCCACATTTCTCCCACCTGAGGGGAAGGGAGCCCCTGAAGGGCTAGTCTACAGCAGGGAAGAGAGTTAGGGGACAAAGGAAAGAGATAGTAAGAGTGGAATGCAGTGGAAAGGTGATACGAAGATGAAATAGGGCAGTTAAATGGTACAGGGTAGGGGAATAAGAGCCACAGATTAAGCAATATGTTAAAGACAGCAGGGTGAGTACAGTGCAGCGGCCTCGGAAGCCATGAAGAGATAATAATCCTACAGGGATTTCCAGAGGGGAAAAGCATTTAAGGCATAAGACGTTCACAGAGTTAAGGTCACCAAAATTTATAAGTGATCATAAATTCAGCCTGATGCTTCGGACTAAAATTAAGGGCTGGGGTAGCAATTGTGTGGCTCACACACATACCGAACATATAGAGATTTAAAGGCATTCATACTGCGGAGGCAGCTTAATTTAAATAATTGTTATGTTGGTGCGCTTGCGCAGTCAACATCTTGCGGCTGTGCAAATTTGGAGGGGCGGTCACTGTTGGGTGAATGTAGGGCATGCACCAGTAGGTGCGTCCTGCATTTCCCAATCAGCCAGCAGTAGGGGCTTACACCCTGCCTAGCTAATGAGGTGAAGACATCACAGAAAAGGTGCGCTGCAATGAGATTGAAGTTCTCATGCAGCATGACCACAACACACTTCCCCCTACGTGCAGGCAACATGGCAGCACTGACTGCCGCTGTTGCCTGTCAACCCCCCACCCCTTTATTGTGTGCCAATGGAGGTGCCCAATCCCTGTCGGCATCATGTAATCCCCCTTTTTTTTGATTGCCGAGGGAGTGGCCAGTCCCCTTTGGCATCATGCACCCACCCACCAGTTTTTCTTTGCCGATGGGCGCCCAAACCCCGTCAGCATGTATCCCTACCTTCCCTTGAATTTTTCCAATGGGGAGCTCACTCCCCATCAGCATAATGTATTCCCACCCCGTTTTTTGCTTGCTGACGGAGTGCCCAATCCCCCTTGGCTTCTGCGGTCCCCCTTTCCTTGTTTGCCAATGGGGGTGGCCAATCCCCCATCAGGTAAAGCACCCACCCACACATTCAGGTGGTACACTGGGAGCCCACCTCAGCGTGCCAAAGCACCTATTAAAATGAAAATGGTCCCCTGATGTCTTTTAATTTTTTTTTACTCTATAAAGCAAAAACAGTCCCTTGTAGTCTTCCAACCCGACCTCCAAACAACCCACACCCACCTACTGTGCACCCTGCCTCCCCACACCTCCCACCCTATACTTGCCTCCGGAGTCCAGCGCGATGATCTTTGGTGGACCGGAAACACGTCTGCACTCTTCAAAGCTGACTGCGAACTGAGGACATGCCAGTAAGCTGTATAATGGAATAAATAGGGGTCTTTCAACTTTAATGCATATCTCGGGCATTTTGGGGAATTTTTACATCAGATTTTCAACATGGAGTTTTTGAGACCCCCTCCTCATGAATTCTGGCACTGTCATATCGTTAATTGGTCCCGAAAGGTGATTTCATAGTCACTGTGCAGAATCACCTTTCGGGATCAATTAATGAGATGACAGTGCCACTGTTCATGAAGTGGGCTCTCAAAAAGCCTATGTTGCAAATTTGGTGAAAAAAATCTAAAAAATGGCTGTTTTATGAGCGAGCGTTACACAATATTTTCATGGCAGATTTTCAGCATTGTCATTTTTGTACACCTCCTTGTGAACAGTACAGCTGTCATTTTTTACATCCTGGCCAAAATGTGTTTCCACACTTCCGGCTCACAATTGCGCGGTCGCTGTGGGAAATCAGTGTTTGGGCCAGATTATGGAAATGACAGTGACATTGTTCATGAGCAGAGGTCCTAAAATGCCTATACTGGAAATCTGGTGATGAAACTCCATAAAATGACTGTGTTACGAGCGTGCGTTGGCAGATTGCACACACGCTCATTACGTTGTGCATTTGTAATATTTTCACCACTGGCATTTTTCCACACCTCTTGATGAACAGTACAGCTGTCATTTCACATATCCTGCCCAAAATGTGTTTTCACATGTCCGGTGCAGAATAGCACAGTTGCTGTGTGAAATCACTTTTTGGGACAGTTTGAGGAAATAACAGTAACACTGTACATGAGCAGAGGTGCTACAATGCCTATGTTGAAAATTTGGTGCCAAACATCCATAAAATGACTGTGTTACAAGTGTGCATTGCGCATTTCCCACGCACCCTTGTAACTCTGCAAATTTGCAATGTTTACATGCCACATTTTCAACACTGGCATTTTTTTACACCTCCTTATGAACTGTACAGCTGTCATTTTTCACGTCCTGCCCAAAATGTTTTTCTGCACTGCACTACCAAAGCCAATGTCAGCGTGACAACATTCAGCATTGACAAATGCGAGTTGTACTTTGTTCCACAATGTTGGCAACAGGAAACTAATGGCCACTCTGTCATAGTGAGAGGAAGCCTTAGGGATACATAATGTGATGTAGGATGCGCTTCTGAGGGCATATGTCCCTGGCTCACTTAGTGGGAGACAGTCTATTATATACTGTGGAAGCTGCTTCAAAAAGTCTCTATAAGTCCAAAGGACTGTTTCTATTATGCCTAAACATAAGAGAGGACCACCCTATGGCTTTGTACAAGGAATAATGATGGGCAGAGATGGGGAGACCAGTAAAAAACCGGATGGCCCTGTGGTAAAGCGTATCCAACTTTGCAAGCGAGGCTTTGGGACATCTGCATAATCGATCAGTGAAAGAAAAGTAGTTTGGACAAGGCGCACTTTTGCATCTCTAGTAAGAAACTGATTAATTCTAAAGAATAGCCCCAGCCTCTGCCTTAACTTCTTTACAAGGTCCTCGATTTGCTCAGTGAATGATAGATTATGGTCTAACCACACACGTAGGTATTTAAACTTTGAGACAAAGTCCAATTTCTCTCCAAGAATTGTGGTAATCTGAGATAGTGCTCCAGAGCTGGCCAGATTCATCACACAGCTATAGGGTGAGATCAACATTGCTTTTGTTTTTTAGCATTTAGAAGAAGTTTTTATGGAGGTGCTAGTTCTGGAACTGGTTAAATTCCTCCTGGAGGTCAACACAAGTGGCTACAGGTGTCGGACGACGTACACAACTGTGTCATCAGCAAACAGGTGTATGTTGGCCTTGTTAACACTCTCATTGATGTTATTAACATAGATAGTGAATAGTAAGGGACCAAATATGGATCCTTGTGGTTCTCCCCTCAGAGATCTGAGTGGGGATAGCTCACCCTCAGCCTTAACTTGTTGACGTTGTCCTACAAGGTACTCAGTAAACCAATGCAAATAAACTGAGTACAGGCCTATACTCCAGAGAAGAGAGAAGCAGGCTGTGATCCACTGTATCAAAAGCCTTACTAAGGTCTAGAAATACAGCACAGACAAAGTTTCTGCTGTCCAGTTCTTGGCACTAATCATGTGTTACTTTGGCAAGGGACGAAATAATGCTGTGTTTAGTTCTAAAGCCAGATTGCATAGCATTAGTAGGTTATTGGATTTATGGTAGTCCCTTAGTTGGTTGCTAACAATCTTTGCCAGAAGTTTCGACAAAGTTGGGAGTATGGAACTTGGTCTATAATTGTTAAGGTCGCAGGGATCCTCTGATTTAAACAAGGGGATGACATGAGCAATTTTCCAGATCTGGGGAATAAGCCCTTGGGTCAATGATAAGTTAAATAAGTGCGTGATAGGAACCGCTAGGACATGATAGGCAATTTTAAGGAAATAAGGATCCAAAGAATCAGCACCAGCACTTTTCTTAATATCCAATTGGAGCATGAGGTCTTCAACCTCTTTCAGAGAGACTGGGTGGAACGAGAAGCCAGGTACCAGGGCAGAAGAGTCTGAGCATGGGAAACTTAATTGGGAGCGGACCAGGGATGAATGGGAATTGTCGAAAGCAAGACCAGTGGTGGCAAAATGATTGTTAAATGCATCTAGGATTCTTGGTTTATCACTGATAGTAGTACTCCCAGTTGTAATCTTAGGTGGCAAGGAATTACCAGGCGTATATCCGGACATGTCCTTGATTATCCTCCAGAATTTGGAGGAGCACTTTGCTGTAGAAAACAATTTGGTAAGATAAAGTTCTGCCTTAGCATCTCTGACCATTTTCATGCAAACATTGCATGCCCTCCTGAATTGACACCAGTTTGAGTCCAGTTTAGTATGGCAAGCTTTTTTCCACAACTTATCCCTACCAAGCAATGTAGCTTTCAGCTCGGTAGAGAATCAATGGCATGTTTTGTTTTTTACACTAATTTTTACCATGGGGCATATATATTTAGGGCCTCAACAAGTATATCATGGAAAATATCATAAGCTGAGTTAACCATGTTAGCTAAGTAGAATTCTTGCCAATGTGGCGAGTGTTCCAACTCATAGACATAGGCAGCCACATCAAAGTTACGATGGGACCTTTTTGTAAGAAATTTAGCTGTAGGTCCTGTATGATGCAATGATCTGACAGCAGCAATGAAGCAATGGTCACTGACATCAGCAAAGAAGGTCCAGGGTGTGAGAAGAGATGAGACTTATCGACTAAAGTAACATCCAGCAGTGTGCTGTTACATATGTTCTTTTTGTTTGGATGTGTGGATTTGTGAATTAGTTGCACCTACCCATGGGAATTGCAGAAAGTGTTTAAAGGTAAAGCAGACTTTGATAACCAGTCAAATTTAAGGTCCTCTAGGATGATAGTTTCAAGGTTCTCTTTCTCCATAACAGAGCCAAAATGTGTAAGAAGGAGTGTACCAGCAGATGGGGGTCCATAGCAACCAATCACTCTGAGGGCAAGGGAAGTAGATAAATCCATCTTTAGGGTCAAACACTCAGATTCATTTTTGACAGAAGTAGAATCCAGGCAGGACATTGTAAACCTTTCCTTAATGTACACTGCCACACCACCTCCCCTAGTAGGTCTGTCCGCTCTGAATAACTGGTAGAAAGGAATACTAATCTCTCTGTCCTGAGAGACTGGCCTAAGCCAAGATTCGGAGATTACCAGAACATCTGGCTGAGTATGGCTGACCCACGCCTGAATCATGGAGAACTTTTTTAGGAGGCTGCAGACATTAACATGCCAGAAACTCGTGCCTATAAGATGAGCAGCATCCGAGGGGAATGTAATGGTAGCGATAGGATCAAGGTTTAGCTCAATGTTACCCAAGCATAACAGTAACAGAAGTAATATCTTTGATAGGGCGGTGATAGTTAGTTTAAGAATCCTGGTCCTAGTACGTCTGTAAGACTTGCCAAGTTGGGTAAGCCAGTCACCACCCCTGAAGGTGAACTGCCAATGAGCCAGTATTGAGAATGAGAACAGGGGAACGTACACCACCCTATCATGGTTCTTCGGGTGTTGCCAGCCATCCTCATAGGAGAAAGGGGAAGTATAGACAAGATCAGTTGGAAGGGTACCAGAGTGGGTGTAGATAAGGTCAACCCTGTAGCCGAGAGAAAAAGAGGGGTATCTAGCTCCAGGTAGGAAAAACAGCAGAAGCATGGAGCAAAAGAGAATGAGATGAAGAGGCAGAAGGGGCAGAGCCATAGTGTTTAGAGGATGTGTAGAGAATAACCAAGAGGGTCAGTAGGGCAAGAGCCAGCCCGTGGAGGTGAAGCAAAGAGAGGGAGAGGCGGGGGGAAGGGGTCCCAAGTAAGTGAGCCCAATGAGGTTCAAGCAGGGTGGATATCAAGGTCGAGTGGGTGGAGCCAAATCCTAATTAATAAAGGTAGGAGGTGGAGGGTGCAAGAACAGATGCAAATGTTCAGCAAAAATCAATGCAGAGCAGAGGGCGCCGAAGCCCAGAAACTGAAAATCCGACAGAGAAAAGGCAGGGCCAAACAGTGTCTGAACGGAGAGCAGTAGTCCAATCAGAGGAAGGTGGCAGCAGGTGCCAGCCTATCAAACCCCGCACAGTGTTACCCCGGAGCAGTCAGGATTCTTAACCGGATTTGAAGGTATCCTGGTCATCAGGAGGGTGGAGGTGTGGGTGGCTGGCAGGATTAGGCACGTGTGCTTGCTGGGAGCCCAATCGGGGCAGTAGATCTATTTTAAGATATAAAACATAGGTTAAAATAGGGCATTGTAGCTAGGCTAGGGGGTACAAAGGCAACTTGAAAATTATTGGGGCTATGTTGAGGGTAGCAAGGGAGGAAGCTCAGGTATGGAACTGTAAAGTAGATAGCAGAGCAGGCGCTAAACAAAGCTGATAGACAAGCAGATGGTGAAAATAGGAAGATGTCTTTAAGGGAGGACAGGACAAGGCCTAATAGCTGCACTCTGTATCTTTAAGAGGAGTTGCAATATTAGTGAGAGGGGAGAATGAAGATTGTTTGGGGCGGTACCAAGAGGGGAGGAAGAGTATTTAATAAAAGCTGGAGGGTGGGCACAAAAATTCAAGCAGGAAGGAGACAGAAGGCAAAAAGTGAAAGCGAAATTGGATTATTTGCAAGGCAATGCTTACAACTGTGACCCAAATGGAATCTGGTCTAAACAGAAAAAAAGTATCACTTTATATGTAGTTTCTGATCCAGGGTAGATTACCACTGAATCTTAAAACAAAGAGAGCTGTAATACTTTACAATCTACAAACCTGTAGCCTAAATGAACTTGCACGTCAAACTACCCTTGGAGTGTAAAATTGCTGTAAACAGGCTTAGGTTCACGTTTAAATTAGGATTTTACAGGACAATTTGGAGAGACTTAGCCAGTACCACAATCAGAATGTAACATTAGCTTAAAGTCCAGAATAAACAGTAGTAGCAAAGAATTAAAGAACTGCAGCAGCCCGAATTGATGGTTCTGGCCAGTCAAGTTTCTGCAGCAAATCTTCAGTCTGGTGATCGGCGGGCAGTACAGTGAGAAAGTCAACTGGCGGACAGAAGGAGCACACCCGGCTGCTTATAGCAGCAGAGGCACCAGTGTCAAAGGTGAAGCTCAGGGGAGAAATCAGAAAAAGCCAGAGGTTATAAAGTTGTAAGAGAGGGTGTGTTTACAGCGGGGTGGGAGTGAAGGGGGGGGGAAGGAGGAGTTATTTACCTTACATCAGAAAATTAACAGACTGGAGCTGTGGCACCAGTAGCTGGTCAATAAGAACAAAGGGTAGTGAGAGGGGGACAGTTAAGAAAGGGCGTAGAGGTCTAGGTCCAGAGACGCCTCACAGCAGGAGGAAATTCCAACTGGAGGAATATGGCTGCGATAGAAAGGTAGACAGAAAAGGTATTAGTTGCAAGGCATAGCTTAGAACTGAAGCACAATGAAGCCAGGTCTACATAGGAGAATGAGGAAAACAAATTCAAGCAGGAAGGAGACAGAAAGGCAGAAAGTGAAAGAGAAATTGGATTATTTGCAGGGCAAAGCTTACAACTGTGACCCAAATGAAATCTGGTCTAAACAGAAAAAACTTTTATTACTTTAAACTTTGTTTCTGATCCAGGGTAGATTACCACTGGACCTTAAAACAAAGAGAGCTGTAATACTTTACAATCTACAAACCGGCAGCCTAAATGAACTTGCACTTCAAACTACTCTTGGAATGCAAAATTGCTGTAAATAGGCTTAGTTTCACGTTTAGGTTAGGATTCACAACTGTTTGAGCTCAACTACAGCTGTTCTACTCTACTATACTATCATCCCCCTGGACATGAGGCCTGCACTTTCTGATGATACTACTAAGATGGTCATGCTGTGTCCTGCCACCTCTGCTTTGTATCTTGGAGCCATAGCTGGTAAGAAAAAATTACTCACCTTAGTAATGTTGTTTCTTCTAATGGAGTCTTGCTGTATTCTGACAATTGCAGTGAGGTCCAACCTTCGAACTGCCCCGGAGACGAAAGACTTAACTTTCCATGCCAGGCATGGAACGCTGAGCTTGAGCTCGGTTGAGACTCTGTTTGTTGCTGTTTGAACTCAAACCGTCAGATCTTTATGAGCTAAACTAACTGAGTGTCCTGTATGGAAGCTGTAAACCTACACTAGCCAACTGGCTACTAAACATAATAAACAAATGTTTTGGTTTCAAAACAAAGACTCAAGTCAGGAAACCCCAAAATGTTAACAAACACAACACCCTCTCACCCAAAGAAAGGGGGGTGATAAATAAAGGTGGTGCACCTCTTGAGTGCCAACACTGCTGCTGCCCACCCACATCCCAAAACAAAGGTTTTGAGAGGGGAAGGCAGGGGGAGAGGTCAGAATACAGCAAGACTCCATTAGAAGAAACAACATTACTAAGGTGAGTAATTTTTTCTTCAAACAACATGAAGTCTTGCAGTATTCTGAGAATTGCAGACTACCAAGCAGTACCTCCATGGAGGAGGGACTGAACCTACCTAGGAAATAGGCTCTGAAGCACTGCTGTGCCAAACCGAGCATCACTTTTAGCCTAGATATCCAGAGAGTAATGCTTGGCAAAAGTGTGAACTGTTTTCCAGGTAGCTGCTTGACATATCTCTAGGACAGGAATAACCCTGGCAGCCACCAGGGAAGCAGCAGTACCTCTGGTACAGTGAGCCCTCATGCCTGAGGGTGGAATCTTGCCTAGTTTTGTATAGCAAAATTGAATACAGGAGACAATCCACCTGGCAATGGATCTCTTAGTGGCAGGTCTTCCTTTACGAACCTCACCATAAGTGAGGAACAGTTGGAGGGAGTCAAACCTATGACCCTTGGTACGCTCTATGTAGTAGCTAAGGGCCCTTTTCACATCCAAACTGTGCAGCCTCCTCTCATCAGAGGAGGAGTGGTCAGTGAAGAAAACAGGAAGAGACATAGACTGGTTAAGGCGGAAGTCTGAAACCACCTTAGGCAAAAACTTCCTATTAGTCCTGAGGACCACCTTATCTCTATGGAAAGAGATAAAATCAGGCTCCATTGATAGGGCTTGTAACTCGCTTATGCGCCTGGCAGAAGTGATGGCCACCAAGAAAACAGTTTTCCAAGTCAAGTACTTGAGTTCTGCTGAGGACAAAGGCTCAAAGGGGGTTGCATAAGCTGAGCTATGCAAACATTAAGGTCCCAGACAGGGGCAGGGTCCCTGAATGGTGGATTGGTATGAAGCAATCCCTTGAAAAATTTAGAGAATACAGGATGAGCTGAAAGGGAAGAAGCCTTACCTGCTGAAGGAAGAGCAGAGACAGCTGCCAGATGCACTCTTAGTGTAGCTAGTCTGAGTCCCAAGCTGTTAAGATGAACCATATAGTCAAGGACTGTGGACAGGCCAGTAGATTCTGGAGAAATATGCTTCCCAGAGCACCATATGGAGAATCTTTTCCATTTGGAGTTGTAAGTGCTTCTGGTGGAAAGCTTCTGAGAAGCCTTTAGGATATCCATAACACCTTGAGAAAGGTGTAAATCAGCAAACTCTAACTCTTCAAAAGCCAGGCCTTGAGGTAGAGAGATTTGAGATTCGGATACCAAACCCTCCCCTGAGCACAGGTTAACAGGTTGTAATTCCTGAGGAGACACAGGGGAACATGGACTGCTAAGGACAACAGGAGAGGGTACTAGGGCTGTCTGGCCCAGTCTGGAGCAATCAGAATCATCTTGCAGGGTTGAGACCTGATTTTGACTAACACTTTGAACAGAAAAGGAAAGGGGGGGGAAGCATACAGGAATTTCCCTTCCCAATTGAGAACTAGGGCATCCAGGGGGACTGAGCCCAACACTGGGGGCCTGCAGCAAAAGAGGGGAAGTTGGTGATTGTCTGGGGCTGCAAAAAGATCTATCTGTGGGGTGCCCCATCTGGAGAAGATCACCTTCAAAACCAGAGGATCCAGTGACTATCCGTGACGGCCCTGAGATATCCTGCTGAGAGCATCTGCCAGGCCATTGTCCTTGCCTGGAAGGTGTACTGCTGTAAGAAAGGTGTTCAGAGAATAGGTCAGAGACCATAACCTCATTGCTTCTGTGCACAAGGCCGTAGACCGAGTGCCCCCTTGCTTGTTGATATACCACATCGTGGTGGTATTGTCTGTCCTGATCTGAACTACTTTGTTCTGAACAGACTTGGAAAAAACCTGAAGTGCTAGAAACACTGCTCTGAGTTCTAATAGATTGATGTGAAGCAGAGATTCCTGAGGAGACCACAACCCTTGGGTGGTCAGGTCTCCCAAGTGGGCCCCCCACCCCAAGAGGGAGGCATCTGTAGTAAGGATTAAAAAGTGAGACTGAGGGAGAAAAGGGACTCTCTGTCTTAGATTGTTCTGATCCTGCCACCACTGTAATGCCTGGATCAGGGTTTGAGTCACTGGAATTAGTTTGGTCAAAGGATCCTTTTTCTGAGACCAAAAGGCTCTCAAGTGGAACTGAATGTCCCTCATCTGAAATCTTGCTCCCTGCTCCACTGCTGTAGAAGCAGCCATGTGCCCTAGGAGTTGTAAAAAATGCCTTGCTGGTCGAGACACCTGGAGGGTGAATGAAGAGGCCAGTGAAATAAGGGTCCTTGCCCTGTCCAGGGGAAGGAAGGCTTCTGCCTTTACTGTATCCAGCTCTGCGCCTATGAAGGTGAGGAGCTGTACAGGCTCTAGAACTGACTTTGAAAGATTCAGAAGGAAACCTAGAGAAGTAAGCAGCTGCTGAGTTATCTGTAGGTGTAACTTGACTTGGTCTGGGGACTGGCCTACTATGAGCCAGTCATCCAGGTATGGGAAGATGGAAATCCCTTTCCTTCTTAGGAAGGCAACTACTACTGCCAGACATTTTGTGAACACCCTTGAAGCAGAGGTTAGACCGAAGGGCATTGCTCTGAATTGGTAGCGGCCTGAGGGCAGCTCGAACCTGAGGTATTTTCGATGGGAGCTTCTGGCGAGAATATGGAAGTAGGCATCCTTGAGGTCCAGGGAGACTAGCCAGTCCCCTGGCCTTAGAGAGAGTAGAACTATTCCCAGAGTCACCATTTTGAACTTTGGCTTTAAAAGGTGCTTGTTTAAGTATCTGAGATCCAGAATGGGCCGCCATTCTCCTGTCTTTTTGGGGGTGAGGCTGATTTTAAAGTTAATAATAAAAGAAAGAAGCTTTGAAATGGAATCATCTTGTCTGCATCAGTATTTTTTCAGCGCCTTACCATCTTCTTCACTCTGATATAGAGAAATCAACCTGATACATAAATACATTGGTAAAGGCTGCTTTGGAGAAGAATGACAATTCTAAAAATTAAATATTACTCATTGCCTGTGGACTCTCTTCCTTTTCCCCTTTTCCCTTTTTACACTATCTATTTTTTGGGGGTGAGGAAGTACCTGGAGTACAATCCTTTCTCTTTGTGTAGGGGTGGAACCCTCTCTATAGCTCTGAGAGCCAAGAGGGAAGATACCTCTGCCTCTAGGGCAAGTGCCTCTGAAGGATTTGCAGGTGGAAAGGATCTGGTTCTCATCTTTGGAAAATTTCTGAAGCTGAGGACCAGTCCCTGGCTTACTACTTCCAGGACCCCTTTGTCTGATGTTAAAGACATCCAGTCCTGGACAAAGTAAGCCAGCCTTCCCCCCCTATAGGTAGTGGAGAATCAGCCCTGGCAAAGCCATGAGGGTGCCTGTTTGGCAGGGGCTTCAGGCTGAAGGGTGGAAGCAGGCCTGCTTGTACCCCGTCTGCCTCTCCCTCTAAAGAACCCCCTGTGAGCATAAGCAGAAGAGGAGGCCTGGGCTTGGTAGAAAGGCCTGTGAAAAGGCCTGCCCCTGCCCCTGGGTTGCTGCCTCTAAGGGAGTGGCCTGCCTTTCCTTGGCCTGAGCACTCCTATAGGTGGTCCTGTACTCATTCATTTTCTTCATGTAGTTCTTTGTTTGCTCCCCAAACAGAGAATTACCCACAACAGGAAAATCCATGGCCTTAGTCTGGGTATCCTGAGACAGGCTAGTACATCTCAGCCAAGCCATCCTATGAAGGGCCACAGATGTAGCCATGACTCTAGATGAAACATCATTGGAGTCCACTGCAGCATGGAATTGCACCTTGGATGCCTCAATACCATCAGCAGCCACCTGCTCCAGCTCCTTGGCAAGCTGGCCAGGGACCTGTTTAGCTAAAGCCATTACAGTGTCCCATCTTGATTTTTGATATCTAGCTGTATAGGCCATATAATTGGCCTGCCTGAGTCCCAAGGATGCTGCCGTGTACTGTTTCTTTCCATGGCATCAATTCTCCTGGAGTCCTTATCTGGGGGGTGTGAAGCCAAGGGTATATTAGCCTTATCACAGGCTGCAGCCTGCACTACCCCAACATGGCTGCATTGCTGGGTAAGGAACTCCGTATCTGAGCCTGAAAGAGTATACCTCTTGTCCATTCTCTTATTCACAGGAGGTATAGAATTAGGAGTCTAAAATCTTTATTGTCTGTTTCCCAAAAGACTTATGAAGGGGAATAGACAGCCTCCTGGACTCTGGGATATCCATCATTTCAACATAGTCAGGCTCCTCCTGGTCATCTACAGCTTCTTCCATAGGAAGCTGAAGAGTTTCAGTCACTTTCTTGTAAAATATGAAAAGGGAGGGGGACTCAGAAAGCCTAGGAGGAGACACTCCTGAAGGTCTGTCTGGGGAGATGTCCGGGTCAATGGGCACATCCAGACTTTCATAATCACATTCACTTTCCTCATGCTCTCCTTCCTCCTCCTCCTCCTCCTCCGGTTCATAAAACTCCTCTAAATCATAATCTGGAACCGGTGGAACCAGCCGAACTGAGCACCTTCCCAATGGTGCCGGTTCGGTCGGAACCGGGGTTAGCGACTGAACAATTTTTATCGCTTTGGCTAATTCATCAGCGGTTGGAGAAGTAACTTTTGGATCCATATCGGCTGACTTATCCCTTCTTGTTCTCTTAACTGGAACTGATTCTTCAGAATCGGTTCTCCTTTTGCCCGAAGAAGTTTCGCCCTGGTTTGAGGGCACTCCTTCTGGTTCGGCTGGAACCGAACCGGGCTGGCCATCCGGATCAGCGGACTTTTTGGCCTCCCTTTCCCTGAGCCTACCAACTCTTTTTTCTTGGGTAGCTGCAGGAAAATTTTCACAAATCTGGCAGTCTGAATTGAGGTGGCCAAACCCGAGACAATAAACACAGGTGGTGTGGGGATCAGCCTTGGCAAAGGCTTCCCCACACACACTACAGTGTTGAAACCCAGTGGGCCCGGTTTTTCTTTTGGGTTTCTCAGACATGGCCAGTCCTAACCAAAAACTTACTCTTTTCCGGCAATCTGCCAGGCAAGACACCCTTATCGGTTCCTGACCGTGTCACGGGTCGTGGAAAAAAACGTAATAAAATCCGTTTTTTTTAGGACCGATAAGAACCGGTAACCACACTCTAAAGTAGAAATAAGGACTTTTAAGACAACCTGATCGGTTCAAACGAACCGATCCCATGTTTACAAGTTCCACACAGAATAAAAACAAAATAAACCTATCTAGTACTCACAATACCATAGACAGAGACAGAACCGATAGGTTGCGGTTTAAATTCGGTCGAAAACCCATAAAAACGGTACTTTAACCAACAAATTGAACCGAGCAAAGGAGAAATCTCCGGAGTGACCGTTCAGTGAGGCGGAGT
Source organism: Neoceratodus forsteri (assembly GCA_016271365.2). NCBI lineage: Eukaryota > Metazoa > Chordata > Ceratodontiformes > Ceratodontidae > Neoceratodus > Neoceratodus forsteri. The sequence continues at coordinate 92,129,319 of CM028132.1, read as the reverse complement.
AAAGAATCTGATGGTTTGAGTTCAAACAGCAACAGACAGAGTCTCAACCGAGCTCGAGCTCAGCGTTCCATGCCTGGCATGGAAAGTTAACTCTTTCATCTCTGAGGCAGTTCGAAGGCTGGACCTCACTGCAATTGTCAGAATACAGCAAGACTTCATGTTGTTTGAAGAGAAGGCTGTCCCTCTTTGAGGCCTTTCTTCACACATACAGTACTCTGAACTGTTACAAGGGGGTGCTCTCTCTTAGCATTATCAAACTTCCCATCTAGTGTCTCATCTTCTCATAGGTGGTGGCTATTCAGCTGCAGACACGCCTTCATTATCATTTTTCATTTCATGACAAAATTATCTGGTTTCCAGTCTTGCCTTAGCACTGAGGTTGTTCTGATGTGGGTCTATAATGCCCTTTTGTTCTAACACAGGCATCTGGGGTTTTGTCTTTTGCCACAGGGTTGTAGCTTTTATGGCATCTGGTAATCTTCCAAGTTGTTCTGTATCTGTTTATGTCAATCTGTATTCCTTATATGCCAGTATAAAATGGGTTTTCTCTTCTATGTGGACGACACGCACTTATAATCAACTTACCAGCTGATCCTAGAATTGGGATCTCCATACTCTCCCAGTATGTCATGGAAATTCTGGAGCTGATGATCTAGAGATGACTTGGACTCAGTCCTGACTAACCGGACATCTTACCAATGGGCATAAAGGTCACCTTTAGCTTTGTCAGATTACCACCTTGTTTGATGTCATGAGTCTAGCCTTCTTCATTAGGACTTTGGGGTTTACAACATACCCCAACAATCTCTTGATCTTCATATTAAACCAGTTTTTAAAATCTCATTTCATAATCTGTACAGAATACCTAGACTAACAGCAGCATCCAGGCATCAAGGCATTATTACCATCTTCCATATTTTTGTCCCCCCTCCCAAATTGATTACTGCTACCCATTATTGGTTGGCCTCATTGGCGGTACCTATTGGGCCTCCTTGTTTATTCCTGGTGTGCTTCCTTGTTGGTTCTTGGTTGACCTACCAGTTGATTTTTGGTTGATCTCCTTATTGACTCTCATTTTGGCTCTTTCCAGGTTCTTGGTTGGCTTCCTTGTTGGTTCATTTATTTCCTTGCTGACTCTTTGTTGGCCACTTTGTTGTTTCTTGGTTGGCCTCCCTGTTGGTTTCGGGTTGGCCCTTGGTTCAAAGTTGGCCTACTTGTTGGTTGACATAGAAGCCTAAGGCTAATTCTAACTATGAATACCAGATTGATCTCTGGCATTCAAGTGTTAGCACATGTCAACCCTTTTATGCAGGCACTGCTTTGTCAGCCAGCAAGACAGCACATTGATGTAAAGCTTCTTTTGATAGTATGCAAAACTCCGCAAGGGTTGCTGTCAGTCTCAGGACTCCTTTGCAATAATACTCCTTCTCACCACCTCCAGTTGTCGGATACATGTTTGCTTCAGGCTAAATACTGCAGGTGCCAGGTTCTTGCCATACTATGGATCCAGGCTCCAGAACTCCCTACCAAACTATCTTGGAATATCTGTAAAACCAGGTGTAAGATGTGCATTTACCCAATGTTATGGCTGATATACTGTACAGAGCTATGTTGTTTTTTCTAACTGGTGCTAGTTGCTCAGTATCTTGTGTCACTCTGAGAACCCCATATTATAAGTTTTGTCTCATTTCGTCATTCTCATTGTGAATATCCACCCCGTGTTTTGATAGGGAGATATCTTAGAATGACAGTTTTCATCATTTTGAAGATAGGAACAGGAGTCACCGAATTGCAAACTAGTACTGAATCAGCTGCTTCAACAACATTATTAGTACTGGTAAATCAAATAAGTTAAAAAATATTCTGAAAACATTTATTTTTGGCAGAAAGCTTTTCCAGTACTTACCCAAACAGTACAAGGACTATGGCCACAACAGCCAAGTTCTCACCCTGGGAGAAGGAAGGCAGCTGGAATGCGGCAACTATAGCTATTGACAGTATCACTGGAACCAAGTACAGTACCTAAGGAGAAGAAAAAGCACATTGACGGTAGATTTTGCCCATGGTCATGCATGTGTGTATTCAAATTTCAAGGTCCATTAGACCCTCCCCACCACCACCTACATAGAACATTTTACTTGGCTACAGATAATCTAAATACTTAAGCTTATCTCAGTTTTCCTATTTACCATGGAATGGATAATTTGCTTTTATTTTATTCACCATATTTGACCAGGAAAGACACACTAAGCTATGATAGCTATTTTCCAGGTGCATCCTACGGGTGGGTTACATGGACCTGTTTTAGTCATAGGGAATGTTAGACATGACACCGGGAAGATTGCCCTATTCTTCTTTGAAAAGTGCCATGGGATCTTTTTTTCCATTAAGGTTGTATTCCACTTTGTTCCAAGGAGTGGCTGTTCAGCCCTATCCCTGCTGTACTGAGCCAGAAGCTGCCTCCTCAGCACTCACCTGTAGTTATGTTACTCTGCCTCATGGCAGGGCCAGAGAGGGGAGAGCCATCCTCCTCCCTATTACAGAAATTCAGACTGGATCTGCAGTGAGAAGTGGTGACATTGCAGGCTCAGGACCAGCAGGCAGGGCATCATTAAGCCCCTCAACCACCTTTTTTTCCACATTTTCTGTCCTAGCCATGGTGGTATGAGATACGTGTGTGTGGATGTGCACAGGTATCCCAGAATCATGACTCCCCCACCACTGACCTGAGTCAGCCACTCTTTCATTGGTGCTACCATCAGGCCTCCACCTGATGGCAGCAAAGAGCAGAGTCTACTCGTCACCCCAGTCCAGGAGAGGAGACCTGCCAGGTAGCTGCTTGATCCACCCCCAGCCATCCCCTCCTGCTGACCCCCAGTGACTCAAGATCATTCCTGAATTTGGGTTACTGGTGTGGCCAGAGGTAAGGCGCTAGATGCCTCTACCCTCTGTGCCACTGGGCCAGCTTGCCATGGGATCTTTAACTTCCACCTTGATAGTTATCATGTCTTGGCAGACAGAACCTCAGAGTAATGTCTCATGCTAAGGATGGCACCTCAATAGTGCAGTACCCCCTTGTATTGCACCATGGTGTCAGTAATGGGTATTGGGGGGAAGGGAAAGGGAAAGGGGAAATTGTTTAACCAGGAAAGGCACACTAAGCTAAAGCTTGTTTCCAGGTCCGATCTGGGAGCATAAGGAAGTTAAGTGACTTGCTCAGAGTCACACAGTATGCAAGGGGGGGCTATGGGATTCAAACCCATGTCTCCAGGTTTGCAGCCCACTGCCCTTAACCACTGCACTATATTACCCCAAGTACTGTACCTGGTGTGGGGTGAGAACCCATGACCTACTGATTTTCTGGCCCCAGAGGCAAGTGTGCTTTGTACTGAGTCACTGACTCTGAATTTCATCATCTTTTTTGTTTGTTAACTCTTTATCTCCTGCTGTTCTGGAACTCTCTCTAGTGTCCCTCACTGGCCACCATCATGCTACCACTCGCCTGAAGCTTTTCCCCACTGGGATATCAGGGGCAGACACTCCCACACCTTTCTGAACCATCAACCAGGCCCCACAATTGCCAGACCAAGGCAGTGTAGCGGGGTAGGGATTTCAGGTTAATGAAGTCAGGAAGACCACAGCTTAAGCGCATAAAAAATGCCAGGGGGCATTTATCATTTTTTTTCCTTTCATAAAATGATCAGTAGTTGAACAGAATTCAAGAAAATTATTAACCAGTTCAGCAGTTTTCAAGTCAGAAGTCACTGTTGTGCCCAATGGCACACATACAGCTCCATTAAGCGCAAACACACGCTCTTGCAACAGAGGTCTTACACCTCACACAGTCAGCTCTCCACTGCCACCCTATCTGATTCTGCCCCTAGTGGTAGGCTTTTAGATAGTCATATCAGTGACATCACTTCCTTTGAAAACTCCCACATTATGTCTTTTAACTAAAAACATATCTTTGTGAGTCTCATATCCCGGCCTAAACATAAGGAAAAGGGATATTTCTAAGCCTTGGTTAATAGGAGTCCTAGCAACATTAACATAATATTCATTCTGGCCTGGTTACACAATTTTATAGCTATGAGGAACTTAATTTCCCCTAGCTCCACCTCTGGCAGTGACCTCACTAGGTAGAGTCCTTATAAAATCAGACAGTCTGTGGACTGCCAGCCCTATAGCAGCACCACATACAGCAAACAAAGGGGCTCCCTCAGGTAAAGAATGACTGTTTCATAAAAGTCATCCTTAGAGCTTTATCTAGCTTTGCAGTGTTTTCTGACTTCCAGACTGGCACTCCTCCTGGACTAAATTCAGGTAAGCACCTTGGCCCAGATATTCAAAAGGGTTGCACCCCGGCATGATATTCAAAAGGGAAAAGTGCGCGGTACAAATCCCGATGTGCCGGAGCGCATCAGTAATGTATGCAGGCACAGGTGTGGGGGGGTGTGCACATGCATACTCTGCACAGCCCAATATTCAGCCCGGGATGTGCAGAGCCATGCATGCGCAACCCCTACCTGTGCCAACACAAAGTTGATCCCCCAAAAAAAGGAACAACTGATGGCCACCCACAGGTGAGCTGCCGCATTACAGAGCGACCACGGCAGCTGCCACTCAGTGGTGGCCACCCGAGCTCCCGCTGCACCTGGTGGCCCCCCCATACCCAATCACGGGCATCTGTAAAAAAAATAATTAGAGTTCCATCCAATATCCCTGGTGGTCCAGTGGAATGCTGTTTGCCCGATCGTGGGCATCTGTGAAAAAAAATTCCATATCCCTGGTGGTCTAGTGGTACCCCACCACCTGCCCACTGAGACCCACCACCCCGCTACCCCCCCAGTTAGCCGGCGGGCAGCATCACCCCACCTGCCTGCTGCCCCGCCGCCCGCCGACTGACACCTCGGTAGGGCTGTACACCCATTGGTCCACAGCGTGAGCCAATGGGCGTGCAGCCTGTACCATACTACACATTCACATATCTGGATCCATTCACATATCTGTAATGTGTAGTACGGTATGGGCTGCATGCCCATTTGCTCACGCTGTGGACCAATGGGCATCCAGCCTACCGGTGCCAGTGTGGCCGGTGGGCGGCAGGTGAGTGAAGGTGCTGCCCGCCCGCCGCTTGACCGAGGGTGAAACTGTGGTATCAGTGGGCGGTGAAGCACCACTGAAACACCGAGAGATATTAGAGTATTTTACGAATGCCTGCGATGAACCTTCGATCACTGGACCACCAAGATATAGAAGTGTTATTTAAATAAATGCCCAGCGATTGGAGAGATATGATCACTGGACTACCAGGGATATTGGACATATGTATTTATTTTTGACAAATGCCCATGATCGGGCTGCAGGGGGTGTTGGTCCCTGATGGCTGCTGCCTGGCTGGGCGCCAGGTGCAAGTCATCAGGAATCGGCGCACCTGCATGCAAATGGGGCCATAATGACATGCAAATGGCCCCATGTGCACCTTGCATACATTATGGACCCATTTGCATGTTAACTTTTGAATATTGCGGTTGCTGTGCATGGTGCAATGGAACTTGCGCCAGCGTATCCCCATGCTCCTCTCTGGCCACTTGCGCTGGTGCAGTGCCACTGCACTGCATCATGCACACTGGGGGTGGCCAGGGTGCGATATTCAAAGCTGCTGAGCCATGGCGCAGCTCCGTTGAATATCGCCCAGTCCACACCCCTGCGCAGGCAAGTTGCGCTGCGCCCAAGCTTGCGCCACAGCCGGGCGCAGTTTGAATATCTGGGCCCTTGTAAATTTCCTTTGGTAAACAAGGCCTAAACATGTATTTTATTTGCTTCTACTTAAAGCAATGTGTACCTTACTAGAAGTTCAGCTAAACACCGCAGCTAATCTTAATGGGGCCCCAGAGTCTTACTGTGATTGCAACTGTGTTTTTATTGTTGAGATATTTGTTTGTTCATTTTAAGCTTTCATTAGAGCAGATGCAAACCCTATGCCACACAGAATGGTGTATTTTGTTAAAGTAATAAAGCAGCAGCAAGCTGCTTAATTAGCTGCTCTTATTTAGAGCTGTACAAAACAGTTCCTGACTTTTGCCTACAGTTGCAAAGTGCAGCTGTCAGCTTTTGCTTTTCATTTTGGTGCTTTGCCAAGGGTAGTTTCTAGCAAACATAGGAACCCTCCTTGAATCTCACTAGGGAGGGACCTGTGTCTAGCGAGGCAGAGGAGCAGTCTTTTTAATGCTGGACAGAATTGGGCATGGAGACAGGGTGGTGCGCTTCCTGATATAAGTGCAGTGCCTCCTCTTCAACCCATACCTTGGAGTATTTTCTCTGTTTCCTTTCACGGGGGGGGGGGGGCTAGCAGCCACCACAATTTCCCCAATGGGCCTTGGTAACAGAAAGAGCAGTGAGTCAACAATGCTATTTTTATTTATTTCTGTGCTTCCTTAGCATTTTAGTGAGTCTTGGGGAAGGGGGGTCTGGAACAAATTCAGGTCACCCTTCTAGGACAGGGGGTCACCCTGTCACAGGCAGGACAGGGGGATCAGGTGAGTCAGTGGGTTGAGCCCGGCATTTGGGCATGTGGCGGCAGGGCATGGGAGATTGCCGTTGCCTATCCAGGGAGCAGGAGTATTTCTTGTGTTTCTTTCTCGTGGAACACGGACGTGCAATGGCATCCGTGCACAGGACGTGCCGACGCCCCCGTCACTCCAACCCCTATGTTCGGCACCATGAACTGCAGTGCTCCCTGATCTCCACCGGAGGCCACTGGTGCGTGGTGCAAGCCAATTACCCATCCCAGAAGAGGAGAGCAGTCCTCCAGATGCTCGATCCTCTACCTCCCCAGCCGATCCCCAGCAGCCCGAGTCTGTTCCCGAACCTGGGTCGCCGGTGTGGCGTACAGCACCTCAACCCTCAGTGTCACTGGACTGGCTCAATTTCATCATCGTAATCACTTTCTTGTCAAATAGTAGGACTATTGGACCCTACAAGGAAGCAGATTATATTACTGTTTTGACTCCTCCCCTCTAAGATTCCTCTCACCCACAAAAACAAAAACAAAGGCTCAGGCTGGGACTCCTGCCTAAAGCCCCTACTTTTCTGTGGCACTTCAGCCCTAAGTTCTGTTATATCAACTTAGACATTTGTGGCAGAATCTGTCTGCACCATTGGTTTATATCTCAGGCAGGCTGCTGGCCAGCTGTGGCCTCAAAGGTCATGTGATAATGATGGCATCGGATACCGAAATTGGTGGCAGGGGTTTCAGGACAAAAAAGAAGATAAGAGAGCCCAGAATTACAAATAAAATACTTAAAAATAAAATGCTGTGTTACTGTCTGTGGCAGTACAAGTTCTGCAGCAGGATATATCTTCCACGGCTAGCAGTGTGGCCACAGAGCCACAACATTTCAGGTCACAGCTCCTACCCAGTGCTTCACACAGCTGTAGCAATTATGTTATATAGGATGTTGATCCTGTGGGAAGCTCAGACTTGCTGGTTGGCCCGGTGACTTGGCTGGTGGAGCACGGGGTTTATATTCCAGGGACAGGGTTCAAATTGGGACAAATTATTTCTGTTTTTCTTAATCTTGTTTTCTCTTGTCTGCCCTGTTAGGGTCAGGGTGAACACAGCCCCATTTTCCATAAACTCACTCCCATCATGGCTGGCAGGAACCATTTTTTAGAGCACAAGTGTACCCTGGCCATCATTCACATGGCACTGGGGGGGGGGGCCTTCTCCTCCCTCATTCTTCCTTTTACCCACTAGAATGTTCTGCCTGCCAAGGGGTGGCCTTGGACGTCTCAGCGGAGTCCCTGTGGGGAGAAAGCTCCCTGGTCCTCCATGGAGGATGGGGGTCACTGCAGTGCCAGAAGTGGCACTATCCCTGCCTCCCAACGTTGGTTGCCATGCTCGGAGCACCACAAATCCACTCCTGAACTCTGGTTTTCAGCACTTGGCATCTCACATATTATTTCTTTCCCATTACAATCTGTGTTTCCAAACTGCTTAGCAGTGGCTAATATTACACCAATAATTACTACCAGTCGGAGACAGAGGGTGACCCTGTGAAGCTCATGCCGCAGTACCTGGCTGGCCAGCTCGCTTAGGTGGTGGAGTTTTGGAACAGTATTCTGGGGGCCTGGTATCAATCCTGGTTACTTCACATTCTTTTTTCACCTCATTACAAGTTGTGTTTTTAAAATGCTTAGCAGTGGCTACTACTGCATCAATAATTAATTACTGTTCCTGCAGTCTGAATCATTCAGACCTGATTTAGAAGTTGCAAAGAAAATTATTTTCCCCATTTCTTGCAGCTTCCATAAAAGCGAGGACTGATGGAATTCTATCAGACAGTGATTTAGCAAGAGATTAACTAATTTGGAAGGCCGGAGCCATCCCTGAGCCCAGAAAAATCAATAATCCCTGTTCCCATTGCTGCAGTGGCTTTTACAAAGGCATAGTAAAGCAAAACCCTGACTTTGTATCCCTTAATTTGACTCTGTAGAATACAGTCATGTCATTGTGTTAAGCATGGGCCATTTACCACGTCGAAGATGAAGTTAATCAGCCAGTAGAACGGCTCCCTAATGCCAGAGATATGCTGAAGCTGCTTAGCGCCGGTGTGATGCTCCTTCACGACGTAAATCACAAAGCTGGATGTCATGATTGAGTATCCTAGGAGAATGCACAGTGCCACCAGAGTATCCACCAAGTTCTGGATCCTAGTAACCAAAAAAAAAAAACAGCAAAGGGAGAGGGTGAGGAATGGATGAGATAACGCATCTCACAGTCATTATTCATGACTGAAATACTCAGACTCCCCCATTATACAGTTGGTTAGGAGATAAATAAGAGTGCTTGAGAAAGCAGACAGGTAAATACATCTCCTGCAGCATAGCCCTCCAAATGAATCCTGTTGTAACTACACCACTGGCAAAATTTATTAGACGTTTTTCTAAAGAAAATTCTCAACCAGACCAAGTCCACACCTCAAGGAGTGACAGACTTTACATCAACAATTCAGTATTTTATGGGGAGTTATATGGGAAGAGCCAGGATGTGGCATTTGGAAAGGGAGGGGGAGTCAAAGTCAGGCTAATGCAGAAACATATATGGCAGTGTAGCGTACTATTTAGTGTAATCTACTGTAGGGGTTAGAGCACAGAATGGTGAACTGGGAGATCCATGTTTGATTCTCACCACCATTTCATCACTGTGTGACCCTGAACATGCCACTTAACCTTCCCATGAATCAGTCAGTCCCAGCTGTACAGTCAAGTAGAAGCAGATTAACCCCCTTGCATCTCAGCTGGGCTGCCCTAGGAAAATAGATAGTAAACAAAATTTGATTTTATCTGATTATTTGCATCTCTGTACCATTCCTATTAACTTAAAAATTACAAGCGTAGCCCATGAATTAGATTGTTAGATTACATATCATGGGCAGGAATTCACAAAAGAAGATCTGTGATTGCATCTAAAGGCTACCCTCAAGCATGGGGAGATGCACTGAGTGCAAAATGGGCTATTCTCAGAGGAGACACAGGAGATGTCCCAGCGCATCCTCCTCTGTAGAATAGCACAGGTCGCAGCCAGGATGCCCAGCATCCCAGGCTGCTCCGGCGCATTCCCCATGACCGGCTATGAGCCCCTTGGGGCAGGGCATCTCAGGATGCCCTGCACCCAAAAACGTGATTCACAGCCAGGAGCATGCAAATGAGGCCATTAGGCATGCACGGTGCAATGGGGCCATTAGCATGTCATTATAGCCCTATTTGCATAGCGCCGGCTGGGATGCCCCAGCAGAATGTGCTGAAGTGTGTCCACTTCCCCTCCCCACCTGACCCCAGCCCAAGCCATGCTGCTCCCAACGGCGTTGAAAGTAATGGATCCCCCCAAGCCCACATACAAAGCCGCTCCCGTCAGCATCAACAGTACGATCCCCCACCCCAAGCCCCGTAATGTGCCACTCCTGGTGGCAGTAGTAGCAATGTTGACCCCCTGAGCACCCGTGCGATGCAGCTCATGGCGGCGAATGTAATGTGGACCCCTCCAACCCCAAGCCCTCGGTTATGACTCCTCCAGCGACAGTCTGCCGGTGCAGTCAGCCCCCAAGCACCCCCAACTGCTGGAGACAAATCCACTATACCTTCAGAAATAGCGCTGCATTATGCTGGCCCATAAACAATACACCACCCAATGCTTGTCACAAACTGACCGCTCCAGTGCTCTAGAATCGTACAACAGTGTACAACGATCTAAACTCCATACGTGACGTAAGTAGACTATAGTATCCACAATGTTATCCAATGGCTTGTAGTGCCAAATAGTAACCAAGCCCCCAACCCACCTCTTGCCCCCCACCCCAGCAAGGTCCCACTGTTGGCGGACAGCTCAACCCACCCGCATACTGCCACGGCTGCCTGCTGACTGAGCATCGAGACAGCTATCATACAGGCTTCTGTACAATGGCTGTCATTCTCAGATGGCTCCAGTCGTGGCGGCGTCGTAACGTATCTTGAATGAAAGCTTCCGGCAGCAGGACCCTGCTGGCGTGGAGATGAAGACGGGTTGGGGCAGCTGTAGGCACTACAAACAGTGATCGCACTGCAGACCACTATGGTCTGCTTATCACGTGTGGAGATTTAGATAGTTAATGCCTTGACCCAATGCGTTCATAGCTCTGGAGCCGATCTGTATGTGCCAGAGTGTTGGAGTGATGCCTGTTATGACCCAGCAGAATGCAGAGTGGCCCCCAAGGTATGGTGGAGCATGGTCAGCTGAGGAGGGCTGACTGAACCAGCTGAACTGCCACTGAGGTGCATTTCGAGACTTGGGAACTGGGAGATCGACTGTCGATCGCGGCCGAGAGTGACTTGTCGTATGGAGTGCTAATGATCTGTACTGCCATAGCGGCGGTGCTGCTATCATGCGAGGGCATGGGGGTTGCTCGATGTCGTTACTGCTGCTGGTGGTGAGCCGTGCTGGGGCATGGGAGGCTTCGTACTGTTAATGCTGTTGGGAGGGGCATATTCGAGGGGCTTGGGGCAGGGGGCACTGACTGGACTGCCAGGGCAGGTGGGCACCCGTGCTGCTACCTGCAGTGCGGCAGCCTGCCTGTAGGTGGACACCGACAGAAGTCTAGTTTTCTAGACTTATCTGTCTGTGGTGCAACCCTGGATTTGCCCTGGGGTTGCACCACAGGATTAGTCTGTGAATGGGGTTGTGCCTCGAATGCATGGGCATGCCCCCCCCCTCACAGCCACTCCAGATATGCTGCATAGCATTACTGGTGCTATGCGGCGTATCGGGGATGTGCAGCCACATCGGCACCCTGCCTGAATTGCCCTTGAGTGCATTTTTGGGATGCCCCAGCGCATCCCTTCCGTGAATCCTTTCCCAAGTGTCTTCTGTGAAACCGAGACAAATACCCTTTAATTGGGAATGTGAAGGAATCCATTCTGTGGACCAGATAGGTTGTGGTGAAATCATCGCTGCACTGGCCCTAACAGTGAGCAAAGCAGTAAGCAGTTAAAGGGACAATTTTAATTTCTGAACACTGAGTAACAGGCAATTTGTTATCGAGAGCCAGATCAGCATCAGGCCTAGTATTCATTATTTGGATGTTACTTGATCTCATAAAAAAAAAAAAATGTTTAAAAGTCCTCCTTCCCTCTTGCCACAGGTGGCTAGGGCTAGTCCTAAAGCCCCCCACTCCCCTTAGTCATCCCCCAGCCCCACCATCCACCTTGTTCTATCCATATCAAGGAGGCAGTATAGCATAGTGATTAAGGGCACTTAGCTGCTAACCTGGAGACCTGGATTGGAATCCCATCAGCCCCCACTTGCATATAGTGTGACTCTGAGCAAGTTGCTTAACTTTCTTGTCCTCTCGGGTCCTCTCAGGTCGCACCTAAAAACAAGTTCTGGCTTAGTGTCCCTTTCCCGGTTAAACATACAAACATACGAATGCGCCAGCAGAAACAGACCACCCGGTCTATCTAAGTCTGTACGAGTGTGCAGCCAACACCCCTAGTTTGTAGGTGCCCCACCCCCTTCCCCTTTGTCATCCCCTGCCACCCCTCCCCACCCTCACCCCATTCCCTGTCCCATGCCCTTTGAAGCTGTTTACAGATTTACATGATACCACCCATTCTGGTAGGGTGTTCCATTTTGCCATCACCCTCTCTGTGAAATAGCGTCTCCTCATTTCCTTCCTAAATCTTGCCCCCTCTATTCTTAGCCCATGTCCCCTGGCAACCCTCCCCCTCCTTAACTTAAAGACCCCATCTGCCTCATCCCTGTTGATTCCCCTCAGATACTTGAATGTCTCTATCATATCCCACCTGTCCCTTCTATCCTCCAGGGTGTACATATTCAGGTCTCCCAGCCTGCTGTCATAGCCTCTCCCCTCCATTCCACATATAATATTTGTTGCCCTCCTCTGCACCCCCTCCAGTAACCTGATATCACGCTTTAGATATGGCCTCCAAAACTGCACACAATACTCTAAGTGCAGCCATACCAGTGACCTGTAGAGGGGCAAGATCACCTCTCTTCGCTTCGAAGAAAAAACCCTCGCTATGCATCCCATCATTTTGTTTGGCTTTTGCAGCCTTTCTCCTGCACCAGGCAATGTTGTCCACGGTCCCTATTATTACCTCTAGGTCCTTCTCCTCCTCGGTGATCCCCAGCTTAACCCCCCCCAGTCAGTATTCTCCAGAGTTCTTCACCCCAAAGTGCATAACCTTACACTTCTTTGCATTGAACCCCAGCTGCCACCTCTCTGACCACTCTTCTAGCTTGCATAGGTCCCCCTGCAGCTGCTTCCATCCCTCCTTTCCATTCACCACTGCTCCGATTTTGGTGTTGTCAGCAAACAGACTAATCTTGCTCACCACCCCATGTGCAATGTCTGATATGAAGAGCCTGAACAATACTGGCCCCATCACAGAGCCCTGTGGCACCCCACTCGTCACCGGCCCTGGACTTGAGAGCTCCCCTTTCACCACCACCTGTTGCAGCCTCCCTCTCAGCCAGCTTGTAATCCAGTTCATCATTTTTGCCCCTACCCCTACACCAGTTAGCTTCCCCCCAAGCCGCCCATGAGGCACAGTATCGAAGACCTTGCTGAAATCCAAGTAAAGAACATCCACTGCATGACCCTTATCCAGCTCACTGTCACCCAGTCATAATATTGTATCAGGCTGGTTTGACAAGACTTCCCTGTAACAAACCCATACTGCCTCGCATCCTGGAGGCCATTGTCCTCCAGGTATGACACCAGTCTTTGCTTTAGTATCGTTACCATGAGTTTGCACACTATGGAGGTGAGACTTACCAGATGATAATTACCCTGTTCATCCCTTGGTCTGCTCTTGTGTAATGGTACTACATGTGCCATCCTCCAGTCCAGTGGCACACATCCTGACTCCAGTGAGGTGCTGTACAGATCTGCCAGCAGCTCCGCCAACATCTCCTATATTGTTGGGACAGTTAAGGACTTAATAATGTCCCAGGGAGGTTGTAGTAAGGCAGCTAAAATATGAGTTGATAGAATGGCCATAAACTCTGTTTAGACAATGGGTAGGATAGGGTATTATCGGCAAACTACATGAACCAATGGTCTTTTTCTGCTGTAATTGTTCTATGTTCTTATGGCTCTAGTGTATCTTTTAAAAACACCTGGGGCCAGATACTCAAACATTTGCGCCTGTACTAATCTGTTTTGTCCCAGTGCTACCCAGGTTTGCAGCTTGCGGTAGGGGGCCATATATATTTATTTATTTATTTATTTGAACATATCAGAATTAACCTTTGAGTTATATAGACTCCTTTGCAAAGTTTCCACATCATGGTATCAAAGACAGTATAAAAGTAGTACAACTATAACCCCCCTACAAATGGGGGTTCCTAGAAGCCTCCTAGGAGCTTGCTTATGTTCCTGCCTGGTTGGTCATGCTAAGCTGCTAGAATGGCATTGTGAGTGCTAGTAGAGCCTCCACATACTGTCTCTTTAAGAGCTGTCTGCTTGCAGACATAACTAATGCTTTTTCCGGGGAGGGCTGGTGTTTCCCTGCTCAAATCCCACCTGAATTGCGGAGTGATCGCTCCTTTTTGCGGTCGCTGAAGGCACAAAGGGAGCCTATCTGGAAGATATAACTGTTAGCTTGTAACCAGTTAAAGCCTTAATAATATTGTAGTTTGTCTAACCTGCCTTTATTGCAGATGGGACTTTGTGTGTTGCCCCTCCATTTTGGACCTAAACTGCTGTGCTGGGCCAATGGGATAACAGGAGCTATAAAATGGAGACTGTTTGGACCAACCAGAATTCGGACTCTCCTGTGAGCTGGCTTACAATGGGAATGTAAAGCTAGTAATTCTGGGCAGTGTAGTTTTGGACCTTGGTGCCTTTTTTGCACCAACTGAGAGAGCTTTGGAATGATTGACAGCTGAGTCCACCAACTGGACCGGGTAGCGCCTGAAGGGAATGCTCTGCATTGCGACTGGGAGGTCAGATCAGTTGTGACCGTGAGGAAAGAAGGAGCTCTGTAATTCTGTGGTGTACAGTTTTGCGCGGGAAGCACATGAGAGGCCTGAAGTCGGTCTGTTGTCGTCGCAAGACTGAATAGGACTGAATCCGAGGTGACTGAAAGGAAGGAAGGCTAAAAAGTGGAAACCAGGCTCACCCTGTAGAAGACTGGAGAAATTGCTGAATCGCGCTCGGTCTGTCAGGAACTGAAGCTGCTGTGTGAACTCCCGGCTATTTGCAGTAAGTGTGATCGGGACCTAGAAGCAGCTGCCTGGTATAGTAATTTCCTTTACATATAAATGTGTTGAATGCTTGTGAGGGATAGCTATTCCAGATCTCTTTTCACCGTGCGGTGTAAGCTGAAAGCTGAACTGAATTTAATCGGAATAAATCCGTCTGCTAGTCAAAGCAGCTGGGCCTGGCCAGTAGAATCTCATCTCCATGCCTTGTTTGTCTGGCAATCCAGAACAACCATCTGCATCAGGTTTTCAATGTGGGGTAGTGTGAGTACATATCAGAGCATTCCCCTGCGACCTGTTAACAATCACCAGTGTGTCGTCTAATTTTCTTTATTTCATCTCTTCAAGGACTGAGCCATCCAGCTCCGGATTACAATTGGGTGTTGTGCATATCTTTTTCTACATGGCCCTATCCATCTGCACCTGCCGGCCAACCCCGGGCAATGGACCTGGCTAGCCCCCCCCCCAACCTGGGTACCCAGAGTGTGACTTTTAAGACCCTGTATGAGTGCACAGTACTGTGATTTAATTCTGCCAATCAACTTGCTCTCCCCCTCCCATGTTTCATTCCCCTTAAATAAACCAGATTTGATGTTGTTGACTTTAAACTGTCTGGAGTGTCAATACCTACGTAGCAGGCATTGCATTGGTTTGTGTATGTTGAGTAACCTTATTTTACAGGGGGTCCTCAGAGACCAACTTCAGAATCAGTCTCGAGGGTAAGTGGTACCTTATGATTGAACTGTGTGTACATGTGGGGCATTGGTACTGTAATTTCTGTACATTGTGTGGGTCATTAGAGGGATTAGAAGGGGGTCTAAGTGTCCCAGAGGGCTGTGACCAAACTAGACCAACCATTACAAACCCTGAGCTCTGGGTGGAGGCACCTGCCATAGAACCTAGGCCCCTCAACCTGTTGGTAGTTCAGCAGGCAGGGGTAGTAGCCCTTGGAATAGCGCCACCTGGGGGTTACATCTTGGAGGCACCACTGGGATTAGCGTCCTCTAGTGGCCACGTGAAGGAATTATTCCATTATGTTTAACTTAAAAGAAAAAAATGGAGGGGAGTACCACAACTAAGTTACAACTTGATCCCCTTAAGTTGATGGTGCACAAATTGATGGGGTGGTGCGAAGCTGAGGAGATGGATTCCCAAAAGGCTGTTCTATTGCTGGATGTCCCCTTGGGGATTAAAAATGCTGACATTGTGTCCACTGTAGAATATGTTAAGTGTATGGGCAAAGTTGAAGTAGAGGCGTGTATGCTGACTTGCTTGAACAAAAACTGCAAGTGCTACTTCGCTATGATTTTCGATAGACCCTGAGAAGGTGCCCCTTGTGATTTTTTCGAAAGGTGCCCAGAAGGGATGGAGGGTTATTAACGTCACGTAGTGGTCTGGCCACCCCGGGTGGGTCCCCTAGTACCAATAGCTTTAAAGAAAAACTGCTTAAGTTGTTAGCCTCAGAAGGGAAAACTGCTCAGGAACTGGTAAAGGTGTTAGACCTCTCAGATGACCACATGCCCCTGCCTTCCCCAGGTACATCTCCTGGGTCCCCCAAAAGCTCCATACTAGCCACACACCCTATGGTAATTCACCCCATTCGACTGGATTCCTATTGGAGGTTGACACTTTTCTCCGGTACTGTCCCAGTGCCTCCGGGGGAATATGATTTGGAGACCTGGATGGACTATGCTACCCCTTTAGTGCAAGAATGGCAGTGTTCCGAGGGGGAAAAGAGGAAGCATTTGATGGAACGTTTGAGAGGCCCTGCCCTGGAAGCCATTCGATTCCTATAGGCTACTAGTCAGGAGGCCACTGCTGCAGAATATCTTTCCGCCTTAGAGGGAGTATTTGGCAGCACAGAAACCGGAGATGATCTATTATGGAAATTCAAGTCAGCTAAACAGTGGAGAAATAAGAAATTGTCTGTTTTTGTCACCAGGGTAGAAAGGGCTTGGCAGAAGGCCCACCAGAAAGGGGGAGTGCTTGCCAAAGAGTTAAACCAGGTCAGATTAGACCACATATTTAAGTCAGCCAGATTTTCGAGCGTAATACTACTGAAGCTCAAGCTGCAAGACAGAAGGGCCAGCCCTCTAGAGTACTGCCCTTTGATGAGAGAGATCCGTGAGATTGAAACTGATGAAGAGGGCTGGGAACCCTATGCTGGGGCTGTGAACCCTTGTCAGACCCCTGAAAAGAGTGAGCCAGATGAGGCTCAACAGTTGAGAGGTTTAATTAAAGAATTGACTGAGGCATACAGAGAACCAGATCTGTATCTGGCTCCCCCTGAGCCTAAAAGTGGAGTGGGAGTGCATGTTGTTTCCCCTGAGACCCAGACTGAGGGTAACCTGAGAGCAGAACTAAGGGACTTAAGACAGAGATGGTGGGGGAGCTGCAAAAGAGCTGCCCTCACCCCCAATAGAAGTGGAGATCCAGAAGCCCAATAGTATAAGCCCCCAGTTCAAAAAGAGCCCCGCAGGGCTCCAGAGGTGCCCTAACAGAAAATAGACCCCCCCTCCTTCCAAAGACACTAGAGACATTAAGTTCTGCTACCATTGTGGGGAGGATGGACATTTTTAGTCTGCTTGTCGCCTGCCAGAGAACTTGAGAAATGTTTCCAACAGATTAGTGGCCTGGCATCGCAGAACCTATGCCCAGTCACCAGGGGGAGCCACCCGGAAAAGTTTGCCACCAGGGCCAATGCCCGATCGACATCCCAATCAATACCACCAGAATGGTCTGAAGTGGTGGGTCCCTTCATGAAGACTACTGTGAAAGTGAATGGAGTACCCACAAGAGCTGTGTTAGACAGTGGCTCCCAAGTGACAATTATGTTCCAGGACTGGTATCAGAAGCATTTGTCTAACGTACTCCTGTAACCCTTGGAAGGACTACATGTTTGGGGTCTGAGTGAAAAGGCCTACCCCTACTCTGGCTATATCAACATTTGGTTGTCCTTTCCCACCTCTGTGGCTGGGGTGGCAGAGCAAGTGGAGACCTTAGCCTTAGTGTGTCCCCCTACTGGACTGTATGATGGGGCTCCATTACTGATTGAAACTAATGCACATATGTTTGGGTGGCTGGCACAGTAGTATTATGAAAAACAGGGGTCCCGGGCTGGTAGAGCTCTAAGAATTCCAGCCTTGATCCATAAGGCCTATGATGCCCAGAAGGATGCTGACAGAATAGAACCAGAGGAACCGGTTAGAGTTGTCTGGAAAAAGGATCCTGAGTGTCTGATTTTGGCACCAAATGCTCAATGTATCCTACAAGGAGAGTTTCGTATAAAAAAGGATGTCAAGAATAAAATATTAATGCTGGATGCACCAGGAGATGGAAAATTGCCCGAGGGACTGCTGGTCATGCCAAGTATTCTGCCTGCTAGAGCCCATGCTGTTTGCCAGAAGAGCAATGGTTCAAGATCATAACGTGTCTGACAGGGAGATTCGAGTAAACAGAGGTTGCACCCTGGCTAATGTGCATTGTGAGGATACTGCCGTGCTACCCAGTAACAAGAGTTCGGGAAAAAGTGATAGAGTAACACCTGACTTGTTTGATTTTGGTGACTCCCCAGTGCCAGCTGAATGGAAAGTGAGGCTCAGTGAGAAGCTTGCCCAGAGGGACCAGGTGTTTTCTTTGAAGGAGTGGGACATAGGCTGCATACAGGGGGCTGAGCACCATATTCGGCTGCAGGATGATAGGCCATTTCGTGAGAGGTCTCGACGCCTGGCACCTGCTGACATAGACAATGTGAGTTGACATCTGCAAGAGATGCTAGCTGCTGATGTAATACAAGAATCCAGAAGCCCATATGCTTCCCCCCATTGTGGTAGTGAGGAAAAAGAATGGGACAGCAAGGATGTGAGTAGATAATTGCACCTTAAACCGGCAGACTACCCCTGATCAGTATACAATGCCACGCATTCAAGACGCTTTGGACTGCCTGAATGGTAGCAAGTGGTTGTCTGTGCTGGATCTTTGCAGCGGGTACTGCCAGATCCCGATGGCCACGGAAGACCGTAAGAAGACTGCCTTTATCTGCCCGCTGGGTTTCTATGAGTTCATGAGGATGCCTCAAGGGATTCTGGTGCCCCAGCCACTTTTCAGTGATTGATGGAGTGTGCAGTGGGGGGACATGGATCTATTAGAGTGCATGGTGTATTTGGATGATGTTATTGTGTTTGGCAGCTCGCTGGAGGAACATGAGGGCAGATTGTTCAAGGTGTTGGACCGACTGGAAGACTTTGGCCTGAAATTGTCCATTGATAAATGTAAATTCTTCCAAACTTCCGTAAAGTATGTGGGACACATAGTTTCCACTGAAGGGATAGAGACAGACCCGAGTAAAGTTGAGGCCCTGATCACCTGGCCACAGCCCCACAATCTAAAAGAACTGCAAAGATTCCTGGGCTTCTGTGGATACTATTGGCGTTTCATCAAGGACTATTCAAGAGTGATCCGCCCATTACTTAATCTTATTCAAGGGTATCCTCCAACCCACAAAAAATACAAAAAGTCAACTTCCCCTGAGACTGAGAGAGTGTATTTCCATCCAAATGAAGTATTTGGGACCTGATGGACACCTGATTGTGAGGCTGCCTTTCATGACATTATATATCAACTTACCCATGCTCCTGTTTTGGCCTATGCAGATCCAACAAAATCTTATGTCCTGCACACTGATGCTAGCTTGCAAGGGTTGGGGGATTTGTTGTACCAGGAACATAAGAATGGTCTGAGATCCGTGGCTTTTACCAGCAGAAGCCTGACTCCTCCTGAAAAGAACTATCCGGTACACAAGTTAGAATTCCTAGCTCTGAAGTGGGCCGTTGTGGACCAATTCCATGAATATTTGTATGGGGCTCAGATACTGGTAAAAACTGACAACAATCCCTTGACTATGTTCAGACTTCAGCTAAACTGGACGCCACTGGCCACAGGTGGCTATCTGCCTTATCCACATACAATTATGCTGTTGAATACAGAGCCGGCCTGAACCACATAGATGCTGATGCTCTCTCCCGGAGGCCTGCTCCTTGAAATGACTGGGTCAGACTGTCAGAACCTGATATTCGAGCACTCTGCCAGAAGTTTGGCCGAGAGGAGCCAGCGGTCCCAGACCCAGTGAACTGTTTGGTGGATTTTTTGGGGCCCTCTGAAAATTGCATACCTGCTGCTTATTGCCACTTCTCTACCTTAGACACTGGTGCTTTGCCTTAATTAGACAATGACAGTCTTTAGCGGGCTCAATCATGAGATCCTATGATCAAACCAGCTTTAGAAGCCTTCTATGCAGGGAAAGATGTGTCTAAGTTACGCTCCACTGATTTGAGAACTGCAGTGTTATACAAGGAAGGTCCTAAGTTGAAACTGATCAATAGACTGTTATACAGAGAAACAGTAGACAGAGGGGGACAAACAACAACTAGTGCTGCTCACTGCCTTTTCAGACTCAGTACTGAGGTCCTTATACAACCACATGGAGCACCTTGGTATAGACAGAACACTTGACTTGGTGAGATCCATATTCTATTGGCCTAAGATGGGGGCTGATGTTGCAACACATTCAAATTTGTAGTCGCTGTTTACAGAGGACAGCCCTTGTTCTAGAGGGTTGCCTCTGTTAACATCGCTCCAGTGCACCCATGGAGTTGGTCTGTATTGATTTTCTGAGTTTGGAGTCAGATCAAAGAATATTATTAATGTGCTGGTGGGTCACTGACCATTTTACAAGATATGCCCAAGCTTTCCCCTCAATTGGACCAGAAGGCATCCACTGTGGGCAAAGTACTTAGAAAACTTCTTTGTTCACTATGGGCACCACAAAGAATCCATTCTGATCAAGGGAAGGATTTGAGAGTCGTTTGATCAAAGAAATGCTTCTCTCTAAGGGAGTGCGCAAGTCCAGAGCCACCTCTTTACCGCCCTGCGATCCAGCCTGAACGTTTCAACCACACTCTGCTAGATATGTTGGCACCCTCCACCCCAAGGACAAGCCTAGATGGAGCCAACTAAATCAGCACCTTGGTACATGCCTCAACTGCACCAGATAGTGATGCCACTGGGTTCTCCCCTAGTATCTGATGTTTGGAAGAGGAAGTTACTGTCGGTGATGCGTGTTTTTGAGTTTCCGATTGTGTTTGCTGATAATCATTTATAGTATGTGCAAAAGTTAAAGGCCCAATTAAATCATGTATATCAATTGGCTCAAACCATGGCTGCCAAAAGAAATCTGGCCAGCAAGGAAAGGTATGACAAAAAAATAAAAGCACTGGAACTCCAGGAGGGGGAATCGGGTGTTGCTAAGAAATCTAGGACTGCATGGCAGGCATAAGATTGCTGATCGGTGGCATCATTTCCCCCACATCATGGTAGGCAAACTAAATGATCGGCCTGTATACAAAGTAAGACCTGAAAATAATTTGAAAGAACTGAAAACCATGCATAGAAATCATTTACTGCCTATTGGCCAAATCTTGATTGAGTCTGAGCCCCCAGAAAATGCTCCCTCTGGACCAGTGACTAGAGCTGCTGCAAAGCGAAAACAAAGAAAGTCTGCACCTACAGTTCAGTTACAGTGTTCCCCACCAATAGACCCAGTTGAACAGGACTGTCAGTCCATGTCAGAGGAAAATGAGTGCAGCCTTGAATACTACTCTTCTTATGAACTGAGTCAATTGTTTCAGGGCAATCCCCTGGTCAATTCTGGAGATGAAGCTGGGCCTTCTGGAATGTCTAAGCCCCCAGCGTTGTCCCTGGAGCCAATGCTCCCTGAAAGTGAAGTGCCAAGCATTGAGTTGGATGACCTAGAATCACTGTGCATGGTGGAATTGTATGAGCTGCCAGAGTAGGAAAATGTTGAACTGGAACAGATTGGTGATATCCCAGAACAAGAGGAGTATTTTGAGTGCCCGGATGATTCACTGGCAGTGTCACAAAACTCTCCCTGTGAACTAAGTGTTGTGGACTCTGAGATTGCCACTCCTGGAGCTGAAAGTGCCCCGAGTTCTAGTCCCTCTACCCCAATGAAAGTTCCCCTGATGAGTGAAGACACTGCTGAAAGCGGGGATCAAAACACAGAGACTGTTGCGGTTCCCCTTAGAAGGACTGGTTGAGCTGTGACGGCTGTGGTACGTTTAAGTTATGAGTCCCTTGGCAGACCCGTGGACCTGCCTCTTAATGTGGTCCATAAGGGAGTGTATGTGACCCCGAGCTCATTGCCCAAACTAAGCCTGGGAGATAATTCCAGATTACTTGTCCTGCCCTCTGAGTATGGTACCCCTGCCCCTTCCAGCCCTAAGGTAGCTGATAGGGAAGGGCCCCTTCTTTTCAAGTTTCATGTGCAGGAAGTGGTGACCTGATGCTAAAATGTTACTGTATATGTAATGTGGTAACCTGTAGTAAGCTGTGAAATACAGAATAACTGCATATGACTAAGTTAATATGTGATATGACTTAAAGGATGCAAATCTAACTGTTAGAAATGTAAATATGTTTAGTGGTTGCTTTAAAATGTTATAAGGGTATCTACTTGATGCGGACGCCAAGTTCTTTTCAGATCAAGAAGGGTGTAACCCCCCCCCCCACAAATGGGGGTTCTTAGAAGCCTCCTAGGAGCTTGCTTAAGTGTTCCCCTGCCTGCTGGCATTTACTGTTTAAGCTGTTAGAATGGCACTGTGAGTGATAGTAGAGCCTCCACACACTGTCTCTTTAAGAACTGTCTGCTTGCAGACATAACTAATGCTTTTCCTGGGGAGGGCTGGTGTTTCCCTGCTCGAATCCCACCTGAACTGTGGAGTAATCGCTCCTTTCTATGGTCGCTGAAGGTGCAAAGGGAGCCTATCTGGAAGATATAACTGTTAGCCTGTAATCGGTTAAAACCTTAATAATATTGTAGTTTGTCTAACCTACCTTTATTGCAGATGGGACTTTGTGTGTTGCCCCCTCCATTTTGGACCTAAACTGCTGTACTGGGCCAATGGGATAGCAGAACTATAAAATGGAGACTGTTTGGACCAACGAAATTAGGACTCTCCTGGGGAGCCGGCTTACAATGGGGATGTATAGCTAGTAATTCTGGGAAGTGTAGTTATGGACCTTGGCGCCTTTTTTGCACCAACTGAGAGAGCTTTGGAATGATTGACAGCTGAGTCCACCAACTGGACCGGGTGTCGCCCGAAGGGAATACTCTGCATTGCGATTGGGAGGTCAGATCAGTTGTGACTGTGAGGAGAGAAGGAGCTCTGTGATTCTGCGGTGTACAGTTTCCTGTAGGAAGTGCGTGAGAGGCCTGATGTCTGTCTGTTGCCATTGCAAGATCGAATTGGACTGAATCCGAGGTGGCTGAAAGGAAGGAAGGCTGAAAAGTGGAAACCAGGCTCACCCTGTAGAAGACTGGAGGAATTACTGAATCGCACTTGGTCTGTCAGGAACTGAAGCTGCTGTGTGAACTC
Organism: Neoceratodus forsteri; assembly: GCA_016271365.2. NCBI lineage: Eukaryota > Metazoa > Chordata > Ceratodontiformes > Ceratodontidae > Neoceratodus > Neoceratodus forsteri. The sequence continues at coordinate 92,106,102 of CM028132.1, read as the reverse complement.
CCGGGTATTTGCAGTAAGTGTGATCGAGACCTAGGAGCAGCTGCCTGGTATAGTAATTTCCTTTACATATAAATGTGTTGAATGCTTGTGAGGGATAGCTATTCCAATTCTCTTTTCACCATGCAGTGTAAGCTGAAAGCCAAACTGAATTTAATCAAACTAAATCCATCTGCTAGTCAAAGCAGTTGGGCCTGGCCAGTAGAATCTCATCTCCATGCCTTGTTTGTCTGGCAATCCAGAACAACCACCTGCATCAGGTTTTCAACATGGGGTAGTGTGAGTACTTATCAGGGCATTCCCCTGCAACCTGTTAATAATCACCAGTGTGTCATCCAATTTTCTTTATTACATTTCTTCAAGGACTGAGCCATCTGGCTGCGGATTACAATTGGGTGTTGTGCATATCTTTTTCTACAGGGCCCTATCCATCTGCATCTGCTGGCCAACCTCGTGCATCGGACCTGGCTAGCCCCCCCCCCCCAACCTGGGTATCCAGAGTGTGACTTTTAAGACCCTGTATGAGTGCACAGTACTGTGATTTAATTCTGCCAATCAACTTGCTCTCCCCCTCCCATGTTTCATTCCCCTGAAATAAACCAGATTTGATGTTGTTGACTTTAAATTGTCTGGAGTGTCAGTACCTACGTAGCAGGCATTGCATTGGTTTGTGTATGTTGATTAACCTTATTTTACAGGGGGTCCTCAGAGACCAACTTTAGAATCAGTCTCGAGGGTAAGTGGTACCTTATGATTGAACTGCATGTACATGTGGGGCATTGGTACTGTAATTCTTGTACATTGTGTGGTTCATTAGAGGGATTAGAAAGGGGTCTCAGTGTCCCACAGGGTTGTGACCAAACTAGACCAACCATTACAAACCCTGAGCTCTGGGTGGAGGCACCCATCATAGAACCTAGGTCCCTCAACCTGTTGGTAGTCCAGCAGGCAGGGGTAGTAGCCCTTGGAATAGCGCCACCTGGGGGTTACAACAGAGGATTAAAACAATACAATGAATATTAATCACGTAACAGAGTTATAACACTGGTTAGTCATAGTATGTCCACACCAGATATAATTGTCAAAATACGGTAGTAGACAGCAGTAAAACATACACAAGAATATACAGTGTAGATAGGTAGGTAGCCCAGGACCAGACTGAGCAAGATATGAAAAAACAAAGATCAATATAATTTCATTTGGCGGCAATGGTCTCACCAATTTCTCAATAAAGTAACAAGGAGTGCCAGGAAAGAGGAGGTTATAGATTGGAGGCGCAGGCAGTGGAGTCATTGTTCTAAGGGAGGAGGGTGGACTAAGCTGTTGGAGGGCAGTGTCATGAGCAGTCAGACAGAGGAGGAGAGAAGTAGTTCTTTGAGCTTGGCTTTGAAGGGGCCAAGTTTAGGTTCAGCTGAGATGTTAGTGGGCATTTCATTTAGCCATAGTGGGGCCCTATTGTAGAAGGCATGCTGACCCAACGTTGTCCTATAGTGAGGTACTAACGCAGGGGCTTTGGTTGATCTTCATGTGGCACAGGGCACTGGGGCCAGTTGTAGTAGGCCATTAAGACGAGGAGGTGGAAGGCCTCAGGTGACCTTTGTGGCTGTGAGGCAGGTGTGTTATCTGAGCCTCCCATCAAAGTTCAGCCAGTTGGTGATCTGATAGAGGTCACACATGTGGGTCCATCTGTCACACCCTGTCAGAAGCCGGCAGGCTCTGTTCATGGCAACTTTAACCCTACGGAGGGCAGTGTGGTTAGCAGACCCATAACAGCTAATGCCATAGTCTGCCAAGGAGAGGACAGAAGTGGTTATGGCCAGGTGGAGTGCCTCAGGAGGCAAGCACCATTTGTGACTATAGAGCAGTCCTAGTCTGCTATTTATGGCCAAGCTAAGGTGGTGAATGTGATCATGGTATGTAAGCGGTGAATCAAGGGTGACCCCAGATATTTAAAAGAGGTCACTTGTTCCAGGGAGAGGTGCTGGCAGTTCAGGATGCAGAGGAGGGTGTTGCTCCATTTATTTTGGCAATGCACGAAGACCATAATCTTAATTTTTTTTGTAATTTACAGTCAGTTTATGTTCAGTAAACCAGGTTTCAGACTCAGTGAACAAGGTTTGGAAGGCACGTTGTAGAGGGGGAAGGTCAGAGTGACTGCAATTAAGTACTGCGTCATCTGCATACAGGAGCAGTTGACCAGAGCAGGCATTAGAAAGGGAGTTCAGGAAAAGGCTAGAAAGAAGCGGGCCTAAGCTTGATCCTTGGAACACTGGCCTGGACAGGTAAGCAGGAGGATAGGGTGGTGTTTAATCTGACCCATTACAATCTGCCACCGAGGTAGTTTTCAGATCAGGTTATGGTGCCAAGAGTTAGGTCCAGGGATGGAAGAGACTCTTGCAGGAGGGCATGATTTACTGTATCGAATGCCTTCATCAGATCTATGTAAATAGATCCGACTAGGTGTTCACATTCCAAGGCTTTATGGATAAAGGTGGTGAACTCTAGAAGGGCGGTGGTTGTGCTGTGACCCTTTCTGAAGCTGTGCTGGTTCCTACATAGGAGCTTGTATTTTGACAGGTACTTGGTAAGTTGGTCTGAGGCAATTTTTTCTACAGCCTTAGAGAGGGGCAGGAGGATAGAGATGGGATGGCAGTTGTTGGAAGAGGTACAGTCACCCCCTTTATGGATGGGGGTGATAACAGCTAATTTCCAGAGGGAGAGGTAGAGAATCTTGGTGAGAGGAGCAAGGACAACATCCAGTGACAGTTGAAGGAGTTTTAGATCCAGGGAGTCTCCGCTATGCCTTGTTTTACTCAGCACTCTTGATAAATAGGACCTAGCCTCACGGGGGGAAGACAGTCCTAAACCTGAAAGGTGGAAATTATGGTGGGGGGAGATGACGAACATGTGTGGTAGGGTCAAAAAAGTCGGGAGAGAGAACACTGCTGAGGTCCGAGAACGTGGTGTTAAGGATGTCAGCTAATGTTAGGAGGTCCTGGGGCTCCGTTAACAATGAGTTGTGAGGGCGGGGTGGGGAGACATAGTTTTCCATTGAGTCCTTTTAGGTTGTTCCAGAAGTTACATCCTGAACCCCATGTGGATGAGAGTGTTTCCTGGTGGTGAGTAGCTTTAGCTTTTCAAATTTCCCAAGTGCACTTATTTCTGGTCTCCCTGTATTTTTGCCTGTCAGAAGGTAGCCCAGAACTCAGGGCCTTATGTCAAAGGTTATTCCTGTAGCACATGAGGTCTAGAAGGGCCTGTGTAATCCAGGGTGTATTAGGACCTTTGATAACCTGTTTAGTGGGAGGGACAAAGCGGTCACAGGCAGCATTGAAGTTGTAAATGAAATGGGCTAGGGTAGCATCCACAAAACTGGCAGTGTCAATGGATGACCAATCACAGTTCCTGAGGAAGTGTTTAAAGTGCTGAAGGATCCTTTTTAGGCGATGCAGGTAAATAAGTTTGGGGGACTTACTGGCTTTATTGGACCACATGCACAGTAGTGGGGAGTGGCCACTTAGAGTGCCTGGGAGAAAAGTGACCTTGGAGTCTGTCCGGGCGATTTGTGATATAAAGCCAGTAGTGTGGATGTTTCCGTTTTAGGATTCAACCACATGGGGGAAGTTACTGCTTGGGTGAGGTTCGTAGCTGCTACAGTATTCTTATAGGGGTGGGCCACGGGTGACTGCCAATCAATGTTAAAATCACCTATAGTCAAGATCTCAACATTAGCTGGCAGCTGGGATAGACAGTTGGTAATAGCATTAAAGGCTGGTTTCTGGTTCTGGGGTGGTATATATATACTGTCCCGACATGAAGATACTTCCCAGAGTTCTCAGTCTGAATTTTGACTACTAGGGCCTGTGCCTCATGCAAAGGTGGGGGGATAAAGATTTTGATCCCTTGGAGGGAGTCGTGTACATACAGTGTGCAGCCACCTCCCCTCAAAGTTAGTCTGTCCTCCCTAAAATGGTGTAACCATTAATAGCCACAGCAGAGTCAGGAGATTTGGGGTTAAGCCATGATTCCATGAGTGCCAGAATGTCTGCGCTATGCTGTGCCATCAATCCTTTCAGTATGTCATGCTTTTTGAGCAAGCTGCAGATGTTTGTGAAGACTATAAGGAGATCCTCAGCATACCGCTGTTTGGAGGAGAGGTAGGAGGGGTGGACCACGGTTCATGTGCACGTTACCAGATAGAAACAGGAGAAGTAGAGCATGATGTAGGAAGGCAGCTTTAATTGCTCTCAAACTGGTGGTAGGGGTATGGGTGCAGCATCGAGGTTTGTGAGTGATTATAGGGATTGAGAGGGCCCTGATGAGGGGGACTAATAAAGATGCCACTCTGAGTGAGGGGTGGTTGGGGTAAGTAGACAGCCCATTAGGGCGATAGAAGTCCTGGGACTAGGTGCAACTAGTCCCTCTGAGGTGAAAGTTAAGATGGGTAGGGTCAGGTGGGGCCAGTGGCTCTGTGTAGATGGTGGGGTGGGGGGGGGATGAGGAGTAGTAGGCAGCTAATGCATATCAAGTTCCAGGGCTGGATCATAATTAAGCTGGAGGAGGCTTGGAGTGGGGTCAGAAGGGAGGTTCTCGGTGTCGATGATGACTGGGTTAGGACTAGGAAAGAAGGGACAAAGCTGACAGTTCAAGAGCTAGTAGGGAGGAATGGAACACTGGTAGTGTTACTGCTTCCAGAGTGGAGGGTAAAGGGGATCTAATCCAGGGTCAGGCAAAAGTGTAAGGGGTAGCAAGTAGTAGCAAAAAAAGAGGGTAGCAAGGGTTAAGGTGCAGATGAGAGAGGGGTACAAAAAGGGGGTGAAGAGGGATCAGAAGGAAATCAGCAGCAAAATCTGGGCTCAGGACTGACCCCTAGTGGTCAACAGGAATAATCTGCTAAGGGGGATATGGGGACTTAAAATATTGGGTCACGTGATGAGATGACCTCAATAAAAAGAGGGGACAGCCCTGGGTGGGAGGATGGGGCACTTGACGCATAGCATCGACGGGTAAACACCCCCAGCAAGTGAGTCCCCTTTGACACTGGGGTGGCTTGTTACCTGGTGGGCCATTTCTGCTGTATGCTCCTGATGCTTCTCAAGTGTTGTCTGGGGAATGTGAAGGGGGGGGTTCCAGCAGTGGGTCTACTGGCAGAGAGACAAAGGGGGGATCAGGTAACTGGATCACTGGCAGGAAAGCAAGGAACACTGGGACCCCTACCTGCACCACAGTGCGCATTTGCAAGTCGTATCAGGGGGCCCAGAGTTAGATGAGAAAATGCAGTAGTTCAGCAATCAACAATATACCAAACAGTGTGCACAAACATTTGAAGCATCCGAATACTGTAGGCAACTATAGTCACAGAATTATTTCCCCAACTGCCCTAACAATTAAGTACGTAGTTTCTCCATTTAAAGTAATTCCATGAAGCCGACAAAGTCCTAGCAAGTAGTGGGGCTTATCCCCATACAAATTCTATCTCCAGCACACCGCAGATTAAGGCGTCCAGTGCAATCGCCGAAAAACTGTCTTTTCTGCAAACACTTCTAACAAGTGAGTCCCCTTCGATGCTGGTGCAGCTCTTTACCTGGTGGGCCATTTCTGCTGTCTGTTCCCGATGCTCCTCAAGCAGCGTCTGGGGAATGTGAAGGAGGGTCCCAGCAGTGAGCCTGGCAGGCTGTTTCTGCTGTCCGCTCCTGATGCTCCTCAAGTGGTGTCTGGGGAATGTGAAGGGGGGGTTCCAGCAATGGGTCTGGTGGGCCATTTCTGCTGTCCCTCCCAGTGCTCCTCAAGTGACATCTGGGGAATGTGAAGTGGAGGATTCCAGCAGTGGACCTGGTGGGCCATTTCTGCTGTCCTTCCTGATGCTCCTCAAGTGGCGTCTGGGGAATGTGAAGGGGGGGGTCCTGCAGTGAGCTTGGCAGGCCGTTTCTGCTGTCCGCTCCCGATGCTCCTCAAGTGACATCTGGGGAATGTGAAGGAGGGGTTCCAGCAGTGGGCCTGGTGGGCCGTTTCTGCTGTGTGCTCCCAGTGCTCCTCAAGTGGCATCTGGGGAATGTGAAGGAGGGGTTCCAGCAGTGGGTCTGGTGGGCTGTTTCTGCTGTGTGCTCCCAATGCTCCTCAAGTGGCATCTGGGGAATGTGAAGGGGGGTTCCAGTAGTGGGCCTGGCAGGCCATTTCTGCAGTCCGCTCCTGATGCTCCTCAAGCCCTTGTAGCATGTCCTAAACCCATTACCACCCAGCCACTACAATAACACTGCACCCATGCCAGTGTGGGGTTCCCCTCCTGCATATGGGCACAGCGGCATGTTCAAAGGTTTGTGATGGTGGTAAACGACACCCAAAGTGGTGCTATTTACTGCTGCCGAAAAGCACGACTTGACCTGCAGCTGACTATCTCTGATCATCTGTCACATCTATAAAGATGTAATCCCTGGTGGCAGGTGAGGAGTGCCACTAGACACCAGGATAGGAACAGTACATGGGACAGGTATGCAGGGAGCAGTGGGTGCCACTAGACACCAGGGATGTGAACGTGGGATGGAAGTTTTGGGGGGTGGGGTGGGGGTGCGAATAGGCACCAGGGATATGTGACACTACATGAGATGGGTGTTTGGGGATGGGGGAACTGCTAGATGCCAGGCATGTGAATGCAGGAGAGGTGTTCCAGGGGTGGGGGTTCTACTAGACTCCAGGGATCTGAATACATAACATGGGATGGGTGTTTGGGAGGGGTGCCACTAGACATCAGGCACAAACAAGATGGGCACTAACTGGCTGTGGCACACCATGCAAATTAGCCCATAGTGGACATGCAAAGTGCCTCTTCATGTCTTACATGCCCAATGGGCTCATTTGCATCCAGTGGCTGAAAATAGATCACAGAGTCCCAATACTTTCTGCTCTGGGCAGTGCAGTTTCACTTGTGGGTGACAATAGCCCACAGGGTCCTGGTGCTTTCCACTCCAGGAAGCGCTAATCCCTGTAGGCTGGATATAGCCCAGGTCCTTATCTTAGCCACCCCTCCCACCCTGGCTAAACTCCTTAAACCTGTCCAACCCACATGCCTACTTAGATCCACCGACTTGCAGTCTTTCCTTGTCCCCAAATCCTGTACACTGACAGGTGACGGGTCTTTGCTGCCTGTGCTCCCAGGTTCTGTAACTCCCTTCCAGTCGCTACTCAGTGTGCTACCACCCACTACAAATTTAAGAGATCCCTATGGGAGCATCTCAAGTCTGCCTCGACCTGCAACTATTCCTAATATAAAAGGGCTTGGTGCACTTTATCTTGCTTTATACCTGGTCTTTGCCCTTGACAAAATGAGTATTTCCTAAAATCTGGCAACACTCTGTCATCCAAGCATTTATTGTCTACTAATCCACTGTACCCTTGTTTTTGCCTTAGATTATGTATGCTTCATGTTTTTGGCCTAGCTTACCTATGTTTTACAAATGTTTAATTTAACCTTCTTTACTGTACCACAGTCTCAACCTCATGCTTGTATTCCCTTTTCTTGTTACAATGTGTGTACATTCTTTCCTCTGTAATGTCCTGGGTCATACCTGAAAATAGGCATTTTTTTGTCTAGTGTGCTTACCTGGTCAACAAAAGCTAAATTAATAAAAGTAGTGCTGTGGTGACACGGACTGATATTCAGTCAGATACTGCCGGTCTGCTATCGACTGAATATAGCAGCTGCTGGGTTGGACGCAAGCGCAATGCAAGCCTGTGCCGTACTTGTGCCTCTCATTGCATATCTGGCCCCTGGTGGCCTGCCAGCCCCTTCCCCCACATAACCCCATCTTTTAGAAAACACCCTCTTCAGTCCCATAATATATATGGACAAGTCCTCAGCCTCACCCTTCTTCAACCCCATTGTCTGAAATGGAGGGGGGTGACCATGTGAATTGGGTGTTGGGGTGGAATATAAGGTTCAGGGCCACTGGTGGTGGGTTAGGATGGTGTCAGAAGGGGCTGGCAGGACAAAAAATATATGTGTTCCACAGGGCATTTAAGGACCACCTGTTGCTCCCTCCCTCGTCATAGATTGGAGGTCAAGAGACAGTTGAAGATGCCAGATTTTTTTTTTTTTTATTATTTATCCTCCTGTGGCCACCCCTCTACACCCCAGCTGTACTTCTCACAGCCCATCAGCTAGGATCCAGCCACCATCCATCTCGTCCTGGGATGGCTGGTACCCCCTATAGCCCTTGCGGCTTACTCCCTGCAGTGGGGTGGCAGGGAGCCCCCAACTCCTCACCCAGACCGATCCAGATCGGGGTGCCAGCATCCCAATGAACACTCGTGGATGGCCATCGAGCCGTAGGAGGTGCCATTCTTTTCTCTGTTCCAGGATTTCCTGAGTCTGTGGGTGCGCAATGGCGCTAGCAGTCGGGAGTGCGCACATGTCCACATGCGCCACGTCCAGGTGTCTGCCCCCCCAACTCCACCCCTAAGTACGGCGTATGCCTCCACCTCCCAGCCTCCGCCAGATGGAAGTCGGGCACCGACCATCATGGACCCCCCTCCCCGGAGAGGGAGAGCAGTCCTTTGGATGGTCAATCCCTCTGCTCTCCTGCCAGCCCTAGGTGACCTGAGCTCGCTGCTGAACCCAGGTCACTGGCGTGGTGCGAGGTGTGTCGTCCAGCGCCTCAACTCTCAGCGCCACCGGGCCGCCAGATGTTTTTTAATAAGTTATGGGAAGACTAGAGTGGGGTAGATGATGGGAGATGACTGGGGATGGAATTGCCATGGGACTAGCATGTCAAGCATATCTCCTGCAAAACAGAGTTTTGGGAAAAAAAAAAAACATTTAGGAGTAAAAGTATAAATTCTCTCCAAATTTTCACCTGAAGGTATGCAGAGAAACTGGTGTTGCCCCTTTCAGGAGCTATGTACCTTTAAGAGTATTTACAGACCTCTGGGCATACTATTCTCTATGCCCATGGAGGACTGGGTCAGCAGGTCTGACTTGGCATTGCATCCGGGGAGGAGTCAGCAGCTTGAGTTGAAGGGCACAGGCTGGTGATTGTCAGTTGGTAGGCGGTGTGCCTCAGGCACACTGCATGCTTCCAGTGTGGATTGTTTCTCTGTTAGAGTTTTGGTGACAGTTAAGTACTGAGTCATAGCAGCTGCCGTTTATTCATTACCCTTGAAAGGGGCGTGCCCCCTCTCCAGCAAGAGAAAAGGGAAGAATTGAGAAAAGTGCACAGATGACAGTAACAAATGAGAGATATGTGACCAAAAGGACTGAGGTGGAAATGTATTCCATCTGACAAGTAAAGTGACTGTGTTTGGCACCACAGGTGCCCACTCTCAGTGTGAGGTCAGAGGGTGATATTTAGAGTTGCTTGTGAAAGACTTCTGTCTTGGTGCCGAGGCCAAATTCCCCAGCATGTGCTTGATGGGCATGCTACACCCAGAGACTCTGGTGAGCCACTGTTAGGCATGTGAAAACAATTCCCCGAGGTGAACATGGGTATATAGAACCCTTAGGTTCAGGGACCTTGGTGTAAAAGGAACTCTGGAATGTCAGAGAGTGATACAGCCATTTCAAGTGTCTGAGTTCAAAATAATGCTGCACCCCAGAATCACTGCTGAGCTTACTTCAGCTGCCTGTGTGTGGGAAATAAAAAGATGGGGTGGTTAGCCCTAGGAGGCCCACATCCTTGCTGCCTGGGATGTAGACCCCAAAGAAAGTGACTATTGTGCCTGCAGCAGGGCCAGTAAATAGCCTGCATGTACCCCAACTGGGTTGTCTGCAACCTCCAGAAATTCCTGGTCCATTCACCCCTTGGTGGCACCTAAAGACTGTGCTGACTTGTGGAAGTGGGAGAGCAAATTATAAACTGAAGGGAATGTGAACATCTGCATTTTACCTGGGTGCTCAGGAGATGAACAAATGAAAGGATCCTAGTTTAAACCATGTTTGGATATCCCAGGTTGTTCTGTGCCTTTGTTCTACTAACCTCTTACTCTACAGCTCCAGGTGTCAGAGCAGTCCTGGAGGTCAAGTCCCAGCCCGGGAGCTCAAGTAAGTACATATATGTGGTTTGTGTGGGTCTCCTTCCTGAAAACACTGTTGCCATCGGAAATACCCCTAGACCAGGAAGGGGGGCTTACACTCCGAGATCAATGTGTTCATACTGACCAGCAATCTGCTGTACTGTAAGGGAAACATTAGAACGCCTTATTGCACATGGAGGGTGCCATTAACAGTGGAATAGCCTAAATGAGGTTTGTGAAAGCTACCACTGCTTAGGCTTTCAAAACAGGACTAGACAGAATCCTAAGGAACAATGGTATTGGGGGTTACTCAGCAAGGGTAGTGGTAACATTCTAGCTGACAACACTGGATGTATGTCCACACTGAAATTGCATTCAGTCATTGCCATGTGGCAGGAGAGGCCAACAAGAGGGCCCTAAGTTTGTTTTGGCATCATCACACAAGTATTTTACTATGATATACGGGGGTCATCATAAGTGACTCCTGAAACAAACTTGCCAATGCAACAAGGCTTAAAGGAAGGCAACCATAATGGTGGGGTGTACTGGAAAGGAGTCTGACAGCAGGAGGATACAGGTAATGCTACCTCTCTATAGATCACTAGTGAGACCCCACCTTGAGTACTGTGCTCAGTTCTGGAGCCTCACCTGGGGAAAGACATAGACAAGCTGGCGACAGTGCAGCACAGAGTAAGCAAAATGATTCAGAGCCAACAGGGCAGATCCAATGAGCTGTGGCTCAGGGCACTGAACACATATTCACTGGAGGTCATAAGGGAGAGGGGGACATGATAAGGGCCTTCAAGTTCCTCAAAGGAATAAACAAGGTAAACTGCAAGGAAGTATTTAGCTGGAATGATGGGTCAAAAACAGGGGGACATGAATGTAAGCTGGTGGGGGGGTGCTAAAAAGTTTTAACTTTACTGAGGGAGTCACTGAGCCATAGAACAGCCTACCAGCAGTCTACAGGTAAACTGTGAGGAATTATTTAGCAGGAATAGTGGGCCAAAAGCAAAGGAATGTGAATGTGAACTGGTGGTGGAGGGGATACTTAAAGTTTTACTTTACTGAGGGAGTCATTGAGCCATACACCAGCCTACCAGCAGAGGTGGTGGGTGCAAAAAACATTAATAGGTTCAAGCATGGCTGGGACAGAGTAAATAGCTTAGTCATTTTTCAGGGGGTAGCAGTAATGCAGGGAAGGAGGGGGAAAGAAGGCAAAAACCCAATCTGGACAATAGGTCACAGGGTAGAGTACGATAAAACTGAGCAGACTGGATGGAGCACTGATCTTTTTCTGCCGACATTGTCTATGTTTCCATGTAAAGAAAACACTGGGTTTTGTTTTGGTGATACTTTAACATACAAATCAGTTTTTTGTACTGTATACGTCATGCTCTCTATGACTGAACTTTTAAGTTTATAAACAACCTGGTGTTATTGGGAAGTCCATGATCTGTCTCGGAAGAAGCAAAACTACTAAACTGTCCAAAGCACACCTGAGCCTAAAATAGGGCAAATGAGAGTGTTCCCTGCTATGACTATATGGGTGGGTTGTTTGCTTTTAGGAAAGGCTATTGTACTGCGTGAGCAGTGGCTAGTGGCAGGACACAAACCTAAAGATACCCCAAGTGTAAGTCACGATGGGTGGTAGTAGCATACTGAGGTAATCATTCAAGTGGCTGAAGGGTCATAAAAACCTGACGGAGAATTGTGGACTGAGTCCAGGAGGACCTTTCGGCACTCCCTGCTTCACTGCATAGTATTAGTGCTGGTGAGTCCATGACACCAGCAAAACTTTCTTTCCCACAAAATGGATGACTCCACATTACTATTTAAAGGGTATGCTTCTCAGTTTTACCAAAGACATTTTCCAAACCTATCAAGCCGATTGCAGTATAATGAGAGGCAGCAAGGTATGGTGACTAGAGCACAGAATGGGAGCCGTGAAGTCCATGTTTAAATCACACCAGAGCTGCTTACAAACTGTGTGACCCTGACCAAGTTACTTAACCTCTCAGTACTTCAGTCCACTCAATTGTAGAAATGGGTCAAAAGTAAGACCCCACTGATAGAGAGATATTGCATATCAAATGGACTATCCTGGGTAAATAAACTGCACAAATGTTTCTAATAAAATAATCTTATAGGGAATGGTACACATTTCTATTACAGACTCCAGTTAAGTTTATGTATCTAAAACAGACAAGCATCTTGTCTCCCTAATAACCCCACATAATCAGACAGCTATTGAGAGATGGGTCACATCCCAGTTATCAGTCATCTCTCATAACTCGTCTCTCTTTCTAATAACCCAAAATTTCTTGAGCATAAGACATAAACCTCTCCCACATTTCACTCCGAGGTATGAAGAAATAACAAAGGCTTCCTATGAAGCAAACATTGCAGGTTGGCCTAGGATAAGTTGCAATATTTTTACAAGGTGAAGGTCATAGAAGGAAGTATATCCATAATGGTGATAAATTTCTTAATGGGTGTACTGGGAGGGGATTTTATAGCAGAAGAAAGGAGGTATTACTACCTCTCTAGATCACTTGTAATACCACACCTGAAGTACTGCGCCAGGAAAAGCTGGAGCAGGTTCAGCGAAGGGTAACACAAATGTTTTATGGCCTGCAGGACAGATCTTGTGAAGATCAGCTTAGGGTTCTGAACATGTACTTGCTAGAGGCTAGAAGGGAGAGGGGCACTATGATAGAGATTATCAGGGTCTTGAAAGGAGTCAACGAGGTAAACTGCAAGGAAGTATTCAACAGATATTGCTAATCTAGAACACTGAACATGAGTGAAAGCTGGCAGAAGGGAAACTGTGGAGGGATGTGAGGAAGTCCTTTTTTATGGACAGTGGTGGAGCCGTGTAACAGCCTGTTAACTGAGGTTGTGAGTGCCAAGACAATTAACAACATTGTACACAGCTGGAGCACTGCTAAGGGTTTAATAGTCACCAGAGGGGTAGCAGCAAGGCAGGGAACGTGGGGGATGGGTAGTATGGGCATAAATCCTTTATAGGCACTAGGTTTTGGGGTATAATAGGTAGACTAGATGGATCAGTAGCCTTTTTTTGCCATTAACTTCTATGTAATAATTATTGGGTTCTGGAGACTTTTTCCTAGTATTAGATTCATTGTGTGCACCATCATGATTTAGAAGTTCTTACGTGGTGTCTTGTGTTGACAACTGTCCGGCATAAGGTTGGCTGAACAAAGAAATACCTGGAATAAAACAAAGAACACATTAAAACCAAAACAAATGAGAACAATGACTTCTTGCAGAGGCATGATTCATGTATACTATAGGCGTTATGGCAAGTTTCTCTATTCCCTCACGTTGCTGCATTCACTTGTGTAAAATATCACTCCTCAATTTTTAGCTTGGATGCGCATCACCTAATGATACCGAAGTCTCTCTGTAATCACAGTTTCTGTGCAGATAATTTCTTAATTTTTGTCTTGCTCATAGTGTTATGCATTGTATTGGTAATTTGTCATTGCTTATACTGAATACATCTTTAAGAACCTATTTCCAGTCAGCCAATTTGAAACATGATCTAGAATGACTGAATGACTCCATAATCTCACGATGGAAGCAGATGTAATTTATTTACTCTGGAAACACCCTCCTGGACTTTACTTTACATACTGCACTTCATCCTGCTAGCAAGGGTGGAGGTAGCGAGCCCCCTGACTATGTCAGTTCTAGCCAACTGGAGTGCATTATAGGTCTAAAGTGGTACTTACGGATTTGAACATCCTGGGACTGATAGCATATGACCCACATTTTATGTTGGCAAGGTTGATTCATTGATACCAAAGGTAGCCTAGGCTAGGTCTGCTCCACAATTTTCAATTTAATAGACATTTTACATCTAGCTGGCATTATAGCCTAGAGGTTAGAGCAGCGAGCTGTGAATGAGCTTGGTACATCCAGCGCATCTGGGTTTAATCCCACAACCTCCACTTACATCCTGTGTGACTCTGAACAAGTCACTTAATGTCCCCACTACTTCTAGGCTGCCCCTGAAAACAGCCATGTTGCCTAGTGGGCCTTACCCCGTTACCAAAGAATTAACAAAAACAAGCAAATAAATATTTTGCTCGTCTGACATGGGAATTTCAACCAGATAAGACAGATTTATTTAGGTGTCTATATGTATGTGGCTTCTTGGGGAAAATAAGATTTTCACTAGATATGAATATGGTCCACCCACTTGTTCCCCTTACACAGACAGTAACAGCTACACAGTTACCAGACTATATAAACTAAATGAGCTATAAAATCTTAACAAGAAACTCCTTAGTGACAACTGTACCCATAAAACAGAATCGAGAGTCAGAAATGGGACGTCAGATCTCAGAGTCAGATGGGGAGTGAGCTTGGTACTACCAACACAAAGTCACATCCTCATACATCTGCATATGGCAGAGTGTTGGAGGGGATGTGGACAGCAAATGGCAACACACTCCCACATAGTTAGTGCCCCAATCTACAGCCCTTCTGGCATTGGGTAGAGAGGGAGATTAATCAGTTGGTTCGGGGTATGGCAATATCAGTCCAGAAGCAGCACTATTTTTTAATATTCCCAAATAATTTAACCAATAAGATTCATGTTAAACTATTGGGAGTTGCCTTTACTGCAGAAAAAACAAAATAAACAAACAAATAAACAATAACCAGATTATGGTTCCAATGAGATATTCCAACTCTTACACACTGAGAACAGACCATAATCGGTTATTTACATACATAGAGATAGGAAAAGATAACCGCTAGACTCAAGATAAATTTCCTAAGCAATGAAACAGCTTGGTGAGACACATCATGTTTCATAGGTCTGATTTCATTCTTTAGAGGGTATACTGGGAGGGGTTTCCAACTCCAATAAAGCATATGGGAGGAGAAATTATCATCTTATGATTTGTAATATATACTGTACCATTTTTTATACTGCTGGCGGTGAAAATGTATTGATATTGTAAGTTGTTAAAGTGCATTATAAATGTGCATATGTATGTAACCCCCCTGCAAATGGGGGTTCCCAAAAGACTTCCAGGAGCTTGCTTGAATGCTCCAAGCCTGAATGGTGTTTGGCATTTAAGCCATTTATCAGTGAGTGTTTTTAGAGCCTCTGGTACTGTCTCTTTAAGAGCTGTCTGCTTGCAGACATAATTAGTTTGTATGGGGGGACTGTGTGCTTCTCTGAGTACCACTCGAGCTGCTGCCAATTCACTTCATTTTGCAGTCACTAGAGTGCAAAGGAACCTATCTGAAAGATGTAACTGTTTGCCAGAAATTATTTAGAGTAATAATGAAATTACAGTTTGTCTAACCTGCTTTCTTTGCAGTCAGAACTGTGTCTGCTAGTTCCCATTCTAGTTTTGAACTGCTGAACTGGACCAATCAGTGTGGGGTAAGCTAGCTCTAAAATGGTG
Organism: Neoceratodus forsteri; assembly: GCA_016271365.2. NCBI lineage: Eukaryota > Metazoa > Chordata > Ceratodontiformes > Ceratodontidae > Neoceratodus > Neoceratodus forsteri. Next base: position 92,090,650 of record CM028132.1, on the reverse strand, counting down.
CCTTGGACGAATCAGAACTTGGACTCATAATCTGAGCCAGCCACAAGAGGATTGTATGGGCAGTGACTCTGGGAGATGTAGTTTAGACTTCAGTGCCTTTTGGACCAACAGCAGCAGTCTGTGTGTGACAGCCAATCCAGTCAAGAACTGGGAGAAGTCAAAGGAAGTGCCGGTTTTGTCGGTTGGAGTTTCAGTTGAGCTTTGGCAGTGAAGAGGAAGGAGCCCTGTGCTTTTCAGTGTGCAGTTTTAGTCAAAAAACGTGTGTAAGGCCCAGAGTTCCGGTCTGCAGCTTGTGTAACAGCTTGTTAGGACTGAATCCGTCCTGTGAAAAGAATCAAAGGATCTCTGAAGAGTAGAAACCAGGCTCACCCTGTAGAAGACTGGAGGAATTGCTGAAAATTGCACTCTGTCTGTCAGGAACTGAATCTGCTGTGTTCTCCCGGGTATTGTGCAGTAATTGCGATTGGGATACAGATGCAGCCTGCCTGGTATAGTGCTTTCTTTTATATGGATGTGTGAAGAGGTTTGTGTACCTCAAGTGAGCCCTGCTGACATTGAAGGACCCTATCTTATTTGGAGGTCGTGAGTACTAATTCAGGGTCGCTCCCTGTTGAATTGCCACATTAAATCCAAATGGAATTACTGTACTGCTGACTGTTTAATTCTCCTTTTCTCTGTGTGAAAGGGCCCCTACCAGCTGCCACAGTTTGGACTAGCCACTAGGGCTTGGGTACCCAGGGACAGTAACTGATAGGGATAGGCCTGTGCACAGAGCCATAGGTAGATTATTAGAGTGATAAGCTAATTAACCTGATTTCCCCTGTCCTTGTTATATCCCCTAAATAAATCAGAGCTGCTTGTTTCAGCAAAGTTATACTGCCTGAGGTATTTGTCTATGTTAAAGTACTGTACTGTGATTGTTGCACTGTATCTCATTTCACAGGAGGTCCCAGTGCGGAACCAGACCTGGGGGTAAGTGTATACTGTGAAGGTAATTCTGATATATTGTGTGGGCCACTAGTGGGAAGAAAGGGGGGTTGCAGTGTCCCAGAGGGCTGTGACCAAGTTAGTTTAACTATTGCAAACCCTGACCTCTGGGTGGAGGCACCCGCCATTGGATCCAGGCCCCTCAACCTGTTAGTGGCAAATCAGGCAGGGGTAGTAGCCCCTGGGATAGCGCCATCTAGGGGTTACATGTACTTGATGTATCTGTCTGAAAATGTCAATAAATTTCAAGTTTGAAAAAAGTGAAGCAGGAAAAATGGCAAAGTGGCACCACCAGCTGTGCTAGCTTGGTGGGGTACTGCACCCGCATCCTACTGGGATACTAAATGTGAGCTAAAAAGCAGCTCCAAGACAAAAGGTGTGCTGCTGTACTTGTGATGAGGTTCAACATGATTCATTGGTGGAACAAGCCTCCTGTGCATTTCAGCCTCTTCTCATCTGGAACTATGTATCTCTGCCCATGCAACTCTCCCCCCCCCAGCACCATGGGGGGGCAGTCATGTAAGAACTGAAGCTCCCCTCGCCCTGAGGTAAGGCATTTAATATGGGTACTAAACAATGTCTCTGCTGCCCAATGCGTGACAGCCTAGGTTCCTGACTTGAAGCCCAGTCGCCAGCATAACAAATGATACCGCTCACTATAAAGTATTGGGTGGCCCCATTTTTAGGTTTTAAGTAAAAACCCAAGAGTTACCAATGGCTATCAGTTTTAAACCTCTTTTTGTAACCAGTCATTTGATTGCATTGTTTATTAATTATATACTACTTTGCCTTCCAAACCATGCAAACAGTTTTTGTTTCTGTGTAGATTTTTATCATCCTTGGCCAGATGCCCTTTATTGGGCTCCTTCAATAACCTGCCAATCCTGATAGTCTCCTTACCTGCTCCAAAGTCTCCCCACCCCAGATGGGCTGTCAGAATGTCTACTTTCCTCCTGTCTCGAGCATCATCTGGTGAGTGGAGCAGTATGAGATGCAGGGTCTGATGGCCCTGGTGATGTCATGCTGGCAGCTGCCATCTTTATCTCCCAGATTTAACCCCTAAATCCTGCTCCTTCTCACTATTTCTGGTGCTGCGTATAGCCTCTAGCAGCCTTACAGGCCCACAGCACATACCTGGTAATTGGGCAAGCTTCCTAGCCCTCCACTAGGGGTCACTGCAGTAGCAAAACATGGTGCCATCCTTTTCCAGGTGCAAACACACTTCCAGAAGCATGAGTTGGCTCTGCTCCTGAACCAGGGTCACTAACGAGAAAGTGTGATGCTCTTTCACTGGACTATTGGGGAGTCTCAACACTCAAACAGTTTTTAAAGAGGGTTAATTTTGTTTGTAAATGTTGGAATTGTACAGGTATTTTTTTTGGGGGGGGGGGGTTCTGCCATCCCTGTTAGTAACTGCAGCCACAGGTGCTGGTCATGAAGAGTTTTGAATCTACTCAAAGTGCTCCTGTCTCTTTCTCTCTCTCTCTCTCCCACTCTCTGGCAGGAGTGTGAGGAAACTACAACTGTATACACAGCTGAAGTATATGAATGCTGGCTGCAATTAGGCATTTGATGTTAGAGCTGAATTGTGCATTCATGTTTCAAAATACCTTTGTCTCAGGGCTGCCTCCTCTTCTGTTAAACAAAGCCACACCTGGGATCATAAAACAATGGACTTACCCCATGCCTGGGGCCACAACCAAAGGCATCCCTGCATCCACCCTTTAAAAAAAATACCAAATGGCCCATCACTGAGCAACTGGAGGGGATAATCCCATCGGTAGCCAGCAAGGAGACTTCTCCCTCCCCACCATGCCACACAGGCATTAGCCAGCTACCTGCATCACATATTCACTGATTCTTAGCCTTTCTCTGGGCTACAATGACTGAATAACCCCCCATTCTGGGGGGGGTGGCTTGGCCACAGCGGTTGTTAGCAGAAAGTGAAACACCCATGTGCTGCCTGGCAGAGCTTTTAATGGTCCAGTAGTTTAAGGTGAGCCTTTCCCTTGCTCTACTTCACTATCAGGATGGTGTAATGGGGAGATGTGTGTGTGTGTGTGTGTGTGTGTGTGTGTGTGTGTGGGGGGGGGTCACCGGATCAACCAAATACATCTATTTTGCAGCCCCAGTAAGTAACTAAAGATTTTAGTTTCAAGGTATACTGGTAGTTTGGGACAACTCGGTCCTACCACCTTGCATCTACCAACCCCACTCCTCTTTGTTAATACCCTCAGCTCTCCTTTACTCCCATCACCCCATTTCTCTCCTTCATTCTGGTCTAATTTATTACTCCCAGCTGTCTTACTGTGTCCATCCATGCATTTGTCTGCATCGCTTGTACTCTGAACACAGCTACTTGGCATTTTTGCCCATGCCGATGTCATCTGTGTGCCTTTTATTTGGAGGTGGTTGATTATTAGTTGGTACCATATTAAGAGTGGCATGTGTGCTTTAGTCTGGCAGGGTTGATGTAAGAGTAAAAAGCTTAGGTAATGTTCAGTCTAGGACAGACAGTGAAAGAGCAGAGGTTAGATCTGGAAGTCAAAGAAATCAGACATACAGAACAGACCTCCAAGGGAGCAGCCCTCATGGGCTGGGGTCTTTGGGCCCATAACTGGGAATAATCATTGGTAAATAGGTAGTGAAACCACCTGCAGTGTTTAGAGAAGGGGGGGAGGTCCCCTCACAGGAAGAACCTAATGGCTTGCTGACCAGATTATCGTTACCCTGAAGCTTAGCGGGAGATCCTGTTGGGGGGCAAGGTTCTGGTTGGTGCTGTGCTAAGAAGAATGGCACACACAGAGCATGTGGAGTACCGAAAGGAAGACTGGATGCATTAAGGTAGGACATGTATAATCTCCAGGCTTGAGGAGTCCTGAAGCAGATGGACCCCAGGCTGTGAAGTGGCCACAAAGTTTGTGGTATGACAGGGTACACAGACAAGCTTCCCTGACCTGTTGCTTACTGAAGAAAGAAATGTGTTCTGGAAGACCTGCATGGCTGTTATTCACCTAATGCAAATCAAGTAAACTGCAGAGTTTAAAGAAACATTTATTGAATGTTTGATCGTTGACATTACCCCGGTTGTTTTCCCTCCGCCAGTCCCCTCCAGCTGCCCCAGCCCCATCACCCCAGCTTTCTGCCAGAATGTACGGTCATGGATCTGCTGCATGGCCAGGTACTAACTGGGTGCAAGGCCTGCAAGTGGCTGGAGATCCCCTCCACAAAACTGGGAGCAAGACAGAGGCTGGAAACTACAGACCTGTCAGTTTGACCTCTTTGGTAGGGAAAGCAAAGGAATCACTTCTGAAGAAAAGAATTGTTGAGTACCTAGAGGCCAGTGGGGCAAAGGACCCAAGGCAGCATGGGTTCTCAGCGGGAAGGTCATGTCAGACGAATTTAATTAATTTGACTGGGTGACCAAAGTAGTAGACCAGGGAGGGGCTGTAGACATGGCCTACCTAGACTTTAGCAAGGCATTTGACACAGTCCAACACAAAAGATTAGTAGTCAGATTAACCAGCCTTGGAGTGGGTCCCAGGGTGGTAGCCTGGGTAAAACACTGGCTGAACAACAGGACACAGAAGGTAATTGTAAATGGAGTCCACTTTGAAGAAAGAGGAGTTACTAGTGGGGTATTGCAGAGTTCAGTACTGGGTCCAGTCCTTTTTAATGTCTTTATAAGTAACATTGCAGCGGGACTGGAAGGAAAAGTATGCCTCTTTACAGATGACACAAAGATCTGCAACAGGGTTGATACACAAGGAGGCGTGGCAAGGATGAGAAGGGACTTGGCAAGGTTGGAGGAATGGTCAGAAATATGGCAGCTTGGATTCAATGCAAAGAAGTGCAAAGTAATGTATCTGGGAAACAAAAACCCAGGGGAAGATTACACAATGGTGGGGAGGTAGTAACAACAACAAAATGAAGGAAAGGGACCAGGGGTAATCATATCAGATGACCTTAAGATTGGCAAGCAATGTGAGAAGGCGGTAGGGAGGGCTGGGGGGATACTGGGATGTATAGGGAGAGGCATCACCAGCAGAAAACAGGAAGTTGTTATGCCCCTGTACAGACAGTTGGTGAGACCCCATCTGGAGTACTGCCTCCAGTTCTGGAGACCCCATCTCCACAAGGACATAGACAGGATGGAGGCAGTTCAGAGGAGGGCAACTAAAATGGTGCAGGGTCTGCAAGAAATGCCATACGAGGAGAGGCAAAAGAAGCTTAATATGTATACCCTTGAGGAAAGGGGGGGGGACATGATAGAAATGTTTAAGTACCTCAGTTGAATTAATAAAGTCCAAGAGGGTAGCATTTTCAGAAAAAGAGACGTGCAAGAACAAGGGGGCACAATTTGAAGATAGAGGGGGGACAGTTCAGGGCAATGTGAGGAAGTATTTTTTCTCAGAGAAGGTGGTGGATGCATGGAACAGCCTTCCTGAGGAGGTTGTGGGGTCTAAAACCGTGGGAGAATTTCAGAATGCATAGGACAGACATAAGGCAATTTTTGTGGGGGGTAGGAAGAAATAGGCTGCTGACTAAATAGGATCTACAGCTTATCCTCTAGGCAGGAAAACGGGCAGACTAGGTGGGCCAAGCGGTCCTTATCTGCCGTCAAAGTCTATGTTTCTATGTTTCTATGAGATGGCTCACTTGCCTGGAAGTGCTTTTTCTCTTCCTTTGGCTTTCTCCCTAAGGCAGCAGGCATGCAATGCAGTTCTAGACAGCCCTGCACATGCTCCCAAGCACAGGGCATCAGCGGCAGCTAATCTCCTTGTCCCCTGAGAAATGATTCCTGACTGCCTTGCATGTAGACATCGTTAGGGGCCAGGGATACACCAGGCATTATGTTCCTAGAGAGGAGAGGTGTCCCCTGTATGCTCAGTCCTCTTCCTCTCCAGCCAACCTCCATTAACCCTGCTCCACTCCTGAACCCAGGTCACCATTGTGGCGGCAGGTGTGGTGTCCAGTGCCTCAATCCTCTGTACCAGTAGGCCAGCGATCACCCTGATCCTTCAATCTTAATGTTTACCCAGTAAAATGCGTGGGAGGGAGTGCCGTTGTTTGTGAAGCACAGATGTCCCCAAATGCTTTGCCCATTAATGGCAGACATTATACAGACACCAGCTTTCACAGCCTTAAGTTCAAAGGGGATAACTTGGAGACAAGCAGTTATCTATGAACTGACTTACAGGCCAAAAGATAAGACACAGCCTGAAGGTCACTGGTGTTGTCACAATAATAGTTTGCTAGGGGGCAACAAAACTGATAGTGGGTAACGGTTCATGGGTAAAACAGGGTAATCATACATTTTGTCTATCCCTGGGTCTTGCTTGTCCCATGGAGGTGGCCTGAGTCAATACATCCAAGGCTGGAGGAGTCTAAAGCAAGACTGGTAGAGCCTTAAACCTGTGAAGTTATAGGATGCAGAGCTGGTGGAGCCATTCTCTCTCAAGTAGTCCTGGTGTGATTTTATTGATGAATTGCCATACCAAATGAAGTCAATCCCTGGACCGCCCTGTAAAAGAGGAGGCATGCTCATGGTTTAAGTAAGGCCTAATGAGTGTTGCACTACTGTCTCAAGTGTTGTTTCTTGGGTCCCAAGATGCAAGCATTGTAGCCCCGTATTAAAGCCAAGATTCAGAAGAAAATATAAATGTTTTTCACTGTCAGGGATTACCTCCATCAAGCTCAGCCCCTGGACAGAAAAGGTTGCAGCACATCACACAAGGACTAATGGGGTGCCCCCACCTGTGCTGATGTTCTAGTTATGATAGCCAGGGACAATGGGGTCCAAGGAAAGGGGGTTATAAACTGTTTCACTGCTAGACACTGTTTGTAACTACTGTATTTTATTATTAACTTTTATTGTTCTAAATTATTTTTGTGCTCCGTTTAACCCCTTCCCCAGGATACATCTGGAAGGGACATGATCTTCGCTTAAGTGTGTTTTTCTTGGTGAAAACTGCAAGTAAATGAATAACTCTACTGCTCTGGGGAAGAATGTCTTCCTCTTGAATGTACTGGTAAGCACTGTGTGCTAGCCCTTTAACAGCAACCTGGGCCTATCCTTGCCACCAACATCGCACCATATGGCAGAGTCCCAGTGTGAGGAATCATTACTGGACCTGACTGGATAATCGGAGGCCTTCAGTCATTTCAATCCCTCAGTAACAATTTTTTTAACCCCAATTAGATTGTCCAGATCAATTATCCAGCTGTCTGGGTTGTTATCTGTGATATTAAATCACATTATCAATTAATCAGACATGTCCACCCCAATTTAACATCTAGAGGAATCCATGCAGAGTGATTCATGTGGGATTGCACACCAATGTGGCATCTCTATTCATAGACACTCAAAAACTGCTTTTCATTTCTGCATGTGAAACCTGCACCTGACCCAGGAAAACAGTCTGTTGACTGGGAAGGCTCACTCTATATTCACTGGAATTCACATTTGCTGGCAGATTGGCTCGCAGAATAAAATTGCTCAGGCTGTTAAGGAATGCTGGCATAGTGTGATAGCCATCTAAATTATACCAAACCTGCATATGGAGAAAAAACAAAGAAACAGCTGCTTAATAAGTGTAAACCAAGACTTGTTGGGGAGTTAACTGTTGGACAACTGTGGTGATGCCTGTGCTGATCAGAGTGCTCTGTGGCAACAGCTACTATATCCAAAGATGAGCCCCAAACAGAGGCAAAAGGGCCTGGGTTTTACTATTTTCAGATGTTTTGTCTGTTTCTTTTTTGCCATTTGGAGCTAAGTTTTTTTGGTGCCCTAAGTGTCTATCCTTCTGCTGTGCATTTTACATTTGCATTTTTTAGCCTTTGCAGATTGTTTGTGAAGGTCTTATGGCACCTTACAGTGCTGCTAGGCTAGCTTATTCTCCTCCACAGTAATTTGCATATATTGACCACCTTGTAACGCTGCACCAGAGGAATGGGTCATGTGTGATGTGTATAGTTTGCATTTTCACTTTCTGCTTTCCCTCCTTACCCAATGCATTAGGCTCTCCTTCAGCCCATGCACAAGCAATGCATCCCATACCTACAGGAGCAATCACACAGTGCCAGATACCCACCATCTGTCCTCTGGTATGCTCTCTGAGACTTGGTTGTCCAGGAAAAGTGCCATCTGTAACTTTTCTACGGGGGGGGGGATGAGCTGAGGATCCAGAGGTCCAGAGTGACATATAGCAAAGTTAAATGGGCCACCAGTGTTTCCATATATGCCACTTCCCACTGTGTCTCGCTACCACATCACTAGGGTGAGATCCAAGATGGGAGGTCTTTGTGGCCAGTAAGAAGTGAACAGGAAGTAAAGATACCCACACACCACACTCTGAGTAACACTTGCTGGCATCATGTACAGTGATACCACATCATCCTATTTCAGCATCCTACATCACACTGGTAGCAAGTCTTCATCCCCCCATCTGGAGCCCTGATTCCTGCCCTCATTAAATGTAGTAACACACAGTATAGGCAAAAACAGACCATCTCTCCATCTAGTCAATGTCTAACTTCTCCTAGGCCACTTTTGGCAGCCAAGTAATTGTAGCACACTCAGTGCCCGATGTTGAACAGCTCAGCATCTGTAGTTTAACACAGAGAATCAGCATGAGCAGCTGCAGCATCTGCTATTAGGAAATCTGATGGTGGCCCGGTTGCTTGTTTTTACTCTCGGTAGGCTTTATGTTTCCAGTTTTGGGCTGAGTTTTATTTCTATTTTAAAACAATTATTCTTACCATTCTGAGTCCTCCATGAGTCACATTCAGAATCAGTTGTTTCCCCCAGCTCTCAAACCCCCACCTCCTCCTCAACACTGATGGGTACTGCACAGCTGGTCACTTGAACCAAACTACTGGCCAAAGGTGGGACTAATCTACAAGAGCAACCAGTGAACATCAAGGATTCCATAGTAGAGAATGGTGCTGATGATATGAGTATTAAAGGAGAACTCAATGACTCTGTAAGTCATTTTTCCCCAGTAGAAGCTGTTTTTTTTAAATACTGGCTCAAATTCTATTATTGCTTTAGCTGTCCAAGCTTTTTAGTTACCATATTGGGTGTTTCCGATTTCTATGCTGCTAGTAAGAATCATTTTAGAACGGTATGATGTAGTTTATGTCCCTGTTCTACTTTTCTATTGTTAGTACAATGCATTCATGGGGCTGGCAGTATAGCCCAGAGGATACAGTAACGAGGTGTGAAGGAGCTTGGTACATCCAGCAGACCTGGGTTTGATTCACACAACCTCCACTTGCATACTGTGTGACTCTGAACAAGTTACCTAACCACCCCAGTGCTCCCAGGTCGCCCCTGAAAAGAGGCACTTGTGCCTAGTGGGCCTAACCCAGTTACCATAAGAATAACAAAAAAATAAAAATGTTCTGCTGTAGAACTCTGTGGCTGAGAGGGACATAAATTACATCATACAGTTCTAAAATGGTACTTTCCATCAGACTGTAAAGCAGAAACACCCACTGAGATTACTAAAAGGCCTGCACAGAATACATAATAACATCATTTTAACCAGAACTTAAAAAAACAGCTTCTTTTTGGAAAAATTACTTACAGGTTCAGCCCAGGTCTCCTTTAAGCCAGGCCCACCCCTCTCCCAGTGAACCCCCCCTACTCTGCCATGCATTGGAGGCATGCTCTGCATTTCTATATGGCTTACTGTTTCACTGTGCTGGAGGCAGAGCGCCTCCCAAAACCAAATGCATTGCAGTCTGTTATGCCAGTCTGATCAGACAGTGCTCAGGCCTGGTCAATGGTGAAAATGGGGGGAACCTGCAGAAACTCAGTTCCAAGGAAGTAGAATTAAAAGTTGGACTCAGTTCCAGGAGAGACAATATGAAGGACAGTTTCTGTGTGAAATAGTTCTGGGAGTGACAATTGTAAGGACAGTTTCTGTGTAAAATAATTCCAGGAGTGACAATTGGAAGGACAGTTTCTGTGTAAAATATACTCCTGACCATAAGTGTATGAATGAGTACTATTTAAAGCATAAAAGTATAACATTTTAGAGACATTATAGGTAGCCCAGAATTATCACAGAACAGATTCAGAATCTAATTTATGTGGTCACCTGGCACCAAACAGCCTCCTTCTTGTGTACCTCACTCTCAGTAACTTAACCCCCCCTCCCCCGGAACATACCCACACAAAAACACATATATACACACACACACAGCCCCAGCCAAGATCTCAACTCTTGCTGTTGGTCACCAGGACCTCACATTCAGGTAGTCCACACAGAAAAGTCTGTCTCTATAGCCACCAATATATTCTCTTCTGTCTCCACGGGGCTCTCCAAAACACAAGAAGATGTAGCTTTTGTTGCAAGTATAAGGCTGCCCTTCCCAAACTCTGTATAAGTCTTAAGACTCCTGGTCCATTCAAATTGCTCCATTGCCCTTTTATCCTCTTTGTGTACATTTTAATCTTCCTTTGTCCCCAAGTATGTAGCAAGACCATGGCCTCAATTTCAAGATTCAACACACAATGGCCCCCTATGCACGAAGGAGTGGAGTGGCTACGTGCCAAGTATCTGCATTATGGAGCCACTCTGTGCTCATTGGGCCCTCAGTCACTATCATGCATAGTGCTGTCTGCAGGGGTGCAGAGGATGATGCAGGCTACAGCAGGGGGAACCCTGCCATTACGGCTGTACGCAGCCATGGCTGCACACCCACAGGGCCCCCCTCTTGCTCAACTGGTCTAGAGCTCCCTCCCTCCAACAGATGAAGTCTCCCCTCTGCACACATGTGCCCCATTCCCAGTGCAGGCAGTGAAGGAGGTATGCAGTGGGGATTGCTGTCTGCTGCCCATTGCCACTGCACCTTCTGCCGGGTCTGAGGGATGGGGGTGGTGTGGACGGTGTGGTGGGGGGGGTGTCTCCTTACATCGTGCGGTGGTACAGCAGTACCAGAGCCAGTGCCCCCTGTGTTCTCAGGGAGGGGGGATTCCACCGACGTCAGCCACCTGCGTGGAACATGGGTGCTGATTCACAACCCCCATCCTGTGCCATCCTTTGTGGGGGATCCACTCTGAGTCCCAGGCAGGCCATTTGATTGGCCACCTGCCTGGGACTGCAACTCAACCCCAGTCTACCCCATGCAAACCTACACCAGTGGTTGTGAATGCCTCCGATGCGCAACTGTCCACAGGTGCAGAGCTCCACTGGCTGGAAACATGCCTCTGGGGTATAATTCCCACCCCATGTGCATAGGGGCCATTATTAGTACCAGTACATGTTACAGTCACCACTCTGACCTATTGTTTTAATTCTATTTTAAGATTGCCGTTTTACTCTGGTCTTGTAGGATGTTTTTATTTCCTTATTTTTGATGCTGCATTAGTACTTTTTTAACATTTGAAATAATAAAAAGGTCACACCTTTCAATATTCACCAGGTTTTCATTCAGAGTTCTCAACTGTTTGAGCACATGTTGTCCTGTGAGGAAAAGGACCAGTGTCTACTGCATGTTTGGCCATTTTAGTCGCTAGAAAAGGGATGTTAAACAATTGGTGTCCAAAACCAGAGAAACATAGAATTTGATGGCAGATAAGGACCGCTTGGCCCACCTAGTCTGCCCATTTCCCTACCTAATGGATAAGCTGAAGATCCAAGTTAACCAACAGACTACTTCCTCCTACCCCCACTAGAATTGCCTTATGTCTGTCCCATGCATTCTTCAACTCCCCCACTGTTTTTGACTCTATGACTCTAAACGACTCTAAGCTGAGACAATGAGGACACTTTCTTGATAATCATACAGTATTAAAAAGGAACATTCACAGTGGGAGGGCATTAAGCCCATGGTTCAATGGGCGAAGCAACAAACGTCACTCCCCCATCGAGCTTAAAGCATTACAACATCATGCACTTTGCCAGGATTTCTTTTCGTTGCAGCCGGAGGCGCGGCTCTCTTCCACCTCTCTGGATTTCTGCTACATTTCCTCTTGTCTCTGCTCCTGCCTGTTCATTCCATTCTGCCTTGCTCTTTTCCCTTGCCTGCTATCGCTCCCGCAGCTCCTGCTGCTTCATTCCGTTCTGCCCCTTCTCCATCGCTGCTTTCGAGTGCTCATCCCTTTCTGCTTGCCCACCTCCCACTGACTTTTCCCCTCTCATCTCTTGCTCTGCTGTGTCTGCTCCCTGTCCCCTCGCTCTTCCTTTCCACCTTGCCTTGTTGCTCCTCCCTGCCGAGCTTTCCTCCTTGTTAGCAGCTCGGAGCTCCAGCTCCATTCCTCTGCCTGCTTCTGGGTTTACCCGCTTTGCTTCTGGTTTCAGGTTTCTCCTCTTCCACAGCACATCTCTCCGCTGCCCTACCTGTAAGAAACATCTAAATTCGTATGTGCTGTACCTGAATTTGGATTTTGTTTCCAACTTGGTTTTTCGAGGGTCATACTGACAAGACGTCTCTGCCTCTGGCATCTATGTATTCTTGGTCTTATTCAGTGCTCCACCGCATGCGGGCCGTATTATCTGTGCGCTATAGCAGGTATTAGTTATCTTTCTCCTTTGCTTGCAGGTATAGCTATGCACCTGCTGTTTCAGTAGCACTGGGGCTATTAAGGCAAACTCATGCAGTTTTCAGTAACTTATGCAAATTGTTGATTAGTGCAGGTTAAAACAAAAATCGAACCACCGCTCTCTTGCTCATGGTTAGGTATTAGCTTTGGTGTGGGTTTTTAAGTCACTGGTGTGTATGAAGTGCTTATCATTGCAGCTAAGTCAAATATTACTCTACAAGGTCCTTCCAACTCTGATCAATTCGTTCGGTTTGACAGACAGCCCACTCAAATGAAAATGCTAATCATTTCAACTGAAGTACAATTGTTTTGCAGTCCTTTTCTCTGATGTCAAACTGCTGCCTATATTTTTTCATACTTCTCTTTTATTCCTGTCTTCTGAGAACTTGCAATTAATCCATCCCTGCCTGCTTGGTAGCCTAAAGCTCTATTACTGTTTTCTGGTCAATCGCCTTCAGCTGTACAGTCATTTATTTTCTCATCTCAGGAAGAATGTGCTTGGTAAGTTTCCTGACAGCATCTGTTGCACTTCATGAAGTAAGAGCCCCTGTCATATTAAATCGAGTGGTTAATTTGATGGGACTGCCCAGCACCAAGTTCAGAGCAGCACCATACTGCAGTATTCCCATTGTCCCCCTTTCTCAATAATATCCTGCAAGGAACTTCTATCTGTCAGGAGCTGGTATATGAGAATTCCAATTTGCAATGTATATGATGTGTTGATTTTATTGCGGCCTTCAGCAGCAACTGCAGCACAATACTTTTGTTTTCATTTGGCACTGAGCTTATCGTATTTCTAATAAGTATAAAAAATAAATAAATAAAAATCAAGTTAATTGGTCGTTCACCCTCCTCTCCTCCATTTCTCACCTGGCCTCCCTCATTTTTCCCTCTCTGCTCAACAGTACCTCGCACCGCCGTGCTCATTCATTCCATTGTTCAATCGGCCTACCTCAGCTGCCCTGTTGGTATTCCTCAGCAGTCTCCATCTGGCCTGCACTTGATATTGTTTTGGGCATGCATATCCTTCCTCATATGTGCTGAACGACTCCATCTGGCCTCAACCACCTTGCCCTACTGCGCCTGAATCGACTTGACCCGCTCCTCTGGCCATCCTATAGGTCTGTTCCACCACATCAACTACTCGTGCTTTGGCGTGCCCTCGTTCTGTTCCCCCTACTCAGATCTCTCGACAACCAATCCGATTTTGTTGTTCTGTTGGGCACACTTATCCTCACTCCATGCCCTCTCCTCGACCTGCATCATTCATGCCGTATCCATTCACATTAGTAACTACCCTCTTTTCAGCCATTATCAAGGAGTCCCTCCATCACTTCCCCACTCGTACTTGTCTCCTTAGTGCTTCTTCCTGTGCTTCCTCATTGCACCGCTGCTCTCTTGAAGTGCTTACCAGCTGCCTTCTCTCGCTCTGCCATCCCCATCATTTGGCTATCTCTGGTACCTGCAGTTTTCATCGCTTCCCGGCCATCGATGAGTCACTCCAATTAAGGCCCCTCAGTGTACATCTGCTGGCTCCATCTGGTCTGCTCTCGATATTTCATTTGGGCTTCATTCAACGTCCCATTGAACTACGGGTGCCCCTTTCATGAATCATACCTCGCCTTCATGTTCCAGCCTTCACGGCTTCCCTCTATCAATTGTGTTTTTAGCCTTTAAGTCTCCTTATTCATCAGTCCATCAAGCTCATCAAACCATGGCTTGGCTGCCTCGAATCGACCCGATATCCAATCAAATACATACAAGTCCACAATATCTTTCCTTGCCCCGTTCATCTATTTCAATTACTCAATCAGTATCTGTCTTCTCGATTCCACACTCTCTCCACTCATGGCAATGCCTTTTGTCTGTCACCCTTTGCTGCAGGTCGGATTGCTGCTATCCACCATCGTTCAAGTTCAATTTCTGCCATCATGGCTTCACTCCATTCTTAACCTGTGCTACCTTCCCCCTGGCTCCCTCTCTATGTTATCTAGAAGCAACCTTGATCTCAAAAAAAAAAAAAAATCCTCATGGCCAGCTTTTCATATTTTCTCGCCTGTCTCTCTCTGAGCTGCAATGATCCTGTGGCTCCATCACTGGTAAGTGGCGGTACTCCATTTTCAGTGCTGTACCTGTAGTCCTGCATTGTGGCTGTTGTTCACACCGTCTACACCGCAGCACACATCATGCCTCATTTACTGCTATGGTGAGCTAGTTGCCAGCCTGGCTAGCAGTGCGCCAATAATATACCGCTGAGAATTTCTCCTGCATGTCCTCTGTGTCTCAGTACTCTCTTTCTCTCGGGTGCCATTTACATGCCTCCTATATCATCTTGTGGTCCTCTTTGTGTGTGGATTCCATTTCTTCCCTATCTTGTGCTGTATGTCAGATTGATGCCACCTCTTACCTTGCAGGGTGTGCTTCCCCTGGGTTGCTGGCCTTGGACGGCTTGCTGTCCAGTGTTTTTTTTTTGGGGGGTTTCTGCCCTACTGATACTCCTTCCTCTCATAGCCTACCAGGGTTCCTGCTTATCTCTACCAGCCCACTAGGCTTCAAGTCACTCATGCTGTCATGTCTCATCTTCAGTACTTTCAGCATTCACTTCTACTACTATTCCACAACATCAGGATCTAATAATTCACATCAGAGTCTACTTACTTCATGTTGTCCATCATAGATCCCTTCATCGGAGATCCTTCGAGTCATTAGCCCCCTCAGCTCCATGATACTTCGCCTCACCCTGCTCATCTAATTCGATCAATCCATAAGTGTGCCTTGGCGTGGTTCGCTGCCAAGTCTGCACTACTTACTTGCTCTGTCTGGCCGGATATCGAGAATTCTTTGAGCATCCCTATCATGGATCATATACCATTTCCTTCTGACTCGCCCCCATGCCATTCTTATCTTGTACCTGCTGGGTCATATGCTGCCCCATTGACCTCCTACTATCCTTCATCCTTTCATACCTTGCTTTCCGTTACCTGCCTTTATGGCATCAATCCCTCATCATACCTCATGAGTTCCTCTGTTATCTTCCTCAGCCTAGTGCTTTTTTTTTTTATTTTATTTTTTTTTATTTAGTTGTTTTTAACCAGGTATAGCACACTAAGCTGAAAGCTTTTTTACAGGAGCGACCTGGGAGCACAAGGAGGTTAAGTGACTTGCTCAGGGTCTCAAAGTATGCAAGTGGAAGCTGTGGGATTCAAACCCAGGTCTGGTCTGCTGGATGTCACCAGGTTTGCAGCTCAGAGCCTTAGCCCACTGCACTATACTGCCTCCAATTCACGCTTATTCTTGTCCTGACTGTAGTGGCTTCCCGCCATTGTACATCATCCAGTTTGACTCCCCTTGATTGCTGTCCTGAGCTTACTCTCTGGTTCTCATAACCTCTGGTTCCTGACATGCCTTCTTGTTCTTGGAGTCTGCCTCCTTTCAAGGAGCATCATTATTCGCATCACTCCATAGAGCCTGATACCTTTGTTCAAGTTATTTTCCTGTTCATTCCCATCTCCTCTTCTTCCAGTTCCATACTGGCTCTTCAGAATTTAGCCATCTTAGCTTCCCTCTGCTATTCATTTCACTCATCATCGTACCTTGTCCAGTTTTGATCCTTGATCGCGTCACCTGAGTAGCCTCTGGTTCCTGATCTCCCTTCTTGGCCTCAGAATCTACCTCCTTTCAGGGTGCCTAATTCCTTGACATCCTTCATGCCAGTTCCTTTTCGGCTCTTTTCTGTCTCCTTCTCTTCCATTTCAGTTCCAGCTATCCAGGCTTCCCTCCGCTCTTGGCATGCTCTCGAATATATTTTTTTGGGGGCATACGTACCATAATTCCTATACCACCTATCAGCCACAGCCATCCTGCCTCATGTATCGAGTTCATAACTCCAATCATATCGAGTTCATGAATCCAGTTATCACTTACTCAGCATTATCTCAAGGTTAACATCTTTACATCATTTACTCGAACATTCCTATAATTGAATTCCATACTACCTCATCAACTACAACCTCAGGGTCTAATCGTTCAGAGTCTAATCGCTTACATCGCATAATCAAATATGCCTCTTCAATCTCAGTGTATGCTCTCCTCCATTGCTCAATCAAGCCAGTCTGCATTATCATTTGTCTCCTCATCAGCACATCTGGAATCTCCTTGTGAGCACATCTGGATACCCCTTGCTTCTCCGTCTCATGCATGGGTTTACTCTCTTCCAGCCTTGCTCCTCTGACCTACTATCTCTCATTGACTACTCTAGCATATCCTCCTTTGGTCCCTGCTACAGTACCCTATGTTCCTTATTTTGTCTATGCTTCTTTTGAGTTTTCCCTATCCTATAGTCATCCCCCTTACTTATATCCTTCATCTATGAACCATTCTATCTACTAACATATGCCCTCAAATCAAACGTCATCAGCCTGGAGGGAAGGTGACCTAGGCCTTTGATCCCCAGAGGTTTCCTCCTTAAAGAGGGTTTTTCCTCTCCTCCATGCCAATGGTCATAATATTAGTGAGAGTTAGTGCTTTCCTCTAGTTAGTTAGGTTCCGCTGTTGAATGGAGGTGGATGGTGGCCCGGCTTTCCCTTCTGTCCTCAGGAAGTTAGCCCTTTTTCTCACAGAATTCATTCACCATTCTCGCCTCTTCAAAGCTTGACATCTTTGGGTATTCTTTTGTGCTTCTTCCTAACCTACCTTTAGCCAACTCATTCATTCCCGGCACCTGTGGGGGCAGGACCCTCCTCTAGGGTTCCTTGCATCATACCCCTGCAGGGTGGTACAGCCCATGGATAGAGAGGCGGAAAGTCACAAAGCAAATCAAGTTAGACAAGTATCTTCTCATATTATCTCATTCAAATTGCATAAGCACATCGAATGTGAGGGCTTTAAGCCTATGGTTTGATGGGCGGAGCAACAGATGTCACTCCCCCATCCAGTTTAAAGCGTCACAACATCCTGGGCTTTGCCAGGATTCTTTTTCATTGGCCACCATCCACCATCCTCCTCCAGCGGTTCATCTCTCTTCCCCGTGGGCTTCTTCCTAACCTACCTTTATCCGACTCGTTCCCGGCACCTGTAGGGGGGGAATCCTCCTCTAGGGTTCCTTGCATCATACCCCTACAGGGTGGTACATCCCATAGATAGAGAGGTGGAAAGCCACGAAGCAAATCAAGTTACACAAGCATCATCTCATATTATCTCATTCAAGTTGCATAAGCACATCAAACCTCTGTTTATTGGTTTTGGAGAACAAACACAAAGGGAGGCAAACCAGAAATGGCAAGGATGAAAAAATGCAACAATATTGTGCAAAGGTTAGAGGGTAGGAAGCCTCGAGGAGCGGCAATGTACTCGAGTACTACTTTGTTGCACTCCCATATTAAAACTTGTTACTTTTACACAATATTGTAATGGTCTGTCTTTCAGTGTTGCAGTTTTTGGGTGTGCCTTCCATTGTGTTTGTTCTCAATATGTAGTCCCATACAGAAGTGCAGCTTGCCCCCTTCTGTTGTTGAGCACAATCAGTTTTGTGCATTTTCCTGCCCTATTATTATTTCAGATGTAAAATAAAAATGTTGAAGCAGACTCAAAATGAGGGAAAAGTGCACGCTGCAAGATAGGCGTAAAAGGGGAATATAAACTAGAGTAAAATGGTATAGGTCAAAATTCTTCCTTCCTTCCTTCTTCCTTCCTTCCTTCCTTCCTTCCTTCCTTCCTTCCTTCCTTCCTTCCTTCTCCTTCCTCTCCTCCCTTCCCTCATTAATGCAGTGCATCATGAATAATGTATGCAACTTATCAAGAAGGGATGTAGGCAGTGTTCAGATCAGTAAAGTGCCAGAGAGCTGTATAAACTGTCCATAATGGCTGAAAACAGCAAACCACAGACACATGCTTTTTATCCAGTGTAGATGTCAACAGTGGTATATTACACTTGTCTAAGCCCAGGAAGGCATGCAGAAAATGGTGACAATTTTTTGTCCTTACTTTTGCTAAAGTCCTGTTTGCAGGCGTTGTAGTGATATCATTCTTCAGACTACTGGGCAGCGGCAATCCAAAGCTCCAGCCTCCATATCTACAGATTAAACCAAAATAGTTTCACAATCTATGTGTTATTTATTACATTATTAACATATTTTGAAAAAATAAATTATCTCTATTTGTTTTTGGATAATTAAAACACACCTTCACAGTAAACTGGATAGACAGTTTGAGATGCTGGAGTCTAAGCTGATCTGAATATAAAGAAATAGGGTTGAGAACTGGGTCTCCAGGCTAGTTATGAAAAGGGTGACTAGTCACTTTGATTCAACACAAACTGGAGGATATCTGCATAGCATGGGAACCCTTTTTAATTCTCTATGGTGCACATTGCCCAACATTAGACAACTTGCCTCACAATACAAGGGAACTGAGCACCCAGACCATGTATCTCTGCCCACATTCCCCACTCAGCCAGATCCATTAAACTGACTCCATCAACTTTCTTCAGGAGTCTAAGTGGTTAAGCCTCTCAGTTTTAAGTTTTAGGACATGTATGAACTCCTCAGTGTAATGCTTTTTTTCTATTAACCTCTTAATGCACCTTTAATGAACTTCAATTAACTTCTTCTGAACTTCAGTGCACATATAGATAATTTGGCAAGCAAGCTAAAGTATAGAATAGGCTTCTTCTTCAGGAACCTGTCTATTTTTCCACCCAAAATCAGAACCAGGCTCATACAGACCACATTCCTACCTTTACTCGACTATGCTGACATAATTAATAACTCATTTGCAACCACAGATCTGAATAAACTGGATGTCCTACACCACTGTGTCCTTTGGTTCATCATCAGCTCACACATTCATACCAGCCATTATGACCTCTATGCAGCTGTTGGCTGGACTTCACTAACCACCAGACGCTTGATCCACTCTGGAACTTGGACACTTAAAATTCTCTTGATCAGATTCCCAGGCTATATCTCTTCTCTTGTTCATACCTCCCCACAACTCCTACTTATTTAGGAAGGCCGACCTTATCACTCTAGACTTGCCTAGGACTTGTACCACCTTTGGTAAACGTGCCATCTCATATGCCCGCCTGGCTGCCTGGAACCGGATCCAGTCAGTACTCGAACTCTCCTGCCAAGTATCTGTTAATTTCTTCAAAACATTTGCCACTGTTAACCTAAAAACCACCTGCAGCTGTCATTAACCTCTGAGCACCCTCTGACTTGTCCCTACATGCAGTGGTGCAAGTGGTAGACAAGAAGTACAGGAACTCAGGCACTGGCAATTATGAAATACAGAATGAAGATCTTCAATCTAAAGGTTAGCGGTGTCAAGGCACAACTATCTAATTTGATGCTAGTAGAGTCAGTTAGAGATATTAAAATATTTCTAGGAAAACAGCATTGTTGCACAAGTCAAATGGTGTTATGGAAACCCTGATAGCAGATCACAGATCCAGAAACTGTCACTATGTTGCTGGTTTAAGAATTTCAGTTTTAGCGTAAGTGGGACGAAGTGTAGGAACTCAGTTCCAGCTGTAAAAAAGGTACAGGAACTGAGTACCTGTGCGTTCCTGCTCACTTTCATCACTGCCTACATGGGCTCCCAATGACCCTTCTCATATTGATTTGTTACTGTTGTGTTCAGCACTTTACTACATTACATCAAACACTGTATACCAATATACCAAACGTCTACTTTATTACAATTATATGTCTCTTTTTACTACTACGTGTTATCGCTTTTCTTTTACATACTATTTAAGTTCACATTGCTCGTATATATGCACCTGAAATATGCATCTTGAACATCTTGAATTTCTTGTATTATTTACAGTATATATACATTGTTGTGTGCACTGTATACCAAACATTCTTTATTCCACAATGTAAGGTCCTCATACTACCATGTATGTATGATGTTATTGCATTATGTTTCATGTATACTAGTTGCCTTTACTTGTATCTGTTGTACATTCTCCTGTTATATGCCTTCAGGACCTCCTTGTGAATGAGCTTGCTCAATGGAGTTATTCCTGCAATAAACCTGAACTTGAACAGTGCAGTATCATTTGTAATTGTATTTATGAGGATCAAAATTAATAAACTATAAATAAAAAAACACCTTTATAAACAACTGATTTCCAGGATCAAACATTAGAATCCTAGATTTATTCAATATATGTTGAATAAACACCACCTCTCAATCAAAGCTTTTTTGTTCACTTTTTTGACAAATAAATGTGAATAACTTTAAAACAAAAAATGATAGCATGGTACTGTGGGCACAAAATTTGTCAAGCACACAAATATCTACAAAATGAGTGCTGTTTCAATTATATATATCTTTTCATTTTTTTATAATTGGCAAAAAACAATGGAACCCAGTTTTATATTACTTTTTCAACAAACAAATGAGAATAACTTTAAAATGAAAAATGATAGCATGGTACTATGAGCATGAAGATTCTTCGGCTCAAAAATATCTACAAAATGAGTAGTGTTTCATTTATAGATACCTATAGATACCTTTTATTAGCAAAAAACTGCAGAAAAATCTTTTTTTTTTTTTGCACTTTATGGACAACAAATGCAACTTTAAAACGAAAAATGACAGCTTGGTACTTTGAGCACAATAGTTGTTCAGCACAAAAAAATCTAAAAAATGAGGTGTTTCATTTCATACACCATTGCTGCAGAGATTCCCGGATCGCAAAGACCACCACAGCGACAGGAATTGGGCAAAATCCATCTGCCGCTATGTTGGACTGGTTGGCGATTGGGTCTGCCTCAATGGGTGTTTGCCCCCAGGTCCAACTCTGACTCTGAGTTAGAATCCTAGAGACCAAGGGTGTGGGAAGGGGCAAAGCCCCCCCCCGATGAATACATGGAGGTATCCCCGGCACTGTGGCTGTCACTGTCAGGGATGTCTCCATGCCGACTTTTGCTGTGGCATGGGTAAACCATTTCATTTATAGATGTCTTTTAGATTTTTATAATCAGCAAACAATGGCAGAAAATTCAATTTTTATTCACTTTTTTTGACAAACAAATTCTCTCCCACAAAAAAAAAAGCAAAAACAAAATAATTGTGCATCAAACTTTTTCATTATGTACTGGCCATAATATAAAGTTTGAGCGTCCATAGCAACTGCTTAGCAACCACAATGCTAAGCGGAGCTACACTGGGAAAACCACAAAAAGTACATTTAAGTTTACATAAAAAATTGAATCATTTAAAACAAAACTCCCTGCACTATCCTAAAATGAGCCCTATTGCATAAATGGAATACATAACAGGGACCTTGTGGAATACGTGATTTATTTTCACTCAAGCTGTTTGACCTCGGGCACATTACTCATGGCCTATGCCACTCATGAGGTTACCCAATGTCAAACAGCGCTTGTGAAAATAAATCATGTATTCCACAGGTCCCTGTTATGTATCCCATATTTATATATATATACAGTGGTGTCCCCCAGGATGAAACGCTATTCTGCAGCATTTTGCAGGACTGTGCAGAATGCTGCAGAAGACCTACTGAATGAAACAATATAATTTCAATGGTACTTAGTCCCCTTTGCCATTCAGGAAAATGTGACATTGCTAGGATGAAGTGAATGCCACAGTTTTCTGCATGACAAAGGAGATACATTTATTTATTTATTCAATTTTGATAACTGGGTAAGCCTGCTGGGCCCCGAAGGTCCCTTTTTCAGGGGCAACCCGGGGAATTACATGGAATAATACAAGGGTTAGCATACAGCACAGGAACATTACACTAGACAGCGAGGAACATAATACGTAGTAGTTTTTCAGCAGTTATATTTAAGAGGTAAGAAATTGCCACTGAAATTACATTGCTTTATTCAGTAGGTCTTCTACAGCATACTGCAGAGTGTGTTAAGTGTGTTTCATCCTGGGGGACGCCACTGTATATGTGTGTGTGTTAAGCTTGACTTTCTTGTAGTATACTTTTAATACTACTGTGTTTAACAGTGATCCATAGCATCGGAGTAATACACAGTAAAACACTGATATATAATGGGCAGGGAAAAACAATCCCACATACTGTACCTTTTCTGCAGGAAGTTATAGGTAGTTGCTAGCAGGTAATTTTCCATATTATATCCAGTAACATTATACAGCATTTGGGAGGAGACTGCTCGTTTGTGTGGTGGGTAATAGTCTTTTCCTGGACAAGTCTTTAAAAAGAAAATAAAAATGGAGTAGTTACACAGAGTATTAGGCATACAAAGCACAGTCAGAGGTAAATTCTATTGAAAGCAATAATTTGAATTACTAGATTTAATACAAAATAAGTTATCAGACCTGTGTGCATGCAAAAAAAGCACCATTGGGCCTTACTCCATTAGCAGTGCATAATTTCTTCTGCCTCATTAACAACCAACTCACTACCAGGAGAATGTCTAGAAATCCCTTACAGATACCTTTCCTTAAAACTTACCATGGCAAGTGCTCCTTTGCAGTAAGGGCAACTAAATGGCTCAATAACTTGCCTGAAACCCTTGTAGGACTCCTTAAAATTGCCCAGCTCAAGAAAGCACTAAGAACAGAAGTCACAAAAAGTACCAAGTGCACTTGTTAGAGCTAATTAGGTCCCTGGCTCATTCTCTCCCCCTACTTTTTATAGTGTGCTCACAGGTACCTAGGGCCTCCAGTGCTCACTGCTGATTATGCTCCCCTGAGCTGCTGTTCCCTAGCTACTGTATCTTTCATAAGTTCTGTTGACAATGCTCTACATGAGCTGCTGTTTTCTAGCTGCTGTATCTTTCATAAGTTCTGTTGACAACGCTCTACATGAGCTGCTGGTTTCTACTGCTGGCTACACTCCATGAGAGCTGCCATTACTGTATTACTAACTGTAATGAACCCTGAGATTACTGTTGTGAATCATCTTCTCAACTCAGACATGGCACCTTTGCAAATGCGCACTTGTGTGCAAAAATGTAATCCAAATTATGAAATAAATAACAATAGTTTGTGATGCTCAGATGGGGCTCTTGGCTACATGAATGCATCTGTTGCACCATTTATCTGTATTTCATATCTGTGGTTCTATTCAACCCCATACTGATTTTGCATCCCAAAACTGAATGGTGAGATCCGAAGCTGTATAATGTGATGTGATCCAGGGTCAAAGGTTTACTTTAGATCCCAGGTAGTCACACAGGATGGGTGGTATTTGGTTGGATCCTACTGTAGGTTAAATCTGGAATCTGGAAAAATCAATGCGGTATCCAGTGGTATCAGTTCCATCAGACATTAGCTGAGCAACACTAAAATAGCTCTTCTGGTCTGAAGACAGTCTCTGGATGACTGCTGCACACCGTGATGGAGGGACTAACATCATATGACAGTCCCACACGAAAACTGGCACTTGTCATTCATTTCTGATTCACAGGTAGAACTGGATCTTATTTGATGCAATGGCTTTCATGCACATTGTATCTAAAGCACCTTACAGACCAGTGAATGGAACACTGGTAGTGTAGGGACAGTATGTTCAAGAACATGGTAGCAGATATTATGCCATATACAATATTCACACATAGCCCAAGCCAAATGAATTAAAATTACTTTTTATTGATGGGGAATGGGCACCCTGGAGGGGCATGGAGTGCAGATGGGAGAGAGAACAGTGGAGAGGGTACTCATGGGGCTCGAGATGCTGAATGTGGACAAGTCACCAGTCCCTGATGGTTTATATGCTAGGGTGTTAAGAGCAGTTGCCCAGTTCCTGGTGGAACCACTAACAGACATCTTCAAAAGGGGTGACTCAGGTGGATTAGAGGGAAATCAAGATGGTCCCTCTCCACAGGAGTGGGAGTAGAGAATCCAGGGAACTGCAGACCGGTCAGCCTGACCTTGGTCCTTGTAAAACTGCTAGAAACCATATTAAAAGAACATATAGTGGAATGACTAGAAGTCAGTGGGCTCCAGGACAAGACGCGGCATGATTCTGTGTTAGATTATGCCAGACAAACATGATGGACTTTGTCGATTGGGTCACAAAGGTAGTCGATAAGTGCCAGGCAGTAGACATTACCATGTCTGGACTTTAGCAAGGCCTCAATCCTTGTGCCCCATAAGAGACTTTTAAAAAAGATGAAAGCTCTAGGGGTGGAAGAAAAATTAAATAGGTGACTTATTAAATGGTGTAAGGTATAACTCAGAAATTAGATGTCCATAGGAAATACTGTGGAGTTAGAGAGGTCACTAGCTGGGTACCATAAGGGCTGAACCTGAGGCCAATCCTTTTCAAAACATTTATTTACAATATACATGAGGGAAGACAGGGTAAAATCATCTTTTTGCAAATATACCAAAGTCAGTGGCAGTATGGATACAGTGGAGGGACTACTGGAAATGAAAATAGAGCTGGACAGACTTAAATGTGGTCCAAGATACGGCAAC
Organism: Neoceratodus forsteri; assembly: GCA_016271365.2. Classification (NCBI taxonomy): domain Eukaryota; kingdom Metazoa; phylum Chordata; order Ceratodontiformes; family Ceratodontidae; genus Neoceratodus; species Neoceratodus forsteri. The sequence goes on along the minus strand of CM028132.1, from coordinate 92,065,680 downwards.
TCAAATTAGATGCCACAAAGTGTAGAATATTGCACACTGGCAAAAGAAATCCAAAAACTGAGTACTGGTTGGGTGTGGGGGAAGAGCAGATATTGAAGGAAAGGGAGCTAGGGATCATTATTAAGGATAGTCTAAAGTCCCATGTGAAGTGCCAGAAGGCTGCAGGGAAAGCAAATAGGTATTGGGTATGTAGTGAGGGGCTTTGCTGGAAAAAGAGAGAAGGCGATTCTACCTATGTCCAGATGGTGAGACCTCACCTGGAGTACTGTGGGCTGTTTTGGAGCTTGCACCTGAGGAAAGACAAGGACCTCTTGGAATCTGTCCAGATGAGAGCCACAAAGATAATTCAGAGTCAGCAGGGGACGAGATACAAGGAAATGCTGGAGTGTCTAGATATGTATGTACTAGAAGCCAAGAGGGAAAGGGAGACATGACAGAAACCTATAAGTACCTAAGGGGTATTAATAAAGTGGGAAGCAGTGCCCTGTTCACAAGATGCTAGGGCATGATAACAGGAGGCCATGGATGTTAACTAGCGGGGGGAAGGTTCAGGAGGGCTGTAAGGAAGTTCTTCTTTACAGAAAAGGTGGTGGAGAAGTGGAATGGGTTGCCAGAAGAAGTGGTTGGCATGAAGTCCACAACCAGATTCAAATACAGGTGGGACAGGCACAGGAGAATTATGACATCTGAGGAGGGAGAGAGGGTGGGCAGTTGAGGGAATGAGATGAGTGGATTGGTGAGGGAGGAAGGTAGGTATGGAAATACGTCAGGACCATCCGTAGACTAGCTCAGGTCCAGCATTAAGCTGTGTGCAGATGTGGGCAGGTACTGGGCAAACTTGATAGGCAATTGGGTCTTTTAATACTGTTAAAATCTATTTTCTATGGATACTGGGATAACCCCCTGCTGTTTCTGATGAGAAATCTTTAACTTTCATCTAGGCAAAAACAAATGAGCAGAGGGAACCTTGGTTTCGTATCCCATCCGAAGGGTGGTACCCCCAACAGATCCACACACCCGCCACCACCACAAGTACTACGCTGCAGTTTCTGTGTTGGGCATCAGTCCAAGTACTCATGCGGGATCACATTTTTGGTATCCTACCACTGATCATTTTGGTGACACTATGTTGCACCGTCTTGACTGCCCCAACGTCCTTTTTGTATGAAGGAGACTAAATCTGCATGCAATATTCAAGATGGGGCCCGAGCTGGGCCTTGTAATGTGGCAAGAATATTTCCTTTGCTCTATGGTGCCCCAACCCCCTCGATGCACCCAAGCATTCTGTTAGGTCTCTTGACAGCAGTAGTAAACTTCCTGTCTGGCTTCAGTTGTTTACTATTACTTCCAGGTCCATTTCCTCCTCAACTACATGAAGGGGAGCACCCTACTGTATGTAGGTCCTACCTCTGTTTTTCCCTCACCATGTGTAGTACCTTGCATTTGACTACATTGAATCTGAGGCTCCAGGAATCAAATGAAGCCAAGCTTGTTCAGGTCTCCTGGAACTTTATTCCCATCCTCAAGAGAATCCATGACCCTGGTTGGATTAGTATCACATGCAAACTTAAGCAGCCTGCTGGAGACCTCAGCTTCCAGATCATTGCTGACACTGAAGTGCAGCAGCCCCAGCACCAATCTCTGAGGGATGCTTCTGAACACTTCTTTCCATTCAGTGTGGTGCCTGACCACCACCAATCCTTGCGTCCTGCTCCCAAGTCAAGTAAGCAATCCACCTTGTGAATTTCTCATGCACAGTACACTGGTTTGCTGTATTCTGCCCATGAGCTTGTCATGTACCATAATATCAAAGGCCTTGCTGAAGTCCAAATAAACTACGTATACAGCCCTGCTCCAGTGTATCTCCCTGGTCATCCCCTTAAAGAAGTGATCAGGCTGGTTTGTTGTGATCTGCCCCTCATAAAGCCATGCTGACAGGGGCAAGAACCTGGGCCTGAATCAAGTGCTCCTTATAATGTTTTTGTTAATGGCCTAGAGGCCTTGCCAAACACAGATGTCTGGCTGACCAGCCTGTGTTTGCCCTAGCCTGAACATGTCCCCTTCATGAAGATGGGGACCACATTATCCACTTTCCAGTCTAATAGCACTACCTCTGTTCACAGACTCCTGAGGGATTATTGAAAGTGGCGGCTCCAATTTATTATATAGCTCCACTATGATACTGGGGTGCATCGTCTCTGTCTCTTGGGACTTGCCTAGCCTGATCTTTATCAGGTATTCAGCTACCATGACAGGCGTGATGTCCATAACTGTCTTATGGCTACCCCTGATGCTATGACCCTCCCAATGAGACCACTCCCCCACCAGGGACCCTTTGGTGAATGCTAAGGTAAAGTATTTGTTTTTTTAACCAGGCGAGACCCACTAAGCTGAAGCTTGTTTACAGGTGCGACCTGGGAGCACAAGGAAGTTAAATGACTTGCTCAGGGTCACACAGTATGCAAGTGGGGGCTCTGGGATTCAAACCCAGATCTCCAGATTTGCAGCTCAGAGCCTTAAACCACTGTACAATACTACCTCAGTATAAGCATCTCAGCCGTCACCCCAGGCTCTCTCCTCATCTCTGTTCTCAAGGGCCCAGTACCTCCTTCCTATTTTCCTGTATGTACTAGAGGAAGGTTTTGGTGTTGTCTGCATCTCCTACTGTTGCTACTCTGCCTTCTAGCCCTTCCAATTGGCTGTCTTCCTTCTAGTTTTGCAGTTCCTCAGTTCTGCTCTTTATTCTTCTCTGGCTGAGTTGTGGCCCATCTCTTTCCAGTTGTCATAGACCTATTTGTTCAAAATATGTGCCTTAGATCCAAGTTGAGCCCACAGGACCACTTCTTGACCCTTTTCCCTGAGGTGCTTACAGGAATGCAGAACTTCGTAACTGCTTCAGGCACCTTCTTCAATTAACAACACATGTGCTTTACATTACAAGCCATTTATAACCATTCCAGACCCTTGGATACTGGTTCTACATCATGGCAAAGTCTACTTTTCTGAAGTGTCTGGTCCTGGTGATTGAGACCTGGCTAGTTTTCACTATCACCAGAGAGAAGGTTATTTGGTTGTGGTCACTGCCTTTAATCAACTCCTTGAGATGACCCAACCACCACCACTGCTGAAGACAAGAACAGCCTCAAAACTAGCACCCTGAGCTGGCACAGAGATCTGAGGCACTGAGTTCCTTACCTGCCACCACACCAGTGGTCCAGATTCAGAAGCAGACTCAGGCTGCTTGGGGTTGGCTAGGGTGGGGGTGGGGAAGAGGATTAAGCACCTGACTGACTGCTGTCCTCTCCCGGGGGGAGGCTTGTAAGTCCCACCGACTGTTGACTGCCACCAGGTGGAGGCCAGGTGGTATTTAATTTTGCATTCTATTTGAAGGGTTAGATAATTTAGCAAACTCATTTAAAATGGTGATCCAAGGCTGCAGACTGGGTTGGCACTTATAGGAGGGCCCACTGATTTGGCATAGTGTGTGTGTATGCCTTCACATGGCATGCACTACTGCCTGCCTATGGCAGGGGATGGGAGGGACAGAAAAGTGGAAAAGATGTGCATCTTTGTGAAGCCCTGTCTGCTTGTCCTGACCTGTGCCATCTCTTGGGAACACCAGAACCAGCTCTGGATATGTGTTCTGGTGGGGAGGACAGTCCTCCACCTCCAGGTCCTGCCACAGAGGGCAATCGGGCGGGCCTGGTAAGTACTGGTGGAGGTGGCTGCCAGTTGGGCAGAGTGGGTACAATGTTGATAACTTACCCATGTGTCGCCTGGAGGAAAAAGGAGTATAAAACAAAACTAGTACCCTATTGAACATACTGCTCTGGGGAGCAGTTCTTGAATGTGGAAAAGAATGAGTTCTCAGCCCTTCCATTAGCCCTCTCAAGATACCAGTCTATGCCAGGGAGAGTACAGTCCTTCAGAATCACCACTGCATTTATATGATTACTGTCATCATTTCCTCGACCAGGTGTGCATCATACCCACTTAGCTATTGGGAGACCTGTAGCACACCATCAGGATGGGTCTCACTCCCTCCTTTCCACTACCTCAGTCCAGATGGACTTTGTGGCAATTTGCTCCCTTGATGTCCTAACAGTCTTCTAAGGAAATGGGGCAGTTCTTCTTTGTTGGTGACCAAAGAAGGTGGCAAGGGAGCAATGCAGTGTTTACAGATAGTGTGGACGGGGCCATGTAAGCAGTGTATTGGATGTTCTGATGCTCAGACCATGGTGACCAGGTGCATGGCATTTAGGAGAGCAAGCAGGAAAAGAGAAAGGACAGTCACAAGCAGATAATGCTATTTGTCCTTCAACTTCATAGGGGCTGTTCTGCTCACTTCATGGGGGGGGGCATTCCATTCCCTGCGCCCTCCCTCATGTATCCCTGATGCTAGTCAGTAGCTCTAGGCAAAACCAGACCCCGTTCTTCAGTTTGATGCACTTACAGCAATCTCATCCTTGCCCTTCCGACCCAAAACTGCAGAGCCATTTATAGCTCTAATTTGCAGCATCTTTGGTTCTGCACTGGCACCAGGACCATGCTTTCCTCCCAAGAATAGATCTGAGGGAAGAGAGGCAAAGCCCCTCCAAAGACGTACAATCAAAAGGTGTTGGGTGTCTAGGTTTCTATAAATGGAGTCTGAGAGGGGGTATTGATAGGGTATTTCATTGTAGAGGCATCTCATAGGGAATGTGAGAGGGGAGCATTCATGGCCACTGTGGCTGGGACTACCTCCTTTCCCCCTGGCAGCCCAACTGAGGGACTACCAGGTAAACTCGATCCTTGTAAGTCCCACCCTGATTGGGCCAAGGAGGGCAAAATATTTAGGGGGCTATTGTAAATAGGGCAGGGGTTTACAATGGCAATCGCTTGACTATCCTGCCAATAGTTTTTCTACCTGCTAAAAGAGAATCCGCCTAAGACTAATCCAAAAACCTGATATGTAGAACATGTTCAGGGTTTTAGAAATCCCATGTTATTAGTTTTACCCTGCAGTTCTGTATGTCTGCCTCCTGCAGCATACATAACACATTTCCATTTGTATTGGGGGATTTTCATTTACAGAATTCCATTTTCCCACAGTTTCTGACTTTCTTCACTTAGTTGGTCATGAATCTATTCCTACATGTTCAATACCTGATATTATAAATGACATCACAAGGCACACAAGCCAAAAAGCTGGACAGAAACCTGTTTTGGAAGCAGAGCAACAGAGGTTTTAAGGAGTCCTACAACAAATGATCTTAGGGTTAAAAATCCTTTGATAAGTATAGGACCTGGCTAGAAGTTCTTTAAAGCAAGGTTGCAGGTTCTTTGCAGTGCAGCCCAACACCCACTATTGCCATCTGCTGGGGACAAGGAGGGCAAAATGTAAAACTACAGTAGCTACACAGGGGTATTTTTACCCATGCAGTGCTAGTCATCAATAGCATGTGATTAAATGCATACCAGTGTGAGTTTTTGAGACCATACCTGAGTGGAACCGCTACAGTTGCATGTGCCGTATGACACAGGTGGGTTTCCGCTGGAGACCCATGAACCATGCATGTCCTTCTTTAAGCACTGTCTGTAAACAGAAACATTTTGGGTTAAATGCACATCACTACACAATTTAGTGCACTCTGTTTCCATGGAACTCACAGATGTTACTTACAGACTACATTTTATGAATTCTGTACCATAAAAGCCTGTTTATTTCAGGCATGGGCCAACCTCTCTCGCTACTGATGATAATCCAAAATGGTTCTAAAAGGCTTTTGTTTTCTAACCAACCTATATGCATTTCAAGTAGTTGATTAAAGGCTTATTGCCTATTTAAATTTTAGAACTCTTTCAAAATGTTTGTAAGGTGAAGAGCTTTTCAATTTTAAAAACAAATGGGGTTAGATTTTTTTCAAGAATGTCTTAGAATCTGTTTTGCCAACCCCTGCTTAAATAACTACATTTAACCAGCAAGCCTGTATTTGCTATAGAAACTATTGTTCCAATATTTGCTCACAGGGGCTGTTATTGTTCCATCATTACCGATCATATATTAATTTTTGTTATTGTATTATTACTAGGACAACTTTCAAGCACAGGTGCTCTTTTCCAAAAGTTCTGCAACAAGAAAGTTCCAAAAGTGACAGAACAGGCAAATAACAATGAGACATTACAATGGATATTAAAGTGCAGAGCAGTTTACAATGGGTCACTACAGAGGTCAACAGAGTGCAAGTGCAAACTATAGAATACAGAAGTGCAAGGATATAACCAGAGAGTAGGCTGATCAGTAGGAACAAGTTCAGTCACAGGGATACAATCTTTAGGTATAAGAACGATGCGCCTGCTTGGTTAGATGTGCATATAAAAAGCTTTCAAATAGGCTCAACTTAGTCATATTATAGAGCATGCTAGGAAGGTCATTCAACCAGTTAATTGTCCTAGCTGTAAAGGACCACTACCCAGTATGGTAAACTCACTAGGTGATTCGAATATATGCGCTGGGGTTGAGGACACCTTTAGAACTGTATGATGTAGTTCAAACACTTGTTAAACTCTTTAAACTGTTGCCACAGTATGTCTGTGTTCTGTTTTATGTTTTATGTGGTTGAAAGTGACAAACTGTTTCATACAGTTTAGTGAAAATGTACTCATCACCAGTGTGTAAATCAGAAACATCCACTGAGTTTACTAAAGGTCTAGTAAAGATGGAGAGTTAACAGAATAAGCAAGGACAAATCCAGCTTCACTGATTTAGTCTGTGCCTCGGTTTAACAGTTCACAGCAGGCAGCAAAAGAAAACAACACCAGACTCAACTGCAATATGCCGAAAAAGTCTTTAAGCAAATCAGCAAAAAATGCAAAGATATGAACACTGGTCTGAAGACAGGTGGAGAGTGAATACAGGAACACTCCATCTGTTTTTGTGCCAAGCGCTTCATCAGGGGAGATGAGGCTGTTGGTGCAAAACTGATTGGGGTTTTCTGTACGCTCCCTCTCTGTCTTCAGACTGATATTTGTATATTTGCATTTTTACCAATGTTGCCTAAATAAAGCTTTTTTTCAGCGTAGTGCAGTAGTGTCTGGTGCCACCTCCAAAGATAACAAAATACAATTTATTTTTGTATTTTGCTTTTGTACAAAATTATACCTAAAAACCCTTCACAGTGAAAACAGAAACAGGGAGTACAGTGCAGTCAATATAGGTAGGTCAGTATAGTAGGGTTGATTATTTTGTGGAATGCCCTTTCAGTGCTTAGGATGCCAAAGTTTTACAGGCAAGGACATCTTGTAGACACAAAAGGTAACAAAATGAACAGTTTATCAATCCATCAACTAAGCAATAACCAATGGCAGAGCTTGCATTTCTAGATAATTAATGCATGCCTTGGGTGATTTGGAAAACACGAGGCCAAAGGCCATGTGCCATTCAATGCACCTGGGAAATGCTTTCAATTCTCAAGAAGAGCATGGCCAGAAGTGGGTTATTGTGTTTATCAAATGGAAAAGGCTATCCTCTAAAGGAAAATTGATTTATTTTGGTGAAGTTAGATTGTTACTATATAGAATATGTGATTATGGTAATGAAGGTCGAATGCCTTTGAATGCTCCTGGGAAACACATTAATTTTGAAGAAATCTATGCCTGTCAAGGGTTATTGTGGTAGAAAAATTTGAAAAGTTTTTATTTTAATGGAAAAAAATGTATCTTATTTTTGTTAGAATGTTGTTAGGTAGATTATATCAGGTTAGTTACCAGCCATGCATTTGCTGGGAATTTATGAACTGTCAGGTGATATGTTTAGACCAATGAAGATGATAGGGCTCTGAAGACCATTTTGTTATTAAGCAATAAGGCATGACAAGGCATTGATTGTTTCAGGTTAATGCACTCCCAGGTATATAGTGAAAGGACAGTACACAGGACCCCTCATCAAGGACTACTCCCTATCTGTGTATGGGCATTTCCACATTTAGTTTAATCCCATCAAAGAAGGGGAGCATAAAGTGATTTTCAATGCAGAGACTTGTTGAACTCACTCCACAGGTAGCAATTCTCATTTTTCTGGGATTGAGCACCAGTCAATTGAAAATTGCACAGTTACTGATATCTGACAGATAGTGTTCAAGCCCCCTCTCCCCAGATGTCTTTGCAAAGTTTGTGCATCCCCACGCACGAGCTCTCGCACACATGTAGCAATGTCCTGTGGGAGAGATGAGCTCCCTTGGCCCACCACAGGGTTGGCTGTGGTGGTGGAACCTGTATGCCACCATCCCCTGGCTGGGAGAACTACCATACAGCAGCACCATTCAAGTCCCTGGCCTACCTGACCCAACTCCTGAGTTTCCTTCTGAACTTGGGTTGCCGGTGCCAGAGTGTGTAGTGCTTTGACTGCTCCACTGGGTGGCAAATGCTCCATATTTCTGAAGTCTCCCTACCATCACCCAGTGGTCCATGTGTCAAATGCTGATGTCAGGTTGAGAAGGATTAATGTACAATAGTATAGTATTTAGTACAGTAGGGTATAAGATTAAATGCAGACACATGAGATGAAATTATGAAACTAATGGCATAGATACATTCAATAAAAATAAATACAATCAATAACACACAACCCAACCCTGAACTGCCACTAAAGTGCAGCCATATCTGGGATGAAAAGTGGCAACCTTACTGTTCCAGCACACTACATAACAGCTTTCCGTTCTCTGTCCCAAGGTAGGAACTGTGTGTAGGCTTTAGATTCAGAGACATATCAATGAGACAGAGCATACCTGGAGTCACAGTGTGCTCCAAAGCACTGCCCAGCCCATGTTTTGTGATGTAAACATTGATCATGCTTATAAAGGGCTCTTATATTAAATTACATTATATTGCCACTATTAAAGTGCAGCCGAATGTGCCCAAATCATCAGGAAGGGGCAAGTACTATTTACTCATTTTAATAGAATGTGTTTAGCTGTGTTACTCTTCTGAAAACTGGATTTATTGAAGACTGTGATACCATGTATTAGTCCAACATGGACATTTTACAGAGACTGTACAAATACTATGCAATAAATTATATTTTACCTAAAAGCTTGTTGACTGTAACATCTGCGTTCTATATATCTATGCTTATTTAATAAAAGGTATCCCATTCATCCATGATTCCAGTGGATGGAATAAAACTGGTCACTAGGGAAATGTTTCATTTGACCAGGCTCTTTTCTTTAATATGGACACTATTCTTTATTAAATTTGACTTCTATTTTATTTCCCAGTTTGGAACAGTTCTGTATCCGTTAATGGTAAAATAATGTTCCTATGTAAAAAGGATTGTTTTTTTCTTATCTCACATTCTGGCCACAGTTAAAGATCCAAGAAATATGGCTTTTTTTTTTGCTCTAAGTTTTTATCCCCTGGCACATCAAACTCCTTGGAAATACTGGCGACCTCCCAGTCCCAATGCCACATGTACAATACTGTATATGTGACATGAGGTCAGAATCAGCAGTGACCATCCTGCAGATGGCTCAGGTTGTAATTGTCCATCAAGACCATCCACTTTCCCCTGTAAAAGAGGTTAAACTCTCTGGCCTGCACCAAGGGGTCACTGTGACCACAGAATGCAACACTGCCTTTCCACTGTTGGTGAAGAGCTACCATTGGCAATACTTCCAGGCCATGATTTCATCTATCATGGGTATTCAGGGCTTACTCTAAAACCTTAGTCAATGACATGGAAGTGCAATGCACTAGCACTGGGTCAATGGACAGCCATGATATATATATATATATATATATTTTTTTTTTCCCACAAAGGTGTTTCTTCATCAGTCAGTCAACTTCGCTCTGCCCCAGCCAGCAACCACCTCACCCCAGGATTCACCTGTGACATTTTCCCCCATAGATTGCCCCCCACGAAGTACACATCCAGATCTCCTCTAGAAGTCCTGGGACGATGGTGTGGGCCAGAGGACAAGCCTGGTGTCATCTGTTGACTTTTCTGTTTTCTCTCTGACCTGGTGGTGTGCAATGAGTGCCAGTGTCTTGTGGGAACATACACACCATGTGCTCTGCAGCCTTTCCCAGGCATATTGCACCTACCCCTGCAAACCAAGCTTCCACATGGCAGCAGTCTAGGTATGGTGCAATAGAACACCCCCTCCCCTGGGAGAGGGGGAGCAGTCTTCTGAATGCTCAGTCCTCTCCATCCCCAGCCAAACCCCAGGACCTGAGTTTGGTACTGAATCTGAATCACCAGCATGGTACGAAGTGTAGTGTCCAGCACCTCAACCCTCAGCACCACTGGGCCAACCATTAAATATTTTTGGACCGAGATGTAGAAGACCCAGGTTCATGTTGAGAGCCTTGACCCTCAATCAAGAGGGAGATAGAGTCTCAAGTACTGTATGCTGCTGAGCCAGAGAAGTCAGACTCCATGAGAAGGAAGGGTGAGTAACAACTGTAGTAGCACCTCCTGCGATGGTCAGGTATCATGGCATTGATGATGTGGGTAATCACACACTGTCAGCCAGGTCCCACCTACAAGAGAGATGGAGAAAGGTGCTTCCAGTTACAAGGAGGGGATAGGACAACAGAAGTGGAGAGGATTTTGAAAATGATCCCTGACCTGGCATGGACAGTCACCACCCCTCCTAAACCCTCATCACTGGGCTTTTTACTCCTGGACCTCCCCTGTCATCATCATCATGCTACAGAGCTTGCTTCATCTTGGTGGCAGCAGGGTGAGCCTCATACCAGAACAAATTGGAAACCTCTGTCAATGGGCAAACTGACATATCTGGAGACATTTCTGGGTTTATACTAAAATGCCTTTGTAGAAGAGGGGCATAATATACTGTAGGTGAGCTCAAAGAAGTAAAGTACCTTGTAGAAGCATAAAAAAATACACATTTTTTTGTAAGTTGACATATCTTTATCACACTTCCTATGTTATTAAAGGGACACTGTCAACCCCCATAGGCCTCAAAGTGTCCCTAGTTTAAAAAACATATTTTATGACTGTTCACATTCTATTGAGACTTGTGATACAGCTGGTAGTTTGATTTTGATTCCTTTTTTCTCTTAAAAGTGAAAAACTGACTGCCCACCATATTGGTGTTACCACACCAAAACATGTTTGTTTACATTTCTTGACCAACTCCCACTGCATCTTTCCTGGACTCAGGAACACCCCCAACACAATCTAGCCACTCATCATGCAGTGCGAGTAGAGGAGACTATTGTTTCATGATTGGCTGAACTGTTTGAGGGTGTTTCTAATGCTTAGGGAGTATGGAACAAGACTATTTCAACTATGTGAAGCAAAACAAAGCTGGCTGTAAGTATACATTACCATGCATTTCAGTTCTAATAGGCAAGGAGGCAAATAAAACAATTAGCAACATCACTGAGTGTCACAGAACATAATCATAAAATGTGGGTTTTTATCTAAAATAATATGATACAAAAAAGATTGACGGTGTCCCTTTAGAAAGCAGTTCAGTTAGGAAATTAAATAGGTTATGTACATGTCCTCCATTCCAGTCCAATCACCAAAGTACAGCCAGGCTTTTGTTCCTTTAAATGGTTATGCACTTAGCCAACAGTGAGGTAGCCACTATAGGGTGGAGCCAAAAAAGACTCCCCTCCCCCCGGTATCCTTTCCCACTCCCCAGATTAAATTAATGCAAATTAATCACTTACTGATTGCTGGGGTCTTCCAAACAGCTTGTGTCTATTCCTGGGGGGGACAGCATTGCTGAGACCAGGGGGTCAGAGGTCGTGTTCATGTTTCTGAAATTTCAAAGAGAAAAACAATTGATAGAGACTGAGGCAAAAATGAAGATCTGTGATTATGAAATGAAAGGTGGTTTATTTACCAGGTTCACACAGAGCTGCAGGCTGAAACTAGCATCATATCTAAATTATAACAGGAATCCTGACTGGACTACTGAACTGATCAAGAGTACAAATGTCATTCTTTTGTCCATCTCCCAACCCATCCCCACCTGATTTACTCTCGCTGTACTCATCATTGGTGCTGGGAGCTTGACTTGACCGCAAGGGAAGTGGATAAATGGATCCCTCTGAGACCAGTGTCACTGAAGGTGGGGTATAAAAATGTTCTCCTGCACCTCTCCAATAATGGATGCATCACATCCAGACAGGTGGTGTAGCCTAGTCACTGGCAGATCCAACCTTAATAAAGATCCTGCAGCAGCAGGACCCTTCTTTAATCTTTGCATGGGAATAGAACCAATCCAACATATTTACAGCACAGCAAAAATTAATTGCACCACGGCCCACTACCAATAGTTATCAAGTTAAGTGTAAGATAACAGAAACGGAAGTTTTCTGCCTGCTTGCGGATAGCCCACCCCCTTTTAGTCTGTCCCCATTCATTAATGCCCCTGGATCTTTTAAAAATCCTGGGTCCAACACTGAGCCTAGTGGGATTTGAATCTCACCACTACCATTTACTGTCTGACATTGAGCAAGTCACCATTTTGATTATGAGAGTAGACCTAGCCAAATTGGTCACCAGTGCCATTCTGAGAGGATATAACCAGACCAGTCACTGATGCAGTTCCAAGAGAGAATGAATAAACAGAGCAGTCGCCAGTTACTTAAAAAACAAACACACACAAACCAGCCACATTTTGAGCGTGAACACAACTAGACTCCAGTGTCCTTCCAAAAGTGGACAAACAACAAGGACATTGAGTGTTAATGTAACTAGAATAACCACTTATGGCATTTCTGGAGTGAACATAATCAGACCAACCAACTGTGAGAGTGGTGATATAATCAGACCAGTCACCAGTGTCACTCAAAAACTAGACAGTACCAGTCCAGCCGCCAGCTGCATTCCAAGTGTGGACATAACCAGACTAGCCTACAGTGACACTCCAACATAAACATAACTTGACAAACCACCAAAAGAGTTAACATAACTAGTGTATTGGGAGCCTTTATTATTACCTTAAATCAGTTTACATTGTTGTGGTATTGATGTGACATCAAGAGGTTCTTAACCCCTCTTGACTACATCACATCAATACCATAACAACCTCATCACATTTGCACATGTTCATCTCCCGTAGTTAGCGGCCTTCTGCATTCTGACAAACAGCTGCATTGGGGAGAGCTACACTAAAGGAGAGCGGTGCAAAATAAAAATACTGACAAGTAAGGACACTTTTCTTGTAACTGTCTATGTTATGTTTCTAACGGATAACACTGGTAGCTGGTCTAGTTATGTTCACTTCCTGAATTACAGTGATGGCTGATATAGAGGCTAATGGATGGGCATCAATTAATAACATCACTAAATTCACTTCTCGAGGTTGCCATGACAACAGTAAACCTCTTGCGCTTCTCTCTCGAGATTTACAATTTTGTCCTGGCAACCTCTTGAAGTTAATACAGCGTGGTTATTAACCATAGCCCATCTATTATCCTCTATATCAGCCATCACTGTAATTCAGGAAGTGAACATAACTAGACCAGCTACCAGTGTTATCCTGTGGGTTAGAAACATAACATAGACAATGACAGCAGAAAAAGACCAGTAGTCCATCAAGTCTACCCATAACACCCTAACATACCCTGAGACCTTTTGTCAATACAGGGTTTCTATCTATTCTATCCACCTCCTTGGTCCCTGTCTTGTTATTAACCCCCATGAGTAACAATTAAACCCCTAACTCTGTCCCAATTATGCTTCAACCCTTTAATGGTTTTTGCACCCCCTCCACCTCCGCTGGCAGACTGTTCCATAGCTCAGCCACTCTCTCTCTCTCTCTCTCTGTAAAATAAAACTGTCTCACATACTTCCTGAACTTATCCCCCCCCCCCCCCTCGCCAACTTCCACTCACATCCTCATGTTCTGGATTTGCTGCTCCTGTTGTAGTTCCCCACAGTTCACCTTGTTCATTCCCTTCAGGAACTTGAATGTCTCTGTCACATCACTCCTGTCTCATCTGACCTTGAGCGAGTGCATATTCAGTTCTGTAACCTGATCCTCATAGGATTGGCCTGGCTGGCCCTGAATCATTTTGGTTACCCTACACTGCAATGCCTCCAACATCTCCTTGTCTTTCCTTAGGTGAGGACTCCAGAATCTGGCACAGTACTCCAGGTGTGGCATCACCAGTGATTTTACAGAGAGGCAGTAATACCTCTTTCCTTCTGCTGTCAAAACCCCTCCCGATACACCCCAGCATCCTGTCTGGTTGTGTTACTATTGGACTTGTTACACTGGCCAGCTTATTTAAGGGAGTTGTGTATGATGAATCCTAGGTCCCTTTTCTCAGATGCAATGTTCAGCTTAACCCCTCCCATCTAAAACTCTGTTCTAGGGTTCTTGTTCCCTGTGTTCATTACATACCTTGCACTTTTTGGGGTTACATTTCCACTGTCAAACCTTGGACCACTTCTCCAGCCTTTGCAGCTCCCTTACCCTCCTGCCTACCCTACCATGGAGCTTAGTGTCATCTGTGAGTAGGCACATCTTGCCTTAAATTCCTTCTCTCACGTCGCTGATGAGCATATTGAAAAGGGCTGGAGCTGAGACTGATCCACGTGGCACCCCACTGGTGACCTCTCTCTCCTTGAATCTGCTTACCACTACCCTCTGCTGTGTCCCTTCTGAGAAGCTTCCCACCCATCTAACTACTGTATATCCTTCCCTGCACCCAGATCCTCTAGCTTCTTCCGCTGCCTTCCACAAGGCACTGTGGTAAATACCTTGCTGAAGTCAAAGTACTGTAAATCCACTTCATTACCCATCTCTGCTGATCTAGTTACCCAGTCAAAGGTGCTTTACACTCCATTTAACCTGTCCTAGACTAATTACCTCATCTAGTTGATGTCTGCACTTCTGAAATCCAGAACTTTAGCCTTTGATCAGGGCTTACTGGCATCAAGGTTCAGATCGAATCATATGATATTACGGTCACTGGACACCCACACTCCATCTACTCTTTGAGTTGTTGAGCACCACATTGAGAATGGCAGCCTGCCTTGTAGGTTCCTTGACCAGCTGCACCAGCATGCAGCCCTGCAGTGTGTCTCACAGGACCTAATTTCTGGTGCCCTTCTGAGAGTAAACATAGCTGGACCAATGTCATTCTTTAGAGTTATCTTAACTAGACCAAGCACCAGTGTCATTCTGAAAGTTAACATAACTAGACCAGCCACCAGTGTCATTCTAAGAGTTAACATAACTAGACCAGCAGTTAACTATTCTGAAAATTAACATAACCAGACTAGCCACCAATATCATTCTTAGAGTTAACAAGACCAATCACCATTGTCATTTTGAAGGATAAGATAACTAGACCAGCCACCAGTGTCATTATGACTATTAACAGTCACCAATGTCATTCTGAGAGTTAACATAACAAGACCAGCCACCAGTGTCACCCTAAAAGTTAATATAACTTTACTAGATCAGTTACTAGTGTCATTCTGAAATTTAACATATGAAGAAGTCAGCAGAACAAGGCCATTTGGTCTATCTAGTATGCTTGTATTGCAGGGTCCACAGCTTGTGTTACTGTCCCTGTCCCCCTCCCCACTCCTCCCATCCTCCCTACCCATGATCCATACCTTCCCCTTTGGCTATCCCAGTCTCTTTTGATGCTGCCCATCATCTTCAACAAGACTACCTCTTCTGGCTGTGCATTCCAAGTGTCCACCACCCTCTCTGTAAAGAAGTGCCTCCTGACCTCCCTCCTAACCTTCCCCCTCTCCAGCTTAAGACTGTGCTCCTTAATGCTATGATTGTCACTTAGCTTAAAGATCCTCCTTATCCACCTTATTTATCCCTTTTAAGTACTTGAAGGTCTCAATAATGTCCCCCCCCCAGTCCTCTAAGGAGTACATGTTTAGTGCCCTTAACCTTTCCTCATATGCCTTACCATGCTGACCCACTATCATCTTTGTAGCCCTCTTCTGGACCTTCTCCAGCAGGTTAATGTCCTTTCTGAGGTGTGTGCACCAGTACTGAACTCCATACTCTAGATATGGCCTCACCAGATCAAGATGCGTCTCACCTTAACATAACTCAGCCAGCCATTAGTGTCAGTCTCAGCATTAAACTGCATTGTCCAGTGTCATTCTAAGAGTTAACATAACTATATCAGCCATCAGTGTCATCCTGAGAGTTATAACTTGACCAGACATCACTATCATCCTGAAAGTTACCATAACCTGACCAGCAACCTGTGTCATTCTAGGAGTTATAACTAGACTAGCCACCAACGTCATTCTAAAAGTTAACATAGCTGGACCAGTGTCATTCTGAGAGTTAACATAGCTAGATCACTGTCACTCTGAGAGTTAACATAGCTAGACCAGTGTCCTTTTGAGAGTTAGCATAACTGGATCAAGCACCAGAGTCATTCTGAGTGTTAACATAGTTAGACTGTCCACCATTGTCATTCTGAGTGTTATGATAACTAGCCCAGCCACAAGTGTAATTCTAAGAGTTAACACAACTTGACCAGCCACCAGTGTCATTATAAGACTTAACTTAACACATGTACTGTCTTTTGCTACTACGTTAACCTCCTGACCTGTATTGTATCTTACCTCTGCTTGCTTCTATGTTAATTGTATAGTATCTTAGCACTGTTTTGCTAGCACCCATTGCTGACTCAGAACCTTTGTGAAAGAACCCTTGGTTCAAAGGTATTTGTAATCCTAGTAATAAATAAATAAAATAAATAACTATACCAGCCCCCAGTGCCGTTCTGAGAGTTAACATAACTAGACCAGCCACCAGTGTCATTTTGAGAGTTAATATACAGTTGCAGCAATTGCCATGATCAGATTTTCCTGCTGGGAGGAATCAAACAGTTCAGTTGTTTCAGGCTGTGGGCAGGCTTCTCCATTTGGCCTGTCTGGAGCCTGCGAGAGCTTTTTCACTTACTAAATGTGAGGAGTTTGCTTGATTCTTTTCAGACAGGGTGTCATCTAATCGGTCCAGGATCTTGCCAAGTGGTCTAGCACAGCCCAGCAGGGTTGAGCATCCATGTCTCAGATGTAATCAGTGGTCATGGGGAGAGTTATAAACCAGAGAAATGGAAGAGGTTAGTAGGGTGATCTCTAAGCTAAAGCCAGCATTAGGTGAACTGGATCCAGGTCTGACTCAACTACCAGTGAGCCGTGTCAGGCAGCTGGGCCTGGTGTTTGCTGATCTTGTCCGGTGCTCTTTGTCAGAAAGGGTATTCCCAGCTGCACTGAAAGATGCACTAATGAAGCCCCTTCTGAGAGAACTTCTTCAGACCTGAATGCCTTGGTGAATTACTAACCTGTCTCTAACCTGCCCTTTTGGGGTCAGGATATTGAGAAGGTGGTTGCACAGTAGCTTAAGGCACACCTCATATCTTTGACACCTATGATCCTCTCCAGTCTGGGTTTAGATCTGGGCATAGCACAAAGACTACATGCTCGGGGTGCACTGTGACCTGCTCAGGGCGAGAGATACAGGAGAGTGGTTAATTCTCATTCTCCTCTCTCTCTCTCTCTCTTTTTAGCTTTTGACGTTGTGGACCATGGGATGTTACTGGACCAGCTCAGAGAGTATGTGGGACTCACTGGCAAAGTCATTTGCTGGTTTGAGTCCTGTCTCAATGGCAGGTCACAGAGGGTGATGTCAGAAAGATTCTTTTCACCCCGGTAGTACACCAAGGTTTGGTCCTTTTGCCCATGTTTTTCACAGTGTATATGCCCCCCCTCTGAAGGATCATTAGACAGCATGGACTTGGGATTCACTGTTATGTGCATGACACCCAGCTCCTTCATTTGCACCTGGGATGCTGGGTGCAGTTGATGTGCTGAATTAATGCCTGGTGGATATCCAAGACTGGATGTCATCGAGCTGGTTGAGGCTCATCCCAGACAAGACTGAAGTACTGTTTATCAAGCTGGGTTGGGGTGGCTACTATGAGGGAGATAGGGCTTTGGCTTTTTCCTCTAGGCTTTGACTGCCACAAAGGTGAAAAATCTGGATGTCATTCTGGATGAGGGGCTAACATCTGAGGCTCAGTTGTTGGCAGTAGTTCAGAATGGCCATCTATGGAGCATCAGCTAGATGAACTCTCTTATCCTCCTGGAAACTTGGTGATGCTAGTGGATGCATTTGTAACTTTGAGGCTCAAATACTACAGCGCCCTGTACCTTGGGGTCAGTGGAGGTGCGCTGTGGCACCTGCAGTTGGTGCACGCAGCTGCTGGCTGCTGACCGGTCTTTTGAGATCACGTCATGTCTCCCTGATGTTGTGTGATCTGAACTGGCTGCTGGTAAAGTGGCCTACCTCCTTTAAAGCTGACTTTCTAAGTTATGATTTCCTCCACAGGTTGGCCCCGGGCTATCTGACAGACCTCCTGCACCCTTGTATTTCCTCATGCCCACTCCGCACCAGTGAGGAGGGCCTTCTTGTGTTACCCAGGGCCATGCTGAAAACCTTGAGGGACTGGGCCTTTGAGGCAGCTGGCCTGGTCTTGTGGAACTTGCTCCAGAGGGCCCTGTGGGAGTTCCTCAGTGGAGGTCTTTTAATGGGGACTTAAGACCTTCTGAATTATGCAGGCCTTTGGAGATTAATTCTCCTTTCTACTGATCAGACAACGCAGTTTATTTATTTACTTACTATTCTTATCTATTTTGATTTTAATGCAGCTAAAGTTAGTGATATGTGTTTCATGTCTTATTTATTTAATGGTAGTTGTTTATTTTAGTATTTTGTTGTTTGTGCTATGTCTTTTCACCTTGCATTTTATTGTAATGGTGCCCTGAGCCTCCAGCGAGGGACACCAAATATAAATAAAAGCTACTGCTACTACTAATATTGTCATGTCTTTTGCTGCAACTGCAATTAGACCAAGCACCAGTGTCATTCCAAGAGTTAAGATAACTATACTAGCCACCAATGTCATTCTGAGTGTTAATGTATCTGGACCAGCTAACAGTTTTTTTTTTTTATATGGGGACATTTTTCCCCGACTGCTGGTGAGGCTTGGTACCATCCATCTGCTCCATCCCCCCCTTGCGGGGATCACAGGGCACAGCAGGGAGTGTGGGTTTTTCGTGGTTATAGAAGTAGCTATGGGAAGCCCTAACTCCCTCCTGCAGAGGGCGCTTTTGTGAAGGACCAAGATCCAGGTGTGAAGCCATGCGGAGACGCTGCTTGCACTAGACGCCTAACAGCACCCTCCCCTCCCAACACCGTCCACTGGTCGGATCGGTGTCCAACCTTCCCCCGGAGAGGAGAGCTGCCTAACAGCAGCTCAATCCAGCTCCTCCCTCACCCCACCGACCCCGATGATCCAAACCTTGGTTGCCAGTGCAGCATGAGGGATGGCATCCAGCACCTCAACCCTCAGTGCCACTGGGCCGGCCAGCTAACACTTTCGTTCTGATTGTTAACATAACTAGACTAGACCCCCCAAAGTCATTCTGAATGTTATTACTAGACCAGTCACCAGTGTCATTTTGAGAGTTAACAAAACTAGACCAGCCACCAGTGTCTAGATAGGCCTGTGTCATTCTAGAAATTAACATAGCCACCGTAGACCAGCCACCAGTTTTACTCTGAGGGTTGACATAACTAGACATCTAACTACAGCAGTCATCCTAAGAGTTAACATAAATAGATCATCCACCAGTGTCATTTGAAGGGTTAACATAATTAGACCAGCCAACAGTGTCACTCAGAAAGTGAATATAACTAGACCAGACACTGGTGTCTTTCTGATAGTAAACAAAACTAGACCAATCACCAGCATCTTTGTGAGAGTTAACATAACCAGACCAGCCACCAATGTCATTTTGGAAGCGAACATAACTACAGCAGTCATCAGTGTCATTCTGAGATTTAAAATATCAAGACCATATGGACATACAAAGAAGCCAGCAGAATTAGGCCTTTGGAGCTATCTGCAGTATAGCATATTGATTAAGAGCACTGAGCCGCAAACCTGGAGACCTGGGTTTGAATCCAATCACCTCCCACATGCATACTGTGTGACCCTGAGCAAATCATTTAACTTCTTTGTGCTCTTAGGTCGCACCTGGAAACAAGTTCTGGCTTAGTGTGCCTTTCCTGGTTAAACAGTTTCCCCTTTCCCTTTCCATTCCCTACTTGTGCAGGGTTCTCAGCTTAGACTGGTGTCCCTGCTCCCCCTTACCATTCCATCCCTTTCCTCCCCCACTTCCACGACCTTTATCTTCCCCTTATATCTATCCCAGCCTCTCTTGAAGCTGCCCACCATCCTCAATGAGATCACGTTCTGTGGCAGCATGTTCCAGTTGCTCACCACCCTTTCTGTAAAGAATTATCTTCTAGCCTCCCTTGTACACATCCCCCCTCCAATTTTAGGCTCTGCTCCCTTGTGGTTTTGCTGCAGTTTAACCTGAAGAGACCCTCCCTGTTCACCTTATTGATCCATTTCAAGTACTTGAAGGTCTCAATCATGTCTCCCCTTTCCCTCCTGTTCTCCAGGGAGTACATATTTAGAGCCCTCAGTTTCTCCTTGGACAATTTACCCTGCTGCCCCGCAGTCATCTTTGTAGCCCTCCTCTGGACCGTCTCCTTAAGGGTGATGTCCTTTTTAAAAGTGAGGGCTCCAGAACTGCACCACATGCTCCAGATGTGGTCTCACCAGTGACCTGTACAAGGGCAATACCACCTCTTGTTGCCTACTACTGTTCCCCCTGGCTATACACCCCAACATCCTATTTGCCATTGCCACTGCCTTCTTGCACTGTGTAGCATGCTACAGCTCACTAGTTATCATCACTCTGATACCTTTCTCCTTCTCTGTGGGATATACCCCCCCCCAGGTAATACTCTGTCCTGGTATTTGTGGCTCCAATGAGCATAACCTTGCACTTCTTGGCATTGAAGCTCAGTTGCCAGATTCCAGACCACTTTTTAAAGAGGACCTTCATCAGTCCTTTTGACTTTCATGCATAAATTATCCCTTCTTGCATTGAGTCTGGAATTGTATTTCATTACTGTCCGCTGCAGTTAGTTTTTGCATTCTGAGCTACTAAAAACTGCAGGGTGTACTAGAGCTTCTGCAGCAAGCCTGGTGTTGCTGTGGGCCCAGGGTTGTACTGCTGACATCACTGTAGGGCAGAGTCAATTTCACACAAAAAAAGCCATACTGATAAGGCATTTGGATTTTGGCATAATGCATTGTTGACAGGGTGTCTTGGGGAAGGGGAAACACAGTATATACACTGAGTACTGGTAGGTTTACCTTACAACATTGTTACAACTGCATGGTACTGCACAGTATGAGTCACTCCTCTACCCTACAGTGATGTCATCAGGAACTAGCAGCCCAGCAGCTGAACAGCAAAGGCAAGTGCAGCAGGGTTCAAAAACAAATCCAGATTATGAAAGGCAAAGTAAACCTTGGCCAAAAATAACAAATGTACACACCTTTTAAGGTCTAGTACTGCATATAATGACTATAAGCTGTAACATTTTTGACCATCAGTAAAGTTCCTCTTTAAGTCTTCCTAGGTCCTCTTTAAGGTCCTGTATCCCCTCGGCTGAGTCCACCCTCCTGCCGAGCTTGGTGTTGTCCATGAACAGACACATTTTGCCCTTGATGCCATCCCCAATATCATTAATGAAAACACTGAATAGCACCAGCACCAGTCCTAGCACCGAGCCCTGCAGGATGTCACTTGTGACCACCCTAGTGCTAGACAACTCTCCACTCACCTTTTGAGTCCTGTTCCCTAGCCAGTTTTCCATCCATCTAACCATCCTCTCTCCTACTCTGAGGACTGCCATCTTCCAGATCAGCCTCCTGTGGGGTACAAAGTCAAAGGCCTTGCTGAAATCCAGGTAGAGGATGCCCACTGCTTGGCCCCTGTCCACCGTATTGGTTACCCAGTCACAGAAGTCAATCAGATTCATTTGACAGGACCTCCCTCCCATAAATCCATGCTACCTTGCATCCTGGAGACCATGTTCCTCCAGGTGCTGTATGAATCATTCCTTCAGTATGATCTCCTTAAGTTTGCACACTATTGAAGTGAGACTGATCAGGCTGTAGTTCCCAGGGTTGTCCCTGGGACAGCTCTTGTGGAGGGGCACCACATGTGCCATTCTCCAGTCCTGTGGTACCATGCCTGACTCCAGTGAACAGGTCCGCCAGTGCCTCTGCAAGCTCCCTTGTCAGTTTCCTCAGCACCTTAGGGTGCACTCCATCCGGGCCTAGTTATTTGTCTATCCTCAATGCTAGCAACTCTTTCATCACTCTTTCCTGTTCTATTCCCCCATCTGTCCTCCCACCCTTTCTGGTCCCCATTTCCCCTCTGTTGGCAGTTATCTGTCTTTCTCCTTGGTGAAGACGGAGCAGAAATATTCATACGTTAGCTCTGCCTTCGCCCAATTTTCCTCCACCCACCTGTCTCCTTGTCTTAGTCTTACTGTTCCAGCTTTCTTGTCTCTTTCTCACTTATGTAGTGGAAGAAATCCTTCTCCCTCTACTTAATAAGCTTACAAAAGACAAGAGCCTGGATTTTCAAAGCTTTTGATACAGGACTTGTGCCAGGTGTTTTGTCACAGCTACATCCTGAAAATATGCCAGAATAATTCTAATTATCAAACATTTTGATGTCTTTGTGACACTTTGCTGACTTTATTGCAGACAAAAGACACATGCATCATTACTGATCTGTAACTTGTGGCACTTGCGTCCTGATGTTTGATCACGTTTTATGTGGTGTAACGGTCATGTCGCAAGTCATGAAGGTGCAGAAAATCATGCAGGAATTCTGTAGAAGTCCACAGTGACATTTTTTTAACTCCTATGCAGGCAGGCATTGATCACAAAAAATAACACTTTCTGTCCATAAAATACAAGGTGGGATAGGTATTAATAATTGCTCACTTACCCAAAGGGAACAGCCTGGTTTGAGCCACCATACATGGATGGGGAGATTTGAATCTCTGGTAAATTGTTTCCAGGTTTGACAGTAGCCAGACCCATAGCTGCAAGCATAAAGAGAACTGGCAGGATAATCTGGGCAAAGAGGCCTTTCCAGTTACGTCGGGAATGGTGGAACCTCTTAATTAAGAGCCCCACCATCTGCGTTAGTATCAGATGTGCTGTACCCATCTTCCTAGAGCCTGTCAGGACTCCCTCTGTTAGAGACAGGAAAGAAAGAGTAATGGAAAGATTAAACAACCCTGGAGACATACAGTACAGCTAGTCCAATCAGACATTTTTAAAACGTCAAATGTGCCAGGGAGTGTCTGGGGATTTTGCTTGTTTGTAAAGTGTTTTTTTTCTATTTTCCACAAAAAACTGCAGTTGGAATTGTCAAGATTCAAGTCTCATAACATTCTAAACCCTCTCAAAGCCCACCACAGAGTTGTGCAGCACTCCCTTCCCTTAGAACTATAAAGGGCATGCAGTTACATTGTCACAGCTCTAAAACAGTCAGTGCAGGAGCCAATGAGGGAGGGGGAGTGATTGGTGATTAACATCACAAAGGATCGCATGGCATAGGAAACTGGGGCTAGGTAGGGTTCCACTGGACACAGGGTGAGCAGAGAGGCTGATATGCAGGTGGGGGGGGGGGGGGATCTAGACCTCCAGGAAACTTACATGGAAGAGGGGATGAGTGGAACAGTCATGGGGTCAGAGCTCTCTGCTTCAGTAAGTTTTTCCACCAGCTTACTTTTAAACATTCCCCACTCATGTTGCTGTTTCTCATCAATTTTAAGAGAAACAGCGATGGAACAGTTGCCTTCCACCTCAGCTCTTCTGGCCACCATCACTTTGAATTCCAAATCATAAGCCTTACAGTTTAGTATTTTGGCAAACAGAGAACAATCAGCGTGACAAAACTGGGCACACTGAGAAGGACACTGACACAGCTGAGAGAAACCAAATGGCCTTTCAATAAGGCAACAAGCTGACCACAAACAGATGAGCATTATTTATACTGACAGACTCAAGCTGACAGAACTGGCAATAGTGAATCCCTGAACTGCATTCTGACAGGGAAACTGGGGGATGAAAACTGAGGATCTTAACTGAAATCTCACCTGCTTTATATCCACCCTCAATAAGAAGTTGCATTCCAAAATATTGTTTCTAATTGAAGCTGCATCTACAAAATGATGAAATACAGCATGTACTATATGTAAGCAGTAACATACAAGAGGGAGTGGGTTGTGCTGTAGTAAACCCACACTATGGGTTTGCCTCATGGCTTCAATCACCCATTGAGTGAGTTTAGTAGGGTACATCTCATTGTGACAGGTTGAATAAGACCCTGTTCCATTTGTTATGCAGAAAGAGTGAAACGCAAGGATCTGTTCCGTCCTCTCCTTTTCTGTCTCTTGTCTGTCTGATTGTGCAATTAAACTTTCTTGTGAGACCTAGGAATTGCTCACTCTGATGGTCTTGCGACCCCCTTCCCCACTAACTCCCTGCCTTCACTTGCTATTTTTATCTTTTCTTCCTCCTTGCTTATCTGTGGTCATAAAACTATATGTGAATCTTTATGTGAAACTGGGATCCCTTGGTTTGAAACTGTACATAGCTATATTGTTGAAATGACTGCATAAAAGCTGTTTGGAACTCAGGAGATTAACCTTGAGATGCAGTTTGACCTTTTGACCTCCTCAAGCTAATTTGTCAAATTATCAGCAGGAGATCAGTTCTGGGACACAATGTTTTATTTTGTTGCACCCGCAAGGAAAGAAACTGACAAGAACTCTGATACAATTTGTGAGAAACAGGATGTCTCTTAAAAAGCTCAGGATGCAGAAATTAATTACCAGGCAAAGACTTCTTATAAAAAGAGAGCAGTCTTTCGTTGGAGAAGGAGGAAGACTGAGATTTGAAATTGAAGAAAGCCTCAGATGAAGGCCTTTGTGAACATAAAATGGCAGTGTGTCTGGGTGTTTGCCAAGTTACATTTTCAATTTCATCTGTAAATTAAAACACTGGATGAGAAATCTCCAGTAACAAGCAGCTGAGAGTGTCTTCTGTTTAAATGTTTGGTCTGTTGTGTGTTCTACAATGCAGGCAAACAATCTCTTGGTAGATGTTCAGTCTCTGTGTAATGAGTTGTTTTATTTTTGTTTTTTTCCCCTATTCTTTCTCTGTGGGAAAACCCAGCTGCAAAGGGATCTGAACAGACAGATAGACTGCTTTCTTTTGTGGTATCAAATCCTTATGGGTATTTACTCATCTAGGAGTCCACATTACACCAAATGCAGTTTGTGTCCTGTCATGAACTTTGGTTGCAAACAAAATTTTTGATCCACAGACAGCTAAGGGTTTCTTATTTCTTAAAATACATGTCTCAAAAATCAGTATTGAAGTTGAGGCTTGATGCCTTACAAAATCAAACTGCCTATGGTGGTTTGAAAATTATTGCCAATGTGGCAAAAAACAGAAACAGTCCTATGAGAGTGATTTCTGAAGACTATAGTCACTTAAACCATGGTACCAAGGAAGATATTCCTGAAAAAGTGTTAGTTGCAACACTATTTTCTTGCTTAGAATTTTCTATAAAAAAATGTGATGCTCTGAAGTCCAGCCAATTCAGATTCTACAATCAAGCTCATTGTTATGCATAATATGAAGCAAGTCTGGAGTGGGGTGGGGTGGGGGGCAATCCCCTAACTTCAGCAAGAAGATTCTTCTTCATTTGATCTACAATCAAGAAATACATTTTTTTCGCTGCTTGTTTACCAAGCTTGGCTGGCACCTCATACAAATTGAGTACTGTTATAAACATTCACACTTTGTGCAACCATGTGATCATCTTTAATTGAACACTGTTTCTATTCCATTGTGAAACTCAATGTGCAATCCAATGTATCCCGTGTTGAGGTCTCTGAAAATACTGCTGCCTCCTGAACATTTGGATCTACCTTTGGAAAATCTAAATGCATCAAGTTTGAACTATGAATCTTCATCTGACACTTGAAGAAACCCTGGATTTATCCCTGGAACTGTTCATAGTTTACACCTTGTGGAAATTGACATTTCGTGTCCTGTACAGCTTACCATCTGAAAAATGCCATCCTCCAAGGTGGTGTATTCTGCTGATATGGAACATTGTGTGGTGACCAAATATACATTCTTCTGATATAGACTAAAAGTTACGCAAAGTGAACTTTTCTAACTTCTGTTTTTACTCCCTGAACAGGTAATAGGTTTTACGGTAATCACACCTGTTCCCATCCCAGAATTAGATACCATTAAGTCTACTAACTATCTTGATGCTCTATCTCAATTTTTACTTATTTTTAATATCCATACAGGCAACCTAAGTTTGTTTTCTCTGTTTGTACTACCTTTGTAAAGAACTATCCTGAACAATTTCTTTTTTATTTTATTATTGAAAATAATAAAACACTACTTGCAAATTTTAATACTGCTCCTGGTTTTTCTGTGCTTCCTGACCTTTACCTCGATAACACCCATGTCCCTCAAATATGTTATTGTGCTATAAAATGGGCCTATTTGGACTTGTTCATATTGTGCTAAGTACTAAAAAAGACTAAAAGAAGAAAAAAATAGTACCTCTGGTGGCATAAAAGAAGGCCCTTAGAGTGGGCTGTGCTCTAATAATTTCACTGCACATGACCTGTTTTGACCAATCACAGTGCAGAATTATTGGAACCCATTTTATAAAGACAGATAGGCAGGCAGACAGATGACCTGACTCAAACTGACTCAGACTATGCACTCCAAACTAGTGGAGCTTGAAGCGTGGGTAACACAACATAACCCAGACATTCTAGGGATATCTGAGACCTGGCTCAAGCCATCGATCAGCCAGCATGAGGTTGCTCTGTAAGGCTACTCCTGTTTCAGGAAGGACTGGAGAGGCGGGAAGGGGGGTGGAGTTATTCTATATGTTAAATCCAGCATAACTGCTGAAGAAATCCTTGACCCGTCTTCAGACCCCTCAGCAGCGGAGGCCCTGTTTCTCACGATAACCCTAAGAAATGTAGTAAAAAAAATCATAGTTGGTTGCTTGTACCACCCCCCTCAAAGATGCCCATACTGCCCTTCCCTCCCTTATCCCCTCCCTAGCTGACCTCCTGCCACCCAACCTGGTGATCTGTGGTGACTTCAGTCCTGACTGGCTAAACCCCTGTGTGAGTAAGTTACACTCAGTATTGGATGAATCCAACCTCAACCAGCTCATCTCTGACCCAACATGGATAAATATGAAATCGAGCAATCATTCTCTGATTGACTGGATAATCACCAACTGTGCCCCACAACATTAAGATAGTGGATGTACTCCCAGATAGCATCAGTGACCACTCACAGACATACTGTATCTGGTGAAACAACTTCCCCAATCCTCCCCCTAAAATTATTCTGGCCAGGGTCATGTCGTATTTTAATGTACGCGCATTCCAAGAGTCCATATCGGGGTACCAGCTGGAGACCAATTAACTACCTGCCTGACATCAACCACACCGTTGATTTCTTCAGTGACACCTTTTCCACCATAGTTAACAATCATGCCCCATTGAAGAACTAGAGAATCAAGGACATTAAAGCACCTTGGCTGATCAGTGAACTGAGGAAATTAATGACTTCTCGAGACAAAGCTTGGCATACCTACAAAGCTAGTAGCCTCCATAAAGATTTGTTAGCCTACAGGCAGCTCAGAAACTCTTGTAAAAATTCACTTTACATAGGCAAGCAAACCTTCCTCTTATCATTGCAGACTCAGCACCTCAGTAACCCCAAGGAATTCTGGAGGCAAATTAATTCCTTAATGAAGAGCAAAACCACTGAAAATCCATGCTCCATCAATGCACAAGGTAACGTTCTGTTGGACCTGCCACCAATCACAGCAGGCTTCAATGAATTCTTCACAGACCTAGATAAGTACACTACACACTTCAGCCACTCAACTGCCCCTTCCCTTTCCCTACCTCCACAGTTGACTTTGGTCATTGGCCTGCCTGTCACCTAAAACTGGCAAACCTTAAGGAGGTGTGCAAGATGCTCTCCAACTTAAAACCTGAGAGCTCTCTGGGCCATAACACTTTATAGCCCCCATTCCTCAAACTAGGTGCTGAGGGGCTTGATACAACAGTGCATGACCTGATTAACAGATCCTTTCTCTCTGGAGCTGTTCCCGAGAAATAGAAGGTAGCTGTGGGCGGCATCCCGATCCACAAAGATGGTCCCAATATGATAGTAGAACACTATCAACCCATCTCCATTTTCTGCCCACTTTCAAAGATACAGGAATGTATCCACTTTAACTCATTGCCTCCGACAAACATCTGCAGTCGGCAGGTGGCAATGTTCTCTTTTGTCCTACGACGACTCTAGACGTCAGCTGCAAAGTCCTAGTGTGCCCCTGCGACGTCTGGAGTCATCATGTATATATTTTAATATTACTTGCCAGCCAATCAATATGTTACTTATTGAGCATCCATGGGTGATACCCCACATTGTAAGGCTCTTTTGATTGGTTGGCAAGAGCAGGGGTCCCTTTTGAAATTCTGCTGAAAAACATGTTTTAAACTCACTGTTTCACTTTGCTCCAGCATTTAGTGTGAGGAGGAGCTGAGCTGCCAGAGAATGCTACTTTGTGTGCCTTTCCACCACATATAGCCCCAGAAACTACTGTGCTGTGTGCAGGTATTTGTTTTATGCTGTGCATAATATGTAATTGTGCCCTTTTCTTGCTTTTGTACAGTTTTTACTTATTTATGTTCACCGAGATTCTGGCGCATAAACCAGAAGTTGTGCTTTCTCCGTGGACATGGCTTGTAAAGTTGGCTGCTTGGTCTTGTTTATTTTCTGTCCATTTTTGTGGGATGGGGTAATCTGGGAGCAAGCGTCTATTCTGTGGTCGCATGGTTTGGCAAACTTGCTTCAGCTGAGCTGCCGGAGAACACTACCTAGAAAACTCACCTGGCTGTTTGTCTCCTGCACTGTACCACAGTCACAGAGGACTCGATAAGGGCATCGTCGCATGGGCTCCAAGTTTACGGGCATATACGATATCAGGCAGGTAATGTTCTCTAGGGCATTCTCCTGTAGTGCCTATGTTGATCTGCTTGTGAATACTGTGGCCAGGAACAGTCTGTGGATCGGAGGGCATGTTGCTTTAGTGTTCAGTGGTGGGGGAGAGAATGGTGGTGCCCATGAGTGAAAGGGGAGAGTATGTGGGAGGGAGTCTTGATGGTGGTGATCCCCAACACAGGTGAATGGTGGTGCCTGAGGGTATGGGGGAGGATGTGTTATGGTGCTGTTTTTTTACAAAAGCAATGTGACATAAACAGAATGCCATTTTTAGTTTATCATGTATACTTTAGGAGTTATTTGTATTTGTTTATGGCACGGTGTGTATGGCTGACATTTTGTCCATCAAGAATCACCTAAGCACTATGAATAAAACTGATTCTGGGTATCTTAGGCAGCATAAAACAAAAAAATGAACTGATTAAATTGATTGCATAGCACCATTGGAAAGGTAATTTAGTTACGAACAGATTGTGTGCTGACATAGTGTGTGTATCATGTATAGTTCAGGAGTTAGTTGCATTTGTTTATGACACGGTGGGTTATGGCTGTCATTTTGTCCATCAAGAACCATCGAAGCATGTTGAATAAAACACACATTCTGGGTATCTCGGCCAGCATAAAACAAAAACCACATAGACCACAATTGATTGCATAGCACCACTGGAAAGGAAATTTTGTGATGAACAAGTTTGCCGCTGACATGTTGTGTGTATCATGTATACTTTAGGAGTTATACACATTTGTTTACGGTATGGCGTGTACGGTTCTGATTCATGTCTAAAACCTCGCCAAAGCACCTTGAGAAAAATGGTAAAAACATAAGTTTTATATTATAGAATTAGCTGTCTTTTTAACAAACAAATTATTAAAACTGCATCTAGTTTCTGCTTGCTGAATTTGGTGTTGATATGTCACATGCTTTCAAAACAAAATGGCTTAAAGTGCATTTTTGTAAAAATATTTTTATTTACTCTTTCGACCAGCATAGAAAAAAAATTAAATTACGTATTATTAATTGCATACCAGCA
Organism: Neoceratodus forsteri; assembly: GCA_016271365.2. Classification (NCBI taxonomy): domain Eukaryota; kingdom Metazoa; phylum Chordata; order Ceratodontiformes; family Ceratodontidae; genus Neoceratodus; species Neoceratodus forsteri. Next base: position 92,035,609 of record CM028132.1, on the reverse strand, counting down.
TTGGAAAGGTAATTTTATGCTGAACAAGATTGCCACTCATACTTTTTGCCTAGCACACACGGTTCCTGAGCTATAAGCATTTGTTTGCGACATGATGATTATGGCTTGATTTTGCTTACAAAGCCCCAGGATTCACTGTTATCAGTATACAGGACACAAGTGCTGCAACTTCAGAGAGCTCCTGAGGAGACAATGAGTTAACCAACTGCATGACTATCTGGATTCTCATCACCTTTTCTCAAAACATCAGCATGGATTCAGGAAGAACTATAGCACCCTAACAGCTCTGATAAAAGTTACGGTGGACATATTCACCACACTGGATCAAGGCCATGCCATGGGCACTATCTTCATAGATCTTACGAAGGCTTTTGACTTGGTTGATCACAAACTCCTTTTACTTAAACTCTACACCCTAGGCCTTGGCTGTAGTGCTCTCACCTGGCTCCATAATTACCTCTCTTCCCACTCACAATTGGTCAAGTGGTCTGGTGCCTTCTCAAACTTCAAACCCATAAAGCATGGTGTGCCTCCGGGTTCCATTTTGGGACCACTATTATTCTCACTATTCATCAATGATTTACCACACAACTGTGGAGATGCCTCAGTTCACCTCTATGCAAATGACGCTGTCATCTACTACTCCTCCTCAGATCTTTGCTGGACAAATTGTAGTCTGGAGTCCGATTTCCATGCTCTTGAGGGATGGTTCTTAGAAAATCACCTGGTCTTTAACACAAAGAAAACCAAGACTATGCTGTTCCATAACCCTTTATCTACAAACCTGTTTATTTTGTGTGTTTGTTAATGCGAATAAAACATTTATAGTACAGCTGTAACCTGGTGCCGGTATATTTTTTTTGAAACGTAGTCCATGCACCTGTCTCAATACCCCCTCATGATCCATTGTCAGGATGGTAATGACCTAGAACTTGTTCCCTCTTTTAAATACCCAGGTGTTATCCTGGATCCATTGCTCACCTTCGAGCTCCATGTCAACGTATTGTCTAGGGCTATCAACCAAAAGTTGGGTTTGTTGTACTGTCTCCATCACTTCCTGTTTGTAGCCTCTTGTCACAAAATTACCACATCCACTCTTCTTCCCCTACTTACCTATGGTGCCCCGCTGCTCCTCCAAGCTTATGTCACCATCTCTTCCTGCCTCAGTCAACTGTATCTGAGAGTCAGATGTTTTGCTCTAGGAGCTGACCCTCGGAGTTACCACTGCAATGTCCTCTCAGCCCTGGGTTGGGCACCCCTGGAATGCAAATTCCAATACACCACCATGTGCCTCATGTTTAAGTTGGTACACCTCTATACTCCACCATGCCTGGCTAACCTCATCACCCATAAATGCTCCCTGCAAACTCTGTGCTCCACTGCCTTCCCCCTACTGGTCACACTCTATCCCCAACCGGCTGTAGGGTGACGTTCTTTTGTCTTTACAGAAATTTTCACTTGGAACTCACTCCCACAAGAGATTCTCTCCATCACCTCCCTTTCTCTATTCAAGTCCGATTTATCCTGCCACCTTCTCAAGTCTCTTCCCTGCATCTGTTGTCAATGATAGGCCTCTTGCTGCATGGAGAATACCTCTTTTGTTTGGTAGCTCTATTGAAGTTTGAAGTAACCCAATCACCCTGTGCATGAATATTCTTTTAAAAATTATTGTCTTACACAATGTTGTGCATGTAAACCAACCCAATTGTTTATTGTATTGCTGTTTCACAGTTTTTCTAATGCTACTGTAACACTGAGTCAGCACAATTATTGTATTCACCTGTCTTAAGCACTTTGACTAAGCCTTTGTATATCCATTCCACTGTATTGTGAACTTGTATGTTGCATCTGTTGTCTTGTCCTGGGTCACCCCTAAACAAGGGACTTTATTGTCTCAGTGGGCCCACCCGGTTACCGAAATTAAATAAATAAATAAATTTATATAAATGAATGAAGGGGCAGGGCAGTATCTCATGAGTGGCAGAGCCATACACAAATTATCTAGGTCCTGCTTACTCAGAAGCGATGATAAGTTTCATATTCCCTGCCAGGCTATTCTTCGTCAAATTGTACTTTGAACTGCAAAACTTTTACATGTGTTCTTTTTATGAAGATTAAACTGTTTCTGTTTGATTTCACTGCCCTGTTTTGAGTGTAGCTGAGGCCACTGTGATGTCATAGTCATTGTTGAAGCTGCTCTCCTATTGGTTAAGGGTTCATTTGAGACCAGTTTAAAGTGAAGATAAATGCTTAAAATGAAGATAAAATATTTATCGTAATCTAAAATGCTTCAGTGGCAGAGGGCACTGTGGAGTAGCTAACATGTTGAACGCTTTCCTGTAGAGCTCCAATCCTGTAAACTGAATCTGCTTTTATATTTTATCCAAACTACTTGGACTGACATGAAATTGGCTGCTGCCTATGCTGAAGCAGATTGGGAGTGTAAATACAGCTGAAATGGGACCGGAAGCAGACAGCACAAGGAGTAGAAGTCTACTCTCCCCAGGCCCCAGCAACCAGTGAAAAAGGAGCAGGGCCCACACAGGCTGGAGGAGCGAGTATTACGGACTTCCCCCTGTGTGAATAATGGTGATGCTTCAAAAAAAATAAAGCCACAAGGGAAGAAACAAACATCTAGCAACCGTGGAAGCAAAACTCTGAGATTTTGAAACACGAGTCATGGAAAACTCAAATTGCCTGAAAGAATTGACTCATGATGTAGAACAACAGAAAGAGATGAATGCAATTCTGGTAAAGGACCTTCATTGTTTAAAAGCCAAAGTGGAGACACTGGAAAATTTCCAGAGGCAAGCCAACGTTAGGAATTGTGTCTCCCCCCCCCCCCCCAGTTTGGCCATCCAAGATGAAGTTTTATCAGTGGTATAACGTTTGATTTTTACTGACCTAGGCTTACTCTACTCAAAGTGTGGATCCTTCAAGCTTTTGTGATTCCTATGTGAGCTCAACCACGTGGAGCAGGCATGCAGAGGCCTCTCACTGCAGTTGTGACACTGTCCTGCTCTGAAGCTTGCACTCCCCTTCTCCAGGAAGCCAGGACCTGGGGTGACAGTGTCTAGGAGGGAAGCAAGATTGCTTTTTTCCCTGGATATCTTCTCATGGACCGAAGCTAAAAAAAAAAAAGACCTCTAAATTGTGAAGAAAACCCTGCTCAAGCATGGTGTGAGAGCTGAAATGTTATTTCTGGCACAACTCCAGGTCTGCATTAATAATAACATTCATATATTTATTTATTTATTTTTGTTATTTGCCTGGCTCCCACAGCTTTCAGAGGAGGCCTCATACCTCCTCCTACTCTGTCTGCCAGGACAATCCCCATGGCATCCCTTCCCCAGTTTCATCCACTCGTAAGGCCAGGGGTGACACATTTTTCCCCTGTTTTTCTCCCATACCCCTGAGGCGTCTGTGCTTAGAACCTACGTCCAGGCTTGCCAACGTGCTGGCATGCGCCGACAGCCATGCACGTAACAGCGCCCCCCGACTCTACTAGTAGAGCTGCCGGTGTCCCAAAATTCCATTCATTCACTGGCTTCAGGGGCATCGGGTGCTAGAAGCACCCCTGGTATCCCACCCCAAAAGGAGGATTGAGCATCCCTACGGAGAGCATCCGTAGGGATGCTCAATCCTCCCTCCCCACACCGACCCCAGCAACCCGAGTCTGTTCACGAACCTGGCCCGTGACGTAGCGCGAGGTGTGGCATCCAGCACCTCAACCCTCAGCACCACAGGTCCATTCATATATTTATTAACCCTGAGTTGGCTGTGGCATTTGTTGAAAAAATTACAATCAGGGACACTGCAGAGGAGTCGGAGCAATGTGAGGAGACATAAAAACTGAATTAACTATCCTATTTCTTGTGCAGCCTGTGAGTTATGTACCATGTCTAACTGTTTAGAGTTCTGCTGTGGTGCATCATGATAAGCATGTGTCCTCAGTGGCTCAGCAGGTTGCACACTCACCTCTGAGGCTGTAAGATCCGAAGGCTGTGTGTTCTATCCCCACACCAGGCACTTGGGTTAAATCCCAGTAGTGACACTGTAGTGCAGCATGAGGGGAGAGCTGCATTCCTGAGGTGCCATCTTTTGGATGAGACGTTCAACTAAGGTCCCATCTGCCTGTTCTGGCGGTAGTTCAGGTGGATGTTAAAGATCCCATGGCACATCTGGAAAAGAGTAGGGGAAGTTTGCCTGTTGTCCTGGCCAAATTTTCCCCATTCACTAAAAATACCACCAACAGCGTAATCTGGTTCAATGTCAGTTGGCATCCATCTGTATCCCCTTCCCCCGAGACAAGGCTGAAAATAAGCAGAATTGTCTAGTCCTCCTTTCCTGATCAACTAAAACTAAATAGATAAATAAAAAATTTAGTCTCATAAGCTCTAAGTTGCAGTCATTTAGACTTAGATACCGATGCACAGCAAGTACAGTTTTTCAACTGCCATGTTCTCTGCTCTATTTAAATGTGTTTGTTGTTGTTGCTTATTTAGATCAAAAAAGTTTAGCATGTCACAGGTTGGTGTGATGGAACACACCTCTTAATTTGTTAATTTTGATAACTGAACTGCGTATCCACTGTCTCCCTGCTTGGCATCTTGTGTGCCTTTGTAAGTTGGGTGCTATGCAACTTACTTGAGCCCGGGACATCTAAAAATCTTATGGATCACTCTTTAGATCTTACAGCCCTCCCACCAATACTGCCTGGGAGGAATGAGGAAAATCAGCAAAATAACTTCACTGCCTCAGTGTGGGTGAGAGGTTAATATGCCTATGGTCTAACCCCACTGAACTTAACTCACCGTATATTGTGTGCAGTCATACTCACATGAATGGATATTTAATCTGTGTAGCCCTAAATCCCAGACTGTCTATATGTGGACTGTTTTTTTGTTAAAGGTCTGCATTCCTTCCTGTTAATGTTGTATGATATATGATATATATCATATAATCCATAAAAAATGCTTCAGTGGCTAAAATACTGTAAATCACTTATTTCTATCATGCTCTAGTCCTCTGTCTTCATTCCTCTATAACTCCTACATCTCCTACTTCCATCACATCACCTCTGGAAGGTCAGGTTTAGACAGCCCACTGTTAATATGCATATCTATACATACAGTATACCATTTTTAAATGCTCACTTTTGAATATTGTATGCGTGTGAGGTATGTGCTATTTTGTACACAGATGATTGGATATTACTAATCATTAAGACTTTATTCTTAGCAGTATACTGCAAATATAACTTTTCCCATCAGATCACTCTGGAAAATTAGGCATTAAGCCTAAATGTGGCTGTCTAGGTGTGAGAAATTTAAAATAAATAATAAACAATTTACAGTATAACCCTAAATATCCAAATAGCATAGAGGACATTATAAATATTAGGATAATCAGGGCTTCAGATAATCGGAATTTGTGAAAGTGACGGTGCAAACATGGTAGATGTGCGATGAAAAAATGCGGATGCTGTTTTTGGTAGAAAACGTTAATTTAATAGCAAGTAAAAACACTCTAAAAAGCACATCAGTGCTACATTTAAATACACTTTGGCACATACTGTTATGCTCTACGTCACACTAAAAAATGTAGTTATGGCAGTCTGTTTTTTTTATGTTGCTTGCGCATGCACAAGAAACATGTTGCAACAGGTTTCTCCAGAAGCAGGTTGTGGAGGCGCGGCACTGTTGTGGCCAATGCCCCCACAGCCTGCAAAGGCTTGCCCCGGTTCCCCCAATTCCATGGCACACTGCTGCTGACACTAGTTCAGCCAGCATGCCACAACTTTCTAAAAAATCAGCCGCTGCAATCAGGGGCCACCTCATCATTGCATTGTTAGCCATCCGCTGCAATGAGGGAGCGACCCGTCATTGCAGGGTGGGATGTAAAACCCCTGATACTGTTTGTGAACATGGCGGCGGCTTGCTGCTGTGTCCACAAACAATATAACCTTCCCCCCACCATGTTTAGTTGCTGACGGGGGCCCCAATCCCCGTCAGCATTCTGTGCCCCCCCCACTTTTGTTCCTGCCGACGGGTGCCCAATCCCGTTGGCTGTAGTGCCCCCCTGTTTGTTTTGTTGCTGACGGGGAGCCCACTCCCCATCGGCATTCTTCCCCCCCCTTTTTGTTCCTGCCAATGGGGTGCCCAATCCCCGTCGTCATAATGATACCCCCGCCTCCGCCCGTTCGCTGACGGGGGTGCCCAATCCCCCATCAGCTACTGCTTCCCCCAAACAAGAAAGCCTCTGCTGGCACACTAGGAGCCCACCCCAGTTGCCAGAGGCCCCTGCAAAGTAAAAAACGGTCCCTCTACATCTTTTTTTTTTTTACCCTGGAAAAAGGAAACCGTCCCTCAGCGCTCACCCTGCCTCCCACCCACAACCTGCACATACCCACTGCACACCCTGCCTCCCCACACCCCCCTCACCCCATACTTACCTTAGGAGCTTGGCGCGACGATCTTCGGTGGATCTGGAACACGTCTGCACTCTTCAAAGCCAACCGCGAACTGAGGAAATGCCGGTAAGCTGTATAATGTAATACATAGGGTTTTTTCAACTTTATTGCACATCTTGGGCATTTTTGGGAATTTTTTCACCAAATTTTCAAACATGGGTTTTTTTGGGACCCCTCATCATGAATTCTTGAACTGTCATGGTGTTAATCGGCCTGGAAAGGTGATTTCGTGGTCACTGCGCAGAATCACCATTTGGGACCAGATAACAAAACGACAGTGCCAGTGTTCATGGTGGTAGCTCTCAAAAAGGCTATGTTACAAATTTGGTGGAAAAATCAAAAATGACTGTTATTTCTGACGTGCCCTGTGCAGTTACTCACGCGCACTCATAGCTCATTAATTTGATGTATTTTTACACCAGCTTTCCATCATTGGCGTTTTGTCATACCTCCTTGTGAACAGTACAGCTGTCATTGTTCTCATCCTGGAGGAAATGTGTTTTCGCACTTCTGGCGCAGAATAGCTCGGTCGCTGTAGGAAATCAATGATCAGGACAGATTAAAAAAATGACAGTGACACTGTTCATGAGTAGAGTTCCTGAAATGACTATGTTGAAAATTTGATAATGATACTCCATAAAATGAATGTGTTACAAGCGTGCGTTGCGCAGTTTGCACGCACGCTCGTAAGTTCGTGAATTTATAATATTTTCACTCCAGATTTCCAACACTGCCATTTTCCCACACCTACTTATGAAGAGTAAAGCTGTCATTTTTCCCATCCTGGCCGAAATGTGTTTTCGCACTTCCGGCGCAGAATAGAGCAGCCACTGTGGGAAATCACTGTCTGGGACAGATTAAGAAAATGAGAGTGATACTGTTCATGAGCAGAGGTCCTAAAATGCCTATGTTGAAAATCTGGTGACAATACCCCATCGAATGACTGTGTTACAAGTGTGCATTGCCCACTTTCCATGCACCCTTGTAACTTCGCAGATTTTTAATATTGTCACGCCACATTTTCACCAGTGGAATTTTTCTACACCTCCTTATGAGCAGTACAGCTGTCATTTTCCACATCCTGACTGAAATGTGTTTTCACAGTTCCGGCGCAGAATAACGCAGCCGCTGTAGGAAATCACTGTTTGGGACAGATTAAGAAAATGACAGTGGCACTGTTCATGAGCAGAGGTCCTAAAATGCCTATGATGAAAATCGGGTGACGAAACTCCATAACATGACTGTGTTACAAACGTGCATTGACCTGTTTCCACGCACCCTTGTAACTTCGCAATTTTGTGATATTCTCACCCCACATTTTCAACAGTGGCATTTTTCCACACCCCCTTATGAGCAATACAGCTGCCATTTTTCACATCATGGTTAAAATGTGTTTTTGCACTCTTGCCGCAGAATAGCACGGTCACTGTGGGAAATCACTGTGTGGGACACATTAAGATCGAACGAGTGAGAGGGGGGAGTGACCGCACTCAACTGAACTTTGTAGAGACTGCTGTGGATTTGTTTGTGGGCAGAGAAAGGGCCCAGTACAAAAAGGCAGCCTGCAGCACTGGGAGAAACAGAACGAGAGAGCGAGTGAGGGAGGGGGAGTGAGCGAACTCACTGGAGCTCTTTCAAGACTGCTGCAGATTTCTCTGTGGGCAGAAAAAGGCATCAATGCAGGCAGGGGCCCAGTACAAAAAAGCCAGCCTGCAGCGGTGGGAGAAACAGTACGAGCGAGTGAGACACGGGGACTGAGTGAGCTCAATGGAGCTCTGTCAGGACTGCTGCGGACTTCTTTGTGTGCAGAAAAAGGTACCAATGCAGGCAGGAGTCCTGTACAAAAGGGCCGCTTGCAGCGCCAGGACAAACAGAATGACCGTGTGAGAGAGGGAGACTGAGCGACCTCAACACAGCTGTGTCGGGACAGCTGTGGATTTGTTTGTGGGCAGAGAAAGGGCACAACATAAGAGCCCAGTACAAAAGGGCAGCCTGCAGCACTGGGAGAAATGGAATGAGAGAGCAAGTGATGGAGGGGGAGTGAGCAAATTCACTGGAGCTCTTTCAGGACTGCTGCAGATTTCCTTGTGGGCAGAAGAAGGCATCAATGCAGGCAGGGGCCCAGTACAAAAGGCCAGCCTGCAGCAGTGGGAGAAACAGTATGAGCAAGTGAGACAGGGGGACTGAGTGAGCTCAACGGAGCTCTGTCAGGACTGCTGCGGATTTCTTTGTATGCAGAAAAAGGTGCCAGTGTAGGCAGAAGTCCTGTACAAAAGGGCCACTTGCAGAGCCAGGACAAACAGAATGACCGTGTGAGACAGGGAGACTGAGCGACATCAACACAGTTCTGTCGGGACAGCTGCTGATTTGTTTGTGGGCAGACAAAGGTGCCAGTGCATGCAGGGGCCCAGTACAAATGGGCAGCCTGCAGTGGCAGGAAAACCAGAATGAGCGAATGAGAGAGGGTAAGTGAGTGAGCTCAACAGAGCTGTATTGTAAGTGCTGCAAATTTCTTTGTGGGCAGAAGAAGGTGGCAATGCAGGCAGGAGTCCAATAAAAAAGGTCAGCCTGCAGCGCTGGCAGAAATGGAATGAGTGTGTGAGAGAAGGGGAGTGAGTGAGCAAGCTAAACTGAGCTTTTTCAGGACTGCTGCAGATTTCTTTGTGGGCAGACAAAGGCGCCAACAGAGGCAGGAGCCCAATACAAAAGGGCAACCTACAGCGCCAGGACAGACAGAATGAGTGAGTGACACAGGGGAAGTAAGCGACCTCAACGGAGCTCTGTCATGACTGCTGTGGATTTCTTTGTTGGCAGGAAAGGTGCACCCAGGTGGCGGCCAGCACAAAAGGCCACCCTGCAGCGCCCGGCAGAAATGGAACGAGTGAGTGAGAGAGGGGGAGTCAGCAGGCTCAACAGACCTGTGTCAGGACTGCTGCAGATTTCTTTGTGGGCAGAAAAAGCCACCAACAGAGGCAGGAGTCCAGTACAAAAGGCAGCCTGCAGCACCAAGAGAAACAGAATGCATGAGTGAGAGAAGGGGAGTGAGCCACCTCAACGGAGTTCTGTTAGGACAGCTGCAGAACTCTTAGTGGGCAGAACAAGGTGCCAATGCAGGCAGGAGCCCAGTACAAAACAGCAGCCTGCAGCACCGGGGTCAGTGGGTCAGTGAGCATGCTCAACACACCAACGCAATCAACAATTGGCGTTGACAAATGCTTGTTTTATTTAACTGTTCTATAGGCTGCAATCTTAGTTTCTGTAGCAGCAGTGTGTGCAGGCACTCAGTTGAAGCCTGGCTTTCTAGCTACATGATACACCTGTTGAATGCCTCAATCACCTCGCTTGCTGTCGGTAGTTGCATGTCCCTGGTCTGAACCCCCACATCGTCATCCTCTTCATCCGTGCGGGCTTCCATGATCTCAGGTGTGTTTTGGGCTATGGCAATGATATCTGTGTCATTCGGTTTCCCATACCCGTCATCGTTCTTATCTCACTGTAGCCACTCCTGGACAGCCTCAGTTGTGCATTCAGTTTGCTATGCTATTTGTAGCAGCTCTTCATTTGCCTCAATTTCTTGTTGGGGAGCACATAACACTTCAGATTTCTGCAGCAGCGGACAAGTGTATCTGATCGGATTTCAGACCAAACCTTGCCTAGAAGGTAGTAGGCATTGTTAATGTTAATTTTTTTTCTAACATCTGTCAGGGTAAGCTGATCATTTTCATCCACAAGCACAGTTGACAGTAGCTTCCCCTGATACAGTCATTTAAGAGTCGCAAAGATACCCTGATCCATTGGTTGAAGTTTCAGTGTTGTGTTAGCAGGCAAAAATAGGCAGCACACCCCACCATCAGCAGATGTTAATTGCCCGCATTGTCTATTAGCAGAATTGCCTGTGGGGGAGGTCAGCTGATCATAAATAAGATTGAACTGCAGGTACAAAATCTGAATGGAACCAGTTTTTGAAAATTGTGGCATTCATCCATGCATTGCTTTTTTCGGTGTAAGTCACTGGTAAATTGTCAGTGTTTACAGGGGCCGTCAGCGCAGTCCATTGTTGCAGCATACTGCCTCAATTTGTCCTGGGCAGTTCAGATGTCGCAGACAGTGGCATTACTGATGTTAAACTTTTTGGGCACTGTCACAGTCTTCTCCCCATTATCCATATACTGCAGAACACGTAATTATTGGTGAACTGGGAGAACACATCTTTTGCACTTATGCTGCCGTGACCGAGTCTGCCTTAATGAGCTACTGACTGCCCCAAGTGAGAATGCTTTTATGGCTGTTGACGAGGGAGTTAAAAGGTGTTAGCTGGGTTGATAATGATCTGATTGAGCAAGGGGGGAGGTTATTAAACATCACAAGCAATAGAGGAACACAGACACACAGAGAGGAACACAGACGATGGTAAACTTAATGTGTTTTAACTCGGGGGACACAACGCAGTTTCGGTTAATCTGGAGATTCGGATCACTGAATTTTGGATAACCAGGGTTATACTGTATATGTAAGACTTGACTCTCACATCTATGCAAAGCATCATGGGATGCATATGCAAATAACCATAAAAGAATTTGGACAGGTTCTGCTTTACGGAGTACATTGTGCTAAATGACCTCCTACTTAGACTGCAAAAACGAAAAACAGATTAAGACACAGATATATGGCCCATCCCTGTCAGGACTAATCAGATTGCCTCATCTGTATCTCAGACCAAGTGAATAATGAACCTGCCCTATGATGGTGTTACTGGTTTGGGTCACGGTGAGCCAAAAATAGGAAATCAATCTAAAAGACAAAGAACCTAATCACAAAAGCGCTGATGCAAGAGTTAGCCAGGAAGGGCATTGGCAACAAAGTCAGGCTTAAAAAAAATACAAAATCACACATACCCAATCATAAAAAAGCATTATGGAATGTATATGTTATTAACCACAAAAGAATTTAGATTGACTCTACTTTAAGCAGCAGTGCATAGTGCCCGATGGTCTCTAACACACACTGCATAGGCTGAAAACAGAAGACACAAATATGTGTCCCATCCTTGTCAGGACTCAACAGTCTGCCTCACCTGCATCTCAACCCATGGGAAAAATAAACCAGCCCCCATGATGGACCCACAGGTTTGGCCATGGTGAGCTCAAAATATGAAAGCAAGCTAAAGAACAAAGACCATCAGCACAAAAAACACTGAGGCAATAGTCACCTGGAAAAGGCTTTGGAAATGAAACTAGGTTTCAGAGAAATACAGAATCACACATACCCCAACAAAATGCAAAACATCATGGAATTTAGTTCTACTCTAAATTTTTTCATGGTTATTTAAATTTCTATCCCATGATGCTTTGCACGATTGGAATTTGTGTAATTTGTATTTCTACTGTATATATTACATGGATGAAACCTTGTTTCCTTTTAAAATGGCAACACATATTTCCCCATATGAACTTGATTAGGTGCCACATATTAAACCAATTAACTAATTAAGTGTTGTATACATACCCAATGAAGTGCCATATACCTACACAATTATCCAGTTAAGTGCTACAGTATATACGTACCCACTTAAGTGCCATATACTAACCCAATTAACATATCCAAATAAGTTGCACATACCTACCTGATTAACCGATTAAGTCCCATCTACTCTGTCCTTTTGTTCCCCCACACCTCTCCCTCCCTGCCAGCCCCCACCATCCCTGATACTCAGCCTCACATGCTTGTCCCATGCCCTGTTGAATTCTTCCACTGATTTAGCCCCCACCACTGCATCTAATACTCTGTTCCAGGGCTCCACCACCCTCTTCATAAAGAAATGCCTTCTCACATTGCCCCTGTATCTTTTTCCTTGCAGTCTGAGGCTGCGCCCTCTAATTCTGACCCCTCCTTCCTCTTAAGTAAACCCTCTTCTCCCACTTTATTGAGCCCCTTTACATATTTAAATGTTTCAGTCATGTCTCCCCTTTCCCTCCTTGTCTTCAGCATGTACAGATCCAGCTCCTTACACCTCTGCTCGTATGACTTTCCCTGCATACTCTGCACCATCTTGGTTGCCCTCCCCTGAACCCTCTTCAGTGCATCTATATCCTTGCAGAGATGTGGCCTCCAGAACTGAACCTCATACTCCAGGTGTGGCTTCACCATGGCATTGTAAAGGGGCTTTATTACCTCTCTCCTTCTGCTAGTAATACCCCTGCCTATACAGGCCAACATTCCATTAGCCTTTCCTGCTGTCCTGCTACATTGGAATACTACCTTAAGGTTCAAGGAGACTATGATCCCCTGATCCCTCTCCTGTTCTATTACTTTGATTTCCTGCCCACCTAGGGTGTACCCTGCTCTTCTGTTCCTACTCCCCAAGTGCATCACAGCATACTTTTTGGCATTAAATTTCAGCTGCCACATCCCAGACCATTTTTTGTGTGTCTTTAAGTCCTCCCTCATGTCCTCCGCCCTCTTAGGGGTGTCCACCCTTTTGCATATTTTTGTATCATCAGCAAATAGGCACACCCTCCCTCACAAACCCTATGCAATATCACTGATGATGTTTTGATATCACTTTTCTTACTAATTCCTACCTTCACCCTTCTATACTCTCCTCATTTTTCCTATATTCCCCTTTCTTTACTATCTCTTTTTTTCTCACTATTGTCCTGTTTCTCATATCTACCCTCGCCCACTTCCCTCGTCTGGTATGCAAATAGCCTAGTACACTGACTGGGTATATTTCAAGCTGATTCATTCCCTAGGGGCTCTGCTCCTATTGTATTAGGTTTTTATTTATATTTATAGTTATCTGAATATTTGTAGTTATATATGTGTTTTGTGCATTTTGGTTTATGCACAGTACCATTTTTGAATTGTTATGCCCTTTGTGTTTCCATTGTGTCTTGTATGATTTTTTTATTTTCAATTCATTGTATGTTGAATGTGTAGTTTTGTATCTTGTTATGCATATTGTATCCCATTTTCCCCTTCCCCCCAGGATGCTTCTAAAAATGAGCTATTCGCAGCTCAGTATGCCTTTCCTTGTAAATAATTTTTAAACAAATGAATAAATAAACATACCCAATTAAATGCCATATGCCTACCCATTAACTGCTACCACTTATTAACAACCCCTGAACACTGTAATTACACATCAACACCTGACAAACAGCAAAAAACTTATTAGCACATTACAGCCACCTTATAAATACATGTAATAGCTGGCCCAGTGGTGCTGAGGGTTGAGGCACTGGATGCCACACCTCACGCCACACCAGTGACCCGGGTTTGGAAGCAAGCCTGGGTTGCTAGGGGTCGGCAGGGGAGGGAAGAGGCAGAGCACCTGGCAGACTGCTCTTTCTTCCTGGTGAGAGCTCAGGGGGAGCATCCATTCTTTGTGCGACCTTTGGCCATGGCTGAGTGGGTGCCAACATAGTGACATGGCGTTTGCCTGGGGGGGTGGAGCTATGGCACCATGTTGCCTTGCAGGCCGATCTCCACAAGGGGACAGAAAAAGCAGAAAATTCCCTGCCACACATTACGGAGATGATGGGGGTATGAAGGACGCGACCCACATCTCAGCTGTTGGCCCTGCGATTGGAGGACTCCACGGCTGACCCGTCACCCAAGGCAGAACCTCTCTAATCCCAGAAAGGCCATCACAGTAGGATAGACCCACCCTGGGGGGTGATCTGGGAGCTAGGTCTGCCTGGGTGGTGGGGGAGTCCCTCTGGTCAGCAGCAGGGTTCAGGCAAGGGAGTAGAGGTCGACGTCGGGTGTACACCCTGGAAAGATGTCTGGGTGTGGGAGAGCATAGAAATAGAATTGGAGAAAGAAACAAAAAAAAACATGGAAGAAAGAGCAGTCCACTGGGTGCATTGGGGTCATTGGCCCTAACTCTCACCCCATCACATGTGTGAAGAAGCTGAAGTATAGGAGAATGGGGTGAGCGTTAAGACTGATGACCCCAATGCACACCCTGATGCTGTTTGGGGGTGGGGGACTTTCAACCCTAACACCAAATCTCCTTGCTTTTGTCGCTATGGAACAACTCTAACTGAAGCATTAAACTGATTTTTTTGCCATGAATTTCCCTTCTTTTTGAGAATGAGGGCTATAAATATTGATTTTTTGTGACATAGTAATGATAACAGTAATGCAAATGCAGGTAGAAACGCAAAGGGTAATGCAGTTGGTGGCATACATGGGAACGATAAAGCAAACGGGCATGGAAAGAGGAGTGTAAAGCCTACGTGTAACAGTAAGTAGAGCAGACACCCTATTTTTCCCCAAAAGCTCTATTGAGAAACGCAATGAAAACAAAGACTGTATGCATAATAATGGGCCACGTAGCAGAAAATGAATAGTTGTAATACTAAATTGCTAATGTCTCAGTAACTGTATGACGTAGAAAAAAAATAAAAAGTACACATGATTCACGAGTTTCCTGGCTAGGTTTTCACTAAATGCATAGCCCAAAATGGGCTACGCATTTCTACAATGGAAATTCCGTATCTCGCACCGTTTCCGAGATACAAGCCCCGAAAGATGCTACGGATGCCACCATGTTAGTCTATTGGAAAAATTGTTAACTTTGGAGTATTGTAACTTTGCATCTATGAACTATTTTTTCACCAAACCACCAAAAGGCACATCTGTGAGATGTTGGCTGCCCTCCCTCCAAATTTAAGCTCAAAAGACCAAACCGTTCTTTTGCAGCAGGTTGGCAAAGAATTCCTGTCATTATGGCCACAGTGTAGAAAAGTAGTGTCGTGATCTGTGACACTTTTCGCAAACATTTGTGAAAGTGTCACAAGTGCGACACTACTTCTCCCAGAAATTTGGGAACCATATTTTTGGGGTGTTTAACCCCAAAATAAAGACATGGCTAGCATCCTGTAGGTCCGACTAGGTGAACACAAAACGAATTGTGTTCCTAGAGGGTCCCAATTTTAAATGGCAAGCATTTTTCTGATCAGTAACTGAAATCAAAATGGCAGATTTGTGACACTACTAGGGTCATTTGCAACACTAAAAAGTGCATTTGTGAAAGTGTCAAATTTTTTGTTAACTTTTCCCATTGACTTATAATGGGAACTTGTTAAAATAACTTTTGAGCCATTCAATATTTTTTCATGAAATCTTCAAAAGGCACATTGGGAGGACCCTGGCTTCATGTTCCCTGAAGTTTTTGGACTGGTTGCTCAAACCGTGTGACCTGTAGGTGTGAGTAAAGAATGCGCAAAAAAATAAATGCGCCCCAAAATGTCGCTTAATAACTCTGCAGCCGTATATTTGTCCAGTACAAAGGTTGGCAGATTCCAAGATCTATGGTAATGCCCAGTGTCTACCAATTTTCAGGCAAATTCTTTTAAGGGTGCCAAAGTTATTAAAGTACAAAATTTCACCATTTAACCTTAAATGGGGTACTCCACCCTAACTATGGTAGCACTAGCGTGTTACCATAATATATGTATTCACTGTTGATCTATTATCAAGTTTTCTATACATCTTTTGAGTTACTTCACATATATGGATACTGCTCCTACATCTTCCCTTCGTATGACATGATGTTTAATTTAGTGTATCTCCACCTTTCCTTGTTCACTGTACTACGTTTTTTATGTTAATCTCCCTCTTCATAGTCTTTTTTTGTACTATTTGCCATATTGTTTGAATCTGATTAATTGTATTGCCATACTTGTATTCCCATTTAATCTGTTGCAATACCATATCTCCTTCTCATCCTGCCTACTGTAGTACAATTGCATTTTAATGTATATATTCAACTTCTATGGAATCTATAGTGTAATCTCCTGGCATTGTTTACTTAGTGTGCTTATCTGGTTAACAATAAATAACAAATAAATACATTTTTTCTATATATATTTTGGCGGCTCCGGTCCCTCCCTTGGAGGGAGTCAGACTCTGGCCACACCATTCCCTGGCTCCCCCCTAAATCCCCCATGCACCCCCCCGGTGGAAGGGCCGGGGTGATGGGGTGCTGGTTTTACCCCCACGCCTGGAACGAAATCCAGACATCAGGGGCCAGCCGGGGCACTGGTGCAGCCATCATGGAGCCTGACAGCTCCTTTTTTCCTTTTTTCTCCCATCCCCCTTCCCTACCAACATGAGGAATGAGGATGCCAGTGTGTGCCTTCCCAACCCATGCTACCCTCCGGCCACCACCAGAGGGCAGTTAGCGAACAGGATGATAAACCTCCCTTCCTCCCCTGAGACAGGAGAGCAGACCTCCAGATGCTTGATCCTCTCTCACCCCTACTGACCCCCAGTGGCCCGAACTTGTTCCCAAACCCAGGTCGCTGGCATTGCGTGAGGTGCAGCAACCAGTGCCTCAACCTCCAGTGCCACTGGGCTGGCCAACAAATAAATACATTTAAAAAAAATGAATGAAACTGGATGAAAAGAGTTGAACTCTTGAAAGCCTGTCTTTTACTTTAAAGAATTTTTGTAGGTCAAATAAATGGTGTCACCAGCAGTTACATGCAGAACTATGCAGGTACTCTGGGACCGGGAGAAACTTGCCAGTACACTCAGGAGATCCGAGTAGTTGTGATGTGCCACTGATCCACGGGTCATGCTACTTAATGCCTCACAGATTTGGAAGTGAGCCAGAGTCCCTGGGCACAGAAGTGCTGTCGAGTGCCAGCCCTCTGTGGTCCCAGTTCTGGAGCTAACCAGGGTACATGTCTACAATAAACAAGGCCACTGCTTTTCAGTTTTTACTGAAAAACCCAGTACATTTCCAGAATCTGGACTTCCTGCAAACCAGTAGAAATAAAGAATTTCATGGAATGTGGCAATTTATACCAGATAAGTGAATGTACAAAATGTATATATTTGTTTAATAATTGCTTCCTGTACTATTTTAATTGTTTTTAATTTGTTGTATCTTAAGCCTTCTTTTATTCTGATGTATACAAATGCTAGAAGACTGACCATAGAATCCCAGTAAATCTTGACATTAGACTAACATTCTGTTCATTACTTCAGTTTCCATAAATCAGTGGTCTTGGTCATGATCCCAAGAATTACGGTATTGCTGAGTGCAGTGCTTTGTGTCATGGATTTGAGAGGGAGTTAGGCTCCCTGCATATCAGGAGGCCCAGGAATGGTAGTATTGCCAAGTGCAGCACTCTGTGTCCCCACTTGTGGGGCAAGTCAGGGTACCTGTGTATTAAGTGGTTCAGGTATGGAACTGCTGCTTCCAAGTGCAGCACTCTGTATCCCCAGTTCTAGAGCTACCCAGGATCCTTGCATATAATGTGACACTGGTATGGTAGGGCTGCTGATGTGGTCCAAATACAGTAGGGCTGCCAAGTGCAGCACTCTGTGACCTGGTTCTAGAGCTGCTCAGAGTGCCTGCATGTAATGTAGTCCAGGCATGATAGGGTTGCCAATGCAGTACTCTGTGTCACTGGTTCTGGAGCAAGACAGGGTACCTGTGTATTACATGGCATAGAGATAGTAGTGCTAAAAAGTGCAGCACTCTGTATCCCTGGTTCTAGGCTACCCAGGGCCCTGCATATAGTGCAGTTCAAATGTATTTACTTATTCATATCTCAGATTACAGTACCTTTGAGTCAATGACTCTTTTACAGAGGTTCCACGTCAGAATGAAAATAAATGCAACAGAGAACTAAATACATAGCAAGGGGAATACATGATACATGGAGTTAGGGTTACAATCCAAAATAAAAGTTACAATCGGGTAAAAAGTGTCAATATTCAGGTAACAGCAAAATATTTCAATCAGGTTAAATTTTACATTCAGGTTATAGTAAAAAGTGCAGAAGGTTTCAGGGATGGGGAAAGAGCAGGAAGTGATGCTGTCAAGAAATTTGACATTGCTAGGGAGCATAGTGGGAGATGAGAGGGAAAACTAAGGTGTGAGAGGGAGTGTAGTGGGAGACGTGAGGGCAGCAAATATGGCAGCATTCTGTTTCCTGGAGCATAGAGCATCATATCACCCTCTTACATTTGCCCCATGGTACAAGCAAGGGCTCTTTCTCTACAGGATGCAGAAGATGATGGGTAAACTGATGTATGTGGATGGGTGAAGTGGGAGAGAAGATGTGTGCACCACATCGACCCTATGAGGGACTGCATGGCTCTGGTGGCTCCTGGGATGAGACCTGGGTAAAGAACAGAGGGGGTAGGATGACAGCTCTGAACTCAGTACTCAGATGGTATGGGGTCAAGATAGCATGAACTAAACTGCGCACATAGTACCGCTTATGGAATGCGGCGCATAGCTATACAGCAATAGGGGTTTTTGTAGCATATGGTAAGAACCGCTACCCCAGCCTGGTGGCACCGAGGGTTGAGGCACTGGACATCAAACCTCGCTCCACGCTGGTGACCCGGGTTTGAGTACAGGCTTGGGGCGCTGGGGGTCCACCGGGAGGCGAGGAGATGACTGAGCTGCCTGCTGGCAGCTGTCATCCTTGGAAGGGTTCTGTGGGACTCCTCAGAGTTTGGCTGCCTCCTGGTGGAGGCCAGGTGGCAGCATCTCACATGAGGAGCCCTGACATTAGGCTAGTAGAGGGAGGTAGGGGCTGTGGACCGGAGTTGCGGTGCACATGCATGCCTCCATGCACATGCACTATTGCTTCTGGGGCCCCGGGCTAACAAGGATGAAAATGACAAAAAAGTAGGGATTGTGGCCGGGTGACACCTCCAGGTCAGCTCTGGGGATTTGCCGGGATGTGCAAAGTGCTAGAAGATCCCAAACAACCCTGGGAATTGGCAAAAGTTGGCTGACATAGGCAGCAGTCTGCCAAGGAGGATAAATACATTGTACAAACCCCCCGTCCTAAAAATGCTACCCCTATCACTGTGTGCTTTCATAGTGGAACTTCAAGGATGCTACTAGGTTGGTGCCTGGCTAAGCCACTCCCATGGTAGAGTGGCTAGTGCACCTGCCTCTGGCGGGCGTCAGGGACCTGGGGACACAGTTCACTTCCCCCTGGGTCCCATTGTAGTGCAGCGCTTTTTTTTTTATATTAAAATGAGTTTTACCCTGCTTCAGGGAGTCCCCTAAAGTCCATGACCCCCCAAAGTTGATTATTTTCAGTCTCGGGGTTGTGGGTGGTGAAGCCCTCCACATTGGGGGATTCAAAGAAAATCCTGTGGTGTGTGCTATATTTGTAGTGGTTGGTATATTGTACTGATAGTATTTTGCTGTGCATTATTTTGCATGTGGCGTTGTTGCTGTATGTGTTTTTTCCATGACTTTATGACCCCATGCCTACCCAGACTTCCTCACAATCCTTGACTTGTCTCTCTCATTGCAGTAGCAGTGGATCCCATCATGGTGTAACAATCCATGCACATGAGTAGTGGTAGTGAGGTTGATCCTGGGAGATAAGTTGGAAAGCCAGATGATGGCTACTGTCTCAGGATGGTCAAAAAGCATAAGGAAAGAGAAAATAGAGCAGTGGCACTTACCATCTGAAATACTGAAACTGCTTGTTGAGGACACATCGGGGAGTGGACCGTTATTATTACTTGGAGCAGGTGCTGTTCTGGTTCTGGACCATGCTATACCACCTTCCTCATCATCTGCATCTTTAGTCAGCTGGAGGAAAACCTGTTTTAATTTTGGATGGGGATTACAAAGATAAAAGTTAACAAAATTAGACTGTCCTAGTGTCAGAGTCTATAGTTGTGTGAATCCTGTAGCAAGTCTGGCACCAGTTTAATGGGCATAACAATTTTCTGACTGAAAACTGTTGAAATTGTCAGCATGCAAGGAAAGATTAGGGGACAGAAACTGACCACATACATTTGCGCTCAACTGTCTGCATGATGTTTGGGAGACAGATAAATATGCCCTGTCCCCAGATCATATGCTTCTTAGAGAAACAGCTCTCCCTCTTCTGTCATTAACATGTGAGATATGACCACTAGACTATTTGCACTTTTACACACAGGTTTTTAAAACGGAATCAGCTTTACCTGTGTGGCGCCATTGTACTCTGTTGTGTTCTGGTTCCTTTCTATACCCTGCGAGTATTCCGGCAACCCCTGCCTTCATTTGTTTTGGCTCCCCCAGAGTTTGCTGCTCAATAATGGTTGTTTCTGCATTGCTACCAGAATGGCTGTTTTACACAGCCAGATGAAACGGAATACAACGGTGCAAACCGCGAAAAGCAGAGATTGCGGCTTGGATGAACATTCGCCTAGAGAACAAAAAAGATGCACTTTACACACAAGGGATGTAACGGAATACTGTTTCCGTAACAGTCATTCTGTTACAGAAACCTGTGTTTAAAAGCACCTTATGTCACTGTTTTGTTGATGCAGCAGACAGAGTGCAGTGAATGATTTATGAAAGTTTTTTTTATTGTTTTGGACTTCTAATAACACTGATGTCTTTTGGGAAAGGCAGAGTTTAACAACTGGTTTGGTTACAGTGAACCATACGGTCACCCTTCCCCGCATCAACCATAATTCTGTAAATCTGAAAATGAAAAAGAATCAAAAATCTGTAACAAAGAAAAAAACAGTTGAAACAGAACACTCTCTGACAAAAATGTGTGGCATGCAAGAACTAAAGAGATAACGCAAACAATGATTAATATTAATCGCTGCTTACTGATAATTTGTGAAGGACTCAAACCAAATAGTTTATAAGCAAACACAACTACTTCTGTAGTTGTCTAAACATCACAGTGTACCATTCTGGCTATCACTGGCACTGGCATTTCATTTTGAGGTAAAGCTGGCCAGTATGCCCTGACTTTGTAATAGGCTTCAGCGAATACAGTCCACCAAGCTGCAGATAATTTGGACTGTGGTACTATCAGTCCAATAGGATAGACTACAGATAATGGTGAGTCTGATCCATGGCTATCCATTTTGGCTGGATTGAACTGGAATCTAGCAAGCCAATCAGTTTAGTGCTACTGATCATATCCCATCCCAAAATAGCTCACTCCATCTCTCCCGTCCCACATAAAAAATTCCCCCAAATGTATTTTCCTCTTTCTGGTCCAGCTGGGAAGGGTGTGGGATGTCTTATAAATGCCTGTGTGGCCTGTTATTTGATCATGGGTTACTGGTCCCAGCACCAGTCTTTATCAGTAATAACTCTTCTCTGCTTTAATGCCCAGCCGACCCAGAAACCTAATCCACATTGCACCTTCCTGTAATTTTGTCCCTCCCCAGATTCATTCTGGTATCTTAGGAAGTTGTACTGTACTTCAACAACTGTTACCTCTTCCAGGGTAGTATCTGAAACTCCAAAACATTCCAAATTCAGGCTACTCAAATGGTTATCCAACGCTGTAAGCAGAGAGCGATATGCCCCTGAAAGGGCCGCACTGAAGGATGGAAGTGTGTAGGTAAGTTCTTCACCGATGTCCTCTTTCAGTTGGGCAGCTGGCATGTATTGCTGGATGAAGGCTGTTACTGCTGATGTATCACACTCTCTCTGTGATCCTCGGGATGAGTACTAAAAAGAACAGAAGAAACATGCAGACTTCAATCTCTCGCCTCAACAGCACCAAAAAGCATAGTTAATAAAGCAAAGAATGTTACACATGGCCTAAACAGTCCCCAGCACTTCGACCAAAACATGTGGCCTTCCTCAAGGGATGGAGTCTCCAATGAGCCTGTATCTCCTTATATAGCAGCTTATTTCAACCAGCCGGGAACTGTAACTGGATTGTAATTAAACCTAAATTTACTTTAATTAGTTGCCAAGTAAGTAAAAGGCCATTTTGGGTGCAAGAAAAAAATTCAGCACTCTACAATAATGACCAGGTTTAAAAAAAATTAAAGGGAAAAGGTATTAAGAGACAGAGGTGCATTGCTATAAGCTTCATAAATTCAAAGTGCTCTAAATACACAAATTGTAAAGTGCTCTAAAAATACCATGAGAGAATATCTAGCAAACAGAATGAGATCCTGCATGAAATAAAATATGTTATCAACACATTTCTAGGAATATGATCATTGTGAATGAATGACTTTTCATTGATTTCTTCATAATATTTCGGAACGTATTTTTGCACATGATCTAAATAAAGAATAAAATCCATTATAATTACTATGATCCCCTTCATCACATTGTTTACTGGTATCTCTCAAATGCTGTAATGACCCAAAAACAGCTATTACAGTGTTTGCGTTAAGTCTCACTTCAGTCAAATCATCACGTAACATCATAGGCCCCTATTCCATGAGTGGGCGGGGTGAACACTTCCAAAAACATGGTGGCTCCATTTACTCTTACTGATGACCTGCTACAGCAATGGAGAGTTTCCCCTTGTAAGTCTCTTCAAATTATTTATTTGCTTATTGTAGTTCTCTTGTTGATCCTGCCTTTTAAACTGAAAATGTATCTAGTTGATCCTGCTCTGTACTGGGTTTGGAAAGGAAACCACGAATCTGACTCAGCGCGATCATCAGAAGGAGTGTACCTGACTTCTGAACCATGACTTAAAGCAGTTCAACACTTTCATTTAAAAAGAAAAACAAAAAACAAAACAACACAAAACAATGTCTTTACTGGACAGGGAGATTGTGTGTGTGTGTGTGTGTGTGTGTGCCGCATGTCTGTAACAGAACTCCCTGCACCAGTAATTATAAAAGAAAATATGTATATGTAGCTGCGTTGTTAAGGATTTTTTTGTTTACACACTCTAGGTGTGTGATGACCTCATAAGCGTCTTGAGTGAAAAAAAATCCATAACACATAGCTGCATAGCCATTATTCTCTATATAATGAATTATTTACATAATTCCCTATACTAATGTGTTACCAAAATATCAATTTCATAAAATACATATCAAGAAAAAATATATATTTTATGAATTTTTACAATATCAAGATTTAAAGAACTATAATGCTTTGGAAATAACAGTCCTGACCACATGGAAACATTGTACAAATTTCAGTATATACATAGGCTTAAATATGATAATATTCACATCAGTAACAGTAAATGGCAAGAATCATAGGGTGGGATATTCAAAAGGGTTGCGCCATGTGCAATAGGGTTGTGCCAGTGCAAGTCCGAAATTGCATCATTCTGCAATATTCAGCAGGAGGCAGTTGCGCCACTGAAAACATGCTGAGCAACAGCGCAATGCTAATTAAGGCATATGCAACCGAAGGGTTGGAACCATGCATAAAGTGCGTAATGTGATATTCAAAGGCTTGCGCAATGTGCAACAGTGGATCAGGCGGAAGTTGCGCCATAGCGGAAATGAGCCAAAATAAAAAGACTCAAGGAAGAGGCGCAAGAACGCTACAGGGAAGCCATATGAGGCAGGGAGACAGAGAAGGCCAGAGGGAGAAACAGTGCAGGCCAGGGAGAGCACAGGACAGAAGAGGGGCAAGGGAAGGGTGTGGGGCCACAGAGTGCAGAGGCCAGTAGGTGTACCGTGCAGTGGAGGTAGCAGTCAGAACAGCGGGGTAACAGAGCAACAACAGCCAGGGGAAACACAAGCCAGGGACATGGACAGTGCCAGCTTCCACATGGAAGCTGTAATGAGGGGGGTGATAAGGCATGCCGCAGGGGGACGTGGCCGTGGAAGGGCCCATCGGGGGTATGCCCCCAACAGGCAGTACCGAGCCTGCATCAGCTTTGAGCTCTATTCAGATGTCAAGATTGTGGGCCAGTACTGCCTGAACAGGGCAATACTGAGGCGGCTCTGTGAGCTGTGCAGTGATGTGATGCAGACACCCTCACGAAGGAGTCACGCTCTGTCAGTGAAGACAAAGATAACAGCCTGCATGTGCTTGCTCGCCACAGGTACCTTCCAGTGACCAACAGGGGACACCACAGGCATTACACAGTCAGCCATGTCATGCATCCTCACCCAATTCCTCAGCGCACTGCTGCCACATGCTGCAGAGTACATCCATTTCCCCAGCACTGCGGCGGTGCATACAGCAAACATACAGGAGTTCTACAGGGTAGCATGTATGCCTGGCATGCTAGGGGTGATAGACTGCACCCATGTGGCCATTAGCATGCCACCTGGCCCTGATGGGGCTGCCTATCGGAATCGGAAGGGATTTTCCAGTGTCAACTGCCAGGTGGTGTGTGATGCCAGTGGGTGCATCATCAATGTCTGTGCCATGCATCCTGGCGGAGCACACAATTCATTCATATGGTACCAATCAGCACTGTGCCATCAACTTGAGAGTGGGGACATCCCCACAGGACATCTAGTGGGTGAGTATGCATGTAGGATTGGCAAATTGGGGGCAAGGGTGGGTAAGCCACAGGTGCCATGGGTGTGGCACACAGGGTTAGGGGCAATATGAGCCTGAACAAGACACTAACCTCCACTATCTCCACACAGGTGACAGTGGATACCCACTCCATCCCTGGTTGCTCACACCCTATCGGTGGTCCACGACCCCATTGCAGCAACGCTTCAATAAGGCACAAGCCGCCACACGCAACATCATTGAGTGGGTGTTTGGGATGCTGAAGGCACACTTCCGATGCCTAGACACCTCCAGCGGTGCCCTACAGTATAGCCCCTCAAAGGCCTGTGGGATATTCCTGGCCTGTTGTATCCTGCACAACATGGCCAAAGACTGTGGGATAGCTGTACAGGTCGAAGAGGGGGACAGCGATGGTTACGATGGTGACACCGGTGATGGTGGGGATGAGCAGCCCCCCCTTTGAAGACGTGACCCCTGACTGATCCAGCTGGCCCAGCTGCACCGGGACACCATCACAGAGGAGCACTTCACCCAACACAGGTAAGTCATGGGGCCATGTGCAACCAACAGTGGCTAGGGCACAACCCACATACACACAGGGAAACACACCAGGGGTGCATGATGGCAAGGGAAGTGGCAGGGCACAGAAGCACACATATACAACCAGGGAGGGGTGAACAGTAACACGCCACATGGACAGACACACACACACACAACTGGTACAAAGTGCACAGGGGTCAGGTGCACAACAGAGCAGGAACACAGACACTAAAAACACACATGTCCACAGGCCACCACCTCCACTTTTACTGTCCATGTATGTGTGTCAGATGCTGGGCACCTTTGCACTTTGGTGTACAGCGCAATGCAGGCATCATCATGCACACACACCTGTGGACAGCAGTTGGGAGGGTGTGCAAGTGGTCCATGTGTCTGCGTGTAGGGCAGGGCACCCACTGGTGCACTGCCCACCGAAACACACATTGCACACAGGGCAGCACCAGACAGGGCCTGCACTGGGAGACAGCTCAGTCATGTGGCACAGTGCCACGGCCACCTCGAATGCATGTGCGGCCCCGCCGAGACCCAGCAGCACTGGCAGGCTGAGCACGGGCCTCATGGGGTGGCACCGATGGACCACCAGGGGTCCCACTGTGTGAATGCAACCTTGCCTGCACAGGGGTCTGCAGCATACCGAACATATCTGCACCAGGGGTGCTCGGGATGCCCACAGCTGAACCCAGCATTGACAGGGTGGGTGTCGCACGATGCCGGGAATGGGGAGTGGATAGCATACTGTGTGGTGTGAGCGGCACAGGGGCACCTGACTGTGTGCCCAATGTGGCCACGACAGTGACCAATGCCTGTGTCTGCCTCTCAATGGCGGTGGTCACATCCACTCACAAATGGTCAGTCTGGGACAGGATCCTCTTGTTGTCCCTGCTGTGCCGCTGCAGAGCCACACACAGTGTCTCCATGGATTTTGCAACCCACATCTGCTGCTGTACTGATGCCTGCAGTAGGTGGGTGTGCTCATCAAAGAGGTCGTCTGCTACATCGGCAACCTGTCCCTCAGGGTATGGAAGGGCCTGATGTACAGCACCCCACCAGGATCAGATATGGGCATGTCCACAGGTGGTGCATCTACATCACCGCTGAGCCCTGTACCCCCAGTCCCGGTGGGTGACTGCTGCCCCTCTGCCTGCTGTGCTCAAGGGAACATTTGTTCCACTGCTGTGGCCGCAACAGTGCCAGTGACCTGCACAGCCACCGGTGCTGCCCCACCAATGCTGACAGGCATAGCCTGGGACTGTGCTGACATGCTGGCACACATGTCGGAACAAGCTAGGTCCATGGGCGTGAGCTGTCCTGCTGTGTGTCCATTCTGTGACACACACATGTCAATGTCCATAGTGGTCAGTGCATGCAGGTATGTGCCACAGCCACAGACGCAGCGCGCTGGCATGCTTGCATGCCAGACCACTGAGACACAGGAAGGGCACTCCCCACACCTGTCTCAACAACATCAGTGAAGGTAGCCAGGCATGCACACTGGCGCAGTGCACGCCAGCAATCTGCGGAGGTGGATGGTCCCTCCTCCAACTCCGGATGGCTGTCTGAAGTGGACAGGCCCTCCACTGCTGACCCCTGCAGACGCACAGGATCTGTAACAGAAAGGAAGGACACGTTAGTGCATGTGATCTACCTTCCCCCCGACCATGACATACCATGCGTGATGGGCTACCACCTGTCTGGAAGCCACCTCCAGGAACACCCTCAATGGCACTGCACTGCATGTTTGCAGTGAGCATGTCCTCTGCTGGAGTCAGCTTTACCACCTCTGGCTGGCCCCCGCCTGTTGCAGCACATGCCGCTTTGATAGTTGCAACTTTCTCCTTCACCTTCCTCCTGTTAGTCCCCATCTTCTTTTTACACTCCTGCACAGAGCGCTGTTGGCTGCCATGCAGGTTGACGGCATGTGCCACCCCCTCCCATGCAGCAGCACGGGCCTGAGGGGTGTCCCACCGTCCACTGAGAAGTGGCTCCTCATCCAGATAGGCCTCAAACAGTGCCTCCGTCTCAGCCTTCGTAAAGTTAGGCCTCCTCTTCCGCCCACCATCATCCTCCTCACCCAATCCTTGCTCGGTCATTTCACAGCCTGTATGGGTGAGAGTGGTCAACTGTGACTGTGCAGTACACAGCAATTCTCTGAGGCCATGGTCCAGAACAGCACAATGCATGCAACTCACCTATCAACTGCAGTAACCGAATATGGCCACTGCAGAACAGTGACGCATATTTATAGTGCAATCCATGCAAATTAGGACTGGAGCAACTTTAATGAGATGCAAATCACACCGCTGCGCCATTGAATGGCTCATCGGATGATTTGCATATGACGGTTGAATATCGCGCTGTTGCGCTTTGCGCAATATGGTTGAACCGGCTGAGCCAATGGCACAGTTCTGTGACTGCGCAGTACACCGCACTGCACATGCCCAGGTAGCTTATGCAGGCATCTGCCATGCTGATGACATGCTGTGCACGGTAGGCAATTCAAGGCACGGCCACCATTGTGGCACTACAGCAATGGTCACTACATGGCGCTGTGGCACAACTGTGCAATAGTCCACTGTGGCAATGGCACACAGGAGACCAATAGCGCTGGATGCATAGACGTCCGATAGTGCTGTGCATGGCCTTGCGCCAGACAGACCCATGACCCTGTGCCTGACCTTTGCCCCCTTGGCACTGTACGTATGGCATGTCTGCAGCTTTATCGTGCTGTTCGGTAACAGCGCGATAGGGACTGGCAGCGCTATACCAACAGTGCGATAGGGAATAGCAGCGTTGTATTGCGCAACAATTCCACATGGGTTTGTCGCGCTGGGGAGTGCCATATTGCCTACTATACGTGCAGGGATGGCACACAGAAGAGCCCCCCAGTGGAGTTCACTCGAACTCGCCAACTTGGTGGCCATAGTGGAGCCTCTCTATGGCCCAATATTTGGGGATGAACCCCTCAACATGGCCAGGACCTATGTGTGGCAGCAGGTGGCCACTGACCTTGAGGATGCCACTGGCCGGTGGAGGTCCACAGAGCAGTGCAGGCAACGATACAGGGACCTGCGGAGGAGGGAGCCGGCACTACTGGCACGTCTTCGATCACGTGCGAGGAGGGGCGTGGTGCCTCGGCCAGGCGGGTGAGCCGTCTATGCACCTATATGGTCCGTATGGGTAACACTGTCTATTGTGTCCAGCACATGGGGGAGGGTTGGTCTATGGTTGGCTGTGACGGTGTTTACAGGATATGTCATGTATGGGTCTGGCTGAGTAGGCGGGCACACTCATTGGGGCAGGGGGATATCTGCTTTGGGATTTCACTGATGTGTTTCTCACCTTTTGTTTCCTACAGGCATGGCAGAGCAGAGGAGGGCCAGGGCTGAGGTGCAGCGAGAAGTGGCAGCAGTGGCTGAGCGTGGTGGTGGTGGTGGTGGTGAACCATGGCAGCAGCAGCAGCATGATGAGGGTGAGTGCCATGACATCATGAATGCTATAGCATGCTGTGTGGGGGAGGGCAGGGCATGGCCACCATTCATGGACAACACTGCCATGCATGCTACATGTGACAGTCAGCACTGTCCAGTGGCACTGCATGTCTGGGAATGCATCAATGGTGGTCCATGTGTGCACTGGGCACATGGCTGTGGCACTGCCTGCCCACCGCATAGCCACGTTACTGTACAGCCTTGGTTGTGCTGTGCTGGACATGGGCGGTGTGTGTGTGTGCAGTGGTACACATGGCTGTTGCTGCCTGGTTGGGCATGTCTTGTGCATGGTCACTGTGGGTGGGTGCAGTCCATCACAGGAGCGGGGCACTTGGCTGTATGCCATGCATGATGGGTGGGCTTCAGGGATATGGACAGTCACAGCCATTGACTCTGATCCTTTGTCCTAGGTGTCTGGATCCTGCAGCACATTGAGCATTCAATGCACCAGCTGATTTAGGTGGTGATGGATTCGCTTGCCATCCTGCGGGACCTGCAGCAACATGGTGTGAGGCGCAGGAGGAGGCTCTTGGACCAGCACCAGGTGGAAGGAGAGCAGGCTGGCAGGCAGTAGCTGCCCATCATTTCCCCCCTTTACCTATCCCTCACACCCTGCCTTCCCTCTCCCAGTTGTTCACCCCTGCCCCTTACCCACCCCTACTCCTTGTACCCGCATTCCCACCCTGTTTTGTATATTTGTACATAGTTATGGTTGTTGTTGTTCTTATTCTTGTTATATTTGAATTATATATTTTGATATGAATAGTGTGGTGGTCTCTGATTTGCAGCTGGCTATAGGTGCTCAGTTGCAGTGGTGTGCATGGCATCTGGGGTGGTATTGTCATGGGTATGTGTGTGTGTGTGTGCGTGGGGAGGTGTCTCTGGTGTAGGAGTGGCTTTCAGTCAGTGTTGCCGTGTGTTGCCACCCACTGCTGGGTGCTCATGGTGGGTCTGGCTTGTATGGTTCTGTGGTACATGAGGTTGCAGTGTGAAGGGGGGATGCATGGGGATTCCTGCAGTGATGGTCACTGCTCATGGGTGATGTCTTGGGGTCACAGTGCAGGGTGTGCTGTGCACAAGGGGGGGCTGATGTACACTGGGGTGGTCTGCCCCCTTTGTGTGGCAGTCTCAGCTTGCCAGTGGGTGTGCTGGTGCAACATGGCCCAGCTGTGCTTTGTTGGCTTGTCCCCTTGAGCCGGTGGATATTCCGTCCCTCCCCCACTTATGCTGTGTTTGGGGTGTGGGGGTGCATTGTTAGTTCTGCAGTGTGTTCCTGTGCCCATCTGTGGCATGGATGGTGGGCTCCTGCCTACCTCCCTGGTTGTGCAGTTCCATTGCTATGCTGCTGGAGGGCTCCCTGCTTGCGCTATGGCACCTCTGGACTGCTCAGCTGGGCTGCCCTTGTTGCGCTATAGTGCATCGTATCTGCTCAGTTTCCCCTTTTTGGTTGTGCTATGGCGCAGGATGTACGATATTCAGATGTTGGCCGGTTGCACAATTTGCCTAGCTCCATGTTTGAATATCGCATCTATTGCGCATGTGCGCAATGGACTTGTGCTTGCTCCTGCTATTGCACACATTTTGGGTGCAGTTTGAATATCTAGCCCATAGAGTACATACAGAGTCAATTCAAGAATGGTTATAAGTCCATAATTTCATTAAGTCCTCTAGGGACTTAACAGTCCATCTTGAATATCCTTCTAGATTCCAAGTTTAGCAGTTTGTTTGTGCAGTCTCCACCAGTGGAGATGGACAGGCAGAAATGGGGGTGTTTTATTGCAGACAGATTTACACAGGGTCTTCACCATTTAATTTAAACAGAATTCATTAGGGGAACATCCACAAGTAGGTGAAAACAAGACACAGAAAACAATTCAAAGACAAAAGAACAAAATGAGAACAGGATTACAAGCAATGAAGTTAAATGCTAGAAGCTTAAATAACAAGATAGATGAACTCCATGCACTTAGTATTAATTACTACGATGTTATTGGTATAACTGAAACTTGGTAGGCAGGTAAAGATAATCAGTGGAGAGTTCATCTGGATGGGTATAATGTTTATAGTATCAACTGGCCAGGAAAAAGAGGAGAGGTTTGCCATATGTATTAGAAGCAGTATTAAATCTGTTGATGTCTCCCATAAATTCAAAACTAATCCAGGCAACACTGAGACTATTTGGATTCAAATTGTCAGAGGCAGTGCTAGATCCATTATTATTGGTATTATTTACCATCTTCCTAGAAGTCCAGTAGATATTACTAGCAACATTTTGAAAGAGATCGAGAACACAAGGGAAATGGGTGAATTGTTTATAATGTGCGACCTAAACATGAGTGAGATGGATTGGGAAACAAATTTAGCAACCAGCACAGTGGGTGTAAAAGAACACAGTGCAACGTGTTACTAAACCCACAAGAGGAACACACATACTTGATGTTGGGACTGTAAAACAGGACCACCATTGTCACCATTGGGAAACAGTGATCATAGAACTGTGGGATTTATCACAGAGCATGACATAATCATGCAAAATGATTGCACAGAAATTTACTTGTATAGGAAAGCCAACACTGCAGAAATAATAAAAAAAAGAATCATCACAGATAGACTGGGTAAAAAATTAAAAAAAAAAAGCCAACCAATCAACTGAGGAAATATGGACTACCATAACAACTGTAATCCTTGATATTGGCAATAAATTTATTCCTAGGATAAAAAAAAGGAAAAATGACAAAAAAAGACCTTTCTGGTTAAACATAAAATTAAAAAACTAATAAAGAAGAAGAATAAGGCACATCAATGTCACCTGTTGTTTGGAACCAACAGTACTTTATAAGAACTACAAAGTTGTCAAAAACAGTGTAAGAGAGAAATTAGAAGAGCAAAAAGGATAGCAGAATACAATCTAACAAAAAGTGCCAAGAAAGATAATTACAAGACCTTTTATGCATATATTAATTCACTAAGATACCCACAAAATAATGTAGGCCCTCTCATTCACAACAATAACCCAGTAAATGATAACACACAGAAATGGCTACCATATTTCATGACTGCTTTTGTGATCTCTACAATGAAAGATAAGGCACATTGATAAAATACATGACACCAACAGTCATAGTATCACCACAGCTACTGAGGAAATCAAAGAACAGATAAATAGTCTAAGATCCAGTACTTTCTAGGACCTAATAAGATATCTGTTCAGATGTTAAAACTAATGTTTGAGTTTCTTACTCTCCCCTTAAAAATATTATTTTAAGAGTCACTAAGAATGGAGAAAGTTGCTGAGGACTGGAGGATGGCAGAGGTCATACCCATTTATAAGATGAGTAGCAGGGTACTAGTAAGCAACTCCAGACCTATCATCCTGACTAGTATAATCTGTAAAATCTTTGAAAGTATCATTGAAGATAGGTTACCACCTTGTATAGAAAACTTTGATGTTAAGCAACACGGGTTCAAAACAGGAAGGAGTTGTACGACCAGTCTCCTGTGATTTTAAAAGATCAGTAGATCATTAGATAACAATGTCCCTTGCAACATTGTATATTTAGAGTTCAGTAAGGCATTTGACCTAACTCCACATTGAGGAATAATAAAAAAAAAAACTGGAATGTGCTGAGATTAATAGTGGTATTATAAACTGGATTACTGACTGGTTGTCAGAGAGGCGGCAGAGGGAGGTTGTAAATGGACACTTCTCTGGGGTTGAGAGGGTTACTAGTGTTGTCCCCCAGGGTTTGGTGCTGGTCCTGGTTCTGTTTCAGATATTTATAGCTGGTCTGACAAAATATGTTACCTGCTGCACCTCCAAATATGCAGATGACACTAAAATAGGTGGTCCCTGTAATAACTCTATGGAGGCTTGAAAACCTCCAATGTGACATTGATGGGATAGCTCATTGGGTAACAACATAGAAAATGAAGATGAACAGGGATAAATGTAGGGTAATGCTCCTTGGAAAATATAACCCCATGAACACATATATTTTGGACGGGTCTCCAATAATAGATTCAGCCTGTGAAAAAGATCTGGGGATTTATGTGTGTAATAACCTGGGCACTTCCATTCAGTCTAATGTTGCAAAATTGAAACTGAACGTCCATAAAAAGAAATATTGTCTCAAGGGACAGAAATGTCCTGATACCTCTTTATAGATTATATATGAGGCCTCACATGGAATATGCATCCCAGTTATGGTATCCATCAAGAAAAAGAGAAAGAGATACTGTAGATTGAAAAACGTACAATGATTTACAAAAAATATGGATGAATGTGAAGGGAAATTGTATAGTGAGAGACTAAAACTATTAAATTTAATGCCACTTGGGACTAGATGCATTGGAGAGGATTTACTTTTTATGTTCAGTGTAATGCAAGATCCTAATTTATTGGCTGAACTGGGAATATTATTTAAACCTAGAGAGAGAGAGAGAGAGAGAGATAGAGACACACAGAGACAAGGGGCCATGCATTACAAATTGTGGGAACCAGATTTAAACATACAGTAATACTAGGAAGTATTTCTATACTTCACCCATAATGAACCCATGGAACTCTTTTCCTGTTGACATAATTGTTAGCAAAACTAAGGATAAATTTAAGAGTAGAAGGGACAAATATATTCTCTCTTGAGAAGTTCTGAGGTACTACCCTAATTAATTATGGAGCATATATGGGCAATTGTCTTCTGGCTCCAATTCTTCCTTAATATGATCTTTAGTATGGTTTGTGAGTAGTGTCTTTAAAACCAGGACTGTGCTAGAGGGTAGCAGATCAAAGTGGTGTGAGCCATGCCATCCCAGACTTAAGCAGCATCACACCAGTTGTTGAGAGAGCTGCTGAGCTCCGAAGAGGAAGAAAGTGGCAACTGCATGCAAGCCTGTATGTAATAACCCAGCAGTGAGCAAGAAATTGAGGGCTGCTGATACAGGCTCCACAGCAGGCACTACAAAATGATGCCAGGAAGCCATCAACCTAAGGGTTGGGAGCCTGGGATGTGTGTGGGTCAGTCCAAGGCCTCAGTATTCTGGACAGAGTGGAAAGAAGCCAGAGGACTAAGTGGCATGTACCAGTATTGCCCAGTTCAGCATATAGCAGAGAGATGGAGCCTGCTTACACTGTCGTCATCCTGGGAGAGCAGAGATCCAGAGGCCTCTTGTGACAGGAGGAGGCATCTGTGAATGCACCACTGAGCAGCCTGTGTTTTAAGTGACATCTATAGTTTTTTCATCATGTTTTGCAAGCTGGATTTCAAATACCCCAGTTTAAGGGGGTTTTCTGCCAGGTAAGCAATTGCATGACCTGTTGGGTGGGGGGGAGAGGTGCTTTAATTATGTATATTGTTCTATTTAAAATGCATCAGCTCTAGCCAACCCATGACAACATCTACAGGCCTGCACTGATTTTACACCTGCACTACCCAGGGACTGAGTTAAGGGTGCTCTTGTTAGGGCTTTTTAAATGCAGGTGCCAGGTGGGAAGCGGTAGAGCTGGCTCACCTAGGAGGATGCCCAATAGGGCTGTGTTTAAACATTTATGATTGCACTAGCCCATTTTCTTTTAGGATGTCGTTAATATAACTTTGAGGCCACATGGCTTCAATGACCAAATGGAGTATCAATCATACATTAAAAGTTGAATAAATGAAGGTACGAATATCTGCCTTTTCTTTCCTGTATAGGGGTGTGTTTCACGCATTTAAGATTGCACAGATTACATTGACAGTATGTGACTTAATAGAAACTAAACTTTTGGTACATAAAATAAGTGTTTTTTTTTTTTTGTAAAAATAGAGTTATTCTAGTGTGCTATGGTGCCATAGCATAACAAATAAAAATGTTTTTCTTTATACACTTATTGCACAATTTTCACAACAACACTTTATTTTACCTTGCTTGTGTCTGGTGCCACAGCAGTCCTGCTGGTAAGCAATTAGGAAATTTCCTTTTAATAGAAGTTACTGTGCAACAGTACTAATGAGAGCTGAGACATCAAAGCCAGCATTGGTTGAAATAATTGGGTTCTTAAAAGTTTTAGGGGTTAAAATTTATTAAATGTGAATTGAATAATGGAGTGCACCTGAGTTACACTGTATATTAACACATTGGCACTGTGGATGGTCACGCCTCCTAAAGAAGAAGTGGCATAACCCAAAGCGCAGATGCTGGCTAGGAGTGTGAGAACAGTTTAAACTTCACATTGTGTGCTAACATTTATTTTGCTTTTTTGTAAGTATTGCACTTTTAAAGCATTTTTATTATTAAAATAATAAAATTCATTCACTGAGTTTCTGAAGTTTGGAGTGCTGGATTCCTTTTTTTACTGTTGTTAATATAGCTGTATTTTGCTGTTAAACTTGATCTCATTATTGATTTACAACTGGCAGAGAAATTAGTGATTTCTTTACCAAGCCCACCAAAAGCTGAGGGGGACCCTTGTGGCTCGTTCAGTTGGAGTGTGTTCAATGCTCACGCTGAACCTCATTTTAACGGACCACACCAGTTTACTAAAGGTGGTGGCAATGGCATGTGCTTGGCACAGGCATGCCTTACCTTGGGGTTCATCACAATGTGGATATTCTTTTTGATTTTTAATTATCTAGGATTACAAAATACCTTTGAGCCGAGGCTCTTTTACAAAGGTTCCACATCAGTAAGTACAGACAATTAACATCTAATAGGTTACACGATACAGAATATCAAACAGTTGCTTCAGCTGTCATAATCATTTTTTATAGCAAAAGTACAAATCAACACTAGGAGGAAGAAGGCAAGAAAGGGAAAGGGGCTGGGAGGAGGAGGAGGAGAGGGCATAAGTGGAGTGGGGCAGAGTAAAGCAGCCAAAGGGCTTTGTCAAGACAGACATGGGGTAAGAGCAATTGGCATAGGACTGACAAGTGCTCATAGAGAGGACAACGCAGACAGCACAGGCAGTCAGCAGCAGCGTAGGGAACAATGTAATAAAGCGGTGCAGTCGCAGGTGTTGGTGCCTATTAGGGAGAGGCAGAGCTTGGCTTCGAAAGCACCTAGCATTGGTGAGGTGGAGATGTCACTAGAGAGACTGTTCAGCTAACTAGAAGCCCTATATGCAAAGGACCTTTGGCCTTGGGATGTGCGGCAATGGAGGATTTACAGAATTTGGGGCTTAGCACTCCTGGTATTGAAGTTCTTGATTTTGGGTTCGAGGAGGGAGCAGACTCAAGGGGGTGCCTTGCCCAACATGATTTTTTTTACTGTGATGTAGGTTTGGTATTTGATTCAGTTGTTCAGATGCAGCCATCCTGTTTGGGAGTAGAGGTCACAGGTATGAATAAGACGGTGGGATCCAGTAACGAGTCGACAGGCTTTATTGCAGGAAGTGGAAACATGTTTGAGAGAGGAGGCTGTGGCAGAGCCATAGATAATGAGACTATAGTCTATAACGCTAACAATAGAGCTCTGAATGGTGACAGACAATGCTTCAGGGGTTAAGTGTTTTCAATGTCCTATGTTTCCTATTCTTAGTCACTCTTTCTCTGCACCACCGAGGAGTTATTGCTGGCCATCCTGAGACCACATGTAAAACAGTCTGGCAACAGAGTCTTTTCAATGGTAACTCAAGCGATATGGAACTCCTTGCCTTTCTATCTGAGGAGTTCCACTTTGGAGGCATTTAAAAGAGACCTGAAAAGTTACCTGTTTGATGTCTGATCTTGATGTTTTATTTGACTTTTAAGCTGAATATTAGCATACTGTATTGCATGTAGAGTTTTCATTTATTTGTAATTTATTTGTTTCAATTGTTGCATGTGATGTGAAGTGAAGCACCCTGAACCTCTTTGGATAGGGCGCTCAACAAGTGCCTTGCCTATTTGATATATATATATATATATATATATATATATATATATATGAAAAAAACTTAATTAATGCACCGGTTAGGGTTCACCTTAATGCCACAAAAGTAGGGAAATGTGGCATTAGGGCTTCCAACCATAACTCCCAACCCCCCCAAGCAGCAGCAGAAAAAAAAAACATGAGGGTTTTGGGTCTCCAGAGTCTTGGCAAATCAGTAGTAGGATGTTCCTTGGAGTTGTCAACCCTAATGCTCATTCCTCCACCCCAGCTCGTAGCCTCCTGTCTGAAGCACAAGGTGCAGCTCCAGGCCAATGCCTCATAGTGATACATTTCTCAAAGATAGAGAAGTATGTATTGCATGGGAAATATTTCATGCAGAATTCTAATTTAATTTTATGTGGGAAAAAAAAATGGGAAAAAAAACCTGTTGAGGAAGGGATGCAGAACCTAAATGCCTTAAAAAGATCCCAGTAGTTCTCAAAAGTACATGCTTTTAAACCAGGGATAGCTGAACCTGTTCAGGTCAAATCACCTTCTGTGACACAAATACTCTACTGCCAGCTGCACATAGCTATTGAATTTGTGACTATTTTTTTGAGTGACAGATGCGTCATACCATGATTTATTGCCTTTTTTAAATAAAATTAATTAAAATGAATACAACTGGGAGGGCATAAACAAAGGAAAATAAATACCATTATCTAGACCTGCAAGTAGACAAACCTTCATGTACATTAATAAAAATAAATGCTTAGTCCCATGTATGTTCTGTATGTCATCAACCATTTAGCCTATCAAGTGTAACCCCTAGGCGGCACTATACTATGGGCTACTATCCCTGCCTGCATGACTATGCACAGGTTGAGGGGCCTGAGCTCAGTGAACGGGGGCCTCCACCCAGAGGTATGGTCTTGGGGTAGTGTAGCTGCTGTTGGTATAGCCCTCCAAGGTGCTATAATCCCCACCAACCCCTCTAGTGGCCTAAGCAGTATAGCAACAGAACATTCACATGTACCATATGACAGTAATGATGTGCTCACACTCCTTGCACTTCCCACCAGGGCTGGATCTTCTGCAACTGCCCTGGAGACCCCCTTGAAAATAAGACCAATAATACAACAATATGATAGCAGTACTGTATGCCCACCAAGAAGGTACACACCAGCCAGGTTAAATGCAAAAACAATAATCTGATTTATTCAGGGAGATGTTAACAAGGGTGGGGCATAAATCTAGCAAGTGAGTTGTAGTTCTGATTAAATTTAGGTTGATACAGCATGCACAGAGAGTCCCTTTAACACAGTCTCACAACCATGGGCACCCAGTATGGAAGACAGGCTAGCCTGAAGCATTGCCCTGGGTAGGCAACTGATCATTGGAGCCCTTAGAAAAGAAAACAATTAGCATGCACTCAACCCAAATATTTGTAATCCGTAGCTGGATGGCTTAGTCCATTGCAATAAATTTAAAGCAAGCAAATTAGATGACACATAAATGATTGCAACTTTTGTTGCAGGGAGCTACCCTGTTTTGTACTCACACTACGCAGACTGGAAAGTTATCCAATGAAATGAGACCTGGTGCAGATGGTTTCATGAAGCTGAAGAAGGATGATCTCGCTCATGGTCCTCGCTGAGAAACTGGTCAGGTGATGCAGTAGCAGATAGCTGAATGCCTTGAACTGACCGGCCATGCCTGACATTCTGCCAAACTAGGCACATTTATATGTAAGGCATGTCCTTTTCTGGTCCTTCCAGCCAGCTTGCAGGCTGATCCTGAATTTCAGCTTGATTGCTGCTTGAATCCTTTGCTGCTGTGACCGCAGTGTGGGCTGACTGGACACCTTGGACCCGTGGAGTAATGGCAAAAAAAGTCTAGGCCTTGCAGCCCTAACCTCTGGGAGCTAGCAGGCTCCCCAGAGGCACACACACTGAACTCCTGTACAAATCAAATCTGAAGAACCTAAGCAGTTACCCCCTTTTATATGGGGCTAAATTCCAGAAATTCTATTGGCTGCCAAAACTATCTTGAACAGTTCCCAGTTGATAATTGGCTTACTTGTTGGTGCTTAGAAATTGTCCCAGATTATCCCCCATAAGTCTCTGCCATTGTCCCAAAAGCCCCTTTGTTTAATACTGGCTCCCAGTTAGTAGATTGGCACAAAGATGGGGCTGCAGTTTAAATTTAAGCAGTCTGTTTCAGTGTCCCCACAGAATAAAGTTCTGGTGTAGCCAGCAGTTTAATATTTCTTAATAACATCCCCCACTGTCTTGTAGCCCCAACAGTTCTCTATTAAATAAGTCCACTGTTAGTTAAACAGACTGTACCCTTTGGCAGTCACTGCCCCCATAACACACTGCCTCTAGAAACACTACAGTAGCTCAGGAATATTCATGAGGGCATTTCATGCTGTGACCTTTGCCCTTTGGCTTCTGGTGCCCCAGAGGCAGCGATTTAGGCTTCCGCCTATTTATTTATTTAAAACCTCCTTTCTTCCTTGGTTCTGTGTGTCCCAGGTGCCTTCTAATTTAAAACTTAGTACCGGGAACCAGAGAGACACCTCCTGACTTATGGCCGCAACAGCAGTCAGCTGCGACAGTGCATTCTACATGATGGTGTGAGTGTCGGCATAGAAACATGCCCCTGCAGGACTTACTAATACAGGGGAAAACTCGGGGGCATGGCTTAAATGGCAAAGTGCCATGAAGATAGCGAGGATGCTGGTGGCAGTGGGAGAACACCCGGAGGCATATCAACAAAGCCCCCCAAATGGGGGGGGCATTACACTCTCC
Source organism: Neoceratodus forsteri (assembly GCA_016271365.2). Classification (NCBI taxonomy): domain Eukaryota; kingdom Metazoa; phylum Chordata; order Ceratodontiformes; family Ceratodontidae; genus Neoceratodus; species Neoceratodus forsteri. The sequence continues at coordinate 91,996,249 of CM028132.1, read as the reverse complement.
CCTGCTTAGGAAAGCTTGGCGTCTGCGTCAGCTGTATGATAGACTGGTAGCCATTAAACACATTACTAAATGTACTGTGTTGTAAGCAGATATATCTTAACAACAGTTATCCTATAAAAACCTAGCTAGTCATATAATAACTATGTACAAGGTGGCATGCTATCAATTTGATGTTACTTAGCATTGGGACGTCCTATACTTGAGCATTGTCATGACATTTTAAATTCACTTGGTATACCTAAGCAGTGTAAAATCACATTTTCCACTTTAGACAGTATAACATATTCAGTAACAGTTATGTTTACCACATTTCATCATAGCATTTCACCTTATTCCCATCTTAACTTTATACCCCTTTTTTACACTGAACGGGCACCTTAGCTTGGGTAGAGACTTTGGTTTGGGTGCAGACAGTGAAAACAATTTTGGGCAAGGAATTTGGCGTGACATAGACTCCTTTGTGAACAACATTCATGGATAAGTTAACAGGATGTCCTGGGGTGTCATATGTAAGTTTTAAGATTGACTTTACAGATCTTTGTGAGCGACGCTGCAAAATTGGCACTTGCACTTCTGCTTCAGCATCCAGGGTGATCAGTCCCGGTTCATTGTCCAGCAATAAAACAATTTCAGAAGAAATTGGTTCCACTGCACTTTCTTGTTGTTGAGTACTAGTTTCAGACTCTTTAGGCTTACTGGTATTTGTCAAAGGTATTTCTGGAAAGTCGGAATCATCCAGAACACATCTCTCCGGTTCTTGAACAGGATTACTAGCACCAGAATGGAACAGTTCACTTAGCCAACTTAGCTCATTAACACTTGCATGGTCACTTGTAGATTTATTAGTTGCTTTGTTGTGTTCGGGTTCACTGATTACCATTAGTTCCACCATACAAAGAGATTTAGCCTCTCCAAGATCCACACTGTGAGCATCTTTTTCTGGAAGCTCGGGTACAATTGATGAATTGGAATTTGTTAACACAGCTGGAGGTTCAGGGCCATCACTGTAGTTAATGGAAGGAATTCCCTGGAACACTCTCTCAAGTTCAAAAGATGGGTAGTAGGCAGTACAGAATACACTTTCGTCATCACTTTCAGACTCAGCATTTTCATTATCTGCAATGTTTTCAGGATTGGAGACATTATTAGGAGCAAAAGATTGGGAAGCAGGAGTTTGTTGATCTTGTTGCTGGGCCTTCGCAGCAGACCTAGTTACAGGTCACCGAGGAGCTTCAGTCTCTTGAACATTACTGATTACTATTTGGCCGATAGTAACAGGTGATTCCTGTGAATGGTTTTGACAGCACGAAGGCCCCCTTCTGGATGTACTTTATACACAAGCAGATCATGTAGCTTACTGACTACTGTGCATGGGATGTGACTCCAGCAGTCAGCTATTTTATGTTTACCTGGAAGTCCAACATTTCTCATTAATACTCTGTCACCTGGTTGGAGCTCCTGGGCTTTAACACATTTGTCATGGCAAGCCTTGTTGGCCAGGTTCCTCTTTGCTGCCATGGTATTTGCAAGTTGATGGGCACGGACACCATCAGGAGACACTCCAAAACACACATCCACTGGGAGACAAGCTTCTCAGCCAAACATAAGGTGGTACAGTGAAAAGCCAATAGCATTGCTCTTTGTGCAAGTATAGGCATGTACAAGTACGCTTATCTGTTGGTTATACTTTTTCTTGCCTTTATGCTGCAGTATACCCAGCATATCAAGCAAGGTTCGATTAAACCTTTCTGGTTGTGGGTCTCCTTGTGGATGATAAGGGGTTGTTCTGGATTTTCGTACACCCCATAGGGACAACAGTTCTTTGATAAGGCTGCATTTGAAATCCCGGCCTTGATCTGAATGAATACACGGGGGCACCGTAATGTACAAAAAACATCTCAGCAAGAACTATGGCTACAATTGAGGCCTTTTGGTCTTTGGTTGGGTAGGCCTGTGCATATCTCATAAAATTATCCATGACTACCAGTACATTAGCAATGCCTCCTGAATCTGGCTCCAGACTAAAAAAATTGATACAGATGAGTTCCATTGGTACACTTGTGATAATATTGACCAGAAGGGCTGCTCTTTGTGGTAGAGCTTTGCACTGAAGACACCTACTGCAGGTTTTAACATGTTGCTCGATGTCTAAGCCCATTTTAGGCCGGTAGAAGTGTGAGCTGGCCTGATCAAGGGTTAATTCACTACCCTAATACCCCATTTGGTTGTGCAAGGTTTTTAAGACAATATTCTTGAACTTAGATAGCAGTACTAGCTGTTTCCTTACAATTTCACCTTGGCTATTGGTAAGCTCTCTGTACTATAGCTGTTCTTGAAGCTTGAGTTTGGGCCCCCCCTCGAAGAGGTTAAGTAGTCTTGGGGTCACTGGTTGCATTTTGGAGATATCTTCCCCCTTTCTTAAAGCATTAACTACTGGTCTGATTGTTGGATCATAGTATTGTTCTTGGCAGATGTCAGCTGGGGTTAGCTGTGGTAATGAACTTAAGTCTAAAGCTGCAAAATTACAGTAGACAACTGGTATGCAAGACTCTGGAGGTCCCAATCAATCTGCCAGACAGTTTACAGCTTCAGATGACTGTGTTTCTTCCTGGCTGATCTTGTGGCATAGGGCTTTTACAGATTGCTCAAGAATATGAACCCACGGTTTGTCAGAAGCAGGCCTTCATGAAAGAGCATCAGCATCTACGTGGTTTAGGCCTGGTCGGTACTCCACCTCATAATCATATGTTGCTAGAGCGGAAAGCCATCTGTGTCCGGTAGCATCTAGTTTAGCTGTTGTTTGGACATATGTTAATAGATTATCAGTTTTGACCAATATTTTAACACCATACAAGTATTCGTGAAATTGGTCAACTATGGCCCACTTTAGAGCGATTAATTCTAATATATGCACCAGATAGTTTTTTCTCTGAAGATGTCAGACTTCTGCTAGCAAAGGCTATGGGATGTAGTCCTTCCAGGTATTCTTTTTTTTAATTTTTTTTTACTTTTTATTTAACATTTTGCAAGCTAAATACTTACAAGTGATACAAACATGGAAGCATACCATATTACATCATATACTTAATACAGGATATAGATGGCATCTTCCTGAAAAACCCCACATGGGGGAATTATACATTTACTTTTTATATCATGAGTTCACATTATAACATACTTCAAAGGAACTTACTGGGGAAACATCCAAGGATGGATTCCTGTATTCCCTTTTACCATATGGGGCAATAACACCCCTCTTTTCCCCCATTCAAATTCTGTGAAAAACAGTCCTGTTACTACAGGTCATACCTCAGAGGAAGTACATGTGATTAGTGTGCAAAGCTTCATATTTGTTGCATTTCATCAGTTCTCATGTGCTCAGCTAACAGTAACTTACAAAGTGAAACTTGCAGACATTTTACAAATATGTGCTAAAATCAACATTTAAGAGGCAGTAACATTTTCCCTTCCAACAGTGTAAAGCGAGTTCATAACAGGAGAGCTAAAAATGACCATCACGGAGGGCAATGTAAAGAGGCATTCCGTGTTTGCAACATTTTAAAAGTCTCTAGTTCATGAGGAAGCCTCATGGTCGAAGCAAACGCCATTTTGCTCAGCCGATACTTGAGGAGGCACATCATATAATCAGCAATGCACAGCGAGAGAAGAAAACCCTAACTTACAATCTTAAGTTACGCTCCCCATTTGCCTCCCCTCCCCCAGCCTGTTCCAGTCAATCTCAACCACATAAACCCAGCCAAACCATGTAAAAAACATACTATGAAAAGCACAATAGTGCTGTAACTTGAACAGTAAATATGATATTTATTGTTTCTTATTATTAGTCCCGTATCCCACTGAAGTTTTCAATGAAATAAAGAAGAGTCACCTGTGCCAGTGGTCTGTTCCAGCATTCAGGTCTTCATGGAGTAGTTTGACTCAACGGCATTCATGGGTGAAAACTCATTTTCAATTCTTTGGGTCAGTTTCTGTGCTTCTTTGGGATCATTGAAAAGACAGACATGTCCATTCCACTGGATAAGGAGGCGAGCCGGCAGGAGCAGTTGGTGCTGGATTTTTAGCGCTTGCAACGTGCTTTGGGTGCGATCAAAAGACTTCCTCCTTAGATGTGTGCTGTAAGATAAATCTTGAAATATAGATATTTCAACATCTCCATAAAGTAGAGTTGATTTCTTTCTTGCCATGGCCAGGACACTATCTCTGTCTCAGACTCCCGTGCATATAATTACAAATGTGCAAGGGACAGTAGGATTCACTGGGGCCCATTGAGGGGTAAGTCGGTATGCTTTTTCAATTGATAGTGTTCTATCCTCCTCAATAAGTCCCAGAACATTAGTCAGCAGCATTTTGTAAAGTCCAAAGTATCTTCTCCCTCAGCCTCTTCAGGTAGTCTGATGACACAGAAATTCCACTCCTGCACTTGATTTTCCGGGGTCTCCAAGCGTTGTTTAAGCTGTTGGTTTTCTTTGACTACAGAAGCCGCTATATCTTGTGACTTTAGGACTGCTCTCTCTGCTCGTTGAACTGTTCCATCCACAGCACCCAAGTGAGTTTCCAGCATGGTCACCCTAGGAGTTAGTGTATCCAGCTTGTGGTCCACATCTTGTACTGTTTTAATTAGCTGGTTTAGTGTGGCATTGACGGTAAGGAGTGTTACTTCATCATTGACCTTTGCACTCAAATCCAGTGGTGCCTCGTGGGTAGCAGGCCTGCTGTCCTTTCTTGTACTTTTCAGGGTAAAGAAATCCTCCGGCAGGGCAGCATTATGAGATTTATCCATCTTGCACTCCACACTTCAGGTTATGGAATAGGCTTTTTAGATCTTGTACAAATTTATTAAAAAAGAGACTTTAATCTGTAAAGTACTAATTCTCTCTCAGGAGCTCATAGAAGGAGCATCTGTTTCTGTCTGAAGTTAAGCCACGCCCCCTTCCAGGTATTCTTGATAGAGTATGGTTCCAAGACCACTCAAGCTGGCATCTGTATGTAATACATAGGGCTTTGATGGATCAGCATAAGTGAGTATAGGAGCATAAGTTAATCTGTATATTATTTCTTCAAAAGCAGTGTCACAATCGAGAGCCCATCATTGTCCAAATGGCTCATCGGATCTAAAATAATTTTATAAGTGTCTCTGTCAGAACTGTTCTTAAACTTTTTGTGAGTAGGTGGATACCCTTGAGTTAAGTTTAGTAGGGGTTGGATCACCTTGGTATAGTCTTTGACAAATCGTCAGTAATAGCCACAGAATCCAAGAAATCTTTGAAGTTCTTTTAAGTTGTTGGGCTCAGGCCAGCTGATTAATGCTTCCACCTTACTGGAGCCTGTTTGTATGCCTTCTGACGACACAATGTGGCCCACGTATTTGACAGAACTCTGGAAAAACTGGCATGTGTCAATGGATAACTTAAGACTGAACTCCTCAAGTCTGTCCAACACTTTGAATAAGTGAGCATCATGCTGCTCGAGAGTTTTTCCAAAGACTATGATGTCATCAAGGTAGCAAGACATTCCAAGAGATTCATATCTCCCTCTGCACACTCCATTAATCATTGACATGTTGCTGGTGCACTTGATATGCCTTGGGGAATGCCAAGAAACTCATAGAAGCCCAAGGGACAAATGAATGCAGTTTTTTCCCTGTCCTCAGGAGCCATTGGGATCTGATAGTTTCCGCTATGGAAGTCGAGGACAGAGAACCATTTACTCCCATTTGGACAGTCCAGGGCATCCTGCATGCATGGCATTGTATACTGATCAGGCACAGTTCTTTTGTTAAGGGTCCTGTAATCAACACACATGTGGATGGAGCCATTCTTTTTCCACACCACAACAATTGGGGAGGCGTATGGGCTGCCTGACTCTTGTATGATGCCAGTTGCTAACATCTCTTGTAGGTGACATCTGAAATCGTTGATGTCGGCAGGAACTAGACATCTGGACCTCTCCATGAAGGGTCTCTCTTCATGTAGATGAATGTGGTGTTCAGCTCCCATGACACAACCAACATCCCATTCCTTGAGGGAGAATACCCTGGTTTTCTGAGCCAGCTTGTTACTGATCCTGGTTCTTCAGCTGTTTGGAATAGGTGAATCTCCAAAATCAAACATGTCAGGTGATACCTCACATCCTTGGTCAGTTTTGCACTAGGATGGGAGCACAGCAGTGTCAGCACAATAGACTTTGGCCAGGGTACATCCTCTGTGTACCATAATGTTTTGGTCTGTAACATTTTGTATATACTGTACCACCATTCATTGGGTGTACGCATGAGCCTGTGCCAGAAGGACACAGGGTTTAATCAGCAGTCCTCCGGGTAATTTTCCCTGGTCTGGGGCATCCAGCATCAAAATCTTGTTAGTCACATCTTTTCTCATTTGCACTTCACCACTGATACTGCATTCTGCATTTGGAGGTAACCTGATAGTAGCAGGACCCTTCTTCCAAACCATCCCAACAGGCTCATCTTTGTCACTCTCCTCAGGATGCATTTGTTTCTCATAGGCCTTTTGGATAAGGGCGTGGACATGCAGGGCTCTTTCTGTCTTTTCCTTCTGCCTTTCTTCACATAGCTGGGCCAGGCATCTGAACATGTGGGCATTGGTGACATTCAGTACAGGGATACCACCATAAAGTCCGGTAGAAGGGCAAACCAAGGCTAGCAGCTCCACAGAATCTCCTACACCACCCACAGAGGATCAAAAAGAAAGCCATATCTCTAAATAGCCAAGATATGGGTACAACATTTCACTTAACCCCCATAGATGCAGTCAATCAAGGGGTTGTAACAGGTGGTCAGATAAATGCTTCTCATACCAATCTTGGAAGATTATTGTGGCTTGAGACCCGCTGTTTAAAAGTGCTTGAGCTGAGATCCCATCCATGTGTACAGTAGTGTTCATGAAAAGGCTGACTAGTTTTGACCAGTCCAGAGGGACTATAGTAGGAATCTGGATGGATGATTTAGCCACAAGGAAATTGGATTTTGGATTTCCTGAACCTCCACTGTGATTGTTTCCTGCACCCCACTGCAATTGTTTTGCTTTTCGTAGCTCCCCTTGGAGTTTGTGTACCACATTTTCTAGGTCCTTTTGAGACCAACATTCTTTCTTCATATGCCCATCCTTCCTACAATTATGGAAAATTATATTTTCTTTGGTCTGTCATGGCTGAAACATCACATTAGGAGCTGGTCTCCATTCACAACCAGGGGTTCTGAGGGGTATACATTTGGTGCTGGAGTACTAATAGAAAATCTTGGTTCGACTTCCGTCTGTGGTGTTGAAGGCGGTGCAATACATCTCAATAATTTTTTATTGCAGCGGTCAATTTAGTTACTTCAGTTTTTGAGCTGCCATTGGCAGGGGACGCCTAAGCGTGCACCCCCACTCCAATAGCAGACGCACTCTGAGAGGGACCAGACTCTTTGCCTGTGGAAGGACCTTAGTAGGGGCACCAACTTTGATTTCTCTGACTTCTCTCAGTAGCTTGGCCCACGGCAGAGTGGCCTTAGCAGTCTATGAGTGCTCATCTGGTGCTACATTCTGCCCTTGAACTTCACTCACCTGATCACCCTCTGTCACCTGGACAGCAGCAGCAGATACATGAAGGGGCCCCCTGAGTGGCCGCCTTTGCTCAACTGCCTGAATTTCTTTCATTAATTCATCACAGGAGGGAGGCAAATCTAGTTGAGTTGCAAGTTGTAACTTAAGCAGCAATAATTCAGAAAATGGGTCAGACTTAAGGATCTGATCCAGCCTAGTCCGGTCTAACTTGTCTGGGGCCATGCTACCCTTCCTGAGGCATTCCTGTAGGATTTTTTCAAGTCGAGGTACATACACTGATAAGGGCTCCTCTTGGTATTGCTAAGTGTTTTTCACCCTCCACCACAGATCCTCATCTGAATCTGGACTCCCATACACATTTTCCAGTGCAGCCAAATAGTCCTGTGCAGTTGCTTCTGGTTATTAGCTCACTTGGTGCAGATAGTAGCCAGAGCAGGACCTTGGAGGCTTTCATTCAACCTTTCTCTCTTCTCTGACTCAGAACATTGCCATTCGGGTACTGGGGGGCAACATAGTCTATCCAGGTCTCCCAATTATCCTCCTCCTCCCGCGGGGGTGGGGAGAGTGCCCGAAAACATCTTCAACCTGCAGTAAGAGTCATGACTAACTGTGGGCACAGGTGTGGGTGCCAGCACTGGAGCTGGCGTGGGCATCAGGGAAGGAACACCTCTAGGCGGCATGAATAACTTTTTAAAGTCCTCAAGGGTTTTACCCTTCTCCAATAACAACTTGGCTAACCTTTCCTCAAAGGTCTCAGATAAGGGTGGGAGCTTGTTCCCTGAAGGATCCTCACCATCTTTAGTTACCGCCCTCCAGGTGGCTGGGGAACCATCAACGGCAATAGTTTTGGGCACCTTAGTGCTGTCCACGGGGTTGTTATACCCCGCTAGAGCCATTAAGGGCAGTCAAGTCAGCATGTTGGCTTACCACTACAGCTTTTCCCAGGCATTAAATTTTTGAAAGTGCCTCTGGCATAGTGTCTTTACTAGTGCCCAGAGGTATATATCCAGTATTAACAAGGCATTCTGAGGTTCAATTTCATGCTCCATACACCATCCAATCAAGTGATGCGCAACCATTTCTTCAGTGGTACCCATTAGATCGTTAGTTGTAATTTTTGATTTTGGGCACTAGGGGGCACTATCCCAGTGGTACCTTCAAAGAAGTAACCCCTAGGTGGTGCTATCCTGTGGGCTACTACCCCTGCCTGTGTGACTATGCACAGATTGAGGGGCCTGAGCTTGGTGAACGGATGCCTCCACCCAGAGGTATGGTCTTGGGGTAGCATAGGTGCTGTTCGCATAGCCCTCCAGGATGCTATAACCCCCCACCAACCCCTCTAGTGGCCTAAACAGTATAACAACAGAACATTCACATGTACCATATGACAGTAATGATATGCTTACACTCTTTGCACTTACCACCAGGGCTGGATCTTCTGCAACTACCCTGGAGACCCCCTGCAAAATAAGACCAATAATACAACAATACAATAGCAGTACTGTATCCCCACCAAGAAGGTACTCACTAGCAAGGTTAAATGCAAAAAACAACAATCTGATTTATTCAGGGGGATGTTAACAAGGGTGGGTTGTAAATCTAGCAAGTGAGTTGCAGGTCTGATTAAATTCAGGTTGATAAAGCATGCACAGTGAGTCCTTTTAACACAGTCTCACAACCCTGGGTACCCAGTATGGAAGACAGACTAGCCTGAAGCGTTGCCCTGGGTAGGCCGGTGTTTGCAGCTGATCATTGGAGCCCTTAGGAAAGAAAACAATTGGCATGCACTCAACCCAAATATTTGTACTCTGGAGCTGGATGGCTTAGTCCATTGCAATAAACCCAAAACAGGCAAATTAGATGACACACAAATGATTGCAGCTTTAGTTACAGGGAGCTACCCTGTTTTGTACTCATATTACCCAGACTGGAAAGTGATCCGACGAAATGAGACCTGGTGCAGATGGTTTCATGAAGCTGAAGAAGGATGATCTCCCTAGTGGTCCTCGCCGAGAAACTGGTCAGTTGATGCAATAGCAGAGGTTTGAATGCCTCAAACTGACTGGCTGTGTAGACACTCTGCCAAGCTAGGCACATTTATGTGTAAGGCTTGTCCTTTTCTGGTCCTTCTAGCCAGCTTGCAGGCTGATCCTGAATTCCAGCTTGATTGCCGCTCGAATCCCCTGCTGCTGCAACCCCAACATAGGCTGACTGGACATCTTGGACCTTTGGACTAACGGCTGTAAAAGTCTAAGCCTGGCAGGCCTAACCTCTGAGAGCTAGCAGGCTCCCCAGAGGCACACACTGAATTGCTGGGCAAATCAAATCTGAAGAAACTGAGCAGTTACCCCCTTTTATATGGGGCTAAATTCAAGAGATTCTATTGGCTGCCAAAGCTGTCTTGAACAGTTCCCATTTGATAATTGGCTTACTTGTTGGCACATAGAAATAGTCCCAGATTATCCTCCTTAAATATCTGGCATTGTCCCAAGAGCCCCTTTATTTAATACTGGCTCCCAATTGGTGGATAGGCACAAAGATAGTGGCTGCAGTTCAAGTTTAGGCAGTCTGTTTCAGTGTCCCCACAGAATAAAGTTCTGGTGTAGCCAGCAGTTTAATATTTCTTAATTACATCCCCCACTGTCTTGTAGCCCCAACGGTTCTCTATTAAATAAGTCTACTATTAGTTAAATAGACTTGCAAGTCACAAGTGGCGTACTTCAGGGATCAGTCCTGGAGCCAGTCCTCTTCTATATCTTCATCAGTGACATTACAGATGGACTGGAGGGTAAGGTTTGTCTGTTTGCAGATAACACCAAGATCTGCAACAGAGTAGATGATCCAGATGGGGTGGGCAGAGTGAGAAAATATCTGGATAAACTAGCAAAATGGTTGGAAGAGTGGCAACTGGGGTTTAACGCAAAGAAGTGCAAGATCATGCGCATAGGGACGAGAAACCCTGAAGCAAACTATAGGCTGGGAAGGGAGATGCTGGCAGTCACAAGGGAAGAAAGAGACTTGGGTGTCATCATCACAGATTACCTGAAAACATCCAAGCAGACCACTAAAGCAGTAGGTAAGGCTAGAGGGATGTTGGGGTGTATTAGTAGGGGTATCACAAGTCGGAAGAGGGAGGTAATAATCCCTCTTTACAAGACACTGGTTAGGCCCCATCTGGAGTACTGCATGCAGTACTGGAGGCCACACCTTCACAAGGACATTAACCAAATTGAGGCAGTCCACAGAAGGGCAACCAAAATGGTGCAGGGACTACATCAGAAAACATATGAGGACAGATTAACTGAGCTCAATATATATACCCTAGAGCAAAGGAGGGAGAGAGGCGATATGATTGAAACATTCAAACACCTTAAGGGCATTAACAAGATGAGAGTCTAACATGTTTCAATATAATAAAAATAGCAGGACAAGAGGACACAGCATGAGATTAGAGGGAGGCCGATTAAGGGGTAATATGAGGAAGTTTTTTTTCACAGAAAGGGTGGTGGAAGTGTGGAACAGCCTACCTCAGGAAGTAGTGGATATGAATACAGTGCAGGGTTTCAAACAGGCTTTGGGACAGGCATAAGGGAGCAATACAGATGAGTATGAATAGATAGGCCATTGCCAGAGCAAAGGCCAATGGCACATTCTTAAGGTAGAAAAATAAATGGGCAGATGGGATGGGCCTTGCAGTCCTTAGCTGCCATTAACTTCTATGTTTCTATGTTACTCTTTAGGAGTCACTGCTCCTGTAACACACTGCCCCTAGAAACACTACAGTAGCTCATGAATATTCATGAGGGCATTTCATGCTGTGACCTGTGCCCTTTGGCTTCTGGTGCCCCAGAGGCAGCGCTTTAGGCGTCTGCCTATTTATTTATTTATTTAAAATACTTTTTTTTCCTTGGTTCTGTGTGTACCCAGTGCCTTCTAACTTAAAACTTGGCACTGGTAACCAGAGAAACCCTTCCCGGCTTGTGACCGCAACAGCAGTTGGATGTGACAGTGCATCCTCCTCGATGGTGCGAATGGCGGCCTAGAAACATGCCGACTGCTCGCAAAATTGATTTTGCAAGCCCTGCAAGGCTTACTAATACAGAGGAACACATGAGGGCATGGATTAAATGGCAAAGTGCCATGAAGGTAGCGAGGATGCCAGCGGCAGCGGGAGAACACCCGGAGGCATATCAGGTAAGCCCCCCCAAACTGGGAGGGGGGGTTACACAAGAGTAGCTATTTATATCTATTAGCAACACATCTCTATGTTGTATAACCCCATAAACCAGTTGTTACAGCCACTTTGTTTGTAATATCAGTTGATTTTCACTCATACCTCCAAGCCTAATTACACACCCTTGACTGCGCCACTTACGAGCAATGTTGGAAATACAACTTCACTGGCAGAAACCCACCGCTTTCGATACAGCACTGAACATACCTGACAGGTGTCTAGGGACTTGCTTCCTCATTACACTGTATGTTGCTGTTTTACACTTGACTTAGTTATTTTTTTGTGCTTTTTTTCTCAAGAGAAGCCCTTCCCCTGCAGCTAGGCCAGTCTTTTAATTTCACCCCCGTAACTGTGTTCCTCTGGGTTCCCCACACTGCATGGGAGTAAATCGGCTTGGAGCATTAGACAGTCAGGGCAAGAGTAATAATCCCTATTTATTTTGTGCTGTAGTGTATTTTTTTTTTTTTTCCACTTTTTTACAGGTGGATTGATTTTATAATCCCAGTAAAGCACCCCAGGACATAGGTTGTTCTGGAATGTATCCACTTCTTGTGTGATTTAAAGTACTCATCTACACCTTGTGCTACACCACACAAGGTGTAGGTAAGTCCCACAATAGCCCACGCTGTGTCATGCCTTATTGCCAGGGTCACTAATTTTCCATTTTTACCAGAAAACGTGGTCAAATTCTGGAATTTGGACTGCCTGCACACTGGTAAAAACAAACAAGCATTTGTCAATGCCGAACGTTTGCTTGCTGGCATTGGCATTGGTAGTGTAGAAGTTACAGAGCTGCATAATTTGAATGGCAGCGAAGTATTGAACTGAAGCCAACCCCACCACCACCCTGCGGAGAGTGACAGGCATTGGGGTATGCATTTGGGTCGTCAGGCATAACGACCACGCCATTTCACCACACCCTACCCTGCCGACACTGCCAAGTGTCATGGTGTGCCTTGGGGTCTTTGGCCTTTATGCGCACCCCATTCCATCAGGAAATACAGTGAGATGGGTGCGGTATAGGAAAATGGGGTGAAGTTTGGGCCTGAAGAGTCCGAGGCACACCTTGATGCCTCTCACTGGCTGCAGGGTGTGGGTGGGGGTGGAATGGTATGACAGGCAAGAATCCCAAGTCACACCCCTGATGCCTGTCATTCTCTACAGGGTGGGGCATTATAGTCAGAAACCCTAACGCCTCAGGCATTTGTTGGTATTTTCACTCCAAATTTTCAAGATTTTTTTTTGTGACCCCCACCTCATGAACAGTGGCAATATCAGTTTGTTAGCTGAAAACTGCTTTTGCACAGCGACTATGGCATTTGGCACCACAGGTGCAAACACATTCTGAACAGGATGTGAAAAATGACAGCGGTACTGTTCATGGGAGGTGTAAAAATGGCAATGTTGAAAATCTGCTGTGAAAATCTTAAAAAACTAGCGAAGTCATGAGCGCATGAGAAACTGTCAACGACAATTCGTAATGTAACCAAGTTTGGGGATTTTACAGCAAATTGTTAACACAGGCATTTTGGGACCTCCAATCATGAACAGTGTCAATGTGATTTTCTTTATCTGTCCCGAACAATGATTTCCCCAGCGACCACGCATTTCTGTGCTGAAAGTGTAAAAAACACATTTCGGCCATGCGTGAAAATGACAGCTTACTCTTCATAAGGAGGTGTGGAAAAATGCCACTGGTGAAAATCTGGACTGAAAATATTACAAATTCATGAACTTCAGGGTCGCGTGGAAACTACGCAATGCTCTCACCGTAATACAGTCATTTTATGGAGTTTTGTCACCAAATTTTCAACATAGCCATTTTAAGACCTCTGCTCATGACCAGTGTCCCTGTGATTTTCTTAATCTGTCCCAAACATTATTTTCGCACACCGACTGTACCATTGTGCGCTACATGCGCGGAAACACATTTTGGGTGAGATGTGAAAAATGGTAGCTGTACTGCTCATAAGGAAGTGCGGTAAAATGGCACTGTTGAAAATGTGGTGTGCAAATATTACAAATTCGCAAACTTGCCAGCGTGAGTAGGAACTGCGCAACGTGCGCTCCTAAAACAGTCATTTTTGGGAATTTGTTTACCAAATTTTTAACATAGCCATTTTAACACCACTGCTCATGACCAGTGTCACTGTGATTTTCTTAACATGTCCCATACATTGATTTCGCACACCGACTGTGCCATTGTGCGCACTACATGGGCAGAAACACGTTGTGGGCGAGATGTGAAAAATTACAACTGTACTGCTCATAGGAGGTGTGGTAAAATGACAATGTTGAAAATCTGGAGTGAAAATATTGAAAATTTGCGACCTTACGAACGTACGTAGGAACTCTGCAATGCACGCTCGTAAAACAGTCATTTTTAGGAATTTTTTCACCAAATTTTCAACATAGTCATTTTAAGACCTCTGCTCATGAACAGTATCACTGTGATTTTCTTAATGTATTCCATACATTGATTTCGCACACCGACTGCGCCATTTTACACTACATGGGTGGAAACACGTTTTTGGTGAGATGTGAAAAATGACAGCTATACTGCTCATAAGGAGGTGTGGTAAAATGGCAATGTTGAAAATCTGGAGTGAAAATATTGAAATTCTCAAACTTACGAAAGTACGCGAGAACTGCACAACCATCAGAAATAAAGTCATTTTAGAATTTTTTCACCAAATTTTCAACATAGCCATTTTAAGACCTCTGCTCATGAACAGTGTCACTGTGATTTTCTTAATGTGTCCTGTACATTGATTTCGCACACCAACTGCACCATTGTGTGCTACAGTATGGTGCAGTGGTTTAAGGCTCTGAGCTGCAAATCTGGTGACATCCAGCAGACCAGACCTGGGTTTGAATTCCACAGCTTCCACTTGCATACTGTGTGACCCTGAGCAAGTCACTTAACTTCCCTGTGCTCCCAGGTCGCTCCTGTAAAAAAGCTTTCAGCTTAGTGTGCTACTACCTGGTTAAACAACTTAAAAAAAAAAAAAAAAAAAACATGGGCAGAAACACATTTTGGGTGAGATGAGAAAAATGACAGCTGTAATGCTCATATGAAGGTGTGGTAAAATGGCAATGTTAAAAATCTGGAGTGAAAATATTGAAAATTCGCGAGCTTACGAGCGTGCATAGGAACTGCACAACGCATGCTTGTAAAACAGTCATTTTTAGGAATTTTTCCACCAAATTTTCAAAATAGGCTGTTTGAGAGCCCTCCTTATGAACACTGGCAGTGTCATTTCGTTAATCATTCCGGAAAGGTGATTTCGCACAGTGGCTGCAAAATCACCCATCTGGCCCAAGTAACGCCATGACAGTGACAGCGTTCATAAGAAGGGGTCCCAAAAACCCCATGTTGATAATTTGGTACAAAAATTCCAAAAAATGCCTGAGATATGCAGCAAAGTTGAAAAAACCCTATCTATTACATTATACAGCTTACTGGCATTTCCTCAGTTCACGGTCGGCTTTGAAGAGTGCAGACGTGTTCACGGTCCACCAAAGATCGTCGCGCTGGACTCCAAAGGTAAGTATGGGGTGGGGGTGTGGGGAGGCAGGGTGCACAGTGGTGGGTGCAGGTGGGGGCAGGGAGACTGTGAGGGACCATTTTTCAATTTACAGTTTTTTTTATTACTAAGACGACGCTGGAAATTTGCCACGCTGGGGTGGGCTCCCAGCATGGCAGCTGGAAAAGGCTGTTTGGGGGCTGGAGCTGGAGAGTTGGGCACCCCATTGGCCATATGGGCTTGTGCCACGCTGGGGTGGGCTCCCAAGCGTGGCAGCTGTAAGACTGTTTGGGGATTGGAGCGGCGGAGGATTGGGCACCCCCATTGGCCATCTGGGCGTGTATTGACACGCACGGGGTGGCCTCCCAGCGTGGCACCAGAAGCTTTTTGGGGCGTGGAGCCGACAGGGCATTGGGCACCCCATCGCTATACAGTATGTGTGGGGAGCGGTTGTGCACGCGCGCGTTAAGGGGGGAGCTCTGCTCACTGAAGCGGAGCTCTCCTTTCAACTGTATGCCACTGCATTTTCAGCTGTCATAGACAGCTGAAGCAGTGATTGGTGCACTGCAACCGTGCCTGCAAACACACTGACTGAACTGGAAGAGGCTGACACACCTCTGGAAAACTCGAATGATGGCACTATGTTTCTTGCACATGCGTGCAAGCAAACATAAAAATGTTACAGAGTTTGGCATTTTAGACCAGATCAGTAAATCTTCAGAACATATATTTTTCTTATATTTGCTTCCTGTGCTATTTTCAATTTGCTTCATCTAATGCTCTGTATACATTAACCCTGCTTTTATTCTGATTATTTATACACATACTAAAAGAATGACGGTAGAATCCTGGTAAAATCCAGAAATTAGACTTGCAATCACTGGTGCAATTCCCAGAATTTCAAGTCATGAAAACGACATTTCATTATTTTAAACACCGTAAATCTGTGGCCTTGCCTATTGCTTAAATATTTTCTGACGATTCCATCCCCAGTATTCTGTCGAGTGCTGCTGTACAGCTTGCAGTGATGCCCTCTTGTGGGAAGCTCACCACACTGCTGCCAATAATGCTAGGGTAGACGCTGGTGGTGGTGGTGGTGGTGGTGGTGGTGGGGGGGTGCTGGGCCAGCAGCTTCCCTGAGATGTTCCTTCCTCTCTTTCTTCTTTTGTTGTTTTTATTTTTTTTACTCCTGTTTTTAACTTTTAAGTGTAAGCAGTGCTCATATTCCCCCCAGATTCTGGTTTATCTAAAAAAAAGACTTCTGCTCACCTTCTTGCTGAGCGTGAGATTGTAACCATGGCCAAATGCTTCCTTCAGGTAGAATGGTGATCCACAGCACTTCAGCCCTCCTCGCTCGAGGAATGCAATTCTGTCACTTAGAATCTCTGCCTCGTCCAGGTGGTGGGTAGACAGGATAATTGTTCGATCTGGTAAGCGAAGAGGAAAATCAAAACTGGTGATTGCTGAGGCAGGTACAGTCCTGTTCCCAACTCACTGAAAACAGAGCAGATCATGATTTCTGGCCTAGCCTATAAAATACACTCACGTCATTTTAGTTTTTCTCACATCTTTACAACTGTCACTGAGGGTATTTTGCTATATGTGTAGGTATACATATATGTACTGTATGTATGTGTGTGTATATGTGTGTGTATATATATATATATATATATATATATACCACTCTAGGAGTGTCTTGATGCGCTTTGATATACATGCGCCTTGGTGTGCGTTGTGATGCACGAGGCTGCAGGCCGAGTGCATTCAACCACCCAAGGCGTGCGTATATCAGAGCGCGACCGCACACCCTAGAGTGGTATATCTATCTTATAAAATGGCCACACATGTTTTGGGGGGTGGGTGGAAAAATAATCCCTTTGTCTAGGTGGGAAATGATATGCTGGCAGAGTTGAAAGTAAGTCCTGTGTTTAAAAAGGAGGAAAAGTGTGTGCCTCCTGTTAGGTTGTGTTGGTTTATTGTAATGGCTCTTTGTATGTAGTAAATTATATGTTGGCAGAGTTTAGAAAGTAGTCCAAGCGAGAGGTAGTGATAAAGTATAGCATGACCGAAAGGCGCATTGCAAGCTGTTACGAATTGACAGTAAGTCGCTTTGTGTTTAAAAGATAAGTGCTTTCCTCTTGTTGTTTGTTTTACTATGATGGCAGAGTAGATGTGAGCGAGGAGACGCATGAGTTGGCAGCTTGAGATGCAGCCAGAGCGAGAGTTATCAGCAACACCGCTCTGGCTTGCGCCTGCCTTCGTAAAGCTGCCGACTCACTCGGCGTCTCCTCGCTCCGATCTAAATACACTCTGCACCTTGTATTACTGAAATTAAGAGAAAGTAACAGGAGGGAAAGGACTTTATATGTTTTTTTTAACACAAAAGGACTTAGTTTCAGCTGGTAACAGCTTGTTACTGCTCGCAATGCTCACCGCTCGGTCACGCTATACTTCAGGTAGGAAAAGTGAAAGTGGTAAACGATCGGGCAAGTCTGTGTAGAAAGGAGATTTTTAACAGAAAGTGAGTAGATGTAAGAGAACTGTAGTTTCTCTTGTTTTTATACACAGTTAGGTTTCTGTTAAATGGGCTGTATTATGTTGTTTTTAGAATTTAGGTGGTGAGACAGTGTGCAGTAGTAACAGTGTGTATGTGTGTGTGTTTGTATGTGGCTGCTTAACTGCATTAGGCGTGGAGTGATCTCACTGCTGGTGAGAAGGTTTTGAGGGCTGGAAAGTAGTTTAGGCGTGCGGTCGTACTGGGAGGCGTGCGATCGTTGAGAAATAATGCACGGTCATGTGATGCATTCTGTCCAATCATGTTACTGGAATTTCTATGATTTTACCACACCATTTTATAAATATATATATATATATATATATATATAAGTATAAAGTCCACAAGGGCGTGCAGTCATGCTGTGATATACACATGCCTTGTGTCTGTTATGAGGCATGAGACCGCTGCCTTTCTACACTGCGTAGGTTGCTAAAGGTCACTGACTGAGGCTAGCCTCAAGTCCTTTTCCATCTGATTCAGTGACCTCGACACTCCCACCCCATACTGTACTCGGTCCTTGGGTTCTTCCTTCCTATGTACATAAACTTGCACTTCTTTACATTAAACCTGAGTTGCCATATGCCAGGTCACCTTTCCAGTTTTGCCAGCTCTTCCTTTAGATCTTGCACCCTTTCATCTGTGTCCACCCTCCCACAGAGCTTGATGTCTTCCACAAAGAGACATATTTTGCCTGTACTGGCTTTGCTAATGTCATTAATGAATAAACAACACAGGGCCTAGTACTTACCCTTGCAGGACTCCACTGATGACTTCCCTCATAGCTGATATCTTCCCCCCTTTGTGTTCTACTACTGAGCCAAGTCATCACCCATCTTGTTAATTTGCTTCCCACCCTGAGATTCTCCAATTCTGTGATAAGCCTCTTGAGAGTTACCAAGCTGAAGGCCTTGCTGAAATCCAAGGGTAGAATATCAACCACCTGTACATTGTCTGCTGCCCTCATTACCCAGTCAAAGAAGCTGGTCAGGTTTGTTTGATAGGCTCTCCCTGATATGAACCCATGCTGTCTCTTGTCCTGAAGCCTGTTTTCCTCAGGGAACCTGCCTGCCTTTTCTTCAGAATGTCCTCCATCAGCTTACAGACAGTAGAGGTCAGACTGACAGGCATGTAGTTCCCAGTGTAACCTCTAGGTGGTGCTATCCCAAGGGCTACTACACCTGCCTACTTGGCTACTAGTAGTTTAAGGGGCCTGGGTAATGAAACAGATGCCTTCACCCGGAGGTCAGGGTTGTTAGTGGTCAAGCTAACCTGGGCACAGCCGTCCGGGACACTGTAATCCCCCTCTTTCCCTTCTAGTGGCCTGAACAATGTACAATAATTACTTTCACAATGACCCTTATTCACCATGCAATTACCCACACTGTTTACATTTACCACCAGGGCTGCTTCCTCTAGCTTGACCCTGGGGACCCCCTGTAAAACAATGTTAAGCACAGCAAATAGCAAACAGTTCAATACTTTATGCACAAACTGGGACCACAGTCAGGTTAAATGCAAACAAACTTAAATCTGATTTATTCAGGGAACTTGAACAAGGAAGGGGCGTAATCAGGTTGATTTGCTTAAAAGCTATATTAATCAGACAGTTATGCATGCAGTTCAGAGTCTCTACACAGTCACACACTCTGGGTATCCAGGTAGGAAAATGGTGGGCTAGCCAGGAATGTTGCAGCTGGTTGGGGCCCTGTGGTGGAAGAAAGCAAAATGCACAACACACACTATTTGTAATCCAGAGCTGGAGGGCTCAATTCGTGAAAGAAAAGGCAACAAGACAATCAGGTGACAACAGTTTTAGATTCAGCAATTGTTACAGGGAGCTACTCTTATATTTACTCACAATACCCAATACTGGACACAGACCGGATGAAATCGAGACTGCAGGCTGTTGAGCTTTAGTGCCCAGAGAAGCAGGGCCCACACGAATCACTGAGGTGTCGTTCCTGTTCAAGGCATTGAGCAGGTACACAGAGGCTATACAGGCACTCTCTTGCAGTACATTTAAACTGCTAAAACACAGGACACCAGCCTGACAGTGAGCATTTAGGCAAGTTCAAGGAAGACTTTTCGGGAATCCCCGTTTGTAGGGGGTTACATAAGACTTAGTACATTTCATTAAATGACTTATATCCAATGTTAATTAGTTTTCAACATATAATGCACAACAAACTGAAATAAAAAAGGCCTCCTTTCCTATTAAATTCAAGTAATGCATTACTGAATTAATGTATATATAGGTTCACAATAAAGAACTTATAGTAGTATATACGGTTTGAAAAGATAAGATACTATAACAAATATTATGCTACCAGTTACCCACCCCTTATTGTACTCTGTTTATAACTAGTATTAATTAAACCACAGTTTACTTGCAGCGTCGATGCCTTGATGCTGAATGATATGCTCCCATCTTTTGAACACCTTCTTTCTTCTTATTTTAAGAATTAAAATAAATACCAGGGCATTGTAGGGTGTCACACTTGGGGTGCAGTGTCTCCTGCTGACTGCCACCCCACACTGATGCCCACAGTGTGGTGCCCTTGTACTCGCAATTGGCTATGGACCGTAGTGAAGGACCACCAGACTAGCTGTTTAAGAGGAAAAGAAGGCCTATCCACTGCAGTCCAAAGCCTCCTGATTGGAGGAAGGGGCAAACAGAGAAAGCAGAGCACTCTTAAAAAAGTCCCAAGCAACTGATGCTGCTGTTGCCTAGTCCCAAGAGCATGACTGGCAGTAACTCCACAGGCCAAATGACAACTCTGGA
This sequence comes from Neoceratodus forsteri, assembly GCA_016271365.2. Classification (NCBI taxonomy): domain Eukaryota; kingdom Metazoa; phylum Chordata; order Ceratodontiformes; family Ceratodontidae; genus Neoceratodus; species Neoceratodus forsteri. Next base: position 91,975,563 of record CM028132.1, on the reverse strand, counting down.
CACACCCCACAACAGCTGATGTACAGCAGTGCACTCACAAGTGACGTTTGAAAGCTGCGCTCAGCTGAGAGATGTTGGGTCCCGCCCACTGCAGTTCAAATCCTTCTGATTGAAGGAAGGAGCAAACAGAGAAATCACAGTACTCCCAAAAAAGTTCACAGGCAACTAATGCTGCTGTTGTCTTAAGTCCCCAGAGCATGACAGGCACTATATGCATAGGCCAAATGACAGCTCCTGCCACACTCAACAACAGCTGATGTACTGCACTCACGTACTCAGTACAAACCATTTTATAAGCACAATAACTCACTTCAGGCATGTACTAAGACAGATCTTACTGCATTTCTCAGATGGTTAAAAGCACAAGGCACAACCCACCTGGGGCATGGGTGGTCCCAGTTTGTGGAATCATTGCTAAAAATAGCCGTTGTGCAATTATACTTCCCTCTGTAAACTCTTTATGATTCTAATTGAGACAAAACTCACACTGAAACCAAACAAAGAGCCCACAAAAACATTCACAGCTAATTATGAGCCTTAATCAGTGCATACTGATTTAACATTGCAGTAATGGTTTGTAGAACTTTTACTAACTACACTAAGAAACAGAACTTATGAACATTTTCAAGGAAAGACTAATAAACTTATTCTAGTGCTGATAGTATGGTCTCTGGTGTGTCATGGTATGGTATGGTATGGACTTGGATGGTATAATCTGGGATGGTATTAACCGGGATGGTATAGACTAGGATGGTAAGGGTTGGAATGGTCTAGTCTGGGCTGATATGGACTGGGATGGGATGGACTGGGATCATATGGGCTTGAAGAGTATGGACTGGGATGGCATAGTCTTTTATGTTATGGTCTGGGATGGTATGAGGCAATGAGCATGAGGTGTCTATGTGATCTTGCAGCAAACCCTGAAGTAATCCAGTCAACCCAACCAAGAGGAAAGCATACCTTTCTTTTGCTTTATCACAATATCCCAGATGTTTCTCCGAGAGCATGGATCAATTCCTGTGGTTGGCTCATCCAGGATGACAGTCTTTGACCCACCAATGAAAGCAATACATATGGATAGCTTCCTCCTCATTCCCCCAGACAAATTGTAGGCCTTCTGGTGACGGTGATTATACAGCCCTGTATCTGTCAGCATTCTGGGAGAAACATTTTAAAGAGTGAAGTAACAGAAGAAAGGTGACCATCAAAAATATATGTTTATTTTTCTGGTGAAAACCTGGAACCAAAGCAAATCCATCATTCTGTAACCTTCATCTGACCTTCAATAAAGGCCCCAGACCCAGCACAGCACCCTGCATCAAAGAATACAGATTACTGGGCTGTGTCAAGTGCCATTTTATGTGTCTTACCTGAGTTTAGTCCAAATTTTATCTCTTGTCTTTCCCACTAGACAACTTAGGTTTAGTTTATTGGTACATTAAACATTTTTAATCTGGATAGTCAATATGCGTACTTCAAGCAACCATGCGACCATACACAATTAGAAAAAGGACAAAGACTACTGGCCCATTGAGTTCTTTTCCCCAAACAGTCAGTAGGAATATGTTGTCATGCTTTTTTCATTAAGATATGTATCTAGTTTCAGCTTGAAGGTAGGAACTGTGTCAACTGACACCATCCATTTTGGAGGTCTGTCGTCCGGCGCTTGTTGAGACCTGGTGCATGATGTAACATACATAAAGCAACTTATCAGGTATCAACAAAGTGGTTACAAAAATATTGTTATAATAACATGTGAACACTGACACCAAATAATTAAACATGACATGCACGTCTAAAGGCAAAAAATGCTTTCGGATAGATTCCGATTTGCCATGTCTAGAACATTCCCTTCGGTGATGGGTGCCGACGTACTAACATCTGCATGTCTTGATGTTGAGGGCTGATTACAAAGCACCCACTACTAGGACTTGATCATGTCACCTATGTAACACTGAACAGCCTGAGGAAAGGTGAGGAGAAGAGTCCTGGAGTTGGTACCTAGACCACATCACCTTATTTTGTATTCATTCTTTTGTTAGCTGGGTAAACACACTGAGCCAGTGGGCCATTTTTAGGACCCCCTGCCCTAGGCAACGAAAGATGTTAAAAATAACATGCAATATGCAGGTACAATACAATGCTTACAATAGGAAAGAAAAATAACAAAATATAAAATATTAAAAGCACTTTTTTTGAACAAGGCATATTAGATTCTTCATGCAGTGCAGTGCATAAAACGTGTTACTCCATTGTTTTGGAGCAAAGAATGAGAATGCTCTTTGCCCCATTCCAGGAGATGTGTGATGGAACACTTACTCTTGTAGAATCTCTCCTTACTTTTTTATGAGTTCAGATTGAACAAGAATCTATGAGAAAAGATATAAAGGGTCTCATATCCAGCAAAACTGATCAGGCCAATGCTGATATTATCAATAGCCCCTTCTGTTGCTTCCGTTCGATGCCCCGCTGCTATTATGCAGTGCACCATTCTCTATCTTTGAATTTGCTTCTATGAATTATTCATGAATAAGGTGAAAGGATGTCAAATTAAATTAAACATTTTCAATATTATTTTCAGAGATATATTGCAACTTTTGAAAATTAGAAAACTCGATTTATACATTGTGCCATTTTGAATATGGAGGAAGGCATAGATCTCTCCCAATGTTGCAAAAGCAATCGTTTCACATTAATAATGGCAGTAGTTATGAAGCTGTTTGCATTTTGAGCAGCTTGAGATTGTAAAGAGTGAAGTGCCTAACAAAATAATTCTTGCGTCATAAGGGAAGCATCATTCCTTACTTGAAACCATTGAGAAAGGTTCCTGACATGCCTGCCCTTCTTAGTTTGTGAGGTAACCCCTTATGGCTTGGGATCAAAAGCTTTTCAAAAGTCCAGATACACCATATTGATGTACAGCACAGATTAGCTACATACATTTTACGACAACCCCTTCCACATACAACTGGCTTTGTTGTAATCACCATACGCAGCTTCATGGGAAGTGCAAATAGTGGGACATTTTCAAAATCCTCTGCTAAATGGCTGACTGGAGAGGGTACCCATTAAGCAAGCATACATCAGTAATGAGCTCTGTTAAACTGCACAGAGACTTTTATTCTTTTCAAATATCCTAGAATCTGGGGTGTACTCTTGTGGTGTCCGACCCATTCTCTGCTAGCTCCCCCAAAACTCTACAGGCAGTAGTGTATGTACAACATGAGGCCTGAGACAGTCGACTTCCATCAGCATGATGGTAGAATGCTCTTTAATGTTCTCCCTCTTGCTTCCTTGACATTGGGTTATGCCTCTGTTTGCCATGAACCTTACACTGCACTTGCACTCGTGGGTGAATACCAACCCTCACAAGGGAGCAGGATCCCCGGCTTATTGCATGGTGGGGGTGGGGGGGTTGTTGAGATGTTGGTTCCTGGATGCCTTTCTTCTTAGTTTCGCTCACATTGCTCATTAGCACTTCCCAACCCTGTCCACACCCAATCCTGACTCCCTGAATCTGCTCACAAACACAGGTTACTGGCACGAAAGTGAGATGCTCTTCTGCTGAGCCTTCGAGCGGCCTCAATGATAAACACAGTTAATCATGATTAAGGTGTCCATGCAGATCAAAACTTGAAATGGTGGTTGAAACTGAATTTCAGAATCCATCATTCCCAAAACTAACTTTGCAAACCTTCCATCTGATGTCAACTGTTTGTGGCCTATAAAGCACTTTGGGATACAGTGTGTATAAAAAATGCAGTCTAATACCAACAGCTTTCCTTTCTGCACTTCTTTTGGGGAACAGACAAGGCTCTCCTTGAAATTTCTGATAACTTGTTGGATGGTCTGATTCCTTTTACTAGATCAATATACGCAGTGCTGCCATCTGGGTCACATGTTCTGTGCAAGACTTTAGTTTACCATGTGATTTAGTTTACCATGTGACTGAAGTAATTGCTAGTGGGTTACATTGAGTTCCGGCAGTATCCTGCAGGATATCTCAGAAAAAACTGAAATATGAGCACTTAATCTTGGTGGATGGCACTGTAGATAGTACAACAAATGTTGTTCAGCTACAGAGTCAAGCCATACAAAAGTGAGGGTACTGGACTTTAGGAGGGCTGACTTTGGCAAGATGGGAGAGTGCCTCAGAAAAGCACTAGCAAACAGGCTAGAAGGAGGTGTGGAGCAACAATGGGGAATTATCAAAACTGCCATCACAGAGGCAACAAGCCTTTGTGTGAAGCAAATAAACAAATCAAAATGAAAGAAAAAGCCACTATGGTTCTCAAAAGAGGTGGCTGTGAAAGTCAGGAAGAAAAAGATAGCATTCCGGAGTATAAGGAAACACAGAAGGAGCAGGACAGAGAGCTGTACCAGTTAAGGCAGAAGGAAGCAGGAGGGAAGTCAGAATAGCAAAGGCCCAAACTGAGGAAAAGATAGCCAACTCAGTTAAGAAGGGGATAAAACCTTTATAGGTGTAACCCTAGATGGCGCTATCCCAGGGCTACTACCCCTGCCTGATTTGCCACTAACAGGTTGAGGGGCCTGGATCCAATGGCGGGTGCCTCCACCCAGAGGTCAGGGTTTGCAATAGTTAAACTAACTTGGTCACAGCCCTCTGGGACACTGCAACCCCCCTTCTTCCCACTAGTGGCCCACACAATATATCAGAATTACCTTCACAGTATACACACCTCCCAGGTCTGGTTCGCACTGGGACCTCCTGTGAAATGAGATACAGTGCAACAATCACAGTACAGTACTTTAACATAGACAAATACCTCAGGCAGTATAACTTTGCTGAAACAAGCAGCTCTGATTTATTTAGGGGATATAACAAGGACAGGGGAAATCAGGTTAATTAGCTTATCACTCTAATAATCTACTATGGCTCTGTGCACAGGCCTATCCCTATCAGTTACTGTCCCTGGGTACCCAAGCCCTAGTGGCTAGTCCAAACCGTGGCAGCTGGTAGGGGCCCTTTCACGAGAGAAAAGGAGAATTAAACAGTCAGCAGTACAGTAATTCCATTTGGATTTAATGTGGCAATTCAACAGGGAGCGACCCTGAATTAGTACTCACGACCTCCAAATAAGATAGGGTCCTTCAATGTCAGCAGGGCTCACTTGAGGTACACAAACCTCTTCACACATCCATATAAAAGAAAGTACTATACCAGGCAGGCCGCATCTGTATCCGATGCATTACTGCACAATACCGGGAGAACACACAGCAGATTCAGTTCCTGACAGACCGAGTGAATTTTCAGCAATTCTTCCAGTCTTCTACAGGGTGAGCCTGGTTTCTACTCTTCAGAGATCCTTTGATTCTTTTCACAGGACGGATTCAGTCCTAACAAGCTGTTACACAAGCTGCAGACCGGAACTCTGGGCCTTACACACGTTTTTGACTAAACTGCACACTGAAAAGCACAGGGCTCCTTCCTCTTCACTGCCAAAGCTCAACTGAACTCCAACTGACGAAACCGGCACTTCCTTTGAGTTCCTCCCAGTTCTTGACTGGATTGGCTGTCCTCACAATAGACTGCTGCTGTTGGTCCAAAAGGCACTGAAGTCTAAACTACATCTCCCAGAGTCACTGCCCATACAATCCTCTTGTGGCTGGCTCAGATTATGAGTCCAAGGCATCATTTTAGAGCTAGCTTACCCACACTGATTGGTCCAGTTCAGCAGTTCAAAACTAGAATGGGGAACTAGCAGACACAGTTCTGACTGCAAAGAAAGCAGGTTAGACAAACTGTAATTTCATTATTACTCTAAATAATTTCTGGCAAACAGTTACATCTTTCAGATAGGTTCCCTTAGCACTCTAGTGACTGCAAAATGAAGTGAATTGGCAGCAGCTCAAGTGGTACTCAGAGAAGCACACAGTCCCCCATACAACTAATTATGTCTGCAAGCAGACAGCTCTTAAAGAGACAGTACCAGAGGCTCTAAAACACTCACTGATAAATGGCTTAAATGCCAAACACCATTCAGGCTTGGAGCATTCAAGCAAGCTCTTGAAGTCTTTTGGGAACCCCATTTGCAGGGGGTTACACCCTTCCTGGCCTGGGAAAGCTTGACGTCGCGTCAAGCAAGTACCCATAAGTTTCAACTGCAACCATATACATTTGCATTAGGCTCGCATATGTAATCATCAGTCAATATATCATTTTACCAAGAACACATTTCTGAAACATTGCAGTACGTCACTCTTTACACAGTATTACATACACATTGTACCATAACTCAGATTATTACCTCTTGTACACGAAACCTGAGAGAGGGGGCCCTTCCCTATCAGTTACCTTGGGGCTGGACGGGCAAGGGCACCATACTAGAGGGCAACACAAGTAACTTGGAGTTAGCACTGATGCTCAGTTTGGGCAATGAGCTCGGGACACATACACTCCTTTATGGACAACATTGAGAGGCAAGTCCACAGGCCTCCCAAGTGAATCATAACTGAGGTGCACCACAGGCTTTACAGCTCGACCAGTCTTTCTAGGGGAACTGTTATAGTCTCTGCACTCTGAGCCTCATTTTCAGCATTGTCCTCACTTGTCAGGGAGTCTCCATGGGGGTAGAGGCTAGAACCTGGGGCACTTTCAGCTCAGGAGTTACAGTTTCTGAGTCCACAACATTTGGCTCATGGAGAGCTTTCGGACACTGGCAGTGGACTGTCAGGGCACTCAAAATACTCTTCTTGTTCGGTGTATCACCAGTCTGCCCCAATCTATCATTTTCCTCCTGAAAGCTCAAACAGTTCAACCATGCACAATGATTCCATTTCATCTGATCTGATGCTTTGCACTTCACTTTCTGGGAGCATTGGCTCCAGGGATGAAGCTGGGGCTTAGACAGTCCAGAAGGCCCAGCTTTGTCTCCAGTATTGACTAGGGATTGCCCGAAACAATTGACTCAGTTCAAAGAAGGATAGTATTCAAAGTCACTCTCACTTTCTTCTGATATGGACTGACAGTCATGCTCAACTGGGACTTGTGCAGGGGAACACTTTAACTCTGCTTCTGTAGGTGCAGACTTCCTTGATCTTTTCTTAGCAGCAGCTCTAGTCACTGGTCCAGAGGGGCATCTTCTGGGGCTCAGACTCAATCAGGATTTGTCCAATGGGTAGTAAATGATTTCTATGCATTGTTTTACATCTTTGAATTGTTCTCAGCCTTACTTTGTACACTGGCAGATCATCTAGTTTGCCCACTACAATGTGAGGAGATGGTGCCATCTGTCCGCAATCTTGTGTTTGCCATGCAGTCCCAGATTTCTTAGCAATACCGATCTCCTCCTGGAGTTCCTGTGCTTTCACCTTTTATCATACCTTTCTTTGTTGGCCAGATTTCTTTTGGCAGCCATGGTTTGAGCCAGTTGGTACGCATGAGTTAGCTGGGCCTTTAACTTTGCACATACTGTAAATAGTTGTCAGCTTGAACCCCATCAGGAGAGACCCCAAAACACACATCTACCGGTAGTCAGCTTCTTCCAAACATCAGGCGGTAGGGGAGAACCCAGTGGCATCACTTTGGTGCAGTTATAAGCATGTACCAGGGTGCTAATTTGTTGGCTCCATCTAGGCTTGTCCTTTGGGTGCAGGTGCCCAGCATATCTAGCAAAGTGCGGTTGAAACGTTCAGGCTGTGGGTCCCCCTGGGGTGGTAAGGAGTGGTTCTGGACTTTCTCACTCCCACAGAGAAAGCATCTCTTTGATCAGACGACTCTCAAAGTTCTCCCTTGATCAGAATGGATTCTTTGTGGAGCCCCATAGTGAACAAAAAGTTTTCACGAGTACTTTGGCTACAGTGGATGCTTTCTGGTCTTTGGTGGGGAAAGCTTGGGCATATCTCGTGAAATGGTCAGTGACCACCAGCACATTACTGATATTTCTTTGATCTGACTCAAACTCAGAAAATCAATACAGACCAGCTCCATGGGTGCACTGGTGGTGATGTTAACAAGGGGGCAGCCCTCTGGGGCAAGCTTTCTCTGTAAGCAGCGACTACAAGTTCAATGTGTTGCTCCACATCAGCCCCCATCTTAGGCCAATAGAATCTGGATCTCACCAAGTCAAGTGTTCTGTCTATACCAAGGTGCCCCATGTGGTTGTGCAAGGACCTCAGTACTGAGTCTCGAAGGCAGTGGGCAGCACTAGTTGTTGTTTGTCTACTTGTCCCCTCTGTCTACTGTTTCTCTGTATAACAGTTTATTGATCAGTTTCAACTTAGGACCTTCTTTGTATAACGTGCAGTTCTCAAATCAGTGGAGCGTAATTTGGACACATCTTTCCTGCATAGAGGGCTTCTAAAGCTGCTTTGATCATGGGATCATGATTGAGCCCGCGAATACTGTCATTGTCCAGCTGAGGCAGTGCACCAATGTCTATTGCAGAAAAGTGGCACAAGCAGCAGGTATGCAATTCTCAGAGGGTCCCAAGCAATCCACCATGCAGTCCACTGCGTCCGTGGACATTTGTTCCTCCCTGTCAAACTTCCGGCAGAGTGCCCGAATGTCAGGTTCTGCCAATCGGACCCAATCATTCTGGGGAACAGGCCTCCGGGAGAGAGCATCAGCATCTATGTGGTTCAGACCTGCTCGGTATTCGAGAGCATAGTCACATGTAGATAATGCAGAAAGCCACCTATGGCCAGTGGCATCCAACTTAGCTGAGGTCTGCACATAGGTCAAAGGATTATTGTCAGTTTTTACTAGTATTTTAGCCCCATACAAGTACTCATGGAATTGGTCAACAATAGCCCACTTCAAAGCTAGGAACTCTAACTTATGTACAGGATAGTTCTTTTCGGATGGGGTCAGGCTTCTACTGGCAAAGGCCACTGGTCTCAGGCCATTCTCGTGCTCTTGGTACAACACAGCCCCAACCCTTGCAAGCTAGCATCAGTGCAGGACGTAAGGTTTTCTTGGATCGGCATAGGCCAGCACTGGAGCATGGGTAAGTTGATATATGATCTCATGAAAAGCAGTCTCACAATCAGGAGTCCAGGGCCTCAAATACTTCACTTGGATGAAAATACACTCTTCAGTCTTGAGGGACGCTGACTTTTGGTATTTTTGTGGGTTGGGGATACCCTTGAGTAAGGTTAAGTAAAGGCGGATCACTCTTGAATAGTCCTTGATGAAGCCGATAATAACCACAGAATCCCAGGAATCTTTGCAGTTCTTTTAGATTTTTGGCTGTGGCCAGGTGGTCAAGGCCTCAACTTTACTTGGGTCGGTCTCTATTCCCTCGGTGGATACTATGTGCCCACATACTTTACTGATGTTTGAAAGAATTGACACTTATCAATGGACAGTTTAAGGCCAAAGTCCTCCAGTCGGTCCAATACCTTAAATAATCTGCTCTCATGTTCCTCCAGTGAGCTGCCAAACACAATAACATCATCTAGGTATACCAGGCACTCTAGTAAGTTCATGTCCCCACTGCACGCTCCATCAATCGTTGAAAAGTGGCTGGGGCACCTGAAATCCTTGAGGCATCCTCATGAATTCATAGAAGCCAAGCGGACAGATAAAGGCCGCCTTCTCACGGTCCTCTGGGGCCATCGGGATCTGGTAGTACCCACTGCGGAGATCAGCACAGAGAACCACTTGCTCCCGTTTAGGCAGTCCAAAGCATCCTGAATGCGGGCATTGTGTACTGATCAAGGATAGTCCACCGTTTAAGGTGCGATAATCCACACACATCCTTACTGTTCCATTCTTTTTCCTCACTACCACAATGGGAAGCATAAGGGCTTCTGGATTCTTGTATTACACCAGCAGCTAACATCTCTGCAGATGCCGTCTCACATCATCTATGTCAGCAGGTGCCAGGCGTCGAGACCTCTCACGAAATGGTCTTCGTCATGCAGCCGGATATTGTGCTCAGCTCCTTGCACGCATCCTACATCCCATTCCTTTAAAGAAAACACCTGGTCTCTCTGGGCAAGCTTCTCACTGATCCTCACTTTCCATTCAGCTGGCAGCGGGAGTCGCGAAATCAAACAAGTCAGGCGTTACTCTGTCATTTTTCCTTGAACTCTTGCTGCTGGGTAGCACTGCAGTGTCTGCACAATGCACATTAGCCAGGATGCAACCTCTGTTTACTCGAATGTCTCTTTCAGACACATTATGAACTTGGACCATTACCCTTCTGGCATAAGCATGGGCTCTAGCGGGCAAAATACTAGGCTTGACCAGCAGTCCCTCTGGCAATTTTCCATCGCCTGGTGCATCCAACATTAATATTTTATTCTTAACATCCTTTCTGATACGGACCTCTCCTGTAAGGTACACTGGGCATTTGCGCCAGGATCAGAGACTCAGGATCCTTCTTCCATACAATTCCGACCGGTTCCTCTGGTTCTGTTTTTCAGCATCTCTCTGTGCCTCATAGGCCTTCTTAATTAAAGCCGGAACTCTTAAAGCTCTACTAGTCTTTGACCCTGTTTTTCATAACACAACTGTGCCAGCCTTCCGAACATATGAGCATTTGTTCCAATCAACAAAGGACACCATCATACAGTCCAGTGGGGGACACACAAGGCTAGGGTCTCTACTTGTTCGGCCACTCCAGCCACGGAGGTGGGGAAAGACAGCCAAATTCGGATATACCCGGAATAGGGTAGGCCTTCTCACTTAACCCCATACATGCAGTCCTTCTAATGGTTGTAAGGGTACTTCTGACAAATGCTTCTGATACCAATCTTGGAACATAATTGTCACTTGGGAGCCACTGTCTAATACAGCTCTTGTAGACACTCCATTCACCGTTACAGTGGTCTCCATGGAGGGACCCACTATTCTGGACCAGTCTGGAGCAGTAGTGGGGGCCTGGGCAACTGACCTTGCCACAAAAGGACGTGAATTAGCATTTTTGGTGCCCTCACTGGGATCATGTCGCACCTCTTAACCACTGATTTCTTCTCGAAGCTCTCCTTGTAGCCTATATGCAACTTTGTCAGTGTCTTTTGGGGACTGGCATTCCCTTTTCATGTGCCCATCTTTCCCACAATTATAGCAAAACATACTTTCTGGAGTTTGAGCTGGCCGAGGCGCCACACTGGGAGCTAGGGCGGGGGTATTACTAACTGGAAACCTGGGTGCCATCTCTGTCTGCGGCGTGATAAGCATTTGGAGACATCTCGTCAGTTTCTGCACTTCCATGGTCAAGGAATTGAGTTTGGAGCTGTTATCAGCAGGAGATACATGGTGGGTACCCCACCCCATAGCAGATGCAGTCGGATATAGGTCAGGGCCTGTATTGCAGGCGTGGCCTTCATAAAGGACTGTTTTTGAATTCCCGATCTCTCTCAACAGTTCGCCTCATTGTGGCATATCTTTTCCTGTCAGAGCACTCATCGACTGTCAACCTCTGCCCCTGAACTTCACTTGATGGGTCACCTCAGTCACTCGGTCGTAGCCACAGCTGTTGGTGCAGGTACCTCCCGAGTCGCTTTTTCTCAACTCCTCAATTTCTCTCATTAACTCATCATAGGAGGGTGGGGATTCCAGTCCGATTTGCCAGGCGAACTGAAGCAACAGCAGTTCTGAGAAGGGGGTGACTTAAGGATTCTGTCCAGTCTGGTTCGGTCTAGTTCAATCGCTGGCAAACTACCCTTTCTGAGGCATTCTTGCAACAATTTTTCCAGCCAGAGACATACACAGACAACAACTCCCTTGGTACTGTTGTGCATTTCTTACTCTCCACCATAGGTCCTCATCAGAATCTGGGCTCCCATACACATTCTCCAAGGCCTCAAGATAGGCCTGTGCAGTCGCTCAGGGTTACTGGCCCGCTTGCGCACGGATGGTAGCCAGGCAGGACCTCGGAGGCCTCACTAACCTCTTTCGCCGCTTCCGAGCATTGCCATTCTAGCACTTGGGGCAACATAGTTCTATCCAGGTCTCCCAGTCATCCTCCTTGGGGGTGGGAGGGTGCCAGAGAAGATCCTCAACCTTCGTAAGAGTCGTGACTAATGGCAGGTGCAGAAATAGGAGTCTGCATTGGTTTCAGCCACCATTACGGGCACTGGAGCAGGAGAGGTGTTGGGGAGAACACCCCAGGTGGCAAGAATAGTTTCTTCAAGTCCTCCACAGTTTTCCCTCTCCCAGCAACCATTCAGCAAATTTCTCCTCAAAGTTTCAGATAGTGGTGGGGCTGATTCCCCTGGGTCTTTACTGTCCTTAGTTATCACTCTCCAAGCAGTGAGGGCTCCCTCTGGGGTAATGGTCTGTGGCACTTTGGAGCTATCTATGGGATCCTTAAACTCTACTAGGCCAGGAAAGTGTGGGTGAGCAGATTAGCATGCCGACCCACCACCACAGGGTTTTGTAAACCTTCCACCTTGGAAAGTACTCCTGCACAGTGTCCGATTGATACCCAGGGGATGTCCAGGATAAGCATAGCATTTTGGGGGTCGATCTCCCCCAGTACACCACTCCACCAGCCGGTGCACAGCCACTTCTGTCGGGTACCCATTTTTTTCTTAACAGTGGTTCAGAATATGGCCACTAGAGGACACACAATCCCAGCGGTGCCTCCAAGATGTAACCCCTAGATGGCGCTTATCCCAGGGGCTACTACCTGCCTGATTTGCCACTAACAGGTTGAGGGGCCTGGATCCAATGGCGGGTGCCCCACCCAGAGGTCAGGGTTTGCAATAGTTAAACTAACTTGGTCACAGCCCTCTGGGACACTGCAAACCCCTTTCTTCCCACTAGTGGCCCACACAATATATCAGAATTACCTTCACAGTATACACTTACCCCCAGGTCTGGTTCCGCACTGGACCTCCTGTGAAATGAGATACAGTGCAACAATCACAGTACAGTACTTTAACATAGACAAATACTTATGCAGTATAACTTTGCTGAAACAAGCAGCTCTGATTTATTTAGGGGATATAACAAGGACAGGGAAATCAGGTTAATTAGCTTATCACTCTAATAATCTACCTATGGCTCTGTGCACAGGCCTATCCCTATCAGTTACTGTCCCTGGGTACCCAAGCCCTAGTGGCTAGTCCAAACCGTGGCAGCTGGTAGGGGCCCTTTCACGCAGAGAAAAGGAGAATTAAACAGTCAGCAGTACAGTAATTCCATTTGGATTTAATGTGGCAATTCAACAGGAGCGACCCTGAATTAGTACTCGACCTCCAAATAAGATAGGGTCCTTCAATGTCAGCAGGGCTCACTTGAGGTACACAAACCTTTCACACATCCATATAAAAGAAAGTACTATACCAGGCAGGCCGCATCTGTATCCCGATCGCAATTACTGCACAATACCGGGAGAACACACAGCAGATTCAGTTCCTGACAGACCGAGTGCAATTTTCAGCAATTCTTCCAGTCTTCTACAGGGTGAGCCTGGTTTCTACTCTTCAGAGATCCTTTGATTCTTTTCACAGGACGGATTCAGTCCTAACAAGCTGTTACACAAGCTGCAGACCGAACTCTGGGCCTACACACGCTTTTGACTAAACTGCACACTGAAAAAGCACAGGGCTCCTTCCTTCTTCACTGCCAAAGCTCAACTGAACTCCAACTGACGAAACCGGCACTTCCTTTGAGTTCCTCCCAGTTCTTGACTGGATTGGCTGTCACTCACAATAGACTGCTGCTGTTGGTCCAAAAGGCACTGAAGTCTAAACTACATCTCCCAGAGTCACTGCCCATACAATCCTCTTGTGGCTGGCTCAGATTATGAGTCCAAGGCATCATTTTAGAGCTAGCTTACCCCACACTGATTGGTCCAGTTCAGCAGTTCAAAACTAGAATGGGGAACTAGCAGACACAGTTCTGACTGCAAAGAAAGCAGGTTAGACAAACTGTAATTTCATTATTACTCTAAATAATTTCTGGCAAACAGTTACATCTTTCAGATAGGTTCCCTTAGCACTCCTAGTGACTGCAAAAATGAAGTGAATTGGCAGCAGCTCAAGTGGTACTCAGAGAAGCACACAGTCCCCCCATACAAACTAATTATGTCTGCAAGCAGACAGCTCTTAAAGAGACAGTACCAGAGGCTCTAAAAACACTCACTGATAAATGGCTTAAATGCCAAACACCATTCAGGCTTGGAGCATTCAAGCAAGCTCCTGGAAGTCTTTTGGGAACCCCCATTTGCAGGGGGGTTACATAGGTACATCAGTGAGCGTAGAAAGACAAAGGGAGGGATAGTGAGGCTGAATAGAATGAACAGTGGGTGGGCAGAGGGGGACAGTGAAAAAGCAGGAATACTGAACGAATATTTTTGCTCAGTATGCACAAAAGAGGAGGGGGAAGTGCCTAATCCAATTAACAGAAGCACTCTTGATAGGGGGGTCGATCCCAGTCCTTTCACAGAAGAAAGGGTTCTGCAAGAACTCCTAAAACTGAAGGTGGACAAAGCAATGGGTCCTAATGGAATTCACCCCAGAATTCTAAAGAATTAAGGAGGAACTAGTGAAACCACTGGCTACTCTTTTTAATAAATCATGGGAGGATGGTGTGGTACCCGAGGACTGGAGGAAGGCGGATGTGATTCCCTTCACAAAGTGGGTCCAAGACAGAGGCAGAAAACTACAGACCTGTCAGTCTGATCTCTGTGGTAGGGAAAGTGATGGAGTCACTTCTGAAGGAAAGAATAGTCAAGTACCTAGAGGCCAGTGGAGCACAGGACCCAAGGCAGCATGGGTTCACAGCGGGAAGGTCATGTCAGACGATCTAATAGATTTCTTTGACTAGGTGACCAAAGTAGTAGACCAGGGAGGGGCTGTGGACATGGTCTACCTAGACTTTAGCAAGGCATTTGACACAGTCCCACACAAAAGATTAATAGTCAAATTAACCAGCCTGGGAGTGGGACCCAGGGTGGTAGCCTGGGTAAAACATTGGCTGGACAACAGGACACAGAAGGTAATTGTAAATGGAGTCCACTCTGAAGAAAGGGGGATTACTAGTGGGGTACCGTAGGGTTCAGTATTGGGTCCAGTCCTTTTTAATGTCTTCATCAGTGACATTGCAGAGGGACTGGAAGGAAAAGTATGCCTTTTTGCAGATGACACAAAGATCTGCAACAGGGTTGATACACAAGGAGGCGTTGAAAGGATGAAAAGGGACTTGGCAAGGTTGGAGGAATGGTCAGAAGTATGGCAGCTAGGATTCAATGCAAAGAAGTGCAAAATAATGCACCTGGGAAACAAGAACCCATGGGAAGAATACACAATGGGTGGTGAGGTAGTAACAACAACAAAAAAGGAAAGGGACCTAGGGGTAATCATATCAGATGATCTTAAGGTTAGCAAGCAATGTGAGAAGGCAGTAGGGAGGGCTGGGGGTATACTGGGATGTATAGGAGAGGCATCATCAGCAGAAAACAGGAAGTTGTTATCCCTCTGTACAGACAGTTGGTGAGGCCTCATCTGGAGTACTGTATCCAGTTCTGGAGACCCCATCTCCCAAGGACATACACAGGATAGAGGCAGTCCAGAGGAGGGCAACTAAAATGGTGCAGGGTCTGCAAGAGAAGCTGTTGGAGGAGAGACTAAAGGAGCTTAATATGTATACCCTTGAGGAAAGAAGGAGAGGGGGACATGATAGAAACGCTTAAGTACCTCCAGTGGAATCAACAAAGTCCAAGAGGGTAGCATCTTTCAGAAAAGAGATTTGCAAGAACAAAGGGACACAATTTAAAGATAGAAGAAGGGCGGTTCAGGGGCAATGTGAGAAGTATTATTTCACAGAGAGGGTAGTGGATGCATGGAACAGCCTTCCTGAGGAGGTTGTGGGGTCTAAAATTGTGGGAGAATTCAAGAATGCATGGGACAGACATAAGGCAATTCTTGTGGGAGGTAGGAAGAAATAGGCTGTTGGTTAACTAGGATCTGCAACCTATCCCGTAGGTAGGGAAATGGGTAGACTAGATGGGCCTAGCGGTCCTTATCTGCCGTCAAAGTCTATGTTTATATGTTTCTATGTTTCTATTGCAATATGCACATTGTTGCTATTGTCAGTGCAATGGGCCATTGCCAGGAGCCTTTTATAAGCATCCTTAAAGAACCCAGGAATGAATTGGAGTTTAGAAGGATGGGAATGATGGTGGGAGGTAACGATTTGAAGAAGGGTACTGAGGTAGTCTAGTAAGTAGTATGGAGAATGTTGTGCATCATGATCATAACTTTGACTTACTGTCTCTCTGACCCTGCTTCAGGAACTACTAACCTTTTGAGGTGCGATAGAGACATGGAAGTGTAGAAAGTTGTAGGCAGAAGATGACCAGTGGTTCATCAATTATGGCCAATACCCTAACTGTGACATTCCAACATACAACTGGTCAGGGTAAGGTTGTGTGCCCTAGTGGCTGGTTGTGCCCTTTCTCCCCCTGCCCCCCCCTTCTTCCCCACTTTTGTCTTCACTAACCACCCTTATATATGTCCCATCCACTTTTGAAATTGGACTCTGTCTTGTCACTTATCATCTCTCTATTCAGGCCATTCCATTTGTCGACCAGGATCTCCATTTAGAAATACATTCTTGCAACCATCTTGACTCCTTCCCTACCCCTCCCACTTATATCCATGCCCCAGGCTGTTGATCCCTTGTACTGTCTCAGTAAACAGACAGACATAGAAACTGATGGCAGATAAGGATCGCCAGGCCCATCCAGTCTACCTGTGTACCCTACCTTTAATTAGCGGCTGCTAACCCTACTTGGTCGCCAGCTGTTGCCTCCCCTTCCTCCCTCTAGGGTTTCCTTATGTCTATCCCATGCATGATTAATTCCCCCCACTGTGCTTGCCCCACCACCTCCTGGGGCAAGCTATTCCAAGCATCCACCACCCTTTCCATGAAAAAGTATTTCCTTGCGTTGTCCCTTCCAGTCAATCCAGTAAGTCCTGAAAATCCACCCAATTGATTCTACTTAGGACTCAGAATGTTTCTATCATGTCACCCCTCTCCCTTCTAGCCTTCAAACAGCACATGTTCAGGCTATTTAGTTGTTCTTCATAAGGTACCCCTACTGGCCCAGTATCATCTTTGTTGCTCACGTTTGGACTGTTTCAATACAGTCCCTTACTCCTTATCCTTTTTCAAATGCTGGCACCAGAACCTCATATAGTACTCCAGGTGCAGCCTCCCTCTGGATTCATAGAGTGGCAACAGTCCCTCTTTCCTCCTTACAGTAAACGCCCTCCATATGTGCCACAACACCCTGCTGGCCTTCCCACATGCCCTGCTTTACTGAGCAGTCCACTTGAGGTTATCACTTGTGAAAATCCCCTAAATCCCTTTGAGGAGGGGAACTGAACGACAGGATTGAAATACAAGGCCACCATTCAACTCCATCTCTTGGCATAAAATTAATAAATATTAAAATTATGACCTTCGGTATGACGAAGAGGGAAAAAAATGCCTATGGAAGAAACATCTCGGGAACAAAGACCTTGGTAGCCACCCTTCTTAACTTGTGCTATTATTATATTCTGATGCTTCCGCAGGTAAAGCCTGTGAAAGTGAGGGAGATTTGATACTGCTGGGTGGTGGTGGTGGGGGGTGGGGTTTGAAATGTTTACAGTGCAACTTAAGGCATAAAATGAATGTGAATGAGTATTATACAGTATCCAGTGATGTGGGCCTTATTGTGTAGGGGAATGGTTGGAGGGCAACTAGACATGGGCGATTGCATTCTGAGCAAGCAACCCTGTACAGTAGCCGGCACATGGGCATTACAACCGAATGGTGAGCATCACAATTACGACAGGGCACCATGGCGAAAGGAACATGAGTGAATAGGAAAACGTTGACTCTAAAAATAGTGATGGGGGAGAAAAGGCCTCCAAAGCTATGGGCAACTGTGGATGAGGAGCTCATACAGAATAGCCAACTACCAGTGTAGCCCCCTCAAAGGGTTTCACCCACTGGCAGGCATTACCTCCCCTGGCAGACCAGGAGATGCCCCCCACGGTACGAGAGAGGACTACACCCCAGTGTGGCAGCCCCCCCATGTGCACAATGGATAATGGCTGGAATAGGCTACCTTCCCCCACACACATGCAATGTACAGCAGACAGAAGATACAGGGCTGCAGGGTCAACTGCTGAGCTGCCATGGTGACTCACTGGAAATGCATACGCCGCCGAAACAGGTAGAGGGTGGTGGGCCAACGAGGTGTGGGTTTGACACCTGCAGCCGCCCACTTCCCACACAGCACTGTTTGGAACTGGTGCACCCTTTCAGGTCGATACCCTGATGGCGAAACACGAAAAAAGACCATTACAGCGGCAATCGCTGTAATGGTCCTTTTTCTATGTTTTGCTTTCACCGAGTATTCTGCCCACTTCCTGGACCAACTCCAACCTGGAATTGATAATCTTAAAGTCTGGGGGGGGGTGCGGGGGCACATCCCCCCACAGAAAACACTTGTAGAGCGGGCAGCACATGCCTGCGTTGTATTGTGCTGTCGCTGCAACTCAGCGGTGGGGATCAGCATTTTCACTGTCGACCTCCTTGGTGCTTCCGTCTGGAACAAAGGAAACCACAGGGCATTGTAGGGACAGATGTTCGAAGGGGTAGACACTCAACAGCGATACAATAGTTAAGGCAGTACTTACCAGGGACACCTCTTGCCGCATCCAGGATGATCTGCACGCATACTGCCGATACTGCCTGTCACAAACACACTGAGCAGGACAGGCTGTCTGCTCCCACGGTGCCAACCTCTGACTGCAGTAATGTGAACAGGTAACAGACAGGGTAATCCTTCTGTCTGCTTGTGGTCTGAATCACCTTTAGTCTCAAGTTCTGGGGGGATTCAAACTGTAAACCTTATGCTAGTGTACCCAAATGTACAGGTGCAGATTTGTACCCTCTTCGGGGATTGCAGAACAATCTTATGCCAGGGGGTACCAAGCCAGGTTTCAAAAATTAACCCTTAAAACTTTATAAAAGACCTTAGGTATATTCTTACCCTTTTCCAGTCTAGTAATGCCACCAAGCTTTGAACAGTTTTTGTCAGTCTTAACCCTCTATACGTCACATGCAAAAAGAGAAGAACTTGCAGATCCAGACAGTCCTTCAAAATAATAGGTTTACTTAAAAATGGATAAAAATATGAGAAATGTAAACACTGAACAATGTATCAAAGAACATGAAATCACTTAAAAGAAAACAAGGAAAAGTACAAACCAAAAACTCCTACCAGAATACAATTAGACTTTTTCTATCTAATGTATTTCCTCTGTAGTGCTTATAGTTAGATCTTGTTTCTTAAGAGCCCAAAAAGAAATGTCACTAAGATCAGACACAAGTCCTAGGTTAAACTGTGTCTCTCTCACACACCCCATCTATGATGTCATCTAGCTCCTCCTTTTAGAATATAAAAATTATACAAACTATGATCTTCCTGTCAGGAGATATTTTAAATACTGTGACTTCAGCAAAAACTAATTTCTCAAATTATGACAGTCTTTAATCAAGCCTTTCCTTTAATCCTGTGTGGTTTCCTGTTCCCAATGCAGGTCAAAGATTTTACAACTTTTCACACCATGGTGTTATGACATGTTTTTCCTCTAAGAAGTTATAAAAGTTTACGAGCCCTATATCCTGGTAGCTGGGTCAAGACTGAGAAACAGGAGACCCTTAATTAAGTCTCTGTAGTCTTTTAATTGCCTCTTGGTTTCAGGTCACTTGGCACTTCACTTACCTGGGGGGGAGGGAACCCATAGCACAGGATGTCTCATGTGAGAGACACACATACCACATTCTATATTACAAATATCATAGAACAATCATTGCCAGCTGGCCAAGTGTCACAGTCCTCCCCACCTAGATTGAATTTGGGGGCTCTATCCCCTGCATGGGATGAGCTTCCCAAATCAGTTCAATCCTCATAAGACGCAAAAGGCCATTGGTGTTCTGATTGGCCGCTGCAGCCCTCTGTAAGATTGTCATGTCATACCCTTGCAAGGCAAGACTCCATCTTAACAGTCTACCATTAGTTTTTCCTATTTGGGTCAGTCAAACTAGGGGGTTGTGGTCTGTTTGTACCTCAAAATGCTGCCCATATAAGTATGGCTCTAACTTCTTTAGGCCACACACTATGGCAAGACACTCATTTTCCACCATGGAGTAAGCCTGCTCCCTGGGAAGTGACTTTTTACTCAGGTACACTACAGGGTGATCTTTCCCTTGGCTGGATGTCTGACTCAGTACTGCCCCAATACCCATGTCTGAGGTGTCAGTCTGGACTATAAAGGGTCTGCTATCATCAGGACTGGTCAATACAGGAGCACTGCATAGTGCCTCCTTCAGGCTGGTAAAGGTTTTTTCACAGGCTGGTTCCCAAGTAATTTTATTAGGCATCTTTTTCTTTACTAGGTCAGATAGGGGAGCAGCCAGGGCACTGTAATTGGGTACAAATTTCCTATAGTACCCTGACATCCCTAGAAAACTCCTGACCTTCTTCTGCATTTCTAGTCAGGGCCGTGCCTTGATCACCTCCATTTTTACTTGGTTAAGATGGAGCTGTCCATGGCCTACAACGTGTCTGAGGTATGCCACTTCAGCCATGGCCACCTGGTACTTCTCAGCTTTGACAATGAGGCCAGCCCTCTGTATCCTGCCCAGCACTTCCCTAAGGTGGGACAAGTGTTCATCCTAGCTGGCACTAGAGATGGCAATGTCATCTAGGTATGCCACAGCATATTCCTCTGCACCATTTAACACCTGGTTCACCAACCTTTGGAAAGTAGCCAGGGCATTCTTCATTCTGAATGGCATTACTTTAAATTCAAATAAGCCTATCGGAGTGATGAAGGCCAACTTCTCCCTAGCTCTGTTAGTTAACTCTACCTGCCAATACCCCTTTGTCAGGTCAATATTTGTATGATAGGTCGCCCCTCCCAACTTGTCCAGGAGTTCATCCATCCGGGGCATCAGAAGGGTGTCTGACTTCATGACTGCATTCAGTCTATGATAGTCCACACAGAAATGAGTAGAGCCATTTGGCTTGGGCACAAGGATTACGGGTGAGGCCCAGGGGCTGTGGGATCTCTGGACTACCCCTAGATCCAGAATTTCCTCCACCTCCCTTCTAATGTCCTTTTGGACAGCCTCTGACACCCAGTATGCTGTCCACCATATGGGCGTCTGTGTCCCTGTCTCTACATCATGTGTCACTAAGGGGATTAGTCCAGACTTGGCACTAAACAATGGGGAAAAGTCTACTAAAACCTCCCTTACTTCCTGGATCTTGTCCGGCATTAGCTGGAGTGACAATTTAACTGCCTCCACAGAGGACTCCCTCTTGCTTTCTTCCAGCAAGTTCAGAAGGGGGTCTCCTTCATCCATCCCCTTCCCAGGACTACATACTGCAAACACCATGTCAGCCCTATCAGCATATGGCTTCATCATGTTGACATGGTACATTCTTTCTGTCTGTCTTCTGTCAGGTAACTATGATATAATTCACATCATTTATCTTTCTAACTACTTTGTACGGTCCTGCCCACTCAGCCTGCAGCTTGTCTTTCTGGACCAGAATAAGGACCATGACTTCCTGACCCACCATGTACGAGCAAGCTCTGGCTCTGTGGTCGTACCACACTTTTTGTTTCTGTTGGGCAGCAGCCAGGTTGCTCTGGGCTGTCTCCATACGCTCCTTCAGCCTTTCCCTAAACCTAAGGATGTAATCCAGTAAGGGGGTTCCCTGGGTGGCGTGCTTGCCTTCCCAGTCCTCCCGGATCAAGTCTAGGGGCCCACATATCCGGCGTCCATATAAGAGCTCGAAGGAGAAAAATTCTGTCGACTCTTGGGCACCTCCCTGTATGCAAACAACAGGTGGGGAAGGTATTTCTCCCAGTTCCTCCCATGCTGTTCAGCAAACACTTGGAGCATTGACTTCAGGGTACCATAAATCTTTCCATAAGACCATTGGCTTGTGGGTGATAAGGTGTCGTGCACCTCCGCACCACCCCACACTTCTTCCACAAACATTTCATCAGGTCCGACATGAAGGAACCCCCTCGATCGGTGATAACCTCCTGCGGAAACCCAACATAGGAGAAAATACCAAGTAAGGCATCTGGCACTTTGCCTTTCCTCAGTGCAGATAGAGTGACTGCCTCTGGATACTGGGTGGCATAATCCACCACAGTCAGGATGAACCTCTTTCTGGAGGAGCTGGGGGTATTTAAAGGCCCCACAATATCTATTCCCACCTTCTGGAATAGCTCCTCCACTATGGGCAAGGGAATTAGGGTGGCTTGGATTTTCTTGCCTGCCTTTCCTATTTCTTGGCACCGGTGACAAGACCTGTAATACTCCTTCACCTTCTGGGTGCAGTTGGGCCAATAGAAATTCTGGACCTATCGCTGCGTAGTGCATGCAATTCCCAGATGACAAGACAAGGGAATATCATGTGCAGTCTTGAGCAACTGCTCACGATACCCTTGGGGAAAAACAAGCTGCCTGCCTATCACCCCTCCCTCTGCCTTCACAGCCTGAGTATACATCAGTCCATTTTCCTAATTAACTTTATGTTTGCCCTCACCTCCCTGTGCTCCATCAGAGTCTGCCCAAGCCCTCAGCTTCTCTAGACTAGGGTCACTTCTCTGAGCAGCTGCAAACTCCTCACACATTCCCAAGGTATGGGACAAGTCCCCCTCAATCTCTAAACTAGGGTCCCTAGTACTAGTGTCAGGGCACTCAGGATCACTGTCCTTCCAACCCTCTCACAATGGGTCACCCCTCCTTCTTTGGAGTAATCCTACGCAACTGTGTGGTTAACTGCTACTGGGGAAATTTCTACCCCCTTTTCCTTAGTCTCCATATCAGGAGACACAGGCTAGGGAACCAACCTCCCAGTGATTTCCACAATGGCTTCTGTGGGGTCCATGGAACTACAATTTTCCCTTGCCACTTGGCTATGGGTAACTGAACACACCATCCCCCTGTTTGAGATTGTTGCCAAGGATGACATCAACTGCTAAAGTTTTGGCTACAGCCACCTGTTGCACAGGTCCCTCTGTTTCACCCCAGTCTAGGAGAATGCTAGCGAGTGCAATGTTTTCTCTTCACCAGTGAAGTCATGTACAGTGGCATATTTATTGGGTATAAGATGACCAGGCTCTACCAGATCCCCTTTTACCAGTGTCAGGGATGCCCCAGTGTCCCTTAACCCTTGTGTCTGTACACCATTCACCGTGACTGGGTACATGTGTTCACTCATGTTCACAGGCATGCTTCCAGGGGACACATAAACAACCCACTTCTTTCCTAGTCCCATTCTGCGTGTTGCTTGCCCTTTTGGGACACTGTCTGGCAATATGCCCAGTTTCTTTACAAAAACAACATGTGCTTCTTTTCTTAGATAACTCTTTTCTTTGAAACCTGGGGCTAACTGGTTTTGGTGGAGGCAGTGAGGGTTTTAGCTGCCCTGAAGGGCATGCCCAAAAAAACTATTCTAACAAAATAGCATTTTCAATTTTATCTACAGAGTTTGTTTCAATTCCCTGCCACCAACATTTTAAACATTGATGTTGTTTCATGGCTAGCTCCTCATAGCTCATGTCAGGACTTCTCCTGAGCTTACAGAATTTAGCTCTGTATGCTTCTGCTGTTAAATCAAACTTTTTTAAAAGTGCAGCTTTAAGTTTGCTGTAATCATTGCTGTCCTCATTTTCCATTTGATCCAATGCATTCTGAGCTTTCCCGGTAAGTAGCAGGGATAGCTGGAAGTTCCAGGACCCTCTAGGAATTTTAGCCTGAATACAAACTATTTCAAAGGATTTTAAAAAGACATCCATATCCTCCCCCTCTTTAAATTCAGTTATCAATTTGGAATTCAATTTATAACACAGTCCTGTAGTTCCAGTTAAACCCAAGCCACTTACCTGCTCTGGTGCTGGTGGTTGGAGTCGTAGCTTCTCCAATTCATGTCGCCTTTGGTGCTCATGCTCCTCATGGTCTGCCTCTCGCTGATCACTCTCCGTCTTCTTCTCTGCGGCTCACTGGTGCTATCAGTCTTCACGGTCAGCTTCTCACTGTTCTCGCTTCTTCTTCTTCTCTGCAGCTCACTGCTCTCTCTTCTCTCTGAAACTCCAGCTCCATTCTGCGCAACTCGATCTGCAGCCTGATTGCTTCTAACTCCAGAATTCTGGTGACCTTCCCTTGCTGCTGTGGCCCTTCGCTGGCACTGGCCCTGCTATCATCCTCACCAGATCTGGACACTGCACTGGCCACTGGCCCCTCCATGCTCAAGGTTTGGTCCCTTACAGTCACAGTCATTAACTCAATGCTCCAGGAATCTGCTACCATTAGGGCATCCACAAGGTTTTGCTTAGTGGCTCTCACCTCGTGCAGGACTCCTCTCTCCTGGCACAACTGCCACAAGTAGTCTACAGTGTGCCTGCTGTAGTTGGAAGCCATCTTTTTTGCTAACTACGGCTACTCTAACTTGCACTTTAGAAAAAAAAAAATAAAACAGGTAGGAACTTTGAATGTAAGCAAAGTTACATAGTTCTGTTTTCCTTTTTAAAAAATAAATCACTGCCTTATTTTGCAAGTGAGCTGTACAGTATTTAGCTGACACACTGAACAGCTTAAGCTTGTGTTACCAATTTTATCCACACCACTGCCAACCAAATCTGTCACAAACTGCACTCAGCAGGTCAGGCCCTCTGCTCCCACAGTTATGAACATACGAAATTTGCCAGCAGATAAAGGCCTAGAGGTCTATCAAGTCTGATCGAATGTGCAGCTAGCACCCCTTATTCTGCAGCTACCCCCCTCCTCCCTTCCCCTTCATTGACCTTCCCCCTTGTCCTGTCCCATCCCCTTTTGAGGCAGTCCACTGTTCTACTGGATACCACTTCTGCAGGTAACACATTCCACCCAGTCACCACCCTCTCTGTAAAAAAGTGTCTCCTCATCTCCCTCCTGAACCTTCCTCCCTCCAGTCTCATATCATGGCCCCTGGTGTACCTTCCCTCCCTTACTTTGAACAGTCCCTCTGTACCTGTCTTGTTTATTCCTTTCATGTGCTTAAAGGTTTTAATCATGTCCCCCCTGTCCCTCCTCTCCTCCATTAAGTACATGTTCAACTCCCTCAGCCTCCTCTTGTATGATAAGTCCCCCAGCCCCTTGATCATCATTGTCACCCTGTGCTGCACCCCCTCCAGTAACTTAATGTCCCTCTTCAGATACGGGCACCAGTACCGCATGCAGTACTCCAGGTGCGGTCCAATTAATGACCTATACAGTGAGAGAATCACCTCCTCCCTCCTCGAGGATATACCCATTGCAATACAACCCAGCATTTTGTTGGCCCTTGCAGCTGCCTTCCTACATTGTGCCGAGTTGCTCATTGACCCTGTAATGAGCACCCCAGATCCTTCTTCTCCTCTGTCTATGCTAACTGCACTCCCCCAAGCTGGTAACTCCTCCTTGGGTTCTTCATCCCAAAATGCAGCACCTTGCACTTTTTGGCATTAAACCCCAGTTGCCAGGTGTCTGACCAGGTTTCAAGCTTTGCCAGATCATTCTGCAACCCCTGCCATCCTCCTAGGTCATCCACCACTGCTTCTACCTTGGTATGATTAGCAAACAAACTGATCTTGCTCTTGATGTCCAATGATATGTCTGCAATGAATATCCCAAACAACACTGGTCCTAACACCGAGCCCTGTGGAACACTGCTCATCACTACCCTTGAGTGTGAGAGCTCCCCACCCACCACCACCCTCTGTTGTCTTCCCTGAAGCCAGTTCCCTACCCATCTCACCAGCGTTACACCTCCCCCTGTGCCTACTAACTTACTTCCTAGCCTTCCATGTGGCACCAAGTCGAATGGCTTACTGAAGTCCAGTTATAAGACATCCACTGCATGGCCCCTGTCCAGTTGCCTAGTTACGCAGTCATAGAACTCCACCAGGTTGGTTTGGCAGGATCTTCCCCATATGAAGCCATGCTGTCTGCAGTCCTGCAGTCCTTTGGCCTCTAGGAGGGCCACCAGCCTTTCCTTCAGGATAGTCTCCATTAGCTTACCCACGATGGACATGAGGCTCGCTGGTCTGTAGTTTCCCAGTGAGTTCCACATGAGTTCCAATCTCCAAGCACAGTAATGTGAACAGGTAACAGAGAGGTCAACCCTCCTGTCTGCTTGTGGGTCTGAATCACATTTAGTCTCAAGTTCTGGGGGGGGATTCAAACTGTGAACCTTATGCTAGCCTACCCAAATGTACAGGCACAGATTCATACCATCTACAGGAATTGTGGTACAGTCTTATGCCAGAAGATACCAAGCAAGGCTTCCCTTCTATGATGTAATCTAGCTCCTCCTTTTAGAATATAAAAATTATATAAACAATGATCTTCCTGTCAAGAGATATTTTAAATACTGTGACTTCAGCAAAAACTAATTTCCCAAATTATGACAGTCTTTAATCAAGCCTTTTCTTTGATCTTGTATGTTTTCCTGTTCCCAAAGCAGGTCAAAGATTTTGCAGCTTTTCACATCATGGTGTTATGACGTTTTTCCTCTAAGATGTCATAAAAGTTTATGAGCCCTATATCCTGGCAGCTGGGTCAGTTCTAATTAAGACTAGAAAACAGGAGACCCTTAGTTAAGTCTCTCTAGTCTTTTATTACCTCCTGGTTTCAGGTCATTTGGCACTTCACTGACCTGGGAAGGGGGCACCCATAACACAGGATGTCTCATGTGACACACTCACATGCCACATTCTATATTACAAATATCATAGAACAGTCATAACCAGCTGGCCAAGTGTCACATCACTGACACCCACCAAACACTGCTGCAGGACCCCATAGTGTGGAAGACACTTGCATATACCTATTTTTATGCCAAGGTTCCACAGGGGTGTGCCCACGCACATATGCAGGTGCGCACACAGGTGTGTAATCACCTGTCCCTACCACAACAATATAAGGAAGGTGAACACAGAATGGGCATCTTATATCTTGTTAGCCAGAAAGGGAAGACCCTCCTTGCCTACTGTGGGTACCTCTACTGGTGGGACAAAGAGGTGAAACAAAAGGTACAGTATATTGGTGCTGCATTCAGGAACACCACCACAGCTGCCCAGCATGGGTGCACACAGAGGCAGACGCAGTCATCTACATGGGACATCCCCACAACTATGTCCCAGATGCAGGGGAGGTGGGGACCTGTGACGTGCTCAGCAGTGTGGGTGACCGTGCACGTACGAGCATGGAGAGCAACTTGCAGGTGCTTGTGCACTGCACCACAGGGCTGCCGCATGCCATCACTGGCCAGCTGCTGGGGCTGCCACTAATGAAGCGTACCATGCAGCATGTCTGGCAGGCCAGCAGTGGTGGACCTGCCACATCAACCTCTCGTCTGGACCTGGCACTGCCCCCTGAGTATGCCATCACTGGTGGAGACATGACAGCAGTCCATATGAGGACCATGTGCTACTGTTTGCCACCCAGAGGTCCCTGCAGCACCTAGCTGGCTGGCTGCAGTGACTGGTTCCTGTATGGCACATTCCACTGCACACCACTACTCTTTGCGCATCTGTATACTATGCACTGGCCGCATATGGGCATCATGCTACCCACTGTCTACATCCTGATGCCATCACGGATGGAGCGGGCATACACGACCATGTTCAGGGAGGTGCAGAGGCTCATTGGTGCCGTGTGCCCAACTACTGCTATGATGGACTTTGAATGGGCAGTCTGGTGTGCATTCAAGGCCAGCTTCAATGGAGTGGCAGTGCAGAGCTACTTCTTCTATTACTGCCAGGCCATGTGGAGGAAGGTGCAGCAGACCTGGAGCTGCATGCCAGTATGCCATGGATAAGAAGTTCACACTGAACATCCGAATGCTCCTCACCCTGGCATATGTACCCACAGATGCCATGTAGAGGGCCTACAGTGACCTGCAGGCCCAGCCATTCTACTGGGTGAATGAAGAGCTGCTGCGACCCCTGCTCGAGTACATGGGGCAGATGTGGGTTGGCCAGCCAGTGGGCAGGATGGCATGCAGGCATCCCCTGTTCCCAGTCCCCATCTGGAACAAGTACCATCCCACCCTGGATGGCCTTGTATTGGCTAACAACTCAGTCAAGGGGTGGCACCGAGGCTTCTGCACCAGACTGGGTGCCTGCCACCCAAGTATTTGGTGCTTCCTAGACTGCCTTATTGAGGAGGAATGGCTGTTCGGTGTTTGTATGGAGCAGCTGCTGTCCGGCATTGGGACGGCAACCCAGAAAAAATGGTATTGGGACCTCACCGTCGGGATAGAGGCTATCATCGGTGACTATGTCAACAGGAGCACACTGACTGCCTGCAGGGCCTGGCATATAATTTCCAGATGCAGGTGTAGCCAGGTGTACCCTGGGATAGCACACTGACTCTGGCCCACTGTGTTATCTGTGACTCCATCGCCCGGACCGTGTGGCACTGTGGTGTTTTTCTGGCTGTCCATCCACTGGGCACCACAATGCAGCTGACCTGGGTGCACCCCTGTGCAGTCCTCCCACGCACAGTGGCACTGCCACATATCACTGTGCCCTGCGTGGCCCAGTGTCTCCACCTGTACAGTACCCCCTCACTGCCGTTGGCATGGTCGCTGCTGGCAGATTCCCCCACATGGGTGTTCCTTCCCCCCATTCCTGTCTGCTTCTTACCCCCATCTTTCATTTGCATTTTGGGTGGTGGTGGTAGTGTTTTTTTTTCTTAATATGTCCAAGTCGCCATTCTTACGGTCGTGCATGTCCCCGTGTGCCATCCCTGGACCCCCCATTGTGCATTTTCCCTCCTCTGTAGAGCGGCTCTCACCCTTTCAGTGGGTGCCCTTCTTCCTTGACACCCTCCAGGTGTCTACTGTTCCCCCTGCGCCCTTGGGGTGATTGTAGTTCCATGATTGCCCTTATCACATAGAACCATATTACACTTACATACTGTAAATACTCATTCAGTTATGAGGACTAATATCAAAATTCAGAAAAGGTGTAAAAGTATATTTTACACTTTTTTAAACTGTCATAAAATTTTCCATGTCCATATCTAAAAAGAATGTTGACATACTTTGTCATTATTGAAATAATATATCTATACACCACACCAGTGGTGAATAAACTGGATAAGTAAATCATGTTATTTTGGAATAAATATTTATTTTCACTTAAAACAGCATTTATTTCATGTTAGAACACAATTTATTTAACTTAGAACATGCTTTATCTACTTAGAGTCTGGAAATAGAACACAGAGAACAATGGGCCAGATAGAGTGTTCACAATAGAAAGAAAGGCAGTTTTAAGCTAAAACAATGTTAAACACCAGTAAAAAAACATTACAAATGGTGTGGTATATATATCAAATACATAATGGGTTGCAGTGGAATAACACATTTATCTCCACATGAGTGGTAAAACCTTTATAACTAACTCATGGCTTCGCCACACGCAAGTTATGGGGCTTTACCACTCACTAGTGAAGATACATGTGTTATTCCACTGCAACCCATTATGTATTCCCTATACAGTGATGTAGCTAGATAAAACTACCTGTTTCTAGATCAATAATGTAAGTGTCCTGTTACATAACAATGACATAATAACAACAGCATTTCTTAATGGCTAGGCTCCAAACTTTCATTTAAAAAAAATAAGTAGCTAGCCCCAATAATTCCAGAGTTAGACCTTTCAAAGATAAATATAACAACTTTGGAACCATTAAGGTTAGAGATTAGATTTCTTTTGTAAATGAAAGCCTTGAGTCAGCCAAGTAGATATCAATACAATATTACTACAGTGACCATATACTGATATAAAAAAACTAAAAGGTTTCATACTGATATCAAAACATTAAATAGTTCATTAAATGTTTCAAGTCCTGTCATTTCTAACATCATATTATATCAACATATATAGATAGACTTGTGACAATAAGGCCCTGTCCACACTACACTGCTTGCGCCCGGTAACGGACGCAATCCATTACGGCCGGGGAGCGGTGCAGTGCGTCCACACCTCAGTGGTGTCCATTACAGGACCGGTACTGCCGGTCCACACATTGGGAGCTGGGCGACCGTTACGGCGGCACCTGATCCCACAAGGCAGCTCGCACTGTGCTTTGTGCCCTGCAGGGGACCGTTACCCGGGTGTCCATACTACCGCTGGTAACGTTATTTAGGATTGGTTTTATATCCGGCTGTTGAACCAATCATATGTGGTTTCAACAACAGTTACGAAAATGCCTCCTGTAATGTTACAGGAGTAAACGTGACCTGTTACAGTAACGTTTTACACCCTCTGTAACATTACAGAGGCGTAGTGTGGGCAGGGCCTAAAGGAGAACTGTGTTATGGTCTACACTTGTGGAACAGACTTCAGGCTTTCATTTAAAAAAATTAAGCTTTTCTGATTAACAGTTCAAATATTACAGCTTTCAAAATATAGTTTGAGTAAGCAGTAAGATACAACAGGGTGTAGATTATTGTTTGATAACAGCACAATCCGTGTGTATAGTGAGCACCAGGCACTTTGCCCGAGTGCCTTAGCCCCTGGGAAGTGCTGGTATCAGACAACAACTCACACCCCTAGAGTGTCTTGTTGCACTTACAAAATGGGTCTTAACTAATAAATAGTTAAAAGAAACATACAGATTTAAATAAATATAAACCATTAGGTTAACTGCTTTTTTTTCTTGCTTAAAGAACAGTTGACATCATTAGGACAACTTCAACAAAACATAATATTTAGACACAGTTCAGCTTGTATTTTACATTAGTTTTGTGTTTCTCCAACCCATTATTTATTACTGATGCAATTTGCATGAAAATTTGATCTTTGCTCATGAAAAGTTCATCTATTCCTATTGCTTTCTCCCTACCTGAGGCCACAATGCTCTACTTGTGACATCGCAATTACTCCAATGGCAACAGACTGTGATGTCACAACAGAGGACTATGACACAAAGTAGGGAGTAAGCTAAAGAGGCAGAGGGACGCTAACGGATATAGAGCATGTTTCCATGCAGATGTCTCAGTAATGAGTAATGGGGAGGAGAAATCTATCGAATACATATGGAATGCAAGCTAAATTGCACCTAAATATTATGTTTTTCAAAATGTTCTTTGAGGCATCATCAGCTCTTTAAGCAGAAAGTAGTTCCTGTTTTTGTATTCCCAGTACAGCAAGTAGCCGCATAACCAGTGTTGAGGCTTCTCATGCCACTAGAAGGCACTTGATAGCCAACTGTTAGCTCAGCTTTCTTTTGTCTATCCCCTCCTAATGAAACACATGCATTCCAGTACTACTGTTTTTTTCCTTTGCCAATGACTCGGCTATATTTCTGACCCCCCAACTCCTTGCTGAGCAACCCCCACCCCAGCTCTGTGCTTAGAGTATTAGTGAATGCCATGGCTTGTCAGTGAAAGCCATAACTTTCAGTGAGTGTGGTTAAGTAGCTTATTATGGGCACAGCTGTTTGACCTTTATTGACACTTTTGCACGCGAGCAGCTAAGGAGTGGCTGGTAGCACTGCTGGGGTGACCATTGATGGACGTGGGAGCAGCACCTCATGCATTAGGAGTAGGTCAGTGTTATTTAAATTGAACACTGCCCGCTCGATTCAGTAAGGATTATGGCAGTCAAGGAGCAGAGTGGGTCAGTGTTGTTTAAATCAGAGCTGCCCACTGTGCTCAGTACTCACGTGTGGCAGCTGAGAAATGGAGCTGACACATGGGGTGGGGTTGAGCAAGGAGTCCAGGTGGATGCCAAGTGAGCAGTCAGACCTGCCGTGGATTTGGGGGGGGGGGGACTGCTGATGAACACCAGTGTGCAAAGAAACACTTAGGGATAGTGCAGCAACATGTGGCCATGGATTACATGTCTAAAATGAAAAATGTAAAAATAAAATGTAAATACAGGTTAGTTACTATAATAACATGTTTTTTATTTTTATTTTTGAGTGTGTTTGTAAGGTCTGGTGTGGTACAGGTTTTATTAAAATACATAGAAATGTTGGTTAATGTGTTTTGACAGGTAGGTATATTTACTTTAATAACATGGCTGCCAGAACTCTGTTTTTCAAACGTTTCTGGCAGGCATGGACATGTAGACTGTGTTGCATCCTGCTTGGCATTAAAAGTGCCAGCTGCAGGATTGCTGACTTATAAGGGCACGGCTTCCGACCAATCAGAAAGCAGGATTTCCTTTACCCATTTTATAAAGCATTACAAAATATCATACACGATTATTTTTGGAAATGGTCAAAAGCTACTATTAGTTGTTCTCTCTAAGAATAAACACATTCTTTTCTAGTTTATGATGGCTCTGATCACTGCCAAATTTGGAATACAATTCAGCGGCAGAGATTAGATGGGAAGGTGCTCCTTCTATCCCTATAACAGAATAACCCCATGACATGCTATCGAGTCGATATGCACAGCCAGAGGGTCCACCTCCAACCATGAAGAGGGTCCCACCAAGAAAGAGTGGTGGTGAGGAGAGAAATGACTGCTTGATGGCTTTTGCCCGACCTTGGGTCCAGGAGGAGGCCTAACCTATGACTGATGATGATTATAATGGGGAACCGAAGGATGGGGACCAGGGATGAAATCAAAAGGTCCATAAACAGGTGCAGAGAGGATTGCATCAAGAGGTGCCACCAAATATATCTGCACCATCAAAGGGATCCCAAAGGCAAGGGTGTTTTCTTCGAAGTACAGGTGACAACATAAAACAAGCATTTGTCAATGACAAATGTTGAATGCGTTTGTCCGCTGAGCTCGCTCACCGGCCCTGTGTCACTCATTCATTCTGTTTATCCCAGTGCTGCAAGCTGCTCTTTTGTACTGGGCTCCTGCCTACGTTGGCACATTTTTCTGCCCACAAAGAAATCTGCAGGTGTCCTGACAGAGCTCTGTTGAGGTTGGTCACTCCCCCTCTCTCACTGGCTCATTCTGTTTCTGCTGGCGCTGCAGGCTGGCCTTTTGTACTGGGCTCCTGCCTGTGTTGCCACCTTTTTCCTGCCCACAAAGGAATCCACAGCAGTCATAATTGAGCTCCATTGAGCTCGCTCACTCCCCTTCTCTCACTTGCTCATTGTGTTTCTCCCGGCGCTGCAGGCTGCCCTTTTGTACTGGGCTTCTGCCTGCATAGGCATCTTTTTTTGCCAACAAAGAAATCTGCGGCAGTCCCAACAGAGCTCCATTGAGCTCACTCACTCCCCCTCCGTCACTCGCTCATTCTGTGTCTCCTGCTGCTGCAGGCTGCCCATTTGTACTGGGTTCCTGTCTGCATTGCGGCTTCGTCTGCCCACAAAGACATGTGCAGCAGCCCTGACACAGCTCTGTTGAGGTCACTCACTCCCCCTCTCACTCGCTTGTTCCATTTCTGCCAGGGCTGAAGGCTAGCCTTTTGTACTGGGCTCCTGCCTGCATTGTCGCCTTTTCCTGCCCACAAAGAAATCCACAGCAGCCATGATAGACCTCCGTTGAGCTGATTCACTCCCCCTCTCTCACTTGCTCATTCTATTTCTCCCAGCGCTGCAGGCTCCCCTTTTGTACTGGGTTCCTGCCTGCATTGGCACCTTTTCTTGCCCGCAAAGAAATGTGCAGCAGTCCCGACAGAGCTTTGTTGGCCTCACTCCTTCCCCCTGTCTCACTCGCTCATTCTGTTTCTGCTGGCGCTGCAGGCTGCCCTTTTGTACTGGGCTTCTACCTGCATTGCCGCCCTTTTCTGCCCACAGAGAAATCTGCAGCAGCCATGATACAGTTCTGTTGAGCTCGCTTACTCACTCCCCCCTCTCACTTGTTCATTCTGTTTCTCCTGCCGCTGCAGGCTGCCCTTTTGTACTGGGCCCCTGCATGCATTGCTGCCTTTTTCTGCCCACAAAGAATTCCACAGCAGTCCCCACAGAGCTCCGTTGAGCTCACTCACCCCCCCACTCGCTCATTCTGTGTCTCCAGCTGCTGCAGCCTGCCCTTTTGTACTGGGTTCCTGTCTGCACTGGCGGCTTTTTCTGCCCTCAAAGACATCTGCAGCAGTCCTGACACAGCTTCATTGAGCTTGCTCACTCCCCCTCTCTCACTCACTCATTCTGTTTCTGCTGGCACTACAGGCTGCTCTTTTGTAATGGGCTTCTGCCTGCGTTGGCACATTTTCCTGCCCACAAAGAAATCTGCAGCTGTCCTGACAGAGCTCCGTTGAGGTGGGTCACCCCCCCCTCTCACTCGCTCATTCTGTTTCTGCAGGCGCTGCAGGCTTCCCTTTTATACTGGGCTTCTGCCTCTGTTTGCGGCTTTTTCTGCCCACAAAGAAATCTGCAGCAGTCATGACACAAGTCCACTGAGGTAGTTCACTCCCCCTCTCTCACTCGTTCATTCCATTTCTGCCGGTGCTGCAGGCTGGCCTGTTGTACTGGGCTCCTGCTTGCGTTGCCACCTTTTTCTGCCCACAAAGAAATCTACAGCAGTCATGATAGAGCTCCGTTGAGCTCACTCAGTCCCCCTCTCTCATGCGCTCATTGTGTTTCTCCCGGCGCTGCAGGCTGCCCTTTTGTACTGGGCTTCTGCCTGTGTTGGCACGTTTTTCTGCCCACAAAGAAATCCGCAGCTGTCCTGACAGAGCTCTGTTGAGGTCGCTCACTCCACCTGTCTTACTCACTCATTCTGTTTCTCCTGCCACTGCAGACTGCCATATATATGGTCTCTTGCCTGTGTTGCACCTTGTTCTGCCCACAAACAAATCTGCAGCAGTCCCGACAGAGCTCCGTTGAGCTCGCTCACTCCCCCTCTCTCACTCACTCGTTCTGTTTCTGTCAGTGCTGCAGGTTGACCTTTTGTACTGGGCTTCTGCCTGTGTTGCTGCCTTCTTCTGGCCACAAAGAAATCTGTAGCAATCACGATAGAGCTCCATTGAGCTTGTTCACTCACTCCCCCTCTCTCACTCGCTCATTCTGTTTCTCCCACTGCTGCAGGATGCCCTTTTGTACTCAGCCCCTGCATGAATTGCTGCTCTTTCCTGCCCACAAAGAAATCTGCAGCAGTCTCAACAGAGCTCCGTTGAATTCACTTACTCCCCCTCCCTCACTAGATCATTCTATGTCTCCTGCTGCTGCAGACTTCCCTTTTCTACTGGGTTCCTGCCTGTGTTGGCATCTTTTTCTGCCAACAAAGACATCTGCAGCAGTCCCGAGACAGCTCCTTTGAGCTCGCTCACTCCCCCTCTCTCACTCGCTCATTCCTTTTCTGCAGGTGCTGCAGGCTGGCCTTTTGTACTGGGCAGCTGCTTGCATAGCTGCCTTTTCCTGGCCACAAAGAAATCTGCAGCAGTCATGATAGACCTCCGTTGAGCTGGCTCACCCCCCCTCTCTCATTCGCTCATTCTGTTTCTCCCGGCACTGCAGGCTGCCCTTTTGTACTGGGCTCCTGCCTGCATTGGCACCTTTTCCTGCCCACAAAGAAATCTGCAGCTGTCCTGACAGAGCTCCGTTGAGGTCGCTCACTCCCCCGTCTCACTCACTCATTCTGTTTCTCCTGGCGCTGCAGGCTGCCCTTTTGTACTGGGCTCCTGCCTCTGTCGGCATCTTTTTCTGGCCACAAAAAATTTGCAGCAGTCCCGACAAAGCTCCATTGGCCTTACTCACTGTCCCTGTCTCACTTGCTCATTACATTTCTGCTGGTGCTGCAGGCTGCCCTTCTGTACTGGGCTCCTGCCTGCATTGACACCTTTTTCTGCCCACAAAGAAATCTGCAGCAGTCACAATAGAGCTCTGTTGAGCTTGCTCACCCCCCCCTCGCTTACTCATTCTGTTTCTCCCACAACTGCAGGCTGCCCTTTCGCACTCAGCCCCTACATGCATTGCTACCTTTTCCTGCCCACAAAGAAATCTGCAGCAGTCCCAACACAGCTCTGTTGAGCTTGCTCACTCCCCGTCTCTCACTCACTTGTTCTGTTTCTGCTGGTGCTGCAGGCTGCTCTTTTGTACTGGGCTTTTGCCTGCGTTGGCACATTTTGCTGGCCACAAAGAAATCTGCAGCTGTCCTGACAGAGCTCTGTTGAGGTAGATCACTCCCCCTCTTTCACTCGCTCATTCTGTTTCTGCTGGCACTGCAGGCTGCCCTTTTGTATTGGGCTTCTGCCTCTGTTGGTGGCTTTTTCTACCCACAAAGAAATCTGCAGCAGTCCTGACACAGGTCAGTTGAAGTAGCTCACTCCCCCTCTCTCACTTGCTTGTTCCGTTTCTACCAGCGCTGCAGGCTGGCCTTTTGTACTGGGCTCCTGCTTGTGTTGCCACCATTTTCTGCCCACAAAGAAATCCACAACAGTCATGATAGAGCTCCATTGAGCTCGCTCACTTCCCCTCTCTCACTCGCACGTTGTGTTTCTCCTGGCACTGAAGGCTGCCCTTTTATACTGGGCTTCTGCCTGCATTGGCACCTTTTTCTGCCCACAAAGAAATCCGCAGCTGTCCCAACAGAGCTCTGTTGAGGTTGCTCACTCTACCTGTCTCACTCGTGCATTCTGTTTCTTCTGGCACTGCAGGCTGCCGTTTTGTAGTGGTTTCCTGCCTGTGTTGGCATCTTTTTCTGCCCACAAACAAATCTGCAGCAGTCCTGACAGAGCTCCGTTGAGCTCGTTCACTCCCCCTCTCTCACTCGATCATACTGTTTCTGTCGGTGCTGCAGGCTGCCATTTTGTACTGGGCTTCTGCCTGTGTTGCCGCCTTCTTCTGGCCACAGAGAAATCTGTAACAGTCACGATAACGCTCCGTTGAGCTCATTCACTTACTCCACCTCTCTCACTCGTTCATTCTGTTTCTTCCGCCACTGCAGGCTGCCCTTTTGTACTGGGACCCTGCGTGCATTTCTGCCTTTTTCTGCCCACAAAGAAACCCGCAGGAGCCCCAACAGAGCTCCGTTGAGCTCACTCACTCCCCCTCCCTCACTTGCTCATTCTGTGTCTCCTGCTGCTGAAGGCTTCCCTTTTGTACTGGGTTCCTACCTGTGTTGGCGGCTTTTGCTGCCCACAAAAACATCTGCAGCAGTCCTGACACAGCTCTGTTGAGCTCGCTCATTCCTCCTCTCTCACGTACTCGTTCCATTTCTGCCGGCGCTGCAAGCTGGCCTTTTGTACTCGGCTCCTGCCTGCATTGCCACCTTTTCCTGGCCACAAAGAAATCTGCAGCAGTCACGATACACCTCCATTGAGCTGGCTCACTCCCACTCTCTCACTCATTCTGTTTCTCCCAGTGCTGCAGGCTGCCCTTTTGTACTGGGCTCCTGCCTGCATTGGCATCTTTTCCTGCCCACAAAGAAATCCGCAGCTATCCCGACAGAGCTCCGTTGAGGTCGCCCACTACCCCGTCTCGCTCGCTCATTCTGTTTCTCCTGGCGCTGCAGTCTGCCCTTTTGTACTGGGCTTCTGCCTCTGTCAGCATCTTTTTCTCCCAGAAAAAATTTGCAGCAGTCCCAACAAAGCTCTTTTGGCCTCATTCACTCCCCTGTCTCACTTGCTCATTCCATTTCTGCCAGAGCTGCAGCTGCCTTCTGTACTGGGCTCCTGCCTGTGTTTCTACCCTTTTCTGCCCACAAAGAAATCCTCAACAGTCATGATAGAGCTCCGTTGAGCTTGCTCACTCCCCCTCTCTCACTCGCTCGTTCTGTTTCTCCCACCGCTGCAGGCTGCCCTTTTGTACTCAGCCCCTGCACACATTGCTGCCTTTTCCTGTCCACAAAAAAATCTGCAGCAGTCCAGACAGAGCTCTGTTGAGCTCACTCACTCCCCCTCCCTCACTCGCTCATTCTATATCTCCTGGTGCTGCAGGCTGCCCTTTTATACTGGGCTTCTGCCTGCATTGTCACCTTTTCCTGCCCATAAAGAAATCCGCAGCAGTCCCAACAGAGCCCAGTTGAGCTCTGTCACTCCCCCCCCCCCCGAGTTGCTCAATCCTAATCTGTCCCAAACACTGATTTCTGACATTGACTGCGGCACTGTGGGCTGGAAACGTGGAAACACATTTCAGTCAGGATGTGAAAAATGACAGCTGTACTGTTCATAAGGAGGTGTGAACAAAGGTCAGTGTTGAAAATCTGGCATGAAAATATTACTAATTTGCAAACTTACAAGGGTGTGTGGAACCTGCACAACACACGCTTGTAACACAGTCATTTTATGGAGTTTTATCACAAAATTTTCAATATAGGCATTTTAGGACCTCTGCTCATGATCAGTGCCAGTCTGAATTTCTTAATATGTCCCAGACTCTGATTACCCACAGTGACCGTGCTATTGTGCGCCAGAAGAGTGAAAACACATTATGGCCAGGGATGTGAAAAATGACAGCTGCACTCTTCATAAGGAGGTGTGGCAAAATGGCAATGCTGAAAATCTGGAGTGAAAATATTGCAAAGTTGCAAATGTATGAGCATGTGTGGAAACTGCGCAATGCACATTCGTAACACACTCATTTTGTGGACATTCGTCACCAGATTTTCAACATAGGCATTTTAGAACCTCTGCTAATGAACAGTGTCACTGTCATTTTCATAATATGTCCCAAACATGGATTTCCCACAGCGACCATGCGATTCTGCGCCGGAACTGCGAAAACACATTTCAGCCAGGATGTGAAAAAATGACAGGTATGCTGATCATAAGGAGGTGCAGAACAATGGCAATGTTGAAAATCTGTAGTGAAAATATTATTAATTCGTGAAGTTAAGAGCGTGCGTGCAAACTGCGCAACACACGCTCATAACACAGTCACTTTATGGAGTATCGTCACCAAATTTTCAACATAGGCATTTTAGGACTGCTGCTCATGAACAGTGCCACTGTCATTTTCTTAATCTGTCCTGAACACTGATTTCCCACAGCGACTGCGCTATTTTGTGCCGCAAGTGTGAAAACACATTTCGGCCAGGATGTGAAAAATGACAGCTGTACTGCTCACAAGGACAAGGAAGTCTGAAAAAATGCCAGTATTGAAAATCTGGTGTAAAAATATTGCAAATTCGCAAGGTTGCGAGAGTGCGTAACAACTGCGCAACACACACTCGTAAAACAGTCAATTGTTGGATTTTTCCCACCAAATTTGTGGTACAGGCTTTTTGAGAGCCCACCTCATGAACACTGGCACTGTCATTTTGTTAATCGGTCCCCAAAGGGGATTCTGTGCAGTAACCGCGAAATCACCTTTTGGGGCTGAATAACGACAAGACAGTGCCAGAATTCATGAGGAGTGGTCCCAAAAACCCCAAGTTGAAAATTTGGTGCCAAAATTCCCAAAAATGCCTGAGATATGCATCAAAGTTGAAAAAACCCAATTCATTCCATTATACAGCTTACCGGCATTTCCAGAATTCGCGGTCGGTTTTGAAGCGTACAGATGTGTTCCTGGTGTCCACTGAAGATCGTCGTGCTGGACTCCGGAGGTAAGTATGGGGTTGGGGGGTGTGGGAGGCAGGGTGCGCAGTGGGTGGGCGTGGGTTGTGGGGGGCAGGGAGACTGTTGAGGGACTGTTTCCTTTTTACAGGTTAAAAAAAGACATCACAGGACCGTTTTTTATTTTACAGGGCATGTGGCATGCTGAGGTGGGCTCCCAGCATGCTAACGGAGTCTTTCTTTTGGGGGCAGCTGTGGCCGATGGGGATTGAGGCACTCCATGGGCACACAACAAAGGGGGTGACATTATGCGGCCGGGGACTGAGGGAGGGTCTCTCTCGCGGGTACAGCTGCATATGCCAGCTGGCACTGGTGGATGTGCCTCTGTGGTTGTTGGGGGAAGTGGAGCGGCAGCTGGACTAAGGCAGGTCAGTGGCTGCAGGGAGAGAAATGAGGATGATAAAAAAGAGCATACTGTTGATGTAGGGAAGCAAGGTGGGTGGGTTGGGGGTAGAGACCAGGCTGGCTGAACTGTAAGAAGTTCAAAGCCCAGGTAGGTTGAGAAGGGAGGCCATGGTAGCTAGCATGAGGATAATAAGGAGGAAGAATGTTTGGGCTGATAGTATGAAATACGATAGGGAGGGTGAATGCTAGTGCAGTTAGAGGCCCAAAGAACAAATGAATGGACGAGCATCATAGGAATGCAGGAAAGGGGGCAGGAGGTGGGGGAGGGGGACCACAATACAGGGAAGCAGGCAGGAACCAGAGAGCTAGACAGGAGAACAGGTGGGCAACAGAAGGGAAGCAACACTAGGAGGCAGGGTGCAGGGCAGAGAACAAACAGTGTGTGGGGGGGGCAGGGCTATAAAGTAGGAGTGCGAGAGACAGGAGGCAGAGGTGCACGGGGGCCAAGCAAGATAGGAAGCTGACCTTGCAAGGCATGGGAGAGAAGGCCAAGCAGCGAGCACCAGTGGGAACATACAGCACTGCAGCAAAGAGCAACTCATGTAAGAGGTAACAGCAGCAGACGTGGTACCAAGCCAACAAGGAAGTATAGCGGAAACTGGGATGTGGCAATAGACTGGCAAACAGGAGAAGTGACAGTAGTGCTAGGCAGACAGAAGGCAGCTGCAAGGCACATGCAGGCCTTTGGGAAGCAGGAGGAGCAGAAGCCAGCAGGTAGGAAAAATGGCAGTGGAATAAACCAGCAAGCAGATGTGCATCCAGAGAGGTAGGATCACATCCCTGTGTCTGGATGAGAACCCCTTTTCAATGCACCCCAGTATCCTGTTTACCTTTGCTGCCTGCACTGGGCCGAGTTGTTCACACTTCCAGTTACCAACACTCCTAGGTCCTTCTTCTCCTCTGTGATCCCCAACTAGTAGTCCCTCTTCTGGTTCTAAGCCATGAAGTGCATCACCTTACACTTCTTTGCATTGAATCCTAGCTGCCACTCCACTGACCATGTCTCTAGTTTGGTTAGGTCCCCCTGCAGTTTTTCCCATCTGTCCCGTTCATCCACCACCACCCCTAATTTGGTATAATCTGCAAACAGACTGACCCTGCTCCCCACTCTGTGTGCCTCCTTATCCTCTCCCTTCCCTGTTCTCCTGTACATCCAGTATGCAGCCCTCTTTGCCATCACCCCTTACAGCACTTCCTTGTTCAGCCAGCATGGTTTCTTGGCTCTGCTCTTCTTATTGCTGGCCCTGGTGCATGCTACTGTGGCCTCTGTTAACCCAGTCTTTATGACTCCCCCCTTTTGTTCTGCATCCAGCCCCAGCCTTATATCCTGTAGTCTCCCTTACTGTATTGCTCCCAGACCCCTAAAGTCCACCCTAATAAAGTCCAGCACCTTAGTGCCCATGCCTTCTGTCTCCCTTCCCAGAGTGAGAATGAGCCACACTGTTTGATGGTCGCTTACCTGCTAGTGGATTCTCCACTCATACCTCCCTCACCGCCTCCTCATTTGCCAGTACTAGGTCCAGAGTGCTACCAAGCCCTGTAGGCCCACTTACCAATTGCGTCAGAATGCTGTCCTGGAATGCATCAAGGAGCACCTGCTCCCTGGTACTGCTAGTGGTCTGGGTGCTCCAGTCAACCCATGGTAGGTTAAATTCCCCCACTATCACCACACTCCCCCTTCTACACACCCTCCTTATCTGCTCTGCCAATTCCCTATCCAGTTCCCCGGACTGGGCTGGTGGTCTGTACACCACTCCCAGCCTCAGCTTTCTTCCCTTGGAGTCCAGGAGCTGCACCCAAAGTGCCTCTGTCCTCCCCTCTTCTCCTCCCTCGTCTCTTATACATTTAATCT
This sequence comes from Neoceratodus forsteri, assembly GCA_016271365.2. NCBI lineage: Eukaryota > Metazoa > Chordata > Ceratodontiformes > Ceratodontidae > Neoceratodus > Neoceratodus forsteri. The sequence continues at coordinate 91,933,862 of CM028132.1, read as the reverse complement.
CTTCCCTCAGATAGAGTGCAACCTCCTCCTTCCAACCTCCCCAGTCTCTCCTGTATATTCTGTATCCTGGGATTGCTAAGTCCCAGTCATGGTACTCTGTGGCTCAAATCTCTGTCACTGCAGCAGTGTTCACCTTCCCCTCTGAAAGGAGTGCCTGAAGTCCTGCAATTTTGTTCCCCAGGCTTCTTGCATTGAGAGAGACCACCTTCCACCTGAACCCCTCCTTCTCCTCACTCTTCTCCTCCTTGGCCTGTGTCCCTCCTCCCAGTAGTCTGCACCCTTTCTCCTCCTTATTCTTACCAGGTGGTGGTGCCTTCTGTATTACACTCAGACCACTCTATCTACCTCCTCCCAGGCTTACTACGCCTCCGCCTTTACCTATATCTAGAGGGGTGAACTCATTAGGCTCCCCTGTTCGGACTTTTCTACCAACCTCAGTCTTTTGGCCACCTCCCTCACTATTTTAAATCAATCTTAGCAGAGATATACCCCTCTAATCCTACTCAAGTGTAGCCTGTCCCCTGCATACAAGTCACTATTCCCCCAGACCTTCCCCCAGTTAGTCACTAACCCAAAATTTTTGGTGTGGCAATTTTTTTTTCTCAGAAGAAGCCAGAAGGGGAAGAAAGGAAACATTCAATTCAGTGCTTTAGAGTAACTGGTAATTGCTATTTTTCTTTTAAACTTAGATTGTGGGCTTTTAGTGACACTATACTTTCGTTGTTGTCTTTACTTATAATTGTTTTGGGACTGTTGAAAATTTAAAACATAGTGGTGGTGTAATTCTGTGCTGTCTTTAATTGCTGCAGATTTTATCTTGGCTTGTCTGACTGCCCTGTAGTTGGGTGAAGGGTGTTAATTGTCTAGCCTCTGACCTCAGCTACGTGATAACGAGGTGGGGCTTAGTCAGAGTTGAAGTAGCAAGTAGAGTTTATTTTCTCAGAAGAAGCCAGAAGGGGAAGGAAGGAAACATTCAATTCAGTGCTTTAGAGTAACTGGTAATTGCTATTTTTCTTTTAAACTTAGATTGTGGGCTTTTAGTGACACTATACTTTCATTGTTGTCTTTACTTATAATTGTTTTGGGACTGTTGAAAATTTAAAACATAGTGGTGGTGTAATTCTGTGCTGTCTTTAATTGCTACAGATTTTCGCTCTCCCCCCCTTCCCCAACTCTTAATTATATGCCCTTTTAAATCTGATTGACAGGAGCTAAACACAGGTATAGTAAGGGGTGTGAAGTAGAGGGCATAAGGGGGAAGAAGCCCACCCTCAGCACGACAAGTGTTTTGATTCATTTATTTATTTATTGGTTTCTTTTTCTTTAAAAAAAATATCTGAGGATCAGTGGCAGGATTTTTAGTACAGTAAATTAATAAAAAGGGAACTAGGAGAGCTTCAGTAGCAGACAAGTAGTGGAATTGCAGTATAATGTGGTGCAATGCAGTGGCTGTGGGGCAACCATATTCAGGCAGACCTTCTGGACACTGAGGTGCTGCCCTATCTGCATCATCTCTCTGGACTGCGGGAGGAGGTAGCCAGACTCAGAGTGGAAGTAAACTGGGTCAGGAGTACCATCACCCTATCCAGGGACCACCCAGTCCAATGCAACTGCCTCAAGGATGCCGAGAATGAGGAGCACTTGGATGACAGTGGGCTCAGGGAGGGTTAGAGCAGTCAGGCAGAGGCACATACCAGATCCTATTCCACTCAAGAACTCATATGCCACACTGGCAAATGAGGACAACCAAATAGAGGTACCCAGAGAAGTGGAAAGAAAGGATGTGGAGGTTAGCCAAGGAGGTGACCTCAGCGGGAAAGCAGTTGACCCCAGGAGGAGGAGGAAGTGAATCCTAGTGGGGACTCCATCATAAGAGGGATCCAGCTAGGAACACAGGAGGGGAGGACAGGGAGGTGAGGTGCCTCACCAGGTGCCACGGCATGGAGGGATGGAAGGAAGATCCTGAGGATCACTGGGAAGGCAAGACGGGAGGGTGAGCTGGATGTCATTATCCACCTAAGTACTAATGACCTGGCAAATGGGGAGCCAAAGGAAGTTCAGAAAGAGTTTAGGAAACTGGGGAGGGTCTCAAGCAGCAACTACTTCTGTCACTTTCTAGAAGTACTACCTGTGAGAGGCAGGAGAGCATAGGAGTGCATGCACCAGGAACTTTAACTCATGGTTGAAGAACTGGTGCTGTGAGGAAGGGTTTGATTCATTGGTGACTGGGGACCCACCTGGAGGATGGAGGTTTGTTCAAGCCTGACGGCCAGCATCCATCCTGGAGGGGAGTCCAAGCACTCAATGATAAATTTAAATGCTACATTGACAAGCATTTAAACTAGCAAAGGGGGTGGCAGGCCAGCAAGGAGGGTACCTACTTGCTCACCCCCCACAGCTTGCAGTGGAACCAGTGAACCAGAGGAGTGGCTATCTCTGCAAAGCAGTGTGCAAAAGATGGAGATTAGTGCCCAAGAGGTGGATAAGCAGAAAAGGGGCAAAATTCAGCAGAAGGGCAGGCAGCAAGGAGAACCAGGGTAAATGACAACCAAGGAAGGGGCTGGAGTAGAACAGTGAAGCAGTCTAGGAGGTCAAATCATGGAAAGCCATGTGTGCAAATGCCAGGAGCCTTAGCAACAAGATGGAAGATCTGAGGCTGTCAGTGCAGTCAGACCTGGACATTGTGGCCATCACTGAAACCTGGTGTAATGATAACCACGACTGGGAGATGGCCATACCTGGCTACAACATATTCAGAAGAGACAAAGCAGGCAGGAAGGGAGGAGGAGTGGCACTGTATGTGAAAAATGACATAAGGGCCACAGAGATCCAGGAGGAACAAAATGGGGGAGAGATACTGTAGGTTAAGCTGGAAAGGAAAATGGGGACAGCCATCCGCACAGGTGTGGTCTATAAACCACCAGCCCAGGAAGAAGAAACAGATAGAATCCAGAGGATGGCAGACAAGGGTGAGGTAGTACTGGCTGGAGACTTCGATATTCCAGATGTGGACTGGAGCATCCCAGCAGCAGCATTAACTAGGAGCAGATTTATCCTGGACTCCCTTCAGGGTGCCTTCCTTAAGCAACTGGTCATGGAACCAACTTGACAGAAGGCAATACTGGACCTTGTGCTCACAAACAGGGACAGTGGATGGGGTAACAGTGGGGAGCACCTGGGAAACAGTGACCACCAGTCATTGTGGTTTGAAATCACAGAAAGAGCAGAACCAAACCACACAAAACACGATCCTGGATTTTAGGGGGCAGAGTTTGGGAAAATGGGAGATACTTGAAAGAGGCATTAGGTGAATGGGACAGGAATCAGGGGTTGAGGAACAGTGGGCAGTATTTAAAATGGGGATTATAAGAACAACAGAATTATGCATTAAGGAGGTTAGCAAGAGGAAAAGGAAGAGGAGACCATTATGGTTTTCCAAAGAGGTTGCAAAAGAAAGTGAAAGCCAAAAAGATTGCATTCAGGCAATACAAAAAGACACAGGCAGAAGGGGATAGGGAGAAGTACCAGGAGAAGCAAAGGAGGCAGGGAGGTCAGTAAGGGAAGCCAAAGCTCAGACAGAAGAGCACATTGCAAAATCAGTGGGTAAAGGGACAAAACCTTTACAGGTACATAAGTGAAAAAGAAAGACAAAGGAGGGATAGTGAGACTGAAGGGGGAGGATGGGGCCGCATGGAGGATGACAACAGTAAAGCTGACATATTGAACAGGTATTTCTGCTCAGTCTTTACTGAGGAAGAGGTGGGTAATGGGTCTGAAGGAGTACAAGGGGTGAGAATGGTGAGAATGGACACAAGTCCCTTTACGAAGAGGTCCTGAAGGAACTGGAAGTAATAAGAGTTGATAAAGCAATGGGGCCAGATGGGGTGCACCCCAGGGTCCTTAAAGAACTAAGAGAGGTGGTGGCTGAACCTCTTGCTCTTCTGTTTAGCCGATCACTGGAAACAGGGGAGGTACCCAAAGACTGGAGAACAGCAGAAGTAGTCCCCTTATACAAAAGTGGGAACAAAGAGGAAGCAGGGAACTACAGACCAGTCAGCCTCACCTTGGTAGTGGGGAAGATCATGGAAGCACTACTGAAGGAGAGATTGGTGGAACATCTGGTTGTCAATGGACTACAGGACCCAAGGCAGCATGGTTTCACAAGGGGAAGGTCATGTCAGACCAACCTCGTTGAATTTTTTGACTGGGTGACTAGGGAGGTGGATCAGGGGAGGGCAGTGGACTTGGCCTATCTGGACTTCAGCAAGGCCTTTGACACAGTGCCACATAGAAAACTATTACACAAACTGGGGAATATGGGTGTGGGCAGGACAGTAGTGTAGTGGGTAGGTAACTGGCTGGGTGGCAGGACACAGAGGGTGGTGGTAAATGGCTGTCACTCCACAGAGGGAAAAGTGACCAGTGGGGTACCACAGGGATCAGTGCTGGGACCGGTCCTATTCAACATCTTCATCAGTGACATTGCGCAGGACCTAGAAGGCAGAATTTCACTGTTCACTGATGACACAAAGCTCTGTAACAGAGTAGACACACCAGAGGGTGTAGAGAGAATGAGAAGCGACCTGCAGAAACTTGAAGAATGGTCAGGGTTTGGCAGTTGAAATTCATTGCAAAGAAGTGCAAGATAATGCAATGGGGCACAAAACCCTGGCACAACATATCAGTTGGGGGTGAGGTATAGCATGCACCAAGCAGGAAAGGGATCTTGGGGTTATCATCTCTGATGACCTCAAGGTAGGGAAACAGTGTGACAAGGCAGCAGGTAAAGCAAATAGGATGCTGGGATGTATAGGCAGGGCATCACCAGCAGGAAAAGGAGGTCATAATTCTGCTATACAAGACACTAGTGAGGCCCCACCTGGAGTACAGTGTAGAGTTCTGGAGACCATACCTACGTAAGGACATAGACAGGGTAGAGAAGGTTCAGAGGAGGGCAACAAAGATGGTGCATGGATTGCATCATAAGTCCTATGAAGACAGGTTGAAGGAACTGAACATGTACTCCTGGAGGAGAGGAGGGAGAGGGATATGATAGAGACATACAAGTATCTTACAAGGAGGAACAGGTGCAGGAAACACTATTTTGCCGAAAAGATGTTCCAGGACTAGAGGGCATGGGATGAAGTTGGAAGGAGGACGATTCAGAGGAAACATGAGAAAGAATTTCTTCACAGAACGGGTGGTGGACAAGTGGAACACCCTGCCAGAGGAAGTGGTGGGGGCTGAAACAATCACGGATTTAAGAATGCATGAGATAGACATAAAGGAATTCTGAGTCAGGGTGAGGCGACAGACTTCTAGGAAAACAAACTGAACTTACAAGCTCAAATGAGCAGACTGGGTGGGCCATAGGCCCTTATCTGCCGACACTGTCTATGTATCTATGTATCTATGTAATCCCTCAGTCACTCGTCAAACTCCTCAGTCCTACCCTTCCTCCCTATGCTTGCACATGGTACCGGGAGTACCTCCAAGAATGCCACCAACTTCCCCACTCCCTCACACTGCCTGCCCAACTACTCAGACCTCCCCCTCACTACTTCCGCAGTCTCCCACGCCAAGTTGTTTGTATTCACATGCAACACTAAATGAAGATTCTTCTTCCTCCTCACTAAACACTTGAGCAGTGCCTGCCCTGCCCCTCCTGCAGTCATTCTGTTTCTCCCGGTCCTGCAGACTGCCCTTTTGGACAGGGCTCCTGCCTGCAGTGGTGCCTTTTTGTGCCCACAAAGGAATCTGAAGCAGTCCTGACAGAGCTCCGTTGAGCTAGTTCACACCTCCTCTGTCACTCACTTGATTTTAATCTGTCCCAAACACTTATTTCCAACAGTGACTGTGCTATTCTGTGCCAGAAGTGTGAAAACACATTTCAGCCAGGATGTGAAAAATGACAGCTGTACTGTTCAAAAGGAGGTAAGAAAAAAATGCCAGTTTTGAAAATATTACAGATTTGCGAAGTTACAAGGGCATTTTCGGACCTCTGCTCATGAACAGTGTCACTGTCATTTTCTTAATCTGTCCTGAAAACTGATTTCCCACAGTGACTGCGCTATTCTGCGCCGGAAGTGTGAAAATACATTTTGGCCAGGATGTGTAAAATGACAGCTGTACTGTTCATAAGGAGGTGTGAAAAAATAGCAATGTTGAAAATGTGGAGTGAGAATATTACAAATTAGTGAAGTTACAAGCGTGCATGGAAACTGTGCAACTCACTTGTAAAACAGTAATTTTTTGGATTTTTTTCATCAAATTTGCAACATAGGCTTTTTGAGAGCCCACCTCATTAACAGTGGCACTGTCATTTCGATAATCTGTCCCAAAAGGTGATTCCACGCAGTGACCGCAAAATCACCTTTCAGGACCGAATAATGCCATGACAGTGACTGCATTCATGAGGAGGGGTCCCAATAACCCCATGTTGAAAAGTTGGTGCCCAAATTCCCCCAAATGCCCAAGATAGGCACCAAAGTTGAAAAAACCCTATTTATGCCATTATACAGCTTTTGGCACCGGCATTTCTTCAGTTCACGATCGGCTTTGAAGAATGCAGGCATGTTCCTGGTCCACTGAAGATCATTGCGCTGGGCTCTGGAGGCAAGTATGGGGCAAGGGGGATGCATGGAGGTGGGGTACACAGAGGGTGGGCGAGGGTTCGTGGAGGGGCAGCGGACACTTCGGGGGACTGTTTTCTCATTTTACAGGTTTTAAAAGAAATACAGACATTGTGGGTTGGTCTTTTTAGTTTTGCTGGTGTGTGTTTGGTACACTCGGGTGGGCTCACAGTGTGCCGCTGGCATTTGTGGTGAGGGGGACTGAAGCCAATGGGGAACGGGCCCCCATTGTCACAGAAACGTGTGTGTGTGGGGGAAGTGCATGATGCCAAGGGGAACTGGGCACCTCCACGGCACACAACTGAAATTAGGGGTGGGGACATTTTGCTGATGGGGAGGGAGCTCCCTGGTGGCAAATGAAGTGGGTCAGGGATTGGGCGCCTCGTTCGGCTTTCATGGGGCTCTGAGACTGCGGCACACAGCCGCCATGTGCCTGGTAATGTTACACCAGGCAAGATACTGCCCTGCAATGATGGATCACTCCCTCACTGCAGCAGAATAGCTGATGGTACAATGGCGAGGTGGCCCTCGATTGCAGCAGTAAAATCCTTACGAGTTGGTGGCACTCTGCAGAACCAGTGTCATCATGACACTGGGTCTGCATTGGTTGAGCACCGCCAAGCCCTACGATACAGTGCTAGCACTGGCCGTCACAATGCCGCACCTCCACAACCCACTTCTCTCCTAAGCTGCCACATAATGTTTCTTGCGCATGCACGCAAGCAAACATAACAAGCATTTGTCAATGCCGAATGTTGCTTGCTTGTATGTGCTGTTTAGGTATTTGGAAGTGACAGTTTCGTGCCTTCCTCCCAAGACATCCACTGTGTCTTCCATTCAGTATTCACAGAAGGGTTGGAGGGGCAAGGCCACAGCAGTACAGCAGTTGCCAAGGGGGTGAAGAGGTGGACAATAGTCCATTCAAAGGCAAGAGAGTCCTGCAGGAGCTCACTAAATTGAAGGTAGACAAAGCGATGGAACCAGATGGCATACACCCAAGGATATTAACAGAACTGCGAAGGGAGATAGCAGTACCTCTGGCAGCCATGTTCACAGAGTCATTCAACATGAGTGAATTGGAGGAGGGCACATGTAGTCCCTCTACACAAGTCTGGCAGCAGGGAGGAGGCAGGGAACAATAGGCCATTCAGCCTCACCTCAGTAGTGGGGAAGATCATGGAGACATTGCTTAAAGAAAGGATAGTGGGGCATCTAGATGCCATCGGAACCCAGGACCATAGACAAGATGGATTCACAGTGGGGACATCATGTCAGATAAATCTGGTTGATTTATTTGACTGGGTGACAAAGGAAGTGAATCAGGATGGGGCAGTGGACAATGCTTACCTTGATTTCAGCAAAGCCTTTGACACCATCCCATATAGGAGGCTGATAAACTAGCTGGGTAGGCTGGACATGGGGGAAAGGGTGGTAAACTGGGTTAGAAACTGGCTAACAGACAGGAGGCAGAGAGTGGTGGTAAATGGTATGCAGTCTAGGGAGAAGGGGTGACCAGTGGGGTGCTGCAGGGATTGGTCCTGGGGCCAGTTCTGTTCAATGTCTTCATTAGTAATATTGCAGAACATCTGAAGGGAATTTTTTCACCATATTTTCAACATAGCCATTTTATGACCTCTGCTCATGAACAGTGTCACTGTGATTTTCTTAATTTGTCCGTACATTGATTTCAAGACCAACTGATCACGACAGCGCTATGTGGGCAGAAACACGCTTTTGGGTGAGATGAAAATGACAGCTGTAATACTCATAAGAAAGTGTGGTAAAATGGCAATGTTGAAAATCTGAAGTAAAATATTGAAAATTCACAAACCTACGAGAGCATGAATTGTACAACGACGTCAGAAACAGTCATTTTTGAACTTTTCACCAAATTTTCAACATAGCCATTTTAACACCTGAGCTCATGAACAGTGTCACTGTGATTTTTCTTAATTTGTCCCAGTACATTGATCTCACACACCGATTTCATGCATTGTGTGCTACATGGGCAAAAACTGCGTTTTGGGTGAGATGTGAAAAATGGCAGCTGTACTACTCATAAGAAGGTGTGATAAAATGGCAATGTTGGAAATCTGAGTGAAAATATTGAAAATTCGCGACCTTACGAAAGAAGAGCATAGGAACTGGCGCAATGTACGCTGAAACAGTCATTTTTTTGGAATTTTTTCACCAAATTTTCAACATAGCCATTTTAAGACCTCTGCTCATGAACAGTGTCACTGTGATTTTCTTAATTTGTCCCGTACATTGATTTCACACACCGACTGAGCCATTGTGCGCTACATGGGCAGAAACACATTTTGGGTGAGATGTGAAAAATGACAGCTGTACTACTCATAAAAAGGTGTGGTAAAACAGCAATGTGGAAAATCTGGAGTGAAAATATTGAAAATTCGCGACTTTACGAGCATGCATAAGAACTGCGCAACGCATGCTCGTAAAACAGTAATTTTTGATTTTACCATCTCAACATAGGGTGTTTTTAGCACTTCATGGTATGATGTCACGAACATAGGAAGAGTTCAGGCCTGAAGGGTGATTTTGTGCAGTGACTGCACAGTAACCGCGAAATCACCCTTCAGGCCTGAATAACGCCATGACAGTGACCTCTATTCATGAGAAGGGGTCCCAAAACCTATGTTGAAAATTTGCAAAATTCCCAAAATGGCTGAAATATGCAACAAAGTTGAAACCCCTATCTAGCCCATTATACAGTTTACCAGCATTTCCTCTGTTCGCGCCAGCTTTGAAGAGTGCAGATGTGTTCCTGGTCCACCAAGATCGCTTGCACTGGAGTCCGGAGGTATAGGGTGGGGGTGTGGGGAAGCTGGGTGCGCAGTGGTGGGTGTAGATTGTGGGAGGGGGTTGAGACACGCAGTGGGCAGTTTTGTTTTACAGTTTTTTTTTTTAAAAGACGTTGGATGTTTGCCACACTGAGGTGGGCTCCCAGCGTGGCACAAGGACATTGGGGGCATTCAGCCGGCGAGTTGGGCACCCCATGCTGAGACCGCTTGCCCCACGCTGGGTGGAGTAGCGTGGCACTTCTGGGGGGCCGGCTCAGCCGAAGGGGATTGGGCACCCTGTCTGGCTGTCAGTGCATGCAGGAGCGGGGCTTGCACCCGCGTGGTGCAGCCAGGGGAGCTGCGCTGCGTGAGCAGCCGATATCTTATCGTGCTCACTGAAGCATAGCTCTTTCATCTGTATGCCACTGCATTTTGAGCGTGTCATAGACAGCTCCAGAATGCATTGGCTTACAGGGGCCGTGCCTGCCAACACACTGACTGAATTGGAGGAGGAGGTGACACACCTCCGAAATCTCCGATGATGGCACTATGTTTCTTGCACATGTGTGCAAACAACATAAAAATGTCAAATAACCATCTAACTAACTAACTATGGAACTAAGGAACTAGCTAAATATTCCTATATTCCTCCACTGTGTATTAAATTTATCAACTTCGATCACCTTTTTCTCTGAAAAGTATACTGACCTTAACACTAGAGGCAGTGTAATTTAATGACCAGAGCACTTGCTTAGGACCCAGGAGATCAATAACTCAACACTGCTTGAATTCAGTATTCACTGGGTGACCTTGGCCAAGTCACTTAACCTCCCAGTGCTAGTCTGCACAGCTGTGGAAATGGGTAGAAGCAGGACCCCACTGAAAAAGAGATGTTGCATCTCAGCTGCCCCATCCAGGTTAAAGAAAGTGCTAAAATACAATACAAAAAATTAAAAAAACGAGCAAAAAAAAAAAAAAAATTCCAGACAGTAATTGACAGCTATTTCTTCTGGTGTCTCTTTGTCCTAGAGAGCCACTTGGCACCTGGCTAGCCACTAAAAAATACTTTAACAAGCATTTGTCAATGCCGAATGTTTGCTTGCTGGCATTGGTGGTGGTAGTGAAGAAGTTACAGACCTGCGTAATAGGAATGGCAGTGATGTATTGAAGTGAAGCCAACCCCACCACCACCCTGCAGAGAGTGACAGACATTGGGGTGTGTGTTTGGGTCGTCAGGCATAACGGCCACGCCATTTCACCACGCCCCACCCTGCAGACACTGACAAGTGTCACGGTGTTCCTTGGGGTCTTTGGCCCTTATGCGCACCCCATTTCATTAGGAAATATGGTGAGATGGGTGCGATATAGGAGAATGGGGTGAAGTTTGGGGCCGAAGAGTCCAAGGCATACCTCGATGCTTCTCACTGACTGCAGGGTGTGGAATGGTATGAGCATGACAGGCAAGAATCCCAAGTCACACCCCTGATGCCTGTCATTCTCTACAGGGTTGGCTATAGTTGGAAACCCTAATACCTCAGGCATTCGCTGGTATTTTCACCCAAATCTTCAACATGTTTGTTTTGTGACCCCACCTCATGAACAGGGGGAATATCAGTTTGTTAGCTGAAAGGTACTTATGCACAGTGACTACGGCATTTAGCACCACAGGTGCAAAAACATTGCGAACAGGATGTAAAAAATGACAGCTGTACTGTTCATGGGGAGGTATAAAAAATGGCAATGTTGCAAATCTGTAGTAAAAATATATAAAAAAATAGTGAAGTCACGAGCGTACATAGAAACTGTGTATTGCACACCCATAATATAATTAGGTTGGGGATTTTTTACAGCAGATTGTCAACTCAGGCATTTTGGTGCCTCCGATCATGAACAGTGTCACTGTGTTTTTCTTTATCTGTGCTGAACAATGATTTTCCACAGTGACCATGCATCTCTGCGCTGAAACTGTGAAAACACACTTCAGCCATGTTGTGAAAAATGACAGCTGTACTGTTCATAAGGAAGTGTGGAAAATGTCACTGGTGAAAATCTGGACTGAAAATATGACAAAATCATGAAATAACGAGGGTGCGTGGAAACTGCGCAATGCTCACTCGTATCACGGTCATTTTATGACTTTTGTCACCAAATTTTCAACATAGCAATTTTAAGACCTCTGCTCATGAACAGTGTAACTGTGATTTTCTTAATCTGTCCTAAACATTGCTTTCGCACACCAACAGCACCACTGTGTGCTACATGTGCGAAAACACATTTTGGGCGACATATGAAAAATTGCAGCTGTACTGTTCATAAGGAAGTGTAATAAAATGGCAATGTTGAAAATCTGGAGTAAAAATATTAAATTAGCAAACTTACGAGCATGCATAGGAACTGTGCAATGCACGCTCGTAAAAGTAATTTTTAGGAATTTTTTCACCAAATTTTCAACATAGCCATTTTAACACCACACCTCATGAACAGTCTCACTGTGATTTTCTTAATTTATCCCGTACATTGATTTCACACACCGACTGCGCCATTGTGAGCTACATGGGCGGAAACATGTTTTGGGTGAGATGTGAAAAATGGCAGCTGTACTACTCATAAGAAGGTGTGGTAAAATGGCAATGTTGAAAATCTGGAGTGAAAATATTGAAAATTCGTGACCTTACGACTGTGTGTATGAACTGCGCAGCGCACTCTCGTGAAACAGTCATTTTAAGGAATTTTTCACCAAATTTTCAACATAGCCATTCTAAGACCTTTGCCCATGAACAGTGTCACTGTGATTTTTTAATTTATCCCGCACTTTGATTTCTCACAAGATTAACGATTGCCCCATTGTGCTTCATATGTATGGAAACACATTTTGGGTGAGATGTGAAATGACAGCTGTAATTTCTCATAAGAAGGTGTGATAAAATGGAAATATTGGAAATCTGGAGTGAAAATATTGAAAATTCACGAACTTACGAGCGTGCATAGGAACTGTACAACGCATGCTCGTAAAACAGTCAGTTTTTGGAATTTTTTCACCAAATTTTCATCATAGCCATTTTAAGACCTTTGCTCATGAACAGTGTCACTGTGATTTTTTAATTTATCCCACACTTTGATTTCGCACACTGACTGCGCCATTGTGCGCTACATGGTCGGAAACACATTTTGGGTGAGATGTGAAAAATGACAGCTGTACTACTCATAAGAAAGTGTGGCAAAATGGCAATGTTGGAAATCTGGAGTGAAAATATTGAAAATTCACAAACTTACAAGCGTGCATAGGAACTGTACAACGCATGCTCGTAAAACAGTCATTTTGAGGAATTTTTTCACCAAATTTTCAACATAGCAATTTTAACACCTCTCTGCTCATGAACAGTGTCATTGTGATTTTCTTAATTTGTCCCACATTGATCTCAAGACACCGACTGCACAGCGCTACATGGGCGGAACACATTTTGGTGAGATGTGAAAATGACAGCTATACTACTCATAAGAAGGTGTGGTAAAATGGAATGTAGAAAATCTGAGTGAAAATACTGAAAATCTGCTGAACTTACGAGCGCATGAGGAACTGCACAATGCACGTCAGAAGCAGTCATTTTTGGAATTTTGGCACCAGATTTTAAACATGGGTTTTGGGACCCTTCTCTGAATGATGTTACTGTCATGGTGTTGTTATTCAGGCCCGAAGGTGATTTCGCATGATGACTGGCAGTGATTGAATCACCATTCGGCCCAAGTCCACCAAGATTGTTGCGCTGAGGTCTGGAGGTAAGTATGGAGGGAGGGGTGGGGAGGCAGGGTGCGAGTGGTGGATGCAGGTTGTGGGAGGAGGGCCAGGGAGACTACGAGGACTGTTTTTTCTACAGGTAAAAAATAAAAACGGACGACGTGGGATGTTTGCCACGCTGGGGTGGGCTCCCAGCATGGCTCAGGACTGTTGGGGGTGTTAAGCCGACGGAGGATTGGGCACCCCCGTCGGCCTAAGGATCGCTTGCCACACTGGGGTGAGCTGCCAGCGTGGCACTTGCTGGGGGTTAGGACAGTGGAGCCTAGATTGGGCACCCCATCGGCTATATCATTAGCTCACGCTGGGGTGGGCACTCAGCGTGGCATTTAGAAGGCTTTGGGGGAGGCGGGGAACGCAGCACAGCCGATGGGGATTGGGCACCCCTGTCGGCTATACAGTGCGTGCGGGGGGCGTGTGTGTGTGTGTGTGTGGGGGAGCTGCGCTTGAGCAGCTGATATCTTATCGCTGCTCACTCAAGCGTAGCTCCCCTTTTCAACTGTATGCCACTGCATTCTGGAGCTTGTCATAGACATCTCCAGCATGCATTGGCTTACAGGGGCCGCACCTGCCAGCACACTGACTAAATTGGAGGAGGAGGTGACACACCCCCGAAATCTCCGATGATGGCACTATGTTTCTTGCACATGTGAGCAAGCAAACATAAAAATGAGACTATTACCTGAAGCACATTTTATGGGAATGTGATAAAGCTGGTAGGAAAAGAATATAGGTAAAGCATTCATAAGAGGAATGGAAAAAAAGCTGTTTTTCTCAGTCCCTTAAGACACTTGCTTACAAAACTGAAACACAAATTTGCAGTTTGTCTGGGCCCCTGTAATCTTCCCTCCCCATAGGATGCAGACAGAAATAAGCTGTCACAGCTCAGTGTGCCTTTACTGGTCAAAAATTAAAAATATAGAGGATAACGGATGGGAATCAGTTAATAACCACATTGTATTCACTTCAAGAGGTTGCCAGGGCAGCCACTTTTCAGGTTTACTGCTGCCATGGCAAGCTTGTGAAGTGAATTCAGCAAGGTTATTAACTGATGCCCATCCATTAGTTTTTATAGAGTATGGACGCCAGTTATACAAAATGTGTCCTTGCTTTTTGTTTTTCATTTCTGCTTTCCACTGCTCCCCTTTAGGTCCAGCTTTCACTGCTGTGGCCATTTGTGTGTGAGAGAGAGATGCACATGCCCAAGATGCCATGCAAACCTTGCTCCCCCAGAATGGCCGTGGCAGTGACACATATAATGAAAAATGAATGGCTTTGGAAAAAAATAAGGCACAGTAAGGACATAGTTGGAAAGGTAAGGTAGCGGACTAAAGCCCCAGTGAGTGGAGTGGAGCTCAAATCATTTCCTTCCCCTGTGGCAGTTTCCCCCATCCTCCTGAACCCCTCATTGAGCCAGTTGCTGAAGTTATGCTATCATTGTAATGTGGTCAAGAGGGTATAACAGCCTCTTGATGTCACAATGATAGCATTACAAGGATAGGAATTCATTGAATTCCTATCCTTATTCACCCTCTCCCATACATGGTGTAACCACCTACAAATAGGGGTTCCCGAAAAGCATTCCTTGAACTTGCCTATATGCTCACTGCCAGGCTGGTGTTCTGTGTTTTAGTAGTTTAAATATATTGCCAGAGAGTGCCTGTATAGCCTCTGTGTGCTGTATCTTTAAGAGCTGCTTGGATTGCAGTCATAATTAATCTGAGAGGGAGGTCTGTTGGAAGATGTACTTGTTTGCTGATCATTTGTTAGAGTAGTAATAATATTGCAGTTTGTTCTAACCTATCTTCTTTGCAGCATGGACAGTTCTGTTTGTTTCCATCATCTTGGTCCTGGACTGCAGAATGGGCCAATCAGTACATTTGGGATTCTAAAATAGAGCCTGCCTACAGGTGCTTGGGGGGCCAAACCTTGTAGAAATTGTAGTATTGG
This sequence comes from Neoceratodus forsteri, assembly GCA_016271365.2. Taxonomy (NCBI): domain Eukaryota; kingdom Metazoa; phylum Chordata; order Ceratodontiformes; family Ceratodontidae; genus Neoceratodus; species Neoceratodus forsteri. The sequence continues at coordinate 91,918,683 of CM028132.1, read as the reverse complement.
GCTTTTGGAGCCTAAAATAACCTGGAGGGGAAAACCTTTTGGATCTTGAGGAAAGTCCCACACTGCTTGCAGTTTCAGATAGATCTGAGTTGGGAAGTGAAGAAGTAACAGCTCAAGATAGTTCGAGCAGCAATCCATAGTTTATTCACATGGGAGAACTGTGGAAAGGCCTGAATTTGGCCTGCATGACTGCCTGCTGTTTTTGAGAGGGAACCTGTGTTTTTTTCGGACTGAATCTGAATTTGGAGAGCGAATTAAGCCACTGAATTGTGACCAGACTTTAATCTGAAGAAGGCTGAAGATTTGCTGAATGTGATTGACCTGTCAGGACTTTCAGCTACAGGTACCTCTGAACTCCCAGATTGTGCAGAGACCCTGTAATTGTGACTGGAGAGCAATTTGCCAGGTACAGTGGAATTTCCTTACATGTGATTGTGCTGTGTGCTTATAATGGGTCATGATTTGGTTCCCCACTGTGTGTCTGAACTGGGTTTTGCTAGATAGAGGCTGTATCTAGCTCCATGGACTGAATCCGTATCCATTTCCATTTGCCTGGGCCCTGCTACACTGGCCCAGCCAGAATACCTGCTACGCAGAGAAAGTCATCGATGAGAGATCAGCCTGGAGATCAGCCCCCTGCTCAATGCCTTGAACAGGAACTACACCTTTGTGATTCGCGTGGACCCTGCGTCTCCGGGCAGTCCAGCTCAACAGCCCGCAGTCTCAGTTTCATCCTGCCTGTATCCAGTGTTGGGTATCATAAGTAAACATCAGGGTAGCTCCCTGCAACAACAGCTAAATCTAAAAGTGTTGTCATCTGATTGTCTTGTTGCCTTTTCTTTCGCGAACTGAGCCCTCCGACTCTGGATTATAGATAGTGTGTGTTGTGTACATTGCTCTTTTCCATCACAGTGCCATAACCAGCTGCAACGTTCCTGGCTAGCCCGCCATTTTCCTACCTGGGTACCCAGGTGTATAACTGTGTAGGGACTCTGAACTGCCTGCATAACTGTCTGATTAATATAACTTTTCAGCAAATCAACCTGATTATGCCCTTCCCTTGTTCAAGTCCCCTGAATAAATCAGATTTAACTTTGTTTGCATTTAACCTGACTGTGGTTCCAGTTTGTGCCCAAAGTATTGTACTGTTGCTATTTGCTTTGCTTAACCTTGTTTTACAGGGGGTTCCCAGGGTCAAGCTAGAGGAATCAGCCCTGGTGGTAAGTGCAAACCGTGTGAGTAATCACCTGGTGAATAAGGGTCATTGTGAAAGTAATTATTGTATATTGTTCAGGCCATTAGAAGGGAAAGAGGGGGGTTACTGTGTCCTGGAGGGCTTTGCCCAGGTTAGCATGACCACTAACAACCCTGACCTCTGGGTGGAGGCACCTGTTTCATTACCCAGGCCTCTTAACCTGCTACTAGCCAAGTAGGCTGGGGTAGTAGCCCTTGGGATAGTGCCACCTAGGGATTACAATTATAAGTAAATTATAACGTTATTTAAGACTTTAAAACAATGTAACTTTAGGCATAACGTAGCATCTCCTGTTTAGCGTGCTAGAGCACCTGTCAAAGTGACTGGAATGTCCCTGACTGACTTGTTTGTGGAATTTGTGTATTGGTCCAGCAAAAGGTGCCGAACTATCTAACAACTCATTTTCCAAGTAACAACCCTGCTATTTGTTTTCCTACTCAAATTCAGAAACAAAGGGGCTCTGCAATGATTTTACTGTGCCACATGGTGGAGCTCTAACACAAAAGGAAAAACTAAACAACTTGCACACGGCCAAGTACAGCTACTTCTTCGATGAATAGCTATGGATGGAATGGAAAAAAGTGGAACTTCTCCTCTGGTTCACATTTTCTTCCATGCCCAGGGGGGCAGGCTACTAACTGTGCTAACGGTTCTGCCAGTTATTGTAATAAGCACTGTAGCCAGCTGAAAACCCTGTTTTTTTTTAAACTATGTTTTCATAACAAGCTTTTTTGTTAACCAGCTGGGCTAATATAAGCCAATCTCAATGGCCACTGTAAAAACATATAAATGTGATATAACCATATTACTATCTAAGCAGCCTGCCCAATAACATTCTACCGCAGTATTACCTCACAGAATAGCTTCAAAACTACAGTCCTTTGGCAATTCCTGCATTTATTTTTATGTAATAACAGTCCAGATTTGGAATTCCTGACTCATTTAATCCACAGAATATGCATCAGACTGCACCTGTCTTTTCTGTATATTTCTGTATATGTTGAATAGTGCTTGTAATAAATGGATTTGAGTGAATGTACACTAAAAACAAAATTTAGAATCAATGTTTAAACAGCATAAAGAAACAAATCTAAGCATAGTTATACAATTACAGTGAAGCTCGCCAGGACGAACCCCAGTTCTGCAGCATGCTGCAGCAGCGCTACTGCAGTAAACAATGTGATTTCAATGGGAATTAGTGCCTTTTGTCATGCAGGAAACTATGACACTGCAGGGAAAGGAATTAATTCCTACAGAAATTGCATTGTTTACTGCAGTAGCTCTGCTGCAGCATACTACAGAAGGCTGTGGCATTGGATCTCATCATGGCAAGCTTCACTGTATTTGATAATTTAATATATGGATTTTGAAATTAATACAATAGTAAAGCATACAAAAAATTCCCCATGATAACATCGACAAAGTAGTAATACTGCAGTTGACATGTGGTAATACCATCATTAACAAGTGATAATACTATCGTTCGCATCTGAACGATAGTATTATCACAAACACCAGACAGTGCAAGCGCCGACAACTCTGTCAGCTTAACAGCGCGAGGCAGGCTTGACTTAAACCGCAGTTTTCACTTTCTCCTCAAACGGCAGCTCACGCTAAGTAGTCATAAATATTTTCATTTTCTCCCGATTCTCAAAGCAATCAAATCTGATAGCAGAAAGGCTAAAATTCATCTAGCAACAAGAAAATATCTACACACACACAAAAATAACGAATTTCGACCTCAGTCTCCTCACAACCTACCTGACTAACGTTGGTGAGTCGAGACAAATAGAAACAGTACCAGTAAGTGAACTAGACTCAATTTTAGCTGACTTCATTTCTCAGTTAAAAAACAAGATGGTTCAGAATATGAGCCTGCAACAATAAGGGGAGTACTAGCAAGTATCGACAGATATCTACAAAAAAATCTAAGGTGCATCCATCTTCCAAAGTCCTACTGGTACATTCAAGCAGATGCTAGACATTCTCCTAGTGAAGCAGAAATATTTGAAAAAAAAAGGGCCTCAGAAACCAACCCAATCAAGCAAAACCCCTGTCCAAAATGGACATTAAATTACCAACTGCCTTACTGCACATGATGTTTTTCAAGATCATCCTACATTTTGCTCTCTACACAAATGAGCAATATCAGTTAAGATGGAGGGGAGACAAAATTCTCAGCACAGACTTCGAAGGAAAAGAATATTTAGAATATCACAAGAGACAAACAAAAACAAGAACAGGCATCAATGTAAGAGATATTAGACCTGTGGCACTACAAATGTATCAAAATGTCCAAAATCTGGAAAGAGACCCAATCACAGCATATAAAAAAGATGCAAATCACAGACCTGCAGACATGCTGCAACCTGATGCTTCCTTTTATTTAGCACCTAATACCAAACTAAAAACAACAAGTTACTGGTACAGGTGTATGACAATAGGTGAAAATAAAATCTGCTACATTTTGAAGCTCCTACAAAAATCTGCTGGCATACCCCTGAGAAAAGAATAACAAGTCATTTGACACAGAAGACAGCCATCCAAATGCTGATCAATTCTGATATTGCTCCAACTGATGCGGCACAACTCTCATGGCACAAGAACATTCAGAGCATCAACTCATACAGTACCTTGTCCGAACAGAAGCAGAAAAGAATGTGTGCCGTCCTCTCTTGTGACCCCCAGCAGCCATCAACCTCAAAACATAACCCTGAAGAGTCGCAACGCCTCCCGAGCAATCCAAACACTGCAGCGGCAGTACAGCACCTCGCACCAGAAATACAGTAGCTGCCGTCTACTTCCAGAACAGCACGGCAGGAAATTACCTAGAAAAGCAAGCTGACCAACAGTAGCTCCAACATCTCTACAACCTCTGGAAACATTTTCAGGAGCCACTGCATCTATTTTGGAGACATCTCCATAAATATACGTTAGGTCCCCGCAGCCAACCAGAAAGAGAAAATACATCATTTACTCAGTGAATCCAACTGAAAAATCAAACCCAACTGATGAAACAGCATTGCTGAATTAAAAAAGACAAAAAAAAATGTATTTTCTTTCCTGCCACAATCATTGGCACCTGAAGATTTGCCACAAATCATTGGCACGTTTATAACTTTTCTAAGAAAAGTTAAACTATTCTGTTTAGACGATCGTTGCACCTGTTCTACCTTACTGACTATCTAGCAGCACCACCAGCAAAAAAAACACAGCTTTCCAGTAACAGAAGACACCAACAAAGATAAGAAAAAATATTTTCAAAATTCATGTATTATAAAAATAATGGATAGGTAGTCATCTATTACCGGTGAGAAAATAACATCTCAAGGTTCTGGACACTCCAAAACCTCTTAAGCTTTGCTGTAGAGGTTGGAGTGTCGAGAACCTCTCGATGCGATTTCTCACTGGTGAAAGATGACTATCTATCCATTATACCCTTTATAATACATATTACTTTCCCCTATAGGAACCATTATCATGTATTTCACTACTTCCCTGTGTATCATACCAATTAAACCTGTAGCCCTCCCAATTACAGCTGCATATCTCCTAAATAAGGCTGTATAGCTCTGGAGGGATGGTTGTAGACCTCCAGAGATACTCAACCTGCCTGTATGTCATGGGCCTCCTCCTCAAGTCCAGCAGCCCTCAAATTCTGTAAAAATAAAACTGTTGGAGACAACCCTGAAAATACCCGTCTCCCACCTGGAGTTCAGAAAACCTGTCAAACTTGTAAAACATAACATTTTGTAGATAATCCGCTCCCTCCCGCACCCCTCCCATCCCAGATATCGCTCCCAACTGCAAGCCATGCCCCTGAGCACTGCACACCGCTGAACACTGCCATAAAACAGAACCCCACCAATGAACTCAAGGACAACCGGCCCATTCACATGCCCTTTTATAGGGAGAACCCTTCACTATGGAAACACAAAAGGGCCAAAAGAGAGCCCACTACCGAAACACTACTACACCACAGAAACAGATGAGGCTAAAAATAACATGGCAAACCCAAAAATAACCCCAACCACTACTCTTCAGGAAACCTACCTAACTAACACAACACAAACAAAAGCCATGTATTATATATAAAAATAAGTGACAAGTAAGATATTCAAGGCCATATAACCATCTCAGGGGCTATTTAGATAATAAAGCCACTTGTCCTTCGGACATGTGACCCTAATTTTCCAGTTAGCTCCCTCGATGGATATATTTCCTAGTACACCACACATACCCATCATTTATGCTCTCTCTGTCTCTATTGATATGTATATATATATATATATATATATATATATATGACTGAAAATATCATATTAATCTTCATGAGATGCCAATGATATAATTTATCTATAAGTACCTTGTTTCCAGATACAAATTACCACCAGTTTTACACTACCTACTGAAAGTAAATTTTACCTGTTGTATTGTATTTATAGTTGTTGTCTCAACCCTCTGGTGTATTTGTAACTTCCCTCCTCCCTGTTCGCACCTGGAAATCAGCCTCAGCTCAGTGTGCTTTTCCCAGTTACCAACTTTTAAATTAAATAAATATCTCATGAGTGGTGAAGTCACAAGTGAGTCATCTTAAAATCAGTGGCTATAACCCTAACACCCTGCCTCCACCCTGCACACACCAACAGGCGTTAGGGGGTGCCTTGGGGTCATCAGCTAGGCTCACCCCATTCCATAAGCAAAAAGTTGAGATGGGTACAGTATAGGAGAATGGGGTGAGCTTTAAGGTTGATGACCTCAAGGCACACTCCCACTCCTGTTGGTGTGTGCAGGGTGGGGTGAGATGTTAGGGTTGGGAATCCTAATGCCACATTTCCCTATTTTTTGTCATTTAAACCCTAACTGAAGCATTAATAAAGTTGCTTGCAATTTATTTCCTTACTTTTTGAGATAGTATAATCTTATCCTAATTTGCCTGTGGGTGCGCAGGGCCTTCTGTTCCCTGTGATCTCATCCCTCCATAGATGCGTATATGTATGTCACTGTGGAAGAGCCCTGTGCTTCCATTTACAGGACAACAGTGACCAAATTGTAAGCATAGCCATCTTATTACCCCATCTCATGTGCCTGGTGCAGAAAATTGTTGAATCCCTGCCAAAAAGTAATTCTGCGCAACTATAATGCCATCCTGTGCCACAGGTACAAAAACACATTTTGGCCAGGATTTGAAAAATGATGGTCATGACATGCATAAGGTGGGGTAATAAGAAGGCTATGTTGAAAATGTGGGATCAAAATATTTAACATTTTGAATCTTGCTAGCATGCATAACAAAATTGCAATGAATGGGCATAACTTTGCCATGTAAAATATTGTGACCCCAACTTTTCATTGTAGCCATCTTATTACCACATCTCATGTAACCAGTACAGAAACATTTTCAATTCCCTGCCAAAGTGTAATTCCACGCAACCACAACGCCATTCGGTGCCATAGGTGTGAAACCACATTTTTGGCCAGATGGACCCAGCGGTATCCTTCTGCTGTCAACTGCCATCAACTTCTATTAGAAACTTGACAGCTGTGACATACATGAGATGGGATAATAAGCTTTCTATACTGAAAATTTAGTGTCAAAATATTTAACATTTCCAAAGTTTTGAGCATGCATAGTGAAATTAAAACAAATGGTCATAACTTTGCAATTTTTACACTATTTGCATATTTTGACCCCACATTTTTAACATTGCCTTCTTATGACCCCACCTGATGAACAATTTGACTGTCATTATGTGAAACCTACTGAAAAAGAGAATTTACCAAGCAACCACAAAATCACCTTTTTGGTGGGAGCTGCATATCTACAGTCCTATTGTTCGTGAGGCGGGGTCCTCAAAAGGCCATGTTAAAAATTTGGGATCAAAATGTCAAAAAATGGTGAAGTTATGCATAAATGTTGAAACCCCCATTGAAATACATTGAACGGCATTTACCTAAGTTTCTCATATTGCAGTCACAGGTTCCAGCAGTAAGATGTGTATTTGATTGGGAGAGTGGATCACAAACCTGGGACCTCTTCAGGTGAGCGAGGGTGTGCGGGGGTGTCAAGGGGGGTGTGGTGAGGTGGGTGCAGTGTGGGCAGTCAGGTGGGTGTGATTGGCGATGGATTTTGTTGTTTTACAGGTTAAAAAAAAGACATTGAGGGATGGTTTTCTTTTCTTACAGGTAGACCGGGACATGGGAGGGTGGGGGTGCCACTAACCACCAATGAATGATAAATTTAAAACTTATGGGCATCTGGGACTGTGATAGGGTGGGGGTGCTACTAACCACTAACAATAAATAACATTTATGGGCATCAGAGGGTGGGGGGGTGCCACTAGACGGCATGGAACAAAAGGAAAAAAAAGGGAGGATGGTTATTGGGGTAGGAGAGTGCCACTGAATAGCTGGGAATAATTTATTTATTTATGGGGAGTTGGGACAGCTATCGGGGGGTGCCACAAAACACAAGGGAATATAAAAAAACAACACGGGACAGTGATCAGCGGGTGGGGTGCCACTAGAAACCAGGGAATAAAATGTATTTACTGGGACAATAATTGCTGGGAGGGTGCCACTAGACACCAGGGAATAAAATGTATTTACTGGGACAGCAATCAGCAGTTGGGGGGGTGCCACTAGACACCAGGGACAGGCAGTACAGCATGAGGGGGTGGGCAGCAAACACCAGGGAACAATGGCTCACACCTCAGACTGCAGCAAGCAGCAGGAACTCAGCTGTGGCTGCAAAAGTCAAGAAAATCCAGTGTTTTCATACAGAGAACGCCAGGTGAAGAACTCCTCTCACTAAGCTGGGCACAAAGTATTTTTGGGCAAAATTTAAAAACAAACAAACATCAGAATCTAGATAAAGGGGTCCTGTTTAGCTAGGTTCTGTTCGTTTTTCAAAATCCAGGCATTTTCATTCATTTTCCACGTTTATTACTTCGTAGAAAAAAGTAACAAGATGGTGGCTCACAAAAAAGGTTTCTTTTCTGGTGAAAAAGGATTGGCCCTTCATGAAAAGAATCCTTTTCCGTGAGGCCAAATCATTTGTCAGGCTTTTTACCTCTATCCTGGAGAGTGATCTTCCCATAGGAAATAATAGGAACTTAAAAATTAAATAACTTTGCAATGCATTAATATTTTTTTTTTTTACAAAACAAACACATGGCAGTTCTGTTACCCAAGCTGTATCTATCATAAACAATTCACACCAAAATTCCACACTGTCTGGGCTCAAGGTTATGAGGACAAAACTACAAACAGTGGTGACTTTTAAGGTTGTTGCACTCTCTGGATCTCAGAATCCGCACATTCATCCAAAATGAAACTTGCCACTTCAAGAGATCAACCCAACGGAACAGCGCATGCCAAATCTTGGGCAAATCCACTGATTGGTTGCAAAGTTATTAAAGTGAAAAATTTGAGGTTGAACATTAAACATGCTACTCAACCCTAACTATAGTGGCACTATCGCTCCTCAATAATATCTATATCTGCATCTATATCTGTATTAAATTTGGACTGATGTTTTAAATAATTTGTTTATTTATTTGGATGTTGGGGTTATATTGTTTATTTTGGTGATCAATATTTGTGTGTTGTCTGTGAGTTGGATGGTGAGTGTACTGAATGAATGGTTGAATGGACCTTTTTGTGGGGTTGTGTGAGAGACACCTTGCTGAAGGTGAGTGTGCGTATGTGTTGACGATAACTATAGTGTGGAATTACTGTGGTTGTAAAATTCCTGGGTTTTATTTAATGAATTATTATTAATTAATACATGTTGGGAGGGTGTTAAGACAGTCAGGCATTATTCTCCTACTATACTTCAGGATCTATGCCCCTTTGACTGTCCCCCACTATCAGTTGAAGTTTATGAGAGATGTTGAGCATTGGGGATAGTGAGGAAACGATTGACGGGGATGTGGCCTGGGCATAGTGGGAGAATGGAGAGGGGTGGGTGGATAGAGGTAGTGGAGACTAGGAGACGCCCTGGGGCAAAATGGCATCAGGAAAGGGTGCTCCCTGCTTGATTCCCATACTCAAGGGGTCCACAAATGGTGGGCAGGTCCTGGGATCTTCCTTGATAACCCATCCAACCCGGGTGGTGTTGTGTAATGCCAGCTCGATTAGGAACAAGACGGCTGTTATAGCTGATCTTGTTGAAATATCTGATCTGACATGCATCACGAGATCTGGCTGGATGAAAATGCAGGCCCTATTTTGGCATCTGCTGTTCCAGTTGGGTTCTCGGTGATACACTGCCTGAGACTGGATCGTAGGGGCTGGTATGCAGCCATTTTGTTTAAAATGGAGCTGAGCCTTGTGGATGTGCCAGAGGGATACACTCGATCCTTTGAGTGTATTCTGGGAGCAGGTGTAGGGTTCAGGATACTCCTCATCTACTGTCCACTCAGTGATGTTGGAGAATTCCTGAAGGAGTCTGTGGACTTCATTGTAAATGTGGTGATGGAGTCACCCAAATGGTTAATTCTGGGTGACTTCAATGCCTGGATCGACTATGAACTCTCGCAGTTTGGAAATAACTCCTCCAGCTTATGAGTATGCTGGGCCTTACACAGGTGGTTACCTCTGCTACCCATATAGGGGGTCACTCTTTGGATCTTGTGTTTCTCCTGGCGATGGAGATCATGGGATTGGGGGTGGAACCAAATGGTTGGTCAGACCATCACACTATAAGGTTCAGCTTTGGGGCACCCCCAAATAGGCCTGCCCCTACGGAGATGGTCCAGTATCGCCCTTTGAGGGGGGTTACCCCAGAGGGCCTATTGTCGGTGCTGGACCTATTAGGTTTATCAAGTGAATGCATGAGTCTAGGGGATCTTGTACTTGCCTATAATATGGCAGTGGGTGATGCCCTGGACTTAATTGCTCCTGTTCATGTTCATCCACTCACTCTGTACTCGAGGACACCTTGGTTTGATGGGTCCTTGAAGGTGCTGAGAAGAATGGGGTGAAGGCTAGAGAGAGCCCGGTGGAAATCCGGCCTGGTTGCTGACAGACTTAGGTTGATGGACCATTATGTGGCCTATCAATCAGCAATCACCTGTGAGAAGGCAGAATAAATTATTCTTGCAATATACCGATGAGTGTTCTGCTTGTTTGTTATTTTGGTTTGCGAAGTTGACTGGTATGCCTGGTGAGAGCACTTTTGGAGATGGGAGTGCATGGGAATTTTTGTTTAGTTTGCATTAACTACAATGTTGCTGGGCACAGCTTCACTGTCAGTGACATCACGAAGTTCTAAAAATTGTGTCAATGTAATATTGCTGTGGAGCAGACTCAGTCATCAATATGTCTGCTCTGCCAGTTACATCGGTAAGCCCATTACCATATTTCAAAGAGTTTTTAGTGGCCTTTCAAACTAAGATGGCAGTATAGCCTAGTGGTTAGGGTAACGAGCTGTGAATGAGCTTAGTACGTCCAGCAGCCCTGGGTTTGATTTCCACAACCTCCACTCGCATACTGTGAGACTCTGAGTAAGTCACTTAACCTCCCAATGCTCCCAGGTCATCCCTGAAAACAGGCACTTGTGCCTAGTGGGCCTTACCCGGTTACCAAAGACTAAAACAAAAAAAGATGCCCACTATTCACAAATGTTCCTCTATAAGAAATTAGAGTAATCAAGAGGGTCAATGGATGATCGAGCACTAAGCAGCCACAGACAGACAGCTAAGGGTTGACATCTGTGTTGGTTACAGGGAGTCAGACTCCCCTCTTGCAATGACCTGGTCCATCAATGAGGGACAACACTTCAAACAAAACTGGGGACAAATGACCAAAATCAGGGTTGCCAGGGTTAAAGAAGATCCTAATATTGACAAGACCATGCCAGAGGAATGTTTTTAGTGTAAAACACATTTGGAATAACTGGGGAGGGTTCACTTTAAGGTTAGCATTATATCAGGCTTCTGATTCCCAGTTTGGCATCAGTTCCAGGAAAGGGCAGTGGAAAGGTCCAGTTAGAATTTAGGAATAATTGAGGATTGGCAGAGGACACTCTCTTATCAGCCTTCCCAGCTGCCATAACAGACCCTGAGAGATGAAGATGTGGCTACACAGGGAAAATGCAACAAAATATCATTATGACTGAGATGTCAGCCATGCTATGTTGTGATGTAAGTCTTTTACACCACTGCAATTGTTGACCTCTACTGCTACCTTGAAAGTGTGAACCATAGGAGCTGCCTGGAGGATCCAGCAGTACTGCATTGTGTTACCATTTGGACAATGCAGGGTCATGAACAAGCTCACATCCCTGTTGTCAAGTGGACCAGGGGTTATTTTACTTTGTAACATGGCTAAAATAATAGAAGAGAAATCAAGTAAGATGACTGGCAGAACAGCATCAGGTGGTAGAAGAGCAACACAGCATTATTGCACGATAATGCCGTGTTGCTGTAGAATGTTCCTGCCAATAATGCCTTGTTGAGCTTGGGAACGCGCTCAGAAAGAGATTGCTCTGATGTGGTGACTGGGAGCAGGGTGACTTATAGGTGGCGCGAGTACGAGAGAGCAGAAAAGAGAAGTGATAGAGCCAGGAGAGATAGCGGACAGAGGACTGTGTTGCAGTGTGCTGGAAGGGACAAGCAGCTGACAGAGCAGCAAAAGAAAGGGTAATTGTGTGTGTGACCGATACACTAAGTACAGACGGGAGAAGTGGCAGCAGGGAAGAACAGCGCATCACAAAGGGCAAGGTCGTCGGGGTGGGGTAGAGAGGAGAGCACAAAGTGATTTAAAGATCAGATGGGGTGCTGTTTAGTGTGCACAGTGCTAAATGGCTGGAGGAGTGAGAGCAAGAGTGGCTCTGACCTCAAGGCTGACATAATATTCCAATGTATGGATGCAGGACTGAGTGAGAGAACTATAGGTAAGCCAGAAAGACAAGAGAAGTACTGTTAGTGGTTGAAAGCACCACCTATAGGTTGGACGAAACAGTCAGAGTTGCTTGAAAAGCTGGTGTTGCTGTTACTGGGTTAATAGGGAAGGTCTCGAGAAACGACAGAGGAGGAGAGATGTAGGTGAGGTGAAAGGATGCATTGGACCGGGCAGGGACGCAGGCAAAGTGGACATTTATAGTGTGGAATAGCAGTGTAAAAGAATGTTGGGAGCAAACAGAGGAGTGCGCAAAACAGTAGAACTTGCCATGGTGCTCAGAAAGTGCCACCTGTGGGTCAAAGGATGCAGTGCTGCCGATGAGAAAAATCAGGAAACAGTGGTGTCAGTGTAGCACGCTTGGAAAACATGCAGTGAATAGACTGTGCCCAGAATGCAACTCGGGATGAATGTCAGATCTAAACGGGCGAAGACAAATATAGCACCCAAGCAGAACGTGGAAATTTCTGGGGTGGAGCATCAATCTATGCGTAAATAGTGAGCTAAATCTCAAATGTGGCACGAAGTGGTAGACACAACATAAGTGAATGTGTGCCGTCCAATGTGCATGCGCACGCTTACAGCTAGATACAGACATCAGAAGTAAGGAAGCTGAAGCAGACTTTTCGAAGTGAAATAAGTAGCTGTGCTAATTTGTGTTGAATATGACATAAAACAGGATGTAACTGATACTAGCCTTGCACTTGCCATGTTACAAGTGCATTAATCCCCTCTGAAGGTGGCATCTGATGGGGAGTTAATGCATGGTTGGACCGTTGTATGCACTCGGCCTCCGGTCTCGTGCCACAACAGTCCCAGCCATGCATTAACTCACCATTAGATGCCACCTTCATCGGTGATTAATGCTTACGTGTATGGCAGTACTTCCAGGCCCAGGAGAGGGAGGCATCACATTCTGCTCCTGCAGCAACCCTTTAGGGTGGGTCAAGGAGCTCAGCTTCCTTTAAGCAGGCACTACAGAATAGGACATATAGTATCCCTTTCATTAGCAAATGTAGGCAATATACTTGGTACACAAACAAGAACCATTTAAAATCAGATTAGGGTGCCAATTGGGACTGAGGGTCAGGGGAGCAAGGTAGCACTTTCTCAACCAGCACCCCCCCCATAAAAAATGGATCCCATCATTTCAACTTCCAACCGACTGTATTAATTGGTGTCCAGGCTGCTCCTTGCACGGGAAAACAGGCACCGCCGTTTACTAATGTATTGCTTTTCCTGTACTTTCAGTCTTCCAATCAGATGACTTGCTAGACTTTCAAGTGCACAAGATAGTGTGTGCTACTGCTGACATTTCAGCATGGTGTAGGAGCCAGCTTTTTTTTCCCTTCTTGCTGGATAAGCAGGGTCCACCTCTCACATTGATCTCATCAGTTTCCTTTTAAAGCAACAGAACAGCCCCAGTTCTGGCAACTGGGCCTGCGACTGTAATTGCACTGAAAAACAATGGTTTGGGATGTAATTCTAAAAAAAATAAATTATTCTTACTTTTTAACTTCATCTTTGAGTTGCTGATTGCTCCACTGAGAGGACTTGATGCATCCATACAACAGCAGGTGTTCTGTGCAGGTGAGATAATCAAAGAGGACATCATACTGCATGCAGACCCCCATGCTATGTCTGATCTTGTTGAGGTCTGTCCTGACATCCTTGCCATAAACATAGATGGATCCAGATGATGCGCTGTACAGCCCTGTCAGCAGAGACCTGAAAAGAAAAGAGAACACTTGAAACCAGCAACAAAAAAAAAATTCTTCTAGTTAATGCACTATGCGCAGGCTAAATGTTTGCCCAAGTGATGCTCAATGTATTCCTTGTGGCTTTCACTGAGCTAGTATGGCAAGCTATGCACTGATGGATCTATATCCCCACTTAGCAATAAACACCCACCAGTTTTACAAATAATGAATTCCATCTCTTTTGAATGTCTTTTGCAGGCTGCTTTGAAAATTATGGGCTCGATTTTCAAAGCTCCTGATACAGTGCAAGGGACTTGTGCCACAATGAATGGCACAAAGTGTCCCTTGTGCCCAATGATGCACTGGGAGCAATTCTCAATGGCAGCCTGCCTGCCCCAAATGTGTCTTGCACCTCCCATGCACCCAAAAATGGGCTGCAACATGGTGCTATAGGCATGTAGCAGATGCAAAATGCCACATCCCTGAATGTGGGATTCACAGAACCCTCCCAGAGGGATAAATTCTAAGTACCTTTAGACCAGCCAGGACTGACCTAAGGGTACTCAGAAAATTCTCTTCTGGGACAGTTGCCTGTTTGTGGCAATGTGCCATGGTCCCCCTTCCCTGATCCCCGATGTGGCCCCTTATAATATATATTACGGTCCCTTTCCTGGTGGTCTAGTGGTCCCTTCCCCAATGTGATGCCTTATAATAATATTTATTAATGTCCCCTTCCTAGTGGTCTAGTGGCCCCCTCCCCAATTCCCAATCATGCCCAATAACAATATATATTTTCTATTCAATCCCCCTTCCTTAGTGGTCTAGTGCCCCCCCAATCCTGGATGCTGCCTGATAACAATATATATTTATATTCAGTCCCCCTTCCTTAGTGGTCTAGAGGCTCCTCCCCAATCCTGGATGCTGCCTGATAACCATATATAATTATATTCAATCCCCCTTCCCTAGTGGTCTAGTGGTCTCACTCCCTGATCCCAGATGTTGCCCAATAGAAAATATACATTCATTGCCCCCTCCCAAGAGATCTAGTGGCCCCATCCCCAATTGCACCAGATAATATATATTTATATTCAGTCCCCCTTCCCTAGCGGTCTAATGGCCCCCCTCTCTGATTCCAAGTGATGCCCAATAAAAAATACATCTATATATGCAACCCCCCTTCCTTAGTGGTCTAGTGACCCCCTCCCCAATCCCAGATGCTGCCCGATAACAATATATATTTATATGCAATCTCCCCTTCCCTAGTGGTTTAGTGCCCCTCCTCCCTGATTCCCAGCATGACTCCTTATAATATATATTAAATCCCCTTCCTGGTGGTCTAGCAGTTCCCCTTCCCCGATGTGACCCCTTATAATAATAGTTCCTGCATAAGGATTTGGATACTTTAATGAAGACACATAGCTTCGTATGCTTCATGGACTAATAATAAAGTTGTTTAAAATGTTGATTGATCAAATTATCAAACTGCTTTAAACTAATATGGTCACTTTGTATATGCATATCATGATTGGTGGAGGTAGTGTCCTTGGATATTTAAGTGGTGTTTAATTTGAATTATATTCATTCCTTGAGGAAGCCTCCGGCGGAGGTGAAATGTAAGAGCAGGGCTTGTGCCCTTGTGTTTGGATTTTGTCTGCTTCACCAGTTGATGGCTGCAATAAAATATGAACTTCCTAAAGAAATTGCCTAAGCCTCGCAGTGTAAGTACGTGGTTTTAAATTAGGTGGATTTTGTAAAGCCCCACAAAGTTAGTTTGTTTTTATAAAGTTAGAAAATGGTAAAAGTGAGAGTTTTTGGGGATGGGGACTATTTTGGTGAGACATGGTGGGAGGGAAGGAGGAACTGGAGCACATACGCTCAGTATAGTCAGAGCAAGAGTGTAACTGGGATGATAGCAAAGTCCATCAAAGTGATGGCTTTCTTTTTTTTTTTCTTTTACTCCGAAAATACCATGGAATTTTATTACATTTCTGCATTTGGGGACTGTGGGGTTGAATCAAGTTGCCTGCTGTAGGAGGGGAGAAGTTAATTAAAAAAAATGTTGAAGCACTAACAAAATGCTAAATTTGGGAAACTTGGTCATGGCAAATGGAATTCATTTATTTTACATGTCATGCTATCAAGTATGTGCTGGGAACTTCAGCCAATCAATCAGCTTTCAGGATTTTTTCTAGCCATTGTATAATTAGAATCAACTTCTCACCACTAAAGGGTATCATTGTTATCATTCCTCAGCACTGTGGGACTTTATTTTTGCAGCCCCTATTACCTTGGAGGATAAAGTCTGTTTTAACTTTCCATTACTGTCAGTATCTCCTCAACTAGATGGCAATGTTGTTGCCATTCCTCAACACCATAGCCCTTATTGCCTGAAAGTGTTGAATGTTGTCCCAAGTGTGATTTAACTTTCCATTACTCTGTCAGCTTCTCACAACTAGAGCGTACTGCTGGTGCCATTCCTTAATATTGCGTTGCAGCACCTTACCTCTGAATGGCACTGCTCATCGTCTGCTTTTCATATCTATAATAGGAGACATTGCCTCTTTGTCCATAGTTAATATCAACACTTCAGCCTCTCAGATTTTTTTTGGGGGGTCGTGGCTTCGGTTGCTATTTCACAGCACCAGGGGATTCATACACTGCATCTTCTTGCTGGAGAGGGCTCTGCCCATAGGCTGCTTTTTGCATCTACCACAGCCCTTTTCAAACTCTGCTAGCCACAGCAAAGCCTATCTAGTAGCCCCCCCATCCTTACATTGTGGTGGTTTTCCCAGCTCCATTGTGTCCCAGCAGAGCAGTCACATGCCCCTCATAAAAGTTCAAGTTGAGGTTCTGAACAGCTGCCTTGGTTCCAAAGACCTTCGTAAGTCCATGAAGAGAAACACCAGCAGTCAGATTTGTGGGTTCTGGTTCAAGATGGTTAGAAATGCTATACTCATCAACTGAAAGCAAACAAACAAAACAATAATTACAGAACGCAGCAAAAAAGCATCAAGCAATTCGATACTTTACAGAATTGCTATGCAAGTTTCACAAAAAGTGCACTTTTTTATTACAGACATGGAATTCCAGCAGCCTAATTTTCTCTTGATGAGGGGTGGGTACTAGACCTAATCCCAAACATGCATAAATGCTGGGCTTTCAACTTCAGAACTCAGAAGTCCTTCTACAGCACAAGCTAACTTAAAAGAGCTACCTGTAGTGTACTGTCTAAACTTAATATTAGTTTTTAAAAGCACTCAAGTATTACCTTTTTATAACTGAGGTGCTTTTTCTTTTCCCTTTGGGCAATTAGAAGATTTCTTATCTGATATTAGTAGGTGTGGTCTGTGGAACTCTCCCTGGCAGTTGACATCTCTAGTTCTATTCCTTACACTTTATCATCAGCATATTTGAAGCCCTTTCCCCGTCATCAAACACGTCAGCACCAGGACGCTACATCACAACTACCACATGTGACAAAGGTTGTGGAATTCCACAAAGATGTTCCAAGCTCACTAGAAACGGAAAGTGCACTAAGGACACAAAATGTAAACAGAGTAATTGTGCAGCAAGTGGGACTAACCAGGGATGGAAAGCAATGTGCATTAATGCTTGTAACCTTCCGAACAAAACCCCAGACCTCACTGCCATAATGGCAAGGCCCACCTTGATTGGGTTGTTATCATGGAGACTTGATTCATGGAGAACCACACCTGGGATTTTGCAATCCATGGATGCACTCTTTTCAGGAGAGAGCACAAGGGAAAGAAAGGTGGGGGAGTGGCTATGAATATCAGAGATGGGATCAATGCAACTGAAATCCAGGGACTGCACAGCAATGCAGAGGCCCTATGGATCACTATGGGAGCTGGTAACAGGGACCCTATCCAGGAAGTAGTTATCTACAGACCCACTACCCAGGAGACTGAGAAGGATAAAGACCTTCTGGAAAACATACTGAGGATGGCTGACAAAGGTGAGTTACTACTGGTTGAAGACTTCAATCTACCAGATGTAGATTGGTCCACCTTCACTGCCACCTGAGAGAGGAGTAGAGAATTCCTCATTGCATTACGGGGAATTAATCAATTGGTAGAATCACCCACTAGGGAATCTGCAGTTCTGTAGCTGGTACTCACAAACAGTGCCAGGGTGTCAGACGTGTAAGTGGGGATCAACCTAGACACCAGCAACCACAGATCAGTCTGGCTGTCGATTAACAACACAGAGAACCCTTGTCACACCAAACTCAGGGAGTTCAATTTCAGAAAAGCAAATTTCTCAGGAATGAGAGAAAGTATTAAGGAACTACTGGTAAATGATGCCACAGGAAATGTGGAACACACCTGGATAAAACTGAAAAATGCTATAACTATAGTCACAACACAATATGCAAACCAAATCCAGAAAATCAAAGAACCCATTCTGTTTTTTTCAAAGAGGCATCGACTATAATTAGAGAGAAGAAAAAAGCTGGCAGAACGTACAAGGAGATCGAATCCAAGAAGGATAGAGAAGAATACAGGATTAAACTCAAAGAAGCAGGAAAAGCAATTAGGTTAGCCAAGGCCCAGATGGAGGAAAGAATAGCACAGGGAATAAAGATGGGGAACAAAACATTATTGCGTTATATACGGGAAAAAAGAACGAGTAAGGGAGGAATATCCAGGTTAGCCACTAAAGAGGGACATCTGGTGGAGAATGACAAAGACAAGATTCATACTAAGTTTCATACTAACATAGATTAGAGAGCGAGAAGGCCAAAGCCCATAATGCTCCCATACTAAACCAAAGAATAATAAGCCAGTTTATTACCTATATTGATTAATGTATCCAATCAATACTTAAATATGCTTTTAGTCTCACTAATGACACATGAAGTGGCAGACTATTCCATGGACCAATTACTCTAATTGTGTAAAAATATTTCCTATGAGTACGAATAAATGGTTTTCTAATCAATTGCAAAAAGTTTTCTATCTGTAATTAATAGTCATTTAAACTAGTTCACCAGGGGGAGAATGGGAAGGTTCCCAGGTCTATAGACAGGAACTCTACTACAGTAACATCTTGTAACTTTCTATCATTTAATGCACAATCTCTAAACTTGACTAAAATGGCAGAATTAGAAGCCAAATGTAAACTACATAACTATGGCATTGTTTCAGTTACTGAAACTTGGTGGAATTCTAATACTGCCTGGATTAGGGAAATTCTAGGCTATAAGCTTTACCATAAAGACTGCCAAGACCAAACTGGTGGAGGGGTCTGTCTTTATGTTAGAAATGACATTCCCTCCAATCAGACTCTATATGATACAAGTACAGAAAGTATCTGGGTTAATATTCATTTCCCAGGGTATCCCCAAATCACCGTAGGTACCTGCTATAGGCCCCCATCAGCAGATCATGAATACACAAAAAACATTAATCAAAGATAATGCAGTAATGGCTGACAAGGGACATGTAATTATTATGGGTGATTTCAATATGCCCTCAATTAATTGGCATACCCGTTCCAGTAATACTCAAATAGAAAATAATTTCACATCTTCACTAGCTGATTTAGGATTGGAACAACCTGTTAATGAACCCATAAGAGGTAACAACATTTTGGATCTTGTCATTACAAATTTATTTGATAACATACCCAATCTCTCTCTCTTTTGGACCCTCTTGGTGGTAGTCATCATTATACCATTGCATATTGCTTGACCTATAAATATCAGCTACCCTGTAATTTTTCTCTGTTCAAGAATTACGACATGTCTGATTTCAACGCCATTAACGAGCAGTTAAACAATACAGCTTGGTGTGAATTTCTTTCACCTCCATCACTTGAGGAAGCTTGGATTTATCTTAAAAACATCATTCTGGACATGGAAAGTAGATTTGTCCCAGATTTAAAAAAATATAACTCCAATGGCAAAATTCCCCTATGGTTTAATAAAAATATCAAAAAAGCAATTAAGAAAAAGGAACAACTATTCAAGAAACTAAAAAAAATAAAATATTAATGACAAGGAGGCTATAACATTTAAATACAAACAAGCAGTTAATAAACTAAAAAACTTAATATTTTTATCCAAAAGAAATTTAGAATTTAGGATAGCACATTCTAAGGATGGGCACAATTCACTATAGTCATACCTTAATGATAAAAAGAGTTCCAGACAAATTGGTCCTTTAATGATACATAATTCTATTTTATCTCAGGATATACATATTGCTAATTATTTTAATAATTACTTCTGTTCAGTATTTACCCCTAAGGTTACTCCAGCCTCAATTCCCACTATTGCAGTTAATAACTTGGATTATATTATATCTTTAGATGATGCATTGATGGCTCTTAAATCTATTAATAAAACTTCAAACCCTGGTCTAGATAAAATTAATCCTAGGTTTTTACATGCAGCATCTACAGCTTTAGCACTTCCCATAACTATTATAGTCAACAAATCACTGAAAGAGGGTCTGATTCCAAATGACTGGCATAAGGCTACTGTGGTCCCTATCTTTAAGAAAGGAAATTGATCGTATCCGGATAACTACAGACCTATTAGTTTAACATCTGTTTTATCAAAAGTCATGGAAAAATTGTTAAGGTATTTCTTGAAAAAGAAATAGAACTACTAAGACTGAATGGTATAACACAGCATGGTTTCAAAAAAGGCCTTTTGTGCACTACAAACTTGATTACCTTTTACGAAAATATTAGCCAGAGTCTTGACTGTAGTATTACCCAAGACGTAATTTTTCTGGACAATATGTCGCTTTTTCAAACCCTGAGGTTTTCTTAGTGAATTTCCTTTGGACACCCTCTAACAAGTGACATTCTGATTTCTTATAAGGGTTTCAGAGCTGGGAAGCATATTCCAAATGGGGCCTAACATATGATCGAAACAACGGTAACAACATATCTGGATTTCTGTATCTAATATTCCAAAGAATAGACCAAATCACTTTGTTTGATTTATTTACATCACGTATATGTTTATTACGTGATAAGTCGCCAGAAATTGTAATTCCCAGATTCTTTTTGTCTACTGTCTGAACCAACCTTACACCAGACAAAAATATTGGTGGTGTATGTTAGTAGGACCTAGGTGCATAACTTTGCATTTCGAAATGTTCAATCTCATACCCCATCTGTTCACCCAGTCAGTAATAATATCTAAATCTTTCTGTAGGATTAATGCATCGGATACTGATGTACAAGATCCCCCTATTTTGATGTCATCTGCATACAAGGTGGAGTATTCAAATAATTATTCTGCTTGGTCTTCACCCATGAAGACAAAGGTAATGGTCCCTTTATAAAAGAAAGGGTCTTTGAGGAGCTGTCTAAATTAAAAGTCAACAAGGCAATGGGGCCAGATGGAATACACCCAAGAGTTGTGAAGGAGTTGCAGGAGGAACTTACAGCCTCACTAGCTGAACTACTTAACAAGCCACTAGAAGATGGCATAGTGCTACAGCACTGGAGATGGGTCACAGGTGTGCCAATGCACAAGAGTAGTGGCATGGAGGTAGCAGTAAATTACTGCCCAGCCAGCCTGATCTCAGTGGTGGGTAATGTAATGGAGACATTGCTTAAAGAAAGGGTAGTGAAGTACCTGAAAGAAAGTGGGGAACTTGACATGAAGCAGCATGGTTTCACAGTAGGCCACTCATGCCAAACAAATATGATAGAATTCTTTGACTGGGTTACAAGAGTAGTGGACCAAGGTGCAGCTGTGGATATAGTAGATCAGGATTTTTGCAAAGCCTTGGATATGGTTCCATTCAGAAGGCTAGCAAATAAATTAGAGCAAACAGACCTAGGTTAGAAAGTGGTCAACTGGATACGAAGCTAGCTACAGGACAGGACTCAGAGAGTTATGGCAAATGGCACCTTGCCGCAAGAGCAGAATAACCAGTGGGATTCCACTTGGATCAGTGCTTGGCCCAATCACTTTCAACATATCAATGACATTGCTGAGGGACTGAAAGGGAAAGTCTGTTTGCAGATGATACAACACTCTGCAACAGGGTGGACACACAGGAAGGGGTCCAAGGAATGGAGGCAGATCTAAGAAAGCTAGATGAATGGTCCAAGAACTGGCAGTTGAGATTCAGTGCCAAAAAGTGTAAGGTAATGGACTTGGGTAAGAGGAACCTAGGAAATAACTGTGTCCTGGAAGGGCAGCAATTGGAAAAGACAAAGATGGAATGGGATCTAGGAGTTATGATATTGGATGATTTAAAGGTAGGAAAGCAATGCAAAAAAGTAGCACTAAGGGCAAGCAGCATCCTTGGATGCATAAGTAAGGGTATTACTAGCAGAAAGCGTGCGGTAATCATCCCACTCTATAGATCCTTGGTGAGGTCTCACTTGGAGTACTTTGTGCAGTTCTGGAGGCCACAGCTAAAAAAGAACATGGACCTTCTGGAATCACTGCAGAGGACAGCCACCAAGATGGTGCAAAGACTACACCACAAACCTTACAAAAATAGGCTCAGCCATTTAAATCTATTCTCCCAAAAGCAGAGAAGAAACAGAGGAGACATGATAGAAACATTTAAATTTGTTAAAGGGACAAACACAGTATATACCGGTAACTTCTTTAAGGCAAACAGGACTGCACATACAAGAGGGCACAACTTACACCTGGTTGGCAGTAAATTCAGAACCAGTGTTAGGAAGTACTTTTTTACAGAGATGGTCGTGGACCCTTGGAACAGCCTGCCACCTGAGGTGGTAGTGGCTAAGACTGTCAGAGAATTCAAATGGGCATGGGACAGTCAAAGTAGTCACCTCAACAAGAACAGTAGATGGAGGGTAGGGTTCTATGTGATAAGGGTGAAAGCTCAATGGCGATCGATGGCAGGGTGAGCATACAGCGTCGAAAATCAATTTTGGTGATATACATCCCTGGCGCAAAAATGGGCTGGGGACTTAGATTTTAATTGTTCATGCAGGTGGATGTGCTCCACACACACCACATGGGGGGGGGGGTTAGCCCACTGCACCCTTCTACTAAAGGATTCTTAACTCCAGGGGAGTGCATGTCAGGGGCGCAAAATCTTGTGAAAGAAAAATTTTGGTCTGGGCGCACAAAAATGTAAGCGTGCCCAGACCAGAACCCAGAACCCTCGCAGCATTAGGCTATCACCTACCCCCCATACTACAGGGCCAGCTTGGCAGCCCCATGCCAACCATGCCAAGCCATCCCTCCCTCCCCTCCCTTCCGTCATGCTCTGCCGCCACCATGTGCGTATGCATATAGCGACATCCTGTTGCTATATGGGCCCACCTCTCCCATCCAGTCGCCCTTCCTCAGTGGTAGCCCCAACGACATGTGCCAGGATTGAGTCGCTGTTATTGCAAGGTTTCAATCACTGATGCCCATGTCACGGACCTTTGGGGGGGTGGACATCTCGAGCAGTCTAGACGGACTGCACGGTCTCCTTCTGCCAGCAGATTCTTATGTTCTTATTGTGACTTCACTGACTGTAACATCACAATTAGTCAGGAAAAGCCACTTAGTAGCTGCCAGATCAATCACCTGTGATGTCACAGTCAGTGAAGTCACAGTTGCAGATGATGATGTGAAGGGAATAGAACTAGATATATCTGCTGCCAGGCAGAGTGCTATTCCACGCATCCAACATAATACTCACACACAGAAAACTTTCTAATGGGCAAATGGAAAAAGAACAATATTTTAGAAATAAAAAAGTTACAACTGAATACTTCTTAAAATTAGTAACATTTTCTTGTTTGCTATTTTTGATTCTACTAACTCTTTAAAACAGCAGTGCAACAAAATATGTTTTTCCAAAAAAGCTAGGTTTGGCTATAATTCATAAAAATATTAGCACATCTGCCAAGTCTACTTTTCTAGGTACCTCCTACACTGTGCACTGTAAATTTTTTTTTTTTATTCCTTAATCCTAACCCTTACCAGGTTTATAATACTATTTTTATGCCTGATGTGAAACCCATCTTCTTTCTTGAGAAAAAACTAAATTAAAACATTTATAAAACACTTAAATATTGGCAGAACTAGACAATGTCACCATCAAAGAAAACATTTTTAAGGATCTCTCACGGGACAATTTCTGTAAATGCACCATCTATCCATTGAGACTTTTCCTGATTGACTTCTTTAAAAAAAGTATTATTTTTCCCATTTAATCAGAAGATGTTTGTAGATTGAGAGTGACAGAGAAGGATACTGACTGTAACAGAAGACAGTATGATAGGCTACATTAAACTTTCAGTGAACTGGAATGCAACATACTGTATAGTAATGTACAGTGGCAGTAACTGAACATGTCCAGAATTGGCATGCATAGTTTAAGCCTAGGGCTTTGGTTTTTGCATGTTACCTGAGCTTGTGCAGTTAAATCATTTGTGGATGCTCAGTCTTCTTTTGTTTTAATTTTAGTTTTTTCACCCAGGCTATCCCAGCTGAGATGCAACATTTCATTTCAATGGGTTCCACTTTTTAACCAGTTTTGTAGCTGGGAGGGACTGATGCACATCGTGCATTCCCATGACTTACTCAATGTCACACACAGTGAACCAGTGGTGGCTGCACTGTGATTTGAACCTGGATCTCCTGCTTTACAAGTCTGAGACCTAAACACTATATCATACTGCCTCCTTGTAGTATCTAGTAAAAGAAAGATCTTTCCTGGTTTAAATAAGCACTAAACAAACAATAACAACAAAAAAATCTCACTTTCAGAACCTGTGTAAACAACCTCTCTCTCCTTCCAAACTCAAGCAGGTTACTTGGGAGGCTTCAACGCTAGTAGACAGGGTGTCTGGGTGGATGTTTGTGCTTTCTGCTTCCTGATACCATCCTCTAGGAGCCTATGCATGAATAATCCTAACCCTCCTTTCTCCCATTGCTTTATAAAGACAGAAGGCTGGCTGAGAGCTCATACTGGACTGGCATATTGTTGGATCATTTTTGGGACCAGAAGGGGACCCAGTGGCATCTATATGGAGAAGAAGCCTCAGATGGAATCCTGTCTCTCCTCATCCCCTCCTGTGGCAGGATAAGAAACCAGTGTAATCTTGCCAGACAGGCAGAAAATTCACCAACCCAATAAGCACCAGGGAGTAGTGGTGGGCCTCCACTGGAGGTCACTGGGTGTCTGTGTAAATACTGTCCCAGTAGAGACCATAAGAAGAGAGCAATATGTGATTGCTCCTCAGTCAAAAGTTCTTGGAATGATAACATTTGATTTGTTGAAAGTTTTATATTTATACCAGAACATTTAGATCTTATCTGTGTCAATCTTCACCATTCATCACAGATGGGTACTGGCCAGAGATCAGGACCCCGCGGGAGCCTTTTTTTTTTTTAAAAAGGATAGTCGGAGCCGATGCAGCATTGGCATCGTCCTCGAGGCCGACGTACTACGTGGCTCGAGGATTAGCCGTTCAAACTGCATCGACTCCGCCTGCCTACCAATTCTTTGTCTCCCGCCCGTGGTGGCCTCCGTGGGAAGCCTGAAGTCTGTCAGTTTTTCTAGGCCTTACGCCATGAGTATTTTCGCCGCTAATCCGCTGGCCCGTTAGTTCTGGGTTCTACCTCCACTCGACGTCGCCGTAAGATCTTTCCTTTTATTTACATTTAAGTGACGCCGAGTCTGTTTTTGGTGTTTTTTCTCCGTAGGGTCATGTCGGCGGTTGGAGGGCAAAAATCAGAGAAGACGGGGACCCTATCGTCGGTGCCGCGCGTGCTGCATGGCACCGTCACCGACCAACATGACTGGTGTCTTTCGTGCCTTGGCCCGCTACACGACATGGATTCGTGCAATGCCTGCTTCTCGATGGACCGCCGAGTTTTGGAACAGCGCGCGTTTAAGGTCGGGCGAGCTCCGCCGACTATCGGGGGTAGGCCGTGCACTCATTGGGCCAAGCCGCGTTCTCTTGGCCTCTCCTCTGGGTCCCCTCCTGGTTCTATATGGACCACGGAGGAGGGAGCCTCTGCCTCTTCTAGCCTAGCCATGGCGAGGCTCCTTCCAGCGGCGCAGGAGGCCTGTCCGCTTCCCCGGGAGGCGGGCGGGAGGCACTGCTCCGGCAATCACTCCTTTGGGTGAGACTCCCAGGTCGCTCCGTGTAGTCCGCTAGGCCGGGTCGATGCCGTCCTTAGCGCTGTCGTTCAGTGCCGTCGGGGCCTTCGGTGCCGTCCGCGGTGCCGAGGGTCCTGTCAGTGTCGACGTCGGCGCCGACCCGACTATCGGCATCATGGGGCTTGTCAGTGCCGTTCGCGGCACTGACACTGCTCGCGGTGTCGTGAAACCACCTTCGACGTCGTCCTTTGCCATGTCTCACCTCAGCGCCACCCTCGGTGCCAAGGTTGAGCACAGCACCGTGGGGCCTTCAGTGTCGTCCGTTGTCCATCGGCGCTGTTGGGACTCTTGACGCCGCTCACGGCGCCGAGCGGTCTCATGGCACCGATGTCAGCGCCATGGTAGGAGCGAGTCCCTTGAGGTCATCGCGCCATGGTCCTCGCTGCCGCCGCGTGCGTCGGCTGCCTGGCGGCGCTCGAGACTGGGGTTGCTGATGGCGCCGTCCCATCCTGGGTGCCTCTCCTGGCACCGGTGGACCTGATGGTGCCGCAGCTGGCCCTGGCCTAGGACTTCTGGCTCAAGCTTCCCTGCCACCTTCTGCTTGCATCGCTTGCGGTGCTGTGGAGCGGGCGGGGATTGCCTTGGCTCCTGGGCCCCTCGGGAAGGTGTCCCTTCCTCGACCCCCTACTGTTTGGCTTAGGGCCTCGGACTCTTCCTCTTCGGAGTCGGAGTCCAGCTCGGAGTCAAATGGGCAGTCACACCCTTCGGGGTTGTCTGCAAGGGAGGACGAGCTGGTGGTTTCCTCTTCAGGTCTTGGCCATCCCCTGTCCGAGGTGAGTCGGGTTTCCTCTAGGGCTAGGATCAGTGGTGCTGACCAGCGGGCTGTGGTGCATGCCACCATCGCCTTGCAGCCTAGTCTTGGGGGGTTCCTTGACCCCTCTATGGTGGTACCCCCTACTGTGACATCTCTCGGTCGCCCAACTTTGGGGCCTATTGAGAGGGCCATGGGAGGGGAAGGTGCTCCTTCCGGGATTGCCCCTTCGGGAGCAGCCCTGGGTATGGAGCTGCCTAGACTGGCCACTTCGAGGGCTAGGACCCTTTCGGACTCTGAAGGGTCGAGGGGTATAGGTTCGGCGCACTGGCCCTTCTCTGGGACCTACCCGGGTCCTGGATGTAGCCAGAGTGCGGACTTCCACCCTTCCCCTTCGGGTTCCTTGAGAGGGTCCCATTCTTTTGAGGCAGGGGACCATCCTTCTGGACCTTCTGACCCAGTCGCCTCACTTGGGAATTCTTTTTGGCGCAGTCTAGGCAGTACCGAAGCGGTTGTGCAGCTGTCAACTGCGGAGTCTTCCAGGACTCCCCCCGTCGGAGTCCGTGGTCCGCTCCTTAGCCCTGGCAGAGGTCAGCCGACTTCTTTTCTCGGCTCTGTCCACTCCCCTCTGCTGCCTTCTCCTGTGTTCCCAGGTATCCTTGGTCCTAGCGCGCCTCTCACCTGGGAACAATTCAGAGCAGTGGCTGCTTGATTCCCTGCTTACGTTAGGGCTTTGGACAGCCAGGTTTTTCAACCTCCCCTGAGCAGCCACCCTCCGAGCCTATGGTGACCTCCAGCTCCTCATCCCCCTCTTCTGGGGGAGAGGAACCTTCTGTCCACATCTCTCCTGCTGCTGATCTCTCTGAGTATCAGCGTTTCCTCGTGAGGATGATGGAGGACCTTCACCTTTCTCCTTCTTCTGTGAGCAATCCAGACATGCAGCGCATGCCTTTCTAGAGCGATTTTGGGACAGCCACCCCTCGTGGTGCCGCCTTGGCCAGCTCCCTTTGGGAGAGCATCCATGCATTTCTGGCAGAGGCCCTTCTCTGGGTTCCTGCCCTAGGGACCTCCAGAAGGTATTGCGCTCCCCCAGAGTCTCCAGGCTCCTTGCCTCATCCCCAGTCCGGATTGACGCACCTGGACACTCCTGATGGGCTTCGCGCCCTCCGCCGTGACTGGCCCCCAGATCAGGACTCCTCAGATTTGATTTCTGGGGGAGGAGGACTTTCTACTCGGCATGGCTGCTTCTCTCCATTTCTGCGCATCAGGCCCACTACGCTGCCTATAACAGGTACTTGTGGTCAGCGCTAGGTCAGTTCCGCTAGAGCAAACCAGGCAAGCCATTGCTCTCTGCACGTGGCCTGGAGCTAGCAAGGCACCAAGCAAGGGCATCTTACAATGCCAATGAGGTAGCTACCAGAGTCGTAGGGACAGTGATCTGCACCAGAAGATCGGCATGGCTTCGCCTTTCCCAGTTGTCACCCTTGGCCCGGCATAGGGTGATTTGCTCTGCTCACCAGAGAACCTACCTCTTTTCCTGTAGGGCAAGACGGCATTTGTCGGGGCAAATTCCTTCCCCCTCTGGGGGAACCCCGTCTCACTCTCCCCACTCTCGGGCCTCCTCAGGCCCAGAAGTTTCCCCCCCTTAGTGTGAGGGCTAAGGGACACTGTCTCTTAGGGTGCAATCAGTCAACCCCCCTTCGGGGGGCTTGGTACTCACCCATCTGTGATGAATGGTGAAGACTGACACAGATAAGATATTCAAATTACGTACTTACCATAATTATGATATTTCTGTGTATCTTCACCATTCATCACAATCCTTCCCACCATCCCCCTTGGGGCTCCAGTCTCTGGAATCCTCCTCCCTCTGTGCCTTCCCTCTCTTCACTGCATAGGTGCCGGAACCTCTGGGGCTGAAAGGGGCGGTAGCCCCTCCACTTGTTATTCCTGTATGGTTAAAACCAGTATAGGGAAAGTGCCCTTTCTTTCTTAGCCCCCCTCAACTTTTGCCATCTTCCGGCACCCTTGCTTGAGTAAGATTAGTTGAGACACACAGGCGGGGACAGTCTTCCCTAAGGGGTACAGTTTGAGTGGCACTCCTCTCTTCTACATATCTTCACCCCTACGGGGTGGGAGCTGGTGGTTGCCCTCCTTCTGTTATCCATCTAATCAAAAAAAAAAAAAAAAGTTTCCCTTTTTTCACCAAATATCTCTTTAGAGAGAGAGTACTGAGTCCCTGTACCCTGTCCTTCTCCAGAATAGCCGACTCTGCTTTTGGGGTATTGCCAGTTATTCTGTGCCTTGAATTCTGGCAGAGCTTTGCTAACTCCTTGCAGTTCCTATACAGTCTGGTGATGGACAAGGGTCCTGGATCCTTGTTACCTCTCACTCTCTCCCTGAAATTCTCTCCCCTCTTCCCTCTCTTCTTCCGTTTCCAGAGATTGGGGCCCCTACCCAATCCCCTTAGTCTTACTTCTTCTATGCTGTCCTCTCAGTCATTATTTCTCCTTTCAGTTCAGTTTTCTCTCCTTTTTCTGTCCCTTGGACTCTCTTGTCCCACCCTCCATCCCTTCCTCTTACCTCTCCAGCGACTCAGAACTGGTAGGCAGGCGGAGTCAATGCAGCCTAACGGCTAATCCTTGAGCGCCATAGTACATCGGCCTCGAGGACGGCGCTGATGCTGCATCGGCTCCGCCTATCCTTTTTAAAAAAAAAAAAAAAGGCTCCCGCGGGGTCCTAATCTCCGGCCAGTACCCATCTGTGATGAATGGTGAAGATGCACAGAAAGATCATAATTACGGTAAGTACGTAATTTGAATTTATGTTCATCCCCCCTTCTCAGAGACTGCAGGCTCCAACAGCCAACCTGCTTGGTCCCTGGACTGACAGTGCTCCTCAAGCTGCTGCCTGAGTCCTCCTGCCCAGATCCTCAGCCTTCCAGCTGGGCTCCCCTCGCAGGGACCGCAGGCTCCAACAGCCAACCCATTTTGCCCCTAGACTGACGGCGCTCCTCAAGATGCCGCCTGAGTCCTCCTGCCCAGATCCTCAGCCTTCCAGGTATGGCACTCACCACCAGCATTTCTTCCCAGTCATCACTGTGCACTGGCTCCACACCCTCCCCCCTGCCCATCCACCTGTGGTTGACACTTATATTTATAATCAACACTGATCATCTGTTCTGCCTTTTTTCTATCTATCCAATTCCCAATTGGCTCCTTATATTTCTGTACCACTAGAGGCATCTAGTTGTGGTTCCCACTACAAGAGCTGCAGCTCACTAACCCTTTACATCCACCTCCAGTGCCCTCTTGTCCTCACTGCTTGTACTACAGAGTCTTGGCTGACTCCAGAAATTTGGTTCATACTGTTCATACTTCTTTCACTCCGTACCGAGCTGCTGGAAGAACAACCTAGTTTGCTAGCACCACCAACGGTGGTTAACAGCTTGGCCTGCCTCACTGGAGCAATGCACCACCCGGTTGCTACTTTATACTCCCCCAATGCCATACACTCAACTGTGCCATGATCACCTTGGCACCCACTTAGCTTATTACTCTCCCTAAGATAGTATCCTCTCCTATTATGTTGTCCTCTTCCCTCAAAAACTAGTAAACAATTACTCTATCACTCACCCAAGGGATACAGGCTACCCCAGTTCCTTATTCTTCTGCTCCTTCTAGCATCTGGCAATATCCACCCAAATCCTAGCCCTGTACTTGCCCATCCACCAGCCGGTGCCCACCCAGCCACATATCCACTTTCACTACCAAATGGTCATAAAATCATCCACCTGAACATGAGCAGTCTTGTTCCCCAAATCTCCCTATTTCAACCCAGGGTACATGCCTATGCCCCTGACATCATTGTGATCACTGAAACTTTGTTATCAGAAACCATTGCAGACCATGCTCTCGCTATCCCTGACTTTACAATATCTAGACAGGACAGGACCGGGCCTGGGGCGGTGTCACCCAGGATAGCTACATTCCAACGTTAAAAAGACTTGGTCTCAGAGCTCTCCACATTTGCCAGTGGTGGCGAACTATTAATCCTGGGTGACCTAAATCTAAACTGGCTAGCCCCATCACTGACTAATATCCGCTCCACTATCAAAGCCTTAAACCTCCATCAGCTGATTCTGGATCCCACTCATCTAAGCCTTAAAACACCAAACCACTCCCTGCTGGACCTAGTCCTCACCTCCCATCCCCATTGAGTAGTGGCCTCAGGGCTACTACCAGACTCTATCAGTGACCACCACATGACCTTTGTAGTGTGGAAAATACATAGACCTAAACTCCCAGCTAAAAATATATTTACTAGACCCTTTTCATCACCTGATCTGCAATCATTGCTCCACGACCTTGCATAAGCTGACTGGTCTCCTCTCATCACAGCAGCATCAGCTGACAAGGCCCTTGCCTACTTCACCTCTAGGTTTCTGCAGGTTTAGAACTCCCGAGCCTTGCCCAGTAAAACCAGGGTCTGTGGCGGGCACCACCACTGGGTCACTCCTGAGATCCTGGCCTGCCAATGTGTTCACGATCTTGCGTGGTGCAAAGCCAAAGTCTCCAACTGCCCTGGTGATCATGAACATTACCATGAACTTTGGAACAGCTGCACCAAAGCAATCTGCCTTGTGAAAGATGAGCATTTCAAGTCAAATTTCTAAACTAATATAAACAACCCTTCTAAATTCTAGAAGGTCTTCACTCCTTCTCACCATCCTCTACCCCTCCGCCACCCATCCTCAGGCACAATCACTCTGTACTCTCTGAACCAATCGCCTTTGCCAAATGCTTCAACTCCCATTTCACCACCTGTGCCTCTTCTCTGCTAAGCACCCTCTGAAGTCCATCCCCTGCCCAGATGGCCCCTACATATGCCCCACACACTGACTCACCCTCCACTGCTCTTCCTCCCACCCCATGTCACCCATATATCCTGTCACCTCCCCCTCTGCTCCTCTGCCCTGTCCCCCTCCTCCGAACCTCTCACACCCCCCTCCCTGCTCTCCTGTCTCTCCTGACACTACCGTTCAATCTCTCCTGACACTAAACCCTACTAAAGGCTCTTTGCCTGATGGTCTTGACCCTAGGCTCCTCAACCTCTTTGCTCCTGCCATAGCCTTCCCACTCTTCCTGTTACTAAACCTCTCCTTTGAGACTGCCACAGTTCCCTCTGTCTGGAAACATGCTGTTGTCCTCCCCCGCCCAAGGGGGGTGACTCCTCCTCTCCTGGGAACTAGTGTCCTATCTCTCTACTGCCAACCTTAGCTAAATTACAAGAACACATAGCCCTCAACCAAATCTCTTTGTTTCTCTCTGACTCCACTTTCTTCACCCCCTTCCAGTCTGGCTTCAGGACATCCCACTCTGCTACCATCTCTCTCTGCTAAGGTTAACTGAGACCATCTCCTCAGGCTTTGACAAAAGGCACATTGCCTAGCTATATTTGTAGATCTGGCCAAAGCCTTTGACACTGTCTCCCACCCCTTCCTCCTTCACAGCCTTTCAGCTGCTGGACTATTCCCTTCTGCTACAGGATGGTTTAGTACCTACCTGTCTGGCAGACTGCAATCAGTAAGAATAGCTGATGCTATCTCTAGCCCCCTGCCTATAACCACTGGAGTCCCCCAAGGCTTAGTGCTAGGCCCTGTTCTGTTCTCCATCTTTTTGAATGATTGCCCCCTGATTTGCACTGCATCGAGCATCCACATGTATGCTGATGATACAGTATTGTTTACCTCTGGCAATACTGTTGCTGACATCACTACCAGGCTCCAGTCCGACTTCATTAACTCATTGTCTCCACAGGCTCACTCTGAGATTACACCACTTGCCTCCTGAATCTCCTGTATACTTTTAACAGTGAATCCTGGGCCTTTCTAAGAAAAATCAAGCCATAGTCAGCATGTCACAAACAAATGCTAATAGCTCAACAACTGTACATACTAGACACAAAGTATCAGTGGCAGAGTTACTAAGCACAAAATTGCCTTTCCAATGGTGGCATGCATGTAATAATAAGTAATTTTGCTTTTTTTATCTATGCTGGTCAAAATAGCAAACTAAATATTTTTTTCACTAAACAAGGGCAACATAAGCCATTTTTTTGTTGGAAAATATGCAAAATATCAACACCAAATTAAGCATACAGACATTAGATGGTGTTTTAATATTACGTTTGTTAAAAAAATATATCTTTTTACTAAAAAATGTAAATTTTCCCCATTTTAGTCAAGGTGCTTTGATGAGATTTGAGGGCTAAATCTCAACCACACACACACACACCATATCATAAACAAATGTGTATAACTCCAAAAGTATACATGATACACACAAAGTATCAGCATGAAAGTTGATGAGCACAAAAATGCCCTTTCAATGGTGCTATGCAACCAGTTGTAATCAGTACAGTTTTTATTTTATACCTGCTGAAGTGCCAAATAAGTGAATTTTATTCAAGCTGCTTAGGTGAATCTTGATGGAAAACATGTTAGCCATACACACCATACCATAAACAAATTTGAATAACTTCTAAAGTAAACATGATATACACAAAGGCCCAGATATTCAAAAGGGTTGCGCATGCGCAAGTCCTACATTGCGCCATTCTGCGATATTCAGCAGGAGGCAGTTGCGCCACTTAAAACAGGCTGAGCAACAGCGCAATGCAAATGAATGCATGCTCAACATGAGGGGGAGGAACCATGCATAAACTGCACAACCCGATATTCAGTCGGGCTGTGCAGAGTTGTGCAGGCGCAACCCCCAACCTGCGCCTGCACAACTTTGAGCCAAAAAATAAGGGATCAAGTTGAGGGCCACCCACAGGTGAGTTGCTGTATTGCAGGCGCAACACAGCAGCTGTCACCCTTGGCTGGCCCCAACTCAGTCCCTGTGCCCCCCATCAGCCCGATCACGGGCAGTATGTATGAATACACTCCTCCCCAAACAGCTCCCGATGCCCGATCGTAGGCAGTATGTATGAATACACTTCCCCTCAAACAGCTCGATGCCCGATCGCGGCGGCATGTATGAATACACTCCCCTCAAACAGCTCCGATGCTCGATCGTGGGCAGTATGTATGAATACACTTCCCCTCAAACAGCTCCCATGCCCGATCGCGGGCAGAACGTGAAACAACCCCCCTGTGCCCGATCGTGGGCAGAATGTAAAAAGCCCCCCAACCCAAATATCTCCCTGTGGTCCAGTGGATCGTAATGCCCGATCGCAGGAGAATGTCTAGTGACATCCCTCAACATCTCCCTGGTGTTCAGTGTCTTCACTCCCACCCACCCATGACTTCTCCACCCCGCCTCCCCAGCAGCCGGGCGGGGGCAGAATCTCACCACGCCTGCCACTCCCACTGCCCACCGACTGAGAGTCTGGTAGGCTGCATGCCCATTGGTGCACAGCTACAGCCAATGGGCATAGTTCATAGCAGTCATGACAGTTCAGATTTGTGAATGAACATCATTCACAAATCTGGACTGTCATGTACGGTATGGGCTGCACACTCCATTGGCTGTAGCTCTGCACCAATGGGCGGCAGTCCCACTGGACAGTCAGTCAGCGGGGGGGCAGGTGGGTGGGATGCTGCCGCCGCCAGGGGGGAGCGGGTGGAGGGCTTCGTGGGTGGGTGGGGTGGGGAGGACACTAGACACCAGGGAGATGTTTGGGGGTTGTCACTGACATTCTGCCCGCATCGGGCACGGGGGTTGTTTCACGCTCTTCCCGCGATCGGGCATCCGAGCTGTTTGAGGGGGAAGTATTCATACATACTGCCCGCGATCGGGCATCGGGAGCTGTTTGAGGGGGGAAGTGTATTCATACATACTGCCCGTGATTGGGCATCGGGAGATGTTTTGGGGGGAGTGTATACATACATACTGCCCGCGATCGGGCTGCAGGGTGCGTCGGTCCCCGACGGCTGCTGCCTGGCAGGGTGGCCAGGCACAAGTCCTCGGGGATCGGCGCACCTACATGCTAATGGCATGCAAATGGGGCCATAAATAGATGCAAATGGCCCCCCCTGCGCCTTGCATTAATTATGGCCCCATTTGCATGTCACCTTTTGAATATCGGAAATTTGCACATGGCGCAATGGTACTTGCACCACCGCAAGTTTAATGCTCAACTCTGACAACTTGCAGTGGTGCAAGTTCCACTGCGCCATGCACAGTGGTTGTGGCGTGATATTCAAAGGAGTTGCTCAATAGTGCAGCTCCATTGAATATCGCTCCGCCCACACCCCTGTGCAACTGTTTTGAGCAGCTCAAGGGCTTGTGCTCTCAGAATGGTGCAGTTTGAATATCGGGGCCCAAATATCAGTGGCAAAGTTGTTCAGCACAAAATTACCTTCCCAATGGTGGTATGCAAATAATAATATGTAATTTTTTTTAAGCTGGTTGAAACAGCAAAGAAAAAATATTTTTTTCACTAAAACAGACAAACCATACACACCACACCATAAACAAATGCAAATAACTCCTAAAGTATACATGATATGCACAGAATATCAGTGACAAAGCTGTTCAGCATAAAATTATCTTTCCAATGGTGCTATGCAGTCAAATATATATTACATTTTGTTACACTATATATTAAAATATATAAGTGACTTCTCCAGACATTGCAAGGGCACACTGGGAGTCAGTAGCCAACTTCTGCAGATGTCCTCAGGACACACCAGTGTTTTTTAATGACAACTACAGGCGTCTGCTAGGAGACAATAAGTTAAAGTCCAACTCTGGTTTAGTTCTCATCAACTGTTTCTAAATGCCAAGAAGACAGTCTCAGTCTACTTTGGCACAAGGCAGAGACTCACTAGGCTAAGTCACCTCCCCATCTTTCACTCTCTTGACGGGACTGCTCTTGAGGACTCCTCCTCTTTCAGATAGCTCAGCATCTGGCTGGACAGACACCTTCACTTCTCTGTACACATTGATGCTGTTCTGAAAAAACTAAGGCCTAAGCATGGAGCTCTTTACAGAAACTGCAGCTGCATCTTGCTTGCTGCCAAGAGTGAGTTGGTACAGAAGATGATCATGCCCATTTTTTACTATTGCGACATAGTTTACAATGCTGCCCACAGTCCCACCTATCCAGACTGGACTCTCTCTTCAATCCTTCTGTCATTTTGCTCTTAATGTCTTTCCCTGCACCCATAATTGTGACCTCTACTGCTCTCTCAACCTCTTTCAATTACACTCCTGACGTGTGCTACATGGTGCCAAGTTCATCTCCAGATTCTGTCTTGCATCTCTCCCCTCATACACACCTCCTCTCATGGCACCCCTCCCCACTATCCCTATTCCCTGAGAACCCAGACTGACACTTGTACCCTGTCAATCTACCTCCTCTGGCTGAAAAGCCTTCTCTTACCACTTGCCCAAAATGTGGAATGCACTCCCTCCACAAATGCGCCACTCTTCTTACCTATATTCCCTTACCTCTGCTCTGCATAATTACCTTACACCTATCTGCATCCGCTCCTACTCCCCTCCTTGCATACCTATCTCTCTGTCTCCCTCTCACTTTTTCTCTCCTTCTCACTCTCCTCATACTCATCCCTCCCCACCAGCACTTATGCAACCCTGCAGACTAGCTCTTAAAAAGGTGACTGGATCCTATGTGTTCACCCTTGCTGCATCTACATCACTAGTGAACTGCATGTAATGTATGCATTGTCCAAAGCTTTTGTCCCTGTACTGATTCTTTAGGTATGCTGCTCTTATGAACTGCCAGTACAGTAACTGTTGCATCAGCCTATTAAGTACACAATTGCCATGAACCTGTTCTGAAATTGTATGTATGTATTCACCATCTGTTATGTATGTATCCAAGCACTCTCCATTCACCCCTCTCCCCATTTCTCCAGGATGTACCGTGAGTTGAGCATTAAGTTGCCCAGTATATCTTTACTAGTGAAACAATTCAATAAATAAATAAATACAACATTTTCAACAATAGTCCTGTACAGACAAGAAGCAGATACACATCTGGGCATTTAGTTACAAAATACATACAGGATTAACAAAACAAAACACAACAGTACAAACATCATGTATATTAAAAGTGCATATTTTTGAAGCAATCACAAGTTTGGAACCATTCTTTCTTATGGGCAATTTGGAATTAATTTAAGGAGTTCTTTGCTCATACTGCAGTAGGCAAAGAATTACGTGACCCTAGCCACACAATTTTTTAGGGTTTGATCACCATATTTTGTTTAAGTACGAAAAAATTAAAAACTTCAGTCTGGTTGTCTTTTTATTTTTTTTTAAAAATGTGTTTGTTGAGGTTCAAAGGTTTAGTATAGCAATTTACTATTATGTAAGTACATGTTGGACTTGAAAAAAACCAGGGCATGTAGCACTCAGAGGTGAATCAGGAGCATTCTTGTCTTAACAGATAATGCTCAGAACTAAACTGTTCTATTGTCAGATACTTTTTTAGAGGGTGCACTGTTTTCAATTTTAATAGTTTAAAGGTCCACGAAAGCCAAATATGGTCTAATTTCCCCTTTTGGCTGTTGCCAATTTAATTCTGAATGTGAAGTACATTGGTGCATATCATATCTGCTTGATGTAGCATACCTTGCTAATTTATTATACACGTGGTCAAAGTTTTGCAAAACCCGTAAAGGTGAATTCCTGTATAGGAGATTCCCATAATCTAACTTTAGGAGCATTAACTGTTTAACTGATTTGATGTTTGTTCATTTGATAAACAAATTAAATTGTCTGAAGAGCTCTCAATTTTTGATTTTTTTTTTTTTTTACTAAATAGTCAACACGTTCACTGAAAGATAACCTTTATCAATCTGGACACCAACATATTTGTTACAGGTGGTGTTAGTTCCCTTCTGACCTGTTTGAAAACCTAAATCAAGACATTTCATATTTATTTTTGCCTCTGTTTATGAGATAAATAAACACTGCTTTTCCTTTCTATTTAACAATAGGCCTGACCTGGTGAACCACTCTTCCTTTGATTGAAGGTCCCTCTGAAAATGTTTGTCTAATTTTATTTGACTGTCAGAAGATGCCACCAACACAGTGTCATCTGTGTATAGTGTAATTTCACAGTGTTCCATTCTGTCAGGTGAATAAAGAAGAAGACTCCTGTATATTTATGATTTGGAGATGTCTGATGTATTTATGATACATTACATCAAGTACTGTACATATGTCGATAAGAGATCTGTCATTTCTTCAGTTGCAACACATATCTAGAGTCTGAGGCTCTGACACAAGGTAGTAAAGTGTCAAGCAAGCCTCCATCTACATGCAAATGAGTCACTTGTAATACAGCCCCTCCCTTTCCCTGATGTCACTGCAGCAACAGTGCAGAAGAAAACATAAGGGTATTTATTCATTTTATTTAGTTTTTGTTGACTAAGTGCAATAGACAAATCCTGCCTATTTTCAGGCACAACCCGGGGGAGGGAGATCTAGATGAATGCTAACTGAATGCTAACTGACCTTGAACCAGATTAAGCTGTTGGTGGCAGTTCTAGTGAATTAGGGAAATTTAACCAGGATACTGGGGAAATTCCCCTACCCTTTTTGATAAGTGCCATGGGATCTTTAACATCCACCTGAACTACCACCAATCCAGGCACCAATCCATGCTGTCTATCCTGATCTTAATTTGTTTGCAATGGCTTGAGACAGTTCTGTCATGTAACACAGGGTGTAGTACTTGTAGTCTTAATACTGTACGTGTAGAGCAAATAATACATCTAATAGTATAACAGTCAGAGGAAACAAGTTATGTTTCTTGGTACTGCTCATTTCTCTCTCTGAGACAGTTGCAACATGTTGTGGAGAGCAGTAGACTGAATCAGTCAATCAATCAGACAATCAAGCAGTCAATCTGTATTGAACCAGGTGAACACCCTTGAGAAGATTTATTTACAAGGTAGGCCTGGGCAGTTTCCCAAAGGATCACACAAGATTGAATTCTTCCTTTGCACAAATGATACACTCCCCTTTCAGCAGCCTGAAATTGGAGAGCTAGATCACTTACTTTATAAAATGTATTGTTTTACATTTCAAATGCTCCTTAAATCTGAATTTCTGACTGGATATACCAAGACACAGAATGCATATGACATGGGAGGAATGAGCTAAGCAAATACAAAGCACTACAAACACTGAGACTAATTAGTTTATTTACCTACAACAGCTGAAGTGTATTATCTGATTTGTGAGGGGCATCCTACTTCAAATGCTGGCATTACAAGAATTCTAAAAGAACTAAGGGTAGAACTAGTGACATTGCTGACAACTTTCTTTAACAAACCATGGGAGGATGGGGTGGTACCCGAGGACTGGAGGAGGGCAGATGTAATTCCTCTTCACAAAAGTGGGAGCAGGACAGAGGCAGGAAACTACAGACCAGTTAGTTTGACCTCAGTGGTAGGGAAAAATGATGGAATCACTTCTGAAGGAAAGAATTGTTGAGTACCTAGAGGCCAGTGGGGCACAGGACCCGAGGCAGCATGGATTCACAATGGGAAGGTCGTGTCAGATGAATCTAATAGATTTCTTTGACTGGGTGACCAAATCAGTAGATCAGGGAGGGGCTGTGGACATAGTCTACCAAGATTTTAGCAAGGCATTTGATACAGTCCCACACAAAAGATTAATACACAAGATAGCCAGCCTTGGAATGGGTCCCAAGGTGGTAGCCTGGATAAAAAATTGGCTAGACAACAGGACACAAAGGGTAGTAGTAAATGGAGTACACAGTGAAGAAAGGAGGGTTACTAGTGGGGTACTGCAGGGTTCAGTATTGGGACCAGTCCTTTTTAATGTCTTTATAAGTGACATTGCAGAGGAACTGGAAAGAAAAGTATGTCTCTTTGCAGATGACACAAAGATCTGCAA
The DNA here is from genome assembly GCA_016271365.2 of Neoceratodus forsteri. Lineage (NCBI taxonomy): Eukaryota > Metazoa > Chordata > Ceratodontiformes > Ceratodontidae > Neoceratodus > Neoceratodus forsteri. Next base: position 91,879,030 of record CM028132.1, on the reverse strand, counting down.
CAGGGTTGATACACAAGATGGAGTGGAAAGGATGAGAAGGGACTTGGCAAGGTTGGAGGAATGGTCAGAAATATGGCAGCTCAGATTCAGTGCAAAGAAGTGCAAGATAATGCACATGGGAAACAAAAACCCAGGGGAAGAGTACACAATGGGGGGTGAGATACTGACAACAGTAAAAATAGAAAGGGACCTGGGGATAATTATATCAGATGACCTAAAGGTGGGCAAGCAATGTGAGAAGGCAGTAAGGAAGGCTGGAGGGATACTGGGATGCATAGGAAGAGGCATCAATAGTAGAAAACAGGAAGTTGTTATCCCTCTGTACAGACAGTTGGTGAGACCCCATCTGAAGTACTATGTGCAGTTCTGGAGACCCCATCTCTGCAAAGACATAGACAAAGTGGAGGCTGTCCAGAGGAGGGCACCCAAAATGGTGCAGGGTCTGCACCAGAAGACATACGAAGAAAGACTAAAGGAGCTTAATATGTATACTCTTGAGGAAAGAAGGGAGAGAAGGGACATGATAGAAACTTTCAAGTACCTCAAGGGAATTAACAAAATCCAAGAGGGTAGCATCTTCCAGAAAAAGAGATGTCCAAGAACAAGGGAGCACAATTTGAAGATAGAGGGGGGACGGCTCAGGGATAATGTGAGAAAGTATTTTTTCACTGAGAGGGTTGTGGATGCATGGAACAGCCTCCCCGAGGAGGTTGTGGAGTCAAGAACAGTGGGGGACTTCAAGAATGCATGGGACAGGCATAAGGCAGTCCTAGGGGCGGTAAGAGGAAGTAAGCTGTTGGTTAACTAGGATCTGCAGCTTATCTGTTAGGTAGGAAAATGGGCAGACTAGGTGGGCCAAGCAGTCCTTATCTGCTGGCCAAATTCCTAAAGTTTCTATATCGGGGCCACAGTTTGTCCTCAGTATCTTCAAAGTGAAGTGCTGTAGCTCTCATATCACTGCTAATGATTTATAATGGGAATGGGAATGGGGGCACTTTTAAAGTCATGGACCTGAGGGGCCATCACAGTTCCCAAGGAGGTTAGGGGAACTTGTTAAGGGTTAGAGAGTAAGGGACTTCAGTAGCATTTGAACCAGAGTGTCCCAGTTCTGGTGCCTGTGCTTCAACCACTAGATTGCCCTTCTTCAATATGTTGCAGCTGATGTTGTCCTGGTAACCTATTTCTTGTTACAGCTGAACTCTTTATTGCCTTACAGCAGCCATCCAATCACTGACTGCCTTGTTACAAAGGAAAAGGAGCATATTTGAAAGATTGTTTCTCACTGCTGGTGTCAATCAAAACAAAGAATGCTAACACACATAGAACATAATACAACAGCTGTATAATACCACTTAAAACTCTTGTTGTACCTAGAGCCATTTATTGGGTAAACTGTTTTTGCTAACAGAAACAGCAACACAACACATGCAGGCACTTCCTTATATGAATACTGTATATACAGTGAGGCCACTCAAAATCTCCCCCTTTAGTTCACATGTTAACCTCCTTGCATCCCTGGGATGTAACTTAAGACACTGCCTTCTGGAGGCTGCACCCAGTACTCCAGCTGTAACCTGTACATAATTACCATTACAGATGATAAGGTGTAGTTATTAGGGGAATAACATCACCCTGGGGGGCTTGAAGCACCAGGCAAAGTCGAAATGCTTCCACCACTCCAGGAGTGATGTTATTACACAGTAACACACACCTTGGAGTGCCTTATTGCAATTATACAATGGCTCGATTTTATAGAAAACAAAAATAAAAAAGTTTTTAGTAGATTTTTAGTGAGGCAATATATCTTTGTATCTGAAAAAAAAAAGGCTCCATAAAATGCACACAGGGATGTTATTGTGTAATATCATCACTGTCTTAGGCACACACTGACCAATCAGAATCCAGGATTCTTTCTTGCCATTGTATAATTAAGCAATAAGGCACGACAGGGTGTGGTATATCATGGAATATCATCATGCCTCGGGTGGTTGGGCATGAGACCACAGGCCGAGTGCATCCAACTGTCCGAGAAGCGACGATATCCCATGATATACCACACCCTGGAGTGACTTATTTCTATAATACACTTTCTCAAAACAGTTTTTTCATAAAAAAGTTAAAAATAAAATATTCATAACCTTGTGAAAATGAGGTTTTTGTGGTGTTGGATGACTATCTTTCAAGAAAATAGTTCCTGGAAGAGTCTGGGCAGCAGGTGGTGCTGCCGTAACTGTAACTTGATGTTTGTGGAGGAGATGTGGCTGTGAAGTAAGACTGTACCAGCCTTGTATACTGTGGTCAGGAGCCAGGGAAACTGTGTGTGCTTTTATTTTTGCTCTTAAATTCTGTAGACAGTATTTTGTAATGCATGCCACCAGAAGGGGATGGAAGACAGACTGAAATGGAGCCGACTGAGTAGCAGGGGAGACTTCCAGTCTTTTCAACAGATCAGAAAGTTGCAAGTTGTCAGTATTTAGCTTGGCAACTGGTAGGGTACACGCAGGAGTTTTGAAGTAAAAAACAAAAAAACAAAACAATGTTTTCCTAAATGAATGTGTGTGGAAAACAAGTGGTTGGTCGAGCAAGCACGCGCCTCTGGGGAGAGAGTGAGATAGCAAAGTCGCACATAGAAGTGGTGAGTGCTTCATTTTAAAAGAAATAGCAGGTTGTAGTGTTGCAGTATATTTCGGCTAACTGAAGCTGCTATGAAGTCTACATTCCTTTGTAGAGGCAGGGACACGGGGTGTTTGTGTGGGAACGGAAGGAGCAGGTGTGGATGTAATTTCGGTAGAGTGAGGAGGCTGGTGACCGGAGGTTTTCTGAAGCTGTGATGATGTAACTCGATATCATCACGGCTTCAAAAATCTCTTGGCCAATCAGCTTCCGCCATTTATGATCTCCAGTTCATAATTCTCCTTAACAACCTACTGCATGACAAATTAGCCTAGCTACCATGTGTATAGACTAGTTCATCATCTGCTCTTATTGCTGTACCTGTAAATACATCATTCTGTACATGCATATTCTGTACTCATCTACTCTTGCCCAGATAGCATTTAATGTATCCTACTGTTTAACATGTTATATTGTACTGTTTGCTCTCAATTGTATGTTTATTGATCTGATGCTGTGCTTGACGTGGAGCCTTTGGAAACGAATGCTTGACTCAAAGGGTTGTAATTCTGATGATAAAAATAAATAAATATATGTCAGATCAGTGCTACATCACACTCACCTGGTCCTAGTCCCTATTAGACCTGCACTTCAGGATTTACACAACACCTAAAGGGTTCCTCCATTACTCAGGTGGGGAAGCAGACATTGTGGGTTTGGTTTACTGGAGGAACTGCATTTAGTGCAGCACCATTATCTGTTGCTCTGATGATATCCTCCAGCAGAATTGATGATAAAATGGAGGGCAAACACATTGATAACTTTTGGGGGCTATATATTTTTATTTATAACCTAGATTTGGACATCAAAAGGACTGCTGGCAACTGGAGGAAGCACACAATAGTTACATATAAGGAGCTGGAAATATATTGGTGTGAAACTATGGAAGACTTCCCCGTTAAATATCAGTGGTCCCAACATCGAGCCCTGTGGTTCTCCCTTCTCAACATACTGTGGAGCAGATGTTATACTGCCTTGGAACACACACTGTGTGTGATGTGTCAGATAGGACCTAAATAAATTTAAAGATTCCTGATGTACTCCTAGGTACAGCATTTGGTTTAACAAGGTAGAATGGTTCACCAGGTCAAAGGCTTTGCTGAGGTCTATGAACACAGCCTCCATAGGCAAACTCCTATTCAACAATTTGGAAATCAGGTTATTGAAATCTACAAGGGCTCTGTCTATGGACCTATCAGATCTGAACCCATGCTGACACTTAGTCAGCACATTATACTTTTTAATGCATTGGTATAGCTGGTGATGCATAAAGCACTTAGGATCATTGACAGTATGGAAAGAAGGTCGACGGGTAGCAGAGCGATGGGTATTGATAGCAAGGTGATGTGCTGGTACTTTGAAAATGTCAATGCATCCCCACCTTTAAAAATTGACACAGTTATGCTTGTTTACCAAAATTCTGGGAAAAAACTCTGCCTTCAACTCCTATTATAAAAATAAGTACGTGTTGGAGTAAGCTTAAAAATCGTGTTTCAATACCATCCAATCTTTTAGCTTTTTGAATTTTCAATGTATTACTTTTTTTATAACTTCTTGGAAATATATCTTGGGGGAGGACAGGGAACTATCTGAAGCTGCAACTCGAGGTTGAAGGAACAGTGCAGAGAGGATTATCTGGGGTGGAGGGCACAGAATTCCTCATCAGGAGCTTTAACTTGTGGTTGAAGGAACTGTACAGAGAGGATGGGGTTGGCTACCTTAAGGACCGGGGACCAACCTGGGAAGATGTAGGTCTGTACAAAGGAAAGGGACTGCTGTCCTCAGTGAGTGGTGTAAATCTTTATTTCATAAACATTTAAACAAACTGAGGGGGTGGCAGAAAGACAGAGGAAGGCACATACTGCCCCCACCCCCACAAAAGGAAACAGTAGATAGGAGAATCGGGGGGGGGGGGGTTAATGGCCCAAGAGAACAGCTGCTTCATGACAGGAAAATGGTATCTGGATACTGAAGGAAAAAGAAAAAAAACATAGTAGTACAATTGAGGAGAAGGGGGAAGGGTCAAGGGGGGCAAAGATATGGAAACTGAGGTGTGCTACTACAAGTCTTGGAGGGTATCATGCTGGAAGCAGACCTGGACACAGTGGCCATCACTGAGCCACGGTGCACAAGAAATTATGAGTGGGACATGGCCATACCAGGATACATGAAGTTCAGGAAGGATAGGGAAGGGAGGAAAGGAGGTGTGGTTGTGTTATTCATTAGGGAGGGTATCAAGGCAACAAAAATGCAATAGGGTAAGGAGGGTCTGGAGATACTTTGAGTCACCCTGGAGACAGCAGCTGGACCATCCATTCACACTGGGGTTATTTACAGACCTCCAGCACAGGGAGAGGATCTAGACAAGGAGATGGGGTCACTATTAATAGAATGGAAGAAAAGGGGGATGTACTGCCAGTGGGGAAGGTTACTTTAACTTATATTGATTGAAGCCTCCCAGCCATGGCCTCAGCTAGAAGCAGGGTCATCTTGGACTCCTTGCAGGGGGTGTTCCTGAGTCACCTAGTCAAGGATTCTACTTGTGATGGGGCAATACTGGACCTTTTGCTTATGAACACGAACAGTGCTGCAGACATCAGGCTGGGATGCCACCTGGGGGCTGGTGATCACCGGACAGTTGGCTTTAACATTAGGATAGCAGCACCCACAAACTCCTCTTGGCAAATCTAGCTTTCCCAGCTTCCACTTCCCTTTTCTTAGGAATTATATATGCTTCCCTGAAACTTCCCCCTTCATCCCTTATCTCCTGCATCTCCGCAGTTTCTGCGCTCACATCTGCAGGTGAACTTATCCTTCTTGGTGATTTTAATCTCAATAGGCTTTCCACCTTATCACTTAATTCATGTCACCAGACTGAAGCTTTAAACCTCACCCAGCTGATCAAAGAACCCATCTGTCCTAACTCCAGATTTAATACTCATTCCCTACTGGACTGGGTGCTCTTAACCCACCCCCACCATATCTGCTCTGCTGGCATCTTACCCAATGCATTCAGCAACCACTGCTCACCTTTTGCATTAGGAAGTCTTGCCCTCCCCTCATCTCTCCACCCCCAAAATATATCCAGTACCCCACAATCAAATCCTTTGACATGAGTGACATGACCTGGCTCAGTCAAACTGGTCTCCTGTCTTCTCCTCTCTCTTAGTCAACATTGCCCTCCCTCACTTCACATCCATCTTCTTAAAAGTCTGGGATGCCCATGTCCCACTTAAAACGAAATGAGTAAAATGCAACCACCATCCCTGGACCACCTACGATGTTTTGGCCATGTGCAGTGAGCATGATCTTGCTTGGCGCCATTTTAAATCCTCAAGTAATTAGGTCTCCCTACAAGCCTTTCACACCCTCCACGACAGTTGTACTAACAGTATGTGCTGTGCCAAATCTGACTTCTTTAAGGCATGCTAGCACCCCTCAAATAGTACCCCTTCCTCCTTCTGGCAGGATCTCTGCTCGCTTCTGCACCCCTCCACTGAATCCCCTCCTCTCTCTATTTGTTCTGACCCTTCCCATGTTGCCAAGGTCCTAAATAAGCTCTTCACATTCCAGTGTCCCCCACCCTGCACCCTCCAACCCCTGTCACACATGCCCGGTTTTCAACTATCACTAATTTCACTGTCAGAAGTTCTAAGAGCTCTAGCTTCACTTAACCTTTCTAAGTCAAGTCCTGATTGGCTGAATCCTTGGCTCCTCAAAATATCAGCTTCCTCTATTGTTACCCCTTTAACTATAATCTTTTTTTTTTCTGCCCCCCCCCGCTACTGGCTGCTGTACATCAGCCTGGTCAGGGACCCCTGTGCTTCCACCTCTAGGTTGTCTGCGCTCTCCCAGCACCCCTGCCTTACCCCCCCCCCAGTGGACGGGGTCATGGCACCAGGCCTTGGTGCCACATTACAAGTAGCTATCCAGGAAGAGATAGCCCTGAAGGCTAATTGAAGCCTGGGTTGGGCTACACCAATGTGGCCAGCAGCGAGGTATTTTTTTTTTTGTTTTTGTCTCCAGAGGAAGGGATGTGCAATAACCTCCAATGTCCACCCCGCCCCTCTTAGTGCTGGCGCTGGTAGCTGCATGACCCCTAGCCACCACCAGGGGTCTGTCGAATGCTGGATGCACTCTCCACCTTCCCCCAGAGAAGGAGAGCAGTCTTCGGGATGCCCCATCCTACTTCCCCTGGCCAGTCCTCCAGTGACCCAGGTCCGTTCCCAAACCCGGGTCACCGGCATCGCAAGCTGAAATCCAACCACTGTGCCGATGGGGCGGCTTTTAAACTATCATCTTAAATCTTTCGCGCTCCACACCAATGGTCCCCACAGGTTGGAAGTCTGCCACAGCCATCCCCTTCTTCAAAGGTGGCAACCCTATTGTCCTCAGAAATTACTGCCAAAGTTCAAGAGTCCCTTATTCTCTCATGGCTCAATGAATTCCTTCTTGCTTCCAACATCCTCTTCCTGTTCCAGTCAGACCTTAGGAAATTTCACTGTAACACCTCCTTCCTCTTACACTTTACAAATGCAATATATTCTGCTATGGACCTTGGCCAGATCACCTCGGCTATCTTCACTGACCTGGCCAAGGCCTTTGACTCTACTTCCCATCCTCTTCTACTAAATAATCTATGCCTTTCTGGCGTTTCCCCTGCCTCCATGTACTGGTGCAGATCCTACCATTTTTTTTTTTCTTTTTTATTAACGTACAAAATACACAGTACTCTACCCTCTTAGGTAGGCTCATAAAACATCATAGACATTACAAGTAATGCAATAATCATTTTTATGTTGCTTGCACGCATGTGCAAGAAACATAGTGCCATCATCGGAGATTTCGGAGGTGTGTCACCTCTTCCTCCAATTCAGTCAGTGTGCTGTCAGGCGTGGCCTATAAGCCAATGCATTTTGGAGCTGTCTATGATACGCTCCAAAATGCAGTAACTGCTCTGAGTTGAAAGGGGAGCTATGCTTCAGTGAGCAGCTGAGCATGCGCACTCTCCCCTACTGCCAGCAGGTCGTGCGTCTCCTGCACGCACTGTATGGCCGATGGGTACCCAATCTCATTGGCTGAGCTGCCTCCCCCACGTGGTAGCTGCCATGCTGGGAGCCCACCCCAGCATAGCAAGTGAGTCCTTTGCCGACAGGGGTGCCTAATCCCGCCGGCTGAACATTTTCCCTCCCCGTCCTTTTGCCATGCTGAGCCCACCCCAGCGTGACAACAGACTGTGGCCAATAAAGGTGAAATTCTCCATCGCTGAGTGCCCCCACAGCGCCTTGGGCTGAGGCCAACCGTGGCAACGGTCCCAAATGTCTTTAAACCTAAAAACAAAAAACAAAACGGTCCACAAGGCCTCCCACTCCCACAACCCACCACCCTGCCACCGACCTCCCCCTCCCACTATACTTACCTCCAGATTCTGGAACGATGATCTTGTGGACCGGAACACGCCTGCACTCTTCAAAGCACACCGCTAACTGAGGAAATGCTGGTAAGTTGTATAATGGGCTAGATAGGGGGGTTTCAACTTTGTTGCATATCTCAGGCATTTTGGAATTTTGCACCAAATTTTTAACATGGGGTTTTTGGGACCCCTTCTCATGAATGATGTCCCTGTCATGGCCTTATTCGGGCCCGAAGGGTGATTTTGCAGTCACTGTGCGAAATCACCCATTGGGCCTGAATACCACCATGACAGTGACATCATTCATGAGAAGGGTCCCAAACCCAATTTGAAAATTTGTGCCAAAATTAAAAAAAAAAATGATTGTTTTACGAAAGTACGCGCTTAGTTCTACGCGAGGCTCGTAAGTTCGCGAAATTTCAATATTTTCACTCCAGATTTTCAACATTGCCATTTTACCACACCTTCTTATGAGTAGTACAGCTGTCATTTTAACGTCTCACCCAAAATGTGTTTCTGCCCAAGTAGCGCAGAATGCATGCAGTCGGTGTGCTAAATCAATGTACGGACAAATTAAGAAAATCACAGTGAAACTGTTCATGAGCAGAGGTCTTAAAATGGCTATGTTGAAAATTTGGTGAAAAATTCCTAAAAGGACTCTTTTACGAGTGTGCGTTGCGCAGTTCCTACGCATGCTTGTAGGTTTGCGAATTTTTAATATTTCCACTCCAGATTTTCAAAATTGCCATTTTACCACACCTTCTTATGAGTAGTTCAGCTGTCATTTTTCACATCTCACCCATAGAAACATAGAAACATAGACTTTGACGGCAGATAAGGACCTCTAGGCCCATCTAGTCTGCCCATTTCCCTACCTACAGGATAGGCCGCAGATCCTAGTTAACCAACGGCCTATTTCTTCCTACCCCCCACAAGAATTGCCTTATGTCTGTCCCATGCATTCTTGAATTGTCCCACAGTTTTAGATTCCACAACCTCCTCAGGAAGACTGTTCCATGCATCCACTATCCTCTCTGTGAAATAATACTTCCTCACATTGCCCCTGAACCGCCCTCCTTCTATCTTTAAATTGTGTCCCCTTGTTCTTGCAAGCCTCTTTTTCTGAAAGATGCTACCCTCTTGTACTTTGTTGATTCCACTGAGGTACTTAAAAGTTTATATCATGCCCCCCTCCTTCTTTCCTCAAGGGTATACATATTAAGCTCCTTTAGTCTCTCCTCATATGGCTTCTCTTGCAGACCCTGCACCATTTTAGTTGCCCTCCTCTGGACTGCCTCTATCCTGTCTATGTCCTTGCGGAGATGGGGTCTCCAGAAGTGGACAGAGTACTCCAGATGGGGTCTCACCAACTGTCTGTACAGAGGAATAGCAACTTCCTGTTTTCTGCTGATGATGCCTCTCCCTATACATCCCAGTATACCCCCAGCCCTCCCTACTACCTTCTCACATTGATTGCTAACCTTAAGGTCATCTGATATGATTACCCCTAGGTCCCTTTCCTTTTTTGTTGTTGTTACTACCTCCCCACCCAATGTGTATTCTTCCCCTGGGTTCTTGTCTCCCAGGTGCATTATTTTGCACTTCTTTGCATTGAATCCTAGCTGCCATACTTCTGACCATTCCTCCAACCTTGCCAAGTCCCTTTTCATCCTTTCCATGCCTCCTCCTTGTGTATCAGCCCTGTTGCAGATCTTTGTGTCATCTGCAAAAAGGCATACTTTTCCTTCCAGTCCCTCTGCAATGTCACTGATGAAGACATTAAAAAGGACTGGACCCAATACTGAACCCTGTGGTACCCCACTAGTAACCCCCCTTTCTTCAGAGTGGACTCCTTTACAATTACCTTCTGCGTTCTGTTGTCCAGCCAATGTTTTACCCAGCCTACCACCCTGGGTCCCACTCCCAGGCTGGTTAATTTAACTATTAATTTTTTGTGTGGGACTGTGTCAAATGCCTTGCTAAAGTCTAGGTAGGCCATATCCACAGCACCTCCCTGGTCTACTACTTTGGTCACCCAGTCAAAGAAATCTATTAGATTCGTCTGACATGACCTTCCCGCTGTGAACCCATGCTGCCTTGGGTCCTGTGCTCCACTGGCCTCTAGGTACTCGACTATTCTTTCCTTCAGAAGTGACTCCATTACTTTCCCTACAACAGAGGTCAGACTGACAGGTCTGTAATTTCCTGCCTCTGTCTTGGTCCCACTTTTGTGAAGGGGAATCATATCCACCTTCCTCTAGTCCTCGGGTACCACACCATCCTCCCATGATTTATTAAAAAGAGTAGCCAGTGGTTTCACTAGTTCCTCCCTTAATTCTTTTAGAATTCTGGGGTGAATTCCATCAGGACCCATTGCTTTGTCCACCTTCAGTTTTAGGAGTTCTTGCCGAACCCTTTCTTCTGTGAAAGGACTGGGATCGACCCCCCTATCAAGAGTGCTTCTGTTAATTGGATTAGGCACTTCCCCCTCCTCTTTTGTGAATACTGAGCAGAAATATTTATTCAGTATTCCTGCTTTTTCACTGTCCCCCTCTGCCCACCCACCGTTCATTCTATTCAGCCTCACTATCCCTCCCTTTGTCTTTCTACGCTTGTGATGTACCTATAAAAGATTTTATCCCCTTCTAACTGAGTTGACTATCTTTTCTCAGTTTGGGCCTTTGCTATTCTGACTTCCCTCCCTGCTTCCTTCTGCCTTAACTGGTACAGCTCTCTGTCCTGCTCCTTCTGTGTTTCTTATACTCCGGAATGCAATCTTTTTCTTCCTGACTTTCACAGCCACCTCTTTTGAGAACCATAATGGCTTTTCTTTTGTTTTGATTTGTTTATTTACTCACACAAAGCTTGTTGCCTCTGTGATGGCAGTTTTGATAATTCCCATTGTTGCTCCACACCTCCTTCTAGCCTGTTTGCTAGTGCTTTTCTGAGGCACTCTCCCATCTTGTCAAAGTCAGCCCTCCTAAAGTCCAGTACCCTCACTTTGTATGGCTTGACTCTGTAGCTGAGTTTAACATGAACCACACTGTTTGATGGTCACTTGTCCCCAGATGGCAACCCACTTTAGATCTGAGATCCTCACTGCCCCCATTTGAGAGTATGAGGTCTAAGATTACCCTCACGAGTGGGTTCTGAAACTAGCTGTCTAATGCCTGCCACCTGTAGGGCATCAAGAATGGCCCTGCTCTTGGATGTGGCTGCAGCAAATGTGCTCCAGTTAACATCTGGCATATTCAGGTCTCCATCAACAGTATCTCCTTTCTGCCATTCTAAGAATGCCTTCTATCATATCCTTGTCATTCCTTCCCCTGACATGGGGGTCTGTACACAACCCTGTGCGGATTGTGGTGCCCTTTCCAGTCTCCAAGGTGACCCATAGTGCCTCCTCTCCTCCCTGTTTACTCTTTTGTTCAGTTGCTTTTATCCCTTCCTTTACATAGAGAGCTACTCCTCCCCCCCTTCTCCCCTGCCTGTCTCTCCTGTAGGTTATGTACCCTGGTATGTTAACATCCCAGTCATGGTTCTCTGTGTACCATGTTTCTGTGAGTGCTATGATATCCAGGCATCCCTCTCATTAAGGCCATCAGCTCAGGGAGCTTGTTGCCCAGACTACGGGCATTGGTACTCATTACCCTCCATTTCCTGATGTTCTTACTCACTTTTGCCCCATCCCTGTCCTTCTTGCCTTTGTCATTTTCTCCATTTACCCCTGCCCTTCTCCCTATCGACACCTCTATGTTGGTGTTTGTCGCACTTATTACTGTGATTATTTGGGGGGGCTAGGATTTTCCTGCTCCTTTCCAGTGCCTCCCCCCTTGGCTAGTTTAAAAGCTTGCCAATGAAGCATTTAAACCTATCACCTAGGATCCTGGTTCCCCTCCTGGACAGATGCAGCCCATCATGCCAGTATAGGCTTGCATCACTCCAGGTGGATCCCCAGTCCCCAGTGAAGCCAAATCCCTGAGCTCCACACCAGTTTTTCAACCACTGATTGAATCCCATGGTGCGGAACACCCTAGCCTCTCCTATGCCATAGAAGGGTAGCACCCGAGAAGGTTAAATGCGTGCAAGCTACTTGACTAAGACCCCCAATTCCCACAAACTTTCCTGCACCTCTCTAACTCTTTCTTAGCTGCAGGCCATTTGTCCCTAGGTGGACAATGACATCCAGCTCCCTCCCCTGTGCAGCTGCTCCGGCAATCCTGAGGATTTGCTCCCTGTCCTCCAAGCCATGGTGCCAGGCAGGCACCTACCTCCTCTCCCTTCCTCCCCAGTTCTACCTTCCCTAACAATGGAGTCCCCACCAGGAGTTGTTTCCTTCCCCTGCAGGGTCCCCTGCCACCCTCCTGTGGGTCTCCTTTGTGGAGGTTCCCAGCATCCTCTTTGGTCTCCACTGTGGGTGCCTCCATAGAGGAACCACACTTTGCCAGAATGGCATGGGAATTGTGGAGAGATACAATGGGAGGGATGCGCCTCTGTTCCACCACCCTCACCCTCCCTGAGCCCACTGTGGTCCAACCGCTCCTCTTTCTTGGCAACCTCTAAGGCAATGGCAGTGGCACTGGTGGTCCCTGGATGGAAGAGGAGGTCACACAAATCATGGCCAACTCAGCCTGGACATAAGCAACCTCCTCCCTCAGCCCAGAGAGGTGCCTGCAGATGGGACAACACTGCATCCTCCAGAACATCTCCCAGAAGACTGCTGCTCCACAGCCACTGCACTGCACCACTCCAATCATGTCTTATTTTGGGCCCCTTAAGTGTTTGCAATCCTTACTCTTTCCTCTGTTTTTTTTTCTCTCTCTTCTTACTTTCTGCCTGTGTGTCCTTTAAGCTCCTGATTGTACTGTTCTGAGAAGAGAATATCCTATATTTCTCAGTAGACCACTTACTTGCTCAGAGGCAGACCTCCAGCAGCTAGAGGGGGCCGGAGAGCTACTCTTGACCTTCTAGGATGGTGGTCCTTGGTGGTTCTGTGATCACTCACTTCCTGCCCCTAAACAGGAAGTTCCTGTTGTCAGTCAAATCCTGTGCCTATAAAAATAGAACTAGCTTTGGGTGGGGGGTGGAGGGAAGGGAAGAAGAGCAATATAGTCCCAGCAGAGAAGTTCAGTTACACAGCAGTCCTTTATCCTGGTGTCGTCTGGCAAGCTATTAGCAGAATCTTTCTAAGGCAATCTTTAAATGTAGCCTTCTAGCTGCCACTCCCCTACGCATTCAGATCTTTCTACAAGTAATTTAAACCTCACAGCAGTTAAGTCCTTTCAGTCACCTGGGATTTACACCTAGATAACTCTTCAAATACCCACTCAGTTCAGTTAACACAAACACACACTTTTTTTTTTGTATGCTAGTTTTTTTTACCCGAAATTAAAGGTCAAATACAAAAGTTTTTCTACTTTAGTCCCAGCAGAAAAGTTCAGTCACACAGCAGTCCCTTCTCCTGGTGTCTTCTGCTAAGCTAAAACCCAAAACCTGTTTCCGCCCATGTAGCGGACAATGGTGCAGTCGGTGTGAGAAATCAATGCATGGGAAACATTAAGAAAATAACGGTGACACGGTTCATGAGCAGAGGTCTTAAAATGGCAGTGTTGAACATTTGGTGAAAAAATTCCTAAAAATGACTGTTTTATGAGTCTGCATTGCGCAGTTCCTACGCACGCTCATAAGTTTGCGAATTTTCAATATTTTCACTCCATATTTTCAAAATTGCCATTTTACCACACCTCCCCATGAGCAGTACAGCTGTCATTTTTCACATCCTGCCCAAAACATGTTTCAGCCCATGTAGCACACAATGGCGCAGTCGGTGTACAAACTCAGTGTATGGGACACATTAAGAAAATCACAGTGTCACTGTTCATGAGCAGAGTTCTTAAAATGGCAATGTTGAAAATTTGGTGAAGAATTCCTAAAATGACTGTTTTTATGACTGTCGTTGCACAGTTCCATACTCAGTCGTTTGCAATTTTCAATATTCCACTCCAGATTTTCAACATTGCCATTTTACCACACTTCCTATGAGCAGTACAGCGTGTCATTTTGACATCCTGCCCAAAACATGTTTCGCCCATGTAGTGCACAATGGCGTGATCGAATTAATGCAAACTCAATGTATGGCACACATTAACAAAATCACAGTGACACTGTTCATGAGCAGAGGTCTTAAAATGTCTATGTTGAAAATTTGGTGAACAAATTCCTAAAAATGACTGTTTTACTAGCGTGCTTTGCTCAGTTCCTACGCACGCTTGTAAGTTCGCAAATTTTCTATATTTGCACTGCAATGACTTCCAAATACCTAAACAGCACATAGAAGCAAGCAACATTTGGCATTGACAAATGCTTATTATGTTTGCTTTCACGCATGTGCAAGAAACATAGTGCTATCATCCGAGTTTTTGAAGGTGTGTCACCCCCTCTTCCAATTCAGTCAGTGTGTTGGCAGGCACGGCCCCTGTCCACCAATGCATGCTGGAGCTGTCTATTACAAGCTCCAAAATGCAGTGGCATACAGTTGAAAGGGGGAGCTATGCTTCAGTGAGCAGCGATAAGATATCACCTGCTCATGCGCAGCACCCCCTACACACACACACACAAACACACACACACACACACACACACACACTCTCGTGCCCCCCCCACGCACACATTCTATAGCCGATGAGGGTGCCTAATCCCCCCCTGGCTGTGCTGCGCTCCCCCAATGCCTTCCACATGCCACGCTGGGTACCCACCCCAACGACAACTCAATAACATAGTCGGCCGAAGTGCCCAATCCCCATCCGGGTTCACTGTCCCCCAGTACAGGGGTGCCACGCTGGGAGCCCAACCCAGCATGGCAACAAATGCCATGGCTGGCGGGCTGGCCAATCCGGCTGCTCCACGACCCGCCAGCCATCGTTCTGCCATGGGGAGCCCACCCCAGCATGGCAAATGTCACGTTGTCTTTTATTTTTTAAATACCTGCAAAGAAAAACAGTCCCATGCAGTCTTCCTGCCCCTCCCCACAACCTGCACCCACCCACTGTGGACCCTACCTCCCACACCCCACCCACCCCATACACTTAACTCCGAAGCTTGACGCGACAATCTTGGTGGACTGGGAACACGTCTGCACTCTTCAAAGCCGACCGTGAACTAAGCTGTATAATGGGATAGATAGAGGTTTTTCAACTTTGTTGCATATCTCAGGCATTATTTGGAATTTTTGCACCAAATTTTCAACATGGGGTTTTTGGGACACATTCTCATAAATGCTATCACTTTCATGGCGTTATTTGGGCCCAAAGGGTGACTTTGCACTCACTGCATGAAATCACCTTTCAGGACTGATTAACGAAACAACACTGCCAGTGTCCATAAGGTGGGCTCTCAAGAAGCCTATTTTGAAAATTTGGTGGAAAAATTCCCAAAAAACAACTGTTTTACGAGTGTGTGTTTTGCAGTTCCTATGCACGCTCGTAAGTTCATGAATTTTTAATATTTTCACTCCAGATTTTAAACATTGCCATTTTACCACACCTTCTTATGAGTAGTACAGCTGTAATTTTTCACATCTCACCCAAAACGTGTTTCCGCCCATGTAGCGCACAATGGAGCAGTCGGTGTGCAAAGTCAATGTACGGGACAAATTAAGAAAATCACAGTGACACTGTTCATGAGCATTGGTCTTAAAATGGCTAGGTTGAAAATTTGGTAAAAAAATTCATAAAAACGACTGTTTTATTAGCATGCGTTGCGGGTTCCTATGCATGATCATAAGTTTGTGAATTTAATATTTTCACTCCAGATTTTCAACATTGCCATTTTATTACACTTCCTTATGAACAGTACAGCTGCCATTTTTCATATGCCACCCAAAATGTGTTTTCACACATGTAGCGCACAGTGGTGCTGTTGGTGTGCAAAAGCAATGTTTGGGACAGATTAAGAAAATCACAGTTACACTGTTCATGAGCAGAGGTCTTAAGATGGCTATGTTGAAAATTTGGTGACAAAAGTCCATAAAATGGCTGTATTACAAGTGAGCATTGCACAGTTTCCACGCACCCTCACAAGTTCATGACTTTGTAATATTTTAAGTCCAGATTTTCACCAGTGGCATTTTTCCACACTACCTTATCTACAGTGCAGCTGTCATTTTTCACAACATGGCTGAAGTGTGTTTTCACACTTTCCGTGCAGAGATGTGTGGTCGCTGTGGGAAATCATTGTTTGGGATAGATAAAGAAAATCACAACGACCCTGTTCATGATCGGAGGCACCAAAATGCCTGAGTTGACAATCTGCTGTAAAAATATCCCCAACCTAATTGTATTACGGGTGTGCGTTGCACAGTTTCTATGTACGCTCGTGACTTCACCATTTTTTTAAATATTTTTACTGCAGATTTGCAACATTGCCATTTTTTACACCTCCCCATGAACAGTACAGCTGTCATTTTTTCATCCTGTTTGGAATGTTTTTGCACCTGTGGTGCTAAATGCCGTAGTCGCTGTGCATAAGCAGCTTTCGGCTAAGAAACTGATATTCCTCCTGTTCATGAGGTGGGGTCACAAAAAAGCCATGTTGAACATTTGGAGTGAAAATACCAATGAATGCCTGAGGTATTAGGGTTTCCAACCATAACACCCAACTCAGTAGAGTGACAGGCATCGGGGTGTGACTTGGGATTCTTGCCTGTAATGCTCATATCATTCCACACCCTGCAGCCAGTGAGAGGCATTGAGGTATGCCTTGGACTCTTTGGCTCCAAAGTTCACCCCATTCTCCTATATCGCACTCATCTCACCGTATTTCTTAATGGAATGGGGTGTGCATAAGGGCCAAAGACCCCAAGGAACACAGTGACACTTGTCAGTGTCTGCAGGGTGGGGTGTGGTGAAATAGCATGGCGGTTATGCCTGACGACCCAAAGGCACGCCCCAATGCCTGCCACTTTGCAAGACTGGTGATGGGGTTGGCTTCAGTTCAATACTTCACTGCCATTCCTATTATGCAGCTGTGTAATTTCTACACTACCACTGCCAATGCCAGCAAGCAAACACTTGGCATTGACAAATGCTTGTTACACAAGGATTGAACAAGCCTCTATGCACTGTTACCTCACAGGAGGGATTGACATTATAGTGTAACATATTTCTACCATCTGATTTATATCAAGTCATTACTGCAATGAGATGTGATTACCATCACATCACATTTCTATTTCATCAGTCATCCTCTATATTTGGTAGAACATCCCTCCATCACATTTATTAGTTGGACATAGGTGCATTTCAGCAGAGCTCCCTTGATCAACACAAAATACACAAATGTTCCCCATATCTCATCATTTGATAAGAGCTTAAATGAAGAAAAACAGATATTTCAACGTGTATGCAGTTGTTTAACAATGACAGTCATCTTTTTGCTATATTTAAATTGGTGTCCCTAACATTAAGGGCATTACATACTCCGCATGTCTGGTGGTCTAATGGCAGGTAACATACCTCACGATTGCAAAAGAAAGTACATCTAGCCCTGACTGAGCCTTTCCAATAGTCGCCATTGCCACAAAGGTATGCCCATTTACCCTATCCCAGACCAAAATCTTGACAAGAGAAACATAGAAACATAGACTTTGATGGCAGATATAGACTATTTGGCCCACCTACTCTGCCCGTTTCCCTACCTACTGGATAAGCTGCAGCCTATTTCTTTCTATCCCCCACAAGAATTGCTTTATGTGTGTCCCATGCATTCTTGAATTTTCCCATTGTTTTTGACCCCACAACCTCCTCAGGAAAGCCATTCCATACATCCTACTTCCTCAAATTGCCCATGAGCCATCCCCCCTCTATCTTCAAATTGTGTCCCCTTGTTCTTGCACATCTCTTTTTCTGAAAGATGCTACCTTCTTGGACTTCGTTATTCCCTTGAGGTACTTAAAAGTTTCTGTCATGTCCCCCCCTCTCCCTCCTTTCCTCAAGGGTATACATATTTATGTCCTTTAGTCTCTTCTTGTATGGCTTCTGTTGCAGACCCTGCACCATTGTAGTTGTCCTCCTCTGGACTGCCTCCATCCTGTCTATGTCCATGCAGAGATGGGGTCTCCAGAACTGGACTCAGTATTCCAGATGAGGTCTCACCAACTGTCTGTACAGAGGGATAACAACTTCCTGTTTTCTGCTGGTGATGCCTCTCCCTACACATCCCAGTATCCCCCTAGCCATCCCTACTACCTTCTCACATTGCTTGTTAACCTTTAGGTCATCTGATATGATTACCCCCAGGTCCCTTTCCATTTTTGTTGTTGTTCCTACCTTCTCCCCCATTGTGTACTCTTCCCCTGGGTTTTTGTTTCCCAGGTGCATTACTTTGCACTTCTTTGCATTGAATCCAAGCTGCAATACTTCTGACCATTCCTCCAGCCTTGCCAAGTCCCTTCTCATCCTTTCCACCCCGTTGTGTATCAACCCTGTTGCAGATCTTTGTGTCGTCTGCAAAGAGGCATACTGTTCCTTCCAGTCCTTCTGCAATGTCACTTATAAAGACATTAACAAGGACTGGACCCAGTACTGAACCCTGCGGTACCCCACTAGTAACCCCTCTTTCTTCAGAGTGGACTCTATTTACAATTACCTTCTGTGTCCTGTTGTCTAACCAATGTTTTACTCAGGCTACCATCCTGGGACCCACTCCCAGGCTGGCTAATTTGTTTATTAGATTTTTGTGTGGGACTGTGTCAAATGCTTTCCTAAAATCTAGGCAGGCCATATTGACAACTCCTCCTTAGTCTACTACTTTGGTCATCCAGTCAAAGAAATCTTTTAGATTCATCTGACATGACATTCCCCTTCGTGAATCCATGCTGCCTTGGGTCCTGTGCCCCACTGGCCTCTATGTACTCAACAATTCTTTCTTTCAGAAGTGATTCCATCACTTTCCCTACAACTGAGGTAAAACTGACAAGTCTGCAGTTTTCTGCCTCTGTTTTGCTACCACTTTTGTGAAGGGGAATCACATCTGCCCTCCTCCAGTCCTCAGGTTCCACACCATCCTCCCATAATTTGTTAAAAAGGGTAGTCAGTGGTGTCACTAGTTCTTCCCTTAATTCTTTTATAATTCTGGGGTGAATTCCGTCAGGCCCCATTGCTTTGTCCACCTTCAGTTTTAGGAGTTATTTCAGAATTCTTTCTTCTGTGAAAGGACTGATATTGCTCTTCTATCTAGAGTGCTTCTATTAATTGGATTAGGTACCACCCCATCTCTTCTTTTGTGAGTACTAAGCAGAAGTATTCATTCACTGTCCCTGTCTGCCCACCCACCGTCCCCTTTATTCAGCCTCACTATCCTTCCCTTTGTCTTTCTGTTCCCTAATGTACGTATAAAAGGTTTTATCTTCCTTCCAACCGAGCTGGCTATCTTTTCCTCAGTTTGGGCCTTTGCTATTCTGACTGCTTTCCCTGCTTCCTTCTGCTTTAATTGGTACAGTTCTCTGTCCTGCTTCTTCTGTGTTTCCTTATACTTCCTAAATGCTATCTTTTTCTCCCTAACCTTCCCCACCACCTCTTTTGAGAACCATAGTTTTTTTTTTTGTTTTGATTTATTTGCTTCACACAAAGGCTTGCTGCTTCTTTGATGGCAGTTTTGATGTTTCCCCATTGTTGCTCCACCCCTCCTTGCCTGTTTCCTAGTGCTTTTCTGAGGCACTCTCCCATTTTGACAAGGTCAGCCTTCCTGAAATCCAGTACCCTCACTTTTGTATGGCTTGACTGTGCTGCTGATTTGATTGTGAACCACACTGTTTGGTGGTCACTTGTTCCCAGATAGCTACCCACTTCTAGATCTGAGATCCTCTCTTCATTCCCATTTGAGAGTACCAGGTCTAAGATTGCTCCCTCCTGAGTGAGTTCCAACACTAGCTGTTTGAGGCATGCACCCTGTAGGGTAATGAGAATGGCCCTGCTCTTGGATGTGGCTACAACAAAGGTGCTCCAGTTAACATCTGGCATATTCAGGTCCCTCATCAACAATATCTTCCCTTTCTCTGCCATCCTAAGGATGCCTTCTATCATTTCCTTGTCCTCCACCTGAGATGGCTGTCTGTATACAACCCCTGTGTGGACTGTGGTGCCATTTCCAGTCTCCAGGGTGACCCACAGTGCCTTCTCTCCTCCCTGTCTACCCTTTTGTTCCATTGCTTTGATCTCTTCCCTTACAGAGAGCTACTACTCCTCCTCCTCCTCTTCTACCCTCCTGGTCTCTCCTGTAGATTGTGTACCCTGGTATCAATCAATCAATCAATCAAAATCTTTATTTATTCAGGCGAACATCATTGAGCATAGCTCATTTACAAGATGGACCTGAGTGGTCATAACAATAAAGGTTACAAATTTTACACAAAACCATGGTACTGAATAAACACAAATACAATCATTTATGAATGAGACAGATATACAAATATTTACATATATACAAGGCAAAAATGACAATAAACCTAAATCATATTAAAGGAGAGAAAACAACAGTATAGTAGGATAAAGCTCGGATAGTTGGACTTGGGTGGGCATATATGTATGAAGTTTGTCGGATAATGAGCTAGAAGAGCGATAGATAAATAGGTGGGAGCTTAAAAGGGGGGTGGGGAAGGAGGGGTGTGGGAGGACTAGGGCTCATGGAAGCAGTTGCATGATTCTGGGAGTAGACTGTATACAGCTTTTTGAAGGATGTTAAAGGAATGAGGGTATCCAGTTTCAATGTCTTTTGAAGAGAATTCCAGATAAGTGCTAGGGAATAGCTGATTGCAGCTCTTCCATACCGGGTGCAGGTGATAGGAATCTTCAGCATGATCAGTTTATTGATCCTCAGGGTGTAAGGCCTGGATGTGATCCAGTTGAAACAGTCTGAGATGTAGGAAGGGAGTTTGTTTGTCAGAGCTTTGTAGATCCAGATAGCCGCATTTTTATTTCTTCTGTGTTGCAGGGATGTCCAACTGACTGCATTGTAGGAGAGCAATGATGGGTGCTGGAGGGAAGATCTGTAATGAATCTAATAGCTCTATGATACAAGGTGTCTAATTTATTTAAATGGGAGAGGGAGCAGTGGCCATAGAAAGTCAGCATAGTCAATGAGGGACAGGAATGATGCTAGGATTAGTCTTTGTTTGGAATCTCTGGTCAGGTAGTGTTTTATCCTGTAGAAAAGGCCAAGTCTTTGTCTCAGCTTTTTCAGGAGCTCTTCAATGTGGGTAGTGTAGTCAAGTTTATTGTCAATCCAGACTCCAAGATATTTGAATCTGTCTACATATTCCAGATTTTCACCAAGGATGGTAGAGAGTTGTGGGAGGGTGAATGATGGGACAGTGGAAGAGCAGTTCTTGGTGGCAAAGAACATAGCTTTTGTTTTCTTGGCATTTAATAGTAATTTCTTTTCTAATAAGTTGTGCTGTAGGAGGAGAACTCAGACTGTAAAAGCTCACAGGCTTTTGATGGTGAGGGGTTGCTGACATATAGTACAGTGTCATCTGCAAAAAGGTGAATATTAGATTGTGAGAGATTGGAGTCAATATTGTTGATGTAAATGGCAAAAAGGATGGGGCCCAGGATGGAGCCTTGCGGTACACCTCTTAGGAGTGGTTTAGAGGTAGATAGGTCACCTTCATTTTTTACCAGTTGTAATCTTCCGGAGAGATAGCATCTGAACCATTTAAGAGAGAGTGGGTCAAGGCCTATGGAGTTCAGAGAGGAAATTAGTAGTTCATGATCCACAGTGTCAAAGGCTTTGCTTAGATCCAGAAACACAGCACAGGTGTTATTCTTTTTGTCTAAGGCAGTCTGCCAGTCATTTGTAACTTTTGCTAAGGCAGAGGTGGTGCTGTGCATAGATCTAAACCAGATTGAGCTGGGTTAAGGAATTGTAGTATCAAGGTAGGCACTAACTGGGAGTTTACTAGCTTTTCAAGCATCTTGGATAGTACTGGTAAGATGGAAATGGGCCTATAATTGTTGAGGTCCATGGGATCACCTGCCTTAAGTAGTGGAAACACTTGAGCTGTCTTCCATATTGAGGGATAGAACCAGTGGCTAGTGACAGATTGAAGAGGTGGGTGAGGGGGCAGCTAAGGCATGCAGTGCTACTTTTAGAAAGTAGGGATCCAGGAGTCTGCACCTGCACTTTTAGTTGTATCTAGTTGGAATAGAAGGTATTCTACTTCTTTTAAGAGTATTGATTTGAATGAGAATATGGAAGCAACCTTTTGTCCCTCAGTAGATTGTATGTTTAGTGATGATCTTAATAGGTTTGCAGGTGAGAGTGAAAGCCAGGCCAGCTGTAGTGAAATGATTGTTGAAGGCATTCAAGATTTCTTGCTTGTCAGTGATTTCAATACTATTTAGGTGTACTTTGGGTGGTAAGACAGGGTAGAAGTTTGACCTAGGATCCCTTTATGGTACCCCAGAACCTGGAAGGGTTGTGATAGGAAGCATCCAATTCAGCTGTGTAGAAGGCAGCCTTGGCATTTCTTACTTGTTTTGTGCAGGAGTTTCTGGCTTTTCTGAATTGAAGCCAGTCATTTGGATCCTTTGTCTTTCTTGCCCTTTTCAGAGTTTATCTCTGGCAAGCAATCTTGGATTTGAGGTCAGCAGAGAACCAGCGACAGGATTTGAGTTTGGTTCTGACACTGGTGAGGTGCATGTATATTGAGGGCACTTATGATAATATCATTTAAGATTTGAAGAGCTGTCTCTATTGAAGCTGTGAGATAGAATTCTTGCCAACGTATGGTGTGGCACAGATCATGGAGATATCCTGAAATATTAAAGTTCTTTTTTGACCTTTGTGGGAGGAATTTTGCAGGATTGGGTGGCTTGATTGTTGATCTAATGGCAGCTATGGGACAGTGGTCACTTATGTCACTGAATAGTACTCCAGCATGGGAATACAGATGAGGTTTATTTACCAACATAATGTCCAGGAGTGTGCTGTTGAGATTATTCTTTGGGTTAATCCTTGTTGGTTCTTTGATTAATTGAGTGAATCCATAAGTGTCACAGAAGGTTACTAGGGGTGCAGATGCATTAGTTAGTAATTTAAATTCAGGTCACCTAAGATGATGGTGTCTTCAGGGCCTAGATTAAGTATAGATCCTAGGTGGGATAGGAGTTTGAGGCCTGCAGAGGGGCCTGTCAGCCAATCAGTTGAAAGGATGATATGTTGGGAAGAGTTATTTTAATGGACAAGCATTCAAATTCCTTTGGTTGTGATGTAATATTGAGGCAGGATGCAGAGATGTTTGCTTTGACATAGATGGCTACCCCACCGCCCCTGGATGGACGGTCAGATCTGAAGAGCTGGTAGTTGGGAAGGTTTATTTCACTGTCTTTTGTTGCAGATTTGAGCCATGTTTCAGAGATAACCAGAAAGTCAGGTAAGGTGTGTGCAACCCAGGCCTGTATTAGAGAGAACTTTATTAGGAGGCTGCAGGCGTTGATGTGAAGAAAACTCAAGCCATTTATGGAGGCTAAGTCAGATGGAGAGATAGAGCTTTCTGTGGGGCCAGGGTTGATTTCAACAGTGCCAACACAGAGCAGCAGAAAGAAGATTAGTTTGATGAGGGCACCAAGTGATAGGAATAGGGAGTAGTCAGACGATTTTTTCTTCTTGCTTGGGATCCAATGTATAGTGAGTGATGATCCTGTTGCATGGTTATAGATTTTGTCATAGAGTACCAGCTAATGGACAGGCATAGTGAGTGTTGTAGTGCCAGTAAGGTAGCAGGGGGATTGAGGAGTTCCGAACTGGTTGTGAGCCTTTTTGTGGGATTCCCCAAGGATTATTTTGCAGAAGCGGTAGTATATATATGTGGAGTTTAGGGGCATCCACTGGGGACAGTAGAGGGGGACAGTGATGAGTGGTCGCCCTAAACACCATGGCATGAGTTACAACAGTTATCTCTTCTGGATCCGAGGAAGGTGAGAGGCAAAGCAGCAATAGTAGGAACAGTAGCATGGTGGCGGGTAGATAGGGGTTAAAGAAACTAAGGTGATGTGAGGAAATGAGCTCGGGAATTGGCTAGGAGATTAGCTATGGGCGGGGATAAGAGATTCGGCGGGAAGGTGTGTATAAAACAAACACCCTGGAGAGGGGTGGGGGGGCGGGCAAAAATTTTGCGGCTTTCCCGTACCTTTCTGGCTGTCTCTCCCGGCCTCCTGGTCTCTGGTGCTGTAGGGCAGGGCGGCTAGAATGGAGGGACAGAGGAGAGGGCAGTCAGAAAGGCACTTGCAAGCAATGGCTTGCAAGAGGTGCTAAAAATAAAAATTTGCACAACAAAGACTGGGTGGGTGGGGTTAGCGCCTGAGCGTCTAGCCCAACACAAGTCTCCCAAAAGGCTGTAATCACTGAGCTAACAAGCAGGAAGGCATTTCACAAAAGTACACAATAATAAAAAGTAAAACAGCTCCTTTTTAGAGAATTTACATTTAACATTAACAGAGCAGTAATCCCGACCAGTTTTGGTGGTGCAAGTACAGCTAAAGTCAATGGGGAAGGCGCACCAATCAGAGGCAAAGCTGAGTCGGCGGTCGCCTTCCAATTGGCTCTGCGGCTTTCCCGTACCTTTCTGGCTGTCTCTCCCGGCCTCCTGGTTCCCTTGTTGGCTGTGCGGTGGCCGCCCGCCCGCTGGCGGCTTGGAGCCCCTACGGTCTCTGGGTGCTGTAGGGCAGGGCCGGCTTTCTGGCTGTCTCTCCCGGCCTCCTGGTTCCCTTGTCGGCTGTGCGGTGGCCGCCTGCCCGCTGGCGGCTCGGAGCCCTTACGGTCTCTGGGTGCTGTAGGGCAGGGCCGGCTTTCTGGCTGTCTCTCCTGGCCTCCTGGTTCCCTTGTCGGCTGTGCGGTGGCTGCCCGCTCGCTGGCAGCTCAGAGCCCCTACGGTCTCTGGGTGCTGTAGGGCAGGGCCGGCTAGAATGGAGGGGACAGAGGAGAGGGCAGTCAGTGGTATGTTGATATCCCAGTCATGGTGCTCTGTGTACCATGTTTCTGTGACTGCCATATCCAGGCAGCCCTCTTCTTTCAAGGTCACCAGTTCAAAGAGCTTGTTACCTAGACTATGGGCATTGGTACTAATTACCCTCTATTTGTTTTGATGGCCTTAACCCTTTTTGCCCCATCCCTGTCCTTATGCCTTTTTCTCCATTTACGCCTGCCCTTCTCCCTATCAATGTCTCTATCTTGGTGTTTACCTCACTAACTACCCTGAGTTTTTTTGGGGGGCTAGGATCTCCTTGCTCTTTTTCAGTGCCCCCCCCTTGGATAGTTTAAATGCTTGCCAATTAAGCATTTAAACTTATCACCTAGGATCCTGGTTCCCCTCCTGGATTGACGCAAATCATCACGCCAGTATTGGCCTGCATCCCTCTAGGTGGACCACCAGTCCCCAATGAAGCCAAAACCATGAGCTCTGCACCAGTTTTTCAACCATTGATTGATTCCCATTGGGCAGAGCACCCTAGTGTTACCCATGCTATAGACAGGCAGCACCTCTGAGAGGTTATCATCTGTGCTACTTGTCTAAAGCCCCTCCCCAACTCCACAGACTCCTCCTCCACTGTTCTGATCCCTTTCCCAGCCAGGTCATTTGTCTCTAGGTGGACAGTGACATCCAGCTCCCTCCCCCACATAGCTGCTCCTGAGATCCTGAGGATTCATTCCCTGTCCCTCTAAGCCATGGCACCACGCAGGCACCTTACCTCCCTCTCCCTTCCCTCCCCCCGTTCTACCCTTCTAACAATGGAGTCCCCCACCAGGAGTTGTTTCCTTTCCCTGTGGGGTCCCATGTCACCCTCCTATCGATCTTTGTGGAGGTTCCCAACATCCACCTTGGTCTCCACTGTGGGCGCCTCTATAGAGGAACTACACTGCCAGAATGGCATGTAAATTGTGGAGAGGTACAACTGGAGAGATGCACCTCTGTTCCACTACCCTCACCTTCTCTGAGTCCACTGTGTTCCAACCACTCCTCTTTCTTGGCAACCTCTGTGGCAATGGCGGTGGCCCCGGGTGGGAGAGAAGGTCCCTTGAATCCTCACCAACTCACCTGGAGATGAACTACCTCTTCCCTCAGCCCAGGGAGGTGCCTGCAGATGGAACAACACTGTGTCCTCCAGAACATTTCCCGGAAGGCTGCTGCTCCACAGCCACTGCACTGCACCACTCCCATCATGTGTTTTGCACACTTACTGTTTCCTCTCTCTCTTTTTTTAATATTATTTTTTTTCTCCCTACTTTTCTGTTTCCTCTGTGCCCTTAAAGCTCCTGACCTTCCTTTTCTGGGATAGGAAGATCCTATATTTCTCAGCAGTCACCTTCTTACTTGCTCAGAGTCAGACCTCAAGCAGCTGGGGGGATGGACAGCTACTCTTTTCCTTCTAGGATGGTGAGTCTTTTGTGCCTCTGTGATCACTCCCTTCCTGCTCCCAAACAGAAAGTTCCTGTTGTCAGTCAAATCCTGTGCCTATAAAAGTAGAACTGGCTAACAGTGGGGAGGTGGAGAAGAGGGAAGGAAGGCAATATAGTCCCAGTAGAGCTATAGAACACAAACATTTCTCAACAGGAGAATCAGGACTTGGCAAAATAAGGGGGTAATTTTTAACTTAATTGGACATGAAAAGGGAAAGGAAACATTGCTTAACCAGGAGTAGCACACTAAGCCAAAGCTTGTTTCCAGATGCAACCTGGGAGTACAGGGAAGTTAAGTGACTTGCTTAGGATTACACAGTATGCACCTAGGGGGCTGTGGGATTCAAACCCAGGTCTCCAGATCTGCAGCACAGAGCCTTAACCTACTGCGCTATTTTGTCTCCATGGGCATAGAGGTTTAACCTGACAGATGTAAATCACCCAGTGTTTCCAGAGTCACTGCTATTATTTTCCCCTTTAGCCTGGAACTCCTGCTCTATGTGAGTAAACAGTTTGTTAGCCACATCAGTTTCATGTTTTCTCCCCATATGTAATCCGAAAACAGGCCGGCATCAGAACAACATGATGAATCCCTAGTTGTCTGAGGCAGTTTCTAATCCTGTCAAAGCTCGTCCGCCACTGTCTTGTAGCAAAACCTAAGTCAGGGAAGATATGCACTTTCTCTCCATCCCACTCCAAGGACCCCTGTTGTTTTGCCCTGGCAATAATTAGATATTTCTCTGCATCGAGCCGAGAACCATAAGAAATGTGAAGGGTAGGAGCTGGTTAGTCACTGTGTGGCTTCTTCCACTGTGTGGGCTGATCCTATAGGCCTTTAAAGTTGTAAAGGACTCTTGGATATGTAAAGCATCAGCAAAGATGGACTATGGAAAGGTAGAAAGATCATCTCCTTCTGTGTTCTCTGGCAAACCCAAAATTCAGACGTGGGAGGCACAAAGAAGCATTTTCCAAGTTCTCAAGTGTCTCCACAGCACCACGTTTTCCTTAGTAAGACCCGTGGATACTGTCATGGCCTTTGCTGCCAATGCAGATGCTGATTTTATCTCTTCCTCCAATAATCCAACCTTGGTGTCCAAGACTCTAAACTGCGAGGTAAAATCTTCCATTCTCTGGTCAAGAAATTGTATTGCCTTAAGGAGTGCAGCATTGGTGGGCTGCGGAGTTGGATCTTCCATTACCCATTTTCACTTCATAGCCCATACCTGCTTTGGGTCTTTGGATTTGGCTCCATCTCCTCAAGTGGCCATTCTATTAGTTCTCCTCACAACTGCTAAAATATGGGGCATACAAGTTATGGAAGTGCTTGTTCAGTACAGCAACTACACTTCTTTCAAATAAAGCTGGCTTCTTCTGTCAATGTGGGTTTTTTCAATATATTTATTAGAGATGAAGTTTTTTGGAGCAAAGCTCTGTACAAAAATGCCTGCAATCTTGGCTATTGGCCATGCCCCCATTTAGCTCCTACCTTACTGGTCATTCCCAGTCAGTCTCTATTAACAATGTCCTGTCCTCCTCCCTCCCCATTCTTGCAGGTGTACTTCAGGAATCTGTTCTTGGGCCAATTCTTTTCTCCCCCTTTATTAACAACATCCCCTCAGTCTGCACCCATTCCAATATTCACATGTATGCAGATGATACCATACTTTTTCTGTCAAGCCCATCTATCCAAGCCATCTAAACCTCCCCTCACCCTTCAAAGCGATTTCATAGCAGTCACAGCCTATTTTTGTTTTTTCAATTGTTTAACCAGGAGAGACACACTAAGCTGCAAGCTTGTTTACAGGTGCAACCTAGGAGCACAGGGAAGTTAACTGACTTGCTTAGGGCACACAGTATGCAACTGGGGTCTGTGGGATTCAAACCCCGGTCTCCAGATTTGCAGCTTAGTCCATGCTAACTGCCTAAAGCTAAACATGAAAAACAAAATGTAGCCATGATCTTTAGATCTAAGCAAAAACACACCAGGCTTCCCACCCTCCCAGTCTTCTTGTCTGGTGCCAACACCCCACTAGAGAACATCCCCAATTACAGGGACCTAGGGGTCTGGCTTGATCCCTTCCTTGACTTCTCTTCCCACTTTAGTGCTCTACACTCCAAGCTACACCCTAAACTTTGGCTACTTTACCACCATAAAGCCAGTCTCTCCCTCCCTGTAAGACATGATCTCATGGTTAAATGGATCCTCCTGGTTCTTGAATACGGGGATATAGTTTACAGTGCTGCCTCAGCCACCTCCCTTGCCAAACCTGATGTCCTGTTTCATGCCTTCTGTAGGTTTGCCTCCAACTCTACCTCCTTAACTCACTACAGTGACTCCCTTGCTCAGAGATGCTACTTACACTGTTCCACCTTCATCGCTAAATACTGGTTTGGAACCCTACCTCATCTCCCCTTCTTAATCCATCTAACCCCATAACCCTACAACTCATGATGAAACTGCACCCAAACCTGTTCCCTCCCACCTGTACACATATCAGCTGGCAAACTTTCTTTTTCCTATAGACTTCCTTTCCTCTGGCATAGTGTTCCCCTCCAAATCTGCCTTTCTCCCTCCTTCCCTGCCCTCAAGGACCTACTCAAACCAACCCCTATTACTTCCTGTATCTGCTTCCCTTCCTACCAGTCACTTACTTCTGCTTCTTTGTCCCCCTCCACATGCTGCAATATATTGTATATAATTCATTGTGTATAATCAATGCAAATATTGTTTTATAGATACAAGAATGCTTTATACACTGAAGAAATGTTTTATAGAGACAAGATATTTCTTCAGTGTATAAAGCATTCTTTTTTTATTATGTAAAATTCCTACTTTTTGTAACAACTTTGCTATCAATGTTGTATTATCAATTGCTGTATTTTATTCCTCTGTACCCCTTCCCCCATGTCACACTTGGAAACAAGCTTCTGCTCATGGTGCCTTTCTTGGTTACCAACTTTTTAAATAAATAAAGATAAAATGAATAAAATGTAAACATTCAGCTTTCTACAGGGGATAAACAAAGTACACAGCTGTGCACTGTTCACATTCAAAGCAAACACTAATACGAAAGATAATGTGAAGAAGCTGGTAGGGGGCAGGTTCAAGAAGGACGTCAGGAAATACCTTTATAGGGAGGGTGGTAGACAGGTGGAACATGTTGCCCAATAAGGTGGTCTATGCAGAATTAAAGGTAGAGTGCATAGGTGGGATAAGCACATGGGTTTAGTGGGGGGGCAATAGGGGAAGAGGGGATAATAGAGGAGGGAGAAGATGAGTGCTCACGGGGGGTGGTCTCATCGATTAGGCAGGGATAAGGGCAGACTGGATAGCTCTGCTCTACTGGCCTCCTGATGTTGTTAATTTCTGAGTTTCTCTGGTCACCTCAGATATGGAAATGGGTAGAAACAGGACCCCACTGAAAACAAGGTGTTGTATCTCAGAAGCTGTCCTGGAAAAATAAATTGTGAAAAAAAATCTAGAACAGTATTGTTTTTGGAGGGACAGGCAAGGGATGTTGGAAGGAAGAAGGGCAGTGCTGACTGCTCCAATAGGCAAGGGAGTTTCTGGACTTGGGACATACTGAAGGAGAGCTTGAGCCACCAGGAAAAGAAGAAATAACAGAAAGCCATTAAATAAATAAATAAGTTTCTGATCACCTTTGATGATCTTTCATGAGTACAGGACGTACCTTTTTTGTGTTGAAGGTTGGACTCCTGCTGCAGTGCTATGTTGTTGAACAGTAGACCTATCCTCGTTTTCTGCTGTGTTTTACAGCCAAGACAATCTGCCCAAAAGGATGGCTGGAAAGGGAAGTACCACGGAGCAGCGATTCCATATTGTCCTGTTATACAAACAATCAGAAAGGAGCTCATTAAAACAATTTTATTTTCAAGGTTATAGTTAACTGGAGGGAAAATAGTTTTTATCTTCACCAGCATACTGTGTTGTCACACTGATTATTGTTATAGGGGATATATTATAGACTGGGGTGAAGTTACGTTTATTTTCTCCATCCTTCATTTCTCCTCCTGGTCACCAATCAGCCCTTGTCTTCTCCCCCAATCCTCCCAGCCTTTTCTTTCATCTTCTCCATGATTCAGCCACTCTGGTAGACTCGCATTGTGAGGCTCCTCTGGAGAACAATCCACATTCAGAGGGGGTTCCTAGTCGGGGATACTGGGCCTACGGAAGATCTGAAGGTCATCCTGTTGGCTGGGGAATTACCACTAACTCTTCTCCCCGAGACATGCTGAGCAGTGCAGTAACACACCTTAAGTGTGACATTCACACACGTGCATCGGCCAACATGCCGACCCACAGTGAGTTGCTCTGACTGTGCTGCCCCCTAACCTCCACTGGGTGGAAGGCGAAACTGTAGAGTGACTCACTTCCCCTCACCAAGAAAGGAGAGCAGTCCCTGGCATACTGGCACCCATGCGACCTCGACTGGCTTCCTAACCAGGGTCACTGGCAGGGTGGGAGAAAAAAACATTTATTGACTTGATCTGGATTTGACCTTTGGAGTGAAGGAGCCATGATGAGTGAGATCAGATGTCCAGTGAATCTCACCGGTTGAAATAAATATTTTATTTCAAGCCATCCCATGGCGTGTTCTTTTATACAGCAAATAATATTTGTCTTTGTAGCTGCTGTTTAGATTCTTTGTAAATTGTTTATTTTTTATCTTTATTTTGCATTTGTAAGGTTCAGGTCAGAAAATTCTGCATTTGAAACTTTCTGAGCTTACGTGTGTGTATATTTCAATAACCCCCATCTTCTGAGGAAGTAACGGTTCTGATTCAAGAAGGGGTAAGCAAGGCTTGCGTCAAGCTCTGTATCCGATGCAAAGGGGGGGGGTGCAGATGTGCCACAGCCCCTCGAATGCAGAGCAATCCGATTCTCAAAGGGATGGTGCAGCTGCAACATTTCTCCACTTTACAGCAGCTTGCTCCAAAGGTTTGGGGCAAGTCCCGTAAAAGGGGGTACCTGACGAATACAAGTGTAGACCAGGGAGAAGCTGGTCTAACTCATTCCAGACTTGTGGCAAGGCTTTTCTGGCAAGTGCTTTTCAGAATCACGCTTGCTACAATGTTTGATGCAAGTCATTATTTGCGTCAACCACTCTACAGCAAGTCCCCTGCGATGACCCCACACCCTTTCAGAATCCGGCCCAGCATGTTATTTTCACTGTCTAGCAGGGTGGAGGGTCATCAGGAAAAATAACATGTTCATTTGGGGCTAAACTATTTCTAGGTATGCTTCCATATATAACTGCAACCCTCAAAAAGTCTATGTTTATCATAACTATTCTACTTGACAAGTAAGAAAGAAATGTTCCTTCCTGTGATACTGAGATGTAGCCAGGGGTGGAGAACATCTAGCAGCTGATTAGAGCACTGAACATACCTAGTCATGTTTTATTATTTGTATTAATTATAAAACATATTTAAATTTGTCTTTACATTTTCACAAGTAGTATTTGATCATGATCCAACCACAACTGCAGTAAACCCTCAATGTGGGAAAATACCTTTGTAAAAGTGGGTTGCCAGTCTGCACAACAACCTTGTTGTCAGGGTTCACCTGAGCTTGGAAGTAGTCAGGCAGTGAATAAGGGGAAAGGGGAGGGGGGGAGAGGAGGAGTTGAGGGCTACTGAGGGGAATGCTGGGAGGAAGGTCAGCAGAGAAAGGAGAGGAGGACAAAAGAAAGGTGGTAATTGTTGGGGGACGAAGCCCACAAAAAGGAAGGGATTGAAAAAAGAGAGTGAGGGTAGGCTCTCCCTTCTTTGCTTGCAGAGTTGATGGCAGTACTACTGAGAAAGACATTCACTAGCACATCAGTCGGCAGCAGGACATAAGAGTTTTTGAGGTAAGAAGGCAGAACAGGAGTGGTGGGGCAACTGAGGTAGGAAGAGAGAGTTTGCGGCTGCGAGGGCAGTGTGATTGCAAGCGACTCACAGCAGAGTGGGCAGGGGGTTCCTAGGGTGGAAAGTCTTGGAGAGGGCAAGCAGTGAGGGCACTTCTGACAGCATGGTTCCAAGGTAGAGGATAGGTAGGCATGGGTTTCCCAGGGAACCAAGGTTGGCAGTCGCATGGATACTTCATACAGGAACAGCAAAAAGGGTGAAGAAACAAGCATTTGTCAATTCTGAATGTTGTCTTGCTGGCATTGGCATTGTTAGTGCAGGAGTTAGAGATGCATAATAGGTAAGGCAGTGAAGTATTGAACTGACGCCAACCCCACTCCCACCCTGCAGAGACTGACAGGCATTGGGGTGTGCCTTTGGGTTATCAGCTATAATGCTCATGCCATTTTACCTCACCCTACCCTGTAGAGACTGACAAGTGTTGTGGTTTGCTATGGGGTCTTTGGGCCTTATACTTACACCATTCCATAAAGAAATAGTCTGAGATGGGTGCAGTCAAGGAGAATGGGGTGAACTTTAGGGCCAAACAATTAAGGCAGACCTCGATGTCTGTCACTGGTTACAGGGTGGGGTTGGGGGTGGAATGGCATGAGCATTACAGTCAATGATCCCAAGTCACACCCCTGACACCTGTCAGTCTCTACAGGGTGGGATGTTACAGTCCAAATTTTCAACATAGGCTTTTTGTGACCCCACCTCATGAAGAGTGGCACCATTGGTTTGTTAGCTGAAAGGTGGTTTTGCACAGCAGCTATGTCATTTGGGGACACAGGGGCAAAAATACATTTTAGGCAGGATGAGAAAAATGACAACTGTATTGTTCATGAGGAGGTGTAGAAAATGGCAACACTGAAAATCAGGAGTGAAAATATTAAAAATTGGTGAAATCATGAGCATGTATAGAAACTGTGCAACACATGTCCATAACCCAATTATTTTGGGGGATTTTTTTAACCACATTTTCAACATAGGCATTTTGGAACCTCTCCTCATGAACAGTGGCACTGTAATTTTGTTAATCTGTCCCAAAAGTTGATTTCCCACAGTGACCACACCATCGTGCGCCACAGATGCGAAAACACAATTTGGGCAGGATGCGAAAAATGACAGCTACCTGTTCATAAGGAAGTGTGAAAAAATGCCAGTGTTGAAAATCTGGCATAAAACTATTGCAAATTTGCAAAGTTACAAGGGTGTGTGGAAACTGTGCAATGCATGCCTGTAACACAGTCATTTTATGGACTGTCATCACCAAATTTTCAA
Organism: Neoceratodus forsteri; assembly: GCA_016271365.2. Lineage (NCBI taxonomy): Eukaryota > Metazoa > Chordata > Ceratodontiformes > Ceratodontidae > Neoceratodus > Neoceratodus forsteri. The sequence continues at coordinate 91,845,297 of CM028132.1, read as the reverse complement.
CATAGGCATTTTAGGACCCCTACTCATGAACAATGTCACCATCATTTTCTCAAGCTGTCCTGAAAACCGATTTAGCACAGCAACCACGATTTTCTGTGCCGGATGTGCGAAAACACATTTTGGCCAGGATATGCAAAATGACAGCTATACTGTTCATAAGGAGGTGTGGAAAAGTGCCAATTTTGAAAATCTATAGTGAAAATACTACAAATTTATGAAGTTACATGGAAACTGTGCAACGCACGCTCATAAACAGCCATTTGTTTGGATTTTTTCCACCAAATTTGCAACATAGGCTTTTTGAGAACCCCCCTCATGAACAGTGGCACTGTCGTTTCGTTAATCGGTCCTGAAAGGTGATTCCACACAGTTACCGCAAAATCACTTTTTGGGACCGAATAATGCCATGACAGTGACTAAATTTATGAGGAGGGGTCCCAATAACCCCATGTTAAAAATTTGGTGCCAAAATTCCCCATAATGCCCGCGATATGCACCAAAGTTGAAAAAAACCCTATTTATGCCATTATACAGCTTACCAGCATTTCTTTAGTTTGCGGTCAGCTTTGAAGAGTGCACACGTGTTCCAAGTCCACCGAAGATCATCGTGCCATGCTCCAGAGGTAAATATGGGGTGGGGAAGTGGGGAGGCAAGGTGCACAGAGGGTGGTCGCGGGTTGGGGGAGAGCCACCAGAGTTGACATGGGACCATTTTCTGGTTTGCTGGTTTAAAAAAAATAAATAAAACATTGTGGAATGGTTTTTGTTTTGCTGGGGCATTTGGAACGCTGGGGTGGGCTCCCAGCATGCCACCAGAGTGTTTTGGGAGGGGGTGCTGTAGCTAACGAGGGATTGGGCACCCCCATTGGCACATACTGAAGGGGAGGACAAGAGCTGAGGGGGATTGGGCACCCCTATCAGCACACAACAAAAGGGGGGGACATTATGGTGACAGGGAGTGGGCTCCCCCATTGGCAAAATAAATGGAGAAGGGGGGACTGAAGCCAACAGGGATTGGGCCCCTCGTCGGCAACGAAAGACTATTTGGGGGCGGTACATGATGCTGACGGGGATTGGGAACCCCATTGTTATATACTTTAAATGGGAGGGGGCATTATGCCAATGGAGAGTGGGCTCCCCATCGGCAAACAAAGTGGGTTGGGGCACTCTGTGCAGTGGCAGTCAGTGCCACCATGTTTATTGAACTGCTTCACCAGGAAAGGCATGCTGCTGCATGATGAGCTTGGTTCTCATTGCAGTGGACCTTTCTTTAGATCTGGTGGCCAGTTTATATATAGCTGGTGTCAATGCCTGCATGCTGCCTTGTTGGGGAATGAGGGGCACATCAACTGATGCATGCCCTGCATTCACCTACAGTGACCGCACCTCCAAATCTGCTACTAATGCAATATGTTGGCTGGCGCACAAGCACAAGCCAACATAAAAAAGAGGGTCAGCTTTCAGCTAAACGGTGGCTTCAGGAACTAGTGGAGGATGTGAGTTGAGGAATAATATGGGGTGATTGCAGGGGAGGACAGTGTGGAGACAGGTATACAGACTGACGTGGGAACAGAAGAAACTGGAGAGAGAACCGCGAGGATGGTCTGTGGCAGTCTGACATGTGAGCAGAGGGTGAACTGGAGAATAAAGGCACGGTCTCATAGGTGGCGTGTTGGGGGAGTGAAGGTTCTGGTGAGAGTTGTGATTAAACTATGCTTTCTAACGTTTTCCAGGATGCATCTGCAACAATTTAAGTAACATCAGGGTGGGAAACAAGGGTGGAGGAACAGTGAGCAATATTTAAAACATGGATTACAAGAGCAATAGAATTATGCATTAAGCAGGTTAGCAAGAGGAAAAGGAAGAGGAGACTAATATGGTTTTCCAAGGAGGCAGCAGAGTAAGTGAAAGCCAAAAAGATTGCATTCAAGCAATACAAAAAGATGCAGGCAGAACGGGATAGGGAGAAGTACCAGGAGAAGCAAAGGGAGGCAGGGAGGTCAATAAGGAAAGTCAAAGCTCGGACAGAAGAGCACATCACAAAATCAGTGTGTAGAGCAGACAAAACCTTTTACAGGTACATAAGTGAAAAAAGAAGGGCAAAGGGAGGGATAGTAAGACTGAAGGGGGAGGACAAGGCCACGTGGAGGATGACAACAATAAAACTGACATACTGAACAGATATTTCTACTCAGTCTTTACTGAGGAAGAGAAGGTTAATGGGCCTGAAGGGAGTGCAAGGAATGGGAACGGCGCAGAAATGGACACAAGTCCCTTTACGAGGGAAAGGGCCTTAAAGGAACTGAAGGAATAAGAGTCAATAAAGCAATTGGACCAGACGAGGTGCACCCCAGGGTCCTAGAGGAACTAAGAGAGGTGGTGGCTAAATGTCTGGCAAGCCTGTTAGGTGATCACTGGAAACAGGGGAGGTATCCAAAGACTGGAGGACAGCAGATGTAGTCCCCTTATACAAAAGTGGGAACAAAGAGGAAGCGGGGGACTACAGACCTGTCGGCCTGACCTCGGTAGTGGGGAAGATCATGGAAGCACTACTGAAGGTGAGATTGGTGGAACATCTGGTTGCCAATGGACTACATGACCCAAGGCAGCATGGTTTCACTGGGGAGAGGTCATGCCAGACCAGCCTCATTACATATTTTGACTGGGTGAGAAGGGAGGTAGATCGGGGAGGGCAGTGGACATGGCCTGCCCGGACTTCAGCAAGGCCTTTAACACTGTTACACATAGAAGGCTATTAAACAAACTGGGGAATATGGGAATGAGCAGGACAGTAGTGCAGTGGATGGGCAATTGGCTGGGTGGCAGGACACAGAAAGTGGTGGTAAATGGCTGTCACTCCACAGAGGGAAGAGTGACCAGTAGGGTACCAGAGGGATTAGTGCTGGGACTGATCCTATTCAACATCTTCACCAGTAGCATTGTGCAGGACCTAGAAGGCAGAATGTCCCTGTTCACTGACAGTACAAAGCTCTGTAACAGAGTGGACATGTCAGGGGGTGTAGACAGAATGAGGAGGGACCTGCAGGGACCTGCAGAAGCTTGAAGAATGGTCAATGGTTTGGGTGTTGAAATTCAACACAAAGAAGTGCAAGATAATACATATGGGGGCGCAAAACCCTGGAACAACTTATCAGTTGGGGTGAGGGGAGAGGATATAGTATGCACCAAGGAGGAAAGGGATCTTGCAGTTATTATCTCTGATGACCTCAAGGTAGGGAAACAGTGTGACAAGGCAGTACGTAAAGCAAATAGGATGCCTAGGCAGGGGCATCACCAGCAGGAAAAGGGGGGTCATAATTCCACTATACAAGACACTAGTGAGGCCCCACCTGGAGTACACTGTACGGTTCTGGAGACCTTACCTATGTAAGACACAGGATAGGGAAGGTTCAGAGGAGGGCAACAAAGATGATACAGGTATATTGATATCATTAAACTGAATTTAGTAATGGTTCACAGCACTCAGAAAAAGTCTCAATAGTCTTGATTGTATTTATGCTTATTTTATTTCACAACAGGCTTTGTGCTTTCATTTGAATAAATCTATCTTAGCACTTAGGACTGAAGGCACATTGCGCAAAAGCACTAAAGAGACTTAAAGTACTTGTCCTGTCCTATTAGGGCTCTATCTTCCCAGTTAAACTTTTCTTTACAAGAACATAAAGTACTTATCATGTCCAGTTACACTTTTTCTGCTTCTTTCTGCTTCTTGGCTCAGTCGCCTAACCCATGTGCTGCCGGTCTAGCAGCTCAAATATTGCTTGCTCTGATCACGCCAAAATGTGGGCTATTTGCCTCTCTCTAGCCGGTCATTCAAATTCATCTCCAGACTTCTGTTTCCTCACTCTGCAACTGACACATTTGCACTGAATGAACTCCCACACTATGCGTCTCCCTTCTTTCCTCGGTGGTAATTTCACTATAATTGCGCTAAGCAACCACCATAAGTTGTGAACCACTTGATCTGCACCTGTCTTCCAGGTGCTCAGACACTATCAGCATGTGACATGTTTGCCGACGTTTCAGAAGATGGCTCCTCCTTCCTCAGAGCTATGTCCATCCCTTGATTTATTCTTTCTTTTATATGCTTTCATGACCTTTTGCAAGTCTGTTAACCTTCATATTCTTTTTACTCATTGCATATTCCTAGTGATGTTGTTCCTCAAGTTGTTAGTTTCAAATTTTACATTCTCTTCGACATGACATATGACCTTTTGCAGCTTTGTTGGCTTTATTAGATTATTTTATACCTTCCTGCCATATAGTTTTTTTCCCCTCCTTTTTATTGCATTTTCTCCAAATCATGGATATTGACCTTTTGCACCTTAAATAACCCTTGTGTCACTGGCCTTTTTATTGTTTTCACACCAAGACTTCTAATAATAGCACTTCTCATTATTCTTTGAGCTGTTACACACCATTATAGCCGATAACCTTTTGCAGCTTTTGTTAACCTTCTTATTCTTTTAACTCCAATTCACCATTCCTGATCACAACAATTATCATGTTACTGTGTGTCCCATTATGGCCGATGACCTTTTGCACCCTTGCTGACCTTTATATTTTCATATTTCTTTTCACACCTTCTTTCATGGGTTCATCACTCACATTTTAACCACATCTTTTTCTTCCTGTTTTTATTGTAAGCAGTACTCCTAACATTTCTGATTTCTTAGATTCATTTTATAAATGATTCTGAGGACCAAGATCATCATTTATAAATTTTGGCCTCATCGTTTGAAGTTCATGAATCCAGTGTGACTCTCTATTCAGTCTCAGCTCTTTAATATTACCACCTCCTACCGGTAAGACCACATGTTCTATACCCACAAATTTTAAAGATGCTGCAGACCCATGTTCTGCCTCATCATAATGTTTTGCCATCGCATATTTATGATTTTTTGTTCTGATGGCTGTTTTATGCTCACTGATTCTATGTTTTAATTGTCTTTTTGTTTATCCTACATATGCCATCCCACAAGGGCAAGTGAGCAAATATATTACTTATTCCATGTTACAATTTATAAAACCTTTTATTTTATATTTTTTCCCCAAACATGGGTGATTAAAGGTTTTTGGTTTTTGTGTGCCACTGCATTGGGCACAATTACCACACCTGTAGTTCCCATCTGGTAAGTCCAGCATCCATTCAAGTTTCACTGATTCTTTCTTCTCAATAAATAATGTATTTACCAGAACATCTTTAAAGCTCTTTCCTTTTGTGTTGGCCATTCTTTGTCCCCTTTTTACAACAATACTCAAATCTTCATCCATTTCTAAAATTTTCCAGTGTTTTCTAACACTACTACATACTTCATTATATGCATCATTATAAGTTGTGCAAAATCCCATACTACCATCTTCCTGGTTTCTTTTTGTTTAACAATGTTTGAACAGCTTGTCTCTATCTTTTTCTCATGCTTTACCCACAACCCATATCAACACTTGTGGTGGGTAGCCTCATGTGATAAATCTCTGACAAGTATCTGCAAATTCTGTTACCAATATACTTTCTTCACTGCAATTTTTTTTTATTCTCAGCAGTTGCCCTAAAGGTGTATTTTTGTGTGATGTAGATGTGCACTTTTGAAATGAAGGAGGGTATTTCTATCTCTTTCTTTTTGGAAGAGCTTTGTTTCTAATTTTCCTTCTTTGATGTACAGTGTTAAATCTAGAAAATTTATGGACTCCTTACTGTATTCAGCTGTAAATCTCAGACTTTCATCACACTTATTTATATATGACAAAAATTCTTCAAAATTCTTTTTTTGATCCTTCCCATATCATTATAGCATCGTCCAAAAATCTTTTCCATTTTTTAATATTTGGAAGCCATTTATTTTGTTCTAAATTCAAAGGGCAGGATTCATGAAGGAGATGTGCCCAGCGCAACTCAGGTTCCCCAGTGCAGGGGAGATGCACTGGGTGCAAAATGGGCTATTCCCAGAGGAGGCACAGGGAGATGCCCCCAGCCCACCCCCTCTGTGAGTAGCACCGGTGCACCCAGGCCAGGATGCACCAGAGCATCCCAGGCTGCTCCGGAGCATCCCCCATGACAGGCAGTGAATTCATTGGGGCAGGGCATCTCAGGATGCCCTGCCCCCAAAAATGCTCTTCACAGCTAGGGGCATGCAAATGAGGTCATTAGACCTGCATGGTGCAATGGGGCCATTTGCATGTTGCTGGCTGGGAATCCCCAGCAGAATGCATCCAGCACAGCCACCACCCCACCTCCGCCTGACCCCAGCCCAAGCCATGCTGCTCCAGGCGGAGTTGTATGTGCCAGATCCCCCTGCCCCAAGCCCCTGTAGAGCACCGCATATAATGGCAGTAGCAGCACTGTACACCTCCCCGATCCCTGTACAAAGCCATTCACAGTGGCAGTAGAGGTTCAGATGCCCCCCAAGTGCCCATACGATGCCGCTTGCGGTGACGCCTGGACTACGAGCTACACCCCCAGCCCAGCACCCAGTACAGCCACACATGTGGCAGGCAGGCAGACAGCCCTCCCATGTACACCCCAACCCACCTCTCTTCCTAGCAAGGACCCGCTGTCGGCAGGCAGCACAACCCACCTGCATACCGCCATGGCTGCCTCACCAACTGAGGCTGTCTGTGACTGACATTGATCACACAACCTGAAGCACTGCAGGTGTGTACAATAGCTGTCATTCACAGACAGCTCAGTCGATGAGTGGCCGTGTGTATGTGGATGAACTGGGTCTAATCTGCCGGCAGCAGATCCTTGCTGGGGTGTGGTGTGCAGGGTGGGTTGGGTGTACATGGGGGGGCTGTCCACTTGTCTGCCATGGATGGTGGCTGTACTGGGTGCTTGGGGCTGGGGGGGTGTAGCCTGCAGTCCAGCGCCGCCATGAGTGGCATCGTACAGGTGCTCTGCGGGGGCATCTGAACCTCTACTGCCACCATGAGTGGCTTTGTACAAAGATTGGGGGGTCATCACCACTACTATGGCCACCGTGAGTGGCTCTGTATGGGAGATTGGGGGGTTGTGTCCAGTAATGCTGCTGGGGTAGCAGTGTACAGGGTCATGGGGCTTGGGGGGGCTCACTGGGCTGCCAGGGAAGTTGAGCACCTGTGCTGAAGCCCACAGTGTGGCAGTCAGCCTGTAAGTGCCTTCTGACTTACACTACTTTTTCTGGACTTATCTTTCTGTGGTGCAACCCGGGACTTGCCCAGGAGTTGCACCACAGAATTGGACTGTGTATGGGACTGTGCCCAGTATGCATGGGCACACCCCCTCATGGCCCCTATGGATGTGCCACATATCATTACAGGTAGTTTGTGGTGCATTGGGGTTGTGCTGGTGCATGGTCACCCTGCCTGACCCTACACTGCTTACTAAAATCTTTTCAACAGCATTCTACGTAAGATGGGTATTGAATATATACTAAAAGGAAATTACAAGAAAGGCAAAAAGAATATAATGCTGCCTACATAATTTATTGTACAATTAGCAGATTTTGTTTTGAAAAATAATTATTTAATGTTTGGCCAGACATTTTATCAGCAAGTTCATGGAACAGCTATGGGGACCACATATGCTCCATCTTTAGTGAACGTCTATGTAGAAGACTAGGAAGAAAAACATATTTGGAATTTAGAACGAAATAAATGGCTTCCAAATATTAAAAAATGGAAAAGCTTTGTGGATGATATTACAGTTATATGGGAAGGATCAGGCAAAGAACTTGAAGCATTTTTGTCATATATAAATAAGTCTGATGAAAATTTTAGATTTATAGTTGAATATAGTAAGGAGTCAATACATTTTCTAGGTTTAACACTGTACATCAAAGAATGGAAATTAGAAATGAAGCTGTTCTGAAAAGGAACAGATAGAAATACATTCTCCATTTCAAAAGTGCACATATACATCACACAAAAATACACCTTTAGGGCAACTGCTGAGAATAAAAAGAAATTGCAGTGAAGAAAGTATATTGGAAAAAAAATTTGCAGATACTTGTCAGAGATTTATCACAAGAGGCTACCCACCACAAGTGTTGATATGGGTTGTGGGGAAAGCATGAGAAAAAGATAGAGACGAGTTGCTCAAACATTGTGAAACAAAAAGAAACCAGGAACATGGTAATGTGGGATTTTGCACAACTTATAATGATGCATATAATGAAGTTTGTAGTAGTGTTAGAAAACACTGGAAAATTTTAGAAATGGATGAAGATTTGAGTATTGTTGCAAAAAGGGGATGAAGAATGGCTTAAACAAGAGGAAAGAGCTTTAAAGATGTTCTGGTAAATACATTATTTATTGAGAAAAAAGAATCAGTGAAACCTAAATGGATGCCAGACTTACCAGATGGGAACTACAGGTGTGGTAACTGTGCCCAATGCAGTGGCACGCAAAAACCAAAAACCTTTAATCACCCAGGTTTGGGGAAAAATTATAAAATAAAAGGTTTTATAAATTGTAACATGGAATAAGTAATATATTTGCTCACTTGCCCTTGTGGGATGGCATATGTAGGACAAACAAAAGGACAATTAAAACATAGAATCAGTGAGCATAAAACAGCCATCAGAACAAAAAATCATAAATATGTGATGACAAAACATTATGATGAGGCAGGACATGGGTCTGCAGCATCTTTAAAATTTGTGGGTATAGAACATGTGGTCTTACTGGTAGGAGGTGGTAATATTAAAGAATTGAGACTGAAGAGAGAGTCACACTGGATTCATGAACTTCAAATGATGAGGCCAAAATTTATAAATGATGATCTTGGTCTTCAGAATCATTTATAAAATTAGTCGAAGAAATCAGAAATGTTAGGAGTATTGCTTACAATAAAAACAGGAAGAAAAAGATGTGGTTAAAATGTGAGTGATGAACCCATGAAAGAAGGTGTGAAAAGAAATATGAGAAAATAAGAAGGTCAGTAAGGGTGCAGAAGGTCATCGGCCATAATGGGACATACAGTAACATGATAATTGTTGTGACCAGGAATGGTGAATTGGAGTTAAAAGAATAAGAAGGTTAACAAAAGCTGCAAAAGGTTATCGGCTATAATGGAGTATAACAGCTTAAAGTATAATGAGAAGTGCTGTTATTAGAAGTCTTGGTGTGAAAACAATAAAAAGGCCAGTGACACAAGGGTTATTTAAGGTGCAAAAGGTCAATTTCCATGATTTGGAGAAAATGGAATAAAAAGGAGAAAAAAAAGACTACATGGCAGAAAGGTATAAAAGAATATAATAAAGCCAACAAAGCTGCAGAAGGTTATGTATCATGACGAGGAGAAAGTAAAATTTGAAACTAACAATGTGAGGAACAACATCACTGGGAATATGTAATGAGTAAAAAGAATATGAAGGTAAACAGATTTGCAAACGGTCATGACCGCATATTAAAGAATGAATGAATCAAGGGATGAACATGGCTCTGAGTAAGGAGGAGCCATCCTCCAAAACGTCAGCAAACACGTCACATGCTGATAGCATCTGAGCACCTGGAAGATAGGTGCAGATGGAGTGGTTCACAACTTATGGTGGTTGCTTAGTGTAATTATAGTGAAATTACCACCGAGGAAAGAAGGGAAATGAGAAGCGTGGGAGTTCATTCAGTGCAAATGTGTGGGTTGCAGAGTGAGGAAACAGAAGTTTGGAGATGACTCTGAATGACTGGCTAGAGAGAGGCAAATAGCCCGAATTTCAGCGTGATCAGAGTGAGCAATGTTTGAACTGCTAGACCTGCAGCACATGGGTTAGGCAACTGAGCCAAGAAGCAGAAAGAAGCAGAAAAAGTGTAACTGGACACGATAAGTACTTCATGTTCTTGTAGAGAAAAGTTTACCTGGGAAGATAAAGCCCTAATAGGACAGGACAAGTATATTAAGTCTCTTTAGTGCTTTTGCGCAATGTGCCTTCAGTCCTAAGTGCTAAGATAGATTTATTCAAATGAAAGCACAAAGCCTGTTGTGAAATAAAATAAGTATAAATACAATCAAGACAATTGAATATTTTTCTGAGTGCTGTGAACCATTACTAAATTCACTTTAGTGATATAAATATATTTGAATGTCCTGACACTTAAGCACCAGAAGTTTTGTTTTTCCTCAGAGCCAAAAATTGGGCTAAAGAGCACTGTAAATGGTGTAAATTAGTTTTGAAAAGATGGTACAGAGATTGCATCACAAGTCCTATGAGGACTGGCTGAAGGACTTGAATATGTACTACCTGGAGGAGTGGAGGGAGGGGGTGGGGATTTGATAGAGACATACAAGTACTTTATAGGGAGGAACAGGGTGCAGGAATATGCTATTTTCCAGTGAAAAATATGTTTCAGGACTAGAGGGCATGGGATGAAATTGAAGGGTTGGTGATTAATAAGACATATGAGGAAGACTTTTTTTTTCACAGAAAGGGTGGTGGACAAGTGGAACACCTTGCCAGAGGAAGTGGTGGGGGCTGAAACAATCAAGGGATTTAAGAATGCATGGGATAGACATAAGGGAATTCTGAAGGACGGAGGTAACGGGCAACAGACTTCTGAAAAAATGTAAAGGGAACCTACAAGCTCAAATGGTCAGACTGGGTGGGCCATAGACCCTTATCTGTTGACAGTATCTATGTATCTATGTATTTATTTAATCTTATCTGTGTTGATAGTGGGTGGGCAGAACTGCTTTTCTTTGCAAGAGACAAAAAGATTTTGTGGCATGCATTAAGTAATGCATCCTTTTTTTCCTTTCCATGGTGACAGTTTGTAGGAAGCCAGTGAAGGCAAACTTAATCAGTTGAGTCCCTGGCCCTCCCCCCCAAAAAAATCAGGCAGCTGCAGTGATGCCAGCTGAGGACTTTCACACAACAAGGGGAGTAGTCACAGTACTGGATGATAATGATATGTAAATGGTGCAAAGAAAGGATGGACAAAATTGTTGGACAGGGAAGGAGGTAATAAAATTGCAAGGTGAGGCGGATGGTAAGGAGGAGTGCAGAGCCATGTGACAGACACCATTTTGGAAGTGTTTGGGTCCAGGGTAACAACATGGTTGCAGGTGCATGCTGACCTAGGAGGGGAGTAGAATGGTGGGCATCAGGGTTGGCCCTCCAGGTGAAAAGTGAGCATGAGAGGTGGAGGGAGATATAGAGGAGGTAGTTTAATAGAATTTGGTGATGCAAAATTTCAGAGCAGGGTTCAGCATGCTTGGGCAAACCATAGTAGGGAACCTACAGATGGGGCCTGCATTAATATCAGTTTGTCCCTCCATTTGGGGGTAGACATGGTGGTTTCCCCTCGAATGTGTGCATATACCACTTTTAATCAAATACAGTGGGGTTCTCATTATTATACAAATTATATTTGCTGTGTCCCCTTCAGTTGGGGCAGACACAGCGATCTCACCTCCTATGTGTGTACATACTGCCGTACTTTTAAGCAAATACAGTGAGATTTGTAATATTATACAAATGATATGGTAGAGAGTAAGGTTAATTAAGTTAAATAATCCCCCATAGCGGGGTAAAAGGTTGGGGTCTTAAAAAAAATACCATAAAAACACCCAGTTCAGTGAGTCAGTTGGTGGGTTATAAAAAGGGGAAGTAGCTCCTTCAGTTGTGTGTATCCTGTGGGTTGGCAGGGGCTATATGGGAGGTGCCAAGGATGAATTAAGGGGCTTGGAAAATACAAAAAAAAAGATGACTACTGGCCTTTCATGGTATTTTGTTTTGAGTGGTAGTTATGGCTCCAAGAAAGCAGAAGGCGAACCATAAGGAGGATGCAGTCCAGCAAGCGAAGGCTATAATGAAGGAGGTCCAAGCAATGCTGGAGGCCATCAAAGATAAGGAGGAGGAGCTGAAAAAGTAAGCAGGGAAGAGAAAGATGACAGGAGCAGAGGGAGGAGGACCGAAGGAAAGGACACTCAAAACAGGGGGCAAGAGAGGAGAGGGGAGGGAGGGGACCCACTGTAAGGAAGACATGGCTGATCTTATTGTGCAAGGCAATATGTGGAGGAGATTATTGGGGCAACAGAGGAGCAGAGATTATGGGAACTGCAGAAAGTGTTGAAATAATTCAAGGAGAGAGAGAGAGAGAGAGAGACAGAAGAGAGAGAGAGAGAGAGAGAACAAGGGCCAAATAACAGGAAAGGGTAGGGGGATGGAAGGAGAAGGAGGCAGAAAAGTGGGGAGGTAGGGACCCCAGGAATTACTCTGGGTAACCACATGCCACAGCCACTGAAGGAGAAAACATGGAAGAGGGGAATATGTGGATATCTTTGCCCTGATGGACAAGGAGGTGAAAAAGAAGTATGAGGAAAAGGAGAGAATAGGAAAAACAGAGATGGCAGCAGCACTGGCTATACTGGGCAGAACTCAGAAGGATAAACGTTTTAAGGGAAAGACTATGGAGGTGTTGCTGATGGGGTCTACATATTTTAGTGCTATTTTGCTGCAGAAGCAACCGGCAATAGTCACCCCATTGTTGGCATATTCACTGATATTGCGTAATGTGTACAAAATGTGGGTTGGGTACGGTAGGCTTCAGTACAATGAGAAGTTCCGGCAGAGGTTGACATCATGTGGGGATGTGCAGTGGGATATCAGACTTTCAGATATATGGTTTGCGACCAATTCATACCTCTCAACTGTCCCTGATTTTCAGGGACGTCCCTGATTTTGCCTCAAAATTTTACTCTGTCCCTCCTAAAAATTGTGTTTCTGTGACCTAACAGTGGAATTTGTAAGCACAAAATAATGTCAAACATTAAAATTGCAGACCTGTTCCTCCTTAGAAAATGCATTTTACACTAAGCCCCTTATTCTACCAGCTTCCTGAGTTGATATCTCCAATTTTAAAGATGTGTCCCTGATTTTGGTCCTTTGTCCCTGATTTTTTTAAGCCTTGTCCCTGATTTGTGAGGCAGGAGGTTGAGAGGTATGGCGACCATGACGATACAGACAGCGGGGAGAGGGGAAAACAGAAGGGACAAGCCAGCTGAAATTTTGTTGGAGTTACAAGAGGGTGCAGTGCACTTGGACGAATTGCAGATTTAAGCATGCATATTCCAAATGTGAGGAGCCACACTCAGTGTCATGGTGCAGGGGGTGGAGACAGGTTTGGGGGACAGCCCTTTCTAGGTGGGTATGAGAGGCAGAGAGTGGAAGGTGGGGTCAGTGGGGTTGAGGCAGGGCATTTGGTTTTGGTGGGGTGGGAGAAAGTGGAATGGGAAACGACGGACAGATGGAAAAGGGAAAAAAGGGAGGGTGGAAATGGCAAAGACGCCAGTTAAGGAAGAGTTGCTAGAGTGTTGGTTGGAGGGATACCTGGAGGCAAGAGTAGCCAGAATACTGAGAGAAGGATTTACAGGGGATGGGGGTAGTCTACAGTATGAAGGGCTGAGAAGAGGAATGTGGGTGAAGAAACTGAAATAGGTAAAAGGCAAGGAGTTGGTCCTGGCACAGAAGATAAGGAAGGAGACAGATGTGGGCAGGGTGGAAGTCCCTTTTGTGGGGTTGCCAACGAATACAGCTAAGTAAAAACAGCAACTGAATATTGCCCCCATGCCTGAGGAGCATTTCCCCTGGAGTTGGTGTATAAAAGAAGGGTGTGTGTGTGGGACAAAGACCCACAAGGGGGATGGCCCCCATCTCAAAACAAAATTTGCTGTACTCTGACCAAGTTGTTTTGTATTAGCGGTTTTTGGTGGTTGCTGTTTTATTTTAACTGTTTTCACATGGCACCCCTTTTGTGGTGTCACCTTTTCCAAACTTTAGGGTGTCACCGTTGGGGCTGGTACCTACAAAACAGCCTGGGGAATATCAGTTGATACACCACCTATCCTATCCAGAAGGGAACTCAGTTAATGACTTTATCAGCAAAGAACAGTGTGCAGTGTCATACGAGGCACTGTATTACACTGTTCAGATGATCAGAACAGTGGAGGACGCATGGTTGGCCAAGACCAACACTGAGTCAGCATTCAGGCTGCTCCTAGTCTGGCCAGAGGATTGGGAGCTGTTGGGTTTTAAATTTGGGGGGAGTTTTAACTTCAATAAGGAAAATGCTGATGGGCTGTTCGGTAGCATGCGTCACTTTGGAAATGTTTAGCACATGGTTGCAGTGGGCATTTGGGGAACAGTATGGGTATAAGGCAGTGGTAAATGATGTAGCTGACTTCCTCTTTATAGGACAGGGAAAAGAAGGGATGGCAGAAATGTTGCACTCATTTCAGGAGATGTGTGTCAGGTGTAGGGTTCCATTAGTAGAAGGGAACACAGTGGGACCGAGCCACTGTTTAGAATTCCTGGGTATAGAAGTGAACACAGAAAATGGACTATCCAGGCTACCAGAGGGGAAGGTACAGAAGTTGTGGGAGCTGCTGGAGATGGTGAAAAGTAAGTGAAGGGTGTCGCTGCAGCATATATTGGAACATTTGAATTTTTCAGGCAGGGCATTTACGCGCAGATTGATGAAAGCAACTAGGGGATTCAGGAGACCCTACCACTGGGTGGATATAACCAAGGGCCCGAGGAAGGATTTTGTGGTATGGAACACATTTTTGTAGCAATACAGCAGGGTTATCTTTTGGCAGCAGGACTGGGTACTTAATACTGATCTGGAGTTGTATACAGATGCGGCTGGAGGTCATGGAATGGGGGCCTATTTCGGGGATAAGTGGATATCGAAGCAATGGCAAAAAGAGTGGAAGAAGAAAGGAATGACACATGACATTATGCTCTTAGAGATCTTCCTGATATGGGTAGTGACAGTGGTCTAGGGGGAACAGCTGAGGAATCAGAAGGTGGTATTTTGGAGTGACAATAAGGTGGTACTGAAGGTTTTGAATAGAAAGATGGCCTCAACAGAGATGGTGATGAGGGCACTGAGGCAGTTGGTATTATAGGGGCTGAGTTTGAATATGTTATTCAAAAAGAGATACATAGACAGGTTCAGGAATATAATGATTGATAGTCGTTCCTGTCTTCAGTTGGACAGGTTATTTTCTTTTTCCAATTGTTTAACCAGGTGAAACACACTAAGCTGAAAGCTTGTTTACAGGTGCAACCTGGAAGCACAGGGAAATTGTGACTTGCTCAGGGTCACACAATACGTAATTGTGGACTGTGGGATTCAAACCCAGGTCTCCAGATTTGCAGCTCAGAGCCTTAAACCACTGCACTATACTGCCTCCTGGGGTATGGTACCTTGGACAGATGTCAAGAGAATGGTGGTCCGGCAACAAGTGTTGGAGATTGGTTGGAAGGAGCCCAGCTAATATTCTGGAGCCCTTTGTCAGCAGAGATGCTGAGGGCATACGCGGGATCATAGTGTGTTTTTCAGGCCTTCAGAGAACAGGCCGGAATGGAGGTAAGTGGGCCAGTGACAAGAGGACAGGTGATGAGATTTGTAGTGCAGAAGTGGGAGGAGGGGATAACCCATTTGACCGTGTGGATCCACCTAGCAGTGGTAGGGCTGATGTGCAGGTTGAAGGGCTGGAGGGAACCTTGTAAAGCTCCAGTGGTCTGGAGGATGATGCAAGCTTGGCAGAGGATAGAAGGGAAGAGTTATGATGGTAAGCATCCAATTTCAGAATGCCTCCTTGGGAGGTGAGTGGGGGCTTTGGGGAATATATGCCATTCACACTATGAGGCACACCTCTTTTCAACAGTTTTCTTGGTGATGTTTCAAGGAGCATTCAGGATTAATGAGGTTGGAGCCAAAGGTGGGAAAAGAGGGTAAAGAGGTTTGCTTTGGAAGGAGGTGCAATGCTTTAAGGATAGGGTCATGCTGTGGCTGAACAGCTCTTAGACAAACAGGCAGGCAACGGGTAAATAAGATAAAGAACCAAGCGAGAAGGCAGATGTGTCCAGTGCGAGCTACAGTATGTGGGAATTCAGGGAGGCCAGACCACCAGGGGATGAACCACTGTTTGTTCAAGATAATGTGGAGCCTGTCACTGGTTATCAGCTGGTGATGGTTTTGAAGAAGGGTTTGGAATTTCTGGGTGAAGATATGGTAGGGTATGCATTATATTCATTTATTTATTTATTGAAATGTTTCACCAGGAAGGCACACTGAGTGACAAGTTGCTCATCTCCTGGTGCGACCTGGGGGAAGGGGTACAATATGAATGAGACATTAAACATTTAAGTTACAAGATCAACATTAACATACATCTGTAGGGCAGGTGTTACAAACAGTGTTACAACAGTGTTGCGCATAATAGGTAGAAAGAGAGGATGATAATAAATAAACAAGTGCTTGTGTGAAAGAAAAGGGGGAAAGGAGAGGGAGGGGGTGAGGTGGGTTGGAGGGGAGTGCCATGTCCCTAGAGACCACTTCAGGCTGTGAGGAACACTACAGGGGGACTGGAGGACCAGAGAGAGAAGTGACAAGGCAGTGTCCCAGAGAGATCCCTTCAGGATGTGGGGAACCCTGCAAGGGGGCTGTGGGGCTAGATAGAAAAAGGGATAAGCTGTTGGGATTTAAAGAGGGAGGAGACAGAAGGAGGAGGTGTGACTTAATGCTAGAAGAGGGAATAGAACCTAACCCAAGAGAGGACCCTTCAGGATGCGGGGTACCCTGCAAGGGGGTTGGGGAAGGTCAGTAGATATTTATTTATTTATTTAGATTTTCGTAACCGGGTAATCTCACTGAGACCAGAGGTCCCTTTTTCAGGAGTGACCCGGGATTGGTTACAAGTGAGGTAACATACATAGGCAGGAGTAAATATCAAATTAAGATAGAGATTAAGAGAGTGATAGAAGAGGGAGACAATGAGAATTAAACCATTGAGGGGAAGAGAATTTGCACCTTTGGAGGGGATGGGGCCTAATCAATAGTCCATCAGGATGCACTGGACCCTGCTAGTAGTCATGGAAAACCAAGACAGTGGTTAGATAGAAGAGGGGAGATATGCTTAAGCTCAGTTGGACCTTTCAGGATGATGAGAACCCTGCAAGGGGATTGCGATGGCCAGGAAAAAGGGTAGATGGAGGAGGGAAGGAGAGGAGACAAGTCTAGGCCGAGTAGGACCCCTTCAGGATGCTGAGAACCCTGCAAGGGGACTGTGAAGGCTAGGGAGAAAAGGTAGAATGGAAGAAGGGAAGGAGAGGAGACATGCCTAGGTGCAGGGCTCTTCCAGGATGCTGAGAATCCTGCAAGGGAGTGCAAAGGCTTGGGGGACAGTAGATGGGGTGGGGGAAGAGAGAGACAAGCCTAGCGCAGTAGAACCGCTTCAGGATGCTGAGAACCTGCAAGAGGAATGCAAGTCTAGGGAGAAAGGTGGATGGTGGGAGAAGGAGTAGATGAGAGATACAAGCCCTTGGGGGTAGGAGAGGGACCCATGGAGAGCATTTGGGGTCCCTTACATTCTGTGAGAGACCAAGGGAGGCCAGTAAGGGGAACAATTTGGGGGAAGAGGAGGAGAAGAGCTATAAATTTTGGAGATGGGGGTGCACAGGGTAAAATGAATGTGCCGGTACAAGGGTAGGGTTTGTCCAGGGCTTAGAGGAGGGAATTAGGGAGGGACACTTAGGATTGGGGCTGCTTCAGAGGCAGCAGCCAAAAGTAGGGCAGCAGTAACTGTAAAGCAGGTGGGTCGGTGGACATCGGAGAGTTATAAAATGTATATCAGAGAGATATTGAATTAATTTTGTCTGTGTTCTTCCAGAGTCAGATAGAAGGAGAAATGTCTGGATTTGTGGCCACTCATTAATTTACTGGGTGGAGAGGAGATCAGTGGTGAGGGCCAAGGTGAGAACTACTGCTGGGTTTGGAAGCAGCGAAAGTGCACTGGAGGGGAATTCAGGGCATGCATTGGGCCCAATTGTTACCATTGTTAGAGGACCTGAGAATGAAGCTTCCTAAGCCGTATGTGTTGATTATTCATTTGGGGGTCGATGACATGGGAGGGTGGCCATTATGTGGGAGAAAAAGGGGGACTTGGAACAAATCAGGAAGTGGTGGTAGCCTGAGGTGGTAATTTGATGATCTGAAATGGTGCCTAGGAGGGTATGGCATCAAATGAGGGACATGAAGGCTATGATAGTGCTAGGAAGAGAATACACACAAAGGTGGCAGCCATGGTTAAGGAAATTGGGGATGATAATAATACATAAAGACATTTCTCAAGAGTGTTCAGGGCTTTATCGGCATAATGGTGTGCACCTGATTGACATAGGGCTCGATCTGTGACATACTGCAGCTGGAGGGGCTCTGGAAGAATAAAACTGTGGTTTACATAGGTGGGGCCCATCATCCATCGTGATAGTGAGAGATGGGCTAATGGAAGAAAAGAAAAGAAGGGGATGGGAGGGGGACAAGGAACAGAATAAAGAATTAAAGGGCCTAGGGAGCACTAGGCTGGGATAAAAAAAGGAACATAGACTGGGTGTGCACCTAGCCATGTGGGTGCATTGGCTGTTTGTATCCAGAGAGCTGATAAGTAGCTCAGGTGTGCATTTGAGTACAATAGATAAGACGTTTATGTAAATACCATGTATATGTGGTAAAAAGAAAAACATATAAGTTTAGTCCACTGAGCAGTGAGCACCCAATAAAATTATATGTATATTATTTGAAGTAAAGGTATCCCGTGACAAGAATGGTTACTGGTCTGAACGGCTGCCTTTTTTGTCAAGAGTCACCTGACCTTGGAAGTAGTCAGGCAGTAAGGAGGGGAAGGGGGAGAGGAGGTGTTGAAGGTTAGTGAGAGGAATGCTGGGAGGAAGATCAGCATAGAAAGGGGAGGAGGACAAAAAAAAGGTGGTGATTGGAGGGGGAGGAAGCCTGTGAAAAGGAAGGGATTTAAAAGTTGGAGCAAGGTTAGGCTCCTCCTTCTTCTTTGCTAGTAGAATTGCCCTCTCACCCACCTAGTAGATAGGTGAAGGATGGGAAGGAAAAGAGAATTAGGTGGCCACGGGGTGGGGGCGGCTGTTGAAGGTGGGCAGCAGTTAAGCGGATGGGAATTATTGGAATATCATAGTGAAACAAAGAGAAGAGGGTGAGGGAGGAAAAGGAACAGAAAAAAGAAATAAGGGTCCCAGGGGGATAATAGAAGGAACATGGACTAGGTGTGCACCTAACCGTGTTGGTACCTTGGGGGTTTGCACCCAGAGGGCTGACAGCTCGGGTGTGCATCTGAGTATAATGGATAAGATGTCTATGTAAACACAATGGGCCAGATACTCAAACTGCGCTATTTTGTGGAGCAAGTCCTTGCGCTGCACAAAATAGTTACGCAGGGGTGTGGCCAGAGCGATATTCAAAGGAGTTGCGCCCTCGAGCAACTCCTTTGAATATCACCCCCCCCGGCCACAGCCACTGTGCATGGCGCAGTGGAACTTGCGCCACTGCAAGTGGTCAGAGTGGAGCATTCAACTTGCAGTGGTGCAAGTACCATTGCGCCATGCACAAAATCCCGATATTCAAAAGGTGACATGCAAATGGGGCCATAATTCATGCAAGACAGACCCCGAATATATCCCTGGTGGTCCAGTGGACCGATTCGATCCTGGATGGGTGTGCAAACACCCCAACATCCCTGGTGACCTAGTGTCCCCACCCATGATGCCCCACCACTGCATCCCACCTGCCTGCCGCCCACCCCGGCCGACTGACTGCCTGGTAGGCTGCACGCCCATTGGTGCAGAGCAAGAGCCAATGGGCGTGTAGCCCACTACTGCTAAGACAGTCCAGATTTGGTCACATATCTGGACTGTCTTGTCTGTTATAGACTGCATGCCCATTGGCTCTTGCTCTGCACCAATGGGCATGCAGCCTACCGGCAGTCAGTCGGGCGGTCAGTGCGGGCAGTGGATGGCTTGCCGCCCCACGGCTGCGGGGGAAACGGGTGGTGGAGCTCAGGGTGGGTGGGGTGGGGACACTGGTCACCAGGGATGTGTTGGGGTGTTTGAACACTCCATCCTGCGATCGGGATCTTGGTCCACTGGACCACCATGGATATAATAGGGAGATGGTGGGTTACTACTCAATCCCGCGATCGGGGTTTTCGGTCCACTGGACCACCAGGGGCATGTTCGAGGGGAGGGGGTGTGTGTATTTATTTACTCTAGCCTGCAATCGGGCTTATCGGTTCACTGGACCACCAGGGATATGTTCAGGGGGAAGACACTTTGCTGCCCGTGATCGGGCTGGTGGGGGGGGGGAATTAAAGCTATGCCCACGATCAGGCCAGTGGGGGTGGTGGTGGGGATTTTACTCTCTTTTGCCCACGATCGGGCTGCAGGGGAGGCACAGGGAGTGAGTTGAGGGCCAGCCACAGGTGGCAGCTGCTGTGTTACACCCTGCAATGCAGCAGCTCACTTGTGGGTGGCCCTCTTGATCCTTTTTTTTTGTCTCAAAGTTGTGCAGGAGCAGGTTGGGGGTTGCGCTTGCACAACTCTGCACAGCCCGGCTGAATATTGGGCTGTGCAGTTTATGCATGGTTCCTCCCCCTCCAGTTCAGCATGCATTCATTTGCATTGCGCTGTTGCTCAGCTTGTTTTCAGTGGCGCAACTGCCTCCTGCTGAATATCGCAGAATGGAGCAATTTCGGACTTGCGCAGGCGCAACCCTATTGCACATGGCGCAACCCTTTTGAATATCTGGCCCAATGTATATATGTGTGGCGAAAAGTTAAATATGTAAGCTTGGTTAATTAATAAATACAGTATGCTGAGTGAGCACCCAATGAAATCGTTTGTACATAATTTCAAGGGAAGGGATCCCGTGACAAATGAGTTGAGAAAATCTTGTACTGTGACTGGTGGACTCTGATCACATGACTTTGAATATCCCATGACATATTCACAATTCCTTTCTCTTTGCTTATCTGTTTGCATGGTGTTCCCAAGACAGACCAATTTCATAAAAGTGAAAACTGTCTAAAAGGTTGCATGTATATAATCTGCACTCACCTGGGAAGGGAGGATTTAATGGTACAAGGCATAACAAACATCCTCTGTGTATAGAAACATAGAATCTATTGGCAGATAAGGGTCATACAACCCACCTAGCTTGTCCATTACCCTACTTGGTTTGGCAATCCCTACTGTTATCTGGACTGCCTTTCTCCCGCTCAGGCTGTATAGTAGGGTGCCTTTATGCTTATCCCATGCACTTTTAAATCCCTGTACTGTTTTTGCTTTCACCACCTCTGCTGGTAGGCTGTTGCATGGATTCATCACCCTCTCTGTGAAAAAATAGATCCTAGCACTCCCCCAAGCTTCTCTCTCTCCAGCCTCATGTTATGTCCCCTTGTCCTTGTGCACTTTCATCTCTGAAATATGCTCCCCTTCTGTACCCTGTTTAATCCTCTAAGGTATTTGAAAGTCTCTATCATATCCCCTCTTTCCCTTCTCTCTTCCAGGGAATAGATGTTTAGTTCCTTGAGTATTTCCTTATAAGGCTCGTGGTGCAGTCCATATATCATTTTTTTGCTCTTCTCTGGACTGCTTCCATTCTGTCTATGTCCTTCCTGAGATGCAGTCTACAGAACTGGACACAGTATTCCACATGAGACCTCACCAGTGATCTATACTGCAGTGTCACCACTTCACTCCTCCTACTGGTTATACCCCTTCTTATGCCCTCCAGCATTCTGTTTGGTTTCCCCACTGCTTTTTCACATGGTTTGGCTGACTTCAGGCCATCGGATATGATAACCCCTAGGTCTCTCTCCTGACTTGTGGTGGCTAGAATTTACCCCCCCTCCCCCCATCCTGTATTCCTCTCTCGGGTTTCTGTGCCTCAGGTGCATTATCTTGCACTTCTTAGCATTGATACCCAAATACTAAACCCTTGACCATTCCTCAAGTAGTCTTTGGTCATTTCTTATTTTATTAGCCCCTCTTGTGTGTTGACCCTGTTACAGATCTTGGTGTCATCTGTGAACAGGTATAATTTCACCTCCAGTCCCTCTGTAATGTCGCTTATGAAGAGATTGAATAGAACTGGACCCAGTACTGATCCCTGTGGAACCCTGCTGGTCACCTCCTCCTCTTCTGATTTTATACTATTTACTACCACCCTCTGGGTCCTGCCTTTTGGCCAGTTACCAACCCATTTTACCATTTTAGAGCTCACACCCAGATTCCCCAATTTGTTAAGCACCCTTCTGTGAGGAATGGTGTTGAATGCCTTACAGAAATTCAGGTAGGCCACGTCCACCGCCCCTCCCTGATCAACCACTCTGGTCACCCAGTCAAAGAAACTGATAAGACTAGTCTGACAGGACCTATCTTCAGTGAATCCATGCTGCCTTGGGTATTTTGCACCGCTTGATTCTAGGAACTTCACTATCTTCTCCTTAAGCCAGGACTCCATCAGCTTCCCCACCACTGAGGTCAGGCTTACAGGTCTGTAATTGCCTGCCTCCTTCCTACTTCCGGTCTTGTGCAGGGGGACCATCTCTGCTCTCCTTCAGTCCCCAGGTACCTCCCCTGTCTCTAGTGATTGGTTGAAGAGGGTTGTCAGCGGACTTGCTAGGACTTCACTGAGTTCCTTCAACACTCTAGAATGAATCCCATCTGGCCTCATTGCCCTGTTTGTCTTTACTTTTCCTAGTTCCTCCAAGACTCTATCCACCGTAAATGGGCCGGTGTCCACCTCTCCCCCTATACATCTTTCCCCTTGAGCATTGGCATCTTCCCTGCCTATTCCTTGGTAAATACTAAGCAAAAATATCTATTCAGTACCTCAGCTTTTTCAAGGTCATCCTCCACCCACCCACCCTCTCCTTCTAGCCCAACAATACCATTTCTGGTATTCTTCCTCTCACTAATATAACAGAAGGTCTTGTCTCCTTCTTAATAACCTGTGCTATTCCTTCTTCTGTTCTTGCCTTAGCCCCACTTACAGATTTCCCAGATTTGCTCTGCTTCTCCAGATATTTCAGTCTGTTTTCTTCCTTCGGTGCCTCTTTGTATTTCTTGAATGCTTTACTTTTTTCTCGCACTTTCTCCGCTTCCAACTTAGAGAACCACAGTGGCTGCTTCTTTCTTTTGCTTTTGCTAAGCAATCTGACACATTGGCTTGTCATTCCTGCTATGGATATCTTGAGCCTAAGCCACTGTTCATCTACCTCTACCCCTGAAACTTCTGCTGCCAGGGCAATTTTGAGCTGTTTCCCCATTTCCTTGAAGTTGGCCTTCCGGAAATCTAGGATCTTAATCTTTGAATGGCTTTCTTCTGCAAACATGTTGGCTCTAAACCACACAGTTCTGTGGTCACTGATACCAAGGGGACTTCCCAACTCAACATCCATGATTCTGTCCCCATTTGTCAGCACTAAGTCCAGTACAGCCCTCTCCCTGGTGGGCTCAACCAACAGCTGCCTTAGGTTTGGACCATACATGCGGTTCCTGCTCCTTGATGTACTTGCAGTCTGGGTATTCCAATCTGCATTCAGCATGTTGAAGTCACCCATTAGTAGTACTGCCCCTTTGGCTGCCATATTATGGATGGTGTCCACTAATACTGGATCTATATACTTCCCCTGTGTGGGATGCCTGTAAACTACTCTAGCACGGATGGTTGTTTTGTTCCCTGACTCCAGAGTGACCTACAATGCCTCTGCTTCTTCCCTGGATCCCTGAGCCTCTGTATCTTTAATCCCTTCTTTTACATACATAACAATCCCTCCTCCCGTCTTCCCCTCCCTATCCTTCCTAAAAAGTTTATACCCTGGTACGGCTGCATCCTAGTCATGGTTCCCTGCATGCTATGTCTCTGTAATATCCACAATGCCAGGTTTGTGTCTGCCATCAGTGCTGTTAGGTCTGGGATTTTGTTTCCCAGACTGCGGGCATTTGTGCACATGACCTTCCACTCTGTGTACCCCCTTAATGTGCTTTGTTTATTGGTCTTTGCCCTGTGCTGGATTAGTGATGTACCTTCTGTTCTCTCCCCCACTGTAACCATGATAGTTTTACGGTTAGATATTATGCTAGTTATTAGGTCCTCACTGCTTTCAGTTATGTCCTGTGGCAGGGGGACTACGATAATCCACTTGACTGTCTATGCCTCCCTCCTTGGCAAGTTTAAATGATCACTAAGGATGCACTTAAACTTCATAGGCAGGATACCTTTGCTTTCCCTGGACAGATGCAGGCCATATGGAGAATATAGTCCTTCATCCCTCCAGATGAGGTTCCAGTCCCCAGTAAAGCCATACCCCACCTCTCCACACCATTTCTTCAGCCATTTGTTGAATTCAGTGATGTAGATGTCCCTTCCTTCCTTCCCCCTAGTCACAGGCAGGTAGCACCTCTGAGAAAGTGACACAGTGTGCTACTTGCCCAAGACTCCTCCATAGCTCCCTGAACTCTTCCTGTACTCTTCCTACATCTACTCCCTCTCTAGCCAGGTCATTAGTCCCCAAGTGAATAATGATGTCCAGCTCCCACTCCTTGCTACCGCCCTTGCAATTCTCTTTTTTTTTTTTGTTAAATTAAGAAAACCTTTATTAAGTTTCAACCACACTTGCAATCCTAAGGATTCACTTGTCCTTCTTCCAAACTGTGCCTCCATGTAGGCACATTATCTCCCTCTCACCATTGCCACCTGACCCCAGCTCAATCCCTGGACAATGAAGTCACCAATCAGGATTTGCTTCCTTCCCCTGTGTATTCTCCTTGCATCTGTCCTTAGGGTTTCACTCTGGTTGACCCCCTCCTCAACCCCCATGGTGTTCACTTCTGGAGATGCCGAGCAATATATATATGCTCTGCCAGGATGGCATACGAGTTGCAAAGTGCCACCAGCTGGGGAGTGTGCCTCCATGCTGCTTCACACACCCTCCCTCAGCCCACTGTAGTCCATCTTCCCCTCCTTCTTGGCAATGTCTGAGGGAGCAGTGGTGGACATGGTGGTCTCTGTATGGAGGGAAAAGTCACCTGTATTCTTGCCAGCTCTGCTTGGAGTCCAGCTACCTCCTCCCTCAATACAGGGAGGTGCCTGCAGATAGGGTAGCACTGCAGTGTCTGGAAGGTTTTTCTGAAGACTGCTGCCCCACATCCACTGCAAAGCACCACACCCATCATCTTCCTTCTACTATCCTTGCCCTAAATGCCCCTTATTGCCCTGTACCCTCTGCTGCTCATTTCTTTTATACCATATCCAGTGCCCAGCTATGCATATATTTGTACTGTCAATACTCTTTAGTGGTATAATGTATCAAGGAATGTAGATTTATGTCAGGGTGTGGTTTGTGTCTTTGTTGTGTATTAAAATAAGATGGCTAATAGTGTGTGTATATATGCAGTCAGCTGGTACAGTATAATGTCACAGGTTAACGGAATAAAGAAAGTGATGCGCTAGAGGTGGATGGGGTGTGGGGTGGGGGGATGGGCCCCTCCTGACCACCAGAGACCATCATCTACACCAGCAAACCTCCACAGAAACACTCAGCTACACCTACAAAATCCCTCGAACAGGTAACTTTCCAATGAATCCAGAAAGCAACCTGTGCCAACTGAAAGCAACAATAAACTGCAGAAGAAACAATAACAACAGCAAAAAATCAGCAAAAATTAACAATCACTTCCCTGAAATAAACTGCTTCCTCGTTGTTGTAAGAGCGTGTGTATATACACACACAGACACACACACCCTCGTGTGTATACATGCTTCCTGGCAAACCCCAGTCTGGTCAAATGATGGTACTAGCAACAGACTCATTGCCCCTCTATATTCCCAGAATGGGCCTCCCCGAACCCTTGCAGAAAGTTGACTGTCACTAAATGGTGTTACCTGGAAAGGCGATTCGGATGTAAAGCCCAACAATAAAATATATAGCAGAGTCGATCACAATCAGCCAACAGAGCCATCCAAAGTTTCCAGTGCTATCATCTGTTGGGGATGTATACATGTTATCCCACTGAATTCCTGAAAAACCAAGAAGATAAAGTGGAGAATGTTAACAGTTTCTCATGAACAAAACGTTTCTGTAAGTTATATTCTAGAAAAACAAACTGGACCCTTGGGTTTGCTGCATACATACCCACACCCTGATCCTCATAGCGAGCAATGTATTGGCTTGCATAACTAAATGCAGTTGGTGCAAATAAGCTCTGTAGAGGAAATAGAACACAATGATGGGTTATTAGCATGGGTTATAGGTGATGCAACATAACTGGAACATTAAAGCTGCAGGTTATGTTATATATAAACAGGCAGTAAGGACTGCAGAAGACATTCAATCCATTGATTCTGCCCTGAGGTTTACTATATTGTAGTTCCCAGACCTACTACTCCCCTCCCCTGAATGGCCTTCCACCAGTGATTAATCCCCCATAAGATTATCTTTAAATTGTTCCGCTCTGGTTTGAAGCCATTTATGATTTGCCATTAACCACATTGCTATGCAGGCTGTTCCATTTCCACTCCACCCTCTCCATGAAAAACATGCTTCCTGATGTCTTTCCTAAACTTTCCCCCCTACCAACCTGCAATTGTGACCCCCCTAGTGACTGACCTGCTCTTCATTAGGGGCACATTTGTATGGCCCACCCTCTTGTACCCCTGAATGTATTTCTACATTTCAGGCATTTTCACACTCTCCTTTTTAGCCTTCTGAGAGTACACATTGAGATCCTCCAGTCTCTCTCTTTGTATGTTTTACCCTGTTGGCTTTGGATCACTTTTTGCTGCTGTTTTTGGATAGTCTCCAATCTGTCCCAGCCCTTCCTCCAGTGGGGGCCCCAGAACAGCACACAGTAGTCCAGATGTTGCCTAACCAGCAACATGTACAGTGGAAGAACCACCTCCCTCGCTCAAACACCTCCTAATGCACCCCAGCATCCTATTTGTCTTTTCACATGCTTGAATACAGTGACAGGAGAATTTTAGACATACGAATTATTGCTGAAATACATCAATTGCATCTCATAATTTCAGTAGCTGTACTTATACTTGATCACATTTCAGGTCACTGGTACATGAGCTGGCATTTTGGGGCAAAAGCAATTTTTTCCAAGGCCAGTGTTCCAAATCTTTGTAGAAAGTTTTCCTGTCATGCAGCCATATCCTGTTCAGTATCCATGACCTCCACTGGGCTAGTCTTTTAGTCTTAGCATGATGAGATATGAAGTATAATAAAGAGACTGATTGAAACTTATGGAATGGAGTCAGTGTGGTTCAGTGCAATCCTTTGCTACTGATTTTGCCTTAGCAGAACCAATGCCTGGTTAAGAATCTGTGTCTTCCTTGAATGGTACTGTGTATGTCTCTTGGATTGTCTTTTAAATTAATATTCCTTTTAACAACTTTGTTTTAAATATTTTATACCATACTGTTTCTTTATAAAATGGGCAAAGGATTTCAAGCAATCTGATGGGTTTTAACCCGTGCATTAGATGTGTCTAATAGTATATAATATATACCTAATAGTATATAATATAAACCTGTTCATTCAGGTTCTATAGTAACCAATTATAGATACTTATTTCTTTGTATACAAAAACAATACAAAAATAATACATAACTATAAAAGATTACATTTTTGAAAGTAATAGGTTAGTTACTAGTGACTTTCAAATAAATGTAATCAGTTACAGTTACATATTTCTTTTGTTTAAAAAGACGTAAGTTATTGTAACTGTAAGGTGTATTACATTTTCCACTCCTTCTCCAACCTTGCTAATTACTGCACAGAGCTTTCTGGAACAAGTTTCCAAAAGTAATAGAAAGTAATGGAAAAAGTAACTTACCTAACACTGGTGTAAAATACCTCATTTTACCTTTAGTTAACTTTATAAACTGTCTGAGGTTTAATGCAGGGTTTCTTCCCCTTAAACTGCATTCAGTGTGTGTGCTTCTAGAAAGTTTTTTCAGGATATTTGTATTTTCAGCATAGAGATGCATACTATAAATGGGTGATGTGACATCATGTTCTCATATGCAAATGCAGCTCTCATGGACTATGAGATTTCAACAGGAGATCACTTCAGATTAGTTACAAAAGACTAGCATGAACAGTGAAAACAAACTAAAGCAAACACATACAGTATATCCCCAAAAGCTATAGGAAAAGAGTTGTCTGTTGACATGGAAACAAAAATTGCAAGATATGAGGGTGTCGTTTTCCTTTAAAGGTGATATGAATCAGTTTCTTACACCTCTAGGTGCCCTCATGTTGTACTTTTCATGTCTATCCAACATTCTGACATGTTTTGGACCTTTTTTGTTACATTAAAATTCTATTTTTGTTTCCTGTGTAACTACCCTGAATCCCTCTCTCCTGCTTGCTGTTCTCTGTTTTTATACTGCCTGCACATTCTGTGACATCACTAACACCATTCCAGGCCATTCAGATGAATAGCATGCAATGGTGTTATCAATGTCATGGAATATCTAAGAAACAGGAAAAGAAACGGCAGTAGCTAGAGAGGAGAATGGAACTCTGAGGGCATTCAAAAGCTAAATTATTTATTTTTCTGAAAATTGGTCAATACATATCAGAATATATAACTGGCATGAAAAGGAAGATGGATGGGTAGTAAATTATGGGACAATAATTTCCTATCTCCTTTAAGTTACTAAGTGATTGGGGTTTTGAATGAGTGATGGATTCTATCGGCTGATCCTGGGGTGGTTGGGGGTTCTGTTTTGTGGGTCTAGGGGTGGTGTTTGTATTATTTTAGTTTTGGGGTTTAATTTAGTAGTAGCTGTATGCCATTTAACACTAGCCCCTTCAGACATTTACTCTTCAGGACTGCTCCACCAGCTCCACTCTTCTAAATCTTGATTCTTCCTGGAGCAGTCTTTGACTGCTGCAGTTACCTGAGGATACTGAAAATCTGGTGCAATAGATGGATTCATGACCGGGGGGTAGATGTTGGGTGAGCCAAATTGGGTATGTTATGCTGAGTAGATGCCCTGAGTCAGGGAGGAAAGGAGAGAAAAGGGGTCTGCTCTGTCTCACTTCAATCCCTAAGGAGCACTCTAAGAATAGATGGCAGATGACGAATGGACCAACCAACTCGGCTCCTCCCATTCATGGCTTTCTGTACAATACCAGATCCCTTGGTAATAAAACTGTGGTTATATCAGATGTTACTGCTGATTCCTCTTGGGATCTGGTATGTCTCACTGTAATCTGATTTGCGGATGATTCTGGGCCAGTCCAGCGGTAGCAGTCATGGTTATATTCTTGGTGGTGTACTGCCTGCATATCCATTGAAGGAGACATGGTCATATGAATGTGTGACTCTGAAGGGCACTTCAAATGTGAGGTGTAGGATTCTCCTGGTGTACTGCTCTCTAGGATGGGAAGAAGAATTCTTACAGGAATTTGTGGATTTCATCATCGACTATCCATTGGCTGCCCCAGCATGATTGAGCTGAGGATTTTAATGCATGAGTCATGATGAAAGATCTGAATTGTACTTTTCTTGAATGCTTCAGGGAAATTGGAGTATAGCATTAGGATAATTACTGTTGCATTAATACTGTATAATTACTGGTGGCCCCATTTAACACATGGACTACAGCTGTGTTTCAAATGCCATAATATCTGGCAGAACCAGTTATTATGGCATTTGGAAAGTAACTCACTTGCACTGTCCTTGGCTGCCACTTTCATTTTCTCGGCACTGTAGCATGACCGAGTGGTGTTTGTTCGCGGGAAAAAACAAACAAAAATGTAAACAAACTGCAATGCTGTGTTAAAAATCATGTCCCTTGTAGCAGTTAACTGCTACAAGGGACAGGGTTTTTCAAAACAACATTCCCATTTGTCTACATTTTTGTGTTTTTTTTTTCTCCCCCTGAGTGAACACTGCTCAGTCATGTTACCTTGTACCAGTAGTTATAAAAAAGAAAGCTTCTGCAACTGTTTTGTTACTAGAATTTTTTTACACACCCTTTGGGTGTGGTGACCTCATAAACCACTCGAACTTCACTCTCAAGGGTTATGGGTCATCACACTTCTTGGGTGTATAAAAAAATTCCATAACACACAGTTTTATTCTCTATTTAATGTTAAAAAACTATTGAAAGTTGGGGAACGCAGATGCTAGGATTTTTCTTTAATTTCTGACTAGTAGAATTAATTTAATTTTACCACCACCATCTGCATCAATGAAATGGTGTTTTTTTTTTAATTGACCTTAAGCTCCCTTCCATAGTCACTCTAAGAAATTCCACTGGTTTATGAAGTAAAATTATAATTTATTGCACTTAAATGATTTATATGCTTGGTATCCTTTTGTATATGAATGGCTCAGAAATAGTGGAAGTAACCTGTTGATACTAAGTATGTTGAAATATCTCTAAATAAAACTTGCTCCAATGGTTGCCGCAAGTTAGGTGTTTGTGACCAAGGCCACATTCCAAGCTCACAGATGGGAGGTGGGAGGGACAAAAAAAAAGAAGAAGGAAAAAATCCACTGTCATTTACATGACAATCTGGGCTGTAGGACACCCCTGGGTTCTAGTGCACATAAGCACTGGATCTGAACTGCCTCGGTGAGGAGAATGACCCACCTGGAGCCCGTGCTATAGAGGGTAAGCTGTTGGGGTAACTGCTGGGCTATGAGGGCCCCTGGGCACTAACATAGTAACAGAGTAACACAGTAGTCATTGGGAGAAAAGGACTCCTTGGCCCATCTAGTCTGCCCTAAAAATGTCCTACCTAGTGTGCCACTGCAGACCCCATATGACCTGTACCCTCCCCCCAGTCCTATTACTAAGGTCTCCTTGTGTCTATCCCATGCATATTTAAATCCTGCTACCATACTGGACCTACCACCTCCACTTGTACTCTGTTCTGGGTGTCTACTACAAATTCCTTGGAGAAGTACTTCCACACATTTCCTCTGAGTCTCCTCCCTTCCAGCTTCATAGTATGTCCCCTTATCCTTGAGCATCACTTTCTATGTAAAATGCCATCCTCCTGTGCCTTATTGATACCCTTGAGGTATATGAATGTCTCTGTCATGTCTACCTTTTCCTTTTGTCCTCTAGAGTGTACATATTTAATTCCACGAGTCTCTCCTCATAGTGCTTCTGATGCAGGCCATGCACCATTTTGGTTGCCCTCCTCTGTACTGCCTCTACCTGATCAATGCCCTCCTTGAGATGGGGCCTCCAGAACTGGACACAGTACTTCAGGTGGGGCCTTCACCATTGACCTATACAGGGGCAATAGGAGGTTGCAAGCCTGACAGGGTACATCCCTTGGGTCAGGGTATATCCATGGGAGTTGCAAAGTGGTCAGAAAAAATACCTTTTCAGAAAAGAAAAGGAGCTACTAAGCAGTAGCTTTAATTTACTGCAATACAACTTCCCGGGCAGGTACACCCCTTCTGTCAGACAGTGTCTTACTTAAATGTACCCATTCGATTACTTATATTGTTGTTTTGTGTCTGTATCAATGTGAATGAATCTGTAACTATATATGTATCCATAACTGGCCCTCATTTAACAGGGCCACTTCTGAAAGAAGTCATGTCTTAAAAGAGGACTGCTTTGAACAGGTTAGTGAGTTTTTCCTAAAAAAAGCTATATTTTAAATACAGGACCTCATTCTATTAATTTCCAGTCATTACTGAGCTTTTAGTAAAATCAATGGGTTTTCTGTCCACCTCAGCAGCAGAGTTCTATAGCAGAATACAGGTGCATTGTGGCAACAATGGAAGAGGTAAGCAAGGACATAAACTGCATCAAGCAGTTTTAAAATGGTCCTCACCATCTGAGTATGAGCCACGAACATCAATCTAATTTATGAAAAAAAAAACCAGTAAAGATAGAACAAGAATGGAATGTGAACCAGTATTTAAAATAATGCTTGTACAGTAAATATAGACTTTAAGAGTAAATGCATTTCATCTTTAATTGTGTACCCCTGTTTAAAGCAGAAGTGCTAGTCAGTTTGCAAACAATATACTCCTACTTTTCTTAGCAGTAATTTATTTGTGCTGTTCACAGATTCTTCATTGGGATATTTTAATGTCATTTAACTATTTTAACATGGTGTTAAATTACAAATGTAATTTGTGTAGATCTATAATAAAGAAGGCAGTCCCCAACTTCTTTTAAAAATCTCCTCCCTGGAGCTTACGCTTTAACCCAACCCAGTGTTTTCATAACGCAGAGATGTCAGGCTGTCACCAGGACATGTTTCTGATGACTAACAGCTCAGTACCATGCTTATCTGCTTATATATATATGATGGTGGACCTGGTAAAGGAGCAAGAACTTTCAAAAACTTCAAAACCCTCTATCTCAACTCAGGAGTCAAGTAATGCAAAACAACAATAAGAAATGTTAATACCTTGTTGGTTCTAGCTGCCAATTTGGATTGTTTACATTTTTGTTGAGAAGTACTGCTGCTTTAAATAAGATTTTAACAAACTATGAGCCAACAAACAGTTCAAAAACAGCTGATGATACATTTGACTGCTAGTAAGACAGCCCAAGGGCTGGAAAGTGTTGAGTTTCACTTACCAGCAGGCTCTTCTCTGAGAAGCTCAGGCTGCTCTCCATTGTTGTTATGATGATGAAAGGAAAGAAGGAAATGACGTACATGAGGCTACCGCTCAGGCCAGCGATGTTGGTCTGGTCAAAGGATGCACTGATTAGAAAGCTCATGGCAATAATAGAGAAGCTGTAGTCAAACAAGTACAGGAAAATAATGAAGCCATTGCTGTGTGGAAGGATCTGGCCAGCCTTGAGAATAATCGTCAGGATTATCACCGTAATAAAGAGGAAGATGGTGCTCTCGATGAACCAGGCACAAAAGTGACTGTAAGGGTTGACGCCCATCATCTTCATGTACTGGAGAAATGGAAGAAAAAGAGTATGGCTCATTATTTAAGCAATAAGGCATGATGGGGTATGTGTTATTGTGGGATAATGGCACACCTTGGAAAAGTGAGGCATGAGGCAATGTTGAGTGCCTTATGCACTCAAGAAATGCCAGTAGCCTGGAATAACACATACCTTGGGGTACTTTATTTCAAATATAAAATGGGGCCTTTGGTTTTTAATTTTAAAATTGATTAAGGTACAGAATGTTAGGTATTTCCAACTTGTGCTGTTGTATTAGAATTAATAGGGTCATGTGAGCACATGCCACCACTAGTCATAGTAGGGAATTAGCCCAACTCATTTTATAAGCAAAGACTTGCCTTCTTAACGACATGGGCAATAGTTATGCAACTTGTGAAATTTTTATTTTTATAAACTTGGCCAAAGTCTTCAATATCTACTTCTAAGTGAGAAGGAGGCCTGAAGTATCTCCCTGTGCTGCTTCAAATCCTAGCAGTCCTGCTGTGGCCAGATGGTTGGAGTTAGTGAGCCTAGCTCAGTTTCCCTACCCATAACAATGGGTGCCCCCAGGGTCTAGGCTTGGAGCTTCACATCTTTAACATCTTTGTCAGTACCTACCCTTGCAAGTCAACAGTGGCAGCAGACACATGTACACTACTGAACCTGTCCATTTGCTATTCAGGCTCCAGCACAGAGAATATCAATGTCAACTTTTAGCATAACTTTGATACCCATAAAGATTAGTTCCAAAGGAACAGCAAAAAAGAAAAAGTCAAAACAATCCAGCATTCACCACTTTCATACAGGAAAAACACACCTTTTGATAAAGGAGTCACCTCTGAAGCAAGTCAAGGTGTGCGTGCTGTTAGCCTGACACCTGCACTTGTTTTCTAAAGTCTCGAAGCAGTGTTTTTCCTATATGAAGGTGGTGAGTGCTGGATTGTCCTGGTTTTGTTATATCGTGGTTATCTATAGCACTCCATCCCAGTGTGGTATCCTTTTATGTATTTTTCAATAGGAACAGGCAGCTAGTAAACCAAAATAATACAGTGCTTGTGATTTTTGTACCTTAAACACACTGTGAACCCCCCCAACCCATTTACATCCATCCCTTCAAAGGCAACACCATTGGAAGTATATCCAATTTCAAATACTCGGGTCTGACTTCACACAAATCTGGGCCTCTCAAGGCAGGTCAAGCTTTTAACAGAAATCCTCTGCCCAAAGCTGATTTTCCTTCACGTCAAGGGCTGTCTCCACCAAGGAGCTCAGAAATGTCTGGTGGAAAAGATGCTTCTGCCTTCCACTAACTAAAGAGATGTAGAGTACGGTGCAAATCCTAGGTCCAGCTTGAAAAGTTAGACAATTTATACAATTACCGCTGCACTGTCATCCTCAACTGTCTTCTTATCTTCCACCACTGCTCAACTTATACCAACCTGGGCTGGCAATCGCTCAAGATCAAGCAATGCCAACACTATGCTTTCCTGGGCTTTGTACTCTGGATAGATAAACTGCTCTCATAACTGAGCCGAGCAGCCTATTCACATCCTCTTCCAACCCCTGCCTATGTGCTAAGGTTGCAGCAGGAGCATCAACAAAGCTACCCCTGTAAATGGAAAACAGGCCAAGCGTTCTTTTCCTCTGGCTACCACACACTTGGAATAACCCATCCCAAAACTTACTGTAACCCCTTTGTTCCCAGGGGTAACTAGAATCTTACTTAGAATCAGTGGCAGGCAGGGAGAGGCAGCTTGTGAGATGCCAGTTAAATGGGTTTCACACTGTCACACTCTGTTTTCAGTTTCTGCTGAGCTGGAGTGATGATGTCACCTTAGAATTCTCGAAGCAGCATAAGCCACAATGGAATGCTAGCTACAGGGGTTAGCAGTAGAATGTTGGGGAAATTCAATTGAGTCTCGAGAGAGTAGTCAGTTTCAAGAGAGACTCAGAAGGGTGAGGGGTGCTGCAGGGTGCAGCTCCTCAGACCTAGCTCTGAGAGACAGCTACCTTAGAAAAAGGGGTTATGTGTTCTCACCCTACAGAGAAACACAGAAGACCATTTGTGAAGTGGTAGAGACCGTTCCAGGGAGATGTTCCAGTGCTCCATCCCTGGAGGGATGGGGGAATTAAAGGATTCAGGGGCAATCCCCTGGTCCAGCCTGGAGAGGATGAAGCTGCCTGAGAGTTGTTTTGTTCTGTGAGTACCTGAAACTTTCTGTGGAAAAAGCCCCGGGATACCTGCAATACCATGGTGAGTTTTACTCTGACAGAGAGACTATGTTCACCAAGGCTGTGTTTAAGTAAAAGTGTTTGCCTACTCTGGGGTCAAAGGAAGACTTGCCAAGTATAGAACTTTTAGACTGTGTATGACTTAAAAACATCTGCAGCTGCGAGGGTCTAGGGTAAAGACATAGCCACATACAGAACTTTTAAAGAGAGGACACCTCCATAGAGTGAATTGTAGAATGTTTACTGTGGAAAACAATTCTAGAGAGCATCTACAAACAGTGTTTCAAAGAAAGGTGTTGTAACCAGATGAATGGCAGAGTATAGATTTAGGAGCCAAAGGTGGGAGACCCCCATTTGGAGTAACCAGGTTTACCTCTCTGGGTTCAGTTTGGGCATCTATGTTTTCTCTCAGTGCATTTGGCCAATGCCCGAGAAAAGCACTCTGATATGGGATTTTGGATTTCCCTGAGAGCCAGAGTGTGCTCATGGGTGGCTTAGGGAGCTGCCATCAACCTCAATGCAATATGGAAAAGTGTTCTAGTACTGGCCGGGGTGCCAAGTCAAGGAAAAAGAAGAGAAATGTACCTGTTTGGGCCATGTGTGCCCAGATCCGTTCAGAACCTGAGGGTTCATAGTGAGGAAGTGCGCTCTGTACCTCTGTAATCTGTATTACCAGTGAGAGAGGCCCTGTGGGGGGCCATCTTTGCTTTGTTATTCTCTGTGTTATGTGAATAAAAGCCATACTCTAGAATCCCAACCTGGTTTGGACATTACAGTTATTGCTTCCACTGTGTCTGGATTCACTTGGGTGCCACTGACCAGAAATACAAACCTAGCATAATGCTGATCAAACATTTTCTCCCAGGGACCCAGGCTGATGGCCATGCTAAATGGTCCCCCCAGGTGTAAGCCAGGTAGTTGCCACACTCAGTTTGCCTGTCTGAAGATGGCAGGCTCCGCAGTAGAAGTAATGGGTCCACAGAGTTTAGTGAGATATTTGTAGTGACTACCCCCACCCCTCTCATTGGCACCTATAGGTGAGAGAAGCAGCCCTGCTAGTACAAACAAGGGGAACCGGTGGAGAGAGGTTACATTACTCTAGAGGCGCCCATGCAATTTAAGCCAAACTAAAGCTATTCTCTGTGCACATCTGCTTCTTCCACAAGTAATCTTGTCGTACCATGTTACATCGAAAATACCTGTTACCTTACTGCTGCCAGAGCACAGACCAAGTACACTGGTGCATATGGTGATGCTGATTCTAGACAGCAGCAATCTGGCTAGTTCTACTTTGAAAGACTGAGCAGTGCTTACTTCCACAGCCTTGTTGGGTATGCTATTCCATATGTTAATCACTCTATGTGAAACAATGATGTCTAATTTATCTGCTTATCCTGCCCTCAGATACATTAATTTTTTGTATTGACAACATTCATCAGGACAACAGGAAAGAAAATGCAAATTAAAATATTAAAAACAATTTATTATGAAGAAAAAGGTGCACTTAACAATTTCCACAGCTTCACCCCCCTCCCACCCAACACACATACATTTTTCCTGCACCACAAGGGGAGAAAGACGTGTGTTGGTTCTATCCTTACCACCCCAGAGCTGGTATTATCTGGTACAATTCTGCTTCTACCTCCAGTTGCCCCAATTTAATGCGCCAAGCCTGAAGAATAGATCTGGGTCACCCAAGTGGAAAGTTACTCCCCAGTAACAGCTCTTCTGTTGGGTTAGTTGAATCTGTTATTTTTTTAGCCTGTTTTTTTGCAACCAGATCTTTTTAGCCTCTTAGTATTTTTTTGTGTGACCTGGCCTTGCAGGCTGTAAATAGAACAATGAGCACTAAAAATAATCTGTGCAGAAGCGATCATATTAGGGTGTGGTTTCCAGCCCTGTACAACTGCAGTAAATTGCCACCACTGCAGCAGTTTAGACCACTAAATAATTGTGTAAAGGGCCCATATGGCCACCAAATTTAAAGAAAAAGATTATATGACCCTTAGTGCCATGTCAAGAAAATCTACAAACTACATACAAACAAACAAGAGTTAATGATTTCTTTGAATCTGGTCATGTGCTCTTCTGAGGATGTGTTTTAACTACCTTCCTTAATGGGTTATGCATACCTCATGCAGCCTTAGTTCTTTTTCTTGCACTTGTTTCTTCACAAATGATGCTATAAACAGCACCCAGGTGATCATGAGGATGGCTGGGAAGGAATATGATGTGCCGTGGAGAAAGCTTTAAAAGAAGACAAAGTGGGTAGGTATTAATCTAAAAGGCAGGCAGACATTTTATTGGGGATGTTGGACCCCTACAGGCAGGCAGGCAAGCATTAAACTGAAAGGCTGATAGACAATAAACTGAAAGAATAATAGGTATTAAACTGAAACTCAAGTACATGTTAAATGGAAAGGCAGGTAGACATTAAACTGAAAGGCAGATAGTTGTTTAAGTGAAAGGCAGGCAGGTATTAAACTGAAAGGCAGGTAGGTATTAAACTGAATGGCAGGTAGTCATTAAACTGAAAGGCAGGCAAAAAATTGAAAGGCTGGTGCATGATAAACTGAAAGGAATATGGGTATTAAGCTGAAAGGCAAGTAGATATTAAACTTAAAGGCAGTCAAAAAACTGGCAGGCAGGCATTAAACAGAAAGGCTGGTAGGCGAGAAACTGAAAGGGGGATAGGTATTAAGCTGAAAGGCAAGTAAATATTAAACTGAAAGGCAGATAGTCATTAAAGTGAAAGACAGGCAGGCAATAAACTGAAAGGAAGATCAGTATTAAACTGAAAGGCAGGTAGATATTCAATGGAAAGACAGATAGTTATGAAACAAAAAAGTACAGTAGGTAGGTATTGAATTGAAAGTCAGTTAGACATTAAACGGCAAGGCAGGTATGTATTAAATTGAAAAAGAAAGCAAAAATATGAATATTGGAATACTGTAATCAGAATGCTTATTTGTTGTCCTGTGGTGATAGAAACTGATGCCAAATGCTGGATGGACACACCATGGTGAATGTTATAGCACTAACAGTATCATAGAAGCATGGAAAGTTCTGAAGATACGTCTGGTTCATTCCCATGAGAAACCATGGGGCAGGCATGTCCTGGTAAATGTTACTGAGGCCTCCCCAAGCAGAAGGTGTGTTTCATGAAATACATCTCTACCGCTTGCTGACCCAGCTAAGACTGGACTTAGGAATCAGAGTTCATTCTCCTGAAAGGTGAGTGGGGACCTGCTTAACCTCCAAACTTTCTGGCTGGCCAAGTATTAGGAGTTTTTGTGAGCTATCCAGATTTTCAGCATTACCAGGGTAGCTCCTTTATTTTCGGGACTACATCTAGTGAAACAGCAATAGCAAATATAGTGACAACTGCGGGTACAAGTACATGAATAATAAAATCAAGGGAAAAAATTCCAGAGAATGAAAAAAAGAGTGTTGTAAGTATGGAAAGTACATAGGTTATGGGGTAAGCAAGAATGAGAGCCAATGGAGTGTTCAGTCAACATATAGCAAAATTATGGTGGTGTAACATTTTAGTTACAGAGTGCACTGATTTTTAAGATATATTGTAGGGTAAGAGGCAACATGGGTGAATATTGGAAGTGACTAGGGTATAGGTTGTAATGCAAAGAGAAGAGGAATGTGGGTCACTGTGTAGAAACATAGAAATTTGCTGGCAGAAAAGGACTCCTTGGCCTATCCAGTCCACCCATGTACATGCATGTTTTTGAAAAATGTGGTAGGAAAAGTGATTTAAGACAGTGCAGGGGGTGGTGAGAGAGGGATGGGAAGGCTTTGCCACAGTATTGGAAAGTGGGTAGAGGAAGTAGACTGGCCTGCTGCAGATTAACAGCCAGGTATATGAAAGGAACAACCTTCACGATGAAGCAAGGGATTAGAAGAAAGGCGCAACAGAAACTGTATGCCACTGCATGAAGTGTTTATTTTTTTATTTAGTTTGTTATTCTTTTGTAGGTGAGTAGAATTCACTAGGCACAGTTCCTGTTTTCAGAGTCAGTCTGGGGCACTGGGGAGGTTAAGGGATTTGAACAGAGTCACGCAGTATGCAAGAGGAGGTTGTAAGAATCAAATCCTAGGTCTGCAGGACAATCACAGCTTATTACTTGAACCTCTAGACTATATTGCCAGTGTAGTGTTGTGTACTGTAGTGTACCACACATTTGTTAATTATATCTGCTTCTGCAATTTTCCCCGGGATCCTCTTGGAATAAAAAGGCTGCTAGCCTAAATGAGGATATCTAGGTGTGCAAAAATATGAAATTATAGCAATGCAGTAGCACCACAGTACAATACTGTAGTTAAGGCTGAGAAGTCACTTTTGTCTTAAACCATTAAAGTTGTATGTTAATAACTCAGCTATCCTAGATAAGAATAACATGAAAAATGATATGCGTATTCTGAGGTTCCATGAACTGTCAGCCGATAATGTTTGGAAATGATTGCTTTAGCCATTTTAATATGAACATATGAAATTTGCCAGCAGATAAAGGCCTAGAGGTCTATCAAGTCTGCTCAAATGTGCAGCTAGCACCCCTTATTCTGTAGCTGCCCCTTCCTTCCACCCTTCCCCTTCATTAACCTTCCCCCTTTTCCTGTCCCATCCTTGTTTGAAGCAGTCCACTGTTCTACTGCATACCACTTCAATAGGTAACACATTCCACCCAACCACCACCCTCTCTGTAAAAGGGCGTCTCCTCATCTCCCTCCTTAACCTTCCTCGCTCCAGTCTCATATCCTGGTCCCTGGTGTCCCTCCCCTCCCTTACTTTGAACAGCCCCTCTGTACTTGTCTTGTTTATTCCTTTCATATATTTAAAGGTTTCAATCATGTCACCCCTGTCTCTCCTCTCCTCCAGTGAGTACATGTTCAACTCCTTCAACCTCCTCTCGTATGATAAGTCCCCCAGCCCCTTGATCATCTTTGTCACTCTCCGCTGCACCCCCTCCAGTAACTTAATGTCCCTCTTCAGATACAGACACCAGTACTGCATGCAGTACTCCAGGTGTTGTCTAACTAATGACCTATACAGTGGCAGAATCACCTCCTCCCTCCTTCGAGGATATACCCCTTGCAATACAACCCAGCATTTTGTTGGCCTTTGCAGCTGCCTTCCTACATTGTGCAGAGTTGTTCATTGACCCTGTAATGAGCACACCCAGATCCTTCTCCTCCTCTGTCTGGGCTAGATGCACTCCCCCTAGCTGGTAACTCCTCCTTGGATTCTTCATCCCAAAATGCAACACCTTGCACGTTTTAGCATTAAAGCCCAGTTGCCAGGTGTCTGACCAGGTTTCAAGCTTTGCCAGATCATCCTGAATCCCCTGCCATCCCCATAGGTCATCCACCACCGCACCTACCTTGGTATCATCAGCAAACAGACTGATTTTGCTCTTGATGTCCCATGATATGTCTGCAATGAATATCCCAAACAACACTGGTCCCAACACTGAGCCATGTGGAACACCACTCATCACTGCCCTAGGGTATGAGAGCTCCCCACACACCATCACCCTCTGTTGCCTTCTCTGCAGCCAGTTTCCTACCCATCTCACCAGCTTTGCACCTGCCCCTGTGCTTACTAACTTTCTTCCCAGCCTTCCATGTGGCACTGAGTCGAATGCCTTACTGAAGTCCAGATACAGGACATCCACTGCATGGCCCCTGTCCAGTTGCCTAGTTACCCAGTCATAGAACTCGACCAGGTTGGTTTGGCAGGATCTGCCATGTATGAAGCCATGCTGTCTGCTGTCCTGTAGTCCTTTGGCCTCTAGGAGGGCCACCAAACCTCTCCTTCAGGATAGTCTCCATTAGCTTACCCATGATGGATGTGAGGCTCACAGGTCTGTAGTTTCCCGGTTCATCCTTGGGGCCACTCTTGTGGAGGAGCACCACATGAGCCATCCTCCAGTCCTGAGGTACACACCCTGAATGCAGTGAGGCCTTAAATAGGTCTGCCAAAGGTCCTGCAAGGACCTCTGCCAGCTCCTTCAGTACCCTGGGGTGGATGCCATCTGGGCCTGGCACCTTGTCCACCCTCAGTGCCTTCAAACCCTCTTGAACTCTGCTCTCCATGATTTCCCTATCTGTCACCACTTCCCACCCTGCTTCTGCCATTTCTCCCACCTTGGGTGTCACCCCAATCTTCTCTTTAGTAAATACTGAGCAGAAATACTCATTTAGTGCTTCTGCCTTATCGCACCCTGCTTCCACCCAACCCCCCTCCTTCCTAATCCTTACTATGTGATCCTTACAGCTGCTTTTCTCCCTGATGTACTTAAAGAAGTCCTTCTCCCCCTTCTTAATGCCTTGTGCCAGCTTGAGTTCCGTAGATGCTTTGGCTCCCCTTAATGCCCTTGTCACCTCCTTCCATTCTGTCAAGTACTCCTCCCTGTCCTCCCCCTTCCTGTTTTCTTGTACTTCCTAAAGGCAGCTCTTTTCATCCTTACCTTTTCCATGACCTCCTTGCTCAACCAGATCAGTTTCTTAGCCCTAGCCTTCTTGCTCTGGGCTTTGCAGCAGGTTTTGGTTGCCTCCACTATCCCCAGCTTTATGAGCTTCCATCTCTGGTTAGTGTCCATACTAGATTGAATTCTGGCCAGGTACCCTTTTATCACTTCCCTTATCCTCCCAAAGTTGGCCTTCCTGAAGTCCAGCGCTATTGTGCCAGATTCCACTCCTTCCTTGCTCATATCCAATGTGAGCCATACTGAGTGGTGGTCACTCCCTGACAGTGGTTCTTCCACTATAAGTTCTCTCACAAAGTCCCCATTTGCCAGCACACGGTCAAGGGTATTCCCTAACCTGGTTGGTTCACTGACCATTTGCAGCAGGAAGCTGTCCTGGAAGGCATCCAGCAGTACCTGCTCCCTTCTGTTCCTGGTTGTTGGGGTGCTCCAGTCACTCCTGGCATGTTGAAGTCCCCACAATCACCACATACCTTTTTGCAGGTCCTCCTGATCTGTCCCACTAGTTCCTGTCTAACTCCTCCATCTGAGATGGTGGCCTGTACACCACTCCCATTCTAAGAATCCTATTCTTGGAATCCTGGATTTGCATCCAAAGTGACTCCATAGTACCCTCCTCCCCTTCCTCCCTTACACACTTCAGTCCTTCCTTCACATATAGTGCCATCCCCTCCTTTCCCAATCACCCTGTCCCTACGAAATAACCTGTACCCTGGTACAGACAGGTCCCAGTCATTGTATTGGGTGGCCCATGTTTTCATGATGGCTGCAATGTCCACCTCTCCCTCTGCCATGAGCACCTGTAACTCTGCAGTTTTCCTCCCAAGGCTCCTAGCATTAAGGGTAACCACCTTCCACCCTTTCCCCCCCTCCAATCCTGCCCTCCTTTCCTAGCATCACCAACAGTACTTGCCATTTGTCCTTTGTCACTGTTATGGGGGGTAAGCTCATATGATTTCCCAACCTGTGGTCTCTGCATATCTCTTCCCCAACTGCCACCCCCCACTGCTAGTTTAAATTCCCAACTTTCTCTATGTACTCCTCCATCCTCTGTTTCAACACTTCTTCCCTCCTCACTCAAGTGTAGTCTGTCCTTGGTATAAAGTTTACTGTCCTCCCATGTCCCTCCCACCCCAACAGCCCCACACTCTTTAGCACAACACCAGGTTCTTAGCCATCTGATAAATTCCCTATTCTCAGCTTCCTTGTTGTGCTTGCCTTTGGCACCAGAAGTATCTCTGAAAAAGTTACTGATCTTCCTGCTCCCTCACATAACTGTGCTAGTTCCTCAAACCTCCTCTGGACTGTATCTACTGTCTTGTCAGCCAGGTCGTTTGTCCCAAGATGTATAATTAAATGAGGCTTGTCCCTACCCCTTCTAGCATATTTCAGAACTGACTGTCCCACCCTTTCTGCTGTCATTCCTGGCATGGCCTCCACCCAAATGTGACTATTCCTCTCCCCCTTGCTACCCCACCTAACTCCTCTTAGTATTGAGTCCCCCAGCACTAAGATTCCACCCCTCTTACTCCCTGCTTGCTTCCATTCATCTCCCTCTCTCATTTCCAGCTCCTCTTCTTCCTCTTGCACATTATTTCCCCCTTTTACCCCTGTTGCAATTCTCCCAGCAGAACTTCCCCTGCTCCAGTTTGGTCCAGGCAGTTATCAATTACTCCTCTAATTTCATCATTTCCCTCCTCCACCTTCTTCTTCTCTAGCAGTGCAAAACTATTTTCTGAAGACCCTTCACAAATGCCCGCTCCCTCTCTCTTCATAGTAACCTGTTCTCTCCTTTCCACTCCATGACTTTAGTCACTTCTTCGCCTCCCCTCACAAGTCCCTATCTCCTCCTTCCATTTGCCTTTGATCTCCTGACCTGGTTTCCCTGGCAATTGTTCTTCTTGGCCTGGGCTCCTTTGTCTCTGCTTCCCTTCTTCTGACCCTCTCCTCACCACTGTTGGCTTAAATCACCCTCCCTCATTTTCCCTTCTTCCTCCCTCCAGTATTGGGCTAAACCCACCCCCAATCTGCCTTGCCTGTCTTAGTTCCTCCTGCAGACCCTCAATCTCCTTTCTAAGTTTTTCTATGTGGTTGCACACTAAACATCCTCCACACCCAGGCAATGTTTAGAAAGATTGGTGCACCACAGTTTTTGCAGCCTACCACCCTACCCGTTGCTGTCATTGCCCACCAGTGACCCCCCATCCTTCCAGATGCAGGATACCAAACACTCCCCCAAGTCTCCCCTCTTCCTCTTCTATCAGTGCAAAACATTTTATTTATTTCCCCTTACCTCCTTTGTTGCACACGTTTAGATATATTGAGCAACTGCTTTTTATATTCCTATCCATCCTATCCACACTCAAAAACAGGCTTTAAGTAGCCATTGCACAGCCTTCCTCAAACTCCTACTCCTCCTTTCTCCAATGCAATATCAATGTGAAGAAGTAATAATGAAAGCTCCTAGATTTGCATTTACTTCCCTTCCACTGAGAGAGCAGTCACCTCTTCACTTGCTGCTGTTCCTTTCCTGGTATGCCCCTCCTATTCAACACCCCTTACTATACCCAGTGTTTAGCTCCTAAATTGAAATCAAACAGCAGCAGCTCTGTGATGTAATCCCAAGGTCAGAGCAGCAATCCACACTCTGTAAAGAGAATCCTAAATTGAAACCAAACACCAGCAGCTCTGTGATGTAATCCCAAGATCAGAGCAGCAGTCCACTCTTTGTAAAAAGAATCCTAAATTGAAACATTAATTGAAATTAATGTTACAGAAGGTTGAAAACATGAAAAAGTAACATGCTTTTTATGA
This sequence comes from Neoceratodus forsteri, assembly GCA_016271365.2. Taxonomy (NCBI): domain Eukaryota; kingdom Metazoa; phylum Chordata; order Ceratodontiformes; family Ceratodontidae; genus Neoceratodus; species Neoceratodus forsteri. The sequence goes on along the minus strand of CM028132.1, from coordinate 91,800,979 downwards.
CTTTTTTGCCAAAAAATAACTAAAAAACATCTTAGAAGTGATATCTAAAACATTTAGATTATATAAATTTAGGACCAAAGGTGTTTCTATGCTATTTGGTTTGTTGGAAACTGAGTAGAATGTAATTATTTAACAAACTAAGACTGCATTTTCTTAAATGTGTAGTTTTATATTTTATGAATTTGTTTTTACAAAAGCATTGGTACCCGTTCTTGTGACTTGATGTCTGTTTTCCTAACAGAAGAATTCAATGTTTGTGAGTCTGTGTGTTCACAAAAGGGAGAACACAGAATACTGGATGGGCAACTTTGCAGAACCAGTGTGTTCTGCCACAGAGGGATTCTGATTCCCTCTGATCTTGAGAGCAAAGCTCGAGGTGGCAAAACACACTGGTTGTGCATAGATTTGCTCATTCTGTATTTTTTGTAATGTATAGTACTGTGTGAAAAATGTGTTTTGTGAGTTCTTTTGCTTTCAAAATGAAACTGACTCATGCAGTCTCTAGAGGTTCTATAATGCTGTTCTACCACAGTAGGGTAGAACAGCATTCCATGACCTTGGAACTGTGGTAGAACAACATTTTGAAAGGGATGGAATTCTATACAGAACAACACTCCACTATACACTATAAAACAATTCTTACACAAGGCATTTTTTTTGCTGTGTGCCAAAAAAATGTACATTAGTTCAGCTGAGATCTCAATCTCAGATTTAGAAGTGGGTAGCCATCTGGGAACAAGTGACCACCAAACAGTGTGGTTCATGATAAACACAGCCATACAATCAAGCCATACAAAAGCAAGAGTACTAGAATTTAGGAGGGCTGACTTTGGGAAAATGAGAGGTGCCTCAGAAAACACTAGCAAACAGGCAAGGGGTGGGGTGGAGGAACAATGGGGAGTGATCAAACAGCCATCACAGAGGCAACAAGCCTCTGCGTAAAAAATCAATAAAACACAACTAAGGAAAAACGCTATGGTTCACAAAAGAGGTGGCAGGGAAGGTTAAGGAGAAAAGGCGGCATTCAGGAAATATAAGGAAACACAGAAGGAGCAGGACAGAGAACTTTATCAGTTAAAAGCAGAAAGAGGCTGGGAAGGTAGTCAGAATAGCAAAGGCCCAAACCGAAGAAAGGATAGTAGCCAATTCTGTTAAGAAGGGGATAAGATTTTTATAGGTACATTAGGGAGTGGAGAAAGACCAAAGGAGGGATACTGAAGCTTAATAAAGGGGAGGGAATCTGGGTAGAGGGTGACAGTGAAAAAGCAGGGTTACTGAACGAATATTTCTGCTCAGTATTCACAAAGGAAGAGGAGGGAGAGTTACCTAAACCAAACAAGAGAAATACTCTGAAGACAGGGGTCAATACCAGTCCATTTACAGAAGAAAGGGTTCTGAAAGAACTAATAAAATTGAAGGTGGACAAAGCAATGTTGGGATTCACCCAAGAATTCTAAAAGAACTAAGGGTAGAACTAGTGACATCGCTGACTACTCTCTTTAACAAATCATGGGAGGATGGGGTGGTACCCAAGGACTGGAGGAGGGCAGATGTAATTCCTCTTCACAAAAGTGGGAGCAGGACAGAGTCAGGAAACTACAGACCAGTTAGTTTGACCTCAGTGGTGGGGAAAATTATGGAATCACTTCTGAAGGAAAGAATTGTTGAGTACCTAGAGGCCAGTGGGGCACAGGACCCGAGGCAACATGGATTCACGATGGTAAGGTTGTGTCAGATGAATCTAATAGATTTCTTTGACTGGGTGACAAAAGTAGTAGATCAGGAAGGGGCTGCAGACATGGTCTACCTAGATTTTAGCTAGGCATTTGATACAGTCCCCCACAAAAGATTAATACACAAGATAGCCAGCCTTGGAATGGGTCCCAAGGTGGTAGCCTGGATGAAAAATTGGCTGAACAACAGGACACAAGGGTAGTAGTAAATGGAGTACACGGTGAAGAAAGGAGGGTTACTAGTGGGGTCCGCAAGGTTCAGTACTGGGACCGGTCCTTTTAATGTCTTTATAAGTGACATTGCAGAGGAACTGAAGGAAAAGTATGTCTCTTTGCAGATGACACAAAGATCTGCAACAGGGTTGATACACAGGATGGAGTAGAAAGGATGAGAAGGGACTTGGCAAGGTTGGAGGAATGGTCAAATGTATGGCAGCTCAGATTTAATGCAAAGAGTGCAAGATAATGCACATGAAACAAAAACCCAAGGAAGCGTACACAATGGGGGTGAGATACTGACAACAGTAAAATAGAAAGGGACCTGGGGGTAATTATATCAGATGACCTAAAGGTGGGCAAACAATGTGAGAAGGCAGTAAGGAAGGCTGGAGGGATACTGGGATGCATAGGAAGAGGCATCAATAGTAGAAAACAGGAAGTTGTTATCCTCTGTACAGACAGTTGGTGAGACCCCATCTGAGGCATGTGTGCAGTTCTGGAGACCCCATCTCCGCAAAGACATAGACAGAGTGGAGGCTGTCCAGAGGAGGGCAACCAAAATGGTGCAGGGTCTGCACCAGAAGACATACGAAGAAAGACTAAAGGAGCTTAATATGTATACTCTTGAGGAAAGAAGGGAGAGAGGGGACATGATAGAAACTTTCAAGTACCTCAAGGGAATTAACAAAGTCCAAGAGGGTAGCATCTTCCAGAAAAAGAGATGTGCAAGAACAAGGGGGCACAATTTGAAGATAGAGGGGGGACGGCTCGGGGGTAATGTGAGGAAGTATTTTTTCACTGAGAGGGTTGTGGATGCATGGAACAGCCTCCCTGAGGAGGTCGTGGAGTCAAGAACAGTGGGGGACTTCAAGAATGCATGGGACAGGCATAAGGCAGTCCTAGGGGTGGGTAAGAGGAAGTAAGCTGTTGATTAACTAGGATCTGCAGCTTATCTGTTAGGTAGGAAAATGGGCAGACTAGGTGGGCCAAGCGGTCCTTATCTGCCGTCAAATTCTATGTTTCTATGTTTCTGAGGAAACTTGTGTGATTGAAAGGGCATGGTGTAAGGGTTCATCTTTTTTATTTCATTTTTAATTTAATTTATTCAAGTCTAGGAGGTAAACCTTTGAACATATATGCTGATTTACAAAGGTTTCACAGCAAGAGATGGACAACAGGCACAGAGCAGCTCACAGGAACATTGTCAATAAACAATCGTGTGTCAGCTATGTACGGTGTATACAGTGTTGGCATCTAGTTACAGGAGGAGACAGAAACCGAGAGGGTCATTTGCATTAATACAAATAAAAACAGTTAAAACTACAGTATTTACAATTAGTCATCAGACAGTTGGGTGGCACAGATAACATGGTATTCCAGGACTGAAACACACATTCAGATATGATGAATAGAGGAAATTATGCAAGTCAATAGTCAGTGGAAGTAGCTGCAAGCAGAGGTGAGAGAGAGAGATATCTCTTTTTAGGGCTTTCTTAAAGCGTCAGATGGTGGGGAGCCACGTGATGGACTCACTACTTTTGTTGTTTCATTGAAAAAATGTTTTTGAAATATTAACTCACTGGGGTCAGGATGTGTGCCACTGGACTGGAGGATGGCACATGTAGTACCATTACACAAGAGCAGACCAAGGAATGAACCAGATAATTATCATCCGGTAAGTTTCACCTCCATAGTGTGTAAACTCATGGAAACGATATTAAGGAAAGACTGTTGTCATACCTGGAGGACAATGGTCTCCAGGATATGAGGCAGCATGGGCTCATTTCAAGGAAATCTTGTCAAACCAACCTGATATACAGTATTATGACTGGGTGACAGGTGAGCTGAATAAGTATCATGCAGCGGATGTTCTTTACTTGGACTTCAGCAAGGCCTTCGATATGGTGCCTCATGGGTGGCTTGGGGAAAGTTAACTGGTGTGGGGTAGGGGCAAAAATGACAAACTGGATTACAAGTTGGCTGATGTGGGAGGCTGCAACAGGTGGTGGTGAAAGGGGAGGTCTCAACTTCAGGACCGGTGATGAGTGGAGAGCTGCAGGGCTCTATGCTGGAGCCAGTATTATTTAGGCTCTTTGTATCAGACATTGCATATGGGGTGGTGAGCAAGGTAAGTCTGTTCACTGATGACACCAAAATCAGAGCAGTGGTGGATGGAGGGAAGGGATGGAAGCAGCTGCAGAGGGACATAAGAAAGCTAGAGTAGTGGTCAGAGAGGTGGCAGCTGGGATTCAGTGCAAAGAAGTGTAAGGTTATGCACTTCGGGGTGAAGAACCCATGGAGAAAATACTTGCTGGGGAGGTTAAGCTGGGGATCATTGAGGAGGAGAAGGACCTGGGGTAATGATAACAGGGACCATGAACAACACTGCACAGTGCAGGAAAGCAGCTGCAAAGCAAACAAAATGCTGGGGTGCATAGCGAGGTGGTTTTCTTCCAGGCAAAGAGAGGCAATCTTGACCCCTTTATAGGTAACTGTTAAGGCTGCACTTAGAGTACTGCATGTAGTTTTGGAGACCATACCTAAAGTGTGATATCAGGCTACTGCAGGGGATGCAGAGGAGGGCAACAAAGATGATATGTGGAATGGAGGAGAGAGTCTATGAGAGCAGGCTGGGAGACCTGAATACATACACCCTAGAGGGTAGAAGGGATAGGGGGGACATGATAGAGACATTCAAGTATCTAACAGGTATCAATAAGGATGGGGCAGATGGGGTCTTTAAGCTAAGAAGGTGAGGAACATCAGGGGGCATGGGTGAAAAATACAGGGTGGAAGATTTAGGAGGGAAATGAGGAGACACTATTTCACAGAGAGGGTGGTAGCAAAATGGAATGCGCTACCAGAATTGGTGGTATCATGTAAATCTATGAACAGCTTTGAAAGGGCATGGGACAGGGAACAGGGGAGAGTGAGGGTGGGGGTGGCAGTGGGATGACAAAGGGGGGGGTTGGGGCAGCTGCAAACTCGGGATGCTAGCTGCACACTCGAGCAGACTTAGGTAGAGTGGTCTTTTTCTGCTGGCACATTTGTATGTTGGTATATGTTTTCTTTAAAAAAAAAATGGGTGTTTCTTTTCACTTTTCCTGTATTTGTGACATTGTATGGTCTGAAAGTGGGAAAAAAAGAGTTGTTATTAGACAGTGCACATGTGGTCACACTGCACTTCTGTTTTGAGAATGAACTACCATTGATTCAGGACAGGGTATGATAGGTCAAGGACTTTGGAATAGCCCACAGGGCCATTCACAAAGCTTGCTATAGGCCCATGGCAAAGTATAATGCAGTGGGTCACATATTTAATAAAGGACACACACATCTGTGCAAAGTGACCACTTCATCTAAAATGTTGTGGAGTTCTTCACCACATCTGCTCATTGTGTTGCTTGCACACATGTGCAAGAAACACATTGCCTCAGTGGGGCCAGTTAATGTGATGCCACTATGCTCAAAGAAACTCACATCATAATCAGTTGTGCTCTGTAAAAGCATTAGGGCAGGATTCTCAAAGCTCTCAGAAGGTGCAAAATCTTTCCTAAGTCCCAAAACTCCCTCAGCTGTGGAAAAAATGGGCGTTTGCTCCAAGTGCTATTCACAAAAACCCCTGCAGCTGCGGGAAAAAAACACTATGGACTGTGGAAAAAAACTGCAGCTTCGGAAATCCCTCAGGACAAAAAGGTGTGAGATAAGTAAGGCACAGCCCCTGCAAGACTATTCACAGCCCTTTTTTTTCCGCAGCTGAGGAAAGAATGTTACACATAGTGGAATGAGGTGCAACTCTCCCTCAGATCACTACAGTAGTGCCCCAGCAATTGGAATCAATTAAGATGGAGGTGTACCACAGGTAATAGCATCTCAGACAGAATAGCAGTGGCTGATGTTACAGCACTGAAAGTACACATTGCCATGCTATGGCAACAGGCATCAACCACTAGACCCAGTGCAGCCCATGACAGAGCCTCACAAGCAGTAGAGCCTGACCAGCCAGCAGCAAGTGCTACCACCCTTGCAGGCTACAGGAACACCCCAGGGAGGGACAACCAGCAGGGACAGTCAACCACTGTGGTGCCAAGGTATCACAGGTACCTGTGGTTCTGCTGTGGTCCCAGTTGGGGACTGGTTGCTGGTCTGTGTGTGTGCTGTCAGCTTTATATTATAGCAGTACTGTTTCAGTCTGCTGCTTTAGCTACTGTGGTTCCCTACTGCTGCGCCTTCACAGCCTGCGCAGCTCCGGATTTCCAGCACTTGCACAAGTCCTGCAGCAGCTAAATTGCTACACCTGCTGCACTTTTTATGGAAATCTGCAGCTGCGCTGGTTTTCTTTGAGAATACAGCACAGCTGTGTTTCTGCACTGCAGCAAGCCTTTTTCCCATAGCTGTGGGAATTTTGGCTTTCTTTGTGAATCCTGCCCTTAGTCTGCAGCTGTTATCTCCTACTGCCGCCCTCACATTCTCTCTTTCACACACACACACACACACACACACACACACATACATGCATACATGCATAGAGGAGACAGCTGCATTCTTTACCGGCGTTACAGCAGCTCCCAAATCTCTACCATAAAAGTAAAAATGGACACTGCATCAACAGCATCTGACTATGTAACAGGCAGACCCAGTTTGTTTGTTTTTTGGAAAAGTAGATTGCCCTTTTTAGCCCCCTCTCACCAGAATTATATAGAAGTAATTTGAAAAAGAGCCATTTATGTGTCTTTCAGGCCAAAAGAATTCAGGTGTGAAGGGGTTAATCTTCCCATGCTGATTCAAAGAGAAACAGGGGAGATGAGATGTATACCAGCTGTGTGTTGTAAAGATATCAGGGGGTCAGGACTTTGACAGTGGGGTCATCTCTGAACTAACAGAGCCAGAGATTTATAATTCTCATTTATATACTAAGTGGTCCAGCACTCCACTTATATGTTTCTCAAATGCACAAAGTGTGGACAGTTGATCAGCTGGACCAATCAGTACAGATCATTAAGGCTTCAGGAATGTTTTTTTTTTTAATTCCCACTCAGTGACTTGGCAAATAAGGTATACTCAAAAGATAGCTCTATATGCAGTCAACTGGTAGAAAAGTTACCTGGAGTTTGGATTTCTTTTACTATTACCTCTGCAGTGGGAAACTGAAAATGATCCTTTACAAATTTTACAAATTGGGAAAAGTCCTATGAGGCATTGGTCAGTACAGGTAGTGCCCTACTGGAATTGTATAAAATGTAAATTTGTTGAAGTACTGTATGCAATGCTTTTAAGTAATTGTTTCTTAGAAACACTGGCAGAAGAGTTAACCCCTGGTAATACTACATCTGACACAATCACATATTGACTACATCTTGAGATTTCAGATGTCAAAATAAATCATATAAGGGCTCATATCACCTTATTATTATTATTATATTAGGAGGGACCTCCTTGTAAATGTGTGTGCTCAGTAGTGTTTTCCTGCAAATAAACTGGAAACTTGAACTTGAAACTTATATTAAGGTACACAGTGATCCTGTATATGTAGTAACTTGACTTCCCTACCTTACAGTATTGATGCTGTATAAGGCAGTCATCAAAATATTTTAATAAAATCATTTAACAGTCCTCATGTTATGGCCCTCAGCGCCAGGTAGGGTTTTTTCAACTTTGGTGCATATCTCAGGCATTTTGGAGAATTTTGCAACCAAATTTCAACATGGGGTTATTGGGACCCCCCTCATGAATTCAGTCATTGTTATGGCATTATTCCTTCCTAAAAGGTGATTTTGCAGTCACTGCATGGATTCACTTTTTGGGCCTGATTAACAAAACGACAGTGCCACTGTTCACGAAGTGGGCTCTCAAAAAGACTATGTTGCAAGGTTGGTGAAACAAATCCAAAAAATGACTTTTATGAGCATGCGTTGCACAGTTTCCACGCATGCTTGTAATATGTAATATTTTCACTTAAGATTTTCAATGCTGGCATTTTTGCACACCTCCTTATGAACAGTACAGCTGTCATTTTTCACATCCTGGCTGAAATGTGTTTTCACACGTCTGGCGCAGAATAGAGCAGTCACTGTGCAAAATCAGTATTTGGGACAGATTAAGAAAATCACAGTGACACTGTTCATGAGCATAGGTCCTAAAATGCCAATGTTGAAAATCTGGTGATGAAAGTCCATTAAATGACTGTGTTATAAGTGTGCATTGTGCAATTTCCACGCACCCTTGTAACGTCGCAAATCTGTAATATTTTCACTCCAGATTTTCAACACTGCCATTTTACCATACCTCCTTATGAACAGTACAACTGTCACTTTTCACATCTTGCCTGAAATGTGTTTTCACACATGTAGCGCTGAATTTATTGATTTACAAGATTCACCAGGAAGGTATACTGAGCAACAAAGTTCGATTCCAGAATGACATGGTCGGTGTGCGAAATCAATGTTCAGGACAGATTTAGAAAATCACGGTGACACTGTTCATGAACAGAGATCTTAAACTGGCTATGTTGAAAATTTGGTGACCAAAGTCCATAAAATGACTGTGTTACGAGCGTGCATTGCGCAGTTTCCATGCACCCTCCAAAGTTCCCGAATTCGTAATATTTTCAGTCCATATTTTCAACATTGCCACACTGCCATTTTTCCACACCTCCTTATGAACAGTACAGCTGTCATTTTTCACACCCTGGCTAAAATGTGTTTTTGCACTTCTGGCGTAGAATAGCGTGGCCGCTGTGGGAAATCAGTGTGCGGGATAGATTAAGAAAATCACAATGGCACTGTTTATGAGCGAAGGTCCCAAAATGCCTATGTTGAAAATCTGCAGTAAAAAAATCCCCAAACTAATTACATTACAGATTTGCGTTGCACAGTTTCTATGCACGCTCATGACTTCACCAGTTTTTTTTATATTTTCATTCCAGATTTTCAACATTGCCATTTTTTACACCTCTTCTTGAACAATACAGCTGTCATTTTTCACATCCTGTTCAAAATGTGTTCTCACACCTGTGGCTCCAAATGGCACAGTTGCTGTGCAAAATCACCTTTCAGCTAATGAATTGATAATGTCACTGTTCCTGCAGTGGGGTCACAAAAAGCCGATGTTGAAAACTTGGAGTAAAAATACTAAGAAACACCCAGGGCATTAGGGTTTTCAACCATAATGCCTTAGCCTGTAGTGACTGACAGGCATCAGGGGTGTGACCTGGGATTGTCAACAGTAATGCTTATGCCATTCCACCCCCACCCTGCAGCCAGCGACAGGCATCAAGGTGCACCTAGGACCCTTTGGCTCCAGAGTTCACTCCATTCCTGTATACTGCACCCATTTCAGCATATTTCCTTATGGAATGAGGTGAGTGTAAAGCCCGAACACCCCAAAGCATACCTCAACACTTGCAAGTGTCTGCAGGGTAGGGTGAAGTGAAATGTCATGACTGTTATGGGCGACAACCCAAAGGCACACACCAATACCTGTCCATCTCTGCAGGTTGGGAGTGGAGCTGGCACCAGTTCAATACTTCACTGCCATTCCTATACTGCATTTGTCTAACTCCTGCACTTCCACTGCTAATGCCTGGCAAGCAACATTCAGCATTGACAAATGCTTGTTTTTAACTCCAGCACTTCTTTGTCTGCAAGCTACTAACATTTTCCTTACCCATCTGAGCTGTAGCATGGATAGGGCATGGGCTGTAGTTGTGTTGCTGGCCCATCAATGCTCTTGCCAGTCTGCAACTCAATGATGGCCCTTTCAATGGCCTCCTGTAGGTAGATAAACCCTCGGTTATAAACCTGATTCGAGGCTCCTCCATTCTTTGGTCCTGGCACCCAGTATACAGGTTTGATGGCATCTGTTCTCATTGAACTTAAAAGGCTCGCTCTGATGGTATATTTCACCAGTGGAGGCAGATTCAGTTTACCGGGATCTGCTCGCTTGCGGGTCATATTGTTTGATGGCAATTTGAAAATGACACCTGAGAAAGTAATAATTTGAATTAAAAGCCTTATGACCCCAGAAAGGCTTAAAACACATGTTCCTAAATTAAACCTTTCAGTGTTATCAAAATACTGACTGCATATGCTGCCATACAGAGCAATTGAGTGGTGTGCACTGGAAACCAGCCTTGAATAGGTAAATAGAAACATAACAATTTACAGGCAGAAAAAGACTTGTAGATCACAGAGTCTGCACAATCCTTAGTCTCTACCAGTCTAGTACTGACGGGTCCTATGCAATGCTCCCTACTTGCTGCTCCGATTAGCTTTTCAATGATTCTCACATGATCCTCTTCCCCTTTACACAGAAAAAGATACTCAAGGACAAAGGGGTCACACTATGAAGCTGGAGGTAGGGAAACTCAGAGGAGATGTAAGGAAATACTTCTTCATTGAAAGGGTGGTCGATGCCTGGAACAGCCTCCCAGTGGAAGTGGTGGATGCTAAAATATTAACAGGATTCAAGTATGCATAGCGTAGACACAAGGGCACCTTAGAAATAAGGCAAGGGGGGACCAAAGACTGAGTAGGGTCTGTGGTGGCACATTAGGTAGGGAAAACAGAGCAGACTAGGTGGGTCTAGAGGTCCTTGTCTAACAGCAACTTTTATGTTTCTTTGTTTCTATGTCTGTCAGTTTAACCATATCCAGGGGTCTATCCCACCCTCTTTTGAAATTTGTAATAATCTGAACATCTACTACCTTCCTTGGTAGATGGTTCCACCAGTTCATCACCATTTCAGCGAAGTACTTCCTTACATCCCTCATGAATCTCCCCCATCATCGTGTAATTATACTCTGCCATCACACAGCCCCCCCTCCTTTGCCTGAACAAGTGCTGGTGGTCCACCCTGTTTAATATTCTCAGATATTTAAGATTTCAGTTTTAGTCCCCTTTCTGTGCTGGCCATCACAGAGTACATATTTAGGTCAGCCAGTCTTCCCTTGCCACTGTGTATCACTTTTTGTTTCCCCTCCACTTGACAAACTCTAGGAAATCTGTGTTTATTTTCAGGTGAGGACTCCAGAACTGTGCATAGTACTCTAGGTGTAGCCTCATCAATGACCTGCAGTATAGAGGGGCAGAATAACTTCCTACATTCTGCTTTATAAGGCCCTAACAATGCAACCTAGAGTGCTGCTGGTTTCACCGAATGCCTTTTGAATTGGGATGTGGCATTGAAGCCATCACTTACAATAACTTCCATGCCATTTCCTCTGAGAGTTGGTCTAGCCTACTTTCCATCCCCACCCATCCAGTACTGTGTTTTCTGCTTCATTTTCCCCAAGTGCATTATTTCGTACCTATTTGGCATTACATTTCAACTGCTAGATCTTACCACTTTTCCAGTCTTGCTAGGTCTTTCTATTCCCTAATCCCTTTCTCACTGTCGGCCCTTCCACATATCTGTCATCTGCAAAGAGGCACAGTGTGGCATATGAACAGATTGAAGAACATAGGACTGACCCCCTGTGGAACCCACTGGTCACCCTCCTATCCTCAGAATGCTTACCATTCAGCCCTACCCATTGGATTCTTCTACCTATCCAGTTCTCTACTCAACTTTTAATGTCTTCCACTGCTCCATATCCCCCACACTGCTAAAAGATGTCTATGGGGCATTTAACTAAATGCCATGCTGATGTCCAGATACAGGAAGTCCAGTACCTGAACCTCATTAACTACCTGAGACACTGTTGAAAAATGCTACGAAGTTCATTTGTCAGGAGCTCCCTTTCACAAAGCCATGCTGTTTGCTGTCCAGGAGACCATGAGTGTCCAGAAAGTCAACCATTGTCTGGCCAGTGGTTGCCCTGCTCTTCCCTGCCCCCAAGCTTGTGCAGACACGCAACATATGCCACTCTCCATTCCATGGAGATGATGCCAGTCACTGGTGAGCCATTGAACAGGGATACCAGGAGAGCTGAGAGCTGCCAAAACCAGTCCCACCTCCCTGAGCACCTGTGGGTGAAGCTCATCCTGTTTTAACTTTCCCACCTTCAACCCCCTCCAGTCCTTGAGTACTGTCCTCAGTAATGGTCTCCATATCTGTTTCCCTCTCAGCTTTGAAGCTGCACTCTAACACTGGCCCTCCTTCCTCAATGTGTAAAGACTGAGCAGAAGATTCATTTAGTGTGTTTACTTTTCCCCCCGTCTTCATCCACCCACATCATGTCCTTCTTTAAGCCTTCAAATCCCTCCATGAGTTTCCTCTTCTCCCTGACGTGCATAAAAAGGAACTGTTTTCCTTCACAGGTTCTACTATTCTGAGCTCAGTATTCACTTTAGTTCTCATTATTGCTGGCCAGTTTCAGTTTACTAAGACAGAGCTCCATATCTGCTGCCGACTGGCCTTTTACTTTTGTGGCCGAAACTGCTTCCTTACCTCCTTGAAAAACTAAATAAGCTTCTTGTGCTTCTTTTTTCTACTAACATGTGTTAGACATGCTTTTCATACCACTTGGATTCCTTGTATGATTGCTTTCTACTTTTTCTTTACCCCTTCTAATTGGCCAAAACCCTTTAGCATCTCCTTGATCTATTCTTCCACTATCTGAAAGTAAGCCCTTCCAAGTTTACAGAAATACTATCTGGGACTTTATTGTCTTCACTCCAAGAGCTATGTTGAACCACACTGCGTTGTGGTAACCTGACCCCCCAAAAATCTATCACTGCTACAGACTCCCCCCTTGTTGCCTCAATTTAACAGAACTAGGTCCAGCATGGCACCATCCCTAGCCTACATCTCTGTATTCTGTGTTAAGGTGGTCACCAGCATTCAGTTCTTAGTACATCTTGCCCCCAAAATGCACCAATCCATGTTTGGCATGTTAAAACCTCTTAAATGGATAATTTATCTTCTTTGGGTGTGATAGTTACTTGTGGGGCAGGATGGGAAGTGGCGGTGATGGCCCATAACAAGGCTATTGCCTTGGCTCTTGATTCTGTTGCACCAGTGCATATTCAACCCAGGTCTTCTTGCTTTAGGTATCTGCGGTTTTACAGGGAGCTCAGGGAGATGAGGACCATGGGCCAGAGGTTGGAACGCTACTGGTGGAAATCCAGGACCGAGAAGGACAAGCTGATTTTGAGAACTCACTGTGGGAAATATTAAAGAGCACTCTCCTGTAAGAAGGCATTATTTCTGTCAAGGGAGATTTCTTCAGGGAGTAACTGAAAACAGACTCATGCCTAGTGCCTCATACTGGTGAAATATAAGAATGAAACTGAAACTGAAACCAAACTGGCTCAGCTCTTTCAGACTGTGGCCAGGTTACTTAATCCTACCTGTTTACAACCAACAAGAATAGTTTCATCTGTCAGGTGCAAACAGTTCACTCAATTCTTCTCTGAGTACCTTCTACTTTCGATTATGGAGGCACTTGAAAGCATAGTACAACACCTGGAATCCATAGGAGCACAGGATCCAAGACAGCATAGGTTTACAACAGGAAGGTCCTGCCTAACTAATCTCATAGATTTCTTGGACTGGGTAACCAGAGTGGTGGACCAGGGAGGTGCAGTTGATATCACCTGCCTTGACTTCAGCAAAGCTTTTGATACTGTTCCACATAGAAGATTGATTAATAAGATGGGTAGGCTTGGGGTGGCTCAGAAGTTGGCCAACTGGGTGGCAAACCGGTTGGTTGGCAGAAAACAGAGAGTGGTGGTAAATGGTATACAGTCAGAAGAGATGCAAGTCACAAGTGGGGTACCTCAGGGATCAGTCCTTGGTCCAGTCCTCTTTAATATCTTCATCAGTGACATTGCAGATGGACTGGAGGGTAAGGTTTATCTGTTTGCAGATTGCACCGAGATCTGTAACAGAGTAGATAATCCAGACAGGGTGGGTAGAATGAGAAGAGACCTGGATAATCTGTCAAAATGGTCGGAAGAGTGGACACTGGGTTTTAACGCAAAGAAGTGCAAGATCATGCACATAGGGAATAGAAACCCTGAAGCCACCTATAGGTTGGGAGGGGAGTTGCTGGCAATCACAAGGGAAGAAAGAGACTTGGGCATCATCATCAGAGGTTAGCTGAAATCATCTAAGCAGACCACTAAAGCAGTAGGTAAGGCTAGAGGGATGTTAGGGTATATTAGTAGGGGTATCACAAGTCATAAGAGGGAGGTAATAATCCCTCTTTACAAGACACTGGTTAGGCCCCATCTGGAGTACTGCATGCAGTACTGGAAGCTACACCTTCACAAGGACATTAACAAAATGGAGGCAGTCCAGAGAAGGGCAGCCAAAATGGTGCAGCAACTGCATCAGAAAACATATAAGGACAGACTAACGGAGCTCAATATGTATACCCTAGAGCAAAGGAGGGAGAGAGGTGGTATGATCGAAATATTTAAACATCTTAATGGCATTAACAAGGTAAAAGAGGCTATCATATTTTAATATAAGAAAAACAGCAGGACAAGAGGACACAGCATGAGATTAGAAGGAAGCCATTTAAGGGGTAATATGAGGAGGCTCTTTTTCACAGAAAGGGTGGTGGATGCATGGAACAACCTACCTCAGGAAGTGGTGGATATGAATACAGTGCAGGTTTCAAACAGTCATGGAATAGGCATAAGGGAGCTATATAGATGAAACATAGAAACATAGAATTTGACGACAGATAAGGACCGCTTGGCCCACCCAGTCTGCCCATTTCCCTACCTGATGGATAAGCTGCAGGTCCTAGTTAACCAGCAGCCTACTTCTTCCTATCCCCACCCCCTAGAATTGCCTTATGACTGTCCCATGCATGCTTGAATTCCACCACTGTTTTTGACTCCACAACCTCCTCTGGAAGGCTGTTCCATACATCCACAACCCTCTCTGTGAAAAATACTTCCTTAAATTACCTCTGAACCGCCCCTCTTCTATCTTCAAATTGTGCCACCTTGTTCTTGCACACCTCTTTTTTTGAAAGATGCTACCCTCTTGTACTTTGTTGATTCCCTTGAGGTACTTGAAAGTTTCTATCATGTCTCCCCTCTCCCTCCTTTCCTCGAGGCTATACATATTAAGCTCCTTAAGTCTCTCTTCATATGTCTTCCAGTGCAGACCCTGCACCATTTAGTTGCCCTCCTCTGGACAGCTTCCATCCTGTCTATGTCTTTGCGGAGATTGGGTCTCCAGAACTGCACGCAGTACTCCAGATGGGGCCTCACCAGCTGTCTGTACAGAGGAATAATAACTTCCTGTTTTCTACTGGTGATGCCTCTTCCTATGCATCCCAGTATCCCCCAGCCCTCCTTGCTGCCCTCTCACATTGCTTTCCCACCTTTAGGTCATCTGATATGACTACCCCCAGGTCCCTTTCCATTTTTGTTGTTGTTAGTATCTCACCCACCACTGTGTACTCTTCCCCTGGGTTTTTGTTTCCCAGGTGCATTACCTTGCACTTCTTAGCATTGAATCTAAGCTGCCATACACTTATTTATTTATTTAGTTAAACATCAGTTTAGAAACATTTGACCATTCCTCTAACCTTGCCAAGTCCCTTCTCATCCTTTCCACTCCACCTTGTGCATCAACTCTGTTGCAGATCTTTGTGTCATCTGCAAAGAGACATACCTTTCCTTCCGGTCCCTCTGCAATGTCGCTTATAAAGACATTGAAGAGGACTGGTCCTAATACTGAACCCTGCGGTACCCCACTACTAACCCCCCTTTTTTCAGAGTGGACTCCATTTACTATTACTCTCTGTGTCCTATTCTTCAGCCAATTCTTTACCCAGGCTGTCATCTTGGGACCCACTCCCAGGCTGGCTAACTTGTATATTAATCTTTTGTGTGGCACTGTGTCAAATGCCTTGCTAAAGTCTAGGCAGGCCATGTCCACAGCCCCTCCCTGATCAACTACTTTGGTCACCCAGTCAAAGAAATCTATCAGATTTGTCTGGCATGACCTTCCCACTGTGAATCCATGCTGCCTTGGGTCCTGTGCCCCTCTGGCCTCTAGATACTCAACAATTCTTTCCTTCAGAAGTAATTCCATCATTTTCCTTACCACTAAGGTTAAACTAAAAGGTCTGTAGTTTCCTGCTTCTGCCTTGCTCCCACTTTTGTAAAGGGGAATCACATCTGCCCTCCTCCAGTCCTCGGGTACCACCCCATACTCCCATGATTTGTTAAAGAGGGTAGTCAGTGGTGTCACTAGTTCTACCCTTAGTTCTTTTAGAATTCTAGGATGAATCCCATCAGGCCCCATTGCTTTGTCCACCTTCAGTTTAAAAGTTCTTTCAGAACCCTTTTTCTGTAAATGGGCTGGTATCAACTTCTGTATCCAGAGTGTTTCTACTGGTTTTTAGGTACTTCCCCTCTTCCTTTGTAAATACTGAGCAAAATATTTGTTTAGTATCTCTGCCTTTTCACAGTCACCCTCTGCCCACCCTCCCTCCCTTTACTAAGCCTCACTATCCCTCCCTTGGTCTTACTTCGCTCCCTGATGTACCTATAAAAGGTTTTATCCCCCTTCTTAACTGAGTTGGCTATCTTTTCCTCAGTTTGGGCCTTTGCTGTTCTGACTGCCTTCCCAGCTTCCTTTTGCTTTAACTGATACAGTTCTCTGTCCTGTTCCTTCTGTGATTCCTTGTACTTCCTGAATGCTTTCTTTTTCTCTTGAACCTTCACTGCCACTTCCTTCAAGAACCATAGTGGGTTCTTACCTCGTTTCATTTTGTTTATTTGCTTTACATAAAGGCTTGTTACTTCTGTGATGGCAGTTTTTATTATTCCCCATTGTTCTTCCACTCCTCCTTCCTGCCCATTTGCTAGTGCATTCCTTAGGCACTCACCCATTTTGACAAAGTCAGCCCTCCTAAAATCCAGTACCTTTGTCTTTGTATGGCTTGACTCTATTGCTGTGTTTATTGTGAACCATACTGTTCGATGGTCGCTAGTTCCCAGATGGCTACCCACTTCTACATCTGTGATCCTATCTTCATCTCCATTTGAGAGAACCAGGTCTAAGATTGTTCCCTCTCGAATGGGCTCCAATACTAGTTGTCTAAGGCATGCCCCCTGTAGGGCATCTAGAATAACCCCACTCTTAGAAGTGGCTGCTGCAACTGCACTCCAGTTAACATCTGGCATATTCAGATCACCCATCAGCAATATCTCCCCTTTTTCTGCCATACTAAGTATACTTTCTATCATTTCCTTGTCCATTTCCTCCCCCTGAGAAGGGGGTCTGTATACAACCCCTGTGCGGATTGTGGCGCCATTGCCGGTCTCCAAATTTACCCACAGTGCTTCTTCTCCTCTCTGTTTACCCTTTTGTTCTGTTGCTTTGATTCCTTCCCTTATGTAAAGAGCTACTCTTCCTCCTCTTTTACCCTTCCTGTCCCTCCTGTAGATAGTGTATCCTGGTATGTTTACATCCCAGTCATGGTTTTGTGTGTACCATGTTTCTGTGACTGCCACGATATCCAGATGTTCCTTCTCCATCAAGGCCACTAATTCAGGAAGCTTGTTACTCAGACTACGGGCATTGGTACTCATTGCTCTCCGTTTTTTGATGGCTTTACTTTCTGTTGCAGCATCCCCCACTGACCTTTCTACCTCGGTCTTATCCCATTTAGTACCCTGTTTTGTAGGGAGAGGCTAGGATTTTTCTGCTGCTTATCAGTGCCTCCCCCCTTGACTAGTTTAAAAGCTTGCCAATGAAGCATTTAAACCGATTGCTCAAAAGACTGGTTCCCTTCCTGGACAGATGCAGACCATCCTGCCAGTATAGGCTGGTGTCCCTCCAGGTGGAACCCCAGTCCCCAATGAAGCCAAACCCCTGTGCTCCACACCATTTTTTCAACCACTCATTAAACTGCATGGTGCAAAGTACCCTTGCCTCACTCATGCCATTTACAGGCAGTATGAGTATGAATAGATAGACCATTGACAGAGTAAAGGCCTATGGCACATTCATGAGGTAAAAAAAGAAATGGGCAGACTGGCCAGGCCTTGCAATCCTTATCTGCAATCAGCTTCCATAGTTCTGTGTACCAGACATAGGAGTGCCCCAACTAGGCTGTTGCGCCCTGCAGAGTAGAATTGGTTGTCAATAGGAGCACTCTTCCTGTCTGGCCAGTAGGAGTGGAAAAGGCTTGTGAGGTAATCTCAAAGTTGCAGTCCACTTTTTGTGAACTGGACCCAGGTCTGACATGTCTCCTAGTAGGTGTGTTGGGTCTCTAGGTCCAGTACTGCCTCCCAGAGAGGACTTCCCCCTAGCATTTTGTAAGAAGCATTGGTGAAGCCCCTATTAAATAAACCATCTTTGGACCTGGACTGCTAAGCAAATTTTAGATCTGTCTCTAACCTTTCCTTTCTAGGAAACATTATTGAGAAGACAGTGGCACTAGAGGTCGAGGCATATCATCTCACTGCCTTTAACATCTATGAGCCTACCCAGGATGGAGTCAGGTCAAGGCACAGTATGGAGACCACATTAGTCAGGGTGCAGAATGACCTCCTCTGGGCTAGAGATAGATGGGAACAGTCAATTCTCATTCCACTCGACTGTTCCTCAGCATTTGACACTGTGGACTATGGAGTGTTCACGCATTGCCTAAGGGAGTTCTGTGACTTGCCAGCACTGGGATCAACTGGTTTGAGTCCTGTTTTACAGACAGGATACAAAGGGTGGTGATGGGGAATTTCTTCTCACTCCTGAAGCCCCTGTCCTGTGGAGTTCCTCAGGGCTCAGTCCTCTCTCCCATGTTGTTCGTGGTGCATATGGTACCCCTTGGGGAGATCATTACATGCTACAGTTTGGGTTTTCACTGTTTTGCAGATGATACCAAGCTGTATTTGACATTTGCACCAGGGACACCTGATGCAGCTGAGATACTATATTTGTGCCTTGCTAAGATCTTGGATTGGATGTCCTCTAGTTGGCTGAGACTCAACCTGGATAAGATGGAGGTTCCAATGATGGAGCCTGGTCATCAGTAGGATGTAGGGACAGCAGGAGAGATGACTAAACTGGTGTTTGCGTCCCCTCAGCTTGTAGCCTCTGCTAAGGTGAACAATTCTGAATGATACACTCACACTTGAGGCTCAGGTGTTGTCTGTAGGCTGGAGTGGCTTTTACCTTCTCAGGAATATCACCTGGATTAAAGCCTTGATCTCACCTGATAATGACCACTTGCCATCACTAGTGCATGCTTTTGTGACTTCCAGACTTGACTACTGTAATGCTCTTTACTTCAGGGTTAGTAGTGGGGTCCTACATCATCTGCAATTGGTGCCTAATGCAGTGGCTAGATTTCTGATGGGCATTCCATGTCATGTGACCCTTGTCCTTTGTGACCTGCACTGACTGCCAGTAAGGCAGTGAATCACCTTTAAGTTCAGTTTACTGACCTATAAATCCCTATATGTACTGAACTCAGGCTATCTGAGTGACCTCCTGACTTGCCACCATACCCATTGCCCTTTCTGCTTCTCTGAGATGGCCCTCTTAGCAGTTCTCGGTGCCTGACTTAAATCATCTGGTGATTGAGCTTTTGAGGTTGCTGAATCAGCTCTGTGGAACTTGCTCCCAAGAGTTTTGAGTGGAGGCCCCCTCATTGGAGTACTTGAAGAGGGGCCTGAAGTCTCATCTGTTTAAGGAGGCCTTTGGGTTATAGTTAGGGGCTCCAACACACTGGCTGCTATCTGATTTTACTTATTTTGTTCTAGTTAATTTATGTTATTATTCTACCTGTGATATATATATATATATATATATATATATATATATATATATTTTATTCTGTTTTTTCTGCCAGCTCACATCCGGAGGGTGCCCCCAGCCCCATCTCCCTACATCCACCATCCAGCACTGACCCAGCCCTAGGGCTTAACCCCCTGGTTGGCCAGTGGGGTTCCCCAACCCCCACTGGGGACTGGATTCAAGGGGCCATGCCATGGCTGGATGGGAGCAGAGCCAGTGAGGCGCCCTCCACCATTCTGTTGCAGCAGGAATATTTCACTTTTTACTCCCCTAGGAATCAAGGCATGCAATGATACCTGTGGAGCAGAGTGTGCACACATCCGCATGTGCTCCCTCCAAGCATCTGCATTGACTCCCCCCCTTGTCTTCAGTGTGGCAGCCATGTCCCCCTGCCTCCGCTAGGGAGCAGACAGGTGCCGACAACTGGAACTCCCCTGCCTGGAGAAGAAGAAGAACAGTCTGTTGGCCACTCAATCCTTCTCCACCTCTGCTGACACCCGGCGGCCTGTGCTCATTCCTGAACATGGGTTACCATCATTGCGCAGGGTGTGGCGACCAGTGCCTCAGCCCTCAGCACCACCGGGCCAGCTCTCCTGCAAAATGTTTATTAGCTATTATAAGGCTAAGAGAGTTTAACTGATGTATGTTTTATGTATTGGTTTGTTCCTTGACCTGAGTACAGCACCCTAAGCTACAGGTAATGAGCGCTTAAAAATAACATTTTACTTTTATGCTTACTTACCCCTTGTACTACCGTAATGATCACCACTATTAGTATCCTGTTCATCTCTTTGGAAGGTTTGGAGGTCTGTATGCCACCCCCATTCAGAGGTTCTCCCTCGCCACCATCTGCTGAACCTATAAAGATTCTACCCTGCATCCTGCCCCAGCCTCCTTACCCTCCAATACCATGATATTCTCCTTTGTGTACAGCACCATTCCAATGCTCCCTTTCTTCCTGCCTCTCCTAAACAGATCACAGCTGAGTCAAACACTTGTGACAACATTTGGCTTTGGTACTTACTGGCAAAAAGTTCATTTGTCTTGGATAGAGTTTCGGCAAGTGTGCTCACTTTTTTGACGCTGTCAAGAGGATTGAAGCGGTCCATCTTTATACAAGATGATATGTTCACCATCAGGTTGGCTAAATTAGTAATCTGGGTAACAATGTCACTGTTATTCAGAAAAGTATCTGTCATGTTTCCCTGGACAAAAGAAAAAAATGGTAAAAAGTGCTGCCAGATGTTGCTAATGGTTGAATGTTAGATCAAAAACCTCAGATATTTCCTATTAAGGACACTCTGGCAATCGAACAATTTCATATGCGTGATCATTTGGTCTGAAGACATGCTCTGATCTGCTTTTTTATAATCTTCTTGTAAACACCCTCTGGGAGCATACTAGTTAAATTGGGCAGCAAGGCAGTGGAAGCAATGGAGCTGATAGGTCTGGGATGTGGGCCTGCCTGCTGCCAGCAGGGAGGCGCACCCACTAGAGTATAAGAGTGGGTTTTCTGGTGCTGGGGGGGGGACTGGAAGTGAGATCAGAGAGGGGTGATGGGGTTGGGGCCCACAAGTTCAGCTGGAGGTCTGTGGCGGAGCCGGGGTGGGCCACTTGCCACCACAGCCATCCTCCCTCGAAGACCCGCATATAAAGATGTGGTGGTTTGGGCCATATGCATGCAGGGGAGGCAGAGGAGCAATAAGCTTGGGCTCTATTGGTGTGTTTGGGAGCTTGTGCCCATGAGAAACAGAAGGATGGAGGCCTGCCAAGTGATCCAGGCACCTTGTTAGGGTGAGCACCAATGGGGAACCCAGATCTGTAGGTTTTTTTGTGGTTGGGCCTGGTCTGGCACATGGGGCCTGGGGCATGGTCCAGAGGTTGCAACCTTGACTGTTGAGGGAGTAGAGGTGATAGCCTATCCTTTTTCCTCTGGACGGTGGCCGCTATAGTGTTTGTGGGCTCTTAGAGGGTGCAGCCTATGGAGGCAGGAAAATATCCAAATGGGGAGTGACTGGTTGGGACCCCGGTAGGGTGGTAGGCCATGTGGGGGCTCTGTGTGGCACAGCAAATGGTTCCCTGGGTGAAGACAGTCCAGAAATTGAAATCGCTGCATGAGCAGAAAGCACCTTGGGTGTTTGGGATCGCTAGGGATGAAATAATTCTCTGGGATGCTCAGAGCAGGCATGTGGCACCGGTGATTGCATATCTGGAAGGTCTTTAGTAGTTTTGGTTCATGCTAAAAGGAACACCGTGGCTTAGAATTTAAGACCTCTCAGTAAGGAAAAACATCCCCCTTTTGTTTTAAAGTCTGTAACAAGGCAAAGTGAAAAAATGGTATTGGGACAGTAGAAACATCTCATGCTGTCACATTTGCTGCCTCAGATTAAGTACTGATGATACCAAGAGAAGAAAAAAGTAAGCAGGTGCCTGAGTGAAGACAGAGTAAAATGAAGGAATATGAAATTAAAGTGTTGCTGAGTTTGAAATACATCTAAGTGTGTCCTGTTACAGCCCACCATCTAGTGCTGCTGTCAGGAATGTAGCCTTTTTGGCTCAAGGGAATGTCTGTAAGGCCATAAATCAATCTGCTGGAAAAAGAGATTGTTGCAGAGGTAATTGTCAGGTTCCTACCTGTGAAGTGCCCCCACTGTACTTGTTACCCACACTCTCCATGGAGTGGTTCATGAAATTCCTCGTTTTATATTAAATTAGTTTTTGCACTTTTGATTCTGAAGTGGACATTGAATTTAATCGATTCTAACTATGCACGTTGGCCTGTTTAATGAACATTGCCCCCTGCAGTTAGCCCACTGAAGTGAAGAAACGTACCTGCTCCCCTGCAATGCACAGCCATCTCACAGCATCAGAAGATCCAGATAATGTGCACATTTGTTTTGCTGGGACTGTGTTTTCTGGGTTGTGAAGTGCCCCCAACTAAGTTGCCATCTGGATACCCCTAGACATTGGGAGTGGGGGGCTTACATTCTCATGATTTCCCAAGTCCTCTATCCTGACAATGACATTGGTCTTTTTGGCACTGAGAATGAGATGGCAGTTCAGGCTTTCACTGCTGCAGATTCAGTTAGGATCTGATTCTTTACACAGGCCTGTGTGGGGCACTGCAGTAGAGAACTGTGTTTTCCTCTTACATGTTTTCCTTGCTTAGGCCACATTGGCTGAGTGGGTAGGTCATTAGCAAGCACTGAGAAAAACAGGAGGCCGTGGACAGAATCCTGGGACATGATCTGCTTTTTGGGTTCAAGTTCAAAAGGGTGGTGCCAAGATCAACCTTCTGTATGTGCCCTCATGGTAATTTGCCAGACACAATATCATAACATGCTTGTCTCCCAGCCCTCACTGTTTCCTAAGAAGGAAGTGGTGATCAGTGATGCTATAAATAGATCATTATGCTGTCCTACTGTATGTAGGTACACTGGAAGATCAAAAGTGTAGCAGACAGTGATCCTAGGGCCCATACACAATCACTAATTTGTGCCACAAAGTGGTTACAAAGACCCATTTTTGGCACATTACCACATTGCACCTCTTTATGCTATATATACAGGGGTACAAAGAAATGAAGATTATGTACTCATCATAATGCTTGTTCTTCTAGGAATATCTTCACCATCGATTCAGACTAATGAGTTTTATACACAGCCGCGGACCCTGCGGAAACCTAAACTTTTCAGGAGCATTGATGTTGAGGCAAGCTGTGTGCATGCACAGCACCTCAAGAGTGGCTCTCAGTGCCAGGCTTACCTTGGCACCAGCCCTCAGCTGCCTCAGTACATTGTTTACTGAGGAAATGCAGGATAACCTAACAAGTACTTATGCACTAACCCTAAGGACATAGGATCGCATTGGTTACCTGTGTAAGAAGGGTTAGGAAACCAGTAACAAAATGTCTTCATAACCCAAACCAAGAATAAGGGCTGCAGACCAATAAAAAGACTGGAGTGAGCCCAGAGGATGGTAGTTGGGTATATAAATCAATGGTGAAATATTCCTAGAAGATCAAAAGTTATGGTGAGTACCTAATTTTTATGCCTTCTAGGACTCAGTCTTCAGCATTGATTCACACTGATGGGTCAGAATATGAAGTAAAGTCAAAAACCTGTGGACTAGAGCCAAGGTACCTGGAGCCAAGGTATCAGGAGAGAAGACCATTCAAGATAGCCCTGCCAAAGGCGTCATGTTGCCTGGCAAGGACATCCAGAGCATAGTGCTTTACAAAAGTGCACACTGTGCTCTAAGTTATAGTTCCTCAATATATCACCATAGGCACAGAGTGAACCTCTGCCAGGGATGTGACAAATCTCCTAGTGGAGTGGGCACATACCTTAGCTTTTAGCTTAACCTGTGCCATGGCATGGCAGTGGCATAGACAGCTCACAATCCCAGCAGAAGTGCACTTGATTGTAACAAGCTATCCCTTTCTATTGGGATTGAAGGAGACAAATCTGTTAGCTAATATTAAATCTGTTAGCTAATAATGTAACACCTTGATAATGAGCTGGTAGTGTAAGCTGTTAGCTACGTATATGTTTACCTAGTTTAGGTGGCTGGCTGACAACTTGATACCTAGGTTAGGAGCTGATTTATAGGGTGGTGGTGACGCTGCTGGAGCGAATTACCAAGCTAAACTGTTAAAAGCTAAAGTCTTTACCTGGATTAGGACCTGGTTCTAGGGCTGGGTTTATCTGCTGGAATGATTAGGGAGCTGTAGGACTTGATCTTATACCCCTCAGTATGGCCAATTGGAGAAGGGCATGGGGTAGTACCCCAGGGGGAGGAGACTGGGTGAAGGGGAATGATCCAAACAAAGGTAGAGAAGGACAGGTAGGGTGGCCTTCAGCTACTACAGCAGGTGTCTTTGGTAGAGTTGTGGGTTGCATGGGCTGTGAGGCATCAATCATACTAAATTGAACCTGGAGGGATGGAGCCTGCCCACTCTGCAGACAGTTATTTCAGATCAGGGGAAAGGTAAATTGGCTAAGGAGGCAGTTGGAGGAGCTGGGATGGGGGCCATGAAGAAAAATAGGAAGGGACATGGGTGGCAGGTGGAAGGGGTAGAGGTGTGGCCAGAACACGGATTAGAAATTAGGGGGGACTATGTTTCAGAAACCAGGAGGAGAGAACTTAGGGAATGAGGACTCTTGGCAAGGGAAGCTGAAGCCAGAGTTCAAATTTCTGGGGTAAATGGCCCAGCTCAAAGGAGGGGGGGATCTGGTCAGGTCAGGAGAGACCGATATGGCGCATCTTAGAAGAGCAGACAGAGGGAACGTTGACCAAAACATGGACAGGCTAGATGGGGTGAATAAGGGGCATTCTAGAGGGGCAGCCAGGGGGAGATCAGGTAAGGGGATGGAGGTTGGCATAGAGTGTTACAATAAATTTGAGCTACTACGCAACCTAGAAAGTGAGGAAAGGGAGGTAGAAATGAGGGAAAGAAATCGAGAGTGGAGGGAGAAAATGGATACCGGGGGTTAGGTCCAGAAATGAGAAGGATAGGAACAGTCTCAGCAGAGTAATGTGAACTTAACTGTTAAGCAAAGAGGGGGGAGGCATCATATAGAGGGCATGGAGGTTGAGGGCTCAAGGGTAGGGAAATAAGAAGAAAAGGAGGAGTGGGAAGGGAACCCCTCAAGGAAGATGGACTATACCAAAGCAGGGAACCAACAGGGGGCCACTGGGGATAGAAGTATAAATATGAGGGGGAAGAATGACAGACTGGGAGTAGGGGAAATGATCAAGACCAGGGGGACAGGTACTAACAAGAGAAGGATAAAGGGGATACTCAACCAGGAGGGATCTGAGGCAAGTGGGCATCCAAAGGATGGCAGGAAGGAGATGGTGACAAGGGTTTCTCTCATAAGGAGTAGGAGGACTCCAGGGGAAGGAAATAGTGGATCAAGGGGAGGAGCAGGGTTGGCAGTACAAAACGGAGGAAATCAATGGTTGAAGGATCATTAAGGTTCTTCTGCTGGGGGATTCCATGCTTAGGGGAGACACTGAGGGATGGGGCCACCCCAGCCATGTTAAGATAGTGAGCATTTCTGGGATGACAGTTCCTAGTGTATGAGCTGGCTAGGAATTGTGGAGGGAAACCAGATTTCCTGGTGCATCTGGGAACAAATGATATAGAGGGAAATCCAAGCCAGATTCCTAGAACTGGACAGAGTATGCTGGGATATTGGATGCAACATTTCCTTCTCAGAAATATTGCCAGTACCAAGGGCTTCAGTGGATTACAAAATAAAGATAGTAAAGGTGAATGACTGGCTTCCTAAGTGGAGTAAAGAAAGGAGGTTGGGGGTATTGGGGGGTGGGGTTGGGAGGATAAGGGACTGTATGCAAGGAATAGGCTTCACCTTAACCTGATAGGGAAGGAGGTCCTTAAGCAGAGGTTGGTGGACTATATTCAAACTAAATGGGGTTTAAACTAGCGAGTGGAGAGAGGGTTAAGGGAGGAGTACACTGGAAGTCCCTACCTCTCCAGGAGTGGCCTAGCCTTCAGCCCAATGAGTAGGGATGGGTAACAGACCTGGGGAGGGCAATACAGTGGGGGTGATAAGTGGTCTGATGCATATGGTATCTGAGAGAAGCATGGCAAAGGGGAGCAGGGACAAGGATTGGGGGTAGTGCTAGTAAATGCCAGGAGCTTGGGAAATAATGGGTCGGAGCTCTAGCCCATGTTGTTCAAGGGAGGGGTATATGTGGCAGCAGTAATGGAAACTTAGGCCAATAACAAACCACGACTGGAACTTAAATGTGAAGAGGTACACAATGCTTAGGAAGGATAAAAAGGAGGGCAGAGGGAGAGGAGTAGTTATGTTAATCAGAGATAGTATAGAAATTTTCAGGGTGGAAGAGGCAGATGGAAATGTGGAGGCCTTATGGGTCACCTTGTGTACCACAGTAGGAGGAAAGGTCAAATTGGGAGTTGTATATAGGCCCCCAGGAATGGGGGATGTTCTGGAGGATTGTCCGCTGGATAACATTATAGCCCAGTGTGGATCAAAGGGGAGAGAGAAAGTTAATGGGGACCTTAACATGCCAGCTACAAACTGGGAAACCATGACTCTAAGGTGGCCAAGGAGCAGAGGACTGCCAGGATGGCTTTCAGGATGTGTTCTTCACTCAACATGTGTTGCAGCCTAAAAGAGATGGGCATGTCCTGGATGTGGTGCTGGCAGAAGGGGAACTAGTGAGGAATAATAATAATATTTTATTTGTAAAGCACCTTTCAATGTATTGAGGTGCTGAACAGTTTTAAAACAATCCAAAACTCTAAATAAAAATCATATTTTTCTGACCAAATCTGACAGTAGAGGATTCTCTGGCTGGGAGTGACCTTGACACTGTCTGGTTTCGAATAAATCTGGGGAAGGGGGACAGTTCTAGGACTTGGCTGTGGATTTCAGGAGGGTGGATTTAGGGCATGGAAAGGTAGTCAAGGACCATTTGAAGAGGATTACAGCTAGGATGGATGTTGAAGGAGATAGGAGGTCATCAAACAGGGACTGTAGGAGGCAGTGGGAACTGTGCAAAGGTGAAGCGTGTGATGAGGTGTAAAACCATGCTGGTGGTCTAGGGAGATTCAGGACATGGTCAGGAAAAGAAGGCTGCATACAGAGTTTACAAAAACAAGAGGCAAAAGGAAAAGAAAACATACCGTATTGCAGCCAGACAAGTCACCCAGATGGTAAGGGGGCTATGTCCAGTAAGTAGTGATGGCTGGCACAGGGATAAGGGGAGGGAAAAGGGGGTCATTACATATATTGGGGAGCAGAGAAAGACCAAGGGCCAGATCAGCAGATTGGAAACAGAAGGAGGGTGGGTGGAGGAGGCAAGGGACCAAGCAGATGTCCTAAATGAGTACTTTGCCTCTGTGTTCACTAGGGAGGAGGATGGGAAATTTACAAAGCGGAATCAGTTGGAATTACAAGGGACAGAGGGCAGAAATGGAGGAGCAACAGATAAAGAAAAGCTGTGAGGGATGGGTACCCCACGGGTTTCACATCGGGATAAATTGGCCAGTAGGAGGGAGGGGACAGATAATGAAATCACCACTGAATGGGTGTGGAATGCACTTAGGGCCCTAAAAAAGGAAAAATCTCCAGGGC
The DNA here is from genome assembly GCA_016271365.2 of Neoceratodus forsteri. Classification (NCBI taxonomy): domain Eukaryota; kingdom Metazoa; phylum Chordata; order Ceratodontiformes; family Ceratodontidae; genus Neoceratodus; species Neoceratodus forsteri. The sequence continues at coordinate 91,773,180 of CM028132.1, read as the reverse complement.
TGCATGGCATACATCCAAGAGTTCTATGGGAATTGATAGATGTACTAGCTGAAGCCCTTGTGGAGCTCTATAATAGTTCACTTGAGACAGGGATAGTGCCTAGGGATTGGAGAGAGGCACATGTGATGCCAATCCGTAAAGGGGGGGGGGTTGAGGGAAGTGACAAGTAACTGTAGACCTGTCAGTCTGACTTTGATGGTGGGTAAAATAATGGAGAGTATACTGAAGGAAAGTTTGGGGGCACTTGGAGACAGGATGCCAGGATAGTCACCAATATGGGTTTGTGCAGGGTAGATCATGTCAAACTAACCTTGTGGAGTTCTATGAATGGGTAACATTGGAACTGGACAGGGAAAACCTGTGGATGTGCTATTCTTGGACTTCAGCAAGACGTTTGACTTAGTCCACACAAAGGCCTACTGGAAAAACTGAGGGGATGAGGTAGGCCTACTGATGGTCAAATGGATAGAAACTGGCTGGCTGAGCACACTTAGAGTGTAGTGGTCGGTGGGGAGATCTTAACCCCTAGAGGGTCATTAGTGGGGTACCACAAGACTTGGTCCTGGGGCTGATCTTGTTTAATGCATATATCTCAGATATCAGGGAGGGTAAAGGGTGTGAAATTAGTCTCTTTGCTGATGATTTCAAGCTGGGGGCAGTGGTTTGGGGGGTAGGGTGGCCCTGCAAGGGGACCTGGAGACCCTGGGTAGGTGGGCTCGCACCTGGAAATTTAATTTTAACTCCTCCAAGTGCAAGGTGTTACATCTTGGGAGAGGGAAGCCTAAACACAAGTACACCCTGGGTGGGGAGATATTGGAGGCCATAGCAGGGGAAGAAAACTTAAGGATTCTAGGGGATTCAAGTATGAATAACTCTGAGCAATGTAGGAGAGTGGTAGTCAAGGCTAATAGGATGTTGGGTTGCATCGCAAGGGGGATCACCTTAAGGAGTAGGGAAGTGATTCTGCCACTGTACAATGGTCTGGTTAGACCACACCTTGAGTATTGTGTGCAGTTTTGGAGACTGCACTTGAGGAGGGAAAAACAGCTCCTGGAAAGGGTCCAGAGGAGGGCAACCAAGATGATATAGGGTCTAGGGGATTTGACGTATGAGGAGCGACTGGAAGAGCATGGCCTGTTCTCATTGGAGGAGAGCAGGGATCTGGGAGACATGATTGAGGTCTTCAAGTACCTTATAGAATTAATAAGGTAAACAGAGGGGATCTTTAGATTAAAGGATGGGGAAAAGGACCAGAGCGTATGGTCTGAAGTTGTAAGGAGGAAAGATGAGGGGGAAAAGAGGAGGAAGTATTTCACTGAGAGAGGCGGTGAAACCTTGTAATACACTGTCTAGTAAGCTGGTTCTGGCTTCTACAGTGGAGGGGTTCAAGAGAGGGTCAGACAGGTACAGAATGGTGAGGAAGCAGGGGTGGGCCTGGCCCCGGGGCCCGGGATGGATGACAGGAGAAACAGAAAAGTGATGGGAGGGGAAGGCCTTGGTACCCAACTGGGGTTCTGAGGACTGAGCAGACTTGATAGACCATAAGGCCTATGCTGGCAATTAGTATGTTAGTATGTAAATAGTTGGATTGCCCATGTTAAAAAGTAAGGACCATTTGAACAGCCAGAGAATGTAGTGTGCTCTCCTTTATTCTGGAAGTTGGCAAAGTTGGTAGACAGCACAAATGGCTGATTCAGATGGAATGCCGACACCACTTTAAGAAGGAACTTAGGGTGTGTGTGGATAACTACCTTGTCCTTGTGGAAAACAGTACATGGAGGATCTGTGACCAAGGCATGGATTTCAGACACTCTGTGAGCAGAAGAGATGGCCATTAGAAAAGCCTTCCAAGTTAAAATCTTCAACCCACATGTCACAAGGAGCTCAAACAGCTTGCGGGTGAGCATATCCTGCACAAGGTTGATATCCCAGGCAGTCACCAGCTTCCTGATGGGAGACCCTGTGTACAACATGCCCTTGAGGACCCTCCTGAACAGTGGCATCTGTGCCAGGTAGAAGGTACTGATGGACTTGTGGTATGCAGAAATAGCACACAAGTGGACCTTAACTGTGGAATACTGTTGGCCATCATAGAAAGATAGACTTTAATGGCAGATAAAGTCTGCTTGGCCCACCCAGTCTGTCTATTTTCCTGCCTTTTGAATAAGCTGCAGATCCTAGTTAACCAACAGCCTACTTCCTCCTGCCCCCCACTAGAATTGCCCTATGTCTGTCCCATGCATGCTTGAATTCAGCCACTGTTTTTGACCCTACTACCTCCTCTGGAAGGTTGTTCCATGTGTCCAGCACCCTCTCTGTAAAAAAAAGACTTCCTCACATTGCCCCTGAGCCGTCCCCCTCTATCTTCAAATTGTGCCCCCTTGTTCTTGTACATCTCTTTTTCTGAAAGATGCTATCCTCTTGGACTTTGTTGATTCCCTTGAGGTACTTTAATGTTTCTATCATGCCCCCCCCTTCCTCCTTTCCTCTAGGGTATAGATTTGAAGCTCCTTTAGTCTCTCTTCATATGGTTTCTGGTGCAGACCCTGCAGCATTTTAGTTGCTCCTCTGACTGCCTACATCCTTTCTATGTCCTTGTGGAGATAGAACTGCATGCAGTACTCAGATGGGGTATCACCAACTGTCTGTATAGAGATGAGGACAACTTCTGTTTTCTACTGATGATACCTCTCCCTATGCATCCCAGTATTCCCCAGTCCTCCTTACGCCTTCTCATATGGCCAGTATTAGACAGGTCCAACAAGTACTACAGAACCTTGTCAGGCGGGCACCCAAAGGGTTCATGCAGATTTTGGGGCACCAGATGGAAAATCTTTTACATTTGACTGTAAGTCATCCTAGTAGAAGGTTTGTGGACAGCCAAAATAATTTCAGAGACCTTCTGAAATACCTTGTACCTGCTCACTTCTGTCTCTTCAGAAGTCAGGCCCAAAGTGAGAGGAGCACAGGTTAGGATGGACCAGATGACCCTGAGTCAATAAGTTCCCCCCAAGTGCAAGGAGCCTCAGTTAACTGACTTATAGTCTGGGCAATAGAGGAAACCATATGTGTCAAGGCCAGCAGCCAACAATCAGAATCATCTTGCCCCATTTGCCTCCAGTTTGAGCAGTACCCTTTGCATAGAGGGATTAGAGGGAATGCATACAGAAAAATATTTTACCATTGCAGTCTGAATGCATCCTGACAGAGTACACCGTGTCCTAGATTTCTGGAGCAGAACTGAAGCAGTTTGGTGTTGTGGGATCGAAAAGGTCCACATCTAGGTGCCCACTTGTTGAACAGCAATCTCACAACATATAGAGCTAATGACCGCTCCATGAGGATTGGTCACTGTTCAACTAAGTTTGTGTGTCAGAGTGTTCTGGACTCATGGCAGACATGTCCTGGAATAGGAACCCCTGCTCCAGGCACCCTTTCCACATTCTCATTGTTTCCTGTGGAGAGGGTATGTGTGTGCCTCCTTGTTTGTTGATGTAATACATCACAAATGTGTCTGTCTGGAAGAGGACTGTTTTGTAGCTGATGAGATCCACTATGGTTCACACACCATACAAAACATCTTGCATCTCCAACAGACTGATGATGAGATTAAATTTCTGATGGGTCCCATATAGCTTGTATTTGGAGAACCCGTCATAAGGTCCCAGCCAGCTTTTGTTTGGAAGCTCAGACAGTGGGCTCCCCATCCCAACAGGGAGGCATCTATGGAGACATCACCAGAGGTTCTGGTTGGGACAGGGGAAATCCTGAAGGAAATTGTCCTTCAGTGATCACCAGGTGAGTGGCAGAATCAGGGACTTGGTTACCTGAAAGGGGTAGGTCTGAGGACGTGATGCTTGTGACCACTGTGCACTAAGCATCCATTGAATCATCCTCATGTGTAACTATTCCAGGGACACTGTGAACACTGAGCAGGCTAACAGATCGATCCAGCATGCCTTGCATGTGATGGGCTAAAACAGATCCGTGTTCCACAATGTTGCATGCTATCTACAGGGTCACCTGCCTATTCAGGGAGCTAACCAATCCTGGAAGAAATTATTGTAAATTTCTCGACTCAAGAAAATGATATTTCTGTGGTATAGGGAAAGGTGCATTCACCCTGAGAGTGAACTAGCTGTCTGAGCGAAAGATACCTTCTAATGCAGATGACTAGTGGGAGCAGAAGCAAAGGTATCCAAGCGACTTAGAGATGATGACTGTTGGACTAAATTCTGTAAACGGCAGTCAGCAGAATCCTTTTTTAACTCTGTCAGGGACTTATGCAAGCTCCAAAAAGGATAATCATAAATGGAAAATTGCCCTCAGAGTTAGCATTCCACATGCCTTAGGAGAGCTGCGCAGACCCATTTTCCCATAGTTTCAACTTAACAAAATCCTTTTAAGAGGGTGCATGGTGACCTCTTAAAGAGCTGCTGACATAATTTTTTGCTCCTGGCAGGCAACTCGTATAGTATATTTGCCTGCCCTCTGAGCTTTTTTAGCAGTAAATATTTTCTGTTCTGAAGTTATGAAACAATTACACTTGTAAAGCCCAGCTCGTAACTTCCATGTACGAGACGAGCAGCTAAGGAGTGCTGCTGTCCCACCGCTAAAAGCATCATAATTATGTCAGGTCTGGAATGGGGCTGCAATCTGTCTGTGGGAACTGTGGTGGAATAGGGAAGAGGGGCTGCCTAAAAATACTAAATCTATAATGATACGTGCTGAGATTTTATTTCCGAATACTGTTTTAGCAGTTGCCGTTAAGAAGGACTATAAGTATTCAGTAACAGTGAGTCCCAGTCTTGCAAGCTGAGTCCATAGATGTTTGAGGAACCAAGGTATGCTAATTACTTAGCCTTTTACAGTCTGCAGATGGGTTTTCTCCAGATGGTTTTGCCACACCCCCTGGGATTAAATATTACCACTCTGGGCCGCCCAAGAAAAACAGTCAAAACAATAATGTAAACATTTGATCAAAGATAAACATAATACTTTTAGGCAACTCCATGCTAAAATTCCACTACTGTCACCATAGATAGCCTGTAGCACCATTCCAGACCTGACATCATAACTGACATTTTTGGGGGTGGTGCTGCAACTCTCCTTAGATGCTCATACATGGAAGTTATGAGCCAGGCTTTATGAGCGTAATAGTTTTAAAACTACCGAACAGAAAATGTTTATTTATGGCCGAAAAAGCTCCGAGGGCAGGCAGCTACACAATATGAGATGCCTGCCTTGTTTGTATCAGCAGGTGTTTAAGAGAGAACAGCCTTGTCATTCTCCAGAAGAAGAATAATGGCATCAGCTAAGGCTGAGATGCATACACTGTACTATTTAGGGGCAGTGTGTGTGTATATAAACAGTATGGGCCAGATATTCAAATTGCGCTATTTTGAGGAGCAAGCCCTTGCGCTGCACAAAATAGTTGTGCAAGGGTGTGGCCAGAGCGATATTCAAAGGAGTTGCGCCATTGAGCAACTCCTTTGAATATCACCAACCACAACCACTGTGCATGCGCAGTGGAACTTGCGCCACCGCAAGTGGTCAGAGTGGAGCATTCAACTTGCGGTGGCACAAGTACCATTGCACCATGTGCAAAATCCCGATATTCAAAAGGTGACATGCAAATGGGGCCATAATTCATGCAAGGTGCGGGGGGGCATTTGCATCTGATTATGGCCCTATTTGCATGCCATTAACATGCAGGTGCGCTGATCCCTGAGAACTTGCGCCTGACACCCTGCTAGGCAGCAGCCATCAGGGACTGATGCCCTCTGCAGCCCGATCGCGGGCTAAAGAGTGTAAAATCCCCACCACCACCACCCCCACTAGCCCAATCGAGGGCATTGCTTAAAGCCCCCTCACCAGCCTGATCACGGACAGCAATGTGTCTCTCCCCCAACACATCCCTGGTGGTCCAGTGAACCGATAAGCCTGATCCTGGGCTGGAGTTTTCAAACACACACACACCCACCTCCCAAACATATCCCTGGTGGTCCAGTGGACCGCAAATCCCGATCTCGGGATGTAGTTGTCAAACACCCCCCCACCTCTTGAATATATACCTGGTGGTCCAGTGGACCGAAAATCCTGATCGCGGGATGTAGTTGTCAAACACACACCCCTCCACCTCCCGAATATATCCCTGGTGGTCCAGTGGACCGAAAATCCCAATCGCGGGATGTGGTTGTCAAACACCCCAGACATCCCTGGTGACCTAGTGTCCCCACCCCACAAGCCCTACTACCTCATCCCACGCGGCTGGCGGGCAGCAGCATCCACCCGCCTGCCACCCGCCACCTGCCGACTCAGTTGCCGGTGAGGGCTGCATGCCCCATGGTGCAGATCAGAGCCAATGGGCGTGCAGCTCATACCGTACTAAGACAGTCCAGTTTTGTGAATGAAATTCATTCACAAAACTGGACATATCTTAATCACTATGGCTGCAGCCCATTGCTCTTGCTCTGCACCAATGGGGTAGCCCTACTGGGCAATCAGTCGGCGGGCGGCGGGTGGCAGATGGGTGGATGCTGTTGCCTGCCGCTGTGGGGGAGCGGGGTGTGGGGCTGGGTGGGTGGTGGTGCACACTAGGTCACCAGGGATGTGTTTGGGGGTGGTTTTGCAACCACATCCCGCAATCAGGATTTTCAGTCCACTGGACCACCAGGGATATATTCGGGAGGTGGGGGAGGGGTTTGACAACTATAGCCCGGATCGGTCTTATCAGTCCACTGGACCACCAGGGATGAGTTGGGGAGACACATGCTGCCCGCGACTGGGCTGGTGGGGGAGATTTAAGCTATCCCCACGATCGGGCCTGTAGGGGGTGGTGGTGGGATTTACACTCTTTGCCTGCGATCGAGCTGCAGAGGGCACAGGGGTGGGTGAGGGCCAGCCACAGGTGGCAGCTGCTGTGTGTGCCCTGCAATGCAGCAGCTCACCTGTGGGTGGCCCTCGACTTGATCCTTTTTTTTTTTCGCTCAGAGTTGTGCAGGCACAGGTTGGGGGTTGCGCCTGCACAACTCTGCACAGCCCGGCTGAATATCGGGCTGTGCAGTTTATGCATGGTTCCTCCCCCTTCAGTTCAGCATGCATTAATTTGCATTGCGCTGTTGCTCAGCATGTTTTCAGTGGCGCAACTGCCTCCTGCTGAATATCGCAGAATGGAGCAATTTCAGACTTGCACAGGCACAACTCTATAGCGCATGGCACAACCCTTTTGAATATCTGGCCCCATATATATATATATATATAGCAAAAAACTGTGTTTAAGGAAGTAACAATGCAGCTCATTGCAAAAAAACTGTGTTAATGCATCAGTTAGGGTGTCTATTACAGCAACAAAAGTATGGAAATTTGGTGCTGGGGACTGGGCAACCTGATGTTGGCAAAAGCAGGGAATAAAATTAATATTAAACAGTATTTTGGAACACTGGGGATGGGATCCTCGTGTCCCACAATGGGGGGGGGTAAGACATAACTGGGGACACTGGGAGCGGACTCGCCAGTGTACCACACTGGCAGGGGGGTGCTTCTACCTGTCAGCATAGGGATTGGGCACCCTGAAGTCAGCAAAAACATTTTTATCATTAAAACATACCTCAGCCCTCTTTGAGGCAGCAAAAGGAGAACATCTTCTTTTATTACGTAAACACCAACAGGTGTTCACCTAAACGGAGGCAGAAGAACACAGTTCGTAACTTATTTGGCCCAAAATGTGGCCGGAAATGTTTTCTTTTTTTTCTTTTTACAGGGGCCGATGTTTTTGTTTTGTATTGAAGTACTGCCACAAATTTTAAAAGTTTATGTAAAACAGTGCCACAATTTGCAGCAGTTTTCATGCAAGAATGCAGTAAGTTGCGCGAAAACTGCCAATTTGCGGTAATTTTGCAAAAATAGTGCCACAATTTGCAACACTCCCGATGACCTAATTAAACATATTTCAATGCATTATTTTCATATCTAATGCCAGGGTCATGATCCTCAGGCCCCGATAAGGTAAACACAACTGTTGCTGTTTACAAAGGGGCAGTATTTTTTGAATTACATTGCTTTTTACCCATCACTAACTGAAAACAAAATGGCAGCAGCATGACTCTACTGAACCCATTTGCGGCAGTAAAAAGTGCTTTTGCAAGGTACATCTATTTTTTCCCCATAGATTATAATGGGAAAGTTTAAAGTTTAATAACTTTTGAACAGATTAATATTTTTTAACCAAACTTTCAAAAGGCACATCAGTGACACAAACCCCATATACCCTAATAATTTCAGACCAGACCCCTAACCTGTTTCATACTTATGGATGAGCAAAGAATTTGCACCTAAATGGTAAATTTCACATTTTGTGGCACTCCACAGCTCCATAACCACACACTGACTGGCATGAAACTTGCCAGATCCAGAATTCTGTGGTACCAGATGGTGCATGAAAAATTTTGGGCACATCGGTCTTATGGTTGCAAAGTTATTAAAGTGCAAACTTTGGGATTTAACATAGAAGTGGTCAGGCAACCCTAACTATAGTGGCACTTCTGTTCCACTATAATATAATATAATATAATATAATATAATATAATATAATATAATATAATTACCACACCCCATGGTTAAAGCTGAGTAGCATGTTTAATGTTAAACCTCAAATTCTGCACTTAATAACTCGCAACTGATCAATTGATTTGGTTAAAGTTTGGTATCGCTGTCCCGTGGGGTAGATATCTTGATATGGCATGTTTCTTTCTGGTTGGATGTGGAGTCTGAGATCCAGACAGTGCAAAAGTCATAAAGTTGCCACTTTTTGCAGCTTTTCCCATCACCCTGCATCCAGACAGTGTAGAATGTTGGTGGGATTTTTATGGTAGAACCAACTTGGGTAAAGAACAGACATGCTTAGGTTTGTGAAAAATATTAATTTGTTGCAAAGTTATAATGTTTTTCATGTCCTATTATATTCAGTGGGAATATCACTTTTCAGGATGGAGGAAAATCAGCAAAGGATTTGTTCTTGTGAAAAAGGATTCACTCTTGCAGTACCCATTCCTTTTTCATGAGAACTAAATCATTTTTCATGAGGAAAAATCCTTTTTTGTAAGCCTCCATCTAGATTTTTTTTCCAGTAACTAAAAAGTCTGGAAAATACATACACATTTTGTCATTTTAAAAATCAAACTCCATAACTTAGCTAGATTCTGCTGTTTGTTTTCAAAATTAGGGCCAGAAATACTTTTTCTGGGCATCCAAAATCCCAGATTCCCAGCTTAGTAAGAGAAGCCTTCTGCTGCATTATCTGTATGAGAACAACATATTTTATTAGTTTCTGCAGCCACAACTGAATTCCTGTTGCCAGTTGCAGTGTCGTGATATCCCAAGTCCCACCCTCCTCCTCCCCCCAACGCCACTGCCACAGCCTCTGGCTTGCACTGCAGTTCAAAGGGCAAGCTGCTGCCCAGAAGTGGGAGTTGCATGCCCTCACTCAGGCCCATTCTAGCCCCATAAAGTTTGGGGGCCCAGGGCACTTATTTCACACATCTAAGGACTGGAGCTAGCAAGGAAGGTGAGGCAGAGACCCCACCAACCAGAGAGACTACTATTGCCTCTACTAGAGTGCTGCAGACCATTCCTGAGAGAAAGAGAAGAGAGAGAGAGAGGCGAGAGACCACTGGACCCATCCTTCCCTGTCCAGGATGACCCAATACCACTGCACGGACTCAAAATGCCAGGGGGAGGAGGAAAGAGGAAAAAATAGTCAAGCTGAAGAGCTAAGAGAGTAGTGGGGTGAGCAGGAGTGGAATTGGACAGTCCAGGCAGAAAGAAAAAAGTAGAGAACTGTAAACGAAGTTGCTGCTAGTCAGTGTTGGGTGCAGCTAGCCTATGCACTGTATGCCTGCCGTCTGTCCTGCTCTGACTTGCTTCCCATTCCCAAGCTGCACTGCTGCTACTGCCGCTTAACCAGGGGACTGTCTGCCCGTTCACATCCAGCACTTCTGTTTCTGTGGTTCAATGCTGTATGAGGGAGTAGTTTGGTACGCTAGCCACTAGCTCATTAATGTAGTTCTGCAGCCACTGCTGAACCCATGCTGCTGGCTGCAGTGTGAATTAATAGCCCCATTTTCCCTGGTGTCTAGTGGAACCCCTCGCTCCCTGATCACTTTCCCCATTCACTGATGTGGCCCCCCTCATCCTCTGACCACCATCCCTAGTCCTTTTATGTTTTATTTATATGTCTCTTTATGTAGAAATTTGGGGTCAAAATATGGAAAATTGCCAGTTATAACCACTTGTTGCAATTTTGCTACAGCCGCTCGTAACTTTTGAAATTTTAAATATTTTGACCCCAGATATTTAACATAGTCTTCTTATTACCCCACCTCATGTATTTCACAGCTGTCATTTTTCCTGGCCAAAATGTTTTTTTTTTGTGTGCCAGTGACATGGAATGGCATTGCAGTTGCTCAGAATAAAGTTTTGGCAGGGATTTGAAAATTTTCTGTAATGGGTACATGAGTTGGGGTAATAAGAAGGCTATGCTGAATTTGATCACTGTTGTCCTAAAATGGAGGCTCTGAATTTCCACAATTATATATATATATATATATATATATATATATATATATATATACATTATATATCTATATATTCATCTATATATATATATATATATATATAATAGATATACCACTCTAGGGTGTGTGGTGCGCTCTGATATGCATGCGCCTTGGTGTGCGTCGTTAGATGCACGCAGGCCGCAGGTCGAGTGCATTCAACCACCCAAGGCATGCGTGATATCAGAGTGCCACCTCACACCCTAGAGTGGTTTATCTATTTTATAAAATGGCCACACATTTTTGGGGGGTGGGTGGAAAAATAATCCCTTTGTCTAGGTGGGAAACGATATGCTGGCAGAGTTGAAAGTAAGTCCTGTGTTTAAAAGGATGAAAAGTGTGTGCCTCCTGTTAGGTTGTGTTGGTTTATTGTAATGGCTCTTTGTATGTAGTAAATTATATGTTGGCAGAGTTTAGAAAGTAGTCCGAGCGAGGCAGTGATTAAGTATAAGCGTGACCGGTGATTAGCATTGCAAGCTATTACGAATTGACAGTAAGTCATTTGTGTTTAAAAGATATAAAATGTCTTTCCCTCCTGTTAGTTTGTCTTAATTTCAGTAATACAAGGTGCAGAGTGTATTTAGAGTGGGCGAGGAGGCGCCGTGTGGTCGGCGGCTTCACGAAGGTGAGCGCCAAGCCAGGCGAGGTTGTCGCCAGAGCGCTCGCTGCGCGTCTGCCTTCGTAAAACTGCCGACTCCTGGCCTCCTACTCGATAAGCTCACTCTGCCCTGCAAGTGAACAAAAGCTGAGAGAAATGTTTTATATCTTTTAAGCACCTAAAAGAACAACACTCGCTTTCTGGCTTGCTTTCGTCATGCCGACTCTTTCAGCGTCTCCTCGCTCGATCTAAATACACTCTGCACCTTGTATACTGAAATTAAGAAAGTAACAGGAGGAAAGGACTTTATATGTTTTTTAACACAAAGGACTTAGTTTCAACTGGTAACAGCTTGCTACTTCTACGCAATGCGCACTGCTCGGTCACACTATACTTCAGGTAGGAAAAGTGAAAGTGGTAAACGATCGGGCAAGTCTGTGTAGAAAGGGAGATCTTTTTAACAGAAAGTGAGAGTAGGATGTAAGAGAACTGTAGTTTCTCTTGTTTTTTTTTATACACAGTTAGGTTTCTGTTAAATGGGCTGTATTATGTTGTTTTTTAGAATTTAGGGTGGTGAGACAGTGTGCAGTAGTAATAGTGTGTGTGTGTGTTTGTATGTATGTGGCTGCTTAGCTGCATTAGGCGTGGAGTGATCTCACTGCTGGTGAGAAGGTTTTGAGGGCTGGAAAGTAGTTTAGGCTTGCGGTCGTACTGGGAGGCGTGCGGTCGTTGGGAAATAATGCACGGTCATGTGATGCATTCTGTCCAATCATGTTACTGGAATTTCTATGATTTTACCACACCATTTTATATATATATGCATCTTCAGAGGGGTGGGAGCACAGTGTTCAAAGGACCCAATGCTCCCACAATAAAATAAGGATACTATTATATTGAGGTTGCCAGCCCTAACACTCACCCCATTCTCCTATGCTGTATCCACCAAGTTTATTTTCTGATGGAATGGGCTGAGTGTTAGGGCCGACAACTGCATTTGTGAAAGAGAACGACACTTTTATGAAAGAGAAACACACTTTCGCACGGGACATCTAACTTTTCCCATAGGAAATAATGGGAACATTTGAAATTCAATAACTTTTGAATGGATTGATATTTTTTTCACCAAACCTACAAATGGCACATCTGTGACCCAAGTCCAATATACCCTAACATTTCAGACCAAACACCCAAGCCATTTCTGAGAAATAGCGTGACAAACATTTACGTAGTTATTTTATTTTTCACATTATTTGACACACCACATTTCCACAACAACACATCCAACTAGAATGAAATTTGCCACACCTAGAGATCTTTAGTTCTTGATGATGCATGCAAAATGCCATGCAAATCAGTCAAACAGTTGCAGTGTGTTATTAAAGTACAAATATTGGGTTGAACTTAGAAGTAACTGTTGAACCCTAAATATAGGGATATAGGGGTATGACAAAATACACACACACACATATATATATATATATATATATAAAATCTATCTACTTGTAGACAGATGGAACTTAAGCAGACCTACTCCAGGTTGCATCAGATAGGGTTTAAAATGTGTGCAGAATAGGGGGAACTATACTGACTGGCATGATTAAAATGATTAACCAGTCATCAATGGCTGCAGACTCAGAATTAAGTGGAAAAGCATGTCTCTGAGGTAAGCCTTGAAAGTTACATCATACTGAGGCACAACAGTAGGGCCTAGGTCTGAAGCGTCCAGGCTAAGAAAGTCATAGTCAGCTGTGATGCTTGGCCAGCTGGTTATGATTGTTCTATGATGTTTGTAATATAAAAATGTAGTGTGTGATTTTCTCACATAAGGCAGCTATGCTGGGGTGCTCCCCCCCAGGTTTCAGTTACAGTAAAGTGACCTGAAACCAAGAGGTAATTAAAAAACCAGAGTGACTTAATTAAGGGTCTCCTGTTTTTCTGTCTTAATTAGAACTGACCCAGCTGCCAGGATATAGGACTCATAAAATGTTATGATTCCAATAGGAAGAACATGTTATACCACCATGGTGCTAAAGGTTATAAAACCCTTTGATATGGATTGGGAATAGGAACTGCTCAAGATCAAAGAGAAAATGTTAATTAAGGAGTCATATTTGGAAAATTATTTTTTGCTGATGTCGCCTTATTTAATGTACTTCCTGATAGGACATACTGTTTGTGATTTTTTTGTATTCTAAAAAGAGGAGCTAGATTACTCACAGAAGGGGTATGGAGAGACACAGTTTAGACTAGTATTGATGTCTGATCTTTGGGACATATCAGTTTTGTACTCAAGAAAGACAGATCTAACTTAGGCACTTAGAGGTAATACATTAGATAGACAAGATCTAAATGTACTTTGGTAGGAGTTTGTAGTTTTTTCTTTACGTGATTGTATGCTCTTTGATATAGTGTTATTTTTATCCATTTTTAGTATAACCTATTATTCAAAAGACTGCCTGGCTGTCTCTCAGTTCTCTTTTTTGCATGTGACGTATAGATGGTTAAGACTGACAAAAACTGTTCAAAAGCTTGATGGCGTTACTAAACTGGGAAAAGGTAAGAATATACCTAAGGTCTTTTATAAAGTTTTAAGGGTTCATTTTGGAAGCCTGGCTGGGTGCTGCCTGGCATAAGATTGTACCGCAATCCCCAAAAAGAGTATGAATCTGCACCTGTACATTGGGTTTGCTAGCATAAGGTTCACAGTTTTAATCTCCCAGAACTTGAGACTAAAGGCGATTTGGACCCACAAGCAGACAGGAGGGTTACCCTGTCTGTTAATTGTTCACATTATTGTGCTCACAGGTTGGCATTGTGGGAGCAGAGGACCTGACCTGCTGAGCGCTTTTGTGACAACCACCATTAGAGAAGATGAAGTTATTATTTATTATTTATTTATTGAATTTTGTTGACCGGTAGGCCCACTGGGCCCGGAGGTCCCTTTCAGGGCACTGGGGTAAAACTACAATACAGGTAAACAGAAACAGTAAAAGCAGGTAAGAGCTGTAAAATTAACATACAAGTTAACAGACAGTACAAGTAGGTAAGCAGGGCTGTAAACTTGCATAAATTACAAGTGGTTTAAACAGTGATAACACACATAAGGCAAATTCCATACTGTATAACTGTGATAGACTTAATAGCATTTACCATACAGAAGGTGGAGAGGGAGGAGGGGCCGAGGCATAAGGTCAGTTCCTTGTGCATTGGCAAGTGCTCCTTGTGAGCAGGTGAGCTTTGAGCTTAGACCGGGAAGCAGGTGATAGACCCTGCCTCCCGTACCTCCAGTGGGAGTTTGTTCCAGTGGGAGGGTGCAGTAAAAGCAAAGGACCTGGACCCAGCTTTTGTCTTTGTTTTGGGGACCACTAAGAGGTTTTGTCCTGAGGAATGGAGGCTCCTCAGGTTGGTTTTGACACTAACTAGTCCTTTGAGACTAGGGGGAGGTAAGGGCCCCAGAAGCTTAAAAGCGAGACATAGAGTGGGGTAGATGAGGCGGGCTTCCAATGACGGCCAGCTGAGCTTGGCTTGAGCCTCGCAGTGGTGTGTCCTGGGGTAAGATAATGTTGCAAATCGGACAATCTTATTGTATAGGGTCTGGAGCCTGCCAAGTTCCGTAGCAGCCAAGCCTAGGAGAACAGGTGCCGCAAAAGTGAGCTTGGGGAGAAGGACGCTAGTTGCGATGACAACTCTGGCTTCAGGGATAATCTGGTCCTTTATTCTGTAGAGGATACCGAGTTTTCCATGTATGGCTTTGGTGAGTTGGTCAACATGATTTTTTAGGGTGAAGCCTTGGTCCAAGGTTAGCCCTAGGTATTTAGTGGAGGTAACCACCTCAAGTTTATCACCCCCTATGGACTGGAGCTGATGGAGCAGCGACCTATCGGTACCCAAGGATCTGGGCCCGAACAACATCGCTTTAGTTTTGCTGGTATTTAATACCATTTTATTCCGAGTGAGCCAGTCCTCCAACAGAAGAATGTCCACTTGGAGGGCTTTCCCCAGTTCTCCTAAGTTAGGGGAGGCTCGGAAAATGACAGCATCGTCCGCGTATTGGATGACGCTGCTGCTCCCACAATGTGAGTGCAGATCATTTATAAACAAAGTGAAGAGAAGGGGACCAAGTATTGACCCCTGAGGTACTCCTACTTTGAGCGGTGCAGACTGGGAGACATAGTCCTTCCACTTGACCCTCTGGGTCCGGCCCGTAAGGTAATTAGCAAACCATCCAAGGGCATGTGCGTCCATGCCAAGAGCGTACATTTTTTGTAAAAGGAGGTTATGTTTTACCAGGTCGAACGCTTTAGACAGGTCCATGAAGACTGCTGCCTGTGCTGACCCCTGAGTCAATATTGCCCAGGATATCAGTCCAAAATTTGGTTAGTGCAGTATCCGTCCCATGCTTGGCTCTGAAGTCATGATACGATGAAGAGATTATCTGGTGTGTTTCCAGATATTCCGTAGTTGATAGTATACAGGCTTCTCTTGTAATTTCGCTATTATGGACAACAGGGAGATAGGTCTGTAGTTCCCACATTAGGCTCGGTGGCCCCTCCCTTGTGAATGGGGATCACTAGGGCCTGCTTCCATGGCTCAGGGACAGACCCTTCCATAAGGGACCGGTTTATCAGCCAGGTTAGGGGCTTGGCTAAAGATGGGGCGCCCTCCTTGAGGATTCGAGTCTGATCCCATCAGGCCCCCAGTGCCACTCGCCACAGGGATTTAAGGATGAGCAGTACCTCCCTTTCCCTAACCAGCCGCAGATGAAACAGAGGGCGGTCTAGTTCAAGGGTCAGGGGCCTATTGGGTTTGCTCTTGTTATCAAAGGGACCCACCTTGTACGCATCCAGGTTTGTGAAGAAACTGTTTAGGGCCTCTGCGATGAGAGGGGCCTCTTCGAGTACTTGCCCATTCACCAGGATAGGGCCAGTTGTTGATTTCGTACCTCCTTTTAGGAGTTCGTTAATGTGTGACCAGAAGCATCTAGGGTTTCCCAGGTTAGCTTTTTGGAGATTGGTGATATATTCCGTTTTGGCTTTCTTTATGGCCAGTTTGCATTGGTTTCTAAGGGCCCTATAGCTAACAAAGTCCACTGGAAGCTTAGATTTCCTGAACTTTTTCCACGCTTTGTCCCGAGTAGACATCAGGGCTTTTGGGGGGGGGGTGAGATCCACTTATAACAGCTACCTTTGACCCTATAGGTTTTCATAGGGGCAAAGAGGTCAGTGGCTTTAGTGAGGGTGGTTTGGAAAAATTTGACAGCATCCTCCAGGTTAGGTAGGAGTCTAATGGGGTTCCAGTCAGTGCTATTTAGGTAGCCAATGAACTGGTCAGGGTGGAAGTTGGAGTAGTCTCTGGTAGTAAAAGACCTAGGAGGGACTTTAATAGCATTATTCTTCCAAATGACAAATATAGGCGAGTGGTCGCTCAGGGCATCTCCCAGGATCCCGGCCAGCTTTACATTACTAGGGGACGAGGTCAGGACCCAGTCTATTATAGAGTGCCTACCTGATTTATGGTTCATTCTGGTCGGTAGGGTAATTATTTGAGCGAGGTGGGAGTCGTGTAGAGTTTCGTTGATGGCAGATTTCCCTTCCTGTCCCCAGTTTAAATTGAAGTCTCCTAGAAGGATAGTCTCGGAAGCAGTGTCAACCGCTGGGCTCTTCAGGAGCTCATCCAGAGAGTCGAGTGCATTGGATGGTGGGCTGTATACGCAGCCAATAGTGAGGTGCTTAGCCCCACCTATTTTGAGCCGAACGAATATAGCTTCAGCATTCAGGGACAGGTCAAGGGGCTGCCTGATGAGGGAGGAAGAGATATTGTCCTTAACATAAATTAGCACACCGCCCCCTCTTTTGGAGGGTCTATCTTTTCTGAAAAGGACATATCCGGAGATTGCTACTTCATGATCCGGAATGTGGGGTTTAAGCCAAGTCTCCGAGACCGCTAATAGATCCGGATTATAGACTGCCAGCCATGCCTGTACCTCTGAGATCTTAGGTCTCAGGCTGCAGATATTCATATGCACCAACCTCAGACCCTTGGCTCCGTCCCAAGCCTTATCAAGGGGGGAGGAGATAGAGACATTTGCTGTCTCTGGGCCAGGGTTAGGTTGGATATCTCCTGCCACTAGTAGAAGGGCAGCTAATGAGCTCAGGAGAGAGAGGGTTGGAAGGGGTATGGACAGGATGACCTGACTAGGGGTAGGGCTCCTACTGAAGAGAAGGACCCTGTAGAGGACCCCTTTCTTAGAGAATTCATGTGCTGCCAGGAGAAGGAATTGCACCTTGGGAGAGAAACGAAGTGTCCGAGCCTCCCCTCTCTCAACCTCCCATGGGTGTCGTGGGGGCAGAAGGCAGTTTTAGCGAGGGCGTCAGTCCCAAGTTGCCCCAGTATGTAAATTATTGCCAGGATAATGCCCCTGTTCCAGTAGGGAGGAGGCATGATGTGGCTTATCTGTGCTTCTCGCCTAGATAGCAAAAGTAGGGCCTGGAGGCCAAGGGTTAGTAACAGGCAATAGTGACTGTGACAAATTCCCAAGAACCGCCCTTCCACTATTAGTGCGCCGAAGCAAATTCGGCAGTCTGATTCATAGAGCAGCTAAAGTAAGAGCAGTTTGGGCCCTAATTAACAGGAACCTAGGAAGAAAGTACTAGCCAGGGTCATAAGGTGAAGAAACAACTAAGTCAGGCTCACGGGGTACCACAAGCACCCTGCCTCGGGGAAGAGCAAAACTGTCAGGAGACACTTGGCGGCTGGGTTGCTTGTGAACCTACGGCAGCACTATGCCTTGTCACAGAAGAAAGCAGGATGAAAACTTACATCGCAGTACCACCTAGAATAAGTAGTGTCAGCAATACCAATGACTAACATTTAGGCAGCTAATACAGAGCTAAATTATTATGTAATATTTACCACAGGCTTCAATTATAAGTCCTGAGGCTACGTTATGAGAAGCACGAGGGCTACAGGGTCAGCGGTAGACAATAGGCAGACAATTAGAATTAATTCTGTAAGTTTAAAGCTAACCTAGGTTAACAGTATTAAGGATCCTTAGGCACCAGAACAGTGGGAGACAGAAAGAATCAGGTTAAGTATGCTACAATTGGAGATTAATGCAAACAGTCAGGCAAAATTGTCCAGCAGGCACCAGAACAGTGGGAGACAGAAAGTGTCAGTTTAAGCTTGCTACATATGGAGTTTGATGCAAAAAGTCAGGCAAATAGTCCAGCAGGAGAACACTTCATAGAGGTAGACTAGCCTAGTTTGAGAGAGCTCAGTCACAAGGGGGGAAACCGGGTGCACTCCGATGTGCCTGGCATGAGGAAGTTAGCTCGAGGAAAGTCTAGCGCTTTTTGTGAGGCTGAAAAGCAGGGCACACACCAGAAATCTGAGGCCACGGCAGGAGTAGAGAGACCCAGTGAGAACACGGTGAGGTCATTGCAGACTAACGTGGCTTGAGCGGTGATCAGCTGGTGACGGTGAAGGTAGCTCCTCCTAGTGGAGTGTGTACGGGAATTGGATTGGGGAGAGATAGAGCCTGGGCAGGGCTACGACCGAAAGCAGCCTATTTAGCTCAGCACAACCACAGGGCAGGTGGGTGGGAAATTCAAAAACCGCAAGGAGCCAGCTCTTCCCTCCGCTTGCTGGCTTGTGTTCTGGGAAGGTTCAGGAGGTCCGCTTGGCTATGTGGAGCTGCCAGCGCTACAACCAAGAAGCCGGCGAGCGGGGGGACGCGATGCAGCCAGTCGCCCACCCACCCCAGTCCGCTGCAGAGAGTCCCAACACAAGAAAAAGGGCAGCTTTTAAATCCCAACAGATCGTCATGATCCTTGCAGCCAATAGCGAAGGGTTTCCACCCACACCAAACAAAGATTTCACCGCAAGGAGCCTGCTCTTCCCTCCGCTTGCTGGCTTGGTGTTCTGGGAAGGTCCAGTGGAAGTCCACCCGCTATGTGGAGCTGCCGGCGCCTACAACCAAGAAGCGATGGAGCGGGGTGGACCCGATGCAGCCAGTCGCCCACCCGCCCCAGTCCATTACAGGGAGTCCCAACACAAGAAAAAAGGCAGACTTTAAATCCTCACACGCCGTCACGATCCTTGCAGCCAATAGCTAAGGGGTTTTCCACCACGCGTCAAACAAAGATTTCACCGCAAGGAGCAGCTCTTCCTCCGCTTGCTGGCTTGTGTTCTGGGAAGGTCCAGTGGAGGTCCACCCGCTATGTGGAGCTGCTGGCACCTACAACCAAGAAGCGATGAGCGAGGGGGACCCGATGCAGCCAGTCGCCCACCTGCCCCAGTCCATTGCAGGGAGTAAGGTTGGGGTAAGATGCGTCCTCTCCACATCCTTCCCGGAGGAGGTGTAGAGATGGGTGGATTGCAGGCCATCTAATCTAGAGATGTGGCTGTGGCAACATTGATGACACTGGCCACAAGGAAAGGTGCATGTGCCAGAGACAGTTCCAGAACCAGAACTGAATCTGGCACAGGGAGATCCCTGGCACTGAGGGCCCCAGATGCTGATCAGTGTAGCCTTGATGCAGATATGACACTGATCTGGTATCATCACAGCACCAACATGGCACCAGGATCAGCAATGGAATTAGCACTTGGCCAGGCCCCAAAGGGCCTAAATCTGGCACTGGTACTAGAACCAGACCTAGTGCCAATGACCCAGCTGGCACTGAAGTGTCCAGTTTCACCGACCCTAAAAAGCTAGGGACCAGATCTATTGGCAGAGACACATAAGCCTAATGCTTCATCCAGTGCTCTGAAGAACTGCCCAAGGGTAGAGCTGCCAACTGGGGTCTCACTTAAAGACAGAGGGGAACTCCTGGCACAAGACCTTGACATGATAGAAACTTTCAAGCACATCAACAGTATAAACAAGGTGAAGGGGGGAGACATCTTCCAGTTTAGGAAGAGTACAAGAGCAAGGGGGCATGACATGAAATTAGAAGGAGGCAAGTTGAGGGGAAATATAAGGAAGTTTTTCTTCACTGAGAGGGTGCTTGATGCATGGAACAGCCTGCCACAGGAGGTGGTGGGAGCAAGGACTGTGGATGGATTTAAACACACCTGGACAGGCGTAAGGGAACCTTAGAGATGGGGAGGGGAGGGAAGAGGTCATTGACCAGGTAGGGTCAGTAGCCACATACTAGTGTGGGGCTTACAGGCAGAGTAGATGGGCCTGGCAGTCCCTATCTGCCAGCAATATCTATGTTTCTATGAAAATTAAATATCGGCTAAAAGGACATTTCACCATTACAGACAGAGGTCTAGTAACATTAGCTACTGCCTTCTAGAGCAAACTTGGCCAACGCTCTTGCCTACAGAAATATTAAATATCAGACTAACCTAGTGTGTACAATTGGTTCTGCAGATCACTGGCATCGATGTTCATCTCCGCCTTGATAAAAGTCTGCACAAATGAGTTTCCTAAGGCTCTCTAGAACAAGACAAAAATTATTAAAGCAGTCATGCAAAAGAGAGATGATGAGATTAAACCCTATAAAGTAATTTCAGCAACAGAATGAAACTTGCACAATATGAAATGGGCAGTGAGAATCCTGTAACCTCATTAGTCAAAACAAGTCACATGACCTTTGATTATTTTCTGACAACTGCACATTTCACCAGAACTACATATTTTTTTAACAAATACAATTCTATTTTATAAGTGGGATTATACACTCCAGATTGTGCGGTGATAAGGGAATAAGGCACTTGTTTAGTGGCTGTGGCACTCAGCTATGCCTCATGCTTAACAGCCACCAGAGGTGGGAATTATTTCTTTATAACCGCAGCACCCTTTCGTGTGTTGTCCCCATAATACTTAGCTGGAACCTCACACCATGTTATTAGGACAACACCAACAAACCTCCCACAGTGCTTTCCTCAGATGGTGATTACTGGTAATGTAAATTAAGTATGCACTAAACAAGTGTTTAAAATTGTTATATGCATAAAGGCATATAGGTGTCCCCAAATGTAGCCTGTTCTGGGCATCAATAGATGGATGACCACTTGGATTCTGGGTACAGTAGTTGCCAATAAAGGCCAGCAGGGTCTCTCAGGATCAACCAAACAAAATAAATATTTCTAACAAGTCAGTGTCTTAAAAATTTGACTCTTATAAGTTATGTTGCTTTAGCAAGCTGAGAGTTCCCCTTCAACATTATCTACTTCCATATATGATCAGTAGGTGCTTGTTTTGTTTGGTGGTGATGGTGGTGGTACGAAAAGCTTTGCACATACTGAAATTGCCAGGATTTGCAATCCCCTTTCCCAACCTTTTTGCTCGAGAAAGGTATCAGACTGACTGTGCTGGAGGCCAAGATTGATATTTAGAGAGTGAAGGTGTCCATCCTCACCATCCCGCTACCCACAAGTGGAACACAGAGTGTGATGAGACAACATGCAGTGCACAATGGGCACATGATCATTTTAATGATTACTACCAAAGCTCAGAACACTGGGGAATGATTGTATGTTCATGGTCATAAGTGTGCTGTTGATTCGGTACAAATAGTTTATATGAATTTTAGTTTTAAAATCACAGTGCACAATGTGAAACTGGACTTTCCGTGGGTGCCCCTCATAGTGTTGGACAGTTGAGTGACATATACAGTACAAAGAGGTTCAAAGTGTGAGAGGGATTTTCTGATTTCCAAAAAATCATTCACAAATGGCATCAGAGCAGAATTCAATTATAGACAATGCACCATCCCTAAATTTGAATGTCTGAACATTCTGTTTTTATTACTGAATGCAGCTGCATGAAAACACGGTCTTTGCCTTTTTGGCTTTTGCTATTCCCCTTCTGTTTTCCTGCTTGTAGTCAGAGTCCTCTGCTTGTGACATCAGAATAATTTTAGTGATGGCAGATTGTGACATCACAGCAGAGGATTTAACTTCAGGAAAAACAGGGACAGATGACTAATATGGGACAAAGAGCCTGTTTTCTGCATGTCTTTAGTATTAAAAAATTGGATTGTTCTGATATTCTAGTATCTAGCGGAATGTTATTGAATCTGAGTCATGTGCCATCTCTTACTGTTTTACAGAAAATTGGAAAATCACTCTAAGTAAGAAACGTAATGTGGGAGAACTGAGAGTCATATACTGTGTAATGAGTTCAGATAGTAAAATAAGGAACATTTCTCTTGATGTGCGACAGTTGAGAATTCTGGACAGGGGGCTTCAGCATGGTAAAACAAAGAAATAATGCACAACAGGGTGTGTGTGCTGTGGATATCTATGCCTTGGGGGTTGGGCAGGAGGCTGCAGGCCGAGTGCGCGCCCAACGCCTCCAGGCATGGCCTTATCCTCAGGACAATTTGCACCCTGGAGTGCATTATTCCTATTATATAATGGCTTGTTATATACAGAATAAAAAATTATTTTAAAGAATGTTTTTGTTAGTGTGGAAAAATAATGTTGTTTCTTAAGAGAAGATGCAAACAAATGCAAATGTAAACAGTAAAATAATATGTAAATAATTAGTTAAGAGGTTCACAGTGCTGAGACTAGACCTGAGATGTTATGCTGCGAAAACATCACAGGTCCAGCCATAGACTGACCAGTCAAAGTCCAAGATTCTTTCTTGCCATTGTATAATTAAGCAATAATATACAACAGGGTGTGGTACATCATGAGTTATCATCATGCCTCAGGTGCATTGGAGACACAAGGCCACAGGCAAAGTGTCTTATGCATAGAAACATAAAATATGGCAGATAAGGATCGCTTGGCCCACCTAGTCTGCCCATTTTCTTACCTAACAGATAAGTTGCAGATCCTAGTTAACCAACAGCCTACTTCCTCCAACCCCCCCACTAAGACTGCCTTATGTCTGTCCCATGCATTCTTGAATTCTCTCCACTGTTCTTGACTCCATGACCTCCTCAGGAAGATTGTTCCATGCATCCACAACCTTCTCTGTGAAAAAATACTTCCTCACATTACCTCGGAGCCATCCCCCCCCCTCTATCTTCAAATTGTGCCCCCTTGTTCTTGCATATCTTTTTTTCTGAAAGATACTACCCTCTTAGACTTTGTTGATTCCCCTGAGGTACATGAAACTTTCTATCATGTCCCCCCTCTCCCTTCTCTCCTCAAGGGTATACATATTAAGCTCCTTTAGTCTTTCTTCATATGTCTTCTTGTGCAGACCCTGCACCATTTTGGTTGACCGCCTCTGGACAGCCTCCACTCTGTGTCTTTGTGGAGATGGGATCTCCAGAACTGCACACAGTACTCCAGATGGGGGATGCACCCGAGAAGTGACAATATCCCATGATATTCCATACCCTGGAGTGCATTATTGCAATTATAAAATGGTCCTAAAGTGTTTGTAAATGGCTGATCTTGGTAATCAGTTTTGGACCATGACAATATTGAGAGATATCGTCACAGGTAAAAGTCTACTTCAGCCAATCAGCTTCTGGGATTTCTTCTCTCCATTTTTTTAATAAAGAATATCCCTTTTAGAATGGACTGCTGAGAGGTATAGATGTATAGTTTCTTATATATCAGAGGAGTAAAATGAAGAACAAACCTCTCAAGATGGGCCATTTGGGAGGTATGGATTGGAAAGATGGATTTTGTGTAGTAAAATGAGTGAGCTCCTTCCTAATGTGGGACAGTTGAGAGATATGAATTTACGGGTGCCAAGTGGTAAAATGAGGGACCTCCCTCCTAATGCTGGACAGGTAAGAGATATGATCAGAAAGATTTTGAGCCATAAATTGAAGAATGTTCCTCCTAATATGGGACAGCAGAGTAGAGCAGTGGCTGCAGTGGGGGCTTCCATGCCACCCTGCCAATGTGCCTCAACTCAGCAATAAAAGGCCACTTCTAATGGATGAAGGGGCAATTAAGACTCTGTGCCATAGAGTCTTTGAATATGAGACTGCCAGCAAGATAAGCACACCCCTTTCATGCCCTCAATAAATTATGGACTAGATTAGTCTTTCTAGGTGAGATATACACCCACAATGTAAACCTGATTTGTAAGGCACAGAAGCAGGATGTGCTGGCAAAGAAACCCCATGAACATTCCCTGGAAATGTACAAGATAAACAAGTAATAAATGCCTACAGACTCCATGCTTTAGGGAAGTATGCTGCATGACGCTGGTGTCAGAGTACTCGTCTGATTATAACTGGGGAATTAATAAAGGAAATAAAAAAATACAACAAAAACAAAATTGAACAGTTGAAGTAAAACTGATCTTAAAATTTGACAGTACCTGAAGCATTGGAATGTTTTTCTGGAGCAGCAGAGCAGAAGAAATCAAAAATGGTGAACTCTTCAGCCAGTCCTTAGCGCTCTGTGCCAGTTCTGCTAGTTGCTGGAGTGATGCATTGGCCTTGACAAAGTTAAAACAAAAATACATAAATAAGAAATTCCCATATTTTCAATGGCAGCTTTGAAACAGGCATGTATATTTGATGGCTACACTACACTATGCTGCAGTCTGTCTGATAGAGGTTTTTCTGTGTCATCCAGCATATTATAAGAGTTCCTAGGGAAGAATGTCACCAGAGCATGCTAGAAAGTCATTCATTGGCCGTGAGACCCAGGTTGCTATAGTGTATGACACAGCACTCAAACATTCAAGAATGAGTAGCATAGCAGCTGTATTATTCATTTCTTTTCCAGTCTAAAGGAGCTTTCCACACTTTTCTGTCCCCAGTGCCTTTACTTGGAGGTGTGACTAAGACGTTCACAACTCAGAGTAAGAAGGCATTTGCTGGGCTTGAACAACCACATAGTGAGGAGACAGCTAGGAGAGAGTAAACGAGACCCTGCATCCAGCCGCTGAAGGGAGTTGCCCTGCATCTGGGAAATGTCTAGAGAGACTGTTCCAGAAACAGGCCTAAATGGTCCGAAGTGCAACAGAACCAGCTAGGGCCTAAAGTCATCTTGCTGATCACCACCACCAGAGAAAGCCTGTGAAGAGTTTTGCCACGGGGTTTAAAAAAGTGCGCTGCAGAGGCCTGGAATTTTTTAGACCACCCTGAAGGAGTGAAGGACCAGTAGAGAGAGCTCAGGTGATTTCCTGAGGTAACAGAGGGAGACCAGCAGAAGGGTGCTGAGGGAGATGTTGGAGGTATGAATGAGACTCTGGTTGAGAGTCAATGAATCCAGACAGAACTGCAGAGACTGGTGGTGGCTGTTGCTACCAAGGGTAAACCTTGAATAACCTATCAGGGCTTCTGGGTCCTGCACCCCAGCATTACAGACCACTTTAGATAGGCACCAGCTTGGCTAAAGAATGGGCTAGATTATCTGTCCAGGAATTTATTTAGTTAGTTTTTGTTTACTGGTGAGTGCACTAGACAACAGCAAGTTGCCTATTTTCAGGCATGACCTGGGAGGGTTACAGAACAAAACAAGCATTTGTCAATGCCTAATGTTTGCTTGCTGGCATTAGCAGTAGAAGTGCATGACTTAGACAGATGCAGTATAGGAATGGCATTGAAGTATTGAACTGACGCCACCTCCACCTTCACCCTTCAGAGATGGACAGGCACTGGGGTGTGACTTTGGGTCATCACCCATGACAGTCATGACATTTCACCTCACCCTACCCTTCAGACACTGACAAGTGTTGAGGTGTGCCTTGGGGTGTTTGGGCTTTACGTTCAACTCATTCCATAAGGAAATACGCTGAAATGGGTTTAGTATAGGAGAGTGGGGTGTACTCTGGGGCCAAAGGGTCCAAAGCGCACTTTAATGCCTGTCACTGGCTGCAGGGTGGGGGTGGGGTGGAATGCTATGTGCATTACTGTGGACAGTTCCAAGTCACATCCCTGACGCTTGTCAGTCCCCACGGGGTAGGGCGTTAAGGTCAAAAACCCTAATGTCCTGGGCGTTTCTTGATATTTTTTACTCTAAATTTTCAACATGGACTTTTTGTGACCCCACCACATGAGCAGTGACACTAGCAGTTCATTAGGTGAAAGGTGATTTTGCATGACTGCTCCATTTGGCACCACAGGTGCAAAAACACATTTCAAACAGCTGTACTGTTCATGGACGTAAAAATAGCATTGTTGAAAATCCTGGAGTGAAAATATAAAAAAACTGGAGAAGTCACAAGCATGCGTAGAAACCGCAATGTACACATCTAATGTAATTAGTTTGGGAATTTTTTACAGCAGATTTTCAACATAGGCATTTTGGGACCTCTATTCATGAACAGTGTCACTGTGATTTTCTTAATCTGTTCTGAACACTGATTCCACAGTGACCACGCTATTCTGCGCCGGAAGTGCGAAAACACATTTTGCCCAGGGTTGAAAAATGACTGCTGTACTGTTCATAAGGAGGTGTGAAAAAATGTCAACGTTGAAAATCTGGACTAAAATATTATAAATTCATGAACTTATGAGGGTACATGTAAATTGCACAATGCATGCTCGTAACACAGTCATTTTATGGATTTTTGTCACTAAATTTTCAACATAGCCAATTTAACACCTTTGCTCATGAAAAATATCACTGTGATTTTCTTAATCTGTCCTGAACATTGATTTCACACACCAACCACTCCATTGTGTGCTACATGTACAAAAACACATTTTAGACGAGATATGAAAAATGACAGCTATACTGTTCATAAGGAGGTATGGTAAAATGGCAATGTTGAAAATATGAAATGAAAATATTAAAAATATTAAAAATTCTCAGATACGAGCGTACGTAGAAACTGTGCAACACACGCTCATAAAACAATCATTTTTAGGAATTGTTTCACCAGATTTTCAACATAGGGTTTTGGGGTACTTCCTCATGAAGTGTGACACTGTTGTTTCCTTAATTGGTCCCGAAAGGTGGTTCTTCGCAGTGACTGTGAAATTACCTTTAGGGACCGAATAACAAAATGACAGAGACTGAGTTCATGAACCCCATGTTGAAAATGTAGTGAACAAATTCCCAAAAATGGCAGAGATATGCACCAAAGTTGACCCCCCCATTTATGCCATTATACAGCTTACTGGCATTTCTTCAGTTTGTGTTTGGATTTGAAGAGTGCAGACGTGTTCCCGGTCCACCGAAGATCATCACGCCAGCCTCTGGAGGTAAATATGGGGTGAGGCAGGTGTGGAGAGATGGGGTACGCAAAGGGTGGGTAATGGGTTGGGAGGGGGCAAGAGAGTCAATGAGAGACCATTTCTTCTTACAGGTTTTTTTTTTTTTTTACAAAGAAGTCGTGGGACTTTTGCTATGCTGGGCGGGGCTCCCACTGTGGCATCTGGAAGTCTGTTTGGGGGGCAGTGGAGCCAAGGTGATATTGGGCACCCCCCATCAGCCATATGGACTTTTGCCACACTGGGGTGGGTTCCCAGCGATGCACATAGAAGTCTGTCTGGGGGGCAGTGAAGCCAATGGGGGATTGAGCACTGCTGTCGGCGATATAGTGTGAGGGGTTGGGGGGCACATGAGCACACTGGGGTGGGCTCCCAGCATGCTACTTGGGTGTTTGTTGGGGAGGCACTGGAGCCAACTGGGGTCACAAGAAAAAAAATGGAGCTGTCTATGACAGCAGTTCAGATAAAGTGCTGATGCGTAGGCTTTTTCACACTGCTGATGGCAGTATGCAAATTGCCTGCTGACGATAGTATGCAAATCGCCTACATGTCACCACCGCTGATGGTAGCGGTCTTTTACTTCGAACTGTATGCCACTGCATCTAAACTGCTGTCATAGCTTGAACATTTATTTGTGTGGTGGGACCGCACCTGCAAAAAGGAGCAGGGCATTGGAATCGGGGTGTGGCACACCTACGAAAACTCATGTGGTGGCACTATGTTTCTTGCACATGCGTGCAAATAAACATAATGAGACAATTATGAACTATAAGTACAGAAATTAACACAGCATCAAAAATGTACAGTACACAATCATGAAATAAGTAGACTCCACTAACTATTAAGCATAACTAGAGCATTGCTATAAAAGTGCCAGTCATGTGTTATTTACTTACATGCATAAATGCTGGCAGCCATGCACATGCAACTGTCACTGGGCCTGAAAGTTTGTACACCTGCAGGGGTAGGCCTTGATCTTACCTGCCAGACAAGTTGACTCAAAATTTCTCTAGCTTGCAGAAGGCCGCACAAGTCCACAAATGTAATGGAGAATTTTGTGCATTTATACAGTAAAAATGAAATTCAAGAAATATTCAATGATTACAGAACATTTATCCTGCTTATTCTTTACTTCTCCACTCCCAGACAAAACACAAAAAGACATTCCATGCAGACACATGCAAACCACATTCCCCACCCCATTCTGTGCTGCAGCTGTCTCTCTGCCTCTTCCATACCTCCCACCATGAACCAGATGATCCAAACGGTGCAGCAATTCAATTATGCAACCTCAGCCAACATACAATAGCCAATGGTGTTTCTTTGGCATTCCTCACCACATTCCTGCCCCACCTACAGAGCAAAGAACAAAGTTGGACCAAAAAAGACATGCTCAGCCCCTGTGTATGGACTAGACAGAGAGTTACACTTCTGCAGGTGACCATGTCATGCTAAATGAGCAGCTGCAAGTGACAGCAATGTACACAGCAGCCACTGAGGACCTGTACTAGTGAAACTGACAGACAGAGGGGGTTAGCTGCACTAGACTGGCAATCTGCATTATGCAATGGAGAATTCAAACAATGTTCAAATTGACGCCTGACCTACCTTGGGGTCCCAAGGACTAGGGGTAACAACACTGGTACCAGTGGGGCATGGGTAGTGCCTAGTGCTCAGCTGTTCAGTCAGACAGAGGCACTTCATTGGAGTTGGGTGGATAGGATGACTGCATTAAAGATGAGGGAGTCAAAACATGGGCATCACATTTAGTGCACTTCTCCATTAACCTTTTCCTTCCTCAACATAATAAAATAGAAATTAACAGACAAAAAGAGACTTGCAGTCCATATAATCCTCTCAGTTCCCACTTTCATCCCTCTAGTCTAGCACTAGCAGGTCCTATGTGGAGCTCCATTTCATAGTTCTGCTTGGTCTTTCCCATTGCCCTCAGCTGCCTCTTTCCCTTGTCATCTTCACCAATCCCACATGTCTAGTCAACCCCTACTTGAAACTGCCTTGACATTGCCAGTTCCTCAGGGAGACTGCTTGATTTCTTCACCATCCTTTCCATGAAGAAGTGTTTCCTAAGCTGGCCTGGTGGATCTGAGGGTTGAGGTGCAGGACACCACACCTCATGCCACATTGACGACCCAGGTTCAGGAGAGAGCCCAGGCTGCCTGGGGTTGGCTGGGAGGGAAGGAGGGTGGGTGCAAGATTGAGCTGCCACTGGCAAACTCTCCTCCCCTGGGGTGAGATCTTGTGCATCCTGGTGCTTTGGCAACACCCAGTGGTGGCTGGATGATCATGCAGCTGGGAGCACCTTGGAGAGAATCGGAGGAGGCAATGGCTTATGTTGGTCACTCAGGAGCGAGCAACCTGATGTGCAGGTTTCATTGCACCTCCTACTCCTGGGCACTCTACACAAGGAAAATGCCTCACACACATGCACAGCATAATAATAATGATAAAATGTTTTTGTAAAACACAATTCAACAAGTATCAAAGCACTGTACAGGGATTCAAACACAAATAAACAATAAAATATCTGAATAGATCAATAAAAATACAGTATTGAAACATCAACAACTCCCAAAGGCATGGCGAAATACATACAGCTATTAAAGAAAGCGACCACTATCCTGGCCAGGGGCAAAAGACAGGTAGAGCTGGGTATCATCTGCATAACAATGAAACCACAGCCCATACCATCTTACAGTGTCTCCCAATGGCAGCAAATACACTGTGAACAACATAGAGGACAGCACAGAGCCCTGAGGAACCCTACAGGCAGGGAGAATGAAGCCGAGGAATAAATCCATGACACGACCCTCTGAGTTCTGCCAGCAAGGAAATATCTAAACCAACCGAGGACTGTACCTGACAGGCCACAGATGTCTGTCAGGCACTCAAGCAGCCCCCCATGGTCCATGGTGTCAAAGGCTGAAGAGAGATTGAGAAGGACCAAGACTGAACGACACTTCTGATCTCTAGCAATCAGGACATCATTGAGCACCCGAACCAGAGCAGTCTCCGTGCAATGCCTTTTCCGAAAACCGGACTGGAGGGAATGATTGATGTCATGATTAGCCAGGTGGTGATCCAACTGAAGAGCAATGACTTTCTCTATCAACTTCCCAGTATAGGGAAGGTTAGAGATTGGCTTGTAGTTGGCAGGGCAGTTTGGGTCAAGAGAAGATTTTAAGGACCGGTGTAACTACTGCTTCCTTTAGGAAGTTTGGGAACTCACCTAAGTCTAAAGAGAACCAAAATGTCTCTACCAGAACAGGGCCAATGACATCTACACACCCAAAAATGAGGTGTGTAGGGCCTGGTTCAAGACTACAGCAAGTAGGCCGCATACTTTGGACAAATTGCACAACATCATAGATTGCCAGCCAGTCAAAGTGATCCCAGGAAGACCGAGGTATAGTAATCATACACGCCACTGCAAACCCCCATAAAGCATGCTGAATGGATCTCAGCCCTGATGTCGGCCACTTTATTGGCAAAGAACTGAGCAAACTCATCATACTTATCTTGTGAAAATGCTCTCTGGACCTAAAGACAGGCTGGATTGCACAGTCTGTCTATGGTTCATAAGAGCTGAGCCGGTCGATACTGAGCCACAGCACTCTCCCTGGACAGGAACTCTGCCTTCTCATGGGAGAGGGTTGATTGATGGACTCGATAATGTTCCATCAATCTAAGGTGGTCAGCATCCAGGGAGGATCTCCATCAGCAACGCTCTAGCCTTTGCCCCACATGTCTCAACTCCCTCAAGGCCCCATTAAACCAAGGGGACCAAGGGAAAGAGTGAGGGGGTGAACATGGGCAGGAGCGGTGGAATCCAGGGCATCACCCACAGCCTTATTATAGGCCTGGACTAGGCGCTCTGGACACTCACTGGCATCCATACATCCCAAAAGGTCAAGGACCGTCGAGAGACCAGTGGGAGTAACATCGGTCAAAGGGTGGTATCTGACCATCTCCACAGGGGCACATCTATAGGATGGAGCTCAGAAATTGAATCTTGCAGTGCAATGGTCAGACCAACCAACCAGTTCCACCACCAGGTTGGTGGCTTCCATTCCCAGGAGGAAAACCAAGTCAAGTGAGTGACCATGGACATGGGTTGCAAAGGCATCAACCTGTGTGAAGCCCAACATATTTATAAGTTGGAGGCAGTCCTGACCAAATTGCAAGAGTTCATCATCGACCCAGGTGTTGAAGTCACCCAGAACCATCAACCTGGGCGACTCCAACACCATGTTGGTGATGAAGTCCGCGACTTCCTGCAGAATCACACTCTCATTCCCTGGTGGACTGTAAATGAGAATGAACCTGCACCCAACACCTGCAGCCACAGTACACTCATACAATCTGTAACCCTCAACTGGAACCTCTGCAAGGCCCAATTCTGTTCTAAAACAGATAGCTACACATGATGTCCCTGAGGGGCCACCATGTCTTCCACCAAACAAAGCCTGGTGTAACATGGGGCAGGAGCTACAGGGTGCTCTCGGTCTCTCCCTTGTTCAACCCCCACGAGGGAGTCCACCATAGGGGGCAAGCTACAGTAGGTCCTCCCAAAAATGCTGCTGAGGTAGAGGCCGGTTAGTAGGTGTGCTGAGGGTCCACACACAGGCGGATTGGGGAAGGTAACTCTGCTGTTTGGTGGCAATAAAATTCAGTTAAAAAAAAGGAAGTATTTCCTTACAACCCTTCGAAGTTTGCTCCCAACACATTTATAGTTATGGCCCCTTGTAATTAACCTTCTGTTAAACCTAAACAGTTGCTGACTGTAGGCTCTGTTTATTCCCCTCAGATACTTGAAGGTTCCAAACATGTTCCCCCTCTGACTCCAGGGAGTCAGCCAGCCTTTCCTCATAGGTCCTCCCCTGCTGCCTGTGAATCATTGTGGTCACTCTCCTTTGAACCAACTCCACTCAGTCCTTGTTCTTTTTAAGTGAGGGTTCCAGAATTTTGCACAATAGTCAACATGCAGCCTTGCCAACGACCTGTGCAGGGACAGGATCACTGCTTTCCTTCTACCTGAAAAGGTGCTACCTATGCAAAACAGTATCCTGCTACCTTCCCATAGCAGGATGTTGAGGTGCACAGGCATGGCATTTTCACTCAGAATGCTGATTCTGCTTATTCCAAATAAACCCTTTATTATTTATTGGCATATCCATCATGAGCATATTACGAGGGGGCAGGGCATGAGCATGTGATTTGTAATGTAACAAAGTGCTGGATTTGGGTAAACTGCATGGGGTTGATACTCTTGCCAGAGGGTATTACTGGCGTATGACCCAGCCTACCCAATTTCCCTTGTTGGAGGCACCATGTAACTACCATCTTAACTAAACATCTTCAAGTAATGATTTCCTAGAGGGGTTAATGCCCCAGCCCCCTCAACCTTATTTAAGTCCATAATGCAGGGGTAGCACACAGAACATCTACAGTCTTCAGGGTTACACAAATATAAACTTGTGGAATTAAATTTTTTTCAATATTGTGAGAGTGGAGTCTTGCTGGTGCTGTCATTGTTTTGCAGGGATCTGGCAAATTACTTTTATATTTACAAGTAAAAAAATTGTTTTGCTACAGTAAAATTACCATTTGCATGCCATAAGCAGCAGTATTTGTTAGCCGGCAACACATTTCATCATATAGTTTTCAACCTTAGCATATTTCCGATAGACTGTAAGTAGATTTATCATCAGCGTTAGTGAGTGTTGCTATAGCTACGCCTACTAACACTTGCGTTGAGTCTTCTGAAGCCACTGAGTCACTCGCTCTTCTGGCTCTACACTCAGTGGTCACTTCTCAGGAAAATACAAAATCAAAGTGTAACCTCCCCCCACAAGTGGGGTTCCCGAAAAGTCTTCCATGAGCTTGCCCAAATGCTCACTGACAGGCTGGTGTCCTGCATTTAGCAGTTAATCGTTATTGCCAAAGGGTGCCAGTGTAGCCTCTATGTACTGTCGCTTGAAGAGCTGCTTAGATTGTAGTAATAATTAATCTGGGAGGGGGCTAAGTGTTGTCATGCTTGAGTCCTGCCCAGGCTGCCAGGTAATCACTTCATTTCTGCCATCGCTAATTGCGCAGAGGGAGCCCTGTTAATCGATGTAACTGTTTGCTGATCATTCATTAGAGTTGTAATAATAGTGTAGTTTGTGTAACCTGCCTTCTTTGCAGCAAGGGCTGTTTTGTCTATCCCCACCATTTTGGCCTGGAACTGCGGAATTGGACCAATCAGTCTGGTGAGACCTAAAATGGAGCAATCTGTAGGAACTGTAGTTTGGGGCTTTTGGTGCTTTTTTGCACCTGAAGGGGAGCCTTTGTTGTAACTGACAGACAGATCAGCCAGACGAATCTTTTGGATCTGAGGAAATCCCATGCTGCCTGCTGTTTGTCAGTTCTGAGCTGGGAAGTGAAATGAGAGCAACTCAAATGATTTGAGCAGTAGTTCTGTGTAGTTTTGCATGGGAGAACTATGAAAGGGCTGAGTTTTGGCCTGCATGTCTGCCTGCTGTCCCTAAGAGTGAGAGAGAAGAGAATTATTTTGGACTAAATCCAAGTTTGTGAGAACTAGGTTGCCACCTTTGGATGAGAGGAAAATCGAATACTAAACCACACCCCAAACTCCACCCCCAACCCCACCCCTTTTATGAATAATGAGGGCATCGCTTAGACTCTGATTTGCTTGGTTTATTCAGAATTGCTGCTGATATAACATTGTGCACAACTTCTTTAAATTACATCATGATTATTATTTTTGGTTTGTTTGATTTAGATTTAAATATTTTAAATGTCAGTGTGTGTTAACATTTGGTGGGGTTAGAGAGGGGGTCCAGGAGACTTTCCATCCTATGTACACAGCTGAGCTGACAAATCGAGTGACTACAAGGACACCTTTGACAACCGGCTATTTTGGATCAGGTGGCCCATTCTCTTAAAACTCTTTCGATAAATAAATAAATAAATAAACTACACCAGTAATGGTGGATGAGATGTAATTACAAATATCATCTGCCATTTTAAGATGTACTACTGTCCCTCCCATTGCTCCTACTCTAAAGTTACTTGTAATGTCAGAGAAGTTTTTAAAAGTGGTAGGAACTAGTCTATGCTGTTAAGCACCCTATTTTTTTCCATGTCAGTCATACATAGCAGATAGCATGATATGTGATATGTAGCATAGAGGCAGTATAGCGCAGTGGTTTAAAGCTCTGAGCTGCAATTCTGGACACCAGGGTTTGAATCTACAGCCCAAACTTGCATACTGTGTGACCCTACACATATCACTTAATTCCCTTGTGCTTCTAGGTTGCACCTGTAAACAAGCTTTAGCTTAGGGTGTCTCTTCTGGTAAAAAAATAATAATGTTTTGAGAAATATTGGATAAATTGCCTAAATTTGCAGTGCCATCAAATCTAGATTGTGTTCCTGTCACCTCATCAGCTATTGTTCTCTCTCTCTCTCTCTCTCTCTCTCTCTCTCTCTTCTCTTTCTCGTTTCATTTTCTCATTTCTGTAGCTTAGCATTACATTGGCCACATTATTCTGTGCTGTTCATCTGAGAGGCCTGGAATGGTCTTAACGTAGAAACATAGAATTTGACGGCAGATAAGGACTGCTTGACCCACCCAGTCTGCCCATTTCCCTACCTACTGGATAAGCTGCAGATCCTAGTTCACCAGCAGCCTACTTCTTCCTACCCTCACCCCCTAGAATGGCCTTATGACTGTCCCATGCATGCTTGAATTCCACCATTGTTTTTGACTC
Organism: Neoceratodus forsteri; assembly: GCA_016271365.2. Classification (NCBI taxonomy): domain Eukaryota; kingdom Metazoa; phylum Chordata; order Ceratodontiformes; family Ceratodontidae; genus Neoceratodus; species Neoceratodus forsteri. Next base: position 91,738,079 of record CM028132.1, on the reverse strand, counting down.
CACAACCTCCTCCGGAAGGCCGTTCCATTCATCCACAACCCTCTCTGTAAAAAAATACTTCCTTAAATTACCTCTGAGACGCCCTCACTCTATCTTCAAATTGTGCCCTCTTGTTCTTGCACACCTCTTTTTTTTGAAAGATGCTACCCTCTTGGACTTTGTTGATTCCCTTGAAGTACTTGAAAGTTTCTATCATGTCACCCCTCTCCCTCCTTTCTTCGAGGCTATACATATTAAGCTCCTTAAGTCTCTCTTCATATGTGTTCCGATGCAGACCCTGCACCATTTTAGTTGGCCTCCTCTGGACAGCTTCCATCTTGTCTATGTCTTTGCAGAGATTGGGTCTCCACACTGCCAGTATCTCCAGATGGGGTCTCACCAGCTGTCTGTACAGAGGGATAATAACTTCCTGTTTTCTACTGGTGATGCCTCTCCCTATGCATCCCCCCAGCCCTCCTTGCTGCCCTCTCACATTGCTTGCCCACCTTTAGGTCATCTGATATGACTAACCCAAGGTCCCTTTCCATTTTTATTGTTATTAGTATCTCACTCCCCATTGTGTACTCTTCCCTTGGGTTTTTGTTTCCCAGGTGCATTACCTTGCCCTTCTTGGCATTGAATCTAAGCTGCCATACATTTGACCATTCCTCTAACCTTGCCAAGTCCCTTCTCATCCTTTCCACCTCACCTTGTGCATCAACTCTGTTGCAGATATTTGTGTCATCTGCAAAGAGACATACTTTTCCTTCCAGTCCCTCTGCAATGTAAACATAAAAGACATTGAGAGGACCAGTTCTAATACTGATCCTGCGGTACCCACTAGTAATCCCCTGTCTTCAGAGAGGACTCCATTTACTATTACCTCTGTGTCTTATTCTCCAGCCAATTCTTTACCCAGACTGTCATCTTGGGACCCACTCCCAGGCTGGCTAACTTGTATGTTAATCTTTGTATGTGGGACTGTATTTAAATGCCTTGCTAAAGTCTAGGTAGGCCATGTCCAGCCCTCCCTGATCTACTACTTTGGTCACCCAGTCAAAAAATCTATCAGATTTGTTCCTGGAATATCCAGTAGTATGACAACTGACAGCAATAACTACTAAGGAGAGAGAGTGTAATATTGCTAGAAATTAAATAAAATATTAGATTATTAATTTAACAACAAAAGGGGTAACAAATATTAAAATATAGGACAGACCCTAAAAAAATGGTGAGCATTTAAAGGTATAAAAGTGGTCCTTATCACTGCAGTCAAAGACCATACTCACAATGCAGCCTGGAAAGGATTAGGTTGATTTGCTGCTAATGGTCTTAATAGCCCTACTTTACACCTTTCAGACTGACTGGTATACAAACAAAAGTCTGCATGACATCAGAATTTGTTTGTAATCTGAATATGCAAGTAAAATAGTGAAGGATTTAACAGAATATGTTTTACAAGTATGTGAGCATTCAAAATGACTGAAAAGTGCTACCTCTGAATAAAACATGATAGCAGGTAAAGTTTCTGAAACACATTGTTGTCTATTGTCTATACAACTATTGTCTCCATATATATATCCACCCAGGGACCCTAAACATGGATTCAACAACGTCCTAAACTGTATCAACTCACATCCTCCCGAAACTGAACTTATTCTACTAGGGATTTCAACATAAACTGGTTATCATTAAGTGCCAGTGCCTATAAAGACTCCATCTCAGCTGCTAACCTCAAGCAAATGGCAAACTCCCATACTAGGATTAACTACAAGACTGGCACCAGTACCCTCTTGGATTGGGTCCTCACCACTCACCCCACAAGGATTTCTCGTACGACCATTCTCCCAGACTCACTCAGTGGCCACTCCCCAGTCATGTGTGCATGGTCTAACAAATTCCTTAAGCCCCCTCCCAAAATTATCACTAGCAGAGTCCTTCCTCGTGGAACACTTCCACATCTCAAACAACACCTGCTTCTACAAGACTGGCTACCCATCTATGAAGCAACAGATATTAACTTGGCTCTTGATCACTTCATCTCAATTTTCAACAAAGCCTGTGACCTCTTTGCTCCTGCTAAAAGGAGCAAAACAAAATCTCTCTCTAACCCATGGGTCACCGTGGCTCTTCTCTCACAGCTGAAACTAAGGGATCACCTCTGGGAAGTTGCCAGGGCCACTGGCAAACAACTGGACATCCAAAATTACAAACAAGAACGAAATGCCTGCACAAAAGCCATACAGCTAATGAAATCCACCTATTACAAAGATGCTCTCACCAATACATGGGGAAATGGTCGTGCTTTCTGGGACAATATCTAGGATGTCACAGGGAAGCAGCCAAAAACCTCTCCAGCCATGTTAATGGTTGATGGATCCTCAACCCTTGACCCCAAGGTGATTGCAAACATCTTTAACATGGCTTTTTCATACCTTAGTGCTGTTCTACCCCATGACTTTTTCGAAAACAGGTCCTACTCCCCAAATACCTCAGCCCCTCAGTCTATCCATCCCTTCTTCTACTTCAGGAAGGTAAGGCTGAATGAAGCTCGCTGCTATATTACTGCAGCTATCTCTAAATCTAGATCTAGTAATGACACCCTGGACCTTAAGCTTCTTTTGCTCACCCTCGATGAGGTAATTCATCCATTAACAAAAATCCTAAACCTCTCTCTCAGCTGTGAAAAATTCCTGGACCTATGGAAAACAGCCACCATGACACCCATCCATAAAAGTGGGAACAAGACGATTCACTCAAATTATCGCCCTATCTCCATACTGCCCCTACTCTCTAAGGCACTTGAGTGCATCGTGGCTGATCAACTTACCGACCACTTGGATAAATACAATATACCTTGTCCACAACAACACGGCTTCCAGAAAGCTCACAGCACCACCACAGCCCTTCTTGAGTTCACTGGAGCTTTGCACAAATCCCTTGACAACAGCCTTCTCACAGGGGCCATTTTCGTCGACCTCTCCAAGGTCTTCGACACAGTACACAATGGATTATAAATACACCAACTACTGAATGCCGGGCTATCACCTGACTCTTCTCTCTGGTTTAACAGCTACTTAGAAAACTGGTCACAGAGAGTAAAAATTGCGGACCCTTTTTCTAACACCCTGCCTGTTCGCTCGGGTGTCCCACAGGGATCCATACTGGGACACTTCCTTTTTAGCCTTTTCTTAAACTCCCTCTCTTACCACTGCTCTGAGCAGATCATACTATATGCCGATGATGCTGTTGTATTCTCCACTCACAAAGATCCAGCAACTCTTCAACACAACCTTCAACTTGGTTTCAGTTCTGTAGAGATATGGTTTCTTAATCATAAACTGGTCCTCAATGACAAGAAAACCAAATCTATGCTCTTCTGTAGCTCTCATAACCCACACAAGCTACACCACTTGGCTATCTCCACCACCCAGGGGAACACTCTAGATCAGGTGGGGTCCTTCAAATACTTAAGGATAGAGCTTGACCCTAATCTCTCCTATGGACATCTTGTAGATAATGAAGCTAGAGCTGCTAATACACGGCTTGGTCTCCTCTACAAACACAGACCACACCTCATGCCAGAAGCTTTGAACGTTGCAGTCCTGAGCTCTATGATCTCTGTAATAGACTATGGTCTCATCATTTATGGCTCAGCCACAACCACAACCCTTAGATGCCTCTCAGCTACCTTAAATAAAGCATGTCAGCTCATCACTGGTGCTCACCGTCTCACCCACACATGTGACCTGTACACTCAGACCAGCTGGCTCCAACTATCAAACCATATAAATGTTCTCACCTGCTCCATGGTGAAAAAATCTATCTTGGCCTTGCACCTTCTGGGGTCTCAACTCTGTTACAACACCGAATTAACAAATGGCACCTTAGGAGATCCACACTACAGCTACTGAAAGTCCCCCACTGTCATATTTCACAGGGACAACGCTCTTTTGCTTATTGAGCACCACTCTGGTTCAATGGCCTCAGCCCAACCATCTCCTCTGCCCCAACTATTGGTATGTTTAAAACTAGGCTCCAGGACTATCTCACTACCAACAGCTCCTGTGACTGCCCAACTTAACCTTGTTTCTCCACTTCCCTTTCTGCTCTAGTCCCCCCTTCCCCTCCTCACTGGATTCCACCTCACATCTTGGTATACCCAGTGCTGCACTTTTCACCCTCTTGCCACCCTTCCTACATTCCCCCCCCTCTTCCTCTCCCTATGACTCTGGCACTTCTTATCTGTTGTCTATTTTTCTGACAAATGCAGCTGGCTGCCTTGTTACAATGCTACCCTTGAACTGTATTAATCTGTACTCTGTTTGTAATATCCACATTGTTGTAATGCCTGTCTTGATGTTCCCCATAATTTGTATTTCTCTGACGTGGAACCTTTGTAAAAGAGCCATGGCTCAAAGGTATTTGTAATCCTAGACTTGATAAATAAATTGTACAGTCCATACTGAGACAGAAAGTTACCCTAATGTGGTGCCTGTCTGGTTTCAGAAAAATGAAGGTGTTAATTAAGGTGGTATTGTTTACCCTTCCCATGAATAATCTTCCAATTTGCTGGTGTGAAGTTAGAGGTGACAACTGAGCAGACAGGGACACATTTGGCTCTTTAAGTGCCCTGCTCTTGAAGGCACTTCCTGATTAGCATGCACTGCAAGCAAGCAAGCACACTAAAATGTCAGACACTTGCTTACAGTCAGATAAGCAGAAAATGAAACAAGTTAGTAGGGAATCTCACAGGTGCTGCTTGACCCTGCAAAACGGAATTTGCAATGTGAAGCGGAGGACCGAATCTGAACCTAGAAACCGAATCATTCAGTCAAAAACCGAGTAGGTGGTAACCTTAGTGAGAACGAAGTAAGCCACAGATTTTTTTTGCAAGGTTCATACCTGAAGAAGACCGAAGATTTTGCTGAATGCGATTGACCTGTCAGGATTTCCAGCTGCTTTTGAATCCCCGGTTTGTGCAGAGACTTTGTGATTGGACCAGAGAGCGGTTTGCCTGGCACAGTGGAATTTCCTTACATGTAAATGTGCTGTCAATTGAAAGTGGGTTGTGATTTCATCCCCCACGGTGAGAACTGTGTTCTGCTTGCTGAAAGCTGTATCTAGCCCAAAATGGACTGCATCCGAATTTGGCTCCATTTGGCCTGGGTCTTGTCACACTGGCCCAGCAAGACTACCCGCTGCACAGGGAAAGCCATCGACGAAAGACCTGCCTGGGGATCAGCCCCCTGCTCCATGCTTGAACAGGAATGATGCCTTGGTGATTCATATGGGCCCTGCTTCTCCTGGCACTCCAGATTAACCACCTGCTGTCTTGATGTTCATCTAGCCTGTGTCCAGTCTTGGGTATTGTGAGTAATCATCAGAGTAGCTCCCTGCAACAACAGCCTAATCTAAAAGTGTGTCATCTGATTGTCTCGTTGTTTTCTTTTCATGAACTGAGCCCTCCTGTTCCGGAATTCAAATAGTATGTGTTGTGCATGTTGTTTTCTTCCATCACGGGGCCCCAACCAGCTGCAATGTTCCTGGTTAGCCCACCATTCTCCATCTGGGTACCCAAAGTGTGTGACTGTTTATGGACACTGAAGTGCATGCATAACTGTTTGATTGATATAGCCTTTAAGCAAATTAACCTGATTACACCTCTCCCTTGTTCAAGTTCCTTAAATAAATCAGATCAAACTCCTTTTTGCATTTACCCTGACTATGGTTCCAGTTTGTGCAAGAGTACTATACTGCTGTTATTTGCTGTGTTTAACCTTGTTTTATAGGGTGTCCCCAGGGCTAGGCCAGAGGAAAGCCCTGGTGGTAAGTGCAAACAGTGCGGGTACTTGTGTGCTGTATCAGGGGTATTGTAAAAGTGATTATTGTGTATTGTTCAGGTCACTGGTAAGGAAAGAGTGGGGTTACAGTGTCCTGGAGGGCTGTGCCCAGGTTAGCTTAACCACTACCAACCCTGACCTCCGGGTGGAGGCACCGGTTTCAGAACTCAGGCCCCTTAACCTGCTACTAGCCAAGCAGGCAGTAGTAGTCCTTGGGATAGCGCCACTTAGGGGTTACAAAAGGTACAAGAAAAAGCATAACATGTTTCTTACACTTCTTAGTGCTGTTTTCTGGAAAATGCCTACAATTTTGTTTATGACACTGGACTGCTTGGTCACGCTGCAGTCTGAGAGGAAAGTGAAAGTTGTTTGAAATGCCATAATAACGGATTTTTGGTTTCATGGCTTTTGGGAGTTTGAAATCCTGTTATTACTTCATTTGAAGAGACCAGTAATCCAGTTAATAAATAGGGTCACCAGTAATTATTACTACTTACTGGGTAATACATTGTAAGGTGTTGTCTGTTCTGATCAGGGCAAACTGATGCTGTAGCTGGGAGGAGAAAGCTAGCAATGGCAGAAAAACTTCTCTGAATTCCAGGAGACTGCTGTTTCGCTGAGTCTCCTCCGGGTTCCAGATGCCACTCACTGTGAGATATTCCAGGTGGTTATTCAACGTGAGAGTGAATAATCTGTTGTGAGGATGCTTGTTGGGATCGCTGGAGGAAGGGATTGCCCTTTCTGAAGTTTCTTTCTTCCTGTCACCACTCTAGTGTCCTGACATTTTATTCCTGGCATTAGGTTTGAGAGGAAGCCTCATCTTTGAAATCAGTGGTCTCTTAGGTGGTGCTGGATGTCCTTCTTCTAACACCTGGCCCATGGGACCACAGCTGTGGAAGCAGCCATGCGGCCCAGTATTGTAGAAAATTCCTAGCAGGTGTTGGTTAGCCCACAGTTAAAGCTGTAGCAATTAGAGTTGCTACCCTCCCCTGAGGGAGGAAGGCTTTCCCCTACATGATAACCAATTCTGTGCCTATGAAGTCCAACATCTGAACAGGTTCTATTTGTGACTTCTGCTTTTTTATCAGGAAGCCCAGTTTTTATTGCTTACCCTGTACATTCTGGATAAAGCACATTGGGTAGGATTTTCAAAGGCCAGAGAATAACACAGGGTGCTTGCATCACAAACAACTGACACAAGGAGCAGGATCTGTCAATGCTTGCTTCAATTCTGATTCTTAAATGGTGCTTGCATAAAAAATGGGTATGCATGTCATGCTTGCACCAAAATAATTCCTGGGCCATGTTGGAAGGGATGCCTGCGTCACTGAAATGAAGCACCATGTCGCTGTTGGACCAGCCAGAGCTGGTCTAAGGGATACTAGAGTATATAAAGAGTTCCACAGTAGTCTGTCAGACCTGACTATACTACATTTAAGGGCCAATATTCCCCTGCAGGACTAGTTTAGAACATTGTGGGGCTTAGTCTTAACCATTTCATTTGCTGTATTTTTTGACTAGCTTGCATCATTCTTGTTATTTACGTCATTTTTGTCTCAACCTGCACCATTTTTATTTACTCAGCTTGCACCATTTTGTTTTTACTCAGCTTGCCTCATTTTCATTCTTTGTGTAATTTTTTTGACTTAACATACACCATTTTTGTTTCTCAAATCATTTTTTTTCCAGCTTGCCCCTTTGTTTGGTGCAGCTTACTTTATTCTCATCCCTTACATTATTCTATTGATGCAGTGGACCTCTTGCATCAGTTTGGAGGACTTTACCACAGAGAACACTTTTCTTGCAAAATGTGGCACTTAGTATTTGGCGGACCTAGATCTGACACAAGGTGACTGTTTGACACAGTTTGCTGGATCTAAGGGCCCTTTGAAAATCCAGCCCCTTGACTCTTGTTCTTTTTTTCCTTTAAAAAGCCAGTCATCCAGGTTATGAAAAAACACCACACCTTACCTTTTCAGGTGTACTGTCATCATGGCTAAACACTTGTGAAGACCCTTGAAGTCAGATCAAGGAGAAGGGCTATAAATTGGTATTGGTAGTTTCCTAGCCTGAACCTGAGGTATTTTCTGTAAGCAGACCTGACTGGAATGTGCATCTTTCATCTCCAGGTACCCTAGCCAATGCCCTGACTGTAAAAATGGTATCACCGTGCCCAGTGTGACCAACTTGAACCTCTCTTTCTTTATGTGTTTGTTCAGATATTACTGCTAACTTGGGTCATCACTCCCCATTTTCCTGTAGGTCAGTCAGTACCTAGAAAACAGGCCCTTGCTCCACTGAGAGGCAGGAACCTTTTCCACTGCTGTTGCTTCTAGCAGTTTGTTTACTTCTAGTTCCAGCAAATGTCTTTCTGTTGGAGAGTGAGCTGGAAAATAATTACTCACCATAGTAATAGAAATTGTTTCTTCCAAAGGGATCTCTCCTTATGCTTATACATGCAATCATTCCCTTGGAATGAGGAGCCTCAGCGATTTAAAAATTGTATGCTAATTGTGGAATTTAGAGTGAAATTCAAACTGTGCTGTGTGGTCACCCTCACCCTTGTACTCTAACATCAGATTTATTTCTAAAGCAGCATGAGCAGTGACCACTGAACTATCTAAATAACTACCAAAAATACTAAAAGCTTGCTACAAATTTGGAAAATAGTTTAACAAGGCAGAAAAAACATAATTGTTATGAAAAATTAGATAACTCCAGTCACTAGACAACAACTGTAAAGTCACTGTACCAAGTAATACTCAAGCAAATAGAAAGAACAGATTTGTGTTTGAACCTTTGACCAGATTCTGGAAGAAGAAGTAAGGATTAGGGATAGTTAAGCATAGTGATGATCCAATTGGAAGAAACAATATTACTAGGGTGAACACTTTGATTCTTCAAGCCCCAGGGATCTCTCACTTATGCTTAACAAATGCACACTCCATAGCAGTACCTTTGGAGGCTGGGCACAGAATCTACTTAGGAAAAGATTCCAAGGCAGTAGGGCTAAAACTGGCATTCCTTCTGAACTGTTTGTCCAGAAAGTAGTGCTTTGTGAAGTGTGAACTGTTTCCTAGGTAGCTGTTTTACAGATTTCCTGCAGGAAATACCCTTGAAAGCTGCCACAGAAGCAGAGGTGTCTTTATGAGTGCAAGGCCTTTAGGAATCAATTTACCAGTTGTTTCATCGCAGTACTGTATGCAGAAAACTATCCAATGAGAAACTGCTGGTTTACCTTTTCCCCACTTCAGCATAGGTGACAAATGCCTGAGTGTTAGTGGATCTGCCATCTTATGTCCAAGAAGTAGCTCAGTGTCCTTTTCACGTCCAGACTGTGGCACTACTTTTCTCCTAAGCTGGATTTTGTTGTAAAGAAAACAAGGAGGGTTATTGGTTGATTCAGATAGAATTCAGGCACCACTTTGGGGAGGAATTTTCTGTTGTTTCTTAGGACTACCTTGTCCCTGTGAAAGATTATGTAGTTAGGATCTGTGCAGAGGGCTTTCAGCTCACTCACCCTTCTGGCAGATGTCACTGACACTAGACACACTGGTTTCCAAATGATATACTTCAATGCAGCAGTTGCCATGGGCTCAAAGGGAGCCTTCATCTGCTCAGCAGTGCCCACATTCTTCAAGTCCAATGGAGGAAGGGGGCCCTTATTGGTGGGTACAGGTGATTAAGGCCTTTGAAAAATCTTTTGAAAATGGGTGGTGAGGCAACTAACCTGTCTTTGCCAGCTGATGCATAAGCTGACACTGCTGCCAAATGAACCTTCAAAGTTGAGGGACTGAGGCCCAAGGACTGGAGATGGACTAGGTAGTCCAGGATTGTAGACAGACTTCCCCGGATGGGGTTGAGCTACCTCGGAGAACACCAAAGGGCAACTCTTTTCCATTTTGAAGCATGTTTTCCTTGTTGCTGGTTTCCTGGAGATCTTCAGCACTTCCATCACTTTTACAGAGAGATTGTGTCTGGAGACCTCTAGCTTTTCAAGAACCATGCCTTGAGACATAGAGTTCTCAGGTTTGGGTATGTTGTCCTGCTCTGGAACAGTGTTGACAGACTGTGTCTCAGGTGCAGGTTGATAGGAGGTCTGCTAGAGAAGGACAGAAGCATGGATTACCAGGTCTGCCAGGCCCATTCTGGAGCTAAGAGAATCACTGTTGCTGACTCCCTTATCAGTTTGAACAGTACTCTTAGCAAAAGTGGGACAGGTAGGAAGGCATATAGATACTTCCCTGACCAGTTGAGAACTAAAGCATCCTCTAGGACTGAACCAATTGATGTGGATCTGCAACAGAAGAGTGGGAGCTGGTTGTTCTCTCAGGAAGCAAACAGGTCTACTTCTAGTGTACCCCACCATCTGAACAATGCTGCCATTACCTGCTGGTTCAGGGTCCATTTGTGATTTCCCTGACTGATTCTGTACAGGAATCTACCAGTACATTGTCTTTCCCCAGCAGGTGTACTGCTGAAACCTGACCTTCAGGGGTAGGCTAGGTTCCAGATCTTCACTGCTTCTGTGTACAGCTCTGAAGATCTTGTTGCTCCCTGCTTGTTTATGTAATACTTTGTTGTGGTGTTGTATGTTCTGATCTGGACAGACTGACCCCTGATCCGGGAGGAAAAAGCCTGCATTGCCCAATACACTGCCCTGAGCTCCGGGAGACTTACATGCTCCTGAGTCTTTATACTCCAAGTGCCACTTACAGTGTAGTCCTCTAGGTGGATGCTGCAGCCTAGGAGGGAGGCATCTGTTGAGAGTATAGCTGTAGGTGATTATTGAAAGAAGGGAATTCCCTTTCTGATGTTGCATTCTTCCTTCCACCATTCCAGTGCCTTAGCTAAGACTTTGTGACAGACACCAATTTGGACAGTGGATCCCCACCTCTAAGTCCAGTGGTCCCGTAGGTGATATTGGACATCTCTCATTTGGAACTTGGCCCCTGGTACCACTTCGGTGGACAAAGCCATTGCCCCAATAAGTGAGAAAATCCCTTGCAAGTCTTGGAGGGCCTGCCTTGAAGGATTGTGCATCTGAAACCAGATCTGCTGCCCTTGCAGGGTGACTAGCTCTGCACCTATATAGTTCAGAACCTGAACTGGTTCTACCTGGGACTTTTGAAGATGTATGATGAAAACCAGGTCCTCCCGTGTGTCTTGTTTTATTTGTAGGGAGGACTTTTCCTCCTGCTGTGTTTTTCCAGGGACTGGCCAGTCATCCAGATAGGAAAAACTACCACCCCTAGCTTTCTCAGATCTGCTGCTACCACAGCTAGGAACTTTGTGAACACTCTTGGAGCTGAGATGAGGCTGAAGGGAAGGGCTTTGAACTGGTATTGGCAGTTCCCTATCCTGAACCTTAGGTACTTTCTGTGGCTGGGCTTGACTGGTATGTGGAAAGAGGCATCCTTCAGATCCAGTGACCCTAGCCACACTCCTGTTTGTAAAGATGGAATAACTGAACCCAATGTAACCATCTTGATTTTTTCTTGTTTTAAATGTGTGTTCAGATATTTCAAGTCTAAAATGGGTTGCCACTCCCCATTTTTCTTGCAGATCAGGCAGTACCTGGGATAAAGTCCCTCGTTCCACTGTGAGGGAGGTACTTTTTCCATTGCATTTCCTTGTAACACTGTCTTCACCTCCACCTCCAGCAGGATTCCTTCTGTTTAGGTGTGAGGGTGGAAAACTTTTTGATTTTGTAGCTTTGAGAATTATCTGAACTGCAGGGACAAACCTTAACTCACTACTTCTAGGACAAACTTGTCTGTGGTGATTTTTGTCCATTCCTGGAAATAGTGAGTCAGTCTTCCTCTCACTGGCAATGGATGGGTGACCTTTGCAGACCTGTCAGGGGTTTTTGCTTTTCATGAGTTTGGGAACTGGTGTTGTAGCTGTACACCTAGTGCCCCTCCTTAGCCTGCCCAATAGTAACCCCTTTTGGGGTACTCATAGAAACATAAGCATGGGAAAGTATCTTGTGCCTCCCTTCCATATGGCCTATAGGAGTGAAAGCCTTTCTTTCTCAGTATTGCTCTTGTAGGTGGTTATGTACTCATCCACCTTTTACATTTAAGCCACTGTCTTGTCATCCAAACAGGAAGTTCTCTTGCAGGAGAAGACCATGGCTTTCTTGCTATCCTTATCCCCCATGGTGCTGTTGCCTGACTTTGATGCTCACTGCCTGCCCTGTTTGTGCCATGCTATTTTCTTCCTCCCATTTGCTATGTAAATCCCCTGATGTTACTGCATTGATCTTGCTCTGTCTGTTGCTCTTGATCATACCTGATCTTGTTGTTGCCTGTTATGCCTGAATGTATCTCTGTAATCTCCCGGGTCACACCTGGAAATAGGCACTTGGTTGTCTAGTGTGCTCACCTGGTAAACAAAAGCAAATAAATAAATAAGTTTGGAGTTCCATAGGTCTCCTGATTCTGGGCCAAGTAGGCCATTTAAGCAGTCAGTCTTAGGAGCAGGGAAGATGATGTATAGCCTTTTTTGCCCATGCTATTCAGTTTCTTGAAATCTTTCTCAGGAGGCTAGGAGGAAAAGGGCACTTTGTCCTTTTCATAGGTGGCAGTCTGGACCACTCCCTCATGATCAGGGTGTGAATATAGGTGCTCAGTTCCCTGTTTGTCCACCTAATATTTTTTCTGTTTTCTTATCTATGGCAGCAGCTGAGATGGGGGCTAACATGATTTTACAAGTGACTTTCCTGAGGGCATAAGATGGGCAGCATCAACCTCTTTGTAGGAGCCAAGCCCATCATATCCATGAATTCTACCTCGTCCTCATTCTCCTCAGTTTCCTGTGAAGAGATGTTGAGGGTATTTAACATAAGCCTTACAAAGGTATAGTGAGAGGTATAATCCTCTGAAGCCTAGGAAAAAGTCATATTCTTTCTTAGGAGACCCGTATGCTTCTATGGGTTCTCCTTCTTCCTCATCTTCATAGTAAATGTAATCCTCCTCCACAGGCATTGAGAATGGAACCAGAGTCTGTGGGGAAGGGGGAGGCAGACATATTCATGAAATTCTCCATAGCCTGGAATGTCTAGGAAGAATTGCCATGCCTTTGTCATGTCCTCTACTGAGGGCATTTTGTTTGCATCCACTGGTAGCTACTTTTTTTTAGTCACTACTGTTTTCTCACCTACAGCCATGGTCCTGCCATACATCCAGCCACCACTCCAACCCATCACCTCCGACCCTGAAGCCGATGTGTCCAGCTGGCTTATGCAGCTATGACCGTAGAGACGGGCTCCCCTTCAACCCAGCGCCCAGCTAGGATCCACTACTGGCACATGCCTATTCCAGGCATCATCAGCCAGTGAAGTGAGCAGCCATCAAGCTGCCGTGGACCATGCTGATTTTCTCTTTTTCTCCCAGTGGGAGCATGGGCGTGCAATGACATCTGCGCACTGGCGTGCAGACATCTGCCATGCTTCCCCCACAGAGCACCCATGCCACTGCAGTTCCTCTGGGCATCCCCAGGGACAGCCAGAGTGTGATGTGCACCCACCCTTTACCCCAGGACTAGGAGAGCTGTTGTTGGATGCTCAATCCTAGTCCTCCCTACAAACCCTGACGACCCAGGCTCGTTCCCATTGGTAGCTCCTTTACTTCTTCAGAAGGAGGGATAGCGACATGTTTTTATTTGGGAGGCACCATTTCAAGTGTGTGTTCTGGGGCTGTTTTATTTTTACTGTATTCAGGGTACCACCTTTCGGACACCCTGGGCCTGATTTTCAAAGCTTCTGGCACAGCACAAGGGGCTTGCACCACAATGAAAGGCACAAAGTGCTCCTTGCACCAAATGATGCACTGGGAGCAATTCTGAAAGGCAGCCTGTGTGCTCCACAGGCTGCCTGCACCAAATGAGGCTTGCACCACCCGTGTGCCACAAAATGAGCTGGTGCTAAGGGCATGAGGCAGGTGCCAGCTGTCACATCTCTGAAAGTGGGATTCACAAAACCCTCCCAGAGGAGGATACTAAGTACCATTAGACCAGCCAGGGCTGGTCTAAGGATCATGAACATATCCCCTCTGGGAGAGTGTAGCACTGTGTGGCAATGTGCCATGGTCCCCTTCCCAAACCCTGATCCTCAGTTATCATACATTAATTATCCCTGGTGCTATAGCAACCCCTCATTGATCCCTGATGTCCTCAAGATGGTTATAAATAATATCCCTGTGGTGTAATGGACCCTCTCCCAATATCCCTGTAATTGGTTATAAATAATATCCTTGGGTGGTCTAGTGGACCTTCCTCCCCAATCGCTGATGTCCCTAAAATTGGTTATAAATAATATCTTCTGGTGGTGTAGTGAACTCACTCTCCCCGATCCCTGGTGTCCCCATAATTGGTTATAAATAATATTCCCTGGCTGGTCTAGTGGACCCCAATCTCCGATGTCCCCGAAATTGGTTATAAATAATATCCCCTGGTGGTCTAGTGGACCCCCTCCCCAATCTCCCATGTTGCTAATATAAACCTACATTTCTAATTCCCTGGTGATTTAGCACCTCCCCCCAGCCCTGATTCCCCTTTATCAATTAAGCCTACATCACTGGTGGTCTTGTGGACCCCCACCCCATCTAACAGCGTCCCACCAACCTGCCCTATCCCTAAACCGAGCTGGTGACTGGCACAGCCCACCACTTACCACCACAGCCAGCCATTGACTAAGCTCTTAATGAGTGCTGTACTGTATTCTGTATATGCCAGTGATTGATATCTTAGTACAGATGTTCCTGAGAGACCTCTTGTGTTGGAGACCAGATAGGGATTGGGAGGACTTGAAACATAACAATTCAAAGTTCTGGGACTTGCACAACACAATAAGGTCAGCTGTTATCCACTGGTGATGAGGGTGTTTAATCCTACACTTGTTAAGAGGGGGCATGAGTTTCCTAGGCTTTGTTAAAAATGGTAATGAAGAGGGAGAGGGCTAAGTTAATGTTCATGGTCGAGTGGACTGGAGACCAATCAGAGGCACCAAGGTTATTTAGAAGGACATCAGTGTTATCAGACCTGAGAGCCCTGTACCAGAGGTATTTACAGGCAGAATGAGGGAGGTGCACTTTCCTAACACAGGTTAAGTGGTGGCCACTGAAGACATCTGGGAGAATACCTGCAGCAATGATGTGGCAGGGGTGGGATGAGAACATCCTGTCCAGGAGAGAGTGGTTATGGGGGTGCAGATTGAGTCAGGTGGGTTCAGTGATTAGTTATATGAGGTTCAGGAACTCAGTCTTGTACAGCATGGGATTAGAGGTGGGGAGAGTCAGTTTAAGTTGAAGTCCCTGAAGAGATAAGGTCACTGGAGGAGGCATGGGAGGCAAGAGAAGAGAGAGTCAACAAGAGAAGAGATATCTTTGGAGAAGCATAGACAACACCAACAAAGATAGGGAGGGAGGAAGAGGGGATAACTTTGCTTACTGGAATTCATGAGAGGTGGTAAGAGATTCACTGAGGGAAATGGAGCATGAAAGGGTTTGTCGAATATAGTGGATGTTCCTACCTCCACACTTGCTTCGGTCCTGACAGTAGAGGTGGAATTCAGGGAGAACTTAGTTGGAGTTAGGCACCCTGGAGGACAGCCAGGTTTCAGTGATACACAAGAGGTCAGGAGAATACTTAGAGACCTAAACTTCAAGGGAATCATGTTTGAGGAGGAGATTCCTTGCACTGAGATGGAAACAACTAAGGCCTTTGGGCACAGTGGGAGGGGAGGAAGGAGAGGTGGGGCTGGGGCTGGGGTTAAGTTCAATGTTGTCAGAAGAAGAAAGAGGAGTAGGAGATAGAGAATGGAGTGAGACTTTCACCCTTTTGAGCAGGGGGTAGGGTGGGAGAGATGTGAGAATGGAGAGGCAGTCTTGATGAAGAAATTCAAGATTAAGGGAGGGAGTATACATAAGCCCATGTGTGGATATGAGGGAAAGGGATAGGGGAAGAGGGAAAAGGAGACTGGAAGGTGAGGGAAGGAGTGGGGAGAAGGGTGAGGTTGGAGTGAAGGTGGAGAAGTGAGCGAGGGGAAGATAGGTAGACAAGCAGGCCAGGGAAGGGGTCAGCGATTGGAGGGTCAGAAAGAAAATATAGTGGGGAAAGGTGCTGAACATGGTGAGAGAAAAGTAGCTTGATTAGTAAAGCAGAAGGATGAGTTAAGGAGAGATTCAACTAGGCTATGGACTAGCAGGCACAACTGACTGGCACTGACAATATAGGTTGGAACAATGGTTGTGTTATAGCTGTATGCAAACTATGTAATAGGCAGAATGACTCAGAGATATACAGAGCTGTAGTTGTATGCAGTACTAACTAATAGAATAACTCAAGTAATACAAAGCTCTAGTGCTATGTAGCACTAGCTAATGGGCAGAATAACTAAATTATACAAAGAGGTAGGCAGTAGAGCTGTGTGGAATATAAAATTTTGCTGGTGGGATGCTTGCAAATTATCATTCCGATTCTGTGAAATTTCACAGAATTTGCACAAAAATTCTGCAGAATTTTGCCAGATTTTAAATTTCAGTTATTTTAGTCTAGTTTTTAAAGTATGTTTCCAAATTATACCAAGTTGGCAGGTGTACAGGTAATGGTGGCTTGCATAGGTGTACCAGTTATGGGTGGCCATAAATTCAATCAATATTTTGTTTTCAGTTTTGCCATCTAATTTTTAAATTTCTTATCCAAATGTCTCCACAGTTCCAGGATTTAGAAAACGTGCAGTATGGTTATGTGCACCAAGTTGTAAGTCTCAAGCTTTAAAGAGAGCTGTGCCATAGGTAGCCAAACATTTTACCAAAATTTACATTTTAGGTTTGTATACTTTTGATAACTTTATAACAGTTTGATTAATGCTTTGTAGGATTACAGATTATTACTATATTTATAAATGTGCCCAGTTTGAGATTTCTAGCTCTAAAGGTGCCTGAAGTACGTGCAGATAACAATTTTCATGAAATTCCTCACAAAAAATACGACGACAGACTTTTCACACCTATGATTTTGAAACAGTGTGTCCTAATGTCATGATATTTGGCACACCATTAGAATGTATATCAACATGCAATCCTAATGTCAAGATATTTGCCTGTTAGAGCACATATCAGCAAGTAATCATGCCAAATTTCAGATCTCTAATTCAACTGACAGCTGAGTAATGACCAAATTAATATATTTAATAAAATATTAAACAAAATCATAAAATTCCATGAAATTTTGTGAAATTTTCACAGAATTTCATGGAATTCCATCAACATTCTACAAATTCATAATTGTCTCATTACGCACAGCTTTAGTAGGCAGGCAAAATGTTCTTGTTGAGGGAACAATTAACTTGCAGGCTCTTGGTTTGATAAGGCAAAATTGTTGATGGCACGGGTCATAACTGTGTACATGAAAACAGCACAACTGATAATGCTGCTGCAAAACAATGCAGGACAAGAACAGAGTCAGGCAAAATGCTGACCTGTTCTGTGCCCTGCACCCATTACAGACAATGTGTGTAAATTTACTCTTCGGCCTCCACACCCCCTGGAACTTAAATAACTAACTCCGGGGACTTAGAGGGGTACTTTGTTTTAAAAAAAATTATAAAATGTTGTAGCAGGGAGATGAAGGCGCATGTGCTGTTGCCCAAGCCATTCCACAAGGGGGGCGGTTTGACCAGGCAGCCAGTACATGGCAACATATCCACTCTCATTCCACATACAGCAACAGGGGTAGCGATATTCCCTACCGCTGTTCTACCCCATGTCGCTGCATTACCAGATGCACAATATACAGCACAGTCATTACGCTGTCTTACATGCACGGTATTGACCCAGTAGGACTGTTGACAACGCCTAATAATTGATAGAATGCTTCCTGTGAAATTGGTAGGAGGTTAGTAATAAACTAACATAAAGAATAATGGATGGGAAGGTTTTGATATGAGAATTTAATGTACACCGAGTTGTGGGATGCTACATAAACGGCGAAGCCCGAGGGTTTATCAAAACATCCCACAATGAAGTGTAAGTCTAATATGAAACACCCTCCCCATCTTTTATTTTTTATAATAACAGGCCAGCAATTTTCTCCAGCAGTTTGTGAGACTGTTTGGCCCTGCCCACATACAGAATCTTGGCCAATAAGGCAGCAGCATAATTTGACTGGCATGGCTTCATGAATGTCATAACAACCAGCCGGTTGTTATGGAAAATATCAACTTGGTCAGTACATTGAGAAGAAATTGCTGACCGGTTATTATAATACAATAGCAAGCTAGTTGCAGGGATTATTCAAAGCAACCAATGATTTAACAGTTGAAACGGAAGTGCAATTTAACCATCTTTCAACAATAACAGAGGCTCTACAAACAGACCCATAAGCTTATATCAGATGCTATTTCAATATTTGTTATTGTTGAAAGATGGTTAAATTGAAATGGGCGATAAAAGAAAAGGATCTGTCACCGTGCTTTGTTTTAGTTTACTTTTCTTTGAAATGCCTGTTGCAATGGACATGAGTATGACGTCACAGACAAACCATCATAAGACAAATGCAGGAGGAAGAGATGGAATTTGTGGGACTAGAGTCCTGTTTTCATGCAAATATGCTCAGCAATGAAGAATGAGTGTAAAATCAGAACAGTATGGAAATATTACTTTGAATATCATATTTTACAACATTTTCCTGAATTTGGAAAAAATTAAATAAATCGTACCACAATAATCTTACTGGTGTTCCACTTATCCGTCTATAATCTTCTAAAGAAAAGGCTACCCAGGAAAGGCCACTCATCCATATTATCAATAAAAACATTTTTAATGAATATCCTACATTGAGATTTTAAAGAAAAGAAACAACAAGGTGACAATGTGACAACAATAACAGCAATAATAATTATAATAATAATAATAAGTACCACCCTTCCCTCCCATAATTCCAGAGAACCATGTTTTGAGACAACTTATGCATTCTCATATAGCTTTATGCTCACTTAACAGATGATTAGACTGATGTTTCTCTTATGCTGCCTAAGTGAAGCTGTAACAATTGTTTCTAGAGGCAGAGGTCACAGAATGCATGATGTCCATTCACAATCAGCAGGGAATCAAGCTGATTTGGTGATACACTAGAAATGCCAACATACCTTTTCCATGATTGTCTACGTCTCAGGTGTTACAGGTGTATATAGAATCTGCCCAACTAGCAGGGGCTTGATTGCATTCCAAACAGCTGTTCCATTAGGTGAGCTCAGTATCTCAAGGTAGAAATCCATGCAGTACGGAGCTATGGGGAACCAAATAAAGATTTACTCTGAGGAGAAAAGCAAATCCTTGCAGCATGCTTTTCAAAAATGTTAGATGCAGATGCAAGCATGAGCTCTGCCAGCAGCTGTATTTGCCTGACTGTGTTGGAACTACCTTGCTGTTAATTTCTGAATATCCATCTGTTTTGGGGAAACAAAATGCGATTTAACAGGAAAAAAAATTGTCACATTTATTTTTTTTTGTAGCACAATTGTACCTCTGTTTGTATGTGATTTTGTCTGAAATTTGAATGCATATTTCCCAAAACAAGACACAAAGGTGCAGAGCTCTGAAAATACCCCCGCCACCTGAAGCATTTATTATCCTTTGTGCTGGGATTGTCAGGGAATTGAACCTGTCGCAAGCTTCTCTGCTGTTTTTACCCAGGGTAGGAACTTGATAACATAACAAATGCCCAATGAAAACTATGCTGAGATGGTACAGCCTAGTTTGTTTGGCTACTATACAATGCTGAGGATGTCACCATCTCTACTGTACATTCTTTTATTTTTTTCACAAATATGTGAGATGGCATTTATGCTTCTAAATTTAGAAACCATCCTTTTAGAGTGCATATACAGTACTTCTTTTCATCACTTAAATTTAAACACAAATGTAATGTAAACTTTATCATAGACAAAGTTAAGAAGGGTCACACACAGATCAGAGATCAGACAGACAAAACACTGGATAGGGCACTATCAAGTTCTTTGCACCTTTACAGTGATATAACGGAGGAGCATGCACTTTTTTATGCTGTGGTTTATGATTTTTTACTAAATTACAGTGTTTTTGTACTTATCCAAGCCATGGAGTCCTTGCCTTAAACAAGCTGATGTTGTTCCTGTTCTTTTAATTTCACATATGACAGAGGAGGGAGGCCATAGTAATGTCTTGAAGGTTCAAGACTTTTAACTAGAAATACACTTTTAAATGAAATAAGATGTGCTTCAATATCTGAGAGATGTGTGCCTATTAAGATAAAGGTCTCATCCACTTAGCTGCGCTGAACTTCAAAGTAATTTCCACTGTACAAACTGATTTTTGAATACTGGTCTTAATTCTGTTACAGTTCCATCTCTACAAGTTGTTTAGCTATCCTAGTGGGCATTTCTGGTTTACACAGGTAGTTAATACTATTTTAGAACTGTATGATGTAGTTTATGTTTTTGGCCAGCTATTCCATTGTTGCACAATGCATCCATATTCTGCTATAGAATGCTATTAATGAGAGACAAAGACACCATGCAGTTGTACAATGGCACTTAACACTGGAGTGTGACTCAGAAATACCTACTACACAGCTGGCCTGGTGGTGCAGAAGGCTGAGGCATTTGTACGTCACCTGCTGCCGTGCTCATGACCCAGATTTGGAAACGATCCTGGGTCACTTGAGGGTTGGCTGGGGTGGGAAGCATCGAATGTCCCAGTGGACAATCTTCTCTTCCAGGAAGGGAGGTCAGCCTGCTGTGCTGCAACATTACCAACTAGGGAACCATGGGTGGCAATGTGGCTAGGAGCAACCGTTATGGGAAGGAGATGCTCCACCGATGGAAGACGTCAGCATGTCCAGTGCCATACGCACATCAAGTCATCATCTCTATGGAGCACTTGAGGGCCAGGGGGGGAAAATGATAACACAGCTGGCTGCAAGCAGGATGAAGACCATGGCTCCTCGCAGACTCCACACTGCCTACTGTGCATGGGGCCCAATGCACTGAGCATGACATCCAAAAGAAGTGTGGGGAAGCCCCTGTAGCCCAGCCACAGGGTGAAGTTGTGCAGGAACAGGTGGATCCTCAGCATATGTCCCAGAGATGGTAGATGATGGGGTTGCATGAGCTGTATGGGCAGAAGAGGGCCAACTTGGCAAGAGGGGAGAAACAAGAAATACCTACTGCAGTTACTAAAAGGCCTGTATAGATGGAACATTAACCAAACTGGAACCAATATTTAAAAAAAAGGCTTCTACGTGCAAAAATGACTCTGAGGTTCAGCACAATTCTCACATGGGTAGGGCATGTTTAGAGGACAAAAATCACCTAACAGTCCAAGTACTTCATCTGCAACTTCAAGGCTGAGATTTATATTCCCTAAGTTAATAGGGCCTCTGAGGGATGTCTTGACCATGAGGTTTGGGTGAGAGGACTGCAAAGTAAGGCTGAGTGCATACTGAGATGAATGTAAGAGGGCAGAGGTTGGAGCATGGTTGGGGAGATGTAGCACTGAGGAGGTCAACCTGACTTTAAGTATTCACTACAATGAGTAGCAAAGACAATCACCCAGAGGCAACTTTTCTGTCTAGGGAGATGCTACTGGGAAGAATTGACCAGCTCATCACTTCAGACTGTAGACAGATTACTCCACTTGACCTTTCTGGAGTCTGTGAAAGTTTTCACCCACTAAATGAGAGGGGTTTGCTTGATTCCTTTCAGACAGTGTGTCCTCAGTTCAGGCCAGGTTCTCAATGGGTAGCCTGTGGCAACCCAGCAGGGTTGAGTCGACACATCACAGATGCACTCAGCTGTCATGGGGAGAGTTTATCAATCAATCAATCACTTTATTTAACCAGGCATAAACACCATTGAGCAAGCTCATGTTCAAGGTGGTCCTGGGCATTAATACAGCACAGTACACTTCATAAGATTACAATTATGGTGGACAGCGGTGCGAAAAAAAAAAAAGTTGTAAAGGTGCTGGTCAATGTGGGCCTATACATACTGGTCAACATAATTAACATGCAAAGGTACATAATGATAAGCTTTACTGAAATGAGAACAGACAACAATCCCATATAGTGTCTGCTAAGTAAAAGCTCTTACCTAAATGACCAAAAATAAAGAGGTATTAAGGAATAGGGTAGAAATTGGGGTGAAAGAATAGGCAGCCAAGAGGGAGGCCAGAATAGGTAAAAGGTGGAGAATAGGCAGGGCCATCTCGGATTAAGGGAACTAGGCTTGCAGGTCCTAGGTTTCAGTTGTTAGGAATGTGGGGTGGATGAGATACTTAGGCATAGGATTTGAGAGTGGCACCCAGGGGTTAGGGGTCATAGGCATCTGAAACAGTTGCATGATTCCTTCAGTTAATTCATTAATAAAGCTTTGAACAGTTTAGACTGGTGGCAGAGGAGGAGATAACTGGGGAGATCGTGAAACTGGGACCAACTTATTGCAAACTGGTCCAGGTCTGACACAGCTATTAATAGGTTGTGATGGGCATCTGGGCTCAGTGTTTATAGGGATTGTCCATGTGACTTGAAAGGGTGATTTTCCCATCTGCAATGAAGAATGCACTGGCCACGTCCCTCCTAAAAAATCTTTGGAACCTTACAGATTACTAACCAGTCTCTAACCTACTCTTTTTGGGCAAGGTTATCAAGAAAGTGGTTGCACTGCAACTTGAGGCACACCTCATAACCGTTGACATTTGTGAGTCTCTCCAGTTTGGGTTCAGGGCTAAACATAGTACTGAGACTGCACTGGTCAGGGTGCTTAATGATCCTCTCAATGCGGGAGATAGAGTGGAATGGTCAATTCTCATCCCCCTTGATCTCTTCTTAGCCTTTGACACTGTAGACCATGGGTTGTTGTTGGATTGGCTGAGGGAATACATAGGTCTCACTGGACAAGTCATCTTCTGGCTTGAATCCTACCTCAGGGACAGAACACAAAGAGTGGTGTTGGCAAATTCTCATCACTCCCAGTGTCTCTACCCTCTAGTGTTCCCCAGGGTTTGGTTCTCTCACCCATGTTGTTTGCAGTGTACATGCTGCTCACGGAAGGAATATTAGACAGTACGACCTGTTTTCTTTTCATTGTCATACAGATGATACCCAGGATGCCCAGTGCAGTTGATGAGCTTAAAGGTGCTTGGTTAGAGATCCAGGACTGGATGTCATTAGTGAAGCTCCAGCCCTGACAAGACTGGGGCGATGTTGGTTGTACCAGGTCACAAGGGATTGGTGGTGGCTGTCAAGAATGAGAGTGGCTCTGCTTGTAAAGGCTTGTGGATGCCACCAAAGTGAGAAATCTGGGGGTCATTCTGAATGAAGGGCTGACATTTGAGGCTCAGATGGGAGCTGTTGTCCAGAGTGGCTTTTATCATCTTAGAAACATTGGCTGAATTAGATCCCATATTACCCCTGGAGACTTGACGACACTGATACCTGCGTCTATGACATCTCAATTTCACTACTGTTACACACTATACCTCATAGTCAGTTGCATCATGCAATGGTACCTGCAGCTGGTGCAGAACCCAGCTGCTAGGCTCCTGACAGGCCTTCTCAAGTTAAGTCAAGTCTCCCTGGCACTGCATGAACTGTACTGGCTTCCCAATAAGTGTCACATCTCCTTTAAAGTTGGTTTGCTAACTTATAAGACCATAAACAGCTTGGGTCCTGGCTATCTGACAGATATCCAGCATCCTTACATGCCCTTCCCGCTCTCTTTGCGCCACTGAAGTGGGCCTCTTAGCTGTACCAAGGGCCAGGCTGAAAACATTGGCAGACTGAGCCTTATAGGTGGCGACCCGGACCTATGTAATTTGTTCCAGCAGGCCCTCAAAGAGGCCACCATGGTGGAGGCTTTAAGAGGGGTCAGAATACCTTTTTATTCAATCTAGCCTTTGGGAATTGAGTTCTCTTTCCCGTTCAGTCCCTTCCAGCTATGTTTTATGGAGCTTAACATGTTTTTGTTGCTGATGTATGCTATTTATATGTTTGATTATTACTCATCATACATAGATACATAGATACTTAGATACATAGACAGTGTTGGCAGATAAGGGCCTATGGCCCACCCAGTCTGCCCATTTGAGCTTGTAAGTTCAGTTTATGTTTTCCTAGAAATCTGTTGCCCCTTACCCCCGATCTCCAGAATTCCTTTATGTCTATCCCATGCATTCTTAAATCCCATGATTGTTTCTGCCCCCACCACTTCCTCTGGCAGGGTGTTCCACTTGTCCACCACCCGTTCTGTGAAGAAATTCTTCCTCATGTTTCCTCTGAATCGTCCTCCCTCCAACTTCATCCCATGCCCTCTAGTCCTGGAACATCTTTTTTGCTTAAAAATAATGTATTCCTGCACCCTGTTCCTCCTTGTGAGACACTTGTATGTCTCTATCATATCCCCTCTCTCCCTCCTCTCCTCCAGGGAGTACATGTTCAGTTCCTTCAACCTGTCTTCATAGGACGTGTGATGCAATCCATGCACCATCTTTGTTGCCCTCATCTGAACCTTCTCTACCCTGTCTATGTCCTTATGTAGGTATGGTCTCCAGAACTGTACACTGTACTCCAGGTGGGACCTCACTAGTGTCTTGTATAGTGGAATTATGACCTCCCTTTTCCTGCTGGTGATGCCCCTGCCTATACATCCCAGCATCCTATTGCTTTACCTGATGCCTTGTCACATTGTTTCCCTACCTTGAGGTCATCAGAGATGATAACCCCAAGATCCCTTTCCTGCTTGGTGCATGCTGTATCCTCACCCCCAACTGATATATTGTGCCATGGTTTTGTGCCCCATATGCATTATCTTGCACTTCTTTGCATTGAATTTCAACTGTCAAACCCTGACCATTCTTCAAGTTTCTGCAGGTCCTTCTCATTCTGTCTATACCCTTTGGTGTGTCTACTCTGTTACAGAGCTTTGTGTCATCAGCGAACAGTGAAATTCTGCCTTCTAGGTCCTGTGCAATGTCACTGATGAAGATGTTGAATAGGACCGGTCCCAGCACTGATCCCTGTGGTACCCCACTGATCACTCTTCCCTCTGTGGAGTGACAACCATTTACCACCACCCTCTGTGTCCTGCCACCCAGCCAGTTACCTACCCATCACACTACTGTCCTGCCCACACCCATATTCCCCAGTTTGTGTAATAGTCTTCTATGTGGCACAGTGTCAAAGGCCTTGCTGAAGTCCAGATAGACCATGTCCATGCCCTCCCTGATCCACCTCCCTAGTCACCCAGTCAAAAATTCAACGAGGTTGGTCTGACATGACCTCCCCTGGTGAAACCATGCTGCCTTGGGTCCTGTAGTCCATTGACAACCAGATGTTCCACCAATCTCTCCTTCAGTAGTGCTTCCATGATCTTCCCCACTACCGAGTTGAGGCTGACTGGTCTGTAGTTCCCTGCTTCCTCTTTGTTCCCACTTTTATATAAGGGGACTACATCTGCTGTCCTCCAGTCTTTGGGTACCTCCCCTATTTCCAGTGATCAGCTAAACAGGATAGCCAGAGGTTCAGCCACCACCTCTCTTCGTTCTTTAGGACCCTGGGTGCACCCCATCTGGCCCCATTGCTTTATCAACTCTTATTACTTCCAGTTCCTTCAGGACCCTTTCTCGTGTAAAGGGACTTGTGTCCATTTCTGCACCATTCTCACCCCTGTACTCCTTCAGACCCATTACCCTCCTCTTCCTCAGTAAAGACTGAGCAGAAATACCTGTTCAATATGTCAGCTTTACTGTTGTCATCCTCCAGCTGGCCCCCATCCTCCCCTTCAGTCTCACTATCCCTCCCTTTGTCTTTCTTTTTCACTTATGTACCTGTAAAAGGTTTTGTCCCCTCTACCCACTGATTTTGCAATGTGTTCTTCTGTCTGAGCTTTGGCTTCCCTTACTGACCTCCCTGCCTCCCTTTGCTTCTCCTGGTACTTCTCCCTATCCCCTTCTGCCTGTGTCTTTTTGTATTGCCTGAATGCAATCTTTTTGGCTTTCACTTTCTTTGCTACCTCTTTGGAAACCATAATGGTCTCCTCTTCCTTTTCCTTTTGCTAACCTGCTTAATGCATAATTCTGTTGTTCTTGTAATCCCCATTTTAAATACTGCCCATTGTTCCTCAACCCCTGATTCCTGTCCCATTCCCCTTAATGCCTCTTTCAAGTATCTCCCCATTTTCCCAAAGTCTGCCCCCCTAAAATCCAGGATACATGTTTTTATGTGGTTTGGTTCTGCTCTTTCTGTGATTTCAAACCACAATGACTGGTGGTCACTGTTCCCCAGGTGCTCCCCCACTGTTACCCCCATCACACTGTCCCTGTTTGTGAGCACAAGGTCCAGTATTGCCTTCTGCCAAGTTGGTTCCATGACCACTTGCTTGAGGAAGGCACCCTAAGGAGTCAGGATAAATCTGCTCCTAGTTGATGCTGCTGCTGGGATGCTCCAGTCCACGTCTGGAATATTGAAGTCTCCAACCAGTACCACTCACCCTTGTCTGCCATCCTTTGGATGGCCAGCATCAACTCCCTATCTGTTTCTTCCTCCTGGGCTGGTGGTCTACAGACCACACCTGTGCGGATAGCTGTCCCCATTTTCCTTTCCAGCTTAACCCACAGTATCTCTCCCCATTTTGTTCCTCCTGGATCTCTGTGGCCCTTATGTCATTTTTCACATACAGTGCCACTCCTCCTCCCTTCCTGCCTGCACTGTCTCTTCTGAATATGTTGCAGCCAGGTATGGCCATCTCCCAGTCGTGGTTATCATTACACCAGGTGATGGCCACAATGTCCAGGTCTGACTGCTCCATGACAGCCTCCAGATCTTCCATCTTGTTGCTAAGGCTCCTGGCATTTGCACACATGGCTTTCCATGATTTGACCTCCTTAGACTGTTTCGCTGTTCTACTCCAGCCCTTTCTTGGTTGTCCTTTATCCTAGTTCTCCTTGCTGTCTGCCTTTCTGCTGAATTTGACCCTTTTCTGCCTATCCACCTCTTGGGCACTAATCTCCATTTTTGCACACTGCTTTGCAGAGATAGCCACTCCTCTGGTTCACTGCTTCCACTGCTAGCTGTGGGGGTGAGCAAGTAGGTACCCTCCTTGCGGCCTGCCACCTTTGCTAGTTTAAATGCTTGCCAATGTAGCATTTAAACTTATCATTGATGCTTGGATTCCCTCAGGATGGATGCAGGCCGTCAGGCTTGAACAAACCTCCATCCTCCAGATGGGTCCCAGTCACCAATGACTCCAAACCCTTTCCTCACGCGCCAGTTCTTCAACCATGAGTTAAAGTTCCTGGTGCATGCACTCTATGCTCTCCCTTGCCTCTACTAGGTAGTACTTCTGAGAAAGTGACAGAAGTAGCTACTTGCTTGAGACCCCTCCCCAATTTCCTAAACTCTTCTTGAACTTCCTTTGGCTCCCCATTTGCCAGGTCATTAGTACGAAGGTGAATAATGACATCCAGCTCACCCTCCCATCTTGCCTTCCCAGTGATCCCCAGGATCTTCCTTCCATCCCTCCATGCTGTGGCACCTGGTAGGCACCTCACCTCCCTGTCCTCCCCCTCCTGTGTTCCTAGCTGATCCCTCTTATGTTGGAGTCCCCCACCAGGATTTGCTTCCTCCTTCTCTGGGGTCCACTGCTTTCCCCGCTGAGGTCACCTCCTTGGCTACCTCACATCCTTTCCTTCCACTTCTCTGGGTACCTCTATTTGGTTGTCCTCATTTGCCAGTGTGGCATATGAGTTCTTGAGTGGAATAGGATCTGGGATGTGCCTCTGCCTGACTGCTCTAACCCTCCCTGAGCCCACTGTCATCCAAGTGCTCCTCGTTCTCGGCATCCTTTGAGGCAGTTGCATTGGACTGAGTGGTCTCTGGATAAGGGTGATGGTACTCCTGACCCAGTGCCTTTCTTCAACCAAAGCGCCTGTACATACCATAAATAATACAGACATACATACGATTTCTGATTTAAATAAAATATTATATATAAATTCACTATAAATTAATACTCACTAAAATCAGCATATGCAGACTCAAGCGTATAAGTCTTAAGTGCAGTTTTAAACTCCTGGATGATCAGGCAATCTCATATTTAATGAGGTAGAAATTCTACAGGGTTGGGGCCACAAAACTAAAAGAACGGGCTGCAGATGTCTTTAAACGAACCCTGGGACTCTCTTGCAATCCCTCATTGGTGGATCGGAGAGGGTGGAAGGGGCAGTAGGGATGAAGGAGATCTTTCATATAGCTAGGTCCCTGCAAGTAGCTAGGTACTGACTGATTGTAATGTCTGCCCTTCTGTAAAACATCCTGGGCCTCTGGGGAAGGGCACTTGCTAGAAATCAAACCTGCTTCTACTCCTACTACTAGAAACCTTACAAGAGGAGTCACTATACCATAACGTATTATAAATCAGTTGATTTTAGCTTGAGTGATTTATAGTAACTTTAGAGTCTTTTTTTAATTTTATTGTGTACTCCTCTCATGCAGTGCTGAAATATAGTGCTTCCTTCTAATGCTCCTACATGACAGCACACTGTACAAGGGATACAAGGTACAGTGGCTCCACATGCTGATTGGCTGAGAACATAGAAACATAGACTTTGATGGCAGATAAGGACCGCTTGGCCCACCTAGTCTGCCCATTTCCCTACCTACAGGATAGGCCACAGATCCTAGTTAACCAACACCCTATTTCTTCCTACCCCCCACAAGAATTGCCTTATGTCTGTCCCATGCATTCTTGAATTCTCCCACAGTTTTAGACCCCACAACCTCCTCAGGAAGGCTGTTCCATGCATCCACTACCATCTGTGAAAATATATTTCTTCACATTGCCCCGGAACCACCTCCCCCTCTATTTTTAAATTGTGTCCCCTTGTTCTTGCACGTCTCTTTTTCTGAAAGATGCTACCCTCTTGGACTTCGTTGATTCCACTGAGGTACTTAAAAGTATCTATCATGTCCCCCCCCCTTCTTTCCTCAAGGGTATACATATTAAGTTCCTTTAATCTCTCCTCGTATGGCTTCTCTTGCAGACCCTGCACCATTTTAGTTGCCCTCCTCTGGACTGCCTCTATCCTGTCTATGTCCTTGAGGAGATGGGGTCTCCAGAACTGGATGCAGTACTCCAGATGGGGTCTCACCAACTGTCTATACAGAGGGATAACAACTTCCTGTTTTCTGCTGGTGATGCCTCTCCCTATGCATCCCAGTATCCCCCCAGCCCTCCCTAGTGATTGATAATATTTTGTATACTGCGATCAATTTTACACTGTTTGCATTGACTTTTTTTGCATCAGCTGTAAATTGTCTGCAATACAGCCTGTATGAAGGATGCTACTTAAATCAAAACTGTTTTGTACTGTATAAACAGTGAATCACTAAGAAAGCCCTGAGAATTTCACATTCATGTTACTGAAACAGCAAATTGTGATTTTCAGCTGGTGCACCAATGTCCATTTAGGGTTCCTCTTACTCCTACTCTTTCTCTCTCTCTCTCTCTCTCTCTATCTTCCCCTTCCCTTCCTCCCTAGCTTACCCTCACTCTGCTGACCTAAAGCACATTTTGCAGTGTTTTGTATACAATCGAATGGTCTGTTCTTGAGTCAACCTGTCAGTGCTACGGTAGCACTGCAACCCATGAAGATGGCGACCCAAGTTCGGAAATTAGCCTGGGTTATCGGGGCAGGCCGGGGAGGAGGTTTGAGTATGTCATGGACTGTCTCCTCATCTGAGGGGGAGGGAGGGCTCTCAAACCACCCCATTACCACCCCCTGTGGATGCACAGGCGTCAGCGTGGGACACATGGTATAGGGAGGGAAGCCATTAGGTGCTTGGCTGAGACATGCGCCAGCATGTCTACAACCTGAACTTTCATCCTTCATGGCGGCATTCTCAGGGGTGTGGTTTTTAGGACCAAAACAAAAGTAGTGGGAAAAAAATACAAAAATCCAGCCTCCACTGTGGCATAGCATTATCCCTGACAAGCTAAAGTGGGGACGGAGCATGCATGGTTGACACTACTATCACTGAGCCCGGCTAGCAGTGGGTGATAAAATGGGATTAAAAAAAAAGGAAAAGAACTGCCTGTTCTTAAGGAAGAAACTTAGATTAGTAAATGCCTTACTGGATTTGGTGGGGAGGCTGTATTTAGCGATCAGATCTTCTTTTGTTGCATTTGTGCTGTTGACAGGTTCTGGTACCATGCTGCGCGGCAGTTCACTGTGTGAAAAGACAGCCAAGATTCCCTTGGAGCACAGGGTTTTGAAGAGTGTGTTGAAGGTTGTTTGTTGAGTTGTTGCTCTCTTTTGCCGTAAGGACTGCTGCAACATTGAAACAAAATAAAGACAAATCTGTAAAACAAGAAGCTGACATCTCGAACACATTTTTACTGCACGTCTGTACTTCATTATCAGGGTGATGAAGCTAAGCTACTCTTCTTCTTCATTCTGTCAAAGAGACTATGTTGTTCTTTATAGAAACTAGGAAGGAACTACTGGTGTCCCACTTCTGAGGAATGAAATATTGCTCCACAAATGAAAGAGCTTAAGTTAGAGACTGTGTGGTCTAGTGAATAGAGCAATGACTTGGGAGCCAGAAGAGCACAGATTCAAGCCCCAGTAGAGCCCAATGCTCACTGTGTGACCTTCAGGGAGTTACATAACCTCCCAGTGCTCCAGTCTGCCCAACTGAGGAATGGGTAGAAGCAGGACCACACTGAAAATGACATGCTGCATATTTTCCTTTTTTATTAATATGCTTTATCTTCCCGCCTGAATAAGCCACACTGGACCGAGCCCTGCCCCTAGCCTTGTTATCCGCCCCTGGGACTTACCTCCCTGGTGATCCTTTCTGGCTTACCCCCAGAGCAGGGCCTTTAAGGGGAGTGTCTACTTCCCCCGTCAGACCTTTAACTTGGTGGCCGGGGAGTGCCACCGGGTAATGGTGTGAGATATGTTGCATTTTAGCTGGACTACAATGGGTAAATCAAATATGAATACATACCTATCTACCTACATATCTACCTAAACACATACATACGTGCATAATAATAAGTTATTATGGCTTCTTTATGAACAATTGTATTTTATTGTAGTTCCTATTCAACAGGAATCAAGGTATGACTTTAAGAGACAACTGTACTGTATATTACATGAAAATCTCAGCCAATCAGAATGCAGAGTTTATATATTTTTATATTCCCTCATAACTGTCTGGTAAACCCACTAACCATGCAGGAAGTTATTTCTTGTATTCTGACTGTCTTGCCAGATTAACTGATAGCACACACAGTATATGCAGGACACAGTTTTGCAGCCATTACAGAATGGAATCTAGGAACATAAGAAATGCCAGATGCAAAAGGGACAAGTGGACCCTCACATTTATCTCCTGTCATCCAGGCAGTCACAGCAGTATTGTTTTTTCCTAGCCATATCTGAAGTGGACATTGTCCAGTCCACTACACTGTGGTACTTTGGAAGCAGAATATCCAGATCAAGAGACTCAGAAATTGTGGCCTGGATACCACTGCAACATTCAAATGTATCTAAGGCTGCCGTTGCAGTAGCTTTGAGTGGCCAAGACTGCCTCCTTTAACTACCTGCTGTAATTATTAAATAATTTTCCAAGCTGAGCCAAGAATCTGGGACCTTAGTTTGGATCTACAGGATAGCAACTCTTTCAGGGAGCTAAAGGAGAAGGTACACTATTTCCCATTAAAAGGTCCATAAATGTTCTATGCATCTGGTGTGCATACCAAGTTTTGTTACTGAGAAATTGACTGTACTCCACATTATCCAGAGGGAGCTGGCTTGGCATAGGTAGACTAAGAGCAAATCTGGGGTTGGAAGAGCCATGAAAAGGCTTGAAAATATCAGACCCTGGCAAAACTGACTGCATACGATGGTGTGGGATGAGATCATATCTTGTGTTTTCATTTGAAAGACACTCATTCCCCTCAATTCTCTATGAGAAGAACTGAGAAATCAAGCATTTACAACCTTTAATCTCCCAACCCCTCCCTCATATATAAAGACTAAAGATGCAGTTACTTCGGCATTACTTGCCTGACTTGTCTGGTTATTACTCTGTGAAACCAGGTTCTTTAGTTGCGTTATGACTTTTGAAAGTTGTTGCAGTTGGGGCATGTATAACTCCAGCATATTTTTTAGCATTTCCAGAAGCTGTAAAGACATGGTTATCAGGGACTGCATATCCTCAGGAAGTAGAATCTAAGGATGAAAAAATACAATGCCATCAAAGTCTTTTTTTATGCACAATCAGAACACATGAAAGCATTGCAATGCAAACTAAGAACATGGCCTGTCATTTTTTTTCCTTCAGTAAAGGCAAATTTGGGTTGGTCACTTCTTTTCATTAACAATTACATGGTCTGTATCTTTGACGATCGATAAGCTCTATGGCTCTTTGCACAATAGGGTAATCTTATTAATGTAACTCTACTATCTGTCCATGTATGATATTATATACAGCATATATATATGGATGCAAACATTTTTTAAAATATATAAATTACTTGTTCATTTGCATGCAAAGGGTCATAAAAGAGACAGCACAATAAATACTGAGCCTCTATGTTATGACATAAAATCTACTACTGTGTCTGTTCATGTATCAGGTTACATATGGCATATAAAACAGGATGGGAAAAAAACTTTGCTTGTTCAATTTCCATGCAGTTTTTTTTAAGCAAATCAGAAAAAAGAGAGTACTAGAACACCACAAGGAGAGTGTGATTCAGTACTTGATCACATAAAGTGCAAAACACACAAGGCACCAACCATTACCACGGTAACAAGTACCCTGGCTGGCAACATCAAATGTAGTAGCGCACTTTATTTAATTAATAATTTATTATTATAATGATCTAGGTATTCCTGCAATCTGATTGGTTGCTGGCATTCCAGCAGCTTTTTTTTTAACAGATTCACAGAAATTTGATGGCAGAAAAGGACCACACGGCCCATCTAGTCTGCCCTTATATCCCCCTTCCCCTCTCCTTTTACTGGCTCAAAACTTTTCCCATCCTCCCAACCCCATATGTCTGTCCCATGCCCTGTTGAATCCCCCACTGTTTTGAATCCACCACCTCCTCTGGTAGCCTGTTCTAGGCCTCCACCACCCTCTGTGAAGACATCCTCCTCACATTGCCTCTGTATTTCCCTCCTTCCAATCTGAGGCTATGCTCCTTTGTTCTAGCCCCCTCCTTCCTTTTGAAAAAGCTCCTCTCCTTCATCTTATCATCCCTTCAAATACTTAAAAGTTTCAATCATGTTCCCCCCTCCCTTCTAGTCTCTTGTGGGTATAGATTTAGCTCCCTCCACCTCTGTTCATATGTTTTTTCTCGCATCCCATGCACCATCTTGGTTGATCTTCTCTGAACCCTCTCCATCCCCTCAATGTCCCTGCATTGGTGAGGTCTCCAGAACTGTATCCCGTACTCCCGGTGCGGCCTCACCATGTTTTGTACAGCAGCATTAGTACTTCCTCCTTCTGCTAGTTATGCCCTTTCAATCCAGGCCAACATTCCATTTGTCTTTTCCACCACCTTGCTGCACTGCTTCCCCACCTTAAGATTGGTCGATAGAATAATCCCCAGATCCCTCTTCTGCTCTGTTTCCTTAATTTCCTCCCCTAAGGTGTAAGCTGCTTGAATGTTTTTTCCACACCAGGTGCATCACCACACACTTTTCTGCATTTAATTTTAGTTGCCAGGTTTCCAACCACCTTCTCCAACTTCTCCAGGCCTTGCCTCATGGCCTCTGCTCCACTTTGGTGTTTACCCTATTGCAGACCTTTGTATCATCCGTGAATAGGCACACTCTACCCTCTAGTCCTTCTGCAAGATCATTGATATAAATGTTAATGTTAGGTGTATCTGATTCCATAAATAAATAAATAAATAAATAAATAAATAAAAGTAGGCGTCCAGTACTGACCCCAGAGGTACCCCACTCATCACTCCCTTTATCCTGGAATCTACCCCATTTGCTACCACTGTTTGGCTCCTTCCCATCAGCCAGTTTTCCAACCACACGTTACCTTATGGCCCATTCCTAAGTTCTCTAGCTTATTTACTAGCCTTCTGTGCTGGATGATGTCAAAGGCCTTACTGAAGTCCAGATAGGCTACGCCCACTGCCCCTCCCTGATCCACTACCTGCATCACCCAATCAAAAACTCTATCAGGCTGACCTGACATGACTTCCATTTGTGAAGCCATGCTGCCTTTTGTCCACATACCACTGGCCATCAGGTAGTCTACTACCTTTTACTGTCTCCATTACTTTTCCCACCACCAAGGTAAGACTGACAGGGCAATAGTTTTCAGCCACCTCCTTGTGTTACACCTGGGTTATGCCCCTATTGTCCCATACACCTCACATTGTATTCCTGGTCTAGTGTACTGTGATACTGCTATTTTGCCTATGCTAATGTTTATTATGCATGATTCATTATACCTCACTATAATATATTCATGTAGGTTATGTTTGTCTTTCATAGATATTCCATATATAATCTACCTAATTACTGATATGATGACTCTGAGGGATCATCAGTGATTATTGAATACTACATTCTCATATAATTGTATGTAGTATGTGTTTACACTCAGGCAGATATGCCATGTGTAATAGAACCCTGTCAGCAGTTCTCTTTGTCTCTAAGCAAGCTGACACAGAGAGAAAGCCTTTGTTATGTCTTTATGTTTTATACTGTATGTAAGCAAGAAATGCCACATGTAGTTTGAACCGTCAGCATTTCTTTTGCCTAAGCTATAATGCTAATTAAAGCATATTCTGTCTCATATGATACTCATTAATAAGTCTGTCTTCTAAGTCATTCTCCGATGGAGAATGACTTAGAGTCAATACATATTGTTTCTCATATCTGTAACTATGAGGTCATCTCTGTTGCTATGCTGTTATCTGTAGTATGTAGTTGTCTGCAACTTATTATTTAGCCTCTAGAAGGGCAGACAGCTCTAGCAGAGTGGGGAGAGAGAATTATATCTTGGAAAACCTGAGATCCTATAATCCTGGAAATTATGTACATTCTTCAGGACCGTTGTGAGAAACTCATCTCCCTTGTGATTTTCTCTGTCACATGCTTGGTGTAAGTAGTATAATAAACTTTATTAGTACTCCTTGCTTGTTCACGAATGCTTCTTGGCAGACTCCAAGACACAAGAATCTATATTATTATTATTTACCCTACACATCAAGAGTGTTTAGGCAACATAAATAGTGACCGCGAGTGGAGTCTGGATGTTTACCAAGTTTCATTTTAATTTCCTCTGTAAATTAAAACACTGGGTGAGAAATCCGCAGTAACAAGCAATTAAAAAAGTGTCTTCTGTTTAACTTTGCGGTCAGTTGTGTGTTCCACAGTGCAGACAAAACAATCTCTTGGCAGATATTCAATCTCTGTGTAATGAGTTGTTTTATTTTTGATTGTTTTTTCCTATGCTTTCTCTGTGGTAACACAGCTGTAAAGAGATACGAACAGATAGACTGATTTCTTGTGGATTCAAATCCTAATGGGTGTATATTCATCTAGGAGTCCACATACACCAAAGGCTGTCTGAGTCCTGTCATGAACTTTGGTTGCAAACAAAGTTTTTGATCCTGAACAGCTAAGTTTTTTTCATATGTCATGTAAATATATCAGTACTGAGTTGAGTCTGGATACCTTAACATGCCAAACTGCTTATGGTAGTTGGTTTGGTTTTGCTGAAGTAGCATAATCTAGTGGTAGCCCTTTAAGGGATATCATTGCCCATTATTGGGATTGAAAAATGGTACCAATGATCCTGAAGGATTATTAATTGCAATGTTGTTTAATTGTTTTGATGCTGTTCTAAATAAAATATCTGTTTTGGAATCTGAGTATATTGCTTGCAAAATGGAGAATGCTGCTTTCAAGCAGGAAATTAGTTGAAATGGGCTTCTCATACAGAGAAGATAATTGGACTGCAGTCTGAGCTACAGTCTGTCCATCTAGTAAATGTGTCTCTCTTTAATGAGAGAAGCAGCTACAACCTGCATGCCTTAAGATAGAATGCTGAAAAGGCAAATCTTGTTAGAAAACACTTTTTTCAAATTAATGGTGTTCTGGCTAGTAACACTGATTCCTTACATTTTGAAAACAAGGAACTTGGAGAAAAGTCTGAAGTAATTACTGAAAGAGTTAACGTGCTGGTATTTCAACACCAGACCTTGACTAAACAGCGTGATTCAGTATGTTTTCAGTACAGTGGACTTGAATTGAAGGTTTTGAATATAATCTGTGATGCAGCTTCTGTCGAAAATAGGCATGTTTTACAAGATGGGAATGTCATGCAGTCTGAAAACAATACACTTTACAGTGTGATAACTCCTGTATCTCAGCAGTTAGACTGTAGGAGTAAAAAGTCAGATATGGCAAACTTGCGCCATCAGCCAGAGGTATTGGCAGGGCATACTGCCTTAATACCCAAATACCTTGCCTCATCTCATGTTGAAGAGTTTGATTTTGAACACTCACAGTGTGCTGTGGGGTGGACTAGAACAAAGGCTTGCCACTTGTTTTCTGTGATTCACAAAATGGAGAATTGTTAGAGTCTCAAAATGATGGACACACATGTCATCAGGTTGCCTCCCTATACCATCCCCAAGATGGCTGCTCATGGTCATATGATGATGATCATAACACAGTAAGCCAAGATGCCCATGAGGTAATCCAAAATGGCCAACCACCACATCATGGAGATTCGATCTTGCAGTCACAAGGACTTGTGATTGCTGCCATAACCAAACTAAACATACCCGAGTTTTTTGACATGATTAATATTGCTATCAGTAACACTAGTGTTTCTGAGGGACAGAAAATTCTCATTAAAATGATGTTGGTGTACTTTTGAATAAGGCTGATACGCAATCTTTCATGAAGTCAGTGTCTGACGCTGCTGAAGAAACTTCTGCTAGCAATGTTTACAGTATTAGAGTGTCCTAGTATAAAGAACACATTGCAGTTAATTACATGAAATGTTGTTTTTACTTCCTATGCAATTTAACATAAACTTTCCCTGAGAAGGCTGAACATACTGCTTTTCCTATGCAGTGCATTAATACCTTAAGCTGCAACAATAAAAACAATGTTGCTACCATCCAGTAACCTTCTGGTGGGGAAACCCACTTTACATTTGATGGGGGAGGGGACGACCCTGATTCTGAAAGTCCCCATGGCTGTGATATTTTCAGCATCACAGGCTTTGTTGGGGAGAGGGTTACAGATTTGATTTCTGAACCTGAGCTGACAACTGTCTCAGCACTACTTTCTCCACCCCTGATGGCTACTGAATCAGAATCCATGGCTGGAAAACTATGTGCAGATTGCACAACACTTTCCTCCACTGTGCAGGCACACCTGATAGTGCCAGCACTCCCTGCATGTGATGCAGAACCCCCTCTACCAGTGACATCTGGATCATTACATACTGTGACTGCACTAGCAGGGACAAGCCAGAAACAGTCTGGGTTATTCCCAGCACATACAACGACAGGGACTACAGGTAAGAAAGTACAAGGCATCATAATACTGATATCATTGTCTTTTCTTTTGGGATCACTAACCATGGTCCCAGCATTGGTTAATCCTAACATAGCTTTAGGGCATTATTTTGAAACTGCTACATTAGATATAGCAATCTCAGCAGTTTAGCCCAAACATTCAACGGATACATCAGACCCATTGCTTATGCATCCAGATGCTTGCCCAGTAAAACTGAAATACAACATGTGTGAAAGGAATCTTTTGGCTACATACTGGGCAGTGAGATACTTTATGTACATCATTGGATATGCACCCATTGTACTGCATTCCATCATTTGCTAACTAACATGCTATTGTCAGACAGAGTAAAAGATGACTCTGTATCAATGCAGATGTACACACTGGTCTCTCATTTTACAGGATTATGACATCACTGCCTTCCTATCAAAACTCCATCCTTGTTGTCCATGGCCTACAATTTACAGGAGAGACCCATGATTGTTCACTCAACCCCACTGACCTGTCCCAGGGCCCTTTCTGACAGATTCTCAGAAAGTGTTAAAGGACACCACTGTCTGTCATGTTTTGACTGATGACTCAGCCACACCATGAGGTCAGACAGCAGGTTGGAATTATTTTACATTATGGTGATGACAGAGTGTACATGGCTAGTGATTGCATCATCTGTATATACGATTCACAAGCAATGTTAAAACATGCCTGGCAAATAAAATGAAAAGCAAGGAGGTGAGGAGACACCTAATTACCACAAATATTTGTGGATGGTTTAGAGAGCTAGAACATCCTTGAGAAAGACACAGCTTGTGTTAAGAAAGGAATAAAAAGATTTTTCCTTAAGTAAAATGATACCAGCACTCTATGAGAGGGTTAAGTGTTGCTATCTGACAAAATTGCCTTGATCTAAAAGACTGCAGAAATTATGTTTTTATTACAGATTCTAATTGGTCTGTTTCTCTCTAAACTGAGTTTCATTGGCAGAAACAAATTTATGTTCCTGTACTCTATAGCATCGCTGTGAAATACAGTGACTTGCTTGTGCATGTCACAACACTAACCAGTTTAAATACTGTACATTCATAAGGTTCAAGCATATTTTAAAATGAACTTTGTGCTCCATAAGAAGGACCCTCATTTGAGGGTAGTGTATAAGTTCCTTAATAAAGGAACTGGGGAATAACTTCCAGAAATAAGCCCTGATACCCCAATTGTATTGTATTATAAGAAAGTGAAAATGACATTCACCTATCCAGTGATGGCCTACTTATTTGGAACATCACTGCTATAACACTCAGGAAAAGTTACGGGTAATTCCTGAACACCTGAGAGTAGATTTTATCTACTGCACTAAGTACTGTACATGAAACTCCATCTGGTGGACACCAGTGAGTCAGTAAAAACCCTAGACAGACTAAAATCCTCTGTCTTGTGCCACACATGAGAAGTGGTGTAGAACACTACATTAGTAACTGTTTGATCTGTGCACAGAACAATCCTATACCAGCTAGGAAAATGCATTGTTACCCCCAGAGGCAATCAGACCCTTGGAACAATATCCAGATTGACTATATTGGCCTCATGCCAACCACTAATGACAACTAGTTTACACTAATGATCACCAACCTAACGGAGCAACATAAAGTGACTGCAAATGTATTGGTAAACAAGCTATTTACCAGGTGGGGTTACCCCTAAAGGTAAATTCTGATTACAGGGATCCAGCTTTATAGCCAAAGTAATGCAGGAAACTTTGGATTTGTTATGGGTAAAACAAATTGTCATATCCATTACAACCCACATTCATTAGGACAGGT
The DNA here is from genome assembly GCA_016271365.2 of Neoceratodus forsteri. NCBI lineage: Eukaryota > Metazoa > Chordata > Ceratodontiformes > Ceratodontidae > Neoceratodus > Neoceratodus forsteri. The sequence continues at coordinate 91,698,827 of CM028132.1, read as the reverse complement.
GGAATGGGCTAACAGGCAGATCAAAGTTATGTTATCCAAACTTTGTTCAGAAAACCCAAAAAGGTCTGGAATTCATTATTGTCTTTATTCCTTATGGCACTAAGAGGGACACCCTCTGCAGGTACACAGCATACCCCATGTTTGAAATCATGACTGGACTGTCCATGAGACTTCCAGAATATTTACTTCTGGACCTGTGTACTGCCACTGCTGATGGAGCATCAGTAGATAAATATGTTAAGTATCTCAAACAAGACATCCAAAAAGTACACTTGTTTGCTGCACAATGTATGGGCAAGGCCCAACAACAGGCCCTATCCCATTGTAAACAAACTCAGTCCAGCAGTCTATCAAGTTAGACTGTCTCACTATAACATTCATTGAAAAATGATTACATGCCAATCAAATGAACCTGTTTAAAGGAGATTAAATAACTTTTCCATACTGCAGTGGGAGGAATAGTACTAAACTATGTTTTCTTTTCTCTTTCCTTTTAGGTTCCAGAGAGAGAGATGTTTGCTTTGATGCTTATTATTCTTTCACAAGTATAGGTCTCTTTTTACCAGCCCAAACTGCATATCTTATTACAGACAGAACCAGTGACCCAAACCTAAACAGATTGTTGGTGAGAATACCTCAGAAGCCACATGATTTAATTGCATCCTGTGGAATTTACACTAAAGTCCTAAAATATATGTTTATTGTTCAGAGGGTAGTGAGGCCCTACTGAACATTCTGATCATTACTTGGATCAATTCTAGAAGTTAGACTTGATCTGGACTCCTGTTTATGTTTTATTGATAATCAAAGAATTTTGCATCCAAAAATTTATATGGCAGTAAAAGCCATTAGATCGTAGATTTTACCCAATGATGTCCCATAGTTTGTGACACTTAATACTGAGTGCCCATAATAGAACCCTGGCCCAACCAGTGGTCTAATAGTCACTTTCAACCAGGTACCCTAGTTGATAATGTGCAGTTCATGCACATCCCAGTGATTTTTAATCTCACCTTTTAAACTTGAAAATATTTGTTTTATGTTTCACAACAGAACATTTCCCACTTTTATAATCATGTAATTGAACACCCTGGTAGCATGTCAGGTACTCATTAATGACTCCCTATACAGGGACTGATAGCACCACACATACACACACTTAGGATTTTCACCTCCTGACTGCTAGTGGTACAACTTATGACTGTAATTCTACCCAAACGCACTAGACATTTTTTTAAAAAAAACACAGATTTAGACTCAGGCCTACTTGGCTTTTACAAACAGTATCTATTTGAAATAGGGCTGATATAATCATTATTCAAGCACTCACATTAAAGGTTCATTATAGTATAACATATAATATCATCCCTCCCATTGCATAGTATACATGATTTTGCTCATTACGAGTAATTTACATTTACAATATTAAGGGTATTGTGAAGGGGTTTGAACCGACAAATGTTCTTGTTGATAAATTCATTTCTGCTCACATTAAGGGAAGCAGACGATCATCACATAGATAGGAAAGTCATTTGCACTGCCTACAGCTATTATTTTCATATAACCCTTTGGTTATCTCTTCCGGGATCTGGAATTAGGACATATCCTTGATCTCTTACATGACAAACGTATGGGCCAGTGGCATTGCCACATTTTGCACTTCTATTGCATGTGTTAACAGACGTTTATTTGAATCTAGCACCATTCCCTTGTCAGTGAAAGGAACCTTAGCTATGTCACCACACACCAGTATTGCTACATTTCAAAACATATTCCTGCACAATCCAGGAAGCCATATTTGTGACTCTCACAGTGACATTGCTACATTTTTTATCCAGCAACATCCATCTCTGATCGTCTGGCAACTGTCCATTCTAATGATCATCTTGATGTGAACTTTTATCGTGAAAGGTTGAAACTACCTCCTTTCCTTGTTTACCATGAGGTCTTGAAATTGTGTCTGACTCTGAACTTTGAATGTCATACCTGAAAGGAACACCACCTTTTATGCCGATGTGACATCTTCCAACATGTTTTACCAACTTGTGAATATTGGCCTAATAACCGAAATGAGGCTTCCACTTGTGAAATTTCAAACAAACTGTATTCGGTCCAACCAATTAAGATTCTATAGTCAAGCTCATTGATAGGCATACTATGAAGCAAGTCTGGGGTAGAGGCAATCCCCTAACTCAGCAAGAAGACTCTTCTTCATTTGATCTACAATCAAGAAATCCATTTTCTTCACTGCTTGTTTTCAAACCTTTACACTTTATGCAGCTGTGTGATGATCTTCCACTGAACACTGTTGCTATTTCATTGTAAAGCTCAATGTGCTATCTAATGCACCTCCCACTGAGGCCTCTGAAAATACTGCTGCCTCCTGAACATTTTGATCTACCGTTGGACACTCTGAATGCATCAGATTTGAACTATGAATCTTCATCTAACACTTAAGGAAACCCTGGATTTATCCCTGAAACTGTTCATAGTTTATGCCATGTGGACATTGACATTTTGTGTCCTGTCTGATTTACCAACTGAAAAATGCCATCCTCCAAGGTGGCATATTCTGCTGATGTGGAACATTGTGTAGTGACCAACTATACATTCTTCTGATATGGACTAAAAGTTATGCAAAGTGAACTTTTCTAACTTCTATTTTTCCTCCCTCAACAGGTAATAGGTGATATGGTAATCACACCTGTTCCCATCCCAGAACCAGATACCATTAAGTCTAGTCTTAACTATCTTGATGCTCTATCTCAATTTTTAATTATTTTTAATATCCATGCAGACAACTTAAGTTTGTCTCTTTAATGTCTTCCCAACAGGACAGATACACACCTGATACATATCAGTATTTACTGATTGTTTTGATATTGGAAAACCCCACTGTGAAGTTTTATTCCAAATGTTTATAGTAATACAAGGTTTACTAACATTTCCCCTTATAATTACATTTTGTTGTTTAAGGAAATCCCTGAAACACCATTGTGATGAGTTAATTTCCTCTATCAGGTTCGTGCCACGGGTCTATAGATGAATGGTGCCTAACCACCATCTTTTTGTTGTGTTGCCACTTTTGCAATTAGGGCAACAAAGAGGGGATTGTTATGCCTGGGTTATGCTCCCTATCGTCCCATATACACTTCACATACTCCTCACACTGTATTCCTGGTCTATTGTACTGTGATACTACTATTTTGCACTATGCTAATTAAGCAATAAGGCATGACCAAGGGTTACGTTAATGGTCTGTTAATCACCTTCTAGGGGTGTACTGTGGCATGAGGTGTAGCTGAGTGCCACATGCTCCTAGAGGGTGATTAACTGACCATTAACATAATCCCTGGGAGTGCCTTATTGCTATTATAATAAAAAGAAATTTAAACAGTGTTAAACCTTATTCAGTATATGGCTAAGCTCTACATGTATGTTAATGAAACACTAACATAAGGATGTTAGAATGTTTGCCGTCAAACAGAAAGCTCCATTTATCAGACCCTTTTTATAATGTTTATTATGCATGATTCATTTTACCTCACTATAATATATTTATCTAGATTATGTTTATCTTTCATAGATATTCCATATATAATCTACCTAATCACTGATAAGATGACTCTGAGGGATCATCAGTGATTATTGTATCCTTATATTCTTATATAATTATATGTACTGTGTGTTTTACGCTCAGGCAGATATGCCATGTGTCATAGAAGTCTGTCAGCAGTTCTCTTTGTCTCTAAGCAAGCTGACACAGGGAGAAGGCCTTTGTTATGTCTTTATGTTTATATTTGTATGTAAGCAAGAAATGCCACATGTAGTTTGAACCCTGTCAGCATTTCTTTTGTCTAAGCTATAATGTTAATGGAAGCATATTCTGTCTCATATGATACTGATTAGTAATTATGTCTCTAAGTCATTCTGCAATGGAGAATGACTTGGGATAATATATTGTTTCTCATATCTGTAACTATGAGGGTAATCTTTTTGCCATGTTGTTGTCTGTAGTATATAGTTGTTTGCGACTTACTATTTAGCCTCTAGAAGGGCAGAGGGCTCTAGCAGAGCGGGGAGAGAGAATTATATCTTGGATAACCTGAGATCCTATAATCCTGGAGATAATGTACATTCTCCCGGAGAGTTGTGAGAAGCCCATCTACCTTGTGATTTTCTCTGTCACATGCTTGGCGTAAGTAGTATAATAAACTCTATTAGTACTCCTTGCTTGTTTATGAATGTATCTTGAGAAACTCCGAGACACAAGAATCTGTATAATTATTATTTACCCTACACACCCAGAGTGTTTAGGGAACACTTACTTCCACCCTTGTGTAGTGCACCCACCTTGCCCTCTTCCAGTCCTCAGATACCCACCCTATATCCACGGACAAGTTGAACAGTCTTGTCAAAGGTGCTGCCAGCTCCTCCCTCAGCTCTTGGAGTTCCCTTGGGTGCAAGCCATCCAGCCCTATTGCTTTATTCACCTTTAACCTGCCCAGTTCCTCCCTCATTCTATCAATTGTAAACATTCTAGAATCCATTCATCTGCATTCCCCTCCAGCTCTGGTCTTTTACCCTCACCCTCTTTCATGAAGATGAACAGAAGTAGCTATTTAATACCTTCACTTTGTTGAAGTCCCCCTTCATTTTTATTCCTCCCTCCCCCCTCAGTTTCACTATTCCCTGCTGTGCCTTGCTTCTTTCTCCCACATACCTAAAAATAGGTTTTATCTCCCATCTTGGTCTGCTTTGCTATTTTCTCCTCAATAACCTCTTTAGTCCTCCTTATCTTCTGCTCTGCCTCCCTCCTCTTCTCTCCATATGTCTCCCTGTCCTCCTCCCTTTGTGTCATCTTATACCTCATGAATGTCCTTTTCCTCTCACAAACAACCCTGCCACCTCCTTGTAAACCACAGGGTCTTCTCCTTCTTCTGTTCTTCCTAACCTTCTTGACATGAATTTCAGTGGCTTTCAGCACCCTTCCTTAATAGCTGCCCATAATTCATCCACATCCTTTATATTCCCCATCCCTGACATTTCTTCCCAAAATATCCTCTTCATTCTGTTAAAGTCTGCTTTCTGTCCATTACTCTAGTTCTTGTCCTATTTACTTCCTTTCCCATTTTTACCCTGAACCTTACAGCCCTGTGGTCACTTGTGTCTAATCCTTCCTCCACCTCCACCTCCTTCATGCTGTCCCCATTTGTGAGTACTAAGCCCAACAGGTTTTTTCCCATTGGGCTCCCTTACTAGTATTGTTGCAGGAATACCCCTGATGCCTAGCTGATACTGCTGCTGGGATCTCACAGTTGATGTCAGGAGGTTTAGGTTCCCAATTAGCAGAATCTCCCTTTTTGTGCCATTTTGTCACTGGCTGTATACATTGTTTATCCTCCTATTCCCCCTGCATTGGAGGTCTGTAAACCACCCCTACCCTCAATGATTTGCCATTCCTTTTGTTTAAAGTGACCCACATTATCTCAGACTTCCATTCCTCTTCCAGCCCCTCCATAGCCCCAATTTCTTCTTCGACATATAATGCTACCCCCTACCCTCTTCCCCAACCTGTCTTTCCTAAACAGTCGGTAACCAGGTATGACTGTCTCCCATGCATGATACTCAGTCCACCAAGTCTCACTTACTGCTGCTATGTTGAGACCCTCTTCCACCATGACAGCCTCCAATTCCCCTAGTTTATTTCCCCAAGCTCCTGGCATTTGTTACTAATCCGTCCACCATGTAGCCCCCCTCCTCCCTGTACTCTCTTTCCAACTCCTCCCTGTTGTTGTATGTTGCCTGCTTTTCCTCTTTGTCCTGGAGAGAATGCTGATAGCTTCCAACTCTTCTACCTGTTTGAGAGTTTTTCTTTAATTCTCCACCCCAAATCAGTTTAAATTTAATTTCTTTACTATAAAGTCCTCCAGTTTGCCCTTTAGTACAGCTGTCCTTCTAAGTTCAGGTGCAGCCTATCAGGGGCATATAGTCCCTCTTCCTTCCACGTCATACCTTTCAACCTCTTGCATTAAAAATCATAGCACTGGCCTTCAAAAACAATAGCAAAGGGCTAGAATGTGCAGCACTTTCTTATTTTAAACAATTTTATGTCTACAGATAGTGGGCCCCACATAGTTAGTGATAAGGAATGTTTCAACTTAGTTGAATGATTTAATAGTTTGTGTGCCCAGAAATGGCTCTAACATTATGAGGAACATCAATAAACCTGTGAGACGTGGGGTAAAGTTAAGTGTGAAAATCATAGTGCTATGCAGAATTCATAGCAGTTGAGAGGTAAGTCCCATGTTAATCCCTAGTCACCCATTAATACAAACCCCATCTGCTTATACCATCCCTTCAGCCACTGATTGAATTCCATAATCTTTTCCTGCCTAGGGGGTGCTTGCTCTTGGTACAGACAACACCCCCAAGAAGGAAATGGAAGAAAAACTGTGTCACTGCACAACTTAGCAAGCTCCTTGAAGCTTGCCTGTACCTTCTTTAGACGTTCCCCTTCAGATTACTGGTGCCAATGTGAAACACCAAGTGAGTTCTCTCATCCTGATGCTTGCCCCAAGATGGTATATTGTACCTCACTTCTAGTGCTGTCATACCAGGCAAACACTGAACCCATACTGCACTGTTACTTGCTCCCTTCCTCCCCATTGGATTCCCCTTTATATTCGAGCCCCTGTGAGCGCCACCTTTGTACTCCCTTCTTCTGGAATGTTCTTTTGGTATTCCAGTTTACATCTTAGTTCATGTCTCCCCTTCACCACCCTATTTGCATTTTCCTCCTTGTCCTTGCCCCTATTTGGATTTTCTCTCTCTCTCCCATTTACACTTCCTGTCCCCCCAAGACTTTCCCTCAGCCCTTTTCTCCTATCCATCCTCTTCACTAGCTCTGCCCTTCCTTGTGCTCTGTGGTTACATTTCTACTGCCTGCATTTCTTTCAGAGAATGCACTACCCCTCCACCTCCCCACTGACACTTTCCTTACTTGCTCATCCTATATTCTTTTTTCCTGACTCCTCTGTGCTTTGTGCCCCCCTTGAGGGAATTTATTTCCTCACTACTTGCTCTTTTTGGTGCAGCAACCCATACATCAAATGGGAAGAACACCCCTCCCCACTCAGCTAGTGGTCAAACAGGAGTTCAGCATGTTTGCAGTTCATGTGCACCACCAGGTAAGGAAAAAGGTCCAGTTCCCCATATGACACACTAGGGAAACTCCAGACCTCACCCAACAACTAACGCATCAAATTCTGGCCAATGGAAAATCATGTACACAAATGCTCGTAGTCTGGGAAACAAGATCCCTGACCTGCAGGCAATAATGACAGAGGCTAAACTGGACATAGTAGCAATTAGCGAGACGTGGTTTACCAGTAACCACACTTGGGAGACTTCAGTACTTGGCTATGTACTGTTCGGAAGAGACTGAGGTGCAAAAGGGGGGAGGGGGTGGAGTGGCCCTGTATGTCAATAAAAATATCAAAGCTACAGAAATTCAGAATACACATAAGGAGCCAGAAGAATGTGGGTCACCCTGGAAAAAGGAAATGGGACAGCCATAAGAACTGGGGTTGTCTACAGGCCCCCAGACCAGGGGGAGGACACAGACACATTACTGTTAGAAGATATACAAAACATAACAGCTAAAGGGGAGGTTCTGATAATGTGAGACTTCAACATGCCAGATACAGACTGGTCAATACCAGCAGGAACATCTGCCAGAACTAGACATATGGTGGATTCTCTGCAGGGCAAAGGCCTCAACCAACTGGTACAGCAACCCACAAGAGACAAGGCTATCCTCGATCTAGTACTGACTAACAGGGAAAGGATCACAGATCTCCAGGTAGAAGGTCACCTGGGGGCCAGTGACCATCACATGGTATGGTTCAATTTGGCCACTACAACTAAATCATCCCATTCCAAGGCAGAAATATGGGACGTTAGAAGAGCTGACTTTGACAAGATGGCCAACAGGGTTAAGCTAGCCCTGGCAAAAATAAATACAGGTGAGGGTGTACAGGCAAAGTGGGCAAGCATTAAGGATGCTATACTTGAAGCAATATCCCATTGTGTTTGGGAGAAAAGGAAGTGCAAAAGAAGAAGGAAGCCACTTTGGTTCTCAAAAACAGTAGCAGAAAAGGTCAGAACCAAAAGGCTGGCCTTCAGAAAATACAAGGGAACACAGTGGGATGAAGATAGGGAGGCATACCAAACTTCCCTATGGGAAACAGGGAAGGCAGTAAGGCAGGTAAAGACCCAAACTGAGGAAACACTAGCATAGACAGTAAAAGAAGGTGACAAGACTTTCTATAGATACATTAGTGAAAGGAGAAAGTCCAGAGGGGGTATTGCTAAGATCAAAGGAGATAAGGGTGTATTTGTGAGGAGGAGTACCATGTAAAAGCATCTATCCAAAATAGATACTTCTGCTCAGTATTTACTGAACAGAAGGTAGGGCAGGGCCCACATCTCAACACCATGGACACAGGGAGGTGAGCACTAGTCCCTTCACAAAAGAAAGGTTCCTACAAGAGCTCGATAAGCTCAGAGTGGACAAGGCAATGGGACCTGATGGCATACAGCCCAGGGTACTAAAGGAGCTAAGGGTGGAGCAATCAGACCCATTATCAGAATTGTTTAGTGAGTCTCTGAGCACAGGAGAGGTCCCAGAAGACTGGAGATGGGTTCATGTGATCCCCTTCACACGAGTGGTAGCAGGGAAGAGGCAGGGGACTACAGACCACTCAGTCCTACCTCTGTAGTGGGCAAGATTATGGAGCACTCCTTAAGAAATGGATATTGCAACACCTGGAATCCACAGGAGCACAGGATCCAAGACAGCATGGGTTTACAAAGGAAGGTCCTGTCAAACTAATCTCATAGATTTCTTTGACTGGGTAACCAGAGTGGTGGACCAAGGGAGCACTGATGTAGCCTACAGTACCTTAACTTCAGCAAAGCTTTCGATACTGTTCCACATAGACGATTGATTAATAAGCTGGGTAGGCTCAGGGTGGGTCAGAAGTTGTTCAACTGGGTGGCAAACTGATGGGCAGAAAACCGAAAGTGGTGGTAAATGGTATACAGTCAGATAAGGTGCAAGTCACGTGGGGTACCTCAGGGATCATCCTAGGCATCCTCTTCAATATCTTCATCAGTGACATTGCAAATGGACTGGAGGGTAGGTTTGTCTGTTTGCAGATGACACCAAGATCTGCAACAGAGTAGAGGATCCAGATGGGGTGGGCAGAATGAGAAATGATCTGGATAAACTGGCAAAATGGTCAGAAGAGTGGCAACTGGGGTTTAATGCAAAGAAGTGCAAGGTCATGCACATAGGGAAGAGAAACCCTGAAGCCACATATAGACTTGGAGGGGAGTTGCTGGCAGTCACAAGGGAAGAAAGAACTTGGACATCATCATCACCGATTACCTGAAATTATCAAAGCAGACCACTATAGCAGTAGGTAAGGCTAGGGGGATGTTAGGGTGTATTAGTAGGGGTATCACAAGTTGGAAGAGGGAGGTAATAATCCCTCTTTACTAGACACTGGTTAGTGGTTAGGCCCCATCTGGAGTACTGCCTGCAGTACTGGAGTCCACACCTTCACAAGGACATTAACCACATTGAGGCAGTCTAGAGAAGGGCACCCAGAATGGTGTAGGGACTGCATGAGAAAACATATGAGGACAGACTAATGGAGCTCAATATGTATACCCTAGAGCAGAGGAGGGAGAGAGGTGATATGATCGAAACATTCAAACACCTTAAGGGCATTAACAAGGTGAAAGAGTCTAACATGTTTCAAAATAAGAAAAACAGCAGGACAAGAGGACACAACATGAGATTGGAGGGAGGCTGATTAAGGGGTAATGTGTGGAAATTCTTTTTCACAGAAAGGGTGGTGATGCATGGAATGGCCTACCTCAGGAAGTGGTGGATATGAATACAATGCAGGGCTTCAAACAGGAATGGGATAGGTCTAAGGGAGCAATACAGATGAGTATGAATAGATAGGCCATTGACAGAGCAAAGGCCGATGGCACATTTATAAGGCAGAAAAAGAAATGGTCAGACTGGATTGGCCTTGCGGTCCTTATCTGCCTTCAACTTCTATGTTTCTATAATTCCCTCTTTGTTTCCCGCCAGGTGCTCCTCCCATTTTCTTAATTTCCCTTTCTCTTTTCCCTATGAACTCCTCTCCAAGGATGGCCCCCAAAAGTGCTATCTTTTATTTATTTATTTTAGTATTTGGTAACCGGGTAAGTCCCACTAGGCACAACTGCCTGTTTTCAGGGGCGACCCAGGAGCGCTGGGCGGTTAAGTGACTTGCTCAGAGTCACACAGTATGCAAGTGGAGGTTGTGAGACTCAAACCCAGGTCTGGTCTTCTGGATGTACCAAGCTCATTCACAGCTCATTACTCTAACCTATATGCTATGCTGCTTTTTTGCTTTCTCTGCCCTTGCTCTTACTGCTATGGGCTCCTCGCTGTCCTTATTAACATATATCTGCAACCCAATTACCTGAGCATTCATTTTAAAAAGTAAGGTACTAGTTACTCTGTCAGCATTCTATATGTGGAAGTTACAGTGTCATTATAAAATTGCTGACAGTGGCAACCATCCTTTAGTCAGTAAGAGTCTGCACTGCACTGTGACAAAATGATAAATTTGTTGGAACATTTTTTAGTGATACAATGCTCCCTTGCTGTAGCCATAACAAAAAACCTGGTTGTTACGAATGCCCCCCATGCCACCAAATATTAACTTCCGATTTAGTGGTCATCTTGTAAACTGCCATCGCAGCTCCTCCTGGCCACTTCCCCACCTGCTTTTTAACATTAAAAGAAAGCACCCCACTGAAAGAAACACAGTAAAGGTACACAACTGTACCTCTAATCACACACCAGTCCTTCTCTCTGTAAAACAGTACCTGTTTGCTCTGTCTTCCTCTGTGTCCCCATCTCCTCCTGACCGCTTCCCCACTCGGGGGGGGGGGTTAGACAAATATAGCAACAGGATGCCGCTTTGTATACACATGCGCGGGGGGTGGGAGGAACCACGCCATGTCGTGGGTTGAAGGGGAGTGAGGGTTTGTGAGGTGTAGTGCAGTGGTGGGCTGCCGAGCTGGCCATGTGGCACAGTGAGTTGATGGCAGGCTGGAGTTGGGAGGGTGCCAGGATCAGTTCTGGGCACGCTAATTTTTTGCGCCGGGTCTGGGATTTTCGCTTTTTTGTTAGTTTTGAACCCCCTTGGAGTTGAGGATCCTTTAGTAGGGAGTTGCGGGGGGAGGGGAGGGAGCGCAACCCCCTTACATAAAAGAGAAAAACCTAACTGTTGTGCACCCTTTTGCTGTTTGCTGCGAGGGTACATTGCTAAAATTTATTTTCAGTGATGTACACTCACCCAAACGGTGACTGCTATTCTGCAATCACCATTATGACATGGAACCATTTTCCCAACTGTTCTCACCATTGCCACAGTGAAAAAAGAAACAAAAAGACTGCAGAAATCATAATCTTTTATCTAATCTGTCACAGGCGATGTGTTCCCCATTCATTTGTAAATTTTACGCACGAATGCTGACAGAGTTTGTAGAATCATCACTGTTATGGGCTATGTTTTTGGTGGCAGAGAAATGCTACAGGGCTGAACAATTGTGGGGTGGCAAAGATCATAAGAAAGATTGGGGGAGTTCATTCATTTAATAGCCATGATGTGGTGCAGTATCTGAACCAACCAGAGGGCAGCTTGAAAATGGGCAGGCAGGGTTCAGTTAACAGTCACTGTGTGCCTCAAGGCTCGTGGCGGAGGAACCATTTTATGCTAGTTGAGTTACTAATGTAAAAAATAAAAACAATAACTGAGCCTCAATACCTCAAGACCCAATTATAACAATCTAATAAGGAACTCGAGGGGTTATATTGATGTCAGTTAACCACCCCTGAGGGCAATATGTCACTCGGCTGTACCTAATGCCATGTTACGCTGCCCAGGTGGTGATTAACCGGATATTAACATTTCATTCCTTATTTCTTAATTACACTGTCCCTTTGGTGTTGTATGTGCCTTCTCCATTTTTTGTTTTCATCTGCATCAGTTGTTGCTGTTGGTGGAAACTTAAGAGGTGTGAGTGCCCTTTTTCAGAGTGGATGAAACTTTTTAAGCAAATGTTAATTGTCAGCCATTTAGAATGGTCTCGTAAAAGTAAAGTGTGGTGTTCGGTTTATAAAATCGTACTGTTATTGCTGACACTGAGTTTCTGTAACCACTATATAAGGTTGCACTATATGCAGAAATGTTTCAAAAAAATCTTTTACAAACAAAAAATAAATAAATACATAAGCAAAAAACAAAACATGGCTTTGTCATGTTCTACTGGGAGGGTAGTATACTTTTTCTGTGTTGCATCACAGATAACTTGCTGGTTGACATTCACTGCCTTGGTCTATCAGTAGAGTCAAAGGCATCTCATGGGAATGAGACAAGTTATGAAAAGAGCCCACAAACTACCGGGTCAGAACAGAACAATAGTCATGTTTTAAAACATATATATGTTTGTTGCTGTTTTGTAAACCATGCTGTTTTGGGGGAGGAGCGGTTCAGATTGGAAGGCTCTATTACAAAGATTACTGTACTTGATTTGTTCATTTGGATTTAATAAAAGGTGGAACATTGCTGATTTTCTAATCCTCCAACTTCATGACTAACTAGAAAGGAAACTAAAGAATTAGGCTTTATATACTGCAGCACGTTTCATGAACACTGCAACCTAAAAGGGCTTTACAAAGCACAGAGTTAGATACTGGTCGTGCAGAGAGTAGAGAACAGAATGGAATTTTTGTTTACGTGGATTTTATGGGCAGCCACCAGAGATGGGCAGAAAGACCTTGATTTAGTAGAACAGCACCTCCACTAGTTTGACACCACTTTAGTGCAATACTGCAGCATCATTGCTGAGGATAAACCCAAGTATCTGATACCTGAACCCATAATCATCCTATCGTCCTGGCCCAGAGGCAAGAGTGTTTATTATGATAATTAGAGACGCAGTTACTCTAAACTTCACTGGTGAAGATGATGCAATGTTGCAAGTCATAACCTTCATGAAATTTCATTATTTTCCTATTGACATCAACTATTCCACCACTTTTGAGATGTTTTCTGGGCAGAGTGTTACTTTTTCTGCTAAGTCTTTAAGAAGTGGCAACTTCACGGGTAAGGCTGGGTGACTTTGCATAGAAACAGGCCACGTCAGCTAGAGAAGTTCATTAACATAGAAACATAGACTTTGACGGCTAATAAGGACCTCTTGGCCCACCTAGTCTGCTCATTTCCCTACCAGCTATAGATCTTACTTAACCAACAGCCTACTCCTTTCTACCCCCCCACCAGAAATGCCTTATGTCTCTCCCATGCATTCTTGAATTTCCCCACTGTTTTTGATCCCATGACCTCTTCAGGAAGGCTATTCCATGTGTCCACCACCCTCTCTGTGAAAAAATACTTCCTCAATTTGCACCTGAGCAGTTCCCCCTCTATCTTCAGATTGTGTCCCCTTGTTCATGCACATCTCTTTTTCAGAAAGATGCTACCCTCTTGGACTTTGTTGATTCCCTTGAAGTACTTGAAAGTTTCTATCATGTCTCCCTTCCCTCTTTTCCTCAAGGGTATACATATTAAGCTCCTTTAGTCTCTCTTCGTATGGCTTCTGTTGCAGATCCTGCACCATTTTAGTTGCCCTCCTCTGGAATGCCTCCATCCCGTTTATGTCCTTGCAGAGATGGGGTCTCCAGAACTGCATGTAGTACTCCAGATGGGGTCCCACTAACTGTCTGTGCAGAGGGATAACAACTTCCTGTTTTCTACTGGTGATGCCTCTCCCTAGAATTTCAACTCTTTCTTCTCTACTTGCACTGCCTCACTGCTATCCTCTCTCCATTCCCCCCACCCCACCCCTCCCCCACACTCAACCAAGACCCATCACCCACCTACTCCTTCTCCTTCCACCTTATTACACCACTAGAGGTGTACAATGCCTCCTTGCTCTCAATCTGGTCAGGGCAAATGCCTCCAGCCTCGACATCAAAATGTTGCACCTATAAGCCCCTGAAATTACTGCCTCCAACAGCATTTTTCAACCTATTCTTCTCTCTAGCATTGATACCAACTGAATGGAAGCACATCACGGTCATTCCACTCCCCAAAGGCGCTGATCCCTCTGCCTCCGGAAACTACCATCCCATTTCCCTCTTTCCCATACTGGCTAAATTCCAAGAAAAACTAATCCTCTCTCAACTCTCCTCCTTCCTCAAATCCTCATCCTTCTACACCCCTTTCCAGTCTGATTTCAGGAAGTCCCATTCCACCACCACCTCCCTGCTGAGGCTAACAGACTCCATCCTTTTGTCCACGGACAAAGAGTACATTACCTCAGCTATTTTTGTTGACCTAGCAAAGGTGTTTGACACAGTATCCCACTCCCTCCTCCTGTCCAAGCTTGCCAGTGCAGGGCTCTCTAGTATGGCCACTGACTGGTTCCACTCCTACCCAGTTGGCGGGTACAGTCTGTCAGGATTGGTACCCACCCACGATCCCTCCTGTCACTTCAGGAGTGCCGCAGGGCTCCATCCTGGGGCCTCCTGTTCTCAGTCTTCCTAAATAACCTGCCTCCACCTACCCACACACCTTCATTCACATGTATGCAGATGACATGGTGCAGTTTACATCCGGCCCTTCCACTGCTGCTGTGACAACCAGACTGCAGCAGGACTTCAACAGTGTCAGCTCTTGTTTCCTCCAATCAGCTCCACCTCAACACCAGAACACAGTCTCCATGACCTTTGGCACAGGGGTAGAGACTCTTCTGGCTCCCCTCTCCCCGACCTTACACACCCTGGATGGGACTTCTCTGGAGGACTGCCCCTCCTTCAGATACCTTGGGTCTGGCTTGACCAGCACCTTAACTTTTCTTTACACATCGATGACATCCACAAAAAACTCTACCCCAGACTGGGCACCCTTTACCTCAATCATGGCTGCATCCCATTGCCAGCAGACCGAGCTATTGTACAGAAAATGATACTACCAATCTTTGACTGCGGTGATGTGGTTCACAGTGCCACCTCCAAGTCTACCGTGACCAGACTGGATCCTCTGTTTCATTCCTTCTGTCATTTCACCCTTGACTGTCCCTATTCCACCCACCATTGTACTTTCTATCAGTCCCTGGGCCTCCCCTCACTACAGAACTGTAGATCATCACACTGCGCTCGCTTCACTGCCAGTTCTGGTCCCAGTCCATGCCTCTACCTCTCCACAGTCCTGTCCACTCACTCCTCCCCAGCCTACAGAACTCAGAAAAAATTACACTAGATTCCTACATATCCCCCACAGGTCCACTTCATCAGGCCAGGCAGCTTGGAGCTACAACATGCCCAAGCTATGGAACTCCCTCCCCCGGACATTCGAGACTCCTCTCCCTCCCAGTACCTCAATGGCCTCCTCTCAGTGCACTTCACCTCCAGCTGCTCATGAGCTTAACACTTCCTCAGCTATGGGTTCAGTTACTCTGCCAGGGTTTGCTCGGTGCTACTATTTGGATCAATCTTATGATGTTCAGCACTAGCCTTAAGCCTTCCCTTTTCTCTGTTTATGTGTATCAGTCATGGATCTGCCCTGTGGTGCTATTGTCTCTATTGTATCAATCCTATGATGACAAGCACTCACCTCAAACCTCACCTTGTCCCTGTTTATGTGTATCAATGTAACACCGACTCTAAATTAACCACACCATTATTTACCTGGTTCTATCCTGGAGTCACTAATTTTGCTCTGGTGTACTTGTACTACTGTTAACATATTTTTATCATTGCTGTATTACTATGTTTGTTCTTTAGTGAGTTCTGTTACTGTTCTGTCCCTAGGACGCATCTGGAATTGGGTATTCTGCCCAGCATGCCTTCCTGGTAAAACTCTTAAATAAATATCAGTAAAATTCACTAAACTCACACACACACAAAAAAATACCAACAGCTTAATCTGGTTGAGTTTCAGTTGGTTACCATCTGTATCCCCACCCCCGGTCACCCCTGAAAAATGGACTTCTAGTCTCAGTGGGCCCTACGGGTCAGCAAAATTCAATAAATATGTAACCCCAGGGGTCGTTTTGATGGTATTTTTTGTGTTATTAGCACTGTGTGGTGCCTCCATATGTAACCCCCTACCTGGGACCAGGATTCGGGGAGAAAACTGTTGCTCGGTATTTTGCCTAGGTTTGACTTTTAGTCAGGGGCGCCCAAGTAATTCCGGACACAGGAAGCAATAACTGTAATGTCCAAACCAGGAGTGGGATTCTAGAGTGTGGCTTTTATTCACAACCAAACTGAATAACAAAGCATAGATGGACCCCCACGGGGCTACACTTCTGGTAATGCAGATTTATGGAGATCAGAACATATTCTCTTTACACACTGAAACCCTCAAGTTTATAAACTCTCTGGGCACTCAGCCCGAACTTGTACTCTCCTCTGGATTTCCCTGGCCTGGCACATCTGACCAGCCTTGGACTACTTCCCTGCATGGCACATCCGGCCAACAACTGGACCACTTTCCATATGGCATGAAAGATTTCTCGGTGGCTCCCTAAACCACCCATGAGCACATACAGGCTCCATTTAGGGAAACTTCTTCCATCTAAATCCCATGTCTGGGTACTTTCCCTAAACACTGGCCAAGTGCCTGGAAGAAGGCAACAGGTGTCCCAAAAGAACCCGTAAAGGTGAATTTGGTTACTCAGATGGAGGTCTCCACCTCTTGCTCCCATAATTCATACCCAGCCATTCCTTTGTCCTAAAACACCTCTTCCATGATGACTGTAGATTAACACTTTAATGTATATCACATTCAATCTACAGTCTCTGAAACTCCAGTGCACTAACTTGCGGCATACTTCTTAACTGGCTATGTCCATCCCTGTAGACCCACACTGATTAAAGATGTCCAAATCCCACACTCTTTAAGCACTGTACTTAGCTGTCCTTTCCTGACCCAGAGTAGCAGATACTTAATACACACCGTCTCTGGTGAAACATTGGCCCTTTTACAGAGCAGACTCACCCCTGATTGTAAGTGCCCACAGGCTTCTTCTCAAAAAAAACACACATATCTTCACAGTACTGCAGCACAACATCAGGTAGCTTTCTTCCTCTCTAGCTGGGTCAGGGGATTGCCCTGGAAGCTGGCTGACTCCCCATCCCACAGGTTGGGCCCGAACCAACTGGGGAATGGTTTCTGCCACTTCAACAGAAGTACATCTGTGTCCTTCTTATGGTGAGAACACACACCTTCACAAACAGCAGCTCTATATCAGAGCTGAGGGCTTTGAGGGCCTGCCTACAACAGAACACCTCATTCCTCTACTGAGCCTACTTCAAGACTAACTACAAAACCTCCCAATGTTCTATCTAACTCCCAGCTGCAACATTCTAGTGTGGCTTATGCTGCACGAGAATTCTATATGGTGTAATTTCTCCAGCTCAGCAGAGACTGAGCACAGAGCAAGACAGAGTGAAACCCATCTAACTGGTGTCTAACTAGCTGCCTGTCCCTGCCTGCCACTAGGTCTAACTGGGATTCTTGTAACCCCAGGTAACAGGGAAGTTACACATAAATAAATAACCACATCCCAGTATCCCCCAGTCATCCTTACTGCCTTCTCACATTGCTTGCCTACATTTAGGCCATCTGATACGACTAAACTCAGGTCCCTTTCCATTTGTATTGTTGTTACTACCCCCGATTGTATGCTCTTCCCTTGGGTTTTTGTTTCCCAGGTGAATTACTTTGTACTTCTTTGAATTCAATCTAAGCTGCCATACTTCTGACCATTCCTCCAACCTTGCCAAGTCCCATATCATCCATTCTACATCCCCATGTATCAACCCTGTTGCAGATATTTATGATGTCTGCAAAGAGTCATACTTTTCCTTACAGTCCTCTGCAATGTCACTTATAAAGACATTAAAAGGACCAGACTGAGTACTGAACCTTGCATCACTGGGAAGTTTGTGATCTCTGTGGAGTACTTCATGCAGTGAAGTTTGGTCACTTGCACATCTCGATGAGTGGAATAGCAGACATAGACAAAACACAATTATATTGCTAGTTACCTTATGCAGGAAGCTGAATATGTCTAGGTATTGAAGAAATGTGATGGCCAAGTTGTATTGTTGAACAGATGTCAGGTCGCAAAGTTCAATGAATATCATCATTTGAATTTTATTAAGCCCATCATTGGAGTTCACTGTTCCACATTTACTTAGGTTGAGGAAGGAGATAACCTGTACATTAAAAAATAGACAGAATTAAGAAGGCTTTTGGAATGGCATCATTGTAAACAAGAGTTGGCTAAAGCCAACAATGTCTGCTTATGGGTTTTCAGTCTGACACATACTGAAACACGCTGCTAGGGTATAAATAAAGGCCTGACCTGTTTGCAGTCTGGTAAGTGTGAGAAATATTTGCAGTAGTTGGTGCCTGAGTTTTTGTTTCTGTTCTACTTAGGGCTCTCGCAGCTCCTCTAACTACTTGGAGTAGCACTGCTGGCAGACTGACACGTCTGTTTTCTCTCTTTCTGAGCGGGACAGCTATGTTTATTATACTGTTTCAGCAAATGGACTATTTAGCTAATACAATGTACAGGAAAAGCAGTCATAAGACACCTAGTATGCCTAGGGTAAATGAGGTCCTTTATTTTATGCAGGGTATTGCAGTGCTGGGACATATTATTAGCTTTTTTAATTTGTTTTTATTGACTATGGCTGAGACAACTAAATTGTTAACACTTAACTGTAACATGGGCAAGAGAAGTGTTGCACAGGATTGGTCCAACAGCATCAGGTGACTGTTGATTAAGTCTCAAGTAATCCACGGTTGCCTGAGAATTAATCAACGGTAAAGTATGCCCACATTCTGTTCCCCATGTTAGTTTCCTGTCCCTGCTGTTCAGCCATCTGTTGGTTGGACATGAATTGCAGGCTAAGACTGTTAGTATATAGTGGTTAAAACAGTCCTAGCCTGCAGTTCATGGCCAGCCAACAGATGGCTGTCAAACAAAAGTAGATATGCTTAAGTGAACTTTCTGGTAGTTCCATCACAAGTAGCTTGAAAACAACTATATGACTATGTAATGTGTGTTTTTTTTACTTGGTCTATTGGCTCAGAAACACATACCCCTTCAGTAACTACACAGTAATGTAGGCCACATATGATTTGCCAGCTTGGCTCTGTTTCTTTTAATATTAAAAAAAAAAAAACTGCTTCAACAGTGGGACCTAAAAATCACAAAAGCACACACCTTGGACCAATCTCTATCAACCCTGAAAGTTTCAGGTTTCAAAGTCTCCAATTTTTTTAGATACCGGGTGAAAAAAAGGTTTAACATTTTCAAAAACTGAGGACGGTTGCTTTTTGCACCTCTGTAACTTTACCTCCCTTGAACTGATCTACAGAATTTACAACATCAAGAGTTCCTGACAGAGGCTGTGCTTTATAAATTATACATAAATCAGTTAAAGGGGCAAAGTTATTAATGTACAATGCTGGCAATAAAATTCACAGATTAAAAGGATGTAAGCCTCAAGTGTATCATCTGTTGGTCGGCCAAAAGAACCGCAGCAACAACAACCAGATCTCAGACCTCCTCTGCATTTAAATATGTGCATTTCCCATAATGCACAGCAGCCAAATCCCAAACATCAAACAGAGCAGAAAAACGGAGATGATTCCACAGTTTAGAAAACGAAGTGAGCCAAAATTAGCACATATTCTGACATGTTTATCACATCTGCATTAATCAGTAATTAATCACCTTTGCAGTCACAATATAAAAAAAAATTCAGCCTGTAGTTTCTCCAGTCAGGTGCAACCCTCTTTCTCTTCCCTATGGTAGGAACCTTAATATCCTCCCAGAACCTTTGTAATTTTGTACTTTACAATTACTTTTATAGCAAATGTAACATGGGAAGAAATCTATAAAGAGTGCCATGCCCTTTCTGGGTACCATTACGGTGAACTAACCCACTCCAGGCATGGGTCTACTGTGGATTAAGGTATGACTGGGTGGTTGGAACCACTTAGCCTTCAGCCTCATGGTCCAACCCTCCCAGCCATACATTAATTCCCAGTAGACCCATGCTCTGTCGTGGGTTAATCTACATGTCAGTGGTATCCATAATCCTATAAGAAAAGGTGTTGACTACTACAGCACATTAGGGAGGAGAAACTTGAAATAATTTATCTGTAGGAAACACATCTCCCCAGAGGAACATACTTGATAATGGACTTAATAAAGATGTTGTTTTTAGCACATTACCAGTGATTATGTTTAAAAACATGCTTCAGAGTTTCTCCTTGAACCATCACATCAACACCCTCTGGCTCTTTTAACAGGTACCTTCTAAAGACAATGGTATTTTTTCCTGTCTTGATTTTTTACAAATGTGAATTGATGGTTCAGACTAAAATGTAGCTGCCCTTGATCTTACAAATTGAGCTCTTCAACAGACACAAACCAGTGACAATGGGCCTTTCCTGAGGCATCGACTGGATGAGGGGATTGATGTCTGTGCCCCTCCTGAAAAGACATCCACAAGACATTTGTCAGAGATCAGGACTACCTGGGCCACAAAGCCTCTGTTGTCCTGTCACCAGATACAGGTGGCTGGGGTCGGCCAAATTCATATGTGGGGGTGTGATGGGGAGTGGTCCTAGTAGCTATGAATGAAGGATTGGAAGGCCACAGGCAGAGGCAGAGTAGTGCAGTGCCAGTTTAAAGATCCACCGGCGTAGCCATGGTCTCTTTTCCCTGCACCCTCTGAGGAAGGAATCATGCCAGGATCGCTGAGGAGACATGTGGTATGCGGGAGTTGGGCGACTGCTTACCAGGATAAGTTGACTGGAAGGTCCTGGGAGATCAGGGGGTTTTCTCCAGCTTACATTTTGTGATTCTTCTAAGTTGCATTGAGCAGAGTGGTAATATTAAAAAAAAAGAGAGAAGAAGAAGCTGAAAGGGCCCAGGGTTGTTTGGTGGGCAGCAGCATTTTGGTCTGGGAGCAGTGGGAGCATAGAGAGAGAGAGAGAGAGAGAGAAGGTGTCTGGTGGGTGACTGGCTGGCGCAGTGCTGGGGGAATAAGCCCTCAGGGAGGTGGTGGCTTTAAGGGTGCCTAACAGATTTAAAATAAAAAAAAATGTATACATATCTAGAAGCATCCCAGAGAACTAAAGGTTTGGGAATCTGCAGCAGAGCACAGTAGGTTGTAGCTCTGGGCTGCACACTTAGAGCGTGCTTTGTGTTCCTGAGCAGGTCACTCAATTTCCTGGGTTGCACCTGGTAAAGGCTCTGGCTGAGCGAGCCTTCCTGATTAAACAACTTCCTCTCAGGAGACAGGATAGCATAGTGGTTAGGGCCCAGAGCTGCAAACCCAGAGACCAGGGTTGCATTCATCAGCCCTCATTTGATATGGGGGATCTTACATATGAACATATGAAGAAGCCAGCAGAAGAAGGTCATTTGGTCTATCAAGTCTGCTTGTATTGCAGAGTTCACAGCTTAGCTAATGTCCCTGCTCTCCCTCCCCACTCCTCCCATCCTCCCTACCCATGATCCTTACTTTCCCCCATGTCTATCCCAGCCTTTCTTAAAGCTGACCACTGTCTTCAATGAGATGACTTCTTCTGGCAGTGCATTCCAAGTGTCCACCACCCTCTCTGTGAAGAAATACTTCCTGACCCGCCTCCTAAACCTCCCACCCTCCAGCTTAAGACTGTGCCCCCTAGTGTTATAGCTGCCACTCAGCTTAAAGAGACTGTCCTTATCAACTTCATTTATCCCTTTCAAGTACTTGAAGATCCCAATCATGTCCCCTCTCTCTCTCTCTCCTGTCTTCCATGGAGTACATGTTCAGTGTCCCCAAGCTCTCCTCATACGCCTTACCCTGCTGACCCACTATCATCTTTGTAGCCCTCCTCTGGACCTTCTCCAGCAGGTTAATGTCCTTTATGAGGTGTGGGCACTAGTA
Organism: Neoceratodus forsteri; assembly: GCA_016271365.2. Classification (NCBI taxonomy): domain Eukaryota; kingdom Metazoa; phylum Chordata; order Ceratodontiformes; family Ceratodontidae; genus Neoceratodus; species Neoceratodus forsteri. The sequence continues at coordinate 91,676,725 of CM028132.1, read as the reverse complement.
CTGAATACCTTACTCTAGATGTTGCCATACCAGGGACCTGTACAAGGGCAGTATAACTTCCTCATTCCTACTACTTATCCCACTAGATATGCATCCCAGCATCTTGTTTGTCTTTGCTGCTGCTTTCGTGCACTGCGTGGAGTGCTTCAGATCACTAGTGATCATCACTCTCAGGTCCTTCTCCTCCTCTGATAAAGATACTCGGACTCCACCCAGGTAGTACACTGTCCTGGAATTCTTGGCTTCAACATGCATAACTTTGTATTTTTTACATTGAAGCCAAGCTGCCAGATCATGGACCAACTCCCCATCTTTTCCAGATCTTTCTGTAGGTCCTGTATCCCTTCAACTGTGTCCACTCTCACACAGAGCTTGGTGTCATCTGCAAATAGGCACATTTTGCCCTTAATGCCATCTCCAATGTCAATGATAAAGACTTTAAATGACACCAGCCCCAGCACAGAGCCCTGTGGGACCTCACTGCTTACCACTCTGGTACCAGATAACTCTCCCCCACAACCAACCTCTGGCTCTTGTCCCTCAGCCAGTTTTCCACTCATCTGGCCATCTTTTCCCCAGCCTCAAGATCCACCAATTTCCTGATCAACCTTTTGTGGGGCACAGAGTCAAAAGCCTTGCTGAAATCAAGATGGAGGATGTATACTGCTTGGATCCTGTCTACTGTCTTAGTGATAGAGTCAAAGAAGTCAATCAGATTCATTTGACATGAGTTTCCCCACCCCCATGAACCTATGCTGCCTTGCATCCTGGGGACCATGCTTCTCTTGATATTCAACCAACCTTTCCTTTAGTATGGTCTCCATGAGCTTGCCCACAATGGAGGTCAGACTGACTGGTCTGTTAATCCCTGGGTCATCCTTAGGACTGCTTTTCTGGAGAAGCACTACATGTGCTGTTCTGTAGTCCTGCGGTACCATGCCTGACTCTAGTGAACTATTAAATAGGTCTGCCAGTGGCTAATTAGTTAACCCCAAGATTTTTCTGATCCAGTAAACAAAGCTCGGGATTTAAGAGGAAAAATAAAAATAAAAATAGATATACCTTGCTCTGCTTCGGACAGGTAGTGATTGGGAGGTGGAGAATGGGGGGCCGGGGCAACAGACTGAGCAGTAGCAGGCAGGCTGTCCTAGCGCAGCTTGAGAGGATGGCAAGGAAGTGAGGAATGGCTTAGCTGGAGGTGTGCCTGTGTGCACAGAGAGGACCAAAGAGGGGTCACAGGAATCAGAATTCTCGGCTGAGGGCACAGCCTAAAGGTAAGAGACACGTCTGAAGTAGGTCCATTAGGATCAGGTTGCGGGTACTGGCCAGGATCCCACTGATCCCCATGAGAGCAGCTCAGATGAAGGCAGAAGCCCAAGAACCCCAAGGGGGGATCCCAGGGGGGCAGCTGAATGGGAAGCCTAGAGTGTCTGGAGTACCCAGGGGCCAAGGTGTCCAATATCTATGAAGCTCAGGGAATGGTATGAGTCATCTGAAGGTGAGGAAAGAGAGCCTCAGGGGCCAGGGTAGAGGTTGAGGCCAGAGGGCATCTACGCAGCCAAAGCCGGGCAGGTGGGGGAGTTTGCCAGTGACTGGGACCTCTATGCCCAAGAGGCTCAGGAGGAATAGTCATCCTTTGAGGTGGATGGGGTGAACCGGGTGCTCTAGGCAAGGAAAGAGGCCCAGGCCAAGTGGCTCAATCAGAGTGCCTTCCAGGCCTGGCAGGGTCCAGCTACGGCATGATCCCCTATTTCCTAAGAAGTCAAGGAAGTGGCTGGGGTCATTATCTTAGGAGGATCAGGGTGATCTGCAGCCTCTGGGAGTAGGGAAATGGCCGAGGGGAAGGCCCCACGGCTGGCTCTGCTGAAATTCAATAGAATCTTCCTGTGGCCAGAGTCAATTAGTGATTCAGAAGCAGAGACTATGGGGGGGGGGCAAAGGCAGGTGACCTAGGAGGCTAGTTATCCTGTCCAGCTCTGAGGAAGATGGGGATGCAGGTAACCCAGGGCAAGGGGGCATAAAAATGGATTAGGTGCTAGGGGCCTTAAAGAACCTGGCCAATATTTTGGTGGGCCTGGGTAAGGGGGATAGTGCAGGGGCAGCCGCTGGGCAAACAGGAAAGGTGCCTAAGCACCCATACTCCAGCCTGGAAGAAGAGGTTTAGGCCCATTTGTCAGACAAGACAAGGGCAGTGATATATAAGTGGGAATTCATAGACATATTTAGCCTGTTGCATAGGGGAGGATGAGGAGGAGAATAGGGGACAAAAAAGAGAAGAGCAAAGAAAAGAAACTCCAAGTAGGGAAGAATTCTGAGAACTGGCCAGCAGGCTGTTTGATATACATGTATGTATTGTATTGAGAGAAGCCAGAGCTCAGCTGTGGCCTGCTCAGCCATTGGGTGAGGGTCATGATGGTGCATGTGTTCTGGGGTGGGGGGGCGGCTCAGCTTGGTTACATTATGATGAGGTGTTCAGATTACGGCTGCACAAGAACCCTGGGAGGGAGTGGGATCAGGTGGATATGTCACTGTGGGTGGATGTCATCACAGATAAGGCATACGTGCAACACATGGATTGTGGTTTCCCAGTGAAGGGGGATTCAGGGAGGGAGGGATTAAAGAGCAGGGTAGAACAAGTAAAGGGGGGAACCAGTGCTATTGATTTAATGTGGGGGGCATGCTCCCAGGCAAAGTGCAAATCCATCTATGAATGCTTGGCATGTGAGAGGTCTCACCCATTCACTCAATGCCCCAGAGGGGGGAACTGGGGGGGGGGGAGTAACACTGGACCAAAAGGGGGATTCGTTAGAAAAGGTACATTGGGATCAGGTTGTAACATCGATAAGGGCAAATGAAATGCAGGAGTGGCTAGAGAGATACCCATCAGAGAAGACGCACTTATACTGTGGGAAGGGTTTACTGAGGGGTTTAGGATCCCGTACACAGGTCCATGCAAGAGCTTCGAGGCTCCCAATTTGAAGTCAGTAAGGGAGAACCAAGAGGTGGTTTGGGGTAAGCTGGAAAAGGAGAGGAGGCTGGAACAGATCGCAGGCTTGTTCAAGCATCTCCTGTTGGAGGATCTCTGGGTCTCACAAGTGGGGGTGGTACCAAAGAGCACTCTGGGTGAGTATCGGATGATCATTTACCTATCATTCCCAGAAGATGGGTCAGCGAACAACTTCATAGACCCGGCCTTGACCACGGTTCATTACACATCTTTGACAGAGTGGTGAGTGAATGGCAAGGTCTGAGCAGGAGGCTCAGATGGCGAAGGTGGGTATCAAATCCGCCTTTCAACTCCTGCCCATCCACCCAGATGACTACAATCTGCTGAGTCTGAAGATGGATGGGGCATATTGCATAGACAAATACATGCCTATGGGGTGTGCCATCGTGTGCACCTACTTTGATAAAAATAGCACCTTCCTACAGTGGGTTGTAGAACAGAGGTTACAGGAATGGGGAGTAGTCCATTATTTGGGTGATTTTTTGGTCATTGGGCCCCAGGGTAGTGACACTTATGGAAGGCTGCTACAGGAATTGCAAGGAGTGATTTGGTGTACTTCTTGCGAGGACAATATGGTGGGCCCAACAATGGTGTTGTCCTTCCTGGGAATAGAGGTAGACTTGGGGAGATGGTGTGCAGGTTGCCAATGGACAAGGTAGATGCTCTGCGATTATTGGTGGCTCAGGCTAGACAGGCAAGGAAGATGATGCTGCAGCAGGTGCAATAGCTGCTAGGTCATCTTAATTTTGCATGCAGGACCATCCCAATGGGACGGGCCTTTGTGCCGCGTCTGGCGAAGATTACTGCATAGATTCATCGTCTTCATCATAGGATTAGAATCCCTCATTCAGTAAAGGAGGACCTGGTGGTCTTGTCTACCTTCCTGGAGGACTTTAGTGGGGTTACAGCATGGCCCAAAGAGGAAGTGTCAAATGTAGACCTGGAGCTCTTTACTGATGCTTTGGGGGGGGTCAGGGATTTGGTGCATTTTTACAGGGCGCATGGTTAGCAGAGAGATGGCCAGAGTGATGGGCCAAACAGGGCTTAACCAAGAACATTACGTTCTTGGAATTTTTTCCAATAGTGGTGTTCCTGGTAGTGTGGGGAAAGAGACTGAGGGATGAGAGGGTTCTTTTCAGGTCAGACAATGTGGGGGTAGTCTACATAATCAATTGGCAAGGGGGACAGTTGAGCCAATTGGGAACTTGCTTTGGGTGTTTGTGCTATGGTGTTTGCTGATTAATATACAGTGTAGGGCCTGGCATGTGCCAGGAGAATGCAACGGTACAGCTGATGCTTTGTCTCATTTGCAGTTGGAGCATTTCAGGACCAGCAGTGATTCCCAAGTTCTTGTGGAACCTGGGGGTCTCGAAGATTGTCATTGATGTGCCAGGCCCTGGCACCCAGCACATGAAAATCATACAAGAAAGGAATGGAAGAACTCCTGAGAATTTGAAAAGCCCATGGCTGGGAGAAGTTGTGGCCCTTCTCGGAGAAGCAGCTGGTCTGGTTTGTGGTGGCTGTTGAAGAGGGTAGCTCAGTAGGGGTTGCAAGCCATCACCTATCTGGCGTCAGGTGGTTTAGCAGGGCATTAGGGTTGGCAGACTATAATCAGGCCTTTAGGGTCCAAAAGTTAGTGCAGGGCTGGGGTAGATCACAGTCAAGAGTTCCAGATAAGAGGAGACCATTGAGGCCTCGAAATCTGGAATGCATGGCTGTCGATTTGCTCAAGCCAGCAAGAGGCATGTCTATTCAAGGCGGCCTTCCTATTGGCATATTTTGTGGCCTTCAGGGTCTCGGAGGTCACGGCAGCCTCCAGACAGGACCCAACAAGGTGGGGCTTACATGCAGAAGACTTGGTGTTGTCGGGGGGCGGGTACCTTAGTATGGATCTTGAGGTCTAAAACTGACCAATGGATACAGGACACATGGGTGACTCTTCACAACTGGGGAAGATGGGGGTGGAGGATCAGAAGGGTTTTGCAATATATGATGCAGGGACACAGAGGGAGGGGTGGGCATATTTCAGGCACAAGGATGGGCCACCATTGACACAGTTTCAGTTTACCACAATGTTTCAGATGAAGTTAGAGGCAATTGGTATGGAACTGGGAAATTATGCAAGACATTTCTTACAGATAGGGGCAGGAACTTGGGCAGCTAATAGAGGAATGTCTCAGGCAGAGAATAAGGGTTTGGGGAGATGGAAGTCACAGGTGGTGAGAAGGTATGTCCGCCTCCACACGTTCTAACATATTTTTGTTCTATTAAACAGATCAGTGGGGAACTCAGAAACAGATGTGGATATGTGGGCACTCTTTCATCTATTGGGCAGTGGCTCATGAGTGGTCCCAGGAGGGGACCAGTCCTGAGCTTCAGCCATGTACCTGTTGAGTTGCACTGGATGGGGCACAGGGGCATGCACTGGTAGCAGCTTGTTCCCTGGTTGAGGGAAGAGTGCCAGAGGAAACACATCCAGATATCCTGGTTATCCATTTGGGAGGGAATGACCTGGGGACATTGAAGTCTATCACACTACTGCACGCAGTTTAGGACAACATAGCCACCATTCAGTGCAGCATGCCGTCAACCAGATTTGTATGGTCTCACACCATACAGAGACAGCAATGAGTGGAAAAGACCAGAGGCAAAAGACTGGACAGGACACGGGTGAATCTGAATAGTGAAATGGAAACTTTCATGAACCAACTGCCTGGTGAAGTGGTAAAACATGACCACATTACACTGAAGTCAAAGGACCTGTACTGCCTAGATGGGACTCATTTGTCGGACAAGGGGATTAGTTTATTTTGCAAGTACATTCAAATGGTTTTACTGTAGCTTCATTACTGGGAGAGATAGGAGAAGGGGCCCAGGGATCAAGGAAAGAGCCTGTGGATGGAGTATGGAGCCTGGGAGTTGAGGGGATGGGATATAATGTGCTGTGGGGGACCTGATCTGAGCATGGATCGGGTTTGTGGCAGATAAGGAGTTTCTCCAGGGTTGCCTAAGGGCAAGCTGGGTTAGCCTGGCTCGGGAATAGGAAAAAGGGGGCCTCCAGTGCCCAGCACAGAATGGGGGCCTCTTGCATAGGTGTTCTCAGGGGTAGAGTTGTGCAGAATGGGAAAATTCTGAATCTGTGGAATTTTGCTGAAATTTCACAGAATTCCATGAAATTAAATGGAATTTTGTCAGAATTTGCAGACTTTTTAAATGTTGTAATGTGGTTATACTATACCTCAGCCATTGTTTAAGCTAGAGCTCTGACATTTGGAATAAATAATCACTGGGTTATTAGCCACAACTGTACAAGATGTCATGAAATTCAGATGGATAGTTTTAAAATTATAGGTGCTCAAATGTTATTTTCTTGTTTGTGAAAATTTCATGAACATTTTATCTGCATATACCTTAAGTGTTTATTGAGTCAAGGATCTTAAATTTGGCATGATTTTTTGATGACAGGTGTTCTAGCAATGTGCCAGATTTCATGACAATATGATGCATTGTCTCAAAATTTTATGTGCTCAAAATCTGTAATTTTGTTTCAGGAAATTTAATGACAAACAAATTCATCTGCATATAACTCCAGGCACCTTTGGAGCTAGACATGTGTAAATTAGTATGACTAACTTTTTTGTAATGCTTTATTGAGTGACCTAAATATGGAGAGAATTAGATATGAGATTTTTAAGTTACTGGGGTTCAAAACTTTACTATGTAAATATTTGCAAAACTTTGTGAAAACTCTCAAAAATGTTGATGTTTGTAACGTCTCTGTTCTTGCATGTACAGTGTTAACATTTGGCATACATACCCATAGTCAGTGTATCCTGTTGTCTAACACAACTGGATAAACTGGTTAAGCAGTTTTAATTTTGCAGAAGAAAAAAAATGATTAGCAACATTTTCTCACATATTTGTGATAGCACATACTGTAGATGAACCATCCAGAATTTTTTGTGGAATTTAACATTAACAATGCACATATCACTACTTCATTTGATAAGCTGGGCTGAGCTTTTTGCAGTCCTGCTGTTCCCCTCTGGGTGACTACCCCTCCCCCCTTCTCATTTGGCATAGTCAGATTGACTCAGTAGAAGTACTGATCCCACTGATATCCTCTTTGTTCTTTACAGTGACAACCTTAAAACGTGAGTTACCTACTTCTTTTCCTATCAACCTACCCTGTTGGAATAGCTAGAATTATTTCTTCCTGCCTCCCACGACATTGTCTTCCCCAACTTCATCTTTTGAGTACCTCCAAGTCCTAGACCTGCATGTATACCAGGCTCCCTGGATCTTAAATTTACTGTATGTGGTCCTTAAATATCCTGCATCCAGGTTGAAACTGTTGAAACTCTGTGCTTTCTTGCTCCAACCTGGGGGTCTACCACTGCTGTGCTACCCAGTTCAGCTGTCCATTTCTTGTTGAAACTATGGATTTAACTCCAGAACCTGGTGGCCCCCTGTGCTACCTGCCTCTTTTACACTTATCCTTTCATTAGAATCCTCCAGATAAGGCTGAGTGAAATTAGAAAATTCCAGTTTTATGGAATTTGTCATGAAATTCTACCATTTTCACAAATACATTTGACTTTAAGTACAGATTTTATTTTGCAATTTTTCACAGCAAGCAATTAATAAATTGGTGCACACAGTCTCCTTGTAAGGTCGAAGAACCTGCCAAATGTAATGGTATTGCATGCTCTAGTTTTAAAGTTTCAGGGTTTATAAATATGTAGTTTCCGTTCTTGCAAAATAATTTTCAAATGTTGTGAACATTTGACTACTTTAATTTAATCCCATTTAAGCTGCAAATATGATTTTTTCAGAAATGACCATTTGGTATAGTACTTTAAATGATTCAACTCTGGTTAAATTTGAATATGTACAGTAGTTTTAAAATTAAAGGGAACTAACTGAAATTTAAATGTTGGCAACATGTTTGGCAGGCTATAACTCAGTCCCATTTATAGCTAGAAATCTGAAACTATGTGCATATAAAAATGTAGTGATAACCTGTATACCTGTCAATTTTTGTAACATTTCAATGAACACTATCAAAATCATACTGAAATGACAGAAATCCAAATGTTGGCAAAATATTTGGCTACCTATAACTCAGCTCCCATTGAAGCTTGAGACTTGAAAGATGGTTCATATATGCATTCTCAGTGCTTCTATAAATCATGTTATTGTGGAGAAATTTGGATAAGAAATTTTAAAATGATCTGAAAATAACTGAAAACTAAATTTTGATTGAATGTTTGGCCACCCATACCTCCTCCCCTTTCAACCTACAAATCAGAAATTTAGTACGCTCCTGTAAGCCATGAGGATCTGTTTATGTTCTTACTTCAGTGTTATTTGGATGTAGATGTTTAAAATTATAGTGAAATAACTGAGATTTTAAATGCTGTGAAATTCCAGTGAATGTTCATGAAAATTCAGCAGACTTCCATGGAATCAGAATGGTCATTCCAACGGCATGCTGCAAGCTGAATTTTATGTTCTGCACAGCTCTACTCAGGGGACCTCAGCCATCGTCCAGTAATGAATGGCTGAGGCCACCAGGAAATGCCCTGGATGTGCCAGGCCTACAGGGTGTCTGCTGCATCAGGCCATTGAGGGCTGATTTCCCATGGTGTAGGTCTGCAATCTCTGGGGTCAGACACTGGGTAGGGAGGCAGAGGGCTGTGCCCAGCATGGACGACACTAGGCCTGTCAACCAGAGGGTCTGGACCTCATGAATTAACCAGTGGCCTGTAGCTTTGCCGGGGGGGGGGACAGGTGGCAGGTGGTTCCTCGCCCTTCGCAAGGCAAAGGGAGGGGGGACATAAACCTTGGAGAGACTCCCTTTCACACACGTCTAGTCTGTATTAGGAATAATTGAGATTGAATAAACATATGGCTGTGGCCATTTGAATCCCCCAAACTGGTGTGATTATTGTCTCAAAGGGCATGAACAGGGAGAGGGAAAGGGGGAAAACTGGACAACCAATGGACCTTCCCTGAGGCATCGACTGGGTTAGGGGCATTGGAGTCTGTGCTCCCCCCTGGAAGAATGTCTGTGAGGAGGTTGGCGGAGATCAGGACTGCCCAGGCTGATCGGGCAAGCCCTGCCATCCTGTCACCTGTGATATAGGTGGCCAGGGTTGGCAACCCCATAGGTGGTGGGGAGGTTATCGAGGGTGGTCCTGGTCACCATGAATGAAGGGATTGGTTACAGGCGGTACAGAGTGGTGCAGAGCTTTCAACTCCACTAGGTAAATACCTAAATCAAAGAAAAATTAGACAGTCATGTGAAGTGAACATTGTTCTACTTGCACCACCACTACTATGAGGGTGGGCAAGAGGGTCAAGAAACCTGGCAAGGCATCTGCAGCATGATAGATGTCAGGCTTGTATCACTAGACTTCGTGACCCCCATAAAGGCCAACTGGTCCACCAGTACGCAGAAATAAAATGCATTATGAAGCATTATTACTCCCAACTTTACTCTGAGGAATGTGGAGCCACAGAGGCTCAATCTACCTCACAACAGGAACCCCTACCACTGCCTGGATTATTGTATGACCAGGCTGTAGACCTCATGTGCCCCATCACACAGGAAGAAATGTTATTAGCCATAGCAGAATCAAAAACTGGACAGTTTCCTGGTCCAGATGGCTATGCATCTGAATTTTGTTTTTAATTGGTGACCATTTAATCCTACCACTGCTCCAGACCTATAGGCCAATACAGAACAGAGGCCTCCTCCCTTGTGGCAATGCACCACATTTTCAGCTATTCTCAAACCACAGAAAGAACCTTCTTCCACCAGTCTTATAGACCTATCTCTAACATAGAAACATAGAAACATAGAAGTTGACGGCAGATAAGGACCGCAAGGCCCATCCAGTCTGCCCATTTCTTTTTCTACCTTATAAATGTGCCATCGGCCTTTGCTCTGTCAGTGACCTATCTATTCATAGTCATTTGTATTGCTCCCTTATGCCTATCCCATGCCTGTTTGAAGCCCTGCACTGTATTCATAGCCACCACTTCTTGTGGTAAGCCATTCCATGTATCTACCACCCTTTCTGTGAAAAAGAATTTCCTCACATTCCCCCTTAATCGGCCTCCCTCTAATCTCATACTGTGTCCTCTTGTTCTGCTATTTTTCTTATATTTAAACATGTTAGACTCTTTCACCTTGTTTATGCCCTTAAGGTGTTTAAATGTTTCGATCATATCACCTCTCTCCCTCCTTTGCTCAAGGGTATACATATTGAGCTCCGTTAATCTGTCCTCATATGTCTTCTGATGCAGTCCCTGCACCATTTTGGTTGCCCTTCTCTGGACTGCCTCAATTTCGTTAATATCCTTGTGAAGGTGTGGCCTCCAATACTGCAAGTACCCCAGATGGGAGCCTAACCAATGTCTTGTACAGAGGGATTATTACCTCCCTCTTACGACTTGTGATACCCCTACTAATACACCCTAACACCCCCTAGCCTTACTTACTGCTTTAGAGGTCTGCTTGGATGATTTTAGGTCATCAGTGATGATGATGCCCAAGTCTCTTTCTTCCTTTGTGACTGCTAGCAACTCCTCCCAGCCTATAAGTGGCTTCAGGGTTTCTCTTCCCTATGTGCATGATTTTGCACTTCTTTGCATTAAATCCCAGTTGCCACTCTTCTGACCATTCTGCTAGTTTATCCAGATCTCTTCTCATTCTGCCCACCCCATCTGGATCATCTACTATGTTGCAGATCTTGGTGTCATCTGCAAACAGACAAGCCTTACCCTCTAGTCCATCTGCGAGGTCACTAATGAAGATGTTGAATAGGACTGGCCCCAGGACTGATCCTGAGTACCCACTTGTGACTTGCATCTCTTCTGACTGTATACCATTTACCACCTCTCTGTTTTCTGCCAGTCCAACCAGTTTGCCACCCAGTTGACCAACTTCTGACCCACCCGAGCCTACCTAGCTTATTTATCAATCTTCTATGGTGGAACAGTGTCAAAAGCTTTGCTGAAGTCAAGGTAGGTGACATCAACTGCTCCCCTTGGTCCACCACTCTGGTTACCCAGTCAAAGAAATCTATGAGATTAGTTTGACAGGACCTTCCTTTGTAAACCCATGCTGTCTTGGATCCTGTGCCCTATGGATTCCAGGTGTTGCACTATCCTTTCCTTAAGGAGTGCCTCCATAATCTTGCCCACTACTGAGGTAAGACTGACGGTCTGTAGTTCCCCGCCTCCTCCCTGCTACCACTCTTGTGGAGTGGGATCACATGAGCCCTTCTCCAGTCTTCTGGGACCTCTCCTGTGCTCAGAGACTCACTAAACAATTCTGCTAATGGCTCTGCTAGTTCCTCCTTTAGCTCCTTAAGTACCCTGGGATGTATGCCATCAGGTCCCATTGCCTTATCCACCCTGAGCTTAGCAAGCTCTTGTAGGACCCTTTCTTTTGTGAAGGGAGTAGTGCTCACCTCCTTCCCCCCTGTGTCCATGATGCTGAGCTGTGAGCCCTGCCCTACCTTCTCTTCAGTAAATACTGAGCAAAAGTATCTATTTAGGATAGATGCCTTTACAGGGTCCTCCTCCTCACATCTCCTTTTCTCCATTAAGCTTAATACCCCCTCTGGACTTTCTCCTTTCACTAATGTATCTATAGAAAGTCTTGTCACCTTCTTTACTGTTCGTGCTAGTGTTTCCTCAGTTTGGGACTTTGCCTGCCTTACTGCCTTACCTGCTTCCCTTAGGGCAGTTTGGTATGCCTCCCTATCTTCATCCGCTGTGTTCCCTTATATTTTCTGAAGCCAGCTTTTTGGCTCTGACCTTTTCTACTACTGTATTTGAGAACAAAGTGGTTTCCTTCTTCTTTGCACTTCCTTTTCTGTCTAACACAATGGGATGTTGCTTCAAGTATTGTATCCTTAATGCTTGCCCACTTTGCCTGTACCTCCTCACCTGTGTTTCTTTTTGCCAGGGCTAGCTTAACTCTGTTGGCCATCTTATCAAAGTCAGCTCCTCTGAAGTCCCATATTTTTGCTTTGGAATGGGATGATTTAGGTGTAGTAGCCAAATTGAACCATACCATGTGATGGTCACTGGCCCCCAGGTGACCTTCTACCTGGAGATGTGTGATCCCTTCTTTGTTAGTCAGTACTAGATCTAGGATAGCCCTGTCTCTTGTGGGTTGCTGTGTACCAGTTGTTTGAGGCCCTCCCCTGCAGGAATCCACTATGAGTCTAGTTCTGGCAGATGTTCCTGCTGGTATTGACCAATCTGTATCTGGCATGTTGAAGTCTCCCATTATCAGAACCTCCCTTTAGCTGTCATGTTTTGTATATCTTCTAACAGTAATGTGTCTATGTCCTCCCTCTGGTCTGGGGCCTGTAGACAACCCCAGTTCTTATGGCTGTCCCATTTCCTGTTTCCAGGGTGACCCACAGTTCTTCTGGCTCCTTATGTGTATTCTAATTTCTGTAGCTTTGATATTTTCATTAACATACAGGGCCACCCCTCCCCCCTTTTTGCACCTCGGTCTCTTCTGAACAATACATAGCTAGGTACTGAAGTCTCCCAGGTGTGGTTACTGGTAAACCACGTCTCACTAATTGCTACTATGTCCAGTTTAGCCTCTGACATTGTGCCTGCAGGTCTGGGATCTTATTTCCCAGGCTGTGAGCATTTGTGTACATGATTTTCCATTGGCCAGATTTTGGTGTGTTAGTTGTTGGGTGAAGTTTGGCATTACCCCTGTGCATCGTATGGGGAGACAAACCTTTTTTCTTACCTGGTGATGCAAATGAACGGCAAACACGCTGAATTCCTGTTTGACCACTAGCTGACTATACTTAATTATGACTACTAAATTTTTATGTCAATGTTAACAGCACCTGTGGAAGGCCTTGTCCTGTCATTGTTGGACAGGGACCAGATGGGATTTATAAGAAGACTTCTAGACTATGTCTCCCAATGGTCAATCCATCTGGTCCTCACCAGTCTCAGTGCAGAGTAGGCCTTTGATAGTGCCTCGTGGTGCTTTCTTTGGCCTATCCTGTACTGTTTTTGTTTCCTGGAACCATTATTGCATTATTGAGGGTTTATACTAATCTCCACAAGCATATTTATGAACTAATGGAGCCCTTATCCCATCTATTTGTTTGTAGCAAGGCATCAAGCAGGATTGTCTCTTATCTCAGTTGATTTGTGTTTTATATACAGAGCCCTTGGCTGCTAGTATTCAGTTGGTTGGAGCAATACAGAGCATCTCACTTGGAGGTAGGGATTACCTTATAACTTTTTTGCAGATGGCATTTTGTTAATCCTGTCCTCACTGGGTCTTCCTTATTAAGAACCTGGGCACTGCTAGAGCAATACAGAGCCCTAGAGGGATTTAAAATTTAGCAGTGTCAGTGGCTCAGTAGGTAGCACACTCGCCTCTGAGGCCAGGAGATCAGAGGGCTGTGGGTTCAGTTCCCACATCTGGCACTTGGGTTAATATCCCAGTACTGACACTGTAGTGCAGCATGAGAGGGGTGCTGCACTTCTGAGGTGCCGTCTTTCGGATGAGACGTTAAACCGAGGTCCCATCTGCCTGGATTGGTGGTAGTTCAGGTGGATGTTAAAGATCCCATAGCACTTATCGAAAGAGCAGGAATTTCCGTGTCCTGGCCAAATTCCCTCATTCACTATAAATACCACCAACAGCTTAATCTGGTTTCAAAGTCAGTTGGCATTCATCTGTATCCCCTCCCGGGTCGTGCCTGAAAATAGGCAGGATTTGTCTAGTGCACTTACCGGTCAACAAAGCTAAATAAAATAAATAAATAAAATTAATCATGCAAAAACTGAAACTCTTACTTAAAATGACACACCTGTTAAAGACAAATTATGCTTCAGAAGGAATGGGTGCCTTAAGTATTTTGGCATTCAAGCTACTAAAGATTTAATTATTTGGAGCTACTGAATTACAAACTCCTTAAAGGGTAATCACAGAGGATCTGCAAAGATGGTCACAACTTAATCTCATTTTCTATCATAAATTAGACACAATCAGACAGCACAGTCTGCCAAGGATACTGTATTTATTGTAAACCCTCCCAATCATGTTGGAGAAGGTATATTTTCAATCACGGAATAGACTGTTATCTAGATTTGTATGGAGGGGGGGGGGAAGGGCAGCCCAGGCTGTACTTCCCTCTCTTACAGATGCCCTGGGAACAAGTGGAGTTAAATCTTTCCAATCTGCAATACTACGCTGGAGTTGTCCACTTAAGAATCATACGCTTATCAACAATGCCCAAGTGTACTGGTACTAGATGAAAACAGCTATATAATAATAGCAAGTGTAATAACAGTGAGTACTGCCACAATGCTGGTAAGGAATAGCGATCAAGCAAAACAGCAAGATCCCTCGGTAAAAATAAATGTATGCAATACACCTACCACTGAGTGCTTTGTTGATATGGTACAGGTAGCCCTCCACAAAACAGAACAGTCTTTCCTTCTGACTCTTCAAATACTCAATAGACATGTCCCAAACAAAATCAGAGGTGTGACCTGAGAAAACAAAATGCCCCTCACACACAGCAGAGCTTAACACACAACGCAGTATCGCACGAGACATGGACACACAAAAATACCCAACATATCACCAAGTGAAAACACCTGACAGCCACACTCCACGATACATTATAAAATGGGCAAAGAATTTTCTAAACTGTGATTGGCTGACTGTCTCCTTCAGCCGTGTCCTTATCAGGACATATCTTTACAACTGGCACTACTTGTGCCAACCAAAACGATGCACACACAAAAATTAATGCATGCCCGCCTCCCACTGTCACACCTCAGCTAGCAGCATCCCATAGAACCACATCTGCGCTGACACTGCAGCAAGACGCTGGTGACACAGAAAGCAGAACGATCCTGCACTAGCAAAAACTACAGTGTTTAAGGTTTTGAATGCTTTATTTACCTACTGCCAGTCTTCGTAGCAGCTCAAGTTGTCTGTTCTACTGCTAAAACCTCCTGAGTACACTCCGAAGGTCTCTACCATCTCCAGACCCGATTCTCCCCCATTCTGTCTGCTGCTTCATACAGCCCATACTTTCATCTGTAACACTGGACCCCACTACCATCATGATTAGACAGCTAAAAATAAGTTACTTTCTGTTCCGTGTCAGTTGCGTTGAAAGCGTGAACCGAGGCGACAGTCTATGGCGGCTCGTAGTGACATGCTTCCTCACTGAAACTGGATGGTGGGCCTCAGTCAAATGTCTGCGTGAGTTCTAGCCACCAAACACAGCAGAAACCAAAATGATTGTGTGAGGGGTTCTAATAATAGAAAGCACAAAGGCGTGAAATACCTTACTGACACCATGACCGCTAAACCGGGAAGTGCTCGGTGCAGACGGCTTTGTTTCTCTACTGCATGTCTTGTTCCCCACCCTGCAGTCTTTGATCCTCAAACATAAAAATGCAGACCTTTAAACTAAAATGTAAATGATTTCTGTATTGTGTGTGTGTGTGGGGTCAGAAGAGTCAAAGCATCATCAAAACATCGGAAAGTATAGTGCCCACTCCTGTAACTGAAACTGAGTGGGTAGGCAATCCCTCCTTAGACACAAAATCATTAATGTTGAAAACAAATGAAAACGTTAAACATTTATGCCTTGTGGAGGAAGGGAGACTTACATACAGTCTGTGCTATTTTTCTACTTTGTACCTCAGTAATAGGTAGGAATTCCTGTGCTGCCAATAAACACCTCATTTAAATGGGACTATTTTTCAATTTTTCAATCTTTCCTCTATTAAATCCATATATATATATATATATACATGGTCTTTTACACTTTTTCTTGTAATAATTGCTTAAAAGCCCATTTATAAGTGGAATAAGACACTCCGAGGTGGTTGTGGCTTGATAAAACACTTCCAGGTGCTAAAGTCACTCGGCGCAAGCGCAGTGCCTCATTACGCACTAAGCGTGGCTCTTATCAAGCCATAAACCACACTGGCTATGTCTTATTCTCACATATGACACACACACGCTAAAGTAACACACTTCCCATCTGACTTAAGTGACTCCCACAAATGAAGCACATCATCGAAGAACACAAACGACATTGCTTTAAAATAGCATGTAGCCTCCAACATTTTATCCACACAATATATATAAACATACTCTGAGATGCACATACCACTACAACAAGGGAAATAGTTTCAATGGTGGATAAGGTTAACAAACACACAGAAGCTGTCACAGCCACCTCACTGCAAGCAATCTTGCTTAAGCAGCACAGTCGCCAGTTTCACCATAGCCATAGTGCAGTCACTTAACTTCCTTTGCCCATATTCCAACACTGTTTTCACCTGTTACCAGTATACGTCCCAGTGGAAAAATATTGAATGTACTTTAAATGATATTTATAATATAGATCACATGTTATATGTCAATCTGGTAGACTACCTCCCAGTCTGTAAATTTCAGATCTATACGGCTTTCACTTTGAAGGTGTGGCATTTCATTTGTAGATCAGCCTAATTAACAGAATCCGATGTATGGCTTTGGGTATGATCGGGGTACTTGGTTTGTCCAATGAATAATTTGGATCCCTCCCTATTAAATTGGGGCTGGATGGTTCTAATCTATTTACACCAATTCACAAGCACACAACATATACCATTAGAACAGTGAGTGAATCTTGTTGCTGCAGTTAGGGTGCTGCAACAAGGGTGACACTGACAGGGGTGAGCTTGATTTTAGATCATCCTCTGTCACACCCTTTGCACTGACATAGTTTCTGCTCCCTCAGGGCATTTCCACCCGTGGAGGTTATATTTAGTTGTGGGGTGTGGGCGAAGCGAAACCCCATGCAAAGGCCAACTGTTTCCCGGGATGGTGCTTTGGTGCTGTAACTCCTGGGAGACAAAATGCCTGGCGCTGTAATGCCAGGTGGCATGGTCACCTGCTCTGTAATCAGCATTGGCAACATGTTCTTCGCACCAACATGGGTGCACTAGTACACAAGGGGTTTTGTCATTTCAGAAACTTCAATTCAAATACTAGCTCCCAAATTCAGATCTCTTGATATCTTCAAACCAGATGCTACATGTAAGCATTGGACACAACCTTCTGGCAATCACCGGAGAAGTCAGACAGTCTTCTTGGCCAATTTATCCATCAACAAATAGGGAGTGGGGGCACATATGGTGGGGATGCTCTACAGTGGCCTTATAGCTCCGTCTTCAGAATCACTTATCACTATTTTAATAGATAGAATGAAGAGTGCCAGAACACTACTGACTGTGATTGCTGGTTAAAAGTTACCATACTGACCCAGGGTTTTATTTAACTCCAAAATTGATTAGCTGCTTTGCTCATAAAAGTGCTAAAACATTGTGAAAATGCATAACACCTGCCTCACTGTGTTTAATAAACATAACACTCCTAGAAAACCTATATAAATACTTTCTGTACTGTTAGCATTGTCCCAAGAAAAAAACTGCTAATCAATTATTTAAAACCCTGCTTGACTGATAAATTCTCTGTGGCATCCAGTTTAAGGGGATTTTCATGGAAATGTAGAATAAGGTTCTTCAGGACCCCTACTATTCAAATGCATTTTGTGGGACAACAGGCTGCACTTTGCTGTTGGAACTGCAGGGAAAAGCAAGCAGATCATTCCCATATCAGGAGCTGCAACCCCCTTAGATCTTATTGGGAGCAGGAAGGGTTAAGTCTTGATAACATGTTTAGTACTACCTGTTTGGTGTCCTTGTCCCTGTAAGTTATGTGTAAGGTTGCCGCCTTGGGAATAGAAAAAGAAACAAATAAACAGCCACCTGCCCCGCCCCCGGCTACCACCACCAGGATAGATGCTGCTTTACCAGGCAGAGATGCTGTTGATCATCCAGAAGTGACTAGCCATAATCAAGCCTGCAGCATCCAGCTGCACTGAACTCATGGGCTCTCCTTCATGGATGACTAGCTTATGGACTGCTGTGGGATGAGCTCTGTGCACACCATGGTACCGGCAGCTGAAAGGGATGTATGTGGCTCCCAGCCACCAGAGAACAGCACACTGCAACACCACTATAATGCTGCACCTTGCACTAATCTCGGGTGTCACATCTCCTCACCTTGCTCACTCTCCTGCTAGAACTGTCAGATCACGTCACACACAGACACCCCACCAAATGAGTGCGCTTGCATGTTGTGGGCTGGCGGGGCATGACATGTAGTTGTCAGGCACAGAAGTAACAGTGCATAGATGCATTCTTGGGCTCATAGTGGTGGGCTGGCAAGTGCTGCAGATATACCTGAAAATGCTGACATGTCACTGTCAGTGACATGGGGAAAAAAAATGGTAGATTTAACTAGCAACCAGCAAGTCAGTGGAAAAAAAAAACAGGTGGCAACCCTACTATGAGTACACTGCCACAACAGTATGGTGTAAAGAGGAAACAGCTGAAGCTTTTATTAGCTTATTAACTTGAGGAAAAAAGTTATTACTAGCCTGTGGCTTACACCTAAAATATCTACAGCTGTCCACTGGACTGGCTTGGTGGATTCCATCTACCAGCTGGAGCGGCAAGACATATACATTTCTTAATCATTCCCCAGTCTTTGAAGAAGTGTGGAGAGAATGGGTTTTATATAAACAGTACACAGACAACCTCTTTGTACCTCAACTGATTTTTAAGTTGTTTTGCACATGCATCACAGACAACATATTGTGCTTGCTTCAGTGGAGAAGCAGGTTTCGGAGGCGCGGTCCTGCTGCAGCCAATGGTGCCACTGCATTTTGTGGCCAGGCTCTGTGGCGCCAATGGCATAGCATGCTGTCTGGCAGCAGTTGAGAAATGTGCCACCACCTTGAAAGAAATTAGTCTTTGCAATCAGGGAGCGCCACGGAGTGGTCCCTGATTGCAGCAGCCAATTACTGCTTGCCTCGTCTGGTGTCCCCGTCAATCAACATGGCAACGGCTTCCCCGTCAGCTTCTCATAGTCCTCACAGAAGCCGAGGGACAGTTGCCGCCTTTCACAGTCCCTCTGAAAGCCGACGGGGTGCCTAATCCCACTGTCATCATGCCCTCCTAATTTAATTTACCGATGGGGTTGCCCAGTCCCCATTGGCATAATGTGTCCCCATTTCTTGTGTGTCGAGGGGTACCTAATCCTCCTCAGCTCATGCGACCCCTCAACTCTGTATGTGCTGTTGGAGGTGCCCAACCCCGCGTCTACAGACTCCCTCCCATCAAACACACAGGTGGCATGCTGGAGCCCACCCAGCTGCCAAAGTACCTGTACAAATAGAAAACCTTCCTGCATTGTTCTTCTTTCCTGGTTTAACACATGAATCAAAAAACAGTCCCTTGTTGAGTTCGGTGCCTCCTTCCCCCAACTCGCAGTCACCCTCTGTGCACCCAACTCTCCACACACACCCTCACCCTATACTTACCTCTGGAGCCCGACGTGATGATCATTGGTGAAGTAAGAACACATCTGCACTCTTCAAAGCCGACCACAAACTGAAGAAATTCTGGTAAGCTGTATAATGGCATAAATGGGTTTTTGTTTCAACTTATGTGGATATCTCACCCATTCTTTTGACTTTTGCCACCAAATTTTCAGCATGGGGTTTTTGGGACCCCTCCTTATGAATTCAGTCACATTCATGGTGTTATTTGGTCCGGAAAGGTGATTTTGTGGTCACTCCGCAGAATCACCTTTCAGGACTGAGTAATGAAATAACAGTGTTGCTGTTCATGAGGTGGCCTCCCAAAAATCCTATGTTGCAAATCTGGTGAAAAAATTCCAAAAAATGACTGTGCTACGAGCGTGCTTTGCGCAGTTTCCACACGCACTTGTAACTTCACCAGTTTGTAATATTTTCACTCCAGATTTTCAAAATTGGCATTTTTTCATACCTCCTTATGAATGGTGCAGCTATCATTTTTAACACCCTGTCTGAAATGTGTTTTTGCACTACTGGCGCCGAATAGCGCAGTCGCTGTGGGAAATCAGTGTTCAGAACAGATTACGAAAATCACAGCAACACTGTTCATGAGCAGGAGTCCCAAAATGCCTATGTTGAAAATTTGGTGACAAAAGTCCATAAAATAACTATGTTACAAACGTGCGTTGTGCAGTTTCCACGTGTACTCATAACTTCGACAATTTTTCATATTTTCACTCAACATTTTCAACATTGTCAATTTTACACATGTCCTTATGAACGGTACAGCTGTCATTTTTCAGATCCTGCCCAAAATGTGTTTTTGCACAAGTGGCACACTATGGCGCGGTTGCTGTGGGAAATCAACGATCAGGACTGATGAAGAAAATCATAGTGACAGTGTTCATGAGCAGAGGTCCCAAAATGCCTATGTTGAAAATCTGGAGAAATAATTCCACTAAATGACTGTGTTATGAGTGTGCAATGCGCAGTTTCTACATATGCTCATAAATTCAAGCAGTTTTAATATTTTCATGCAAGATTTTCAACACTGCCATCTCTTCACACCAACCTATGAATGGTACAGCTGTCATTTTTCACATCCTGTCCAAGTGGTGTTTTCCCACATCTGGCACAAAATGGCACAGTTGTAGTGAGACATCAATGTTCGGACAGATTAATAAAATCATAGTGCCACTATTCATGAGTAGAGGCCCCAAACACTTTCATGAGATGGGGTCACAAAAATGCCATGTTGCAAATTTGTAGTGCAAATACCAACAAGCAACCAGAGCATTAGGGTTTCTAACCATAATGTCCCATCCTGAACAGACTGACAGGCTTCAGGGTGTGTCTTTGCATTGCTGCCTGTCATGCTCACGCCATACCATCCACCTCACCCTCAAGCCACTGACAGGTATCAAGGTGTGCCTTGACTCTTTGGCCCCACAGTTCACCCTATTCTCCTCCGATGCTGCAAATCGATTTCCAGCGTGATGTCTCATGAAAATGGGTGACTGTAAAGCCAAGAATCCCAAGGCACACCTCAGCACTTATCGGTGTCTGCAGGATAGGGTGAGGTAAAATGCCATGAGCATTATGGCTAAATGGGGTGAGCATAAGGCCTGAGGAACCCAAGGCACAAAGTGATATTTGTCGCACTGCAGGGTACGGTGAGCTGAATTGTAATGAACATTATGGTCAGTGCCCAAAGGCACACCTAGGTGCCTGTCAGTCTCTGTAGGGTGATGTGGGGTTTGATGTCACTTTCATACTTCACTGCCATTCCTGTTATGCATCTGTTCAACTCCTGCACTACCGATGCCAATGTCAGCAAGACAACATTCAGCACTGACAAATGCTTGTAAGTATAGATTTCTTCTGTAGGTACTGTTTGTTTATCTTGCCTGCTACCTATGTACAGACTAATGTAACACCCCCTCCTCAGCAGGGGGCTTAACTGGGCTGCTGCCACCCTCTTGAGGTCCCAAACTTCTGCTGGCTCTCTCTTGCTTGATGGCATGTGGGGTATGGAGAGAGAACTGGGCAGCAGCACAAATCTTTGACATCTCCTGTGTCCTTCTTTGTGATTGCAGCCATGTTTCTTTGGCCATGGTCCCCCTATCCAGGTAGTGGGGATTGGGAGAGACAAGAATGCCTCTCCACTGGCTACTGATGATGAAAGAGTGAGAGAGAGTGCTACAGAGGGCTCCTCCACAGCTGTCTTCCCTTTCAGTCTCAGCACGCTGCATTGTGTAACTCCCCCAACAAATGGGGGTTCCCAAAAAGTCTTCCTTGAGCTTGTCTAAATGCTCATTGCCAGGCTGGTGTCCTGCATTTCAGCAGTTTAAATGTGATCACCAGAGCCTGTATAGCCTCTGTGACTGTCTTTTTAAGAGCTGCCTGATTGCAGTGCAAGTAATCTGAGAGGGAGCTCTGTTGAAAGATGTAACTATTTGCTGAAAATCATTTAGAGTGATTATGATAATGTAGTTTGTCTAACCTGCCTTCTTTATAGCAAGGACTGTTTTGTTTGTCTCCACTATCTTGGTCCCGGACTGCAAATTGGACCAATCAGTTCTGGTGGGACCTAAAATGTAGCTGGACTACAGGAGCTGTCTGGAGTCAAAATCTATAGGAACTGTTGTTTGTGGCTTTTGGTGCCTTTTTTGCAACTGAAGGGGGCGCTCTTGCTTTGACTGACAGCCAAATCAGCCAACCAAGCCTTTTGGATCTGAGGGAATTCCCCAAGCTACCTGCTGTTTTGGGCAGATCTAAGCTGGAAGCTGAAGAAGAAGGAGCTGAAGTGACTCTGAGCAGCAATCCTGAGTGGATTTGCATGGGAAAACTGTGAAAAGGCTGAGTTTTTGGCCTGCATGTCTGCCTGCTGCTCCTGAGATGGAGTGAAGAGAATTATTTTGGACTAAATCCATTTCGTGTGACTAAAGTAAGCTACTGAAGTGGGCCAGGTTCAAACTGAAGAAGACCAAGATTTTGTTGAATGCAATTGGCCTGTCAGGAGTTTCAGCTACCCCTAAGCTCCCAGTGTGTGCAGAGACTTTATTCAGGACCGGGAGGCTTGCCTGGTACAGAAGAATTCTTTACATGTAAATGTGCTATGAGCTGCTAGTGGGTCGTGAGTTAGTTCCCCACTGTGAACTGTGTTTTGCTTGCTGTAAGCTGTATCTGGCCCAAAACAGACTGCATCCAAATTTGTCTCCATGTGGTCTGAGCCTTGCCAGACTGGCCCAGCCAGACTACCCACTGCACAGAGAAGCCATCGACAAGAGACCTGCCTGGGGATCAGTCCCCTGCTCCACACCTGAACAGGAACGACGCCACTGCCACTCGTGTGGGCCCTGCTTCTCCTGGTATTCCAGATCAACCACCTGCAGTTTCGATTTTTGTCTAGCCTGTGTCCAGTCTTGGGTATCGTGAGTAAATTCCAGGGTAGCTCCCTGCAACAACAGGTTAATCTGAGTGTGTCATCTGATTGTCTTGTTGTTTTGTTTCCTTTACGAAGTCAGCCCTCTGGCTCTGGATTACAAATATTGTGTACTGTGCATGTTGTGTTTTCCACCACAGGGCCCCAACCAGCTGCAATGCCGCCCAAACCCAGGCAACAGTCCTGGCTAGCCCACTTCTTCTCCACCTGGGTACCCAGAGATGTGACTGTGTGGAGGGACTCAAAGCGCATGCATAACTGCTTGATTGATATAACCTTTAAGCTAATTAACCTGATTTTGCCCCTCCCTTGTTCAAGTCCCCTGAATAAATCAGATCTAACTTTTTCTGCATGTAATCTGGCTGTGGTTCCAGTTTGTGCTCAAAGTACTGTACTGTTGCTACTTGCTGTGCATAACCTTGTTTTACAGGGGGTCCCCAGGGTGGTGCCAGAGGAACCAGCCCTGGTGGTAAGTGCAAACAGTGTGGGTACTTGTGTGGTGTACCAGGGGTATTGTGAAAGTGATCATTGTACAGTGTTCAGACCACTAGAGGGGAAAGAGGGGGGGTCACAGTGTCCCGGAGGACTGTGCCCAGGTTGGTTGACCACTACCAACCCTGACCTCTGGGTGGAGGCACCCATTTCAGAACTCAGGCCCCTTAACCTGCTACTAGCCAAGCAGGCAGGGGTAGTAGCCCTTGGGATAGCGCCACCTAGGGGTTACATTTGTATAGCCATACAGGCAGGGTTGTAGCCATAGGACAGCCACCTAGTGGTTACATTAGTATTTCAGTTCTCTTCTCACTACTCCCCTACTCACTGGCTTCCCATTTCCTTTTAGCTTGATAATCCCATCCTTCATATCCCTTTTCTCCTTGATATGTTGAAAGAAAGCCTTCTCGCCTTTTTTCATCCCTCTGAGAGCTGCAGCTCTTTCTGGATGGCTACCCAGACTGCTCTGCCTGCCATTCCAGCCTTAACACTACCCCACCCTATCTTCCTTCTTTGGGTCCTTTTGACTTTCTTGAAGGCTAACCTTTTGTCATTCACTGCCTTAGTTACCTATCAAACTAGCTGGACTTTTTGGTCTTGGATTTTAACTTTTCAGTTTTGCACCTTTGTTAGTGGCTTCCACCAGCCCTTCCTTCATTATGGCCCATTTCTGGTACACCCCATCCCTTCTTTGATACCAGTAAGGTGTCGCATAGAGTCTCTTCCATCCTATTGAAGTCTGCCTTCCTAAAATCTAATACCCTGGTTTTGGTGGTGCTTTTTATTTTTATTATTTGTCTATTATTGATCGCATTGTATTATTATTTGTATGTTTTTCATTCTGTATTCTCCCGAGTCGTTCCTGAAAGTAGGCATATATCATGTCTAGTGTACTTACCCAGTTAACAAAAAAAAACAAATAAATGAATAAACTGAAAAAAGATTTCTCCCCACCCATGTCCAGATGCGTCCACACTATGTGGTGGTTATGCCCACACAGGAGCTACTGTGCTCTTACCTCCTGAACAAATGTGCTCCATTTGTCAGCAGCAGGTCCAGTATGAACATATGAACATACCAAGCTTTCCAGCAGAAATAGGCCTCATGGTTCATCAGGTCTGCTTGAATGTGCAGCTAGCCCCTTATGTAACCCCTTCAAATGTGGGTCCACGGAAAGTCTTCCTTGAGCTTGCCTAAATGCTCACTGCCATACTGGTGTTCTGCGTTTTAGCAGTTTAAATGTATTGCCAGAGAGTGCCTGTATAGCCTCTTTGTACTGTCTCTTTAAGAGCTGCCTGGATTGCAGACATAATTAATCTGAGAGGGAGCTCTGTCAGAAGATGTACTTGTATGCTGATCACTTGTTAGAGCAGTAATAATATTGCAGTTTGTTCTAACCTGCCTTCTTTGCAGCATGGGCGGTTCTGTTTGTTTCCATCATCTTGGTCCTGGACTGCAGAATGGGCCAATCAGTACATTTGGGACTCTAAAACGGAGCCTGCCTACAGGGGCTTGTTGGGGCCAAAACTTGTAGGAATTGTAGTTTTGGGCTTTTGGCGCCTAAAATAACCTGGAGGGGGAGCCCTTGTTGTGACTGACAGACAGATCAGCCAACCGAACCTTTTGGATCTTGGGGAAAGTCCCACACTGCTTTCAGTTTCAGTTAGATCTGAGTTGGGAGGTGAAGAAGTAACAGCTTGAGATAGTTCAAGCAGCAATCCATAGTGGATTCGCGTGGGAGAACTGTGGAAAGGCCTGAGTTTGGCCTGCATGCCTGCCTGCTGTTCCTGAGAGAGAACTTGTTCTTTTTTTTTCTTACTGAATCTGAATTTGGAGAGCAAATTAAGCCACTGAATTGTGAGCAGGCTTTAATCTGAAGAAGACCGAAGATTTGCTAAATGCAATCTGCCTGTCAGGACTTCCAGCTACCTCTGAACTCCCGGATTGTGTAGAGACTCTGTAATTGCGACCGGAGAGCCATTTGACTGGTACAGTGAAATTTCCTTACATGTGAATGTGCTGTGTGCTTATAGTGGGTTGTGATTTGGTTCCCTACTGTGTGTCTGAACTGTGTTTTGCTTGCTGGAGGCTGTATTCGGCTCCACGGACTTAATCCATATCCACTTCCATTTGCCTGGGCCCTGCTACACTGGCCCAGGCAGAATACCTGCTATGCAGAGAAAGTCATAGACGAGAGACTGGCCTGGGGATCAGCCCCCTGCTCAACGCCTTGAACAGGAACGATGCCTTGGTGATTTGTGTGGGCTCTGCTTCTCCGGGCACTCCAGCTCAACAGCTTGCAGTCTCGATTTCATCCTGCCTGTGTCCAGTATTGGGTGTCATGAGTAAACATCAGGCTAGCTCCCTGCAACAACAGCTAAGTCTAAAAGTACTGTCATCTGATTATCTTGTTGCCTTTTCTTTCACGAACTGAGCCCTTCTGCTACGGATTACAAGTAGTGTGTGTTGTGCATGTTGCTCTCTTCCATCACAGGGCCCAACCAGCTACATCGTCCCTTGCTAGCCCACCGTATTCCTACCTGGGTACCCAGAGTATGTGACTGTGTAGGGACTATGAACTACATGCATAACTGTCTGATTAATATAGCATTTAAGCAAATCAACCTGAGTACGCCCCTACCTTGTTCAAGTCCCCTGAATAAATCAGATTTATCTTTGTTTGCATTTAACCTGTCTGCGGTTCCAGTTTGTGCCGAAAATATTGTACTGTTGCTATTTGCTGTGCTTAACCTTGTTTTACAGGGGGTCTTCAGGGTTAAGCTAGAGGAACCAACCCTGGTGGTAAGTGCAAACAGTGTGGGTAATTGCCTGGTGAATAAGGGTCATTGTGAAAGTAATTATTGTATATTATTCAGGCCACTAGAAGGGAAGGGGGGGTTATAGTGTCCCAGAGGGCTGTGCCCAGGTTAGCTTGACCACTAACAAACCTGACATCCGGGTGGAGGTACCCGTTTCATTACCCAGGCCCCTTAACCTGCTACTAGCCAAGCAGGCAGGGGCAGTAGCTCGTGGGATAGCAACACCTAGGGATTACATCTTGGAGGCTCACCGCTGGGATTTTGTGCCTCTAGTGGCCAAAAATTACAAATTATTATTAGATTAATGGCTACCCTAGTAGAAATGGCTGTACACCAGTTGGGGGGTGGCTTGCTGAGCAGGAAATCGACCACCAAAATGCTCAGCTTATACTAGATATCCCCTGGGTACCAGTAAGGACACTGTAGAGGGAGCACTGTCTAAAGTTGAATGTTTAAAAAAACCCTCTGGTGGTAGGTTGACAGGCTGACTTGATTGCCCAAACTTTCATAGCCTTGGTAGAGTGTAGTGACCTCATGGACAGCTCTAAAGTGCCACAGACTATTGCCTCAGAAGGGGTCCTAGCCACCTGGAGAGTGATAACAAAAGACAGTAAAGACCAAGGGGAGGATGAGCTCCCACCATTATCTGAGACTTTTAAGGAGAAATTTGCTAAGTTGTTGCTGGAGGAAGCGAAAACCATGGAGGACTTTAAGAAATTATTATTGCCACCTGGGGGTGTTCCTTCCCCGACACCCCTGCCCACTTCAGCACCTGTTACTGCCCCACTTTCTGTGCCTGTGCCAATACTACCCCTATATCTATACCTGCCATTAGTCATGACTCCTATTGAAGGCTGAGAATCTTCTCGAGCACCCTCCCCACCCCCAGAGGGAGGATGACTGGGAGACCTGGATTGACTATGTTGCCCCCTTGGTACCCGAGTGGCAGTGTGTGGAGGCTGAGAAGTGGAAAAAAATTATAGAAAGTTTGAGGGGCTCCGCCCTCAGAGTCATTACATTTTTGAGGTCCACGAACCCTGATGCACCTGCTCAGAAGTACCTATCTGTACTTGAAGGCAATTTTGGGAGCATTGAGTCGTGGGAGACTTTGATGTGGAAATTCCAAGGTACCAAACAATGGAAGGGGGAAGTTTGTCTGTGTATGTTACTCGCCTAGAAAGAGCTCTGCAGAAAGTTTACTGGAAAGGTGGGGTAGCTGCCAGTGATTTGAACCCTGTGAGACTGGGGTACATACTGCAACATGCCAAGCCTTCTAAACTGCAGATCATCCAGTTAAGGCTCCTGGATAGGAGAGGTAACCCACCTGACTACTGTGACTTGAAAAAAGAACTTCAAGAGGTACAAGGTGAAGAGGGAGATTGTAATTATGGGGTGAGTGCAGCCCAAGTGATCATGACACTGGAAGGCCTTTCCAAAATGGAGACCACTACTAGTGTCCCGCCGTGGGCTAAACGGTGGGGGGAGGAGTTGCTGAAGGAAGTCAGAAAAGTACAACTGGGCGATTCGGGCTGAGGTATCCCCTGCTGACAGAGACTCTGGCCCCTGTCAGGACGTGACTGTTATGGGGGTGGGGGTGCACCCTCAGGCATCCTTTACTGAGGGTGGCTTCTCAGCTGAGCTCAAGGAATTTACTGCCACCCTAAAATAACTTTTGAGACATGGTACACTATCAGTAGAAGTCAGATCACTTTCTCCCCTCGATGCTCCACCGGGATGCTATGTTTTCTCCAAGGATGCTCCGAGAGCCTGTCATTTGTCACAATTATGGCAAGGTTGGCCATATGAAGAGGGAATGCCGGTCTCAGAAGGACTTAGAGAAAGTGGTGAACCGGCTTCAAGGAGAGCTTCAGAAAATGAGTCAGTGGTCAAGGGGTGCATGAGATGACCACAGTGAAGGCTTCGCCATCCTAACTCAAAACCCTCTATAGCTAAATCATTCTGTCCAGGCCCCTGCTGTTGTCTCTCCAGGCTGGTCCAAAATAGTGGGCCCTTCAATAAAGATTACTGTGGCTGCAAATGGTATTCCTACTCAGGTTGTGCTTGACAGTGGGTTGCAAGTGACCATTGTATTTCAAGACTGGTATGACAAACACTTTTCTGATGTGCCATTACAATCCCTGGAAGGCCAACATGTGTGGAGGCAGAGCAACAATTCTTATCCCTACCTAGGATATGTCCCCTTGGTTGTCTTTTTTCCTGCAACTGCAACTGGTAGAGGAGCAAGTAGAGACACTGGCCCTAGTGTGTCCCTCCACCAGACTGTATGATGGGGTTCTCCTGTTAATTGGAACAAATACCCACATGTTTGGAGACTAGCACAACTCTGCCATGAGAAACAAAGGCAACTGACAGGATGAGCCCTAAGAATTCCAGCTCAGTATAAAGGGCATATGACTTAGAACATAAACCCAATGAAGAGGACCCAGATGAGCCAGTGGGGATAGTGTGGAAAAAGGAAACTGACTCCTTGGTAGTGGCCCTAATGCCCAGTGCACAATCCATGGAGAAGTCTGCCTAAAGAGAAACGTAAAGAACAAAATATTAATGTTGGATGCACCAAGTGATGGAAAGTTGCCAGAAGGATTATTGGTTAAACCCATCATCTTGCCTGCCCGTGCCCATGCCTATGCATGATGAGTGATGGACCAGATTCGAAATGTGTCAGATCGGGAGGTCCGGTGAACAGAGGGTGCACCTAGCTACAGTACATTATGCAGACACTGCAGTATTACCTAATAACAATTACTTCCACGAAAGGAGAGAGTGACTCAGACATATTTGACTTTGGTGATTCCCAAACTGCCAGTTGAGTGGAAGGCTAGGATTAGCAAGAAACTCGCCCAGAGAGACCAAGTTTTTTTTGTTAAAAGAATGGGACATGTGGTGTGTCCAGGGTGCAGAGCATCATATACGCTTACATGATGACCAGCCATTTTGAGAGACATCTCGATGCCTCACTCCAGTGGACATAGATGATGTGAGGAGACACCTGCAGGAAATTCTCGTTGCTGGTGTGATACAGGAATCAAGGAGCCCATATGCCTCTCCCATTGTGGGTTGTGCATAAGAAGAATGGGTTGGTGAGGATGTGTGTTGATTATTGAACCTCGAATCGGTGGACTGTCCCAGATCAATACGCCATGCCCCATATACAAGATGCACTGATTGCTTGAATAGGAGCAAATAGTTCTCAGTATTGGATCTTTGCAGCGGATACTACCAGATTCCGGGCGGACACGGAGGACCATGAGAAACTGCCTTCATCTGTTCTTTGGGGGTCTACAAATTCCTGAGAATGCCACATGGGATTTTCAGGTGCCCCGCCACCTTTCAGTGACTGATAGAATGTGCGGAGATATGAACTTGCTGGAATGCCTAGTGTACCTAGATGATGTCATTGTGTTCAGACTCATATTAGAGGAACATGAGACCTGACTGTTTAAAGTCCTAGACTGATTGGAAGACTTCAGCCTCAAGCTGTCCATTGACAAGTGCCAGTTTTTTCAAACCTCCGTGAAGTATGTGGGGCACATAGTATCTGCAGAAGGGAACGCAACCAATCTCAGTAAGGTTGAGTCACTGACTACTTGGCCCCAGCCCCATAACTTGAAAGAACTACAACATTTCTTGGGGTTCTGTGGCTACTACTGCAGGTTCATAAAAGACTATTCCAAGGTGATTTGCCCGCTAATGAATCACACCCAGGGTCACCCCCTACCAACTGTAAATACAAGAAAGGGGCTGTCAAAGAACCCGAGAAAGTATACTTTTGAACAGGTGAACCTTTTGGGTCCTGCTGGCCACCCGAATGTGAAGCAGCCTTCCACGAAGTCATATACCAGCTCACCCATGCCCCCATCCTCGCCTATGCTAACCCTACCAAGCCCTATGTGCTGCATACAGATGCTAGTCTGCAGGGCCTAGGAGCTGTGCTGTATCAAGACCATGAGAATGGTATGAGACCAGTGGCTTTTGCCAGCAGGAGCTTGACCCCATCAGAACAAAACTATCCTGTGCACAAGCTGGAGTTCCTTGCCCTAAAATGGGCCATTGTTGACCAGTTTCATGAGTATCTCTATGGGGCACAGATATTGGTGAAGACCAACAATAACCCATTAACCTATGTACAGACTTCAGCTAAGTTGGATGCCACTAGGCACCGGTGGCTCTCTGCTTTATCAACCTATGCTTATGCTGTCAAAAACAGGCCAGGACTGAACCATATAATTGCTGATGCCCTGTCACAAAGGCCAGTCTCTAATAGTGATTGGATCAGGTTGTCTGAACCTGACAGCCGAGCATTGTGCCAAAAGTTTGATAGAGATGAACAGATGTCTACAGACACAGTGGACTGTTTAGTAGATTGCTTGGGCCCTCCTGATACCTGCATACCAGCTGCCTATTGCCATTTCTCTGCTCTAGTTATTAGTGCACTACCTCAATTTGACAATGACGGCATCCAGTGGGCAAAATCCCAAGATCCTATGATTCAGCCAGCACTTGATGCCCTGCATGTGGGGAAAGATGTGTCCCAGTTGCGTTCCCCTGGCTTGCAAACTGTCCTATTGTTTAAAGAAGGCCCCAGGTTGAAGTTACATAATCAGTTGTTATACAGAGAGACAGTGGATCACAGTGGTCGAGTAGATGAGCAACAATTGGTCCTGCCCATGGCCTTTAAAGATTTGGTACTGAGGTCCCTCTACAATCACATGGGGCACCTCGGTATTGACAAACTCTCGACCTGGTATGATCTTGATTCTACTGGCCCAAGATGGGGCCAGTATTGAGCACCATGTAAAGACCTGCAGTTGTTGCCTGCAAAGGAAAGCCCTGCCTCAGAGGGCTGCCCTCCTTGTCAATATTACTACCAGCACCCTCATGGAACTGGTCTGCATAGACTTTTTGTGTTTAGAATCTGATCAGCGGAATATTGGCATGTGTTAGTGGTTACGGAACATTTCATGGAGTATGCACAAGCTTTTCCAACTAAATATCAAAAGGTCTCTATCGTGGCCAAGGTGCTAGTGGAAAATTTATTTTTCCACTATGGTGCCTCCCAACGGATCCACTCTGACCAAGGCAGAGACTTTGAAATTCAACTAATCAAAGAAATGCTCTCTCTGTGGGGGGTGCAGAAGTCAAGAACCACCCCCTATCACCTGCAGGGGAACCCTCAACCGGAATGTTTTAACTGCACTCTTTTAGACATGCTGGGCAGCCTCCACCCAAAAGACAAGTATATGTGGAGCCAGCAGATTAGCACCTTGGTACTCGCATTGGTTCATTATAGCCCAAGTCTCTGTGATGGCTGCCATGTCCACCTCCCCCTCAGCAATCAACACTTGTAACTCAGCCAGTTTGTTCCCTAGGCTCTGTACATTTAGGGATAGCACTTTCCACCATGATTTTTTCTTCTCTCCTCCCCTAGTCTGTCTGTCCCTCCCTCCATCTGTTCTCAGATAGTCTATTGCTTTTCTTATCTTACCCCTAGCCCACACCCTACATTCCTATCATCCTTCCTTTGTCCTTTCTCCTCATTACCCCCTGCCCTCCTTCCCACCAGGAACCCTCCCACCCCTACTGTTATTGCTCCTCTCACCCAATAGACTGATCCCTCTGAAACTTTCCTTGACTGGGGGGGGGTGCCTGTTGGTCCCTATCTTCTGTTGACTAAAGGTGATGAGACCCCTGCTGCCCCACTCTTATCAGTTTAAATGAAGGGTACTACCCATATAATCCCCCATTTTTCCCTTCAGTGCCCAGATGCCCTCCTACTGAGATGCAGCCTATCTGGTGCATACAGAGTCTAATTTTTCGAGGTTCCCTCCCAACTTCCTATACAGCAGTAAACCTCCTCCCTGCACCAGTCTCTCAGCCATGCTTGAAGCCTACACTCTACCTTTTCCTGGCAGTACTAGCCCTGGGTACCAGCAGTACTTCAGAGAAGGTCACAGATCTATTTACACCCCTTCATATTTACCCCACCTCCTTAAATTGTTCTTGTACCGCCCCCACCTCGCATCTGGCAAGGTTGTTCATCCCTAGGTAGACAGTTATGAGAGGTTTCCCCTTATTCCCTGTGCATGTTTACCTATCAGTGGGCCTTCCCATTCTGCTGTCATCCCTGGCATACACACTACCCTCCTACAGCTGACCTGATTCCCATTAGTCCCCCCAACTCACACCTTTTACAATGGATATGCCCAAAATCACCACTCTCCCCCACTGTCAGCATCCCTGTGCCTGCTTCCCATCCTCCCTGTGTCTCTGCCTCTCTCTCTCTTTCTGCCCCTCACTTCCTTACTTCTCCCGAGATTCCTTTCACCTCTTTGCCAGCTCTCCTACTTCCTTTCTTCCTCTCTCCAGCCTACTCCTCCTGATCCACTTAACCATCCACCCTCCTGTAACCTTCCTCATACATGACCTCTCACTTTCTGCTCCCTCTCTCTCCTACTTGCCACCTCTGTTCTCCTGTTTAAACCCTTTCACTGTCCTTCCTCATATTATCTCTTCTACTCTTGTGGGGTTATCACTCCAGAGGGAATAATGCTTGCTTATTCCTCTATCTCCCCTAAACCTGTCTCACTATTCCTGTCCTTCCATTTCATCCACCTCATGAATTTGCACTCCCTCCCAAAATCCTTTCTAACACCTAATCCTCCTATAATGCTCACTCCTCTACTTAACTCCCTACTTCTTGCTCTTGAGTGGATTTCAAACCCCCATCCCCTACCTCCCTCGTCCTACTTTCTACAGGTTGTAACAATTCACAGAGTGGGTTTTCACCCTGCTGTGACTTCCCCTTATGGGGTTTTCACCCCAGAGAGTTGAAAGGGTCCTGTAAAATCCCTCGCCTCCATGTCCTCCCTCACTGTCTCACTTGTTCTCTTCTCCTCGATCCTTACTTCTCCTACCTGCCTTTTCCTTAAAATCATTAAAGTTATATCTTAAGAGCAGGCTTAAGCACGAAATCTTCCTGCATTTATCTGTTTGTAGTTACTGTAAGCACTGTATGTTTGTGCTCATTATTGTATCCCTGTTATGTATCTCTACATTACTCTATCCACATTCCCTTCCCAGGACACATTTGGAAACTAGCTACTGTATCTCAGTATGCCTTTCCTGGTGAAATGTTTTAAATAAATAAATAAAATAAAACAAATAACTGTCTCCTGAACTGTTTCCCTCCCAGGTTTTCTGGTATCCTGCATGTTTTCTCTAGTTAGTGGATGAAAGCTATTCCACACCGGCACCACTGGGGATGCTCCCACCTTATTCCTTTCCCTTCTGCCTCCCCCCCCAGCCATTGTTCACCTACTCTTCCTTGGCTTCCTCACTCTCTGAGGGAGAGGGACCCAGGGAACCTGTATCATCTCCACCTTCGTCCTTCCCCCCGCTTGCCCCACTTCTCTGGACATACCTTCACTCTATTCATACTCCTCTGTGTCTTCCTCCATCAAGTAGCACTTCTATTTTCTATCTAAGCTGCCTGACCTCTGTCTCTTAGCTAATCCAAGCTCCTACATACTGGGCAACCCCCTAACTCCCACAGTGTACCAATGATCACTGCTGGCCCACACCCTCTACAACAAACAACCCTGTTTTCTATCACCTGCCTTCCCAGAATGCTTCCTTCCCACATCATGATGTTACAGTTTTCTTCCAACTGCTGCCATTCAAATCACTGCCTAGACTCTTTACTATATTTCTGCCCCACCAAGGGATTAGCTATAGCCCTTTATGCAACTTAATTCATATCCCTACCTCAGACAAAGTTTAATTACAGTCCTCACACTACAAAAACAACAATTGGGACTATGCACTAGCAGTTAGATTGCCTATGTGGCATATATTGTCAGCGTATAGGTGATCCTACATTAGACTGCAATGAACCAGTGGTTCAGTGGACCCCCGGCAGCATTCATGGAAGGGGTGTGCACTTGATCCCCCCGGGTGATTGCTCAGCTATGTGTGCAGTTGGTCTGGGGGAATGTTTCTGGGGGTGTGCCTGCACTTCACACCATTCACAAAAGCACAGAGCGCCAGGCAATGGGGGTACAGAATATGGGATCAGGGACTCTGTTGTATCTTTTGCGTGCCCTCCCCATGGCACTCACTGGCTGTGGCAGGACAGGGAATCCCCCTGCTGTGCTGCCCCAGCTGACCAAGTGGATAGTGAGGGCTGAAATGAGCCATTTGGGTACTCGCCCTTACTTTCAAAATGTTCCAGTTTCACACCTTCCCAGAATTCTCTACTAGCGTGACAGAGGGATCCACTTTGGGACCTAGGACAGGCATCTCAAATGGATGCCCCTATATGTCCCTTGAACTCCTCGTGCAGCTGCTCACTGGGGGGGGGATGCAGACATACACCCTGCAGAGGGTGTGTAGTAGTGTATACCACCCACCATGTGCCGATCCACAGGTGCAGAGCTACATGGGTCAGGTACATGCAAATCTCGCATATCTGGCCTGTCAATTGTGCATAGCTCTCCAATGTGAATTATTTTATTATTTAATTAACTATACCAGGTTTCCCTTTTAACCTCTTTTGCAGATTGATTTCCCAGTTACTGACCCTTAATTCTAAAGTACTTACAGACTGTATGTATCCAAAGTCACTGGTGATGGTGTCATACTTGAAATAGTAGTTTTACTACTGGTACCAGCTGAAGAGTTTACCTCATCCTGTATAATTCCTCTGTTTGTGCCCCTTGATTGGGTGAGTACTCCATAGACTGTGTGAAATTTGAGATGGTGGTAATGGATCACATTACAGTGGTTCCCAGGGGGCACTCTATGGGTGGAGAGCTTAGTAAGTTGCAGTCATCTAACCACTTATTTTCCTCCAGTTTGAAGGCCAGGGTTCTTAAATAAAAGCACAGTTAATTTGCTGAATTTTCCTTCTGTTTGTGCACCCAGTTTTTGTAAACCAATTTAAATGTTTATTGGCAAAAGTAATAACTGTCTTATTGGTTCCCAGGAGGTGGTCCAGTCCAGTTTTTTGAGAGGTGGGTAGGTACTCCATCCTAAGGGGCGGTACTGCACACAACATGTGGCACACTTATTTTCACAGGGTGGAGGCACCACACTGTAACTTAGTTGTTCTGGGAGGAATCCCTCTACCACAGGAGAAAGAACAAACCCAACCCTTCTCAATCTGGTGGGCCCTATACAGTCACCAGGGAGTGGTGTGAACCCAGACATGGTTACCCTGGGGTCACACTGAATTCATTGCTAATCTTGTAAGTTTCATGCATTGCCTTTTGAACAGGCTTATGCAATAGTTTTATTTTATTTTAGTCATTAGTAACTGGCAGGCCCACTAGGCACAAGTGCCTGTTTTCAGGGGCGACCTGGAAGCACTGGGTGGTTAAGTGACTTGCTCAGAGTCACAGCATGCAAGTGGAGGTTGTGAGAATCAGACTCAGGTCTGGTCTGCTGGATGTATCAAGCTCTGTTCATACCTTGTTCCTCTAACCTCTAGGCTATACTGCCAGCCCAGTAGTATCACTGTTTCTAACTGTCACTATGTTGTACACCTTTGTACTGTCTTTCTCTATGCAATATGAAAATAAAACATCAAATTATAATCAAGCGTTTGTCAATGCCGAATGTTTGCTTGCTGGCATTGGCATTGATAGTGTAGGAGTTAGAGAGCTGCATAATAAGAATGGCAGTGAAGTATTGAACTGAAGCCAACTGCACCAGCACCCTGCAGAGACTGACAGGCATTGGGGTGTGCCTTTGGGTCATCAGGCATAACGGCCATGCCATTTCACCATACCCTACCCTGCAGACATCGACAAGTGTCACGGTGTGCCTTGGGGTCTTCGGCCCTTATGCTTACCCCATTCCATCAGGAAATACAGTGAGATGGGTGCTGTATAGGAGAATGGAGTGAACTTTAGGGCCGAAGAGTCCAAGGCACACCTCAATACCTCTCACTGACTGCAGGATGTGGAATGGTATGAGCATTACAGGCGAGAATCCCAAGTCACACCCCTGATGCCTGTCAGTATCTACAGGGTGGGGCATTATGGTTGGAAACCCTAACGTCTCAGGTGTTCATTGTCATTTTCACTCCAAATTTTCAACATGGGTTTTTTGTGACCCCCACCTTATGAACAGTGGCAATATCAGTTTGTTAACTGAAAACTGATTTTGCACAGAGACTATGCCATTTGGCACCACAGGTGCAAAAACACATTTTGAACAGGATGTGAAAAATGGCAGCTGTACTGTTCATGGGGGGATAGAGAAAATGGCAATGTTGAAAATCTGCAGTGAAAATATTAAAAAAACTGGTGAAGTCATGAGCATGTGTAGAAACTGCACAACGCACACCCATAATGCAATTAGTTTGGGGATTTGTTACAGCAGATTGTCAACACATGCATTTTGGAACCTCCGCTCATGAACAGTGTCACTGTGATTTTCTTAATCTGCCCCGAACAGTGATTTCCCAAAGCGACCACGCATTTCTGCACTGGAAGTGTGAAAACACATTTCGCCATGGTGTGAAAATGACAGCTGTACTGTTCATAAGGAAGTGTTTCAAAATGCCAGTGGTGAAAATCTGACTGAAAATATTAGAAATCCATGAACTTACGAGGGTGCGTGGAAACTGCAATGGTCGCTGCTTTATGGACTTTTTTACTAAATTTTTAACATAGCCATTGTAACACCTCTGCTCATGAACAGTGTCACTTTGATTTTCTTAATCTGTCCCGAACATTGATTTCGCACACCAACCGTGCCATTGTGCGCTACATGCGTGGAAACACATTTTGGGCGAGATGTGAAAAATGACAGCTGTATTGCTCATAAGGAGGTGTGATAAAATGGCAATGTTGAAAATCTAGAGTGAAAATAGTGAAAATTCACGAACTTACAAGCGTGCGTAGGAACAGTGCAACACATGCTCGTAAAACAGTCATTTTGGGGAATTTTTTCACCCCATATTTAACATAGCCATTTTAACACTTCTGTTCATGAACAGTGTCACTGTGATTTTCTTAATCTGTCCCAAACATTGATTTCGCACACTGACTGCGCCATTGTGCACTGCATGCGCGAACACACATTTTGGGTGAAATGTGAAAATGCCAGCTGCACTGCTCATAAGGAGGTGTGGTAAATGGCAGTGTTGAAAATCTGGAGTGTAAATATTGAAAATTTGCAAATTTACGAGGGTGCGGGAAAGAAAGTGCAACGATGCTTGTAAAACAGTCATTTTGGGGAATTTTCACCAAATTTCATCTTAGGATTTTTGGGCCTCACTATGACTCGTGACACTGTCATTTCAGAAATTGTCCTGAAAGGTGGTTCCGCTCAGTGACCACGTAAATCACCTTTTAAGATGATTAACAAAATGACAGTGACAGAATTCATGAGGTGGGGTCCCAAAAACCCCATATTGAAAAAATTCCCTAAAATGCCTGAGATATGCATCAAAGTTGAAAAAACCCTATTTATTACATTGTATAGCTTACCGGCATTTCTTCAGTTCATGGTTGGCTTTGAAGAGTGCAGATGTGTTCCCGGTCCACTGAAGATTGTCGCGCGGACTCGGAAGTAAGTATGGGGTGAAGGGGGTGTGGGGAGGCAGGGTACAGAGGGTGGGCGCGGTGGGGGAGCGGGGTCTGGACAGTCAGTGAGGGAAGGTTTTCTTTCAGGTTTCTGTTTTTGTTCTGGACGACACGGGATGTTTGCCACACTGGGGTGGGCTCCCAGCGTGGCAGCTGGAAGGTCTTTGGGGTAGGGGCACTGGAGCCATCAGGGGATTGGGCACACCCTTGGCCATACCAATCTTGCCACGCTGGGGTGGGCTCCCCAGCGTGGCACATGGCTGTCTGTTGGGGGATTGAGACGACGGGGATTGATTACCCCCATTGGCCATACAGTGTGTGGGAGGTATTAGAATACAGTATACATGCGCGTGTGTATGTGGGGGAGCGATCGGCTATTTTCTTTCAAGTTGGTGGCAATGTTTGAAACTACTGTCACCGGCTGTGTCCCCATTATTGGTGGACATCACACAAGCCCCAAAATGCCATACCGGTATTGGCCACAACAGTGCTGCACCTCCAGAACCTGCTTCAGCACTAAGTTGCTGCAATATGTTTTTGCACTGCGCTCAAGCAAACATAAAAGGAAATATTTGTGATGTGTGCTGCTACCACTGTAAGTAAATAATTTATTTTCTCCAGTGTTACTTATTAGTGCATATCAAGAGACAAGGCAGAAGAGCAGTTCTGGCCATGGATGTGGTCCCTGGTGTGATAATATGCAGCAAAACCAAATGCAAAAGGGAAAGGAAAGGTGCCCAAGTCATCTGGGGTATCAGTTGCACAGCACTCAGTGCTTCAGATGCTACCTTTCCCAAACATAGTACAGAACAGTTACGTAAGAATGTATTGTAACAGTACATCTTCAAGAGAATCTTCTCCATTAGGCTACACTTTGGAACTGTAAGCCTTCAGCATCTGGACCACATGGAAATGTTTTCTAGCTGAGGACAGCACACAATGACATACAGTGATGCTGCATATGGGGAAATTATTTAACCAGGAGAGGCACACTAAACCAAAGCTTGTTTCTAGGTGCGACCTGGGAGCACAAGTGTAACCCCTCGCCCCTGCCTTTTTACCAAAACGAAAGGTGGCATGCTGTTGAACTGGCAGCAATACCTGGTGGGGAACTGGGTTCGAGGAGGATGAGATTACCTGGCACAAGGGGGACCTAGGTTTGGCTACTCTGCAACAAGGGCACCTAAGTACATCCGAACACAGGAAGCAATAACTGTAATGTCCAGAACCAGGATTGGGATTTTTCAGTGTGGCTTTTATTCACAACTAGCTGAACATAACAAAGCATAGATGGACCCCAGCGGCTACATGTACTGATAATGCAGATTAGAGACTACAAGGGTCCAATTTAAAGAATGAACCCATTTCTACTGTTTTCAGGCTCTGGAACCACCAGGCACACAGCCCGACTTGCATGCGCTTTGCATACACAGCCTGACTGGCCCGGTTCCTCTGCGCCACTTGACTGACGGTCCATTTAAAGAATGAACCCTATTTTACTTGTTGTGGCTCCCCACACCACTTAGAGTCTACGACCCTAGAGAGATTTTCTTCTTACTTCTTCTGACTTCCATCTCACAAGGAGAATTCTTTTCCCAAGTTGTGGCTCCCCACACCACTTAGAGTCTGTGAGTCCTAGAGAAATTTTCCCATTTGTGACCCACGTCTG
Source organism: Neoceratodus forsteri (assembly GCA_016271365.2). Classification (NCBI taxonomy): domain Eukaryota; kingdom Metazoa; phylum Chordata; order Ceratodontiformes; family Ceratodontidae; genus Neoceratodus; species Neoceratodus forsteri. The sequence continues at coordinate 91,637,215 of CM028132.1, read as the reverse complement.
GGTACCTACCTCATCACTGGTCAGGTGCATGAGGCAAGTAGCAATCACAGCAGAAATTCGTAGAGGTGGACCTGGTTACTAAAGATGGGGGGTTTGCCCACCTCCAGCTCCCACAGTCCATACCCAGCCATTTCTCTGGAGAAACTGAAACTTCAAAATGTAGATTAAACGGTGGAAGGACTGTAGCACCCCCTCTACAACATTACCTGAATTCACACAGACTTTAGATTTTGACACTACTCCATTTGTTTGTCCTAGTACAATAGGCCTCCCAAATAGTAGTTCAAATCACAGATCTCTTCACATTTCCCAAACTGAAGAAACACATCCTTTGCCCTCTCAAATTAAAGCAAACTCACCCTTTTGTTGCAGGTGCCCCACGGGCAAAGTACAACTTTTTCCACTTGTCAGGCCAAAACAGAAACTGTAAAAAAGGCAGCTTTCTTCCTTTAGCAGACATTAGGGGATTGCCCCTGGAATCCACATAGGGATACTTTACTCCACCCCCGGAGGGAGGGGGCACTGAGACCTGGACAGCGGTCTCCACCACTTGAAACTGGACACTGACCTTCTCCCACAGAAGGTAAACTGGCACTGACTTTGAAAACTCCCAACGTTCTATCTCACTCCCTCTGCTGCAGATTCCAATGTGACTTATGCAGCTGCGACAGTTCTATGGTGATGTCATCTCTCAGTCTCAGCTGTGACTGAGACAGAGTGAGACAGTGTGAAACCCATTTAACTGGAGTTTCACAAGCTGCCTTCCTGCCTACCACTAGGTCTTACTGAGATTCTAGTAACATCGGGTAACAAGGGGTTACACAAGGACATTAAGGACTTGCTCAGGGTCATACAGTATGCAAGTGGGGGCTGTAGCATTCAAACCCAGGTCTTCTGATTTGCAGCTCAGAGCCTTAAACCACTGCGCTATACTGCCTCCACGTATATAACGTATATAAGGTAGGTGGCCCCAGCACTTTGCAGCTCCTGCTGAAGATAAGCCTTGGAGGGCCTCTTATTGTGAGAAAGCAAGAAGTAAACCAGTAGCAGGTAAAAAAAGGGAGGCATGAGACTGAAAACAGGATGCAAGGAATAATGCTTGATCACAACATTTGACTTATGCCTCAGAAGACGAAGGGGGAGGACTAGAGGGTACGCTATGGCATAGTGGAGGAGATTCTCTTGAAGATCTACTGTTGCGATAAGTTCTTATGCAACTGTTTTATCTTCATCAAAGATTTCTCCTCCATTAGGCCACACCTTTGGAATGACTCCTAAGCAGTATAAGGCAGCCCGGGATGATGGCACTGTCTGATAACCGTTCAGGGCAGAAGGCCTTGTAGTACAGCAAGTCAAATACTAGCACGTCTACTAGACACAGTGTTCAGAATGTAGTGCTTTATGAAAGTGTGGACAGTGCTCTATGTGGCTGCAGCACATATGTCAGTAGCAGGGACATTCTGGAAGCAAGCTACAGAAGTGGCCATACCCATTGTGGAGTCATCACAAACAGCACCAGGAAGTTCATTACCATACTTACTATAACACAAAAAATTATACAGTTAGCCAATCATTTGGACAGGCTCTATTTAGATATGTGTGCCCTCTTTTCCAGGAACGAATGAAACAAAAAACTGTGAAGTCTTTCTGCAGCTTTTAGTGCACTTAACATGGTATCTCACCTTTCTATGTACAGTATATGAAGAGTATGGCACAATGCCACACCCTGGCTGGCACTCAAGGTAAAGAACAAGAAGGTGAATCATTTAGTTCCGTGTAAATTCTGAGACTACGTTCAGTAAAAGTTAGGATCTGTACGTAAAGAGACTGTCTGTATAGAAAATCAAATAAGGAGCCCCATTCATTGAGTCTGAAGCTCAGAAATTCTTCAAGCTAAGGTCACAACATTTAAAAATAATGTTTTCCATAAAAGAAAAAATAGGCCACAAGTAATGTCAAGTTCAAAAGGAGACAAGGTAAGTTTTTCAAGTATGAAATTCAAGTCCCAAGTCGGGGGACTGTATTATGGATATGAGGGTTCATATGAAGGATACCTTTCAGAAAAATACGAGACACTTCTAATTGTACAACCTGTATGGCCATTAATAGGGGTCTGAAATGTGATATGGCAGCTAAATGCACCTCAGTAGAATACTGCAGATCTGAATCAGGTAATGAAAGCTAGTATTCCAAAACTGAATTCACAGGACACATAAAAGGGTCCATATTCTAAGAAGTAGACCACAAAGTAAAACACTTTCATTTCAAGGAATAAGTATATCTAGTAGAAAGCTTATGAGCTGCAGGCAGGTTATCAGTACTCTAAGATGACACCCAAAAGCATGTGGTGGCTATGTTTTCAGGAGCCATGCATGCAGATGTAGCAGTTTCAGATCTGGATGGATCAGACCCTTGTCCTGTGACAACAGACCTCAACACAGGCAGAGGAACAGGATGCTGTATCACCAGAAATTGCAGGAGTAGACACTATGTCTGGTGAGGCTAGAGACTCCCTGTCCCGTGACAACAGACCTCAGCACAGGGCAGAGGAACAGGACGCTGTATCACCAGATGATGCAGGAGTAGAAACCATATCTGGTGAGGCCAGAGAGGAGCAATGAGGATGAGAGTGGTGCTCCCACTCTTAGCTTAAGCAGAACCCTCTGTATGAGAGGAATGGGGAAATGCATACAGGAATTTCTCTTTCTAAGAGAAGGACAACACTTTATGCCAAAAACCCAGGCCCTGGAGTGAGCAAGCAAAAACACAGCAGTTTTGCACTGTGTGGGGATGCAAAATGGTCCACCTGTGGATGACCTTACCTTGCAAAGAGGTCATTTATCATAGATGTCAGTAGTTCGCATTCAAGAACCAGAGATGGAGACCTGCTTAGCCTGTCTACCAAGATGTTTTTGAAACCTGGGAGAAACATGGCTGGCATCTGGAGGTTGTGTGACTTCATGCTGTACCACACTGTAATTGCTTCCTTGCATAGGGGAATGGAGTGAGTGCCCCTTGTTTGTTTATGTAGTGCATGACACTGACACATCCATCTGAATTAACAGGGGAGCAGGGCAGAGATGATTTTGAAATGCCTGAGGCTGTATTGCATAGTTCACGTATCTAAGACATGTATATGTAGTTCGGCCTCCACTCTGTTCCAGGACCCTTGTATCTGGAAGGCGCCGAGATGAGCACCCCAGCCAGAGCCAGAGGCATCTGTGTTGAGGATCTGTACTGGAGCTGGTACAAGGAATGGAACGCCACTGAGTAAACTGCTACAGTTCATCCACCATTGCAGTGATCAACAAAGTGGGGACGCTACAAGAACCATTTGTTCCAACTCGTCTGTCAATTGATCCTGTTGTACCCTGAGTTTTCATTGTAGGATTTGCATATCAAGCCAAGCAGATGACACTGTTACTATGGCAGCAGCCATCAGGTCAGGAGATGTAACATTGTCCAGGCAGAGATGTAGTGCGAAGGGCTGCTGCAACCACTGTTAAGCATTTGGTAATGACTTGCAGTGCCAAGGATAAGTCAAAGGGAGGCACGTACTTAAGGAGGCAGTATAGTGTAGTAGTTTAAGGCTATGAGCTGCAAATCTGGAGACCTGGGTTTGAATTCCACAGCCCCCACTTGCATACTGTGTGGCCCTGAGCAAGTCACTTAACTTCCCTGTGCTCCCAGGTTGCACCTGTAAACAAGCTTTCAGCTTAGTGTGTCTCACCTGGTAAAACAAAGGTTAAAAAAAAAGGACAACACTTGGCACTCATAATGCCTTCCCTCCAGCATGAAATGGGAGTATTGACTGTGGCACTTTTTAATCTTGTTATGAAGGTTATGATGGTGGCAGTTATGAACCAGCCAGAGTTCGAGCTCTGTTTTTGCATTTTTGTTAATTTGTTTTAGTTTGTATTATTTCTAGTTTAATTTGCGTATTTAATTGTGCATTTAGAGAGTTGGGGTTAAAGGAGTTGAGGTAGTTAGTGACCTTGCATCTTTTTCAGGTTGAGTATTCATCTGTGTGTTTTCTTTCTCTGAGCTCTGATCGACTTTACTGGCTTTTCCACTGCGACTGGTGTTTTGTGGCAGATTACACCTTTTGTTGCGGTGTGTACTCTAGCGTAAGCCATTGACTTGTCTCCGGTGCTCGGAGTTTGTTTGCTTTAAGTTTTTTAGTATTTTTGATTCTGTTTTTGATGCAGCAGATACTGTTTATATGTGCTATGGATTTAATTTAGAAAGTATCTGGACTTTTTCCTGTAACCTTTGCTTCATTTGGATTTTAGCCCAGAATTCTTCAAGTGGGTGAATCTGGAAATAAAGGCCAGAAGAAAAATTGTTGTTTCTCCTGGACTGGGACTGCGGATGATTATGGTTTAAAAGTTGTGAATACTGCGCTGAAAGAGACTGTTTAATTCCTGTTGGAGGTTGGTGTGGGGATTACCTCACGGCCCTGGAGTTCTCCTGGACCCTACTTCCAGTCCCCTGTTGGAGGATAGGGGTTGGGTGGTGAGGGGCATAGAATGCCTTGAGGTCAGTGGATGGTGGGACAGTCTGTGTGTGCGGGGCACTCTGGGGGCTGGGTGGTTTACCCTCCCCTGACTTGAAGATATCGAGGGAAGCAGTCTCGAAGTGACTATTTTTAAGTCATATTAACTGGATTCTGCCTCGTCGCCTGGAACTTTGTGAAGCCTGGCCTGTGTTGGAATAATCTGATTGTATCTTGAAATGCTGTTGCTGAATTATTTGTGGCTGTATGATTTATGTGGATTTGGGAGGTGGTGCTGCTGCAAGAGGCTTATTGCCGAAACTTTGAGACTTGGGAATTAAGAAGGATTTCTGGAACTCATTGTTGGAGTGGTGTAGCTTGATTTGGAGCCAGGTGGGGTGGGCCCGATCTGTCGGGTAGGCTGTGCACCTGTGACAGGGCTGAGGTTTGGGCTCCGAGGTGCAGGGGAGTAGGTGGTTGGAGCACTACTCCGTGGGACCTATCGATTGGTGGGTTCCAACAGGGACCCGTGGTACCTGTTATGGTTTGGGGCTGGCCGCCTGTTCAGAATTTTGGGGCTTACCCTCTGGTTTCAGAGTGAAGAGGAGCATTGGAAATTCTCTGTTATATTTGGCCATGGTCAGACTTTCAATTTTACTTTCTTTTGTTAGCAGTGAGAGTGTCCAATAGTTTTCTCCAGACTCTGGCAGTGAAAGTACCTGTGGACTGGGAAATATTGGTTTTATTTTGGGAAAAATCATTAAGGGTACTTTATATCTATCTGCTCAGGGGTGTGAGCTCCTGAGAGGGGGGGTTTTGAGTCCTGTTGGCGGTGAGAGGACTAATGGGACATGGATAACTGTTTTCCCTTTTAATACTGTTACTATATTTTAGTGTAATATTGTTTTATTCACCCCCCTGTGGCTGTGAGAGGGCCCTGGGGAGGTGAAATGTTTGCTGGTTGATTTATTTAGTTCTGTTCACTTTTTGGGTTTATTTATTTGTTTGGGTTGGGAGGGTATTTGTCTGATTTTAACCAGATTTTTATATACTTTGTTTTAATTTTTAATATTTTGACTGTTAAGTAGTATATAATTGGTTTATGCAAATGTGTAGGAGACCTACCCCCACAGTTGTGCGCTATTCACCCTCTGCTCTTTGTGCCCTCCACCCCTTTTTCCCTCCACCCCTTCAGTTTACAACTTACCAATGCTGCAGGGGCTAGGTACTGTGTGGGGGGAGGGAGGGGGGTGGGGAGTGTGCAAACAGTGGAGGATGAATGAGGGGGGGCCACTGCATCAGAGTGGTGAAATCCAGAAGACGCCCTGGGGCGAAATGGAACCCAGAAAGTGGACCTCCATGTCCGGTTTCCATACCCAAGGGCACTACCAATTGTGGTAGACAGGTAGATCGAGTGGCCCGAGAGGTTCATCCAACTCGGGCGGTGTTATGCAATGCCAGGTCCATTAAAAACAAGACTGCAATTATTGCAGATCTTGTTGAAATGGTGGACCTGGCCTGCATCACCAAGACTTGGCTGGATGAGAACTCTGGCCTCATCTTGGAGGCTTTAACACCGGCTGGATACTGGGTGATATACCACCCAAGATTGGACCGTGGGGCGGGGGTTGAGGTCTGTTTTAAGACTGAACTTAACCTCACGAGTGTACACCAGTTGAGGAGACTGAGTCATTTGAGTGTGCCATAGTAGCAGGTGTAGGTTGTTGGATTGCCCTCATCTACCATCCACCCGGAGATGAGAAGCGATTCCTTCAGGAAGTTGCAGACTTTATCATTGACATGACGTTCAGGTCACCCTGGCTGATGGTCCTGGGTGACTTCAATGTCTGGATTGATGAGGAACTCTAGCAATTTGGACAGCAATTCCTCCAGTAAATGATTTCTCTGGGTCTAACACTGATTGTTATCACTGCTACTCATAAACACTCCCCTTGAGTTGGTCTTCCTCCTGGGGATTGAAGCCTCTGACTTGGGGGTGGAACCAGTTTGCTGGTCTGATCACTACATTATGGGGTTCAGTTTTAGCACCCCCTTCATAGGCCTACCCCTGTGGAGATGGTCAGGTACCGCCATTTGCGGGATGTAAGTTCTCAAAGCCTAGCAGCAGTGCTTGACCTATCATCCTTCCCAGTGGCAAACAGTGACCCAGAGATCCTCTTGATGGCCTATAACCTGGCCATTTCAGTGGCCCTGGATGTCATTGCTCCAGTCTGCATTCATCCTCTCTCCCTTCGCCCCAGATCCCCATGGTTTGATGGGACTTTTGAGGGAGATGTGGAGATTAGGACGAAGGTTAGAGCGTTGCTGGTGGAAATCTGCCTTAGATGCTGACCAGCTTATATTGATGGGCCATTATCAAGTCTATCAATCTGCAATCACCAGTAAGAAGGCAGAGTTCCTGTCTGGGGAGACTGAAGCTGCTCAGAATCGATTAGCTTAGCTGTTTCAAACTGTCAACAGACTGTGCAACCCAGCCTGTCTACAAGTTCAGAAAGCCTTTTCTCAAATACAGTGAGATGAACTTGCTCAATTCTTTGCCTCTAAGGTGGCTGACATCAGGGCAGTACTCCAACCAGCACACTCTATGGGTGTTGCTTTGGCTCTGCATGAGGCCATTGCTCTGCAGTTTTCCTGGAGTACCTTCGACTGTTCGTAGTTCATGCGGACTGTCCAGAGTGCTCGCCTATGTGCTGTAGTTTGGACCCAGGACCAACTTCCCTAATTTTGGGTTGTATGGATTCTATTGGTCCAGTCCTAGCATGGATAGTCTGGTGCTCCTTGGAAATAGGGGAGTTTCCTAGCTCCCTGAAAGATGCGGTGGTGACACCACTCTTGAAGAAAGCTTCTTTGAACCCAGACTGCCATGCAAACTACAGACCAAGCTCTAACCTTCCCTTTTTAGGGAAGGTGATTGAGAAAGTAGTGGTCGCACTGCTGGATGACCATTTGACCATCCATGACATCTATGAACCCCTCCAGTCCGGATTTTGAAAGAGACATAGCATAGAGACAGCACTGGTTTGGGTGCTCAATGATGGCTAGAGACCAGAAGAGCCATTCCTTCCTGGTTCTTCTGGATCTCTCATCAGCTTTTGACACTGTGGACCATGGGGTACTGCTGGACCATCTGAGTTCCATCTGTGGACTGTTGGGCACAGTCCTCGGATGGTTTATATCATTCCTCATGGGGAGAACTCAGAGTGTGGTGTCTGGGGTTTATTTCTTGAACCCAGTTTCTCTGTCATGTGGGGTTCCTCAGGGTTCAGTGCTGTCTCCCATATTGTTCATGGTGTATATGCTGCCCCTCGGAGACATTGTAAGAAGGTATGGGCTGAGGTTTCACTGCTATGCCAATGACACCCAGCTCTACCTTTCTTTTGCACCTAACCAGGATGGAGCTCTCTCTGTCTTTAATAAGTGTCTAGCAGAAATCCAGGAGTGGATGGATTCCAGTTAGTTGAAGTTGAACTTGGAAACAACTGAGGTGCTGGTTGTGGACCCAGATCACCGGATTGGGGGGGGGTTTGGAGTTGGTTCACCCTCTGGACTAGTTCCCGGGGGCTTATCACTCCTGACCTCTGAGTGGGTGTGAAACCTGGGGGTAATTTTTGATGAAGGGCTGACCCTGCATTCACAGGTGTCTGTTGATATCAAATCTTCCTTTTACCATCTAAGGAATATCTCCAGGATTAAGCACTTGGTTACATCCGGTGATCTTCCTACTCTGGTTCATGCCTTTGTGTCCTCACGCTTAGACTACTGCAACTCCCTTTACCTAGGGCTTCCAGGAGTAGAAATCTGCCACTTGCAGCTGGTGCAGAACTCGAATGCGGCAGCCCAGCCTTTGATGGGATCATCTCGGACCTGTCACATTTCGCTGGTGCTGCGCGGACTGCACTGGCTGCCTGAACAGTAGAGGATCACCTTTAAAGCCATTCTTCTGACTTTTAAAGCCTACATGAACTGGGCCTGGATTACCTGAAAGAGCTTCTGGTTCCTTACTGCCATGGGCGATCGCTCCGCTCAGCCGATGAGGGGTTGCTAGAGATTCCAAGGGTATGTCTGAAATCTTCTGGGTCGCGGACATTTATGTATGCAGCTCCAACCCTTTGAAATTCTGTACCCCGTCGGTTACGGGAGTGCAAAACTGTGGAGGGATTTAAGCACGCTTTAAAACTTTTTTTATGGCAACAGGCATTTGGTGACTGATGGAATGATGATACGACTGATTTTACATGATGTGTTGTTGATGATTGATTTGTGATTTTAATTTGTCAAGGCACCTTGGTATTTGAAATGCGCCTAAAAAATAAAGCTTATTATTACTATTAGCGTTATGCTCGGTGAACAAAGCCAGTTCCATGTTTGCAAGAGGAGATTCAGGGCTTGTGTAAATAACATTCAAAACTTTTTTTATTCAATGTACAGACTGAGGAGTCTGAGGTCCAATACAGGTTGTAGATCTCTTGTTCACTTTGGAACTAGGAAGTATCTGGAATGGAACCCTGTGTTTCGGTCTTATGAGGGAACTGGTTCAATAGCATGTTTTTGAATCAGGGTCTGGATTTCCTCTTTTAGAAGGGACAAGTGGCCTCGAGGGTTAAAGGAAATGGGATGGAGGATGATCTGGAGGAGTTTCTTCCAGAACACGTCCTTTTTCTATTGTTTCCTGGACCCACTCATCTGTAGGAATCTCCCTCCACTGTTTTAGATACAGTGACATCCTTTCCCCCACTCTCACCCCTGGTGCAATAGCTGAGTGGGGGGGTGAAGGAGAGTTAAGCAGAATCAGGGGTAGCAGGGCAGCTAGAATCGATTCCTTTGGGTGCTTTTGCATGGGCTTCAGAGGAAGGGGGCCCAGGAGGGTGCCATCACCTCTGCCACAGCCCTGCTGACAGTATGTACAATATTTCTGGCAGCAGGCATACAAAAAGATCTCCTACCACACCCTCTGGCAGGCATAGGGTAAAGGGATTTCAGAGACCTTAACATCATTTTGGAGGAGGACCGAAGGCTGTGTGATCACTGTACTGCGGTGAGAGAGATCTGGCAGCCTGCTTTTCAATTATTTTGTGCAGCTATCTCACATTGCCTTGTACTGTGGGAAGACTGAGCCTGAGCACTTAGGACAGGAAGTCCTTGGGAGTTGCAGTTCTGTAGCCCTCACCCAAACTAAGGCTTCGTGGTGGTTACAGCAACAACAGTACTTTTTGTGCCACAATTTTAATTTTTGACCAACAGCCACTCCTTCCTCAGTGTATTTGTGCTGTAGTGGGGATTTTATACTTATTTTCATCTCTTTTAGCAAGCGCTGTGTTCTGGCAGGGTCACACAACTCACGATTCATTTCCAGGTCAGCGAGGATAAAGAGCAAGCCCGATGAGCATGTGGAGATGCGTGCAGAGACACATGTGTCTGTGAGTGTCTCACATAGGATTGTGGGGATAAGGACATATTGCTTTTTTTAAGTAATTGGTTTCAATATCACAGATTATATTGCTTAGTGAGCTGCTGCCAATAAGTATTCTGTAGGACCTTGGATATCAGTGTACTATTCGGAACTTCAGGTACTGAAACCCTGCAAATGTATGAGTTTAAATAGCGTTAAAGGCTCAGGTAATATTCAGTGCTTGGAGTGTTATAAGTATTATTATATATTTAGTAATTTGCTTCGCTTAGCGAGCACTTTTATTTGTCAGTTTAGCCACCCTCCTTCCTTGGTACAGTCCAACATAACAAACTAAGATGGGGACACCTTCATGACCCTTGATGGTGAAGTGGGCCTCAAATGTTTTAATTGCCAAATGTATAAACTATTCACTCAGCTGTCAAACTGTCCATTATATGTATGTGAAAAATGAGTGAATAACAGCCTGGTGAGAGAAGACATCAATACATTTGATAAAAAATTTAATGAACTTGAGGAATGTCTGCATTGCATGGCAATTAAAAAATTAAGATGATTAACAAGGAACAAACCTCAACACCATCTAATGAAATAAATAACTGTGGACCTCTGATTGAATTAAATAGCAATGTTGCACAATCAATTAATGCTCATATAAACCCCAGTGAGCAGCCAACTGTCAACATGCACCATGTCACAGGAAATACACAGATGATTGACATCCAAAATGGTGAAGTTAGTTTAGAATTAAACTCTTCTAAAATTAATAATTCCAGCATTAGACAATACCAGACCTGATAAAAGGAAACATCCTGGTGATGAATGTGAAGTGCCCGAACATGACTTAGAGGATTGGGCAGTAGTAAATTATGGGTGGAGATCTAAACTTAGGCGCAGGGCCCTAGACAACATCTTGGAACTTAGAAATAGTATCTACCTTTAATCACATTAAATGATAATGAAACGGAGGCAATAATTGACCAACCCCCACAGACAAACTCTACTTGTGGTATTGCATCTATTCCTAATCCAATGGATTCTCCACAAGTCCCAACAGAACCAAATCAGAACTGTGGGAATGGTATTACTAGCGAGGTGCTAATGATCAAACCACTGTAACAAGCACTGTTTCCAGTGTGTAGCTGTACCACCTACAATATCATCTGGCTGTAATCATCTTGAACCCATACAAGGACCAACAGTGCCTAGTCAGAATTCTGGGTATGGAACATCCACTATAGGTACTGAGTGCACCTTGTCTCAACCAAGACAATATTATGTATTAGGTGACTCTATAGTGAAATATATTGATAAAATTGTCTGCTGACATGATAAACTTAACATCACCTGCAGTTCCTTCAGAATAGCAGGCATTTAGGGCATTCATAATATGGCTAAAAACATCTTAAAGAATGCCAGAGAGAGACCGCTGGTCATAATTCATGCAGGTAATAATGAAGTCAATAAACTAACTATTGAGGAAATTAAACAGGAGTTTATTAATTTGTGTACAACTCTGGAGCAACTAGAATGTGAAATCCATATTTCTGAAATTCTTCCAGTACCAAGGGCCAATTATAAAAAGGGAAATAAAACAAAATCCATTACTGAATAGTTAAGAAAATGGACCTTGAGTAAAGGATATTCCTGTGTTACACATTGGGAATCATTCCATGATAAGCAGGCATTATTCAGTTGGGACGGGTTACACTTAAGCAAATATGGAGTAATTAAACTTGGGAAGTCTTTTGATGAAATAATAGCTAAGAATTTAAACTAGTTACTAGGGGGAATAGGGGAATTCCAGCAACACTCCCACCAAAAATTTTTTAGACTGTAGATTATTAAACATCAATGCTAGGAGTTTAAAACCTTACAAATCTCATGCAGTTTGACATATACTTAAGGGAGAAGCATATTGATCTTGCCTGTGTTACAGAAACATGGTGGGATGAATCAAGTGAATGGATAAATATTCCAGGATACCAGCTTTATTTCAAAAATAGAAAAAACAGGAAAGGTGGTGGTGTATGCTGCTACATATCAGATAATATTAAATGTAGTGAGATCACCTTTAGCGACAAACATGATGTAAAAACTGAAAGTCTTTGGGTAACCCTAAACTTCCCAAATTCCCTTAAGATTACCTTAGATACTTGCTATTGACCTCCTAATAGTGACCTAGTGTATAATAATGCTATATTACAAGAAACTGAACTTGCTTCCTGTACGGGGAGATATAGTTGTGGGCAATTTTAATGCCTCAGGAATTAATTGGATGACATTTAGTGGTCAAAATGAATTCGAAAGAGACTTCCTTGATACTGTAATTGTATGTGGATGTTAGCAGCTTATTTCTGAACCCACCAGAGAAGTTAATATATTAATAATTACTAATATGTAAGGTAGGGTTGATAGTCCCAGAGTTTTGCCTCACTTAGGTTAATAGTGATCACTGTATGATTGAGTGCACCAACCCTATGCATACGAGTAATGTTAAAAGTAATTCTAAAATCTAAGATTATAAACATGCCAATTGGGATAAGTTAAAGCATGTTTTAGGAGCTTAAGAATGCTATATTCAGAGACCTTAATCCAGAACAAATGTGGGGAAGGTTTCAGCAGATAATGAACAATGCTATTACAACGTTTGTACATATAAGTCAAAAATCTAACAAAAAGGGTACAATACCTAGATAGTTTACTAAGTCAAGTAAAAGGCAAATAGGTAAGAAAACCAAAGCATTTTTTAGATATAAAAATAATTAATCCACTGCACATAAACTTACCTATAAAAAAAGAAGTATAAACTCTAGAAGTTAATCAAAAAAGAAACAATAAAATTAGAATTTAAGCTGTCCCACACAAAAGATAATAGATTGTTATGCCTATCTAAATAACAATAAGCATAACTCAAATAAAATAACATCCCTTATAATTCATGGTGGATTTATTAGTAATGAACAATGATTGCACAATTTAATATTTACTTTGGTTCAGTATTCAATAATCATTTATTGCAGCCCCCTTTTGTTATAAGTCAAGATATTGGCCCAGATATTCAAAAGGGATGCAACATGCGCAACAGAGATGCGCCGGCGCAAGTACTAAAATGCACCATTGTGCGATATTCAGCAGGAGACAGCTGCACTGTGCAAGTTGCAATGTGCAAGAGTGCAATGGTAATGAATGCATGTGCAACTGTAGGGGGAGGAACCATGAATAAATGGCGCAGTGCAATATTCAACAACATGCGCCATGTGCAATGGGGAGCAAGCGGAAGTTGCGCGATAGCGTAAATGATCCAAAATAAAAAGGAACAAGAGAGAGGTACAAGAACACTACAGGGAAGCCAGAGGTGGGAGCAAGGTGACAGCAACTAGAAGGAGGGTAGCAGTGAGTGGAACTGTGCAGGAGCAGGACAGGGCACACCTGGGAACAAACAGGAACAGGACAGGAGTGGGGAGCCTGTGCTACTGTGCAGGAGAGACAGGTAAGTGCCACAGTGAACTGAGGGCAGAGGCAGTAGGCAGGACAGCCAAAGGCCGGAGGTGTACCTGGTGCAGGGGGAGCATCACAAAGGACAGTGGGGGGAACAGGATAACAGCTGCTGGGGCGGGAACACCAGCCAGGGACATGGCCAGTTCCACCATCCAGATGGAGGCAGTAATGAGGGGTGTGATAAGGCAGGCAGCAGGGGGGCGTAGCCATGGAAGGGCCCATCGGCGGTATGCCCCCAACAGTCGGTACTGAGCCCGCACCACCTTCGAGCACTACACTGACACAGAGATTGTGGGCTGATACCACCTGAACCGGACGATCCTGAGGTGGCTCTGTAAGCTGTGCAGTGATGAGATGCAGGCACCCACAAGACGGAGCCATGCTGTCAGTGGAGACAAAGGTGACAGCTGTCCTGTGCCTGCCTGCCACAGGAACCTTCCAGAGACCAACAGGAGACACAACAGGCATAACCCAGTCGGCCGCGTCACGCCTACTCACACAATTCCTCAGCGCACTGCTGCCACATGCTGTGGAGTACATCCATTTTCCCCAGCATACAGATGGAGCGCACAGCACACATACAAGAGTTCTACAGGGTAGCACGTATGCCTGGCATGCTCAGGGCCATTGACTGCACCCATGTGGCCATCTTCATGCCACCTGTCAAGGATGGTGTATCATACATCAACCGGAAGGGTTTTGCCAGCAACAACTGCCAGGTGGTGTGCGATGCCAGGGGGTGCAGAACCAGTGTCTGTGCCATGCACCCTGGGGGAGCACATGATGCCTTCATCTGGCACCAGTCCACACTGTGCCACAGGTTCGAGAGCGGGGACATCCCCACTGGCCACCTAGTTGGTGAGTATGCACATCACGTAGGATGACATGGCAGCTGTGGGGGGGGTGCATAGTCAGAGGTGCCATGGGTTCCGGCCATGATGGCCCACAGCAGAGTGATGCAGACCACCATACTAATGTCCACCTTCTACACGCAGGTGACAGTGGCTACCCACTCTGTCTCTGGCTGCTCACACCATACCGGCACCCCGCGACCCCATCGCAGCAACGGTACAATGAGACACATGCCACCTCATGTAATGTCATCGAGTGGGTCTTCAGGATGCTGAAGGCACATTTCTGGTGCCTGGACATGTCTGGTGGTGCCCTACAGTACAGCTTCTCGAAGGCCTGTGGACTATTCCTGGCCTGTTGCATCCTGCACAACATGGCCAACAACTGTGGGACAGCCATAGAGGTTGAAGAGGGGGACAGCGATGGGGGCGATGAGGATGCCGGTCCAGACAGTGATGGGCAGCCACCCCTTGTACGAAGGGACCCCTGTCTGATCCAGATGTCACAGCTGCACTGGGACACCAACACAGAGGAGCACTTCGGCCAACAAAGGTAGGTCATGGGGCCATGTGCAACCACCAATGGCAAGGGCACAACCCACAGACAGGCATGGATGAACCTCGGGGGTGGATGGCGGCAAGGGAATGGGCTGAGTGTGGAACAGCACACGCCGTCAGAGATGGACAAAGCCTAACATGACACACGGTCACACACCCCTCACAAGACATGTACAAGGGGTAGAAGGCACGCCAGCTCTGACTGCAACCTCTAGCCACACACAGGTACACACATGACCATGCCAAATGCCCATCACTGTGTGTGTTTCAGATGCTGGGCACCATTGCACACTGGCAGACAGTGCAACACAGGCATCATCATGCACATGCACAGTGGCCAGCAGTTGGGAGGGTGTGCACATGGACCATGTGTGTGCAGGGCCGGGTTCCCCACCCATGCATCGCACGTTGCACAACACACTGCACACAGGGCAGCATCAAACAGTAGTCATGGTGGGAGACAGGTCAGTCATGTGTTACAGTGCCACAGCAGCCACAGATGCATGGGCGGCCCCACTGAGACCTGACAGCCGTGACAGGCTGACCATTGGCTTCATGGGATGGCACCAACAGTCCCCCAGGGGTGATGCTGTGGGAACATGACCATGTTTGAGCAGGGGTCCGCAGCTTACTGAACATGCCCGCACCAGGTGTGCTCGGTATGCCCACAGCCGAACCAGGTGTCGACAAGGAAGGTGTCGCACAATGCTGGGAATGGGGGGTGGATGTGACACTGTGCGGTGTCTGCAGCACATGGGCAACAAACTGGGTACCCAATGTGGCCATGACAGCTGTGAAAGCATGTGTCTGCCTATCAATGGCAGTGATCACATCCTCCCGCTGCCGGGCCATCTTCGCCAGGAGCAGACCATGGTCTCTGCTGTGCCGTGCCTCTGCCTGGTGCAGAACTGCACTGAGTGCATCCACCTCCCTGAAAAGTCACAACTGCTGATCCATGGAAGCCTGGAGTAGGCGGCTGTGCTCATCAAACAGGTAATCCACTGGATCAGCATGCTGTCCCTCATGGTGTTCCTGGCCATGCTGGATATCACCCCTTGATGATGGGTGCTGCACACCAGAGCCATGCTGGGGCATGTCCACATGCAGTGCACTGATGCTGCCCCCCGACACTGTCCCCCCATCATCATTGGCTGACTTCTGACACTGCCCCTCTGGCCGCCGATCGTGAGGGCTCACCGGTGCCGCCGCAGCGGTAGCAACAGCTCCACTGGCCTGGACACACACCAGTGCTGCCTCACTGGTGCATATAGGTGCAGGCTGGGACTGTGATGTCATGCAGGTCTCCACGGCAGCACCACCCATGGCTACGCCAATTCTGTTACCTGCTGTGGGACCATCCTGCGGCCCACACATATCACTGTCCAGGATGTGTGATCCATCATCATTGGTGCTGGATTTGGCACCAGTCTGTCTCACAGCACACTGGTATCCATGGCCGCTGTCATGCTGGGACACAGGCAGAGCCTCCTCCGCACCAGCACCACCATCCTCAGTCTGGACAGACAGGCGGGTATGCTGTGGTCCTGACCCTCGGACATCTGTGGAAGTGGATGAGTGCTCCTCCGTGTCCAGGGTATCACCCTAAGTGGACACACCCACCACTGCTGACCCATGTAGATGCTCAGGAGCTGTAAGGGAACACAGTAGCATTAATTTCTCTGCCTTACCCTGTGGCATTCCCCCAACCCCTCACACAGTGACAGCACAGGACCTACCATGCAGTGACGGGCTGCCACCCATCTGGAAGCCACCACCTGGGATGCTCTCTAGGGCACAATACTGCATGCTGCCAGCCACCCGCTCCTCCTGTGGAAACAGGCATGGCAAATCCAGCTGTCCACCACAGGTTGCAGCACATGCTGCCCTTATGGCAGCTATCTTATTTTTAATCCTCCTCTTGTACATGCCGACCTTCTTTTTTGCATTCCTGCATGGACCGCTGGTGGCTGCCATGCTGATTGACGGCACATGCTACCTCATCCGATGCTGCAGCACGGGCCTGTGGTGTTCCCCGCTGTCCGCTGAGCAGCAGTTCCCTGTTGAGGTAGGCCTCGAACAGGGCATCTGATTCTGCCCAGGTGAAATTGGGCTGCCTCCTCTGTCTCCCAAATCTCTGTTCCTCCTCCTCCCCCTCCTCACGTTCGGTCATTATAGAGCCTGTGGGAATGACAGGTGTTATCTCTGAATGTGCAGTCCCATGCATCTCCCCACACACTACAGTCCACACTTCCAAACAGTATGCAACCCACCACAATAGACTGCAATACCAAACAATGACCTCTGAAGCCCCATGTCGCATTTATATAGCGCAAGGCATGCAAATGAGGTGAGGCTCAACTTTAAGTGGATGCTAATGCAGTGGCTGCACCATGGAATTACTGATGAGCTGATTTTCATATGGTGAGTGAATATTGCGCTGTTGGCCTTGCGCAATTCTGTTGAGCGTGCTCAGGCAAAGGTGCAGCTCTGTGATGTGCACAGTGGGCACCGAACGGCACATGCCTGGGGTGCTGATGCTGACACCTGCCATGCTGATGATATGCTGAGCATGGGAGGCAGTACAGGGCACAGCCACCACTGTGCCAGTGGCACTAGTATGTTGCTCACATGTGTGGCGCTTGTATCCTGGAGTGCCATGGTGCCACAGCATGGTAGGCCACTGCAGGGCATCACACACAGGCACCCTACCATGCTACATGCAGGGAGTCCCAATCTCACTGTGGTGGTCCGTGCATGACAGACCCTTGACCCTGCGGTCGATCTTTGCCCCTAGGTGCCATGCATCCACATGGGTGCAGCCCTATCGCGCTGTTCGGTGACAGCATGATGGGGAATGGCAGTGCTGTACCACGCAGCATCTGCACATGGGGGGACATGTGCTACAGAGAACCATTTTGTGATCCTGGCTGCACGAGAGATGGCACAGAGGAGAGCAATATTGTGGAGCCCACTTGAACTGGCCAATCTGGTAGCCATTCTTGAGCCTCATGCTGGGGCCCTGTTTGGGGTTAACCCTTAAGAAAGGGTCAGAAGTGCTGTGTGGGAGGAGGTGGCAGAGGCACTGGAGGAGCCCACCGGCATCGTCCGTAGTGCAGATCAGTGTTGCCACCACTATTGGGACCTCCGGCACTCAAGGTGAGGTGCAGTGCCTCATCCAGGTAGGTGCTCCATCCATACACTGGTAGCATCTGTCCATCCGGGTATCTTGGTGGGCATGTGTCCACCACACGGGGGGGGGTGGGGGCCTTCCAATGTGGGCAGTGGTGGTGGTGGTGGTGGGGTTGCAGCATGGCTGGACTGTGCGGGATTACACACACCAGTGGGGGCCTTTGCTACTGGTTTGTACTGATGTTCCCCTCTCCATGTTTGCACCCTAGGCCCTGAGGAGAGGTGCCATGCCTGTGAGGCACAGGCGCAGTGTGAGCGTGAAGCTGCCCAGCAACAGGGATGAGCTGGAGGGCCCATACTGCAGCAGCGCCCGCCTGTTGCAGATGCAGGTGAGTGCCTTTCTTCCAGGAACTTCTGTGCATGCTGTCATGAGGGGTAGGTGACGAGGCATGGCCACCAGCCCTTGACTCCACTGACATTCATGCCACATGGTACACTCAGCACTATCTTGTGGCACTGCATGTGTGAATGTGCATCGCTGGTGGTCCATGTGTGCACTGGGTACATGGCTGTGCCACTGCCTTCACACCGCATAGCCATGTCACTGTACGGCCACGATGGTGCTGTGTGAGACTTGGGTGGTGGGTGTGTGCAGTGGTCCACATGGCTGTGTGCACCCGGGTATGCAGGTCTTGTGGACATGATCACTGTGGGTGGTCGCACACCATCACAAGGGTGTGGCCCACAGCTGTATGCCATGCACAACTGGTGGGCTGTAGGGGGATGGACAGTCACATGTATTGACTCTGCTCCCTTGTCCTAGGTGGATGGCAGTTGATGGCCATTGACAGAGGCATGCAGAAGCTGCTGCAGCTGGCAAGGGCATGCCTAGAGATCCTTCAGCGACTGGAGCAGCATGGGGTCAGAAGGAGGAGGACACATAGGCACCACAGGAGTGGAGAGTGGGGCAGACACTAGGCCCTCCATGCCCCCAGACCCATCTTACCCCCTGGACCCACCCTCACATCCCTTCTTCCCTCTCCCATCTGTTCACCCCTGCCCCATGCCTGCCCCCACCTAATATGTGGCCCTCCCCCCCATTGTAAATATTTGTACATAGTTATTTGTTACCTCTTTTGAATACATTTGTTTTGTTATGACAACTGTGGTGGTCTCTGATTTGCAGCGGGTTATACAGTAGGTGCTCAGCTGCAGTGTTGTGCATGTCATCAGGGCTGGTGCAGGCATGGGCATGTGTGTGTCTGGCAGGGAACCACCTATGGTGTGGGTGGGGGGAATCAGTCACTGTCTGTGGTTTGTGTGTTGTTCTCTGTGCACTGGACACCTGTGTGCAGTGGTCCATGGTGCATGCACTGTGTCCATGGTGCCCCTGTCAGACTGTCCATGGCCTGTGCAGCTGACACCCTTGCACGTCTGTGCTATGCACGGTCTGCTGGCACATCAGTGGTGGCTGTCCATGCTGGAAAACTCCTGTACATGGCACAATGACAGGTTGCCTCCTGTCACTGGTATGGTGCACGTCTGCCTCGGGTGGCACTGTGGTCTCCGCTGTTTTTGTCCTCCCTCCATGCTGTCACTTGTGTCTGTTGCAGGGGATGTGCTCCTCTGTTTGCCACTTGTGCTCCGGTCGCATGCTGGTGGTGTACGGCTTCATGGTGCATGCGCAGGGTGGCTGGTACACCTGTGCCATGGAGGGGTGCTAGCCATGGGTACATGGCTACTGTGGCCACATGCCAGTGGGTTTGTTGACCCGCTACTATATCCCTGTGTTGGTGTGCCCTTGGGTATGGGTGGGTGTTTGTCTGTACATTGTGTTGCATCCTGTGTGGTGCATGCTTCCATGCATCACTGTGGGCATCTGTGCTGGCTGTTGTGGCCAGTGCTGGGATGGGGTGTGTCCTTGGAAGGGTGTACAGGGTGCTGTACCACTGGTGGTGGGGTACGGGGCAGGTCCTGTTGCATGCGGGGGGGCCTCGTGTGCCGATGCATGGTCAGTCTCTCAGCTGTACCTCAGGAGGGCAGTGCAGGGCAGCACTGTGTCTGCAGTAGTTGCATTGGTGGCTGCTGTCACCCGCTGCAGGGTGCTCATGGTGGGGCTGCCTTGCATGGCTCCATGGTGCACAGGGTTGCGTTGTCACAGTGGGGGTGGTGGCATGCATGGGGTATCCTGCATTGTTGGGCACTGCTTCTGAGCAGGGTGTCTAGGGATTTCTTTGCAGGGTGTGCTCTGCATTGGTGGGATGGTGTAGCACAGGGTGGCTGGACCTCCTTGTGTGCCGGTCACAGCTTGCCAGGGGGTGTGCTGGAGCACCATGCCCCGGCTGTGGGATTGTTGCTGGTGTCCATGGGCCAGTGGTTCTTCCAGCTCTCCTCAGGTTGTGCAGTTCATGGGGTGTGGGGGGCGACGTCTGTTCTGCTGCGTGCTCCTCCGCCCATATCTTCCATGAGTGGCGGACCCCTGCATCCTGTCCCTGTGCATCCCTGGTTGTGCTGATGTGCTGCTATCCTGCTCCACTGCGCATCCCTGGTTGCACCATGACACAGTTGGTGTGATATTCAGTTGTGTGGCGCAAGTGCATCTTGGCCCACGCAGTGTTTGAATCATGCATGTTGCGCATAGGCGCACTGAACTTGCACCTGCTCCTGCTATTGCGCTACTTTGTGGCGCAGTTTGAATATCTGGGCCATTGTATTTACTGAAACTGAAGTTCTAAGTGAACTTCAGAATCTCAGATCTACAACTTTAAAAGGTTCTGATTACATTCCGTCCCAATTTCTGAAAGAATTAGCCAGTGTCTTGTCTTATCCTCTAATTGTACTTAAAAACGAGTCCTTAAACACCAGCCTGGTTCCAGTTACTTGGAAAAAAGCCATTGTGATTCCTATACATAAAAAGGTATACCAACTAATGTGACTATTTATAGACTGATAAGTCTAACATTGGTGTGTTGTAAATTAATGGAGAGGCTAATTAAAAGAGATAAGGACATCAATACCCTTGGTCTGGATGATCATACTCAACATGGCTTTTGAAAAGGGTTGTCATGTTCAACTAATCTTATTACATTCTATATCTTTGTTAGTGACAATATTGACAGAGGTAAATCAGTTGATGTACTCCTTCTTGATGTTGGTAAGGTATTCAATACTATTCCACATGATTTATTAATAAATAAAATTTTAAATATGAGCATGAGGGCAGGTTAAATGACTTGAATATGTACTCCCTGGAGGAGAGGAGGGAGAGAGATGGTATGAAACAGACTTACAAGTACCTTACAGGGAGGAACAGAGTGCAGGAATACATTATTTTCCAGTGAAAAAGATGTTTCAGGACTAGAGGGCATGGGATGAAGTTGGAGGGAGGCTGATTCAGAAGAAACATAAGAAATTCTTCACAGAAAGGGTGGTGGACAAGCGGAACACCCTGCCAGAGGAAGTGGAGGGGGCAGAAACAATCATGGGATTTAAGAATGCATGGGGTAGGCGTAAGGAAATTCTGGCGGTCAGGGGTAAAAGGCAACAGACTCCTAGAAAAACATAAAGGGAGCTTACAAGCTCAAACGGGCAGACTGGGTGGGCCATAGGCCCTTATCTGCCGACAGTGTCTATGTATCTTGGTATGCTGCATATATAACTGGCTGCCTAATAGGAGTCAAATCATAAAAGTGAATGGACAACTGTCTAATGAAATACATGTTGGCAGCAGAGTCCCTCAGGGCCCTGTTCATGGTCCTACTTTATTTGGGCAATATATTAGTGACATGGGTTTGGGTATTAATGGCATCTAATCTAAGTCTGCAGATGATGCAAAACTGTGGGGTGTAGTTGAAACTTCTGAACAATATCTTTCACTATGTCAGGATTTACAACATCTTGAAAATTGGACTACTGTTAACAAGATGACATTCAATGCATCTAGGTACGCAGTCTTGCACTTTGGGCATGATAATCATAAATTCATATATACTTTAGAAGGTCAGGTTATCTAATTGGTTGCCAATGAAAGAGATTTAGGTACACAGATAAATAATGAGCTTACGTTAGTAAATCATTGCAGACATATTTAGTGTCAGTGGCTCAGTAGGTAGCACACTCGCCTCTGAGGCTGGGAGATCAGAGGGCTGTGGGTTCAGTTCCCACATCTGGCACTTGGGTTAATATCCCAGCACTGACACTGTAGTGCAGCATGAGTGGGGTGCTGCACTTCTGAGGTGCCGTCTTTCAGATGAGACGTTAAACTGAGGTCCCATCTGCCTGGATTGGTGGTAGTTCAGGTGGATGTTAAAGGTCCCATGGCACTTATCAAAAACAGTAGGGGGGGTTATTGAAAATCACATAACATACATATAGCCAGAAAATCAACAATATTTAAACAAATATATATATATATATATATATATATATATATATATATATATATCCCTAAAAGAGAGGAAAGGAGGAGAAAAAATAGAAGAAAAGAAAAAAGAAAAAACAACTAAGATTACTTATATTTTACAAAAATTTGAAACCCTTTCCACCATCTATACACCTTAGCACTCAAATAATGTGACATATCAGAATTATACACTGCCGTCATTGCCTGGACAACCAAAAAACTATAAACAGGATATGACATCAATTTCTGGGAGAGAACCCATTGGCAATGAGCTTGCCATAAATAAAACCTTAAACAACATAAAAAAATAAAATAGGTTTCCAAATGAAGGTCAGCATTCTCAGTAGGCAAAAGGCCTAAAACTAAAGTGTCATAATTTAAACTAAACAACCAATTCATATACCATTTATCTGCAAGAAAAGTCCACAGAGGCTTTGAATATGAACAATGTAACAAAAAATGAGACATAGTTTCTTCCACATTGATACATGTCAAATAAGGGCAATTTCTGTCTGCCAGATTTTTATGTTTAGCATTTCCTCTAATGTTCAGCTTACCGTAAAGTGTGAGTCATAAAACCTCCCACATATTTGCAGGCACCCTAATGTTTGTAAGCTGTTTCAAAACATGCCCAGTAAGTGTGGGGGGACAATTTTTAAAACTGGGTTCAGGAGGGTACAAACGAGGCAATAAAGAAAAACAATTTTTTTTCCTGGAATGTTGTAAAATCTCAGCCTGAGAAATTTTCCATTTATAAAGTTTTTGAGCCATGGGGTAAAAGTAATCTGGGATTTGAAGTCTCGAATGAAGTTTTGGTGCTATATCAAGCCATTTAGATACATACTGTACCAAGACTTGCTGTACCACCCCTCTGACTCCATCAGCAATAGAGGAAATGCTATACAAAACCGTGTGATAAATAAATAGTGAATGAAAGAAAATTAATGGTTCAATCATACCCAATCCCCCTTACTTCTTACTTAAGTATGTGTAGCAACGTTTAACAGGGTAAAGTTTATTGCCCCAGAGCATCTGGAAAAATATCCCATATAAAGTAGTCTCTAAAGAAGAAGGGAGAGGAAAAATATACGCAACAAATTGCAATTGCGGAACTATACATTTCTTCAATATCTGTATTCTTTTAAGCTTGGAAAGTTTCCAGAACTGCCATCTCCTCACTTTAGCCTGAGATATTAGCAATACTGACTCTCAATTTTCAAAGGGAAGGTTAGTTGAACCAAACTTAATACCCAGAATGACTATAGGCTGTATGGAAATATTAATCCCTGATACCTGACACGAAGTGAAACCCCAAGGGCCTATCATTAACCCTTTACTTTTTGAAACATTAAGCCTAGAATTAGAAACACCTGCATATTTGTACAGTTCCTGCAAAAACACAGAAATATGATCTAAGTGAGAGAAAAAAACACAAATATCATCCGCATATGCTATTACTGAGAGGTTGGCAAAAGTTCCTCATCCTGATGATCTATTTAACTTCAATTTTGTCAGGAGTTGAAGTAAGGGGTCAATAGAAAAGAAATAAAGTAAAGGACTAAGAGGACATCCCTGGCTAACCCCTGTCAGGATCTTAAAACCATCTGTGATTTGCCCTTTTAAAAGAACTTTCACATAGACCGGAGAATATAATGATTCTATAAACTTTATAAAGGCTAATGGAACCCCATATTTAGCCAATGCAGCAAACAAAAAAACCCTGTCAATACTATCAAATGCTTTTTCTTGATCTAAGGCCAGTATACAGCCTGTTTGACCCCTCATCAGTAAAACTTCAATAAAATCTCTAATAATAACAAGGGCATCTTGGATCTTTTTTCCAGTAGTCCACCATATTGTAGTACTGAGAGTACTGAGGAAGCGTAAAGCTTAAGTCGAATGTTAAGGATATGGGTCAAAATTTTATAATCAGAGTTCAATAAAATGATTGGTCTCCAATTGGAGATGTCAGTTGTATTTCTTGATTTAAATAAATAAATTAATAACCCTTCAGAAAAGGAAACTGGGATCTTCTTCTGTTGAAACCCCCCCCAAAAAACAGCATGTAAAATGACAGACGTTTGAGATATGCAAGTTTTATAAAATTTATTTGGGAGACCATCCAGTCCTGGAGAAGTACCTGCACTAAGGCTACGGATTGCCTCTTCAACCTCTGGTACAGTAATCTGTTTCAACAGTAGCAAAGCCTCTTGTAAAACTACTGGAGCTTCAAAATTACCTAAATATCCTGAAATCTTCTCTCTAGAGGCAATTTCCATGGGTTCTAAGGATTGATAATGTAGTTTAATAAGGTTTTCCAAATCTAAAACCGAATCAACTACATTTCCATTTTCATCCAGTAAAGAGACCAAAGACATATCAGAAAGAATCTTTTTACAGGCTTCATAGGGATCCCCAACAGGTGATTTCTGGATTCCGCTAGAAAGCATAGTGGTTATAATTGTAGCTCTATCATATTGATACATCAACATGTCTTTTTTAATTTTATTAATTTGGAGAGAATAATAAAATTTTGTAAGATAAGAAATGGAATATAAGTGCTGCAATTGAGTCCAAAGAGAGAGATATTTTAAGAACCGTTTGTTTTCCAAAGATTTGCTATAGTTAATAAAAAACTTTTGTATATCTTTTTTGGAATCTAACCACCATTCTCCTACATCGTCATATAAACAATAGACCGAGAGTCTAACAGACAGCAAAGTAGTAAGCTGCTTCTGAAGTTCCAAAGATGTCAGTAAAGATGGATTTAATTTCCATCTGCTTCTAATCTTAGTTTCATGGCTAAACTTTCCAGTAATAAATTTTAACAGTAAATGGTCAGAAAATTCAGAGGGAATGATGGAGAACTGCCCTTTAGGAAAATTTTGGGAGAGAAACAGGTGATCAATAGTAGTTCGAAAACTACCTCTGAAATATATAAACCTTGGACCTTTATTGTATATACTACAATCTATTAAATCTGCTGTGCTAATTAAAGTAGTTAACATATTAGAATCACAATATACAAAGCTGTTCCCTTGAACACATCCATGTTTCCTGTAAAAAAAACAGATCAGAAACAGAATCATGAATGAAAGAAAAAAATGCTTGTCGTTTAACTGGATTTAAAATACTGTGGATGTTTAATGACCCAAATGAAAAACCAACCATAAGGAATTTAAGTCAGAAAAACCCCCAAAAAAGTATCAGCAGAAAAAAAAACTCTTATTTTTTCCTTTTTTTAAATTTTTGTAGTCCCCTTGACTCCCATGGAAGGCTGATTACTCCCTACTGATTGAGAATCCATCTCCCCATGATCTATATCAGAACCTTCCTCTGGCAAGAACAAAGCAGCATAAGTGTTATCATGCTCACTCAGTACCGGAGAGTGTAAAGAAACAGGAGGTTTGTTGTTCCTAGAAGAATGCCTTCTTGTTACTGGCAGAAAAACCTTGCTATCAACTTACCCTTACCCTAAGGACAGCAGGTTCCTTATAACAGATCAGTTAAAAGGAACTAATAGGGTCTTCTATCGCCAGAGAAGAAGAAGTAAGTTTGTCAACTGGAACCACCTCCAGTTGGGGCCTGAATCAGGATATCAACCTGAGAAAGGATTGGCTTAGAACCAGAGGTTTCATTTTGAATCACCTTTTCTCAGCAGTTGAGTCCTGGCCTTGCTGTATCAATAACTCAGGACTAGCACAAGAGGCCTTGTTCTTAGCAGCCCAAGGGCATTCACTAAAGACGTGGCCATCATCTTCACACAGGTCGCATTTCATCAGGTTAGCACACTGCATGGCTATGTGACCAATTTCCCCACAATTATCACAGCGGGCCTTATCACAAGTACTAGACAGATGAGTCCATGCCCCGAATTTGTAGCAGGCCCTAGGCTGTCCTGCATAAAAACAAACTCCCTTATCTCTGCCTAATAAAAAAGAGTTAGGGATATGTTCCATTCCTGTATCTGTAGCCTTTAATTTAACCTTATACTTCCACCTCCCCGTCCAGAAAGACTCTAAATCTAACAGGGCTGGGGTACTCAGAATCTCACACTTGAGACAACTGGCAATGTCACAACATGAACCCCTCATTTCTGATCATGACTGTCACATATTTAATTAAAGGCTTTGTTAATGGTATGACTAAAAAAGGGGTCCAAATGGGAGAAAATTTAACATTTGCATATCGTTCCCAGAAAAGGTCTAGAGCATATGCTGCACGAAAGCTGATGTCATAGTTATCCTCCCCAGAAATATTAATTAAAGCAAAAACATCTTTGGGAGAGAAAAATAAAGATTATTTTAATAAAGTCTGACCAACATAAGTCCGGTCTGGTCTATTCTCCAAACCACCTTTATATCGTATCTGGACTGCATTCTGCCTAGGAGTGGCTTCTTTTTTAGTTCTAGAAAATAAGTCTGATAATAAGGGAGGGCAATCCAAACCAGGGTCAGGAAGCTTCGGACTCTGTTTAGTTGGAATCTTTTCTTCCATGGGAGGTTTAGCTGTTTCCAACACCTGAGGAGGTTTGTCAGCCTCAACCTCAGAGAGTTTCCACTCAGGAGAGGATTGAAGAAAAGTTAAGGAAGAGACCCAGCTAGGGTCTGGACGCCAGACCCCTTGCTCATTTTGCAACCATCCTGCCCCCTGCAAGACTTGTAGAGGAGTCCAGTTTACATCAGAGGTAGTCATTAATGAAGAATCAGTCGGCAGATCAGGGGAAGGCAAAAGGATGGTTATTTGCTGGTCCAGGGGTTTAGAAGGACCCTCCTTGGAGGCACAGTTTTGCTGGGCAGTTTTGTTTTTTTCCTGTTGAAAGGAAAAAATGGTGGCCCCCGTCTGAATATTTGGTTGAGTCTGATAAATAATGTTACCTTCTTTTTCCTGTTGCCCATCCTTTTCACAGAGTTTTTTAGGCAAATGAAAAACAAATCCTGCTTCAGTCAGTAAAACCAGCTCCGTAGTGGCTACTGCAGATTTTGTCAGTCCTGAAGGGAGTGTAAACCTTTTCAGCGCACTGCCTCTGCCTTTAGCAGAAACTTCACTCGCCATGGAGCGTGAATCACTTGTTTTGGACTTTCGGCACACACCTGCCTCAGTGTCAGCACTACCAACCCAAAAAGAAGAGACAGAGCGAGTTCCAGGAAAGGAAAACATTGGCTGTCGGCACACACTAGCTCCGCTAGGACTGCCAGCCGGAGAGAGGGGTAACACATCATCACAAAAGTCTTTAGCCAACTCACCGTGTTCCAAAATGGCAAATGAACCTTTTGGCTGTCTTCCAATAAAGGCATCCTGCTCAGGTACGATTAAATCTTCTGTGGCGATTATAGTCATAGGAGATAAAGGCAAATCATTGGCTTTCTGCCAAACATTCACCTCCGAATTAATTAGTAATTTAGAGGTAGAAAAGGATGTGGAAGCATGTAAGGGGATACTCTGTTTCAAGCCATCCGGAGTTAAGTCTTCTGTAGAAACAAAAACCTCAGTGCCATCTCCTTCTAAATCAATATCCAAACGAGTATTCAGGAGAGCCTCTTGCTGAACAGGAGAAGGAGAGGAGGCTCACTCTCCCAACTCTGTTGCAACCTGTCAGTCCAACGACTCGCTCTGAATGGCCATCGCACTAGCTCATAGCCCTCTACTGGCCACAGACCAACAGTGTCTGATATGGGGAATTTCCCTGGTGTCCTGGCTAAATTTCCCTCATTCACTAAAAATACCACCAACAGCTTAATCTAGTTCAAGGTCAGTTGGCATTCATCTGTATCCCCCTACCCCCGGGTCGTGTCTGAAAATAGGCAGGATTTGTCTAGTGCACATACCCGGTCAACAAAAACTAAATAAATAAATAAATATGGCGCTGACCACTAACAAATTGATTCAGTTTATAAAAAGATCATTTATACCCTGGAATAAACACTGTATTATGAGATTATGCAATACATATGTTATTCCTCATTTGGATTACGGCTCCCCTGTATGGAATCCTTACCATAGGTGTGATATCAATCTACTGGAATGAATGCAGAGAATTACCAAATCTATACTCAATCTGGCAACATGAAGTTATGAGGAGAGGCTCAAATCATTAAATTTATTTTCATTGGAGACACGTCGGATGAGGGGTGATTTGCTACTCCTCTTTCATATTTTACAAACTCAACAGTTAATGGCACAATGTGGCTTAAGGATTAAATTGAGGAATAATAATCTCAGATCACATACAGTTGATGATACCTAGAATGAATACTGTAAAGAGATGTAACAATTTTATGGTTCGAGCTTCCAGAATTTCTAATAGTTTACCAAGCCATTTAGTGATTGCACCATCTTTTGACTCTTTAAAAAATTAGCTTGATGCCTTCCTTATGGATGGCATTACATAGTATACCCACTTATGGTGTGGGAAATAATTAAATGGGCTTTTGGCCTACCTTGTCCTCAGTCATCCCAAATATCCAAAGTATCCCAAACCATCTTCAGCATCACTTCCAAACAATATGGAGCCCTTAAAAGAGAATTCAAAACAGCCTGTTGCACATCAGTAGCAAAGCCAGCTACTCTGAGCTAGGCATAACATCCAATACAGATACCAGGGGCTGCAGCCCTGGAAGAAGCAGTAGACACATCATATGCTGAATGTAGCAGATGTATGCCAACCTTAGAACCAGCTGACATGGTTTTAAGCAAGATAGCCATGGAAGGGCCATCAGGTAAAACCTGTACTGCAGTATGTGCAGACATCCATAGGCTGTTCTGATATTTTATCATATGAGCCTGTTAATTAGCAATCCTTAGGCTTAAGGATGCTGAAGCACAAGTGTGTTTGCCCATTACATCCAGCTTCCTAGATTAATTGTCTAGAGGCAAAGTACTCATGTGTCTAGGAGCTCTAGAGTGGTCATGAGCAGCCATAATATCTACAGAGTCAATTTCAGGCTGTACAGCATAATAAGGCTTAGCAGATACAGCAGGGTGCTGCTTGCCATCTTCCATGGAGCTGCAGGCAGGGTATTGGGCCTGTGGCAGGCAGCAAAGTTTGCATCCTCTAGTACAGGATATATTGGAGGAATACTAATGGAAGGTGTGCAAGGCACCTCCAAAAATTTCATAAGATTCCTTTTAGTGGAATCTTTTTCCTCAACGGCAAATCCCATGGTAGGCTGCTTTTGCCGAAGTATAGACTGAAAAGAGTGATCTTCAGGAGGAGACCTGGGTGAGTAAACCACAGAGCCCTTGCTGTACAGTGAAAGGGTGAAGCTGGAAATCAGGTTCCCATTTTCAAACTGCTCCTCACCCACATATTCCTCCTCTAAATCCCCCTCAGTGTCCATGAGGTCAGGATTTCATTCCACCTCACCATCATGAATAACCCACAGAAGGAGCTGACGAGGCTGGCCATGGCTTGCAAGGAGTAATCATTGGCATGCTTCTTAGAATCCATTGACAAATGCCCTGGTGCAGGCAGCCTTGTCGACTGCAGAACTACTGCCAGTGGCAGGGATGGTAGAAGGCAACAGCACACCACACAACTACAGCATAGCCTGGGAGTTGATGGAGCCTTGAAATGGGTCTTGACTACCTGCAAAAGAACAGAGCCTGAAGGTGATGGCAACATACAGTCCCTAGTAGATATGGCAGTGCTTGAGCCAAGCCCTGACCTTGCTGCATCAACAATGGTTAGGGGGGAGGGCTGTGGTCAACACTGCCAGAGCAGATTCTGATGAAAATGTACCCGTTTTCAATGGTGACCTTGACCTCACCAGTGATGCAGACTTATCTTTGTGCTTGTGCTTATGGCTAGAAAAGGGAGAGGCCCTTGAAGATATTTTTTTTCTTTTCTTTGAACTTCAATGATCGTTTCTTGGTCGATAGTGAGGGAGAAGCTGGGACAGAACCCACAGACTTTTCCATGGCTTTCAACATATTTTGATTGCAGAAGGTCTCTAAGGACTTCTGTTGGCATCACCCTGTAGCCTGGTTGAAATTCTGGCAGACCTCACAGGACCTCACATTGTGAGCTAGGTCTAAACAACACACAGATAGTGTGAGTGCCATCTTTGTAAATCTTGTAGCCTCAGGAACAATATCGGAACAGAGGCTCTTTGTTCTTCAGTGGCATACAGAGACAATGATGTAAAAAGTACACAGACTATTGAAAATAAAAGAAAGGCAATGACTGTATCAACGTTGTTTCTCAACAGATCTGATGAGGATGACTAATGGTGAGAGAAACAACCGAGGAGTGTTGGGGCCAACCACATTATATACATGACGACGCTGTATGTCACTGTGGGTGGCCTCCGGCTAGTAAAAGGTTTCTTAGTGGTCCTGATGCTCACAGCTTACTGTTTCAAAAGTGTGGCCTAATGGAGGAGATATCCTTGATGAGGACCAGTGGTTCCAAGAGAAGCTGGAAGAATGGTCACTGGTGAGATAAGTAGTGTTGAAGAGATTGGCCATGTTGAAAAGTAAGCTTCTTTTTTTTTTTTTCTATACTCCCCTTCTTCTCTGTATCAGGATCCTCTCTTCAGGGACCCTAGGTCATGCACGCTCCTATAGTACCACCCCAGGTATCTCCCTCTGGGTACCGGTGGGCCTGTCCCCATCCTGCCTCTGCTTACCCCCCGGGCGAGGAGGAGAGGGGCTTCCGCAACCCTCTCTCAGTCCTTAAATATGTGTCGTAAGTGCCTCGCCAGCCCCTTCTATGGAGCCTGGTTAAGGTTGTTCTCGGGTCGACCGGGTCCCGTCTACTGGAGCCTGGTGCAGGTTTTTTTCTGTTTTTCTGGTCTTCCTGCCCTCTGTACGTCCACGCGCTAGGGAAGCCTAGAGGCGGAGTATGTCAGAACGTGCTGGCGCTCCGGCTCCCAGCAGGCGTCCTCCCACCCTACTGTATGCAGTCTCACTGCACCTCCACCTGTGGTCACTCAGGTGGCAGTATAGCAGCAGGACTTGCATTCCCACCCCACCTGGAGGAGGAGAGCAGCCACTGGGCACTCAATCCTCCTCCCCCCAGCTGGCCCTCCAGCTAACTGAGTCCGTTCCCGAACCTGGGTTGCTGGTGCCTCAAGCGGTAGCCCTACCACTGCACTGGTGGGCCGTCCCGAAAAGAAAGCTTCTGATGTAGCAGCAGTTCTAATGATGGAAACCCAGTGTGAGTCAGTTGAGCAAGAGTCATAGGATACAGTGGAGAATACATTTCAGTAGGAGTTCATGGAGGAAGGTTCACAGGAGGAAGTAGCACAGGTGTCGGCCTCTCAGCAGGAGATGGAGGATGACTATGCTGAAGATTATAGTGGATGTTGTACATAGTGGTAATCATTGCCAAGCAATGTCAGATGACAGAGAGAAAGAGGTGAAGATGGAGACAGAGTATGAAGAGGACAGCAGTGATTTTGACAGTCCAGTGGTTGGGAGCTGGAGTGCAATGCAAATAGTCCAAAATGCAAAAGATCACTTTTTCAGTGCAGAGCAATGGCAATAGCTATTGAGGAGGAGGAGGAAGAAGAGTATGGCAAGGAGGGGGAGGGGCTGTCCCGTCAACTTTTGAAACAGCCTAAAAGTAATGGAAAGGGGATGTTGCTGGACCCCCACAATGCTTCCAAATGGAAATACCAGAGCTCCTCTCACAACTGCTCCAGGCCCCCTCTCCTGAGTGTACAATGCATGCTGCTGAGGACCACTGCACCGCACTACCAAATCTAGTAGCTCCAGCCAGCGTGAATATGGCACATTGATGCTAAGGCACTAACCCGTTAGGGATGCATGATCCTCATTTACTCTTCGGGGTCTGCTGGTCTGTCTGGGGCTGGGGTGTACTGCACATATGCACTTTGTTTGACACTACCACTTTGTGTGGTGCTACCACTGTTCAATATTCATACAGGTAGCGTGTACTGGACAGGGCACACTGCCTGTATGACTATGCCTCCCTGACTGCTGTGTGCTATTTCTCTTGTGGTGCTATGATTAACAGGGCAGAAATGGCCATGCCTGAATATTGGGACCATAACATACAACTACAAGCACATTAATAATTATTTCAAAAAAGGGTCTCAGAAATTCTGCAATCTAGCCTTACAGTAATCCCTGTTACTCTGTGATGTACCGCCTGATCACCATGGCACATGAATTCTTCCTGTCAGCATTCTGATTTTGAGCCAGCATTCTTAAACTGTTGGTGGAAGAACTTTTTAAATAAAAATCTCCCTCTAAATGAGGAAAACATTCAAAAAGTATACCTTCAACACTTTTCTTTTGGAATATTTTTTTCATAATAGCAATAAGGCACTCCTGGGAGTTAGATTAACAATCAGTTAATCACCCCCTGCGCCTTGTGCCACGTTACAACCTTAGGGGGTGATTAACAGACTGTTAATCTAATATCTGGTCATGTCTTATTGCTTAAATGATCACACATCCATTCTGATGGTTGTACACTCTTTTTGCTTCTCGATATTGGTTTGGAGTTGAACACTCCTGAGGTATCCAAAGTGTTTGTTTGTTGTTTTACAAGTAAATGTGCTAAAGTTTTCACTCAGATGGCTCATCCCATTTGCAGATTAATATATTTTTTTGATCTCCACTGATATACACCAGTGTGAGATATCTGATATTAGACAACAGGAGGTGGAGCTTAGAAATGCAGTGGCCGTTTTAGAGTAACTGATACCCTGTTCACCATAAAAATAATATTATACAATGGCAAGAAAATTTCCAGGGCTCTGATTGGTCAGTGTGTGCCCGGACATTGAGGTTATCTGAGCATAACCTCACTGTATCAAGTGAAATCACACACATGACCGCGGGACAAACTTCGGGATCATGTGTCCCCTTCAGAAGTTACTGCCAGTTCAGGCTCCCTCTGCAACTAATTTCAACCCCCCCACCGAAGCAGCACTTACATGAATAACTGAATATGACAAAAAAAAAAAAGCTTTTTTGCACACAGAATAAATGTAATTACAATGCCCATTAGTTATCTTAAGTGAATTGCTTCACTGAAATGCACTGACTGTAACTGCCAGTTAATGCTGCTCGCTTCATGAGAACAAAGCTACCTGAAAAATCCATTTATTTTGCCTGTCAACACTCTATGACTTCCACTAATAAAAGAGAACTGTTACATTTTTCAAAAGCTGATGTTCTCCCTTCAGTCCCCACTCCGTAGCCCAGCAGGCAATGTTATCTGTAAGGCACTCTATGGTTGGCAGCCCACGCAACATTGTAACACAGAAAGATCACAATTCCTGACTCATCAGCCCTCCCCAAACTCCCTCATAGAGTGGTACAGCCTACAAAAAAAATAAAATTTTCAGAGACTGAGACTGGACAGGGTGGGAGTCACCAGGTAGTGGAAGGCACAAAAGACACACACAGCAAACAGCCAGCACAGGGAGGTTGAAATGATCACACTGAAAAACAAGAGCATAAGGACACTGCTACCTACTGGATAACAGCAGCAACAACAGTCTTTATATATGTATATATATATATATATATATATCTACACGTAGAAATAAAATGTTAAAAAAACTCATAAAACATTATTTTTTTTTAATCTTTTTTATTACTTTTTTAAAAAGAGCCATTCTGTAATAGCAATAATGCACTCCAGGGTGTGGAATGTGCTGGGATAACCTCACTTTTGGGATGCTGGATGCACTCGGCCTTCAGCCTTGTGTCCATCTACCCAAGGCGTGAGGTTATCTCAGCATAACCCACACCCTGTCATGCTTTATTGCTTAAATAATCATTGTTAAATATTACATATAAGAATCATGCAGTTGCTGGGGCACAGGTAAATCCCGAACTACATAATATTCAAGAAGCCTTTGATAATTCTGAATATCAGGCCCTGAAAGCTGCTGGTGTAAGTACTGGCAACAAACTACTTTAGAGACTAACATAAAAGTACAATACAAAGCATTCAGTGCTATCTAAGACTTTTAAAATTCCTCTTTTAGGGTTGGAATGTAACATGCTTATAACTATATGGTTGATCCTGCCGCTCCACCCTCTGCCCACCATCCTGATTATGCATATGTCCCACAAGCCCCCATGATTGACTACATCATCAGTATCAGCATCTGAGGACTTTTTAAGGTACTGTAGCCAGGCTGCAGATGGAGAACCTGCAATGTGTAACACTGTGTATACTGCCAGTACCACTCCACCCCATGAGATGAAGAGAGGATAACAGATGTAGAAGTGGGTAGCCATCTGGGAACTAGTGACCATCAAACAGTATGGTTCACAATAAACACAGCAATAGAGTCAAGCCATACAAAGGCAAAGGTACTGGACTTTAGGAGGGCTGATTTTGCCAAAATGGGTGAGTGCCTAAGGAATGCACTAGCAAATGGGCAGGAAGGAGGGGTGGAAGAACAATGGGGAATAATAAAAACTGCCATCAGAGGTAACAAGCCTTTGTGTGAAGCAAATAAACAAAACTAAACGATGTAAGAAACCACTATGGTTCTCAAAGGAAGTGGCAGTGAAGGTTCAAGAGAAAAAGAAAGCTTTCAGGAAGTACAAGGAATCACAGAAGGAGCAGGACAGAGAACTGTATCAGTTAAAGCAAAAGGAAACTGGGAAGGCAGACAGAACAGCAAAGGTCCAAACTGAGGAAAAGATAGCCAACTCAGTTAAGAAGGGGGATAAAACCTTTTATAGGTACATCAGGGAGTGAAGGAAGACCAAGGGAGGGATAGTGAGGCTTAATAAAAGGGGAGGGTGGGCAGAGGGTGACTGTGAAAAGGCAGAGATACTAAACAAATATTTTTGCTCAGTATTTACAAAGGAAGAGGGGGAGGTACCTAAAACAAACAGTAGAAACACTCTGGATGCAGAAGTTGATACCAGCCCATTTACAGAAGAAAGGGTTCTAAAAGAACTCTTAAAACTGAAGGTGGACAAAGCAATGGGGCCTGATGGGATTCATTCTAGAATTCTAAAAGAACTAAGGGTGGAATTAGTGACACCATTGACTACCCTGTTTAACAAATCATGGGAGGATGGGGTGGTACCCGAGGACTGGAGGAGGGCAGATGTGATTCCCCTTCACAAAAATGGGAGCAAGGCAGAAGCAGGAAACTACAGACCTGTTAGTTTAACCTCAGTGGTGGGGAAAATGATGGAATCACTTCTGAAGGAAAGAATTGTCAAATATCTAGAGGCCAGAGGGGCACAGGTCCCAAGGCAACATGGATTCACAGTAGGAAGGTCATGCCAGACAAATCTGATAGATTTCTTTGACTGGGTGACCAAAGTAGTAGATCAGGGAGGGGCTGTGGACATGGCCTACCTAGACTTTAGCAAGGCGTTTGACACAGTCCCACACAAAAGATTAATATACAAGTTAGCTAACCTGGGAGTGGGTCCCAAGATGACAGCCTGGGTAAAAAATTGGCTGGAGAACAGGACACAGACAGTAATAGTAAATGGAGTCCACTCTGAAGAAAGGGGGGTTACTAGTGGGGTACCGCAGGGTTCAGTATTAGGACCGGTCCTCTTCAATGTCATTATAAGCAACATTGCAGAGGGACTGGAAGGAAAAGTATGTCTCTTTGCAGATGACATAAAGATCTGCAACAGAGGTGATGCACAAGGTGGGGTGGAAAGGATGAAAAGGGACTTGGCAAGGTTGGAGGAATGGTCAAATATATGGCAGCTTAGATTCAATGCTAAGAAGTGCAAGGTAATGCACCTGGGAAACAAAACCCAGGGAAGAGTACACAATGGGGGTGAGACACTAACAACAAAATGGAAAGGGACCTGGGGGTCTTAGATGACCTAAAGGTGGGCAAGCAATGTGAGAGGGCAGCAAGGAGGGTTGGGGGATACTGGGATGCATAGGGAGAGGCATCACCAGTAGAAAACAGGAAGTTATTATCCCTCTGTACAGACAGCTGGTCAGACCCCATCTGGAGTACTGTGTGCAGTTCTGGAGACCCAGTCTTCAAAGACATAGACAGGATGGAAGCCTGTCCAGAGGAGGGCAACTAAAATGGTGCAGGTCTACACCATAAGACATATGAAGAGAGACTTAGGAGCTTAATATGTATAGCCTCGAGGAAAGGAGGGAGAGAGGGACATGATAGACACTCTCAGGTACCTCAAGGGAATCAACAAAGTCCAAGAGGGTAGCATCTCTCAAAAAGAGGTGAAAGAACAAGGGGCACAATTTGAAGATAGAGGGGGGGCTCAGAGGTAATTTAAGAAGTATTTTTTCACAGAGAGGGTTGTGGATGCATGGAACGGCCTTCCGGAGGAGGTCGTGGAGTCAAAAACAGTGGTGGAATTCAAGCATGCATGGGACAGTCATAAGGCAATTCTAGGACGTGGGGGTAGAAAGAAGTAGGCTGCTGGTTAACTAGGATCTGCAGCTTATCCAGTAGGCAGGGAAATGGGCAAACTGGGTGGGCCAAGCGGTCCTTATCTGCCATCAAATTCTATGTTTCTATGACAATTAATCTGGGCTGACAGTAATTCGCAAAGATGGTCTGATACATGACAAAGATGCATATCTGTACCATGAGCCAGAGGTGCAACACAGAGCCATCAGCTTTCCCTTCATTGACCCTGTCCCACATGCAAAAACCAGTTTTGAAGGACAGGAGACATGGAGGTAGCACTGCAGAGCAAGACAGCAGGTATTCAATAAGATGCTTCCTGGGTCAGCAGTCAACTGGATTCCCCACTTTGTATACAACAGGAGATTGTGGGACAGGACTGTACTCCAAGGACTGACATATCCCATATATCAAAATTCAACAAATAAAAAAACAAAAATATTAAATATATCTAAGCCTCCCATGCCAGCTCAGTGTTCTGTGGCAATCTGGCAGCAGGGCATAATGGTACCAGACAGAATCGTGCTTTAAGGGACTTGCCAAGTGCATTGTCCGGTGTTATGACACTCTCCTGGGTTGTATAATGCTACAGACTCCCGTATTTTCTTCCTGGCATTTTGATTTTCTTGAGTATCAAGTGGATATGTGGACACTCTCACAGGCTTGGAATTAGGTATGGAGGGGGCAGGAATTTTGTTTGCAGGATGACCCAGAGTGCCCCACAGATGTGCATGATGCATCAAGGGAGCACTCCATGTCTTTTTCCCATGTGGAAGGGTCAGAAGAGGAGTGAGAATGGTATAGCCAGTGTGAGCAGTATTCCGCCCCACAGGATCCCGCTATAATGAAATAATAACAAGAACAAAAATAACTTTCTTTTGAATCTTGTAGCCAAAACAATATTTTGGTTGCCCTGGGCAATGTCAGATTACAAAGAATTTCAACCTGTCTTCAGTGTTCATCACCCTACCTGAGAAATATTATCGGGGATGGGCATGTTCATGATTGCGTCCAGGGTACTCTCTGTCATGTTGGTCAAATTGTGAACCTGCTCCTTCATACTGTTGAGGTTTTGAAATAGAATCTTCATTTGGATTCCTTGAACAAAAACACCACATCAGAGTTACAAATACACATCTCAAAAACCCAGTCATCAATGTTTTGCAAGATTTGTCATGTCTTAGTGTTTCTTTCAAACATACTTGAGCTTAAATAATTCAAGTGAGCATAGTGCAGAATACATCATCATTGCAAAGGAGATGGGGACACACTTCTGTTTAGTTTGCATGATGCCGGACTATAGACAGGCCCATGTAGATACATAGATACATAGACAGTGTCGGCAGATAAGGGCCTATGGCCCACCCAGTCTGCCCATTTGAGCTTGTAAGTTCAGTTTGTTTTCCTAGAAGTCTGTTGCCCCTAACCCCTGACCTCTAGAATTCCTTTATGTCTATCCCATGCATTCTTAAATCCCGTGATTGTTTCAGCCCCCACCACTTCCTCTGGCAGGGTGTTCCACTTGTCCACCACCCGTTCTGTGAAGAAATTCTTCCTCACGTTTCCTCTGAATCGTCCTCCCTCCAACTTCATCCCATGCCCTCTAGTCCTGGAAATCTTTTTGCTTAAAAATAGTGTTTTCCTGCACCCTGTTCCTCCCTGTAAGATACTTGTATGTCTCTATCATATCCCTCTCCTCCTCTCCTCCAGGGAGTACATGTTCAGTTCCTTCAACCTGTCTTCATAGGGACTTGTGATGCAATCCATGCACCATCTTTGTTGCCCTCCTCTGAACCTTCTCTACCCTGTCTATGTCCTTACGTAGGGATGGTCTCCAGAACTGTACACTGTACTCCAGGTGGGGCCTCACTAGTGTCTTGTATAGCGGAATTATGACCTCCTTTTCCTGCTGGTGATGCCCTGCCTATACATCCCAGCATCCTATTTGCTTTACCTGCTGCCTTGTCACACTGTTTCCCTACCTTGAGGTAATCAGAGATGACAACCCCAAGATCCCTTTCTTGCTTGGTGCATGCTATATCCTCACCCCAACTGATATATTGTGCCAGGGTTTTGTGCCCCATATGCATTATCTTGCACTTCTTTGCATTGAATTTCAACTGCCAAACCCCTGACCATTCTTCAAGTTTCTGCAGGTCGCTTCTCATTCTGTCTACACCCTCTGGTGTGTCTACTCTGCTACAGAGCTTTGTGTCATCAGCGAACAGTGAAATTCTGCCTTCTAGATCCTGCTCAATGTCACTGATGAAGATGTTGAATAGGACAGGTCCCAGCATTGATCCCTGTGGTACCCCACTGGTCACTCTTCCCTCTGTGGAGTGACAGCCATTTACCACCACCCTCTGTGTCCTGCCACCCAGCCAGTTATCTACCCACCACACTACTGTCCTGCCCACACCCATATTCCCCAGTTTGTGTAATAGTCTTCTATGTGGCACAGTGTCAAAGGCCTTGCTGAAGTCCAGATAGGCCATGTCCACTGCCCTCCCCTGATCCACCTCCCTAGTCACCCAGTCAAAAAATTCAACGAGTTTGGTCTGACATGACCTCCCCCTGGTGAAACCATGCTGCCTTGGGTCCTGTAGTCCATTGACAACCAGATGTTCCATCAATCTCTCCTTGAGTAGTGCTTCCATGATCTTCCCCACTACCGAGGTGAGGCTGACTGGTCTGTAGTTCCCTGCTTCCTCTTTGTTCCCACTTTTGTATAAGGGGACTACAGCTGCTGTCCTCCAGTCTTTGGGTACCTCCCCTGTTTCCAGTGATCGGCTAAACAGGATAGCCAGAGGTTCAGCCACCACCTCTCTTAGTTCTTTAAGGACCCTGGGGTGCACCCCATCTGGCCCCATTGCTTTATCAACTCTTATTACTTCCAGTTCCTTCAAGACCCTTTCTCGTGTAAAGGGACTTGTGTCCATTTCTGCACCATTCTCACCCCTTGTACTCCCTTCAGACCCATTACCCCCCTCTTCCTCAGTAAAGACTGAGCAGAAATACCTGTTCAATATGTCAGCTTTACTGTTGTCATCCTCCACGCGGCTCCCATCCTCCTCCTTCAGTCTCACTATCCCTCCCTTTGTCTTTCTTTTTTCACTTATGTTCCTGTAAAAGATTTTGTCCCCTTTACCCACTGATTTTGCAATGTGTTCTTCTGTCTGAGCTTTGGCTTCCCTTACTGACTTCCCTGCCTCCCTTTGCTTCTCCTGGTACTTCTCCCTATCCCCTTCTGCCTGTGTCTTTTTGTATTGCCTGAATGCAATCTTTTGGCTTTCAGTTTCTTTTGCTACCTCTTTGGAAAACCATAATGGTCTCCTCTTCCTTTTCCTCTTGCTAACCTGTTTAATGCATAATTCTGTTGTTCTTATAATCCCCATTTTAAATACTGCCCACTGTTCCTCAACCCCTGATTCCTGTCCCATTCCCCTTAATGCCTCTTTCAAGTACCTCCCCATTTTCCCAAAGTCTGCCCCCCTAAAATCCAGGATACGTGTTTTTGTGTGGTTTGGTTCTGCTCTTTCTGTGATTTCAAACCACAATGACTGGTGGTCACTGTTACCCCCATCACACTGTCCCTGTTTGTGAGCACAAGGTCCAGTATTGCCTTCTGCCGAGTTGGTTCCATGACCAGTTGCTTGAGGAAGGCACCCTGAAGGGAGTCCAGGATAAATCTGCTCCTAGTTGATACTGCTGCTGGGATGCTCCAGTCCACGTCTGGAATATTGAAGTCTCCAACCAGTACTACCTCACCCTTGTCTGCCATCCTTTGGATGGCTAGCATCAGCTCCCTATCTGTTTCTTCCTCCTGGGCTGGTGGTCTATAGACCACACCTGTGCGGATGTCTGTCCCCATTTTCCTTTCCAGCTTAACCCACAGTATCTCTCCCCCATTTTGTTCCTCCTGGATCTCTGTGGCCCTTATGTCATTTTTCATGTTTCCTGGAATGGTGCACACTGTGATTGCAGGAATGGACAGCAAACAGCGTGTAATGAACAAAGGCAGCAAGAACCATTTGCTTCCTCAGATCCCTAGTTCAGGACAATGTTTGCAAATTTCCATTGGGAAAAAAGTCACTGGGCTTGATTCAGAAAGCCTGACACAGTGCCTGCATCAAGCCTGCATCAAACCCATAGCTGCACCAAACACACTGACGCAGCTTGAGCCCAATTCAGAAAGGTCACGCCCATCTGTGACACTTTCCCTAATTTACGTAAACTGTTTGGTGCAAACCCGTAAAAAGGTCCTCCATTTGCCATAAAGTTAGCCAAGCAAAAATCTGGTTCAACTGGTGGCAAATGGCGCATGGGATTGTGAATCCTGATTGATGGCCGCAAACCCCATGTGCCAAATGTTTGGTGCACTCGGGGTTTGCGCCAGTCTGGTTAATCTCTGAATTGTGCCCTGTGTCTCCAAATTCCATTATATTTGTGGTTCATGGTGTAAGCTACCATGTTTTTGGTAATTTTATTATGGTGCTAATGAAAGGATATCAGAAAATATACAAGGGTGAGCGATCCTTAAATGGTGGCATGTTCATTCTGGTTCTGCTGATTTTCAAAATGTTCTAGTAAGCTAGAACATGTAGAACCTAAGCTTGAACTTTGGAACTTTGGGAGCTTTATCAAAAATAAAATATTAAAAACCTACAAATATATTGTTTGGGAGTACTCAGTGCCAATGAAAGTGGCTCCCTTGGCCTCAGCCTGCTACCTGTTGTTGGTATTAAGTCCTCTGGACAATATGGTTGCCTTTACTGAACACTAGAAAAGAGAAGTACCCTTATGCTTAGGTTGCTCTGTGGAGACTGGGTGGCAGTTGTAGGTGGAGGTCACACTGGTTTCATACAGGATAGCCTAGCTGGGAAGCAACATCTCACTGTCTGTGTATATGTCTGTGGACAGTTAATCCTAGATTGTAGCAATATGTGGAATTGCAGATATGGACTCAGAATTACTGGATTTTAAGCCTATTTTGAGAATCATGATTTTCAGAAATGCAGTCTAAAATTCCTGATTTTGAAATGACAGGTAAAAAACATTTTTAAATAGGAAACAAGGATTTAGGATTCAAATTTCAAGGTCCTTTTCAGAATCAGAAATGATTAAATCTTGATGAATTTCCATTGGATTTGACTTGGCCGATTCTGAGTACCCCTGCTTGAGTGGATACAAAAATAGCAGGAATGCAACTACAGTAGTATGTATTGACAAGGATTAGAATATGCAGGATGATTTTACAGAGACATCCACAGGG
The DNA here is from genome assembly GCA_016271365.2 of Neoceratodus forsteri. NCBI lineage: Eukaryota > Metazoa > Chordata > Ceratodontiformes > Ceratodontidae > Neoceratodus > Neoceratodus forsteri. Next base: position 91,595,219 of record CM028132.1, on the reverse strand, counting down.
GTACAGAGAAGGTGGACAGCTTACAGTGGTTAACTGCGGTAATAAACAGGATGCTTGGAATCAGTGAATTCTGAACTGATTGCATTCTGTCAGAATTTAGTAATTTCCAATTTAATTCTAATTTCAGCAAGACCTTATTATTGAAATCTTCAATCCTGATTCCTTTCTAAAAAGTCTTCCATAAAAAAACCTTCAGTGTTATTTTTTACAGCTTTTTACACAAAGTGACACTTGATTGTCCCTTTCTTGCTCACTGACAACACCTTGATGTCCCCCCAAGGCACAGTTATATTTATTGTAAATCTTCCCCCATTTCCGGCTTTTGTAGTACCACAGTCTCTCCCTGCATTGGAAGCAGCACACTGAGTGCTAAAGCAAAGAAAATTAACTTTAATTTTCAGAGTGGACGGCGGCCAGCGCAAAAAACATCCTCATACTCCCTCACATGGCTGCCATCTGAAGGACTGCTGGGAGTGCACTGAACTAGTATTTCAGTACATTCTTTTCTTCATTCAGATGATGGCTGACTGAGGTGATACTGAATGAGGAGAGTTTCTGCAGTGGTCAATGTAGACTTAGAAAATACAGGTTAATGTCTCTTTTTTCGTTTACACTAAGCACACCGCACTATGGTAAGGGAGGGGGGATTGGGGTGCTACAAGGGTAGGCAAAAATGGGGTTGGCTTCAATTGCAACTAAGAGCAGAATCCAGAATTGGAATTCAGAATCCAGTTCCAGTACTTGTCAAAATAAAGATTTTCAAACAGCAATTCCAAAACAATGAACTCCAAAGAAAGGATCGTAATCCTGTGATACAGATTCAATGATTCTAAGCATCCCTAGGGATCACTGCAGTGAAATGCAAAATGCCACAGAGCAGGAGGGAAGATGGAAAGCAGACATGGGAAGGAAGGATAAGTGAGGGACATTAGGTGCAGGAGCAGACATAACTATTTTCATGGAGGAGACATTTATTTATTTAGGAAATCGAAATTGCAACCCATTGAGTTACAGTCTTGTTTCCAAATGCTCCACATCAGAATAAAACATAGACATTCATACAGTACGTACATAGGATAAATGTGGGTGAGCAATCATACAGAGTATAAGTACAATGAGCACTGGTTAATGCCTACACATTTGGTAGCTAAAACAGGGCAGAGCTGTCAACATATTTACCTAATGAGCAGTTAAGACCTGTACAACTGGTAGCTAAAGCAATGCATGATATGAGCTGGTAGTAAGCCACCTCAGGGGGGCCTTGTCTTATACATAATATAATGCATTCATAGTCCAGTGCAACTATATGGTAACCGAGGGAGGTGAGGAGCCTGTAAGCTAGAAATAGTGAGGGCTTTCCACTGCCAGGCCAAGGGCAGGTGCATGGCCTAGTGGCATGGAGAAGGATCCACAGCTTACTGGTTACACTGGCATTGACATGAGGAGAGGATATGGGTCCTTAAGATAGCTTTAAATGGACCTAGATTGGTGACTGATGTGATGGCCGGTGGGAGGATATTGTACCAGGATGGAGCTCTAAGGTGGAAGGATCGCTGGGCCAGGGTGGTCCTGACCCTAGGTACCTTCCAGATAGATTTTGGGGCAGCCCGTGTGGATACCTAGATGGTGGCTGCCTGAAGAGAAGCCATGACACTTATTGGGGTTAAACCCAGGTGGATTTTTTTGGTGAAGAGACAGGTCTGGTATAATAGTCTTTCCTCAAGTGAGCGGATATTGTTGATGGCATATAGGGTGCAGGTATGTGTATTTCTGTTGGCACCAGAGAGGAGTATCAGGCTTTATTGATGACTACTTGTATTTGATGAAGTGCCATAGGATTGGTGACAGCATAGATTGTGAGGCCATAGTCCACTAGCGATAGGACTGGGGAAGCAATGGCTAGGTGAAGTGTTTCAGATAGCAGGCAGTCTTTATGTCTGTAAAGGAGACCAATGCGGGTGTGGGTGGTGGGGGTGAGGATTTTTATATGTTCTCGGAATGAGAGGGAGGAGTCAAATGTAATACCTAAATATTAGATACTTATACTTTTGGACCTGTTCCAGTGGGATGAGAGAGGCGGAGAGTATTTCAAGGGGGAAATCCTTTGATCTGTTTTGGGGGTGGGCATGGAGCATCATCTTAGTTTTTTTAATGTTGACCACCAATCTGTGTTCAGCAAACCAGTGTTCAATCTGAGAGAAGGAGTTTTGTAAGGTACGCTGGAGAGAGAGGATCAGGATGCGCTACATAAAGAACAGCATCGTTCGTGTAGAGGAGAAGGTTGCCAGGGTAGGATTTAGGTAGGGCATTGAGGTAGATGCTGAATAGCAGGAGACCCAGGATAGATCCCTGGGGAACTCCTGAGCACACAGACAGCATAGTAGATATGGTGGTATTAATTTTAATGCATTGAGTTCTAGATGAAAGATAGCTGGAGAATCATCAGAGTGGACAATGAGAGATCCCAATTTGTTGTAATGTGTTAAGAAGGAGGGGATGAGAAACTGTGTTGAAGGCCTTTGAGAGGTCTATAAACATGGCCTCTACGAGAAACATAGAAACATAGAAGTTAACGGCAGATAAGGACCGCAAGGCTCATCCAGTCTGCCCATTTCTTTTTCTACCTTGTAAATGTGCCATCGGCCTTTGCTCTGTCAATGGCCTATCTATTCATACTCATCTATATTGCTCCCTTATGCCTATCTGTTGCCTGTTTGAAGCCCTGCACTGTATTCATATCCACCACTTCCTGAAGTAGGCTGTTCCATGTATCCATCACCCTTTCTGTGAAAAATAACTTTCTCCCATTACCCCTTAATCGGCCTCCCTCGAATCTCATGCTGTGTCCTCTTGTCCTACTATTTTTTTATATTGAAACATGTTAGACTCTTTCACCTTGTTAATGCCCTTAAGGTGTTTGAATGTTTTGATCATATCACCTCTCTCCCTCCTTTGCTCTAGGGTATACATACTGAACTCTGTTAATCTGTCCTCATATGTTTTCTGATGCAGTCCCTGCACCATTGTGGTTGCCCTTCTCTGGACTGCCTCAATTTGGTTAATGTCCTTGTGAAGGTGTGGCCTCCAGTACTGCATGCAGTACTCCAGGTGGGGCCTAACTAGTGTCTTGTAAAGAGGGATTATTACCTCCCTCTTCCAACTAGTGATAACCGTGTCAGGTGCCCCTTGTCAAGCGTGGATTGCAGGGAGTTAGCAAATTCTGTGAGGGCGGTCGTAGTGCTATGACCAGCTCTGAAACCATGCTGCTCCCTACATAAGAGGTTGTGTGTGAGGAGGTAGTCAGTGAGCTGATTGGCCATGATCTTTTCAAGGGCTTTAGAGAGTGGGGGGAGAATCAAGATGGGCCGGTAGTTGTTTGAGAGGGAGATGTCACCACATTTCAATATTGGTGTTATCACTGCCGTTTTCCATGAGGTTGGGAACTGGACCAGGTGCAGGGACAGATTTAGAAGGTCCGTGAGTGGGGAGATAACTGAGTCTAGTGCAAGATATCAAATATGCATATCGAAGGCATCTTTGCAGTAATTGGAGCTGTGGAGGGCTATGGACAGGTAGGCTTTCGCTTCTGTAGGGGTAATGACTTTGAGTTTGGGGGCGTAGGAGCTCAGGTGGTGAGGTAGGCTGAATTGGATCGAAAAAGTTGCTAGGGAGGACTGAGCTGAGGTCTGAGAAGGAGGAGTTGAGGCAGTTAGCTATGTGAAGTGTGTCTGTGGTGGTAGTACCATTAACACTAAGTTGTGAGAGAGGGAGAGTGGGATTTACCATTAAGCTCCTTGATGTTATCCCAGAACTTTCTTGTGCTATCACAGGAGAAGGCTAGGGTGGTTCTGTAGTGCTCCACCTTGGCCTTGCGGAATGCCCAGGTACACATATTGCGGGCAACATTATAGGCCTGCCTATCACTTAGCAAACTGGAGGCAGTGGCACGATGCCAGAGGTTGTCATGCATTTTGAACTGTTGTAGGAGTTCTATGCTGATTCAGGGAGCACTACATTTCTTAGTGGTCACTTTGATGGTCAGTACAAAAGCATCACAGGCGGTATGTCAGGGTGGAGGGGGAGGAGACAGAAGGGAGGGAGGGAAGAAGGATGGTTAGTCCACAGATAAATGAGCCTATAGGTAGAAGACGCATGCCTGGCAGCAGTCCTGGGGCAGGGGAAAGAAAAGAAATGGGGGGTGAGAGTACTGAAGGGAGTAAGGGAGAGGATAGGTAAGGAGACAGTAAGGGTAGCAGGAGAAGGTCTGAAGCCTGATATGCTCAGGGTCACTCAGTAAGCAGGGAGCTTGTAGCATGACAACGTTACCCGATATGGGAATAATATAGATTACAACTTAATGTTCACTTACGGCTGTGAGGGAAAAATAATACATTTTGGTGCAATTTATTATGAACTGTAATGATTTTTTCCTAAAATGAAAAATTGTTACCTGTAACATCACTTGTGGTATTTTTCTGAGATATATTCAGTGCTGAGAATAGGTTGGGTAGGTTACTGAGTAATGGTGTGAAATCACCAAGCCCACTGAGTTCAGAAATCCTAAAATGACAAAGTAACAATAATTAATAAAATTATTTTTTAAATTAAGGAAAGATGATCTACTCTGAATTGTTTCATCATTCGTACCAATTGATGTTCCAGTTAATCTGTGCTGGGTTCCCAAAAAATGAGTTCATGAGAGACTCTTTCAGATTGTCCCAGCTGGTAGCACTGAGTTTTGTTCCAGCACCAATGAAGCTATGAACCAGATCATGGAGTGTTTGTGAAATCTGTTGGCTTGGGAAGCACAAAGTTCTGACGCTTATGTTTAGGAGTGCATAGACTTGTTGCACAGAGTTGAAGTTTTCAATTTTGCACAGCTTTACTACCAAATTTTGGACCTGGCTCATCTGCAAAACAAACACAAAACAACATGACCAACTATCACTTCATGGGGAAGAAATGAAGTCCAGCTTGTGGTACAGTGACAGCATGCCTGGGGGACCAGTTGAAAGCAGAAGTGCATGTTACAGTGAAAATACTGCCCTATACCTTTTTATTCTAATTTAGAATATCCTTGTTCTCCTTTCTTGTAAGGTACCATTTTCACATCTTTTGGGTCTGTTTTATTTTTTAATATTTGAAAAAAAATAAAAAGAGTATTCCATTAAATATGTTTCTCCTAAAGTTCTAATTATTATTCTCCAGTGTGGTTGAGCACTCATTGCCCCATAATGTCAGAGGGCAGTGATGTTACGTCCTGGTTCCCTTTAGTCACCAGTAAAGTGGGGTTTCAAAAAGGGATGAGAATAATGCTTAAAACCTGGGGAACATTGTATTAAAAGGTGAGTTCCTTCTAATCATTTCAAATGTAAAAAAATAAATAAAAAAAGTAAGCTCAAAATGGGGTAAATGGCATCTTACAAGACAGAAGAACATGACTGAGCACTCTAAAACAAAACAAAAAGATAAAGGTCAGACTTGTCCACTGCAACATGCACTTCTTTAATCCTTGGAATCCAGCACTGGGACCAGCTGGGGTTGAGCCTGTTCAGAAGGTAGGGTGCTTGGCATTTTAGGGAGGTAGTACATGTTTTGCCCCATTAATTATTTACTTTTTGAAAGTGTAAACTGACATTTGTGATCCGTCTTACTTTGTTCATGTGCCCTATTTTCTGGCAGGCATATCCTTCTGAAGTCTTGCTGCTGCCAGTGTTGGTTTATTGAATGTTTCCTTGTCAGCATCTTTTTGTTCTTCATTATTTTTTTTCAGTTCTGTTTATCACTATGCACAGGCTGGGATGTACCCAATATCAGAACCCTGATCTGCCCAATCAAACATCCTTCAACAGCTGCTCAGATAGGAGGCCCTACAGTTTACCTCCTATGGCGGGGCTCCTGAAGAAGAGACTGAGATCCACCATTAATCCATCTGAGTCTTAGGCTGCAGCATCATTCAGCTAGGGAGGTGGAGGTTCATGCATAGGGTTTTTGTCTCTTTGGTTCCCCTGGAGACATGGATTTGCAGTGACATCAGTGCATGCATGCTCCCACATATGCCATTCAGACATCCCACGCTATCTCCACCCCTGTAGTGTGGACCCAGCTTGGGGTACATCCAGTCGCTGTTGGGTGTCACTCAACTGTTGGGTGCCAGCGACCACCCCCCAGAAGTGAAGAGCTGTCCAATGGATGCTCCTCCAACTTCCCCTCAGCTGGCCCTCTGACACTCTGGGCTTGTTCCTGAACCTGGATCATCTGTGGCACTAGCGGTAACGCTACTGTTGTGATGGTAGTCCAGTCATTCTTTTGTTCTTATGTGTTTTATTGTAAAGCAGCAGTTCCTGTACAAATGTATCATTAACCAGTTAAGTGTTTTAAGAACCCTAAAGCAAAGCTTTAATTCTTTATAATTACTAGTGATCCCCATTTATACTTGTGTTAAGTGTCGCTTTCAGATGCCATAATAACTGGGCTGCCTGGTTATTACCGAGTTCTGAGTCAAACTCCTCCACAGCTGTGTGTGCATCCATCACAAGCACTGTCTCAAGAAGCCTTTTTCAACACCTTACTGTTGTTGTCTGTCGGCAAACAGCAAACCGTCAAGTCGGGCTCCATTCTTCAGTTCTTTTTACCAGATTTTCTCAGTGCACTGTATCGCACAAAGAAACTGGACAGATAAATTGTTCAGTATGTGCACAACGTTTTGAGGTTTACACTCTAATTTTATTGAATAAATGAATTGTTCTTGCTTTATTTCAAGTTTAATCTATTGTTCACAGTAACTGAAAGTTTCCTCACATTTACCCTGTTAAAATAAATGTATTTTATCTACAGTTACAGCTTGTCACCAGCATTTATAAAAAATAAAGGTTATGTAACAGATGTGTTATTGGATTTTTTTCATTCACATATCTGGACTGAGTAGGACGGTATGGGCTGCATGCCCATTGGCTCATGCTGTGAACCAATGGGTGTGCAGCCCTACCGAGCTGTCAGTCGGTGGGCAGTGGGGCGGCAGGCAGGTGGGGTGCGGCCACCCACCGCTAACAGGAGGGAGCGGGCGGGGCTCAGTGGGCAGGTGGGGTGGGGACACTAGACCACCAGGGATATTGGACTGGGGGAGTTCTATTAATGATGCCTGGATCGGGTTGAAAGTGTCCACTGGACCACCAGGGATTTTGAGGGGGGACTATAGTGATGCCCGCGATCGGGCACATAGAGGTCCACTGGACCACCAAGGATATTGGACTTTTTTATATTACAGGAATGCCTGCGATTGGGCTGCAGGGGGCGTCGGTCCCCAACGGCTGCTGCCTGGCAGGGCGCCAGGTGCAAGTCATTGGGGATCGGTGCATCTGCATGCTAATGGCATGCAAATGGAGCTGTAATGAGATGCAAATGGCCCCCTGTGTGCCTTGCATATATTATGGCCCCATTTGCATGTCCCCTTTTGAATATTGCTGGTGCTGTGCATGGCGTAATGGCACTTGATTTGCGCCAGCGCATCTCCATGCTCCACTCTGGCCACTTGCGCTGGTGCAGTGCCACTGCGCCACGCACAGTGGGGGTAGCCAGGGTGCGATATTCAAAGCTGCTGCGCCATAGCGCAGCTCCGTTGAATATCGCCCAGGCCACACCCCAGCGCAACAAAGTTGAGCTGCGCCCAGGCTTGCGCCACATCCTGGCGCAGTTTGAATATCCCGGCCACAGTGTTTATTTGTTCTGTTTATTTCTCTGACTGAGCTGAGTAACACTTGAAGTACAATAGGATTTCTAACTGGGCTAAGTGAAACTATATGACAGCTGAGAACAAAAAGTATGGTAGCTGAGGGGTGAAAAATGGACAAGGAGGCTTTAGGATTGCTACAGTAACACAGTAGCTAATGGATGAGTTTTGAGGCTGAATTAACCCAGTCGGCAAGGGAGTAGTAGTGTGAGGGGACAGGAATTTGAGTAAATAAGGGCCTAACAGTTGTAGTAGGGTACGGAACCTGGGAGTAAGAGCCCATAACATAATATGGGGGCCAAAATGGGGCAGGTGCCACATGTCAATAGGGTGGGCATCTTTGGAAGGGTGATGGGGTGTACAGGGTGAGGGTCTGCCATGATCCTGGACTGGGCTTGGAGGATGGGGGGGTGTATGATCTGTAGATGACTGGCTAGCTTGAGGAAGGAACTGTGGAGGTTAGGGAGGAGTCTACGTAGCAGGGCAGATTATATGGTTGGCATCCTGGCTGGGGGGGATAGGATATGGCAAAGTGGGATGGAGGAAGAACAACTAGGGAGTGAACCCGACCCCAGTATCAGTGGCACTAACAGAAAAGAGAGGAGAAGGGAGGGGGTGCCTGAGACGGGGGGGGGGACTTCCTGATGGTTGAGGAAGAGACAACGAAGAGTACCAGGAGTGACAGCAGATGGCTGCAGGTAGGGAGGGACCGGGGTGGCATGGAGAGGAACAAGTAGGAGGTGGGAATTGATAGGAGGAAGAGATGTAGGAGGGGTATCAACTAGGAATAGATTTGAACCTCTGCTATGGGAGAGAGAGGGGGAGCAGGAACATACTGAAGGGGGAGGACAAGCAGAGAATGAGAGGGATGGCAACAGGTAGGGGAAGAAATAGCAAGGACAAAAGGGTAGATGGGGGACTAGTATGGAAGGAGGGGTGGTGACTGGAGGAGAGAAGGCTACAGAAAGGGGGAAGGAAGGAAGGAGCATCACTATTGGGGTAGAAAGGAATGGGGGCTCTAAATCGACAACAGTGGGGATAGGAGAGGGGTTGGAAATTGGCAGAGAAGGAGGGGAGGTTGACATGGGAAGCCCAATAAGAAGTAGTCAGGCTGGGAAGGGGTTCAAAGGGGATGGGAGGAATAAGGCAGAGAAACGGGTTGAGGCAGAAGTAGGGGGTACAGATACAGAAGTCATAGAGGGAGCAGCTGGCGGGGGTAAGGGGCAGGGAAGAACGAATACTGGGGTGGTGGAAGGGGCATTAGAAGGGAAAGAGTGTAAGGGATGGAGGGGTACTCATCCTGGGGGATTCTATACTGAAAGGGCTGAGACGAAGCAGCAGGGGGGAAAGGCGCAGCCATATTTGGATTGTAGCTATCCCCAGGTGGACTGCAGGAGGGGCAGGGCAGGCACTGCTCAAGTGTGCAGTGAGGGGAAGGAAGGAAGAAACCTCATTTAGTGTTGCATGTGGGTAGAAATGACTTGGCAGGGGGGACTGTGGAAGTGGTGAAGGGGAGGTGCGAGTAGTTGGGCAGGCAGTGTGAGGGGGTGAGGGAGTCAGTGGCATTCTAAGAGGTACTGCCGGTACTATGTGCAAGCATGGAGAGAAAGGGTAGGTTGAGGGATTGGTGCCACACTAAAAATTATGGGTTCGTGACTAACTGCGGTAGGGTCTGGGGGAATAGTGACTTGTACATCGGAGACAGGGTACACTTGAGCAGGAAGGGGAGGGGAGTAGTAAAAGCAGGATTAGAGAGGTATATCTCTGCTGAGGTGGATTTAAACTAGTAGGGAGGGGGGTGGTCAAAAGACTGAGGTTGGTAGAAAGGTCCGGACAGGGAAGCCTAATAAGCTCACCCCCCTAGATATAGGTAAAGGCAGAGGCATAGTAACCCTGGGAGGGGGCGGATAGAGTGGTCTGAGTGTAACACAGAAGGCACCATCACCCAATAGGAATAAGGAGGAGAAAGGGTGCGGACTGCCGAGAGGAGGGACACGGGTCAAGGAGGAGAAGAGTGAGGAGAAGGAGGGGTATGGGTGGAAGGTGGTCTGACTAAATGGATAGAGAACTGGTTGCAGGGGAGAGTGCAGAGGGTGGTGGTGGTGGGGTAGCTCCCGGCACCAAGAGCAGTGACAAGCGGGGTGCCACAGGGGTCAGTTCTGGGCCCTGTGCTATGTGGGCTCTTTATCTCCAATATAGCACAGGGACTGGGGAGCAGGTTTAGTCTGTTCGCACATTATACCAAATTGGGGGCAGTGGTGGACGTAGAGGATGGATGGGAAAAACTGCAGGGGGATCTAACCAAACTACAGACATGGTCAGTGGAGTGGCAGCTAGGATTCAGTGCAAAGAAGTGTAAGGTAATGCACTTCAGGGCTAAGAGCCAGAAGAGGGACTATTGGTTGGGGATCACAGAGGAGGACAAGTACCTAGGAGTGTTGGTAACTGAGAGCATGAACAACTCGGCCCAGTGCAGGAAAGCAGCAGCAAAGGCAAACAGGATGTTGGGATGCATCACAAGGGGGTTCTCATCCAGACACAGGGATATAATCCTACCTCTCTACAGATCATTGTGTAACCCCCTTGTTACCCGGGGTTACTAGAATCCCAGTAAGACCTAGTGGTAGGCAGGGAAGGCAGCTTGTGAAACTCCAGTTAAATGGGTTTCACACTGTCTCACTCTGTTCTCAGTCTCAGCTGAGAACTGAGGGATGACATCACCAATAGAATTTCTGCAGCTGTGTACAAGCCACATTGGAATCTGCAGCAAAGGGAGTTAGATAGAAGGTTGGGAGTTTTCAAGGAGAGTCTGCAGTTGGTGTTCAGTAAGTGAAGCTGGAAGTAGGGAGCTTGCTGTTAAGCAGCTCAGTAAAGGCTCTAAGGGCCTCAGCCCTGACAGAGGGCTACTTTTCAGAAATAGGGTGTGTGTCTCCACCTTAAAGAGACACAGGAAGATTACTCAAGTGGTGGGACCGCTGTTTTGGAGTCTCGTGCCCCTCCCTCCCGGGGATGAGAAGGATTCCTGCAGATTCCTGGGGCAATCCCCTTAGTTCTGCTTTGTGGAGGAGAAGCTGCCTGTTCATTCCAGTATTTATTTTGGGAGAAAAGAAGGTTTGTGAGTCACCTGTGGGGCACCTGCAACGTGAGGATGAGTGTCTGCTCTGGTTAAAAGGGCCTATGTTTTCACCCAGGGACTTATATGACAATGTGGGGATTGAACTACTAAATATTGGGAAGCCTACAGAAATGGGCTAAGCAAAGTAAGAGTAGTTTCAAGTTCCTGAGTTTGTTGGGATGCAAATAATATGTAGAGGAGATGTGACAGACGTCTACCCTTAATCTACATTTCAAAGTTCAGTAAAGGAATTATTCAGTTTTCCAGAGAAATGGCCGGGTATGGGTTGTGGGAGCTGGAGGTGGGTGGCCCCCCGTCTTTAGTGACCAGATCCACCTCTACAGATTTCTTTTGTGGTTTTCTACTTTGCCTCAGGCACTTGGCCAGTGATGGGAAGTACCCAGACGTGGGATTGTAAGGAAAATTCTTTCTAAGAGTCGCAGACTCTAGTGTGGTTTGGGGAGCCACAAGCGGACAATTGGTACATTCTTTTAAAATAAACTGTGGTAAAGAAAAGTGTGGAAGACTAGGGGTAGCAACAGGAAAATTGTGCCCTGGACGTTGGAAATGCTTTTTGAATTGACTGAGAGACTGCAGTGTAAATGGCTATATTAAATGGCTGAAATGGGCTCCCGCCGTGGAGTCGGTTGGTGAAAAAAAAAAAAGTTGCAGTCTGCAGTTTAAATTTGCCTGCTTGATGATTGCCGTGAGGAGAGGAGCCCTCGCGAGGAAGAAGAGGCTCATTTGCATGGTGTTGTGTGGTTGGTCAGGCTGCAATCAGTCCCGCCCCTCAGCCAGCTCTACAGAGACATCCCCAGCATGCGAGAGGTAGTGTAAGTGGAGTGCATGTACTGGCTAGTGGAGGAGCGTTGCGGAGTGTTAACCTTATAAAAATAGACTTTGCTGTTTAAAATCGGGCTCAACCCGCTAATCGTCGGAATTGCAAGTTTAGTGGTTGAAAAGACAATCGGTAGGACCGCCCACCCATTTCTGTTCTGAGGCCTCCAAGAACTAGCTGCAGGCCGCTTTTCCCCATCGCAGCAAACTGCTACTGATAACAGTAAGTAACAACATAGAAACTGCTCAAACAGTGATTTTCTGCCCTATGCCATATAAATGTGTGTGCAGCAGTGTAGTCACTTTGCAAGTAACGACTGTGTAAAGTCCTGCCAGCAAGTGCAAGTCTGTTAAGCCATTGACTGTGTGCATAGTAATGAATTTAGCCTCAGTTTAAAGTTTGCGGCCAGAGAGAGACTGTGGGTTGTAGCCAAAGTGCAGCACTAGTTATACAGGCAATCATGTGCTAAAAACCTGAAGCTTTAAGGGACTGTGAATAAAATAAATGTTACCAGTATGTGAAAAGTCCGTGGAAAATCCTGTAAATGTTTTTAAAGCCAGAACAGAGCAAGTTGTGCAGTTTGAGCAAAAGTTATCAGTAGTTTGTGCAAATCGGGTGCGCAGTGGCTTGACCCAGATTCTAAATGTTGATGCACAGGAGTGCTGCCACCGCTATTACAGGGTGGGGTAGTAAAGTAAACACAGCAGCAGAGGAACCATTTTACAGCTAAAGAGTGTGTTCAATAAAGTGGGACTTTCATTTACAGTGAACTTTTGTTTATTTTTCTGCAGTTATGGCCTCAGGACCAGCTCGTTACCCAGATCATGCCCGGGTTGCAGTAACAGCAGCAGTGAATAGACTGAGAGATATTGAAAAGTGGTGCTATGGAGGGCAACTGCCTCCTCATGTGGCAATTCCTAATTTTCCAGTGCATGCATGCCAAATATGCTTGAGAGCTGGAAGGGACGTCTACATGATTCCTCACTGTGCTGGATGCCTAGAAAAATATGACTTGTATAAAGTGCCTCAAATTTTTTTGGCTCCAACATGGACAAAGGTTCAGGAATCTGCAGTTGGCAGTGCACAGCACCCGTCGGAGCCTGTGGAGAAAGGCCCCTCGGGGGAGTGTGGCACAAAGCTAGAGGGTGCAGAGTTAGAGACAGAACCCGAAGTTGAAGTTTCAGATGCTGGATCCCAGAAAGAAAGTTCGGATAAAGCATCAATAGACCCCTGGAGGGGGGGCCTAGCCCAAGTCTCTCAGGTGAAGATGAGATGTGGGAGGCCTTTGAGTGGGAGGTGTTGACCTCCATGCCTAGTGATGAGTGGATAGTCTCAGGAGTGAGAACGACTGCTCACTCCTGGGCTCAGATCCTCAGTGAAGAGGAAGATGAGGGGGAACCTATGTGGTCTTGTGAAAAAGGAACGGGTACACAGCCTCATGATCTTGCCTAGGAGGAATGTATGGAAGAAAGTGGTGATGCCACTGCCCTGGCTTTACAGGAGGAAGAAGTCAGGGATCCATTTCTAATTTTCTTAAGGATGCATAGCTGGCAGAACCAGGACTGGCCACCCCCAAGCCAGGCCAGTGGTCTCAGATTGACCAAAGCAAGTAAAGGAGAGACTGGTTCGTAGGAAGGCAAATGAGATCTATGGTATGACCTTTCCTACATCTCCTCGAAAAGTCTGGGAGGAGATTGAGAGCTGCAGAAAATCCTGGATCTGGGATGAAGCAATGAAAAGTGTGCATCCTGGGGCCAACAAGCATGTAAAGAACAGACTGTTCCATGAAAAGTATACCCAGTGGAAGAGAGGCAGGACACTGTTTATAGACAGAGTGAGAGTGGTGGACGGAGAGGGATGTGAAATCTCCCACTGTGTGAATTAAGTGCGCCCAGATGGGGTAATAATTCAAGCTCCTGACCCCCGGTACTATTGGCCTCAGTGCAAAGACCTCTCAGCAAATGTGCCTGTGCCTACAAAATGGAGAGCCGAGCAGTGGTAGTCAACACTGCCACACCAGACTGTGAAGTGCCTTTATTGATCCGCCAATATGGACATCCAGGACTCAGGTGCCCCACATTCATCAGTCTATAATGTACTGGCCTTTCCAGCATCCATGGACTGGCCCACCAGTTGACTTCAGATCCAGAGAGGACATCAGCCCAGCTGTATCCTGTTCATCGCCTGGTAATTGGATGACGTCGGACCAGCTGTTTTCTTTTTGTTCCTGTTCTAAGGTTCCAACTCCAGAGATGACATCAGCCCAGCTGTTCCCAGATGTGCCCTCCTGTTGTTCCCAGAAGATGTCCGCCCAGCTGTATCGGAAGAAATGCTGCCAGGGAGAGTCTTCGTCAGAGGTGCAGGTCGGTTAAGAATTTCGTACTACAAGTGGCTAGTAAGTCCAAACTTTTCCATCTTTATGACATTGCAGTACACACCCTACACTAATAGACTTCAAAATGTGTGAACTGTCCTCAAAGACTCTCCCCTGCGGGACTTTGGCCTGTTAGAACTGTGCTTCACTGGGCTCTGGCCCAGAAGATACTCTTTATTGGACTAGCCTTCGGGCATTGTGGTCACTAGTTGGCACTTTTTAGGGCACTCCATCCCCCCCAAATGTGTATTGTAAATAATGTCATTGTTTTCTAATGTAAATACTGTTTTTCTACCTTTTTTCTAAAAAAAATAAAATCTTTTTGGGATTTTGCAGTGTTTTGATGGTAGGGGTTAGGTAGACTGTGTATGCAGATTAGGAGTGTGTTTTGTCTTTCTTTTTCTTACAGGTGTTCCTGGGAAGACAGAAGAGAAGACAAGAAGAGGAGGAGGGGCTCATCGAAGTTCCTCATCAGTGCTTTAGTGTGTTTAGAAATTTAAAGTACTGTGTCGTTATGGTTGTTATTACTGTATTAACCATTTCCTTCCACAGGTGTGGTTGTGGGGGTAGGGAGGAGACAGTAATGTGATAATTTAATGGTGTGTGGTTGCAGGTTGCCCAAGGTCGGGGAAGTCCCTGGGTTGTTTTTGTTTTTGGGGTATTAGGTTAAAGGCAGATAGGTTTTCCCTAGAGGGTTAGGGGGGATAGACAGGCTGTGGCCCTGACCTGCAGTAGGGACCACAGTGCTGATCTATCAGGGCTATGATCTGGATGATTCTACCAGAGCCACTAGGTGTCCATAGTAAGTGGATAGTGTAGAGGCTGATATGTCAGCTACAGGCCTCTAGGCCCTTAGTGTTGCCTGCCTGTGCTTGCACATGATAGGAGGGGGCCTGATCACCCCCCTCTGCAGGTAGCACATAGGGTGGGATGGCCTAAGGCCGGGTAAATAATGACTGCAGACAGACATTTTCCTGGTCAAGGGTGAGTATAACCCCTTTGTTACCCGGGGTTACTAGAATCCCAGTAAGACCTAGTGGTAGGCAGGGAAGGCAGCTTGTGAAACTCCAGTTAAATGGGTTTCACACTGTCTCACTCTGTTCTCAGTCTCAGCTGAGACTGAGGGATGACAACACCAAAAGAACTTTCGCAGCTCCATAAGCCACATTGGAATCTGCAGCAAAGGGAGTTAGATAGAACGTTGGGAGTTTTCAAGGAGAGTCTGCAGTTGGTGTTCAGTAAGTGAAGTCGGAAATAGGGAGCTTGCTCTTAAGCAGCTCAGTAAAGGCTCTAGGAGCCTCAGCCCTGACAGAGGGCTACTTTTCAGAAATAGGGTGTGTGTCTCCACCTTAAAGAGAGACACAGGAAGATTACTCAAGTGGTGGAGACCGCTGTTTTTGGGTCTCAGTGCCCCCTCCGGGGATGAGAAGGATTCCCTGCAGATTCCTGGGGCAATCCCCTTAGTTCTGCTTGTGGAGGAGAAGCTGCCTGTTCATTCCAGTATTTATTTTGGGAGAAAAGAAGATTTGTGAGTCGCCTGTGGGGCACCTGCAACGTGAGGGTGAGTGTCTGCTCTGGTTAAAAGGGCCTATGTTTTCACCCTGGGACTTGTGTGACAATGTGGGGATTGAACTACTAAATACTGGGAAGCCTACAGAAATGGGCTAAGCAAAGTAAGAGTAGTTTCAAGTTCCTGAGTTTGTTGGGATGCAAATAATATGTAGAGGAGATGTGACAGACGTCTACCCTTAATCTACATTTCAAAGTTCAGTAAAGGAATTGTTCAGTTTTCCAGAGAAATGGCCAGATATGGTCTTTGGGAGCTGGAGGTGGGTGGCCCCCCATCTTTAGTGACCAGGTCCAGCTCTACAGATTTCTTCTGTGGTTTTCTACTTTGCCTCAGGCACTTGGCCAGTGATGGGGGAAGTACCAAGACGTGGGATTGTAAGGAAAATTCTTTCTAAGAGTAGCAGACTCTAGTGTGGTTTGGGGAGCCACAAGAGGACAATTGGTACATTCTTCCAATGGACTGCGGATCAAGTGGCCAGCGGGGGAGCTGGGCCAGTGGGGAAAACCCAAGTGTGTACAAGTCGGGCTGTGTACCCAAAGCTGCGTGCAAGTCCAGGCTGTGTGCCTGGTGGGTTTAGAGCCTGAGGGCTGGAAATAGTGATAAAGCGTTCTGTTGCCTCTAATCTGCATTACCAGGAAATGTAGCCCCATGGGGGTCCATCTATGCTTTGTTTGTTCAGCTTGGTTGTGAATAAAAGCCACACTGAAGAATCCCATTCCTGGTTCTGGACATTACAGTTATTGCTTCCTGTGTTCGGATTTACTTGGGTGCCCCTGTTCAGAGTAGCCAAACCTGGATCCCCTTGTGCTGAGTAACCTCATCCTTCCCAAACCCAGTCCCCACCAGGTACTGCTGCCAGCTTCAGCAGCATGCCACCTGTCATTTTGCTAAAAAGGCAGGGGTGAGGGGCTACAATTGGTCACACTGCTCCTAGAGTACTGAGTGCAATACTGGAGGCTATACCTGAGGAGAGATATAAAGTTACTGGAGGGGGTGCAAAGGAAGCCAGCAAAAATGTTAAAGGGGATGGAAGGAAAGGAATATGAAGTTAGACTGATGGAGCTGAACATATACACACTGGAGGAGAGCAGGGATGGGGGAATATGATTGAAGTGTTTAACTACCTGAGGGGGCAAATAAACCTAGAACCAAGGGAGTGTTTAAACTGAGGAGTGGAAGAGAGATGAGGGGGCACGGACTAAGGTTGGAAGGGGGACGTTTCAAGAGGGAAGTGATGAGGCACTACTTCTCTGAGAGGGTGGTATCTGGTTGAAATGCACTGCCAGAGGGGGTGGTAACATGTAGAACAGTCAATATCTTTAAGGAGGAGTTGGATAAAGCAAGAGAAAGAGTCGGGGGGGCAGGGGCTGGGAAAAGCCAGGGCGGAACTGAGGGGAGGGGAGAGGAGACTGGGGGCAGCTGCAGTCTAGGGTGCTAGCTGCACACTTAGGTAGACATACATAGATCGATTGGTGTGTTCTGCTGGCAGATTCGTATGTTCGTATGTAAAATCACGTGATGCTGTTCATGAGCAGAGGTCCTAAAATGTCTATGTTGAAAATGTGGTGACAAATGTCCATAACATGACCATGTTACAAGCATGCATTCTGCAGTTTCCATGCACCCTCATAACTTCACAAATTTATAGTATTTTTACTCCAGATTTTCAACATTGCCATTTTTCCACACCTCCTTATGAGCAGCACAGCTGTCATTTTTCACATCCTGTCCGAAATATGCGTTTACATATCGGGTGCAGAATACCATGGTTGCTGTAGGAAATCAATGTTTGGGACAGATTAAGAACATCATAGTGACAGTGTTCATGAGCAGAGGTCACAAAATGCCTATGTTGAAAATTTGGTGAAATAATTCCACTAAATGACTGTGTTACGCGCATGCGTTGCGCAGTTTCCATGTACACTGAGATTTGAGCATTTTTAATATTTTCACTACAGATTTTCAACATTGCCATCTCTTCACACCTCCCTATGAATGGTACAGCTGTCATTGTTCACATTCTACCTGATCTGTGTTTTCGAGCATCTGGCGCACAATGGCACGGTTGCTGTGGAAACTCAAATTTCAGGACATATTGACAAAATCACAGTGCCACTGTTCATGAGCAGAGATCCCAAATGCTTTCATGAAGAGGGGGCCACAAAATGGCCATGTTGAACATTTGTACTGCAAATACCAACAAATGCCTGGGGCGTTATGGTTTCTAACCATAACGTCCCACCCTTTACAGACTGACAGACATCAGGGGTGTGCCTTTGAATTGCTGACTGTAATGCTCATGCCATTCCAACCCCACCCCCCCAAGGCACACCTCAACACTTGTCAGTGTCTGCAGGATAGGGTGAGGTGAAATGGCATGAACATTATGGGCGACAACCCAAACACATACCTCAATGCCTGTCCATCTCTGCAGGGTGGAGGTGGGGTTGGCATGAAGTTCAATACTTCACTGCCATTCCTACTCTGCATCTGTCTAACTCCTGCATTTCCAATGCAATTACCAGCAAGCAAACATTTGGCATTGACAAATGCTTGTTTGGTATGCCGCTGTGTGTAACACCTGGTTAAACTACTGGAGCTTCTCTCTTGTTGTTTTGAGGCATTATATATCTCTGGTGTGGCTACACACCAGTACACAGCATTACAGTGTGGTCATGTAACATTATTCATTTATCTTTCAATTACATCTTTTTTCCATACCTTTAAAATGATGAAGTCTTGGATCGAGTAACCATTTGTAAATCCACCATTTTCAAGAAAGAGATTCTGGACATCTGCTGCTGCATTTGCAATAATCTGCTGGTTTTCTATATTATTAAATAACACAGGTTTTGATAAGAACATAAAAATAGACTACTGTGTATGTACAGTAATTTGGCAATATGTATTTTTTTTATTTAGAAATTATAATGTAGAAAAACGTGTGATTTACACAGGTATCTTGTCTGCACAGGTGTAGTGGTATGGCAAGAGCAGTACATGATTACTGGCAGCACAAGAAAATAGCACAGTTGGATGAAATTGGCAAATTCTGATTCAGTGGAAATGTTGTGGCTTTTGTAATTTTCATGGAATTCTGCCCATGCAGAATCTGCGAGATTCCAGCATTTATATGCAGAAAATGGAAAGATTCTGCAGATATTCATTTTATTTTCTGAGAAAAAAAAAACTGTGGAAATGAAATCTGCAATTTATATTAACATTATTATATATTTTTGTCTCTCTACAAGGAAAACCTGTGGGGGAAAATCCATAGAGTACTTTAACTTTAGTAAACATTCCACAGATTACATTTGCAATGATGTATGTACTGTACTATTCAATCTGCAAGGAAAAACTGTATAAAATCCAGAGTATATAATCTTTAGTAAAAATTCTACAGTCTACATTTACATTACAGTATATACTGTATATACTGTAAATATTAGCTTAACTTTCCTGCAACCGATTTTTATTATGTGAATGTTACTGTACATCACTGTTTATAAACGTTTTTTTCCCCCTGTATGTATAACTGTTTTATATAAGTGTATGATGTATCTGTTGTGTATCAACTGTTGAACCTTGACCTTATCAGGTCCATCTTGTAAATGAGCCTTGCTCAATGATGTTCGCCTGAATAAATAAAGATTTGATGATGATGATGATGACATTAATGTTAAGTACTGCTCTATCTGCAAGGAAAAGCTGGAAAAAATTCACTGAGTATATAATCTTTAGTAAAAATTATACAGCCTACATTTACATTAATGCATGTAATGTTCTATCTGCAAGGCAAAACTGGGGAAAAAAATTCAGAGTACATTAACACTAGTCATAAATTAATTCAGCAGTTTACATTTACAATAACATATGTACTATTCTGTCTGCAAGGCGAAACTGTGGAAAAAGCCACAGAGTACATTGACATTGCATAGTGTACATTTACATTAATGTATATATTACTATATCCACAATAAAAAAACTGTGGTGGAAAATCCCCATAGTACATTGACATTATTAAAAATTCCACAGTTTACATTTATATAATGGTACATATTATAGTATATGAGTGCCTTCGATTGTGCATGGATTTCAGCAACTGCTGAAATCTTCTTCTAGGACAGTTCAAAGGTCAAAAAAGTTGTGATCTCACATCGATAGTACAACAACTTTTTAACCTTGACCTGCTACCTGATTGGTTCTGCCGAGTGTTGATGTACAAAACTAAAACAAACATGGCAGTGCGATTTAGAGAGTGCTGGGTAGCGGAGCCACTGACTTTTGAATTTAGAGTTCGGACACAGAGAACCATACATGGCCCCCTTTCGGAAAAACAAATAATTTTTAATTTTTTTCTTTTAAAACTAAGTGGTGCGGAGAAGTGAAAGTGAGAAGCGGGACGGTTCGAGCAGGAGTGCCAGCAGCGGGAACGAGAGAGTGCAGGAGCACAAGTGGGAATGGAGCAGCACCCACAGGAAGTAACTTTGTAAATAAAATAAAGAGAAACTAATTGAAGGCACTCATATACTATACAAAGCAGTGTATGGATGAACATCCACAACTAAGGCTGCGTTTCCATCTCAGGCAGTTTATGACATCAAGGAGACCTCTTGAGCTTCACTCTCATGGTCTCTCTGATGTCATCAACTCCCTCGATGGAAACACAGCCTTGTTGTGGATGTTCATCCATCCACTATTCTGTATATTCTATCTGGATGGAAAAACTGGAAAAATCCAGAACACATTACCTTTAGTAAATATACCACAGTTTGCATTTACATTAACATACACATATATTCTGTTCTATCTGTAATGAAAAACTGTGAAAAAAAAATCCACAGAGTACATTACATTTAAAAAACATTCTGCAGTTTACTGTATTATGCATTAAAAATCCTCAGTTGGCTGGCATGGTAGTGCACCAGTAACACTACTGCTTGCTAAGTTGGTAACATAGGCACAGAAATGGCAGAAGACCATATGGGGACCAGCTATGAGACTCACGCTTCCAGATACAGCTCTCCTCTCTCGTCTGGGGGTCACTGCATCTCACTAATTGACTGCCACCTGGTGGAGGCTAGGTGGTGGTGCAGTGAATGCACACTGCAGCAGAAGGGACTTCTGCCTGATGTCAAGCATGCCATGTGCACCAATTCAAATGTGCAAGTCTATCACTGCAAAACTGCATACAGGAGAAAACAGAGAAAAAAGCCCTGCACCATCTAGGGGTCAGTACTTGCCACGCCACACAGGCTCATGCATGTCCAACACACCAGGCCACCAACCACCTTAGTGGTCCTTGGTAAGAGGTGGATACCTGTACATCCATGGGAAAGTTGGTGATGAACTTAGGGGTGGGGTGCTGTCAGAAACATTGGCTGGTCAGGGACTGAAGACACAGAAACAAGGAACGGAAAGAAAAATCGCAATTTACTTTTCAGTGGATTTTTTCAAAATTGTATGGAATTTTAGAAGGGGAGATTCAGCTGCTGGAGTTAATTTTGCACAGCCATAGGAAACAATAAATGGCATACTTTAAAAGTTAACACATTGTAAAAATGATAAACATACACTACCTTCTCTTTCACTGATCAGAATACGTGTTATGTTGTTTAAGAGATGGCTGTAATAATTGTCATTTGGTAATGCTGCTAGAACATTCCCAGCTAGGTTTAAAATCCTGTAAAACAGGAATTTAGAATGTGACTCACAGTTATTAGTGAAGTGTTATAACAATGAACAGCTCAAGCAGGCAGTCAATAAGGTATGGTGAACTGTGCATAGCCGTATCTATTCTAAGTCTAGTTAATTATTCATAAGCTAAAGTTGCTCATTGATTGGCTGCCATGCCAGTCTGAAATCTCTTAGAAATGCCCAGCTTGGCAGAGATGCTCAACTGAAGACTTGCGCCACTCTGCTTTAAACCTTCAAAAACGTAAAAATAAACAGTAAGAAAGAAAATTGCTATTGTGATTATACTTACAATTGCAATGACAACTGCAAAGCCTGTAATTCCCTGGATTAATGACCAGCTGGAGGAAGGTGGCCCTCGGCTGTGCCTTGGGTCACCTACCCCCCTAACCAGTTGTTAATCCCTCAGAAATGGCTTGCTTCTTGGTTGTTATTGCTTAATTATTGGATCCAAACTTTTTTTTTTTACTTTCCCCATTCCCTGCCCCAAGGAGTTCACTCCTTGGGTCTCTTCAGCTGGGTCCCGACATAGTGAGGATCCTGCATAATTCTACACGGGACCAAGAGATTTATGTCTTTGGTTTTCTCCCGATTCCATCCCCCTGAGTGCCGATGCAGAGGACTGACATCCAGACAGGCGGCATGCTTACACACATCACTGTCAAGTATCCACAGCACCCTCCCCACCCCCAGCTCCCATATAGAGAGCCTTTTCACACTCCACTGCCCGTACTTCCACCGGCAGCAGCAATTCGTGGGCATTGCTGCCCTGGAACCTGCCCCCTGGGAGGAGGAAAACATCCATGGGGATGCTCAGTCCTACCTCAGCCGACTGACCTCCTGATGGCCCAAGTCCATTCCTGACCCTGAATCGCTAATGTAGCATGAAGTGTGGCGTCCAGCACCTCAACCCTCAGCACCACAGGGCTGACCTCTAATTCAAACATTTTATCATATTTTTTTGCTGCAAAAATGTATTTCTGATACCCTAAGATTTATCATCAGTGGATTTTGAATTTCTTGAGCTATGTTTAAAACAGTTTTTTAACTACGTTTTATAATTAATGACTCTAGTCAATAAACATGGCTGCCACTGTCTATTTATAAATATCTCTGCCCTTGAGGTTACTTTCTAACTATCCTTGTCTGCATGTATTAGTCTGGTGCTAGCACACTTTTTTGTTGGTAAACAGCCCAGCATCACATCAAGTTGCTTAATTTACTCATGAGGGGTGTCATAAGGAAGCAGGAACATTTCAGAACCTCAAAATCACATACTGTATCTCAGTTCAGAAATGAAATTAGATGAAAAGAAAAATGGGTATATTTTTGTTTTTGCCAGACATGCATTATTACTAATAAACTATATGATTACTTTTTGGGCAATGGAGGCTGCTGCTTTGAAATGATTTATCAAGTTTTGATAAAACAAATACTGTTAGCATTGGTAGAACTCAAATTGTACAAGATTTCCCCCAGAATCTACATTTCTGGACCTCCCACTCTTCATTACTGTAGGGCCTGGTAGTTCCTCTTGGGACCTAAGACATATTTGTACACTGATAGTTGGTGTACATCTCAGGTCCAACTACCAAGGAGCAACTGCCAGGCTTTACACACTTTGATCAGTGACAATAAAAAGTAGTGTGCCAACATTACAAATGGACTTGGCTTACAGAAAATATGGGATCAGAGAGCGAGGTGTAATAATGTGAGTACCACAAATAAAAAATCCAAAAGGGATTTTGAGAACAGTGAATTTTTGAACTACTTTAAGGCATTCTCCTGAGGAAGACCTTAATGTTGGGCAAAACATAGAGGATTAACCACATGCATTTTTGAACTGCTTGGAATAAAGTGAAAATACAGAAGAAAGTATTCAGTGTTTTGAGTGAAGTTTATGCCACCACCCCATTCTTTATGGCTAATAAGTTTATGCCTCCCACCATTCTTTGTAGCTAACAGTTGAAGTGCAGCATCTGGTTGGCAGTAAGTGTTGAAATACAGACATTACCCATGTATTTCCTTACAGCAGAGATCTACTTTGGACAACAGCAAGAGGGAAATAACCTTAATAAAATATGAGAAATCTCAACACTGAAATTGTCAGAACTTACATCAGCATATGTACTGGAAATAATACAATACAGTTAGAACATTAGAATCCCAGGTTGGCTAAACAAGAAGGTAAAAAAGAAAATTAACATAAGGAAAAAGGTATATAAAAGGGCCAAACAACAGAATTCACAAGTAGTATGGGATACATATGCAAGAGACTGGTTAGGAGAGCTAAAAGGGAACAAGAACTGCAGTTACCATGTAAAGGATAAGTCAATCCTTTTATCACCACATAAACTACAAAAGGAATAATGTGTCACAGGTGGGTCCACTGGGTGACAGAAAGGAAATGTCAATAAAAGATGAGAAAGAGATGGTGGCAATTCTAAAAGCTTTTTCTGCAGTGTATTTAGGTCTAAAGATAACACATCTGGACAAAATGCTGCTAACAGTCCCCAAATCATGATAAATAAACAAACTTAGATAAATCCAGCAAAGGCACCAGGCCATTGGATTGCATCCAAGAAATATAAAAGAACTGATAGATGAACTGGCTGGGCCAGTAACTACATTATTTCAGTGTTCTCTGGACAATGGAGATGTAATGAACTGTTGGAGGCGAGCAACAGTTATTCACGTATTGAAAAGGGGGACAAAACAGATCACAGGAATTATTGACCAGTTAGCCTGGCCCCAGTGCTGTGTTAGATGTTAGAGAGCATTATCAAGGAGTAAACTGATAACTTCATCAGGGAGAATAATCTAGCTGATCAAACACAGCATGGTATTACAAAAAGACTGTTCATGCCAGACAAATGTAATCAATTTCTTTGACAATGTTAGCTTGATCATGGACATCCAGTGGATGTTGTCTTCCTGGATTATAGCAAGGCCTTTGATACTGAGCCTCACCCTGAACTGATCCAGAAATTGCATAGCATGGGGATAGGGGCAAGGTTAGTAAACTACATAGAATCGTGGTTATGGGACACAGAACAACAGGTCCCAATAAGAGGATAGAAACCCAAATGGACAGCAATTACAAGTGGAGTGCCCCAGGAGTCTGTGTTGGGTTCCTGTCTGTTTAATATCTTTATGTACACTATGACCAGTGGAGATGGTATCTGGCTCTCCAAATCTGCTGATGACACAAAGGTTCAATCACTAGTAAATTCTGCTACAGCGATAGAGAGCCTTCAGAAGGAATTAATGGAATTAGCCAACTAGGCAATCAGTCACAAGCTTGACTTTAACATGGGAAAGTGCTGGAGAAAAATTACAAAAGTGCAGAATATGTACTAAAGGGTCAGGTATTAAGCGAGAGAGACAACAGAGGAATGGGATTTAGGAAACACTGTAACTGAAGACCAAAATGTGAATGATCATTGCTTACAAGCTTCCAAACAATACTATAGAATTTTAGGTTGTATATGTAGAAATGTCAACAGCAGAGATAAAAGGGAACTGGTGCCGTGGTATACCTCACTGGTGAGGCTGCACATTATTATTGAAACCAGTTCTGTGTGCTGTATAACAAAAGAGGAATTAATACCTTGTAAAGGGTTCAATGCAGAGACACCAGAATGCTAGCTGATAGGAATAAATTAATGTATACAGAAAGGCTGGAAGAACTGGGGATGTTTACAATTGAGTACTGGAGGTTGAGATGGGCTCTCTGTCTAATCTACAAAGCTTTTAATAACAGTGACCTATGGGGCTGTTTGAGGTTAGAAATGAAGGATACTCAGCATAACACAAGATCACATGGTGTCCAACTAAAAGGGGACCTGTTTACTACCAAAAGGAGAGGCATGTGGGTCACTCAGAGGGTGGTCTCTATCTGAAACTGCCTACCAGTAGATGTGGTAGGATGCAATAGCATAGCATCTTTCAAAATTCAGCTTGACAAATACTGCATTAATAAGAGAACAATAGGACACAGCCTTTGGAAAAGGTGAGTCATCAAGGGCAAGTTGCCTATTTTAGCTCATATAAAGCCTATTAACTTACAGCACTGCAGCATTTTTATGCATAGAGAGCATTATATAACCAGGCAGAACAAAAGGGATCTCTACTTACACTTTATACCAGTTGGATGCATTGACTCGTAATTGTGCCATGTCACCAATTTTATCTTTCACCACCTCCAGGAGTTTCAGGGTCAGATTTACTGAAGACTTTTCATTGAAACTATTCATTAGGAGTTGCAGTCCACTAATTAGGCTAGTGGCAATGTTCTTTGCCACAGTGATAGTCTCATTAGGAAATTTCCCCTGCAATAGGATGTTGGTGTTGGTGACAAGGCCATTCAAGATATTGATGGAGTTTGTTAGAAAATCCCACTTAGATGTGTTTGTAATATGGTAAAGGAACTGAAGCACAGATCGGATTGAATTGTTTTGACCCATATTTCCCAAATTCTCTTCCACTGCAGTATTCATGAGCTTGGTCAGTGCTGTATCCTTTGCGACTTGGTATAAAAACATGGAAACATCAGCCAGGCTAGATGCTGTCCAGGCCTTACTGCTCAGAATGTCTGGCTGGTTTTTCAGAAGGATGATTGCCCTGTTTAACAGAGCTGAAATTAATGACTTGATGGTGCTCGATTCATCCTTAAAGACAGAGTCAACCAAAAGTTGCATGTTTGTGGTGTCATCAGAATTTAGTACATTTGATAGGTAGACGACAACTGGATACATTTGGTCTATTACAGGACAGCTGAAATTGAGTAGACTGGTCAGCTTGAGAAGAAATCCTGTAGTCTGTTCTGTGGCATTGATTACATCCTTTAGTATCTGTGACACAGTTTGATTGACAAAGGGCTGCTTCAATAAATCTAGTATCTCATTGTAGAAATCCACTACAGCCATAGATACATTGGCAATGGCTTGACATGTGACATGTTGCTGGACGAGGAATACATTTCCATTTGTTTTTAATAACATTGCCTGGAGGATATCCAAAGCAGAACAGGTTTCAAAAACTGATGCCGTACAACTATGATCATTCATGGCAGTTGAAAAGAGATAAATTAGTTCCCACAACTTGGACCCCAAGCCTGATGTGTCCCACATGCCAAATGTGCTGGATGCCTGGTCCAGAATTAAAGCTGAAAAGTTATGAAGCTTGTAAAAGAGGCTCCCAGTTACATTCCTGGTTGTTGCAATTTCCTGAAGGAGTAATGTGCCTTCCTTAAGAATACTCAACATTACTTTCAAATCATGTTGTCCAGATTTTGAGACTAAAGGCATAAGATTCAGTTGGTTTGACATGGAAGACAGTTGTAGCAGATTTTCAAGTTTTGGGATGATTTCATAGAGTGTAGAAACAGTAGGGTTGTCAACACCCAAAAGCTGAAGCATCTCAGTCAGTTTCTGAACATTTGAGGGGCCAAAAGCAGACACAATCATCTGCTGCAAGTTCTCCATAGCAGGCAGTGCTTGATTAGGTAGAGTTAATAAAATCAAATCCATGTTATCAAATATAGCTTGGATGGCTTTGGCAGCACTTACATTGTCTGAGGAACTCAGAGATGACATTAACTCTGATATAGACATAACCAGTGAAGATACATATGGGGGTAAACTAGAATTCAGAAGCATGCTAGCTAGAGCTAGCTCAGTCAAGATGTATGGCAAGTTCTGAGACTCTGTATTAGGAAATAAATCTGTTATACTCCTCAGTTGTTTGGCTTGCCAGTTCAATAATTCCAGGTCTTTTGGAATTGACTGCAGCTGATTATTAATAAACAACATCACTGTAGGCCAATCAGGCATTACACTTGATAACCCGCCACTGCCATTGCTTAGTAGCTGTATGATATCCCTCAATTCATTTACTGCAGTAGTCAGGATGGATGTGCTGTTCAAGTTTTGCAAGGTCATTTCTACAGCCTGGAAAGAGGTTAAAGTGGTGTCAATGTTGCTGGTAATTAAAATTTGATTTTGCAAGACCCACTGAGTGAACTGATAAATTGACTCTAGTTGTTGACTTGGATCATAGTCTGCAGTGATTTGCTGCAGCCAGTGTTCAAGAACCAGCTTGATGGCAACAGTTTCATTTGGGTGGCCCATAGACGTGTTCAGTAGCTGTAACAGATCTGCAACATTCTGGGTGGACTGCATGACCCATTCCAAGAGACTGGATGCTCCTGATCCAGAAGGCTTTGTCATCTGTGATGAAGATTCAAGTTGCTGGATGAAATGTATAACTTTGGCAAACTCAGGGATTATATTTGTATCCAGTTTTATTAGGTCCAATAGACTTGAGAAAACCTCAGTATCAATAATTGAATTAGGGTTTTTAGTGATTTCCCTAAGAGTTGTTAAAGCATTGAGTATTGTGTCAACATTTTGCACTGGAAACGTGAATGGCAAGACACTAGCAACTACTTCTTGGGTAATATTAAAATAGCTATCATGGGACATTGTCCAGTCCTTAAATATCTGCACCAGCTGAAAAGATATCTGAATCCATTTGGTGATGTTGACAACCTGATCTCCATTCAGCTGATCCAGAATCAAGGACACTGCTTGATAAACCTTTGAAACTGACTCCGTACAGTTACCCAATGTATTATGACATAACTGGACTGATTCCAATACTTTTAGTACCTGAAGCAGGTCCTTTGTCATATTTATGTGTGCACTGCTTTCAGATGGTGAGAACAGAGAAATAATGCTTGGTACTATTGTTTCTATCTGTGGCTGAGTACTGTTTTCCAGGCTGTTTAGACTGTTTACGAGAGTTTGGTATAGCATTGGAAGCAGCTCCAGTGTTGTGCTGTTCAAATCATTTGCCAATGGTCCGAAGAGGTTGAATGCATTCAAAATCAGTGGAAGATACATGTTTAAGGCAGGGTCAGCTGTTATGTGCTTTTTTAGTAGCTTGACATATGCAGCTATGAAGACTGCCTGTTTATTGGAAGCATTGAACGGGCTCCCTTCATTGTAGATGTTTAGGATGTCAACCACAATCAACAAATAGCTAGGGGACAGGAAAGGGAAATGAGAGGATCTGTTCAGTTGTGTCACCTCTGACTGAATTACAGTTAGTAATTTTGAAATTTTGGCCAGCAACTGCACCACAAATGATGATTCTGTTCTATTGGCTGTTTGACACCATATTACCAGCTCTATTACTTGTTCGCTTATCGATTCTGCCCCACTTATGAGCTCATAGAGCATTGTCTGGTTATCAAGAAACCTCAGCTGCTTCACTTGTTCCAGTACAACTGCAACAGCTTCCCCAAACTGTTGGAGCATTGTTATGTTATATGAACCTCCTTGCAAGGGCTGCATGAGCAGAACACCATCAAAATCCACCAGTAGATGGAAGAGAACATTCCTTAGATCTCCTTGCCTTAAAAATAATTGTTCTGATTCCTCCATGTAATTCATCAATAGCTGAAGGATGGCATTCAGCAGCTGTTGTGTCCTGTTCAGCAGAGTCTGCCCATTCATGTTCTCGAGCGAGCTTTCAAACAATGACATGTATGAATAGCTGTTGAGGGAGATGTTGTGCTTGTGTAAAACAAACACCCAAGTTGCTTGAAGTAACCTGGAATAAAAATGGAATGATTGGTAAGTTCCAAAATCTGATTTAGGTCATAAGCTTTCATTATTTACTTCTTAAACTTAGTCAAGCACCTAAAGGATAATACGGGGCTTATTCAGAATTTTTGCCACACCTTCATATTACTCTGCAGATCAGAACTGACTTAAGAATACCACATTTGTTCCCACATCTGAGAAAACAAAGGCTATCCACAAGGAGTTTTGGAATACTCTATCCATTTGTTATTTGGGACAAATGGACCTTGGGGGTGTGTAAGCCTCTCCTGATTCTATCTGGAGCTCAAAAAAGCACCCAATATACAATCACTAAGGGACTGACACTATTTGTCTGAAAGAAGAAACAGTACCTCCACTTACTTCCCATTGTGTCATGCATAAAAAAGGTTTCATGCCTACTTTTTGTGGTTGCACATAACTCCGTGACCATGCAGGAAAAGGGACAGAGGTCAGAGTATGATGGCCTGTGTTGCGACTGCCACATATCTGTGTGACACCACTGCCCTTAGAACTCCTAAAGGCTGGCAGTATGAGGTATTGCACGGTGTGATGATTGATGGAGGAGCTGGGAGGGAACTCTGCTTACTACCATGAGGAAAATCAGCAGTGCAGTAAAACAGGGCTAAGGAAGAGGTTACCACTAAATGCTAGAGAATCTACAAATGGATGGAGACTAGTAGGAGGAGGAGGAGGGAGACCATTGGGCCATTGGAACCACTGAATTGCACCTTGGTTACTGTAGAGATCCCCCCATGCCTAAGGTTTCCATTTGCGAATAGCAATTTCTGGGGGGTGGTGCAACAGATAACCCGCTGCCTGTGCCCCCCCCATTTTGAAGCAGCACCAGTTATTAGTGGCAGCAGGCATACTAAAAGGTAAGGTGGTCATAACTGCCTAAACCAGGAAGCAAAGCTATGCAACACCTAAGCCTAGGTCACTGAGAAAATGTTGCCTATCTGCCAACCTACCTGCCTGTTTTGTGATCCTAAAAAGTCCATGAATATTCAAGAATAATGCATGGCTTAATGGCAAAAATGTATATATGAGTAGCAAAACAGAGCAGGGCCAGCATGTGCCACTTTTAGTGAGTTTAGAGAGATGAAAAAGAAGTCCAAATACCTATATAGTGCAACCCACTCAACAGGACAGCAAACTCTTATACAGTATTTTACTTAGAACTGTACTCTCTATTGCTTGGACTCTCTCTACATATCAAGCACAAACATATAAAAGCTTTCTGGCTACTATCCTCACAATTACAACCTACCTAACTTATTTGAAACTAATGCTGCTGCACTAATTGAAATGTGTGTGTGTGTGTGGGGGGGGGGTTAAAATGTATTAACTAAACCCCCAAATAATAAAATTGAGGGAACTGCTGAGCCCTCTGGCCCCTTGGTTCTGCCAACTTTGCCAACTGGAACTGGGTGTAAGGGGCCCTTATTTTCAAAACTCTTGTCAAATACAGTAATTCGCATGTATTTCTATAAATGCAATATATGCTAATGCTATGCAAACTATTTATTTGCATTTTGGGCTGCTAAAACATTTTATTTTAAATTGAAATTCTTTTTGATTTTACGTTTTTGAACTGGTGTGGTTATAGAGGATTACAATTTTTAACTGCTCCTGTCCAGACTTGTGTGTTCTACTTGTTAGTAGTTATAGAAAAGCTGATGCCATTGGAAACATGTGGGAAACATAATACTGAGACACAGTTCAGCTTATATTTTATATATTTCTGTATTTCTCTGCCCCCTGTTCTTTCTTACTGAGGATATTTGCACAGAAGCATGACCTTTGTGCCTTGGACTTCAACTGTTATTGCTGCCTGTCCCCACCCTTAAGTCATCCATTGGTTGAGAGGCAAAGAACAGTTACTTACCATAACAGCAGATCTTGGAGATAATCTTCATTGAACCACACTTAAGGAACATAGGTGCCACTGGCATCAGGACCACTCTAAAACTTTTGCTTAGTAGAAGCTACTCACAATGACCCATATCATCAGCTCCTATATAATGTGGGTGGCCCCATAACTCCTTAGTTTGTTCCATCTGCCAGAGATAAATACAGCATCATGCTAGATTGATGAGAATGGAAAGGCCCCATCAATGCCCGATAACTGGATGCAGCGAGGGAGGAGCAAGAACTATAAACCCAATATAGAGTAAAAAACAAACAGGATGACTCATGTAAAAACAGAGGTGTCCCACATCCAAACTATGCCACCAACTAACAGGGGGGAAGGTGGGAGGGTGAGATGTATCCCAGTGAAGGAAATTCTCTCAAAGATCTATTGTTATGGTAAGTAACAGTTCAATCTTCTTGGAGGAAATCTCCCTCCATTGAGTCACCCCAATGAAATGATTCCCAAGCAGTACCACTGGATAACTGGATGGGGGCCAGAGAGAAGGGGAGAATAAGGATCCTAACCAGTCAGGCCAAATACCCAGTAGCCGAGGAAGCAAGCCTGAGCAGTGATCAGGAAAACCAAGAGACAACAAGCCATGGCAGGGCAAAGCCACAACCCAGGGTGGTGAGACTCACAGCAAGCAAGCAATGTCAGGAACGGTGATAGCAAAGTAACAGCTGAAAGGCAAGAAATAGTAGAAATAAAGGTTGGGGTACACCATCCAAGGGCAACAATGGCACAACACTGGATCAAGATCCAGAGAACAAGAATACCCAGCCTCAGTTCTAGGTGGGAATACCGATAAGAAGAGGAGCAGCAGAGAGGGAATGCTGACATGGAAAGGAACAGTAGAGAGTCTTGACAAGCATCACAGGGCCAAGTGACCAATGTAGCAGGTGATGAACACTGAAAAGCTAGGACCAACCATATACTCTGAGTCAACAGAGGCAAACTAACCCGACTTTGATGAGGCTAAGCCAGGAGACAAGCCAAACAGACAGTAAAAGTAATCACTGCAACAAAAATGTGAAACAGCTATTGTTCAGACAGAGGACTGTGCACAGAACAGCAATGACCAGTGGATAAAACCCAGCTATGACTGGAACAAATGTTGACACCAAGAGTGGCAATGACAAACAGGAACAGGTTCTGTATATGATACAGAAAAGCTGCCTAACATGCAAGAACATCTATGATGCAAAGCCAAGTGATAAACAATGCAGATGTCAATGGGGAACCATTGACCGAGAAGTGAAACAGCAGCTGCATAGAAACATAGAATCTGACGGCAGATAAGGACCGCTTGGCCTACCCAGTCTGCCCATTTCCCTACCTAATGGATAAGCTGCAGATCCTAGTTAACCAACAGCCTACTTCCTCCTACCCCCAACCCCTAGAATTGCCTTATGTCCATCCCATGCATTCTTGAATTCCCCATTATTTTTGACTCCACAACCTACTCAGGAAGGCCATTCCATGCATCCACAGCCCTCTCCATGAAAAAATACTTCCTCACATTACCTCTGGACCTCCCCCCTTCTATCTTCAAATTGTGCCCCCTTGTTCTTGCACATCTCTTTTTCTGAAAGATTCTACCCTCTTGGACTTTGTTGATTCCCTTGAGGTACTTGAAAGTTTCTATCATGTCCGTCCAGCCCTCCTTTCCTTGAGGGTATACATATTAAGCTCCTTAAGTCTCTCTTCATATGTCTTCTGGTGCAGAGTCTGCACCATTTTAGTTGCCCTCTTCTGGACTGCCTCCATTCTGTCTATGTCCTTGCGGAGACTGGGTCTGTAGAACTCCACGCAGTACTCCAGATTGGGTCACACCAGCTGTCTGTACAGAGGGATAACAACTTCCTGTTTTCTACTGGTGATGCCTCTTCCTATACATACCAGTATTCCCCCAGCCCTTCTTACTGCCCTTTCATATTACTTGCCCACCTTAAGGTCATCTGATATGACTACCCCCAGATCACTTTCTATTTTTGCTGTTAGTATCTCACCCTCCCCCCAATAGTGTACTTTTCTCCTGGGTTTTTGTTTCCCAGGTGCATTACTTTGCACTTCTTAGCATTGAATCTAAACTGCCATACATTTGACCATTCCTCCAACCTTGCCAAGTCCCTTCTCATCCTTTACACCCCACCTTGTGTATCAACCCTGTTGCAGATCTTTGTGTCATCTGCAAAGAGACATACTTTCCTTCCAGTCCTTCTGCAATGTCACTTATAAAGACATTAAAGAGGACCAGTCCTAGAACTGAACCCTGCAGTACCCCTCCTAGTAACCCCTCTTTCTTCAGAGTGGACTCCATTTACTATTACCCTCTGTGTCCTGTTCTCCAGCCAATTTTTTACCCAGGCTACCATCTTGGGACCCACTCCCAGGCTGGCCAACTTGTATATTAATCTTTTGTGTGGGACTGTGTCAAATGCCTTGATAAGTCTAGTTAGGCCATGTCCACAGCCCCTCCCTCATCTACTATTTTGGTCACCCACTCAAAGAAATCTATTAGATTAATCTGACATGACCTTTCTGCTGTGAATCCATGCTGCCTTGGGTCCTGTGGCCCCTGTGGCCTCTAGGTACTCAACAATTCTCTCTTTCAGAAGTGATTCCATCATTTTCCCCATCACTGAGGTCAAACTAACAGGTCTGTAGTTTCCTGCCTCTGCCCTGGTTCCACTTTTGTGAAGTGGAATCACATCTGCCCTCTGTGATGCTTGGCCAGCTGGTTCTGATTGTTGTAGGATATTTGTAATATAAAAATGTAATGTGTGATTGTCACAGTGCTTCCCTGGGTGCCCCCTCCAGGTTTCAATGGAAATGACAGGATATTTATTAAGTCAGGAGATTTCTGTAAGGTAATTAACTTCCTTGAGACATTGCATTTTATGGCCTTTTTATGACCTGTTGTTTCTTTGAAGTGGAAATGAAATGGGACTTTATGAGTCTGCCAGAGGATGAAAATCATAAAGTTTTATGATGTCTTAAGAGGAAAAACATTTAATATCAACTGATGTTAAAAAGCTTTAAAACCCTTTTGAAATGCCTTGGGAGAAGGAACTGGGAAATCACAGACTTATAATTTGGGAAATGAGTTTTTGCTGCTGTCACCTTATTTAAAATACCTTCTGATGGGGGGGGGGCGCTGCTGAGCAGCTTGGAGGAAGCAGCACATTTCCTGTGTTCCTGATCTATGAGAGGAAAAAAACGATTTAAAATACTTATCCCAGACCAATTTTATGAAATTTTGGCAACTCAAAATCTATACAAATGCCCTGAGACTGAAGATATGCAGAAAAGTCGAGGGATGGCTGCTGCCTCATTGCAGTTCTTCACTCTTAAGAAATCGCAGCCACAACACGAGGAAAGGCCTGCATCCCCTTCAGGAGCCACAGCTTCAAGTGAACTGCCACCTGGGGGTGCATCCCTGGGAACTATCCAGGCAACCTTGAATCAGCTGGTTAAGACTGTGCATGATATAGATAAGAAGCTGGACTCTGTTACACCGCAGATGTCGGATCTGGAAAACAGAATTGATGGTTGTGAGCGGGGAGTGCAAAAAACGGAGCAATCTACATCGAACACCTATGAGGCTACTACTAAACTGATTAAAGAAAACTCGATGTTCTGCCAGTGTCTAGAGCTACTTGAGAATCAGGCAAGAGAATGCAATTTGTGTATTCTGGGGCTACAGGAGTTAGCCAAAGGAGAGGACCCATTGGAATTCTCCCGAACCGTTTTACTTGCTGTGCTTGGCCTTTCGGAAGATGAACCTCAGATATCTATAGAGAAGGCTTATCGTGTCAATCCGAGGAGGTCACCTGGAGGTGCGGCGACTCCTCGGACCTTCTTGGTGGTCTGTTCTAGAGTGGGCGATCTGGATCAGGTGCTCAGCTACGCAAGGAGAAAGCGCTCTTTACAATGCGGCCAGAGCACCCTGCAGATTTTTCCAGACTTGGCTTATGGCACCTGCCTCTGAAGGAAGGGCTTTGATGGGATTCGAAGTCAATTGTGGTGTTACAAGATACAGCACCAACTACAATGCCCAGCCTGCCTGCAGCTAAACTGGCAAGGCAAGCAATTTCAATTTCACGATCCCAAAGATGCAGAATGTCTGCTTCAGACCATCGAACTAGAACTCGGTGGGGAGGAAGAGGAGAATGTGTCCTCGGATGATGCAGTGCCTTGAACTTGATGTATACAAATAACTTTACAAGATGGGTGGGTATGGGATGGGGTATGGCCCGGACTGCCTGGGGGTATTTTTCTATTGAAGGTTTGTCTGAGCCTAACTCCTTAAAACTCGATAGGGCAAGACACTAAACTGGGGGAAAGTGTATGTTCTACAAGGCCCATAAGGTGCTTCATTGACATCGATGAAATGAGGTGCTGAGACTATGGAAACGGACTGGGCACATGAGAGATAAAATGGGCTATAGTTAAAATGCGTCATCATTTTTTCTAGGAAATGATGTGATATATGCATGGGAGTCTATGTGTGTTACACATGTACTGGGTTCTGCCATGATCGGAGGCGGTCGGGGCTAGTGGGGCTACAAAATTGACTGGGAGGATGGGAGAATTTTGTTGAGCATTTTTGTTACTTAGGTATGCTATTTTGGAAGCCAATAGGACCAGGGAGAACTGCTGGTCAACAAGTTTTTTTTTTCTTAGTCCTTTTACTAAATGATGTGAATACTGGCTCACCTTTATGCTTCCTTAGCTGCATGCTATGGGTACCAATGTGTTATGTTTATGTGACAAATGGTTATTCCCCCTATGTGGTGACTATTGGGGAGGGGCAGTTACTATACTATCTGCTTAATACTGCCAGATAATATCTGCCATGTATATTTTTTGTCACCTCCTGTACTATAGGTTTCTGTATGATTTTAATGCAAAATTATAAATAAATAATGCAAAAAAAATACCTTCTGATAGGACACCATGTTTGTATTTTTTTATATTCTAAAAGGAGGAGCTAGATGACTCATAGAAAAGGGGTGTATGGAGACACTGTTTAAACTATACTGTGTCTGAGCTGATACATTCCATCTTGAGAGAGAGAAACACACAACTCTCTGATAAGCACTTAGAGGTAATACATTAGATAGAAAAGTAACTAACTGTATGTTGATAGGAGTTTGTAGTTTTCTTTGTTTTCTTGTAAGTGATTGTATGCCTTGTGATATAGTGTTCTGTGTTTACATTTTACATATTTTTATCCATTTTTAAATAAACCTTTCATTTGAAAAGACTGCCTGGGTGTGTCTTCAAAGTTCTTTTTGCATGTGACATATAGAGGGTTAAGATTAACAAAAACTGTTTAGAGCTTGATGGTGTTATCAAACTGGGAAAAGGTAAGAATATACCTCAGGTATTTTATAGAGTTTTAAGGTTCATTTTGGATACCTGGTTAGGTGCCCTTAGGTAAAAGATATCTGGCATCTTCCTGAAGAGCAGATTATCTGAGCCAGTACATATGGGTATGCTAGCATAATGTTTACAGTTTGAATCCCCCCAGAACTTGAGACTAAAGGTGATTCAGACCCACAAGCAGACAGGAGGGTTACCCTGTCTGTTACCTGTTCACAAAACTGTGCTCAGAGGTTGGCACTGTGGGAGCAGAAGCCTGATCTGCTGAGTGCATTTGTGACACCCTCCTCCAGTCCTCAGGTACCACCCCATCCTCCCATGATTTGTTAAAGAGGGTAGTCAGTGGTGTCAGTAGTTCTACCCATAGTTCTTTTAGAATTCTGGGATGAATCCCATCAGGCCCCATTGCTTTATCCACCTTCAGTTTTAAGAGTTCTTTCAGAACTCTTTCTTCTGTGAATGGGCTGGTACCAACCCCCTATCCAGAGTATTCTATAAATCAGAGGATAGCACACAAGGCAGAAACACTGACTAGGCAAGCCAAGCAATGACCTGCTGAAACAGCAGTGTCATAAACTGAGTCTCTGAGCCACACAGCAAGAATGTTGGTGAGGCAAAGTCAGAAGATGGAGCTGAAAAGAGCCATGGGACTTGCGGAAATGAGGAGACAGGCTAAAAGCCAGGTACTTGCCGTGTTGTCCTGAAGGATGGTCAGAATGACTACAAAGGATGGTAGATATCTGAAGCCCACCCACATCACTGAAGCAGTATAATCCACAGGAAAGGACCCAGATGAGTAATGTAGGCATGACAGGTGGGTGGCAGGATGGCTGACACCAGAGGTACCATGGGTGGGAGACCAGGAAGAATCAAGGACTGGACACCATCAGTAATCACTTGTGAGAGACCAGCAGAGGACCATGGATGGGAGGTCAGCAGGAACCACAGGCAGGAGATCAGCCATAGGTGGAAGACCAACAGCAGACAGCTGACACCGAATGGAAAGTAGGCTGTGATGAGACAACATAAGCTGCAGTAGAGAATGGCTTGAAGTGGGTGGGGGTGTGTGCAAAATGTAAAAGCCCTAGTAAACAGTGATGCATCAGTCTAGAATGGCAACAAATTAAAAGAAATAACAAAACAAGATTTTTTTTGAAGGCAAGCAAAATACAAGGAGTGTGTTGTTTTGGTCCGATGTGGCGTCAATGGGGAAAAAGGAAAGAACTGAGGAGGTATGGAGCCAGCAACTTTATATCGGCACTGATGGTACATCTCATCACGGGCAGCCTCTGCTAGGCAAAAGTATCCGAGTAGTCCATATGCCGACTGCATCTATATCCCATAGCTATGACTAATGGGGGGAGATGTCCTCAAAGAAGAACATTACAGTGGAGTCCACCAGGATGCAATGCAGTGTCAGTTTCTTGCATGACGAAAGAGATCAACTGCAATTGAACTTGCCTTGTTTCCTGCAGTAACTCTGCTGTAAAATTGGGTTGCATTCTGGCAGGCTTTCCTGTATATTTCTTGACAGCAGATTGTGATGTCACAAAAGAAGGATTATGATTTAGCAAATGAACTCTGCCCTAATGACCCTAATTTCTTCCAAATACCCTTAAAGCAAAACACTGATGCACAGTGGCCATCATACAGTAGCAACTTCTCTGTTCTGTAAACTATCCCTAATATTAAAGATTCCTTTACATAGTCATCAATTGCCTCCTACCACCAACCACCCAACCTGCAAAATCCCTTGGTATGAAGCAGCCTACATATTCCTAACAATTCCTACTACCAGGTATCAAAGCCTGCAACAGAACTCATTGTTATACCTGCAAATTTATTCCTAGTGTCAATGAAATTCAAGGCCCCACAGTTTTTTTCACATCACCATTGAGTTCTCATGCACTTTCAATAGTATGATATATTGTATTCTTTGCTGGTAGTGTGCAGTTATCTACAGTGGAGAAATTGGCAGATGCCTACATGACTGATTCAGGGAACATTATAGGGCAGTCAAGAATGGAGACACTAAAAAACTCAGAGATATTGATAAACCCATTGTATCCTACTTTACCTCCTACCTCAATGATCTTTCTATTTGTGTCTTTCAGCAGGGTTTCCGGGATGCTGACTAAAGAAAAAACATGGAAACCAAGCTGATCCGCCTAGGCTCCCAGCAGTCCTCTGGTTTAAATGACTGACATATTTTCTACTAACATCCTTCAGCCATCCTATGGTTTATCACCACAGTCTGTCCTTTTTACCCCATTCCCTTCATATCTTTGCTTGCATGTGTGCATGGTACATTTGCACGTGTAGGTGTGCCTGCACAAACTTCCATCCAGTGTGTGTGTGTGTGGGGGGGGGCATATTCACATGGGCATTCCAGCTATGTGTGCATATTCCTTTTTATTTTCTACAGACGTCTCTACCATTGTCTCCTTCCCCCCACATTTGTCACCTTTCAGCCTTCTTACTAGGACCTGTTAATTACTCCCCACTTGAGGACTCTCACTCATGCACTCCTACTATGCCTTTTTGTACCCATCATCACCTTTTTGTTTTCCAGACTCTTTTCTTACCTTGCCTATCATCACTTTCTCTTCTTGAGCCTCCCCCCTTCTTTCCTCACATATATATCCCTTATTTTCTTACCTCACCACTAACTTTGCTTTTTCTTTTTTAGATAATTCCTGAAGAAGACCGAGGGTTGAAACATCTATTCTAACTCTATTTTTTATTTTCAGCATGCATTTAATATTACCAATTTGTTCTGTTTTCAGACCACATGATGATGCAGCACCTTGTTTTTTTCTGCTTGCATTCAGTGGTCATCATAGTCTGAAAGTCCAATGAAGGTTCTTTTAAACAAGGTATTGGGGTTATCTGTAGCTGAAAATAGTCTAGAGATATAGGTGGCCAAGCCTGTTCAGTACTGATACTGGTGCTTCTGTGCACTTTTTGCAAAAAGTGTGCATATTTCAGATTTTTTTGCACACTTTTGCAATTAAGAATGCAGTTTTAAATGTACAATTTTTGTTGGAACTGTGCATTTCTTTAAAAAAAAAATCACGTTTAAAAATGTGCAACTTGGACCAAAACTAGTCTATTTGTTGAAATCGCACTTTAACAAAAAAAAAAAAAATCATGGGGCCTAGTCTCAAAAGGATGCGCATGGCACAAGGTGACTTGCATCCAACATGAATGACACAAGTAGCATCTTGCACCAATAATTACACCATGTGGGATTCTCAAAAGCAGCCTGTGACAACACACAGGCTGCATGCACCAAAGGGGACTTACGCCATCCTTGTGCCAAAAACCAGGCTGGAGCACTTTGGCCCAAGGGGCTGCGTGGCAGCTGCAGCATCCTATTTTCAGCAGGCAGCGCCACATCTCCTAATTTGTAATTCTCCCCAAAAAGAAAGGGGGCATCCATCAAAGTACATTTATGCCAGTTAGGAGCTGGTGTAAGTGTACTTTGCCATTCACTGGGGGTTGTGCCAATGTGCTCCCATCCGATCCCCTATAGGCAGGCAGTCCCGCAGCCCTGATCCCCAACAATAAATATGTGGAAGCCCCACTGGGCAACTGGACCCCCCCAAGCCCCGATACACAATAAAGAAGTAATATATAGCCCTGGTGGGCTATCAGACCCCCCTGCCCAATTCCCAATATAAGTATGTAATTCAGCACCCCCCGACCTGAGCCCTGATATAAGTATTTAATTTAGGACCCTCAGACCCCTGATCCCTGAAATATTTCTCTTATTGTGACAAGAAGGACATAGCTAATTATAGGCCCATAGCCATTCTGTCAGTACTAAACAAAATACTCGAGAATTTAGTGGCTATACAGGTCACTGAGTTCCTCTCTAACTATACCCTCCTATCACCTGCTCAACATGGTTTCTGCAAGGGGCATAGCACTTCTACTGCTCTAATACAGTTTGCAAATGATGCCTTTATTGTTATGGATCACGGTCTCATGACTGGTGCAGTATTCATTGACCTTTCAAAGGCATTTGATCTTGTAGATCACCCTCTTCTGCTTGATTGCCTTAGTGTCACTGCTTTCTCGGAGCAAGCCACAAACTGGTTCCAGAGCTACTTAAGCAATAGAAGACACCTGGTAAAATTTAACTCTGTCATATCAGACTCTGCACCTATCAATGTTGGTGTTCCTCAAGGCTCCATCTTAGCGCCTCTTCTCTTCTCCATTTTTATAAATGACATATATTCTAACACCCCTTGGTGCTCAACAATCTTGTATGCAGATGATCTAGTGCTCTTCACCTCTTCTGCAGACATAGAAGAAATAAATAGTCGACTAACATCTGCATTTCTCATAATGCAAGAATGGATCCACAACAAAAGGCTTGTCCTAAACTTAAGTAAAACTCAGGGCATGCTCTTCGGATCTGCAACCAAACTAAGAACAAACTGCAACCTTTTCAACATCTCCTGTGCAAATAGTTCCCCCCTTACAAAAGTAACCTCATTCAAGTATTTAGGTGTCCTGCTTGATGAAACTCTCAACTTTGATCAACACATCCCCAACACCTGCAAGTCAGTAAACTCCAGACTCAGAATAGCTTACAGGACTAGTTGGATACTCACCCCCTCAGCTAGACTGGCTATTTCTAGGGGTATCCTACTTCCATCCCTTGTGTATAGTGCTGTCTCCTACATAAATGCTTTGAAAACCATCCTAAGCAAGTGGGATAGAATGTACAATAGTATCTGTCGTTATGCCTTGGCTTCCCCACGTTTGAAGCACCATTTCTTGCTATATGCAGACCTTAGATGGCTTTCTCCATCTGCCAATCAACTCCTTCTCCTAGATACTCTGCTGGACAACATCATCAGAACTAATTTACCTACCTATCTTGCAGGCATGCTGGGGCCTCTGTCCCCCAACTATGGCCTCCGCTCTACTGGACTCTCTCTCTACTATACATCCCTAGGTGCAGAACCCTAAAAGGAACCTCAGCTTTCTCCTGCCTGGCCCCAAAATATTGGAATTCCCTAACTCTTGATGTTCGCTCTGCACCTAGCCAGATTGCTTTTAAACAGATGCATCGCACTCTCCTCGTCAAACATGCCCTATGTTCCTATTTTAAACCCCCATAGGGTGCTTGACATCACCTTCCTCAGCTCTCAAAATGTTCAGTTTTGCTCTGACCCCTTGTTACCGTTATATGTAGCACTTACCATGGATTATGTGTTAAAACTCTACTACACTATGACTGTATGCTTATTATGTTTTGTTCTATTGTGTATTTTCCTGCCATTGTCTCTGCCATATTAGCAACACTATTTACATCACAGAACATTGTGTAGATATTTCCTTGTATGGTTGATTACTACACCTGTTATTTGTTCTGTCTGCCAGTTTTGTATTGCAACTTCCTGGGTCGTGTCTGAAAATAGTCATATTTTGTGGCTACGACACCTTACCCTGGTAAACAAAAACTAAATAAATAAATTATTTTTGTATATTAATGTTTGTATGTCTGTTATTAAATGTAGTCCTTGTGGTCTAGTGGACTCCCCCCCCCACCCAATGGTGCCGTACCACCCTGCTCCCTCTGACACGTACCAAGCCAGCAACTGGCTCAGTCCACCTATCTCCAGTGAGGCCAGCCACCAACTGAGCTCTGTATGAGCACATACTGTAAATAGTATGCACTCAGTGAATGACAGCTGCTGTCATTCACGGAGTGCATAGCATATACAGTACGCACTCATGTAGAGCTCAGTCAGCAGATGACTGCAGTGACAAGAGGTGGGCTGTGCCAGTCACTGGCTTGGTACATGGTGGGGGGGAGCTGGGTGGTAGGGCACTGTTGGATGGGGGGATGGGTATCCACTAGACCACCAAGGCTACATTTAAAAACAGACATACAAACATTAATATACAAAAATAATAAGAGAAACAGTTCAGGGATTGGGGATGGGGGGCTCTGAATTAAATATTTATATCAGGGGTCAGGGCTGTGAGGGTCCGATAACCCACCAGGCTATATGTTAATTATGTATTGTGGATCAGGGCTAGGGGGGTCCACTGGCCCACTAGGGCTCTCCTTTCTACTTTGGCTATTGGGACTGGGGGGGCGCTTGCATCCTTTTACTGGGCAATGCCACAGGCTTGTGGCAACCTATTAAAGTGTACCCTCCATTTGGTGCATGCCTGGGTTGCAAGAAACTGTGGGACTTAGCCCCCAGGGCCCTGCCCGATAGAGAATTGGGCATAGGGTCCCTGGCTCATTGACATTTGTCACAAGTCACCTTTGGCACGACTTGTATAATGCCTTGGAGAATGCCCCCCCCCATTTGTAAAAATAGGCAATTTTGGGAAAAAGGTGCTATTTGAATAAAAAGGAATTGCCAAATGATATCAGATTTGAGGGCCATTTTGTGAAAATTGTGAGAATGCAAAAATGACAATTATGTACTCTTCACTAGAATAATAACAATTTAACCCAGCACTAATTGATACTACATTGCTAACATTTTATGGAACACTATGATGTTCATGGAGGAACTAACTATGCTTCACAGATTGTTCCTGCATGACATTACAAGGTAGGTGTGTGCAAAATCTCATTACACAATCCTTCGTTATGTATTATTTGAGCAAGTATGGGGTTAGTCACTTACATATCCCCTAAAGGACCCTTTACTTTAGGTCTTGAGAGAGATGCTCCTGCTGGATGCCCGACTTGTGCTTTCATACCCAGAGTCTGCATTCGTTCAGGGAATGTAGTTAAACACCAAGAGGTGTCTTTTTTTATTATCTTGTCGGAGTCACAGTGTGGTAGAAAGAAGGTTAGTGAGTCTGCACTGTTTGAAACAACTGATTGGCAGCTATATGCTATCTCACGCTTGCCATTACATGGGACTGTATAATGGAAGATTACACTGCAGTTTCTGTGTGTAATCAAGCATAATCAGTAATAGTAATAATCACAATAATAATGAAAAACTGTAATGTATTGTATTGTTCATCAGTCTTTTATGCACACAGAAGGAATACCTTACAGTAGTCTTTATTTCCAGTTTAGCTTTTTTCTGGTATTTTACAGTACAGGTCCAGGATCTAAGGAGCTTATTGAAGTAAAGGATAACATATGTTGGCCCATCGGTGCAGAGGTAGTGCTACCACTCTTAACGCTGACGACCTGGGTTTGGAAGCAAGTCTCGGTCATAGCAGGGCCAGCTGGGGAGAGGACGGGTGAACGTCCGAGGGAGGCTCGCCTCCTCTGGGGAGGTAGGGGGATTGGCCTCCACTGCAACACCACCAGTTGGGTGACCACAGGTGGAGATGCAGTCACAGCCACGGATCAAGGTAGGGAATGTTGGTGGCATGATGCTTTGACTTCAGCATGGCCTCACAACATCAGGGGGAGGGGCAGAAAAAAACCCAGAAAAATCTCTTGAGCGATGCAGGATGCTGCCCATTGCCTACCGCAGGCTCCACACCACTGAGTGGGCTCTCTGCCTCCCTCATCAAAGCTTCACCTTTGCTGGGGATTTACAGGGCCTGGCCCTTGGCCACTCTTCTCACAGTGGGGTTACCCATGGGGAAATATGTGTGATGCAAGTAAGTCCCAGAGATGGCAGGTGACAGGGATGGGCGGGGCAGATGAACCAATGGGGAATGGTCAAGGAGGGGTGAAAAAGCATACTAAATAAAAAAAAAGTAAGGGATGACACATGACAGGGCGTGTGGTTATAGCACAATAATGCATGCCTCAGGTGTTTTTTTAAGAATGAGGTGTACAGTACCAGAGCAGTGCAACCAGCTAAAAACTGTATTATTCCCTTACCACCCCACACCCTAGAGTGCAATATACTACTTATAAAATTGTCTTTTGTTTGTTAAAAAACATATGTAGTTCAAGTAAGGCGTGAGGTTGTCAGAATATAATTAATGGTCAGGCCACAAGTTTTGTCTAATGATGTTACAGGATTTTCATGGAACATTTAATAAGGATAGATAGGACTACACTTTACCCT
The DNA here is from genome assembly GCA_016271365.2 of Neoceratodus forsteri. Taxonomy (NCBI): domain Eukaryota; kingdom Metazoa; phylum Chordata; order Ceratodontiformes; family Ceratodontidae; genus Neoceratodus; species Neoceratodus forsteri. The sequence goes on along the minus strand of CM028132.1, from coordinate 91,550,944 downwards.
AATAGGATGCTTTATGCAGAACTGACCCCATCCATTTGGCTTTACTACTGGGAGTTAGCTTAAACTAGCGATTAGAAGGCAGAGCCTGAAGACCTGGGTTTGAATCTCACCACCCCACTTTCTCACTGTGCGACCTTGTACAAGTCACTTAACCTCCCAGTGCTTATCCTATTTGCAATTTTTCTTTCTATCTCTTGCTCTCTAATCTGTCTCTGTGCTTTCTGACTCTCTCTGTGAAATGGCAGTGATGTTCTTGCCCATTTTGTCTCCTGGACTGCAAAGTGCTTTGGGATACAGTTTGCATGAAAGGTATTATGTAAAAAACAAATTATTTTCCTATTAACATGCTCCTAAACAGTAAAAGGTATGCAGGATTTAAAGGCATTTTGCTTTGTATAACTTTGGTAACGCAACAAAAAGCCAGCTGGGATTACCTGTCTCGGATGCCTGCACCTTTTTCTGCTTCCTGAATAAACGTGGCCACCTTTTTGGTGAAGACTTCCCAGTTTATGGAGTTGTTGCAGCTGTCGCAAAACGGTGAAGTGTCTGCATGTTATAGATAGATTCACATGAGTATATGGCATACAATTCAAACTTGTTACACAGACCCCAGTATCTTTTAAATAAACAACTTTCCTGGAGATATTTTCATGCCCCTGCCTACTGTCTGAAATGGCAACCTCAGTGCTATGTACATTGTAGCATCTGACTGGTGGTTATTGTCTTTTGTGACCACTTTTTGGCTTATGTGATTTATGGAATGGTCATCAGACATGACACATACACTTTGGTAAAGCCACTTGGGAATTTAAAAGGCTGGCCATGGAGCAGTGGAAGCCAGTATCCGCAATGCATGCACCATCAATTGTAAGGCGCAGCACACACTGAACTACCGTATATCGCAATAGCCTGACCTGCCCACCAGCACAAACACAAGGTACACAGATAATTCTTAAGACAGAGGGGATGGAGTTTCCAAGGGGAAGGTGCAGGTGCAATGCCCAATTCGGGGCTATGCCTGTACCTTCTGAGATACGTCTGAGTATCAGAAAACTAGTTTCAAATGTTTTGTCACACTTGTGACAGTGTCCACAATTTGGGCAGTTTGCATGAAAAAAGGGTTACATAAAAAAAAAAAAAAAAACATAGCACAGATGCAGTCCAAATAGCAACTGTTCTATAAACATTAATAAAGTTCATGTAACACATCCATGGAGCTGTACTTACACTTGGAACTCGCTCACATGTCAACAAATTTCACAGAACCCTTTTGCTCACAAAAGGGCTTTATCAGGGTGCACTTTCCACAACCAACATCAAAATGTAAACCATGTGTCATTTTTAGTGCTGCAAATGCTGCAACTGCACCAGCAGGCAGACCACTTCTGAGTAGGTTGAACTTTCAGGTGCAGCTCACACAAATGCAGCCATAACATGTTGCAAAGCCCCCCAAAGGCTTTAAAACTCCAGCTCTAGCAATCCACTTCAGTATGTACAGAGGTTAACCTGGAAATCTTCAGGTGAAGGGAACTCTTACAACAAGATGTGTAAGTGGAACAACTGCCATTTCTAGGTGGTGGAACTCAGCTATATTAATCAGTAGAGGAAGATGACAGAGATGATTGAACTGTCACACAGTTTTTTAAGAGGTGGTAGAGCTGAGTTCCTGTGGGCTCCTGCATAATTTAACTTCTGGGTATGTATATTCAGAAATGCAGTATAATGGCTCAACTACTGACTGTCCACACATTACATTTGTTTAAAGTTTAGTATTTCTAGCCAGGCTCACATCTTAGTAGCCTACTGAAGGTGTCTGTATAAAAAGCATTTGACTGCCCCAGTTGACTTAATGGTGACTACCGTAATAACAGTCTGATGCTGAAAACAGCAGTTTTCAAGTCAGATGGGAGCAGTCGATACTTTTTTGTCAAAGACAGTTAAGTGCAGCATCATCTGAAATATTTAGAAGATCAAGATCAAGGTGAAGTAACAAAATCAGTAAAACATTACACCCAGGGCCATCTGATGACCCAGTGGAAGTGCATTGTATTTCCATGCAGGTGACATGTTCAGGAGGAAACTTGAGAGATGGTGCTCAGGAGGCCATGCTGGGGTTGCACGCTGCTTTCTTAGCCAGGGAAATGGAGGCAGCACACTACTACACCACAGGGGCTCCTGTTGGTGGGCTTGGAGAGCCTGCACTGGAGAAAAGAGCATGCTGCATGCATTTTATTTATTTATTGAAATCTAGGATTAAACACCTTTGAGCTAGAAGCTCATTTACAAAGGTTCCACATTAGTGGGAGGGTAGACAATACTTGCAAAGGTTATACAAACAAGACAGTAAAAAGTGTCAATTATAATTACAATACAGTAGGTTTGAGTACACAGTAAGCAATCAATGCAGGCAAACTTGAGCATAGTTGGGAAACAAATAGTAGGAGAAAAGGCAGCTTGGAGTTAGAAGGGGGCTATGGGAATAAGTGGGTCAGGAAGGGGGGTGTGAGTGAGGTGCGGAAAAGGGTCAGCAGTCATTGCCATTGCCATTGCCATAGTGAAGGGGGTGGATTGAAGGCAGCCAGGGGCCTGGTCAGTGCAGAGAGCCGCTATGTGGCAGAGCAGAGACTGTTGGCGGGGGGGGGGGGACTAGGCGTTGCAGTCACAGGTGCTGGATGTGGAAAGTTGCAGATGGAGCAGTCTTTTAAAAGGGCCCAGAGTAGGTAGGTTGGAAATGTCCCAGCTGAGGTCATTAAACCACAGGAGTGCTCTGTAGGTGAAGGAGCATTGGCCCTGTGTCGTTCAAGGATGAAGAACTTGAAAGAAGTGGGTGCTAGAGCTTCTTGAGCATTGCCAGCTGCTGTGCAGTTGGATTAGGTTAGCTGTGCCAGGGGGAAGGATACCAAGAAGTGCCTTTTTGGTGAGCAGACATGTTTGGTAGTGTATCCTCCCACTGAGTTGAAGCCAGTCCATTTGGGCATAGAGGTCACAAGTATGGGTGAGATGTGCGGCCCCTGTGAGTAGTCTGCAAGCCTTGTTCAGGAGAACTGATATCCAGCAGGGAGCAGTGTGGCAAGCAGCACCATAGATCACCAAGCCATAGTCTACTACAGAAAGGATGGAGCTGTTGATGGCGAGTCCAAGGGTGTCTGCGGTAAGACAGTGCTTGTGCCTGTGGAGGAGACTGATCTTGGAGTTGACAGACCTGTAAACATTGTTGATATGCTGGCTGGTCATAGGATAGACAGCTCTCAAGAGTGACCCCAAGATATTTAAAGTGCTGGGTATGTTCGAGCTGAGCTCCAGAGAGGGTACTGATGTGAAGTGATGGGACTTATGCTTGTTCCGAGAGCTGCAGAACATCATGACTTTGGTTTTGTTGCTGTTCATAATTAGTTTATGGTTGTGGAACCATTCTTCGACTATCCCAAAGCCACTTTGCAGATTGCCCTCAAGTTTCTCTGGGTCTGGGCTGCTTGTGAAGATTACTGCATCATCTGCGTAGAGGAGCATCTGTTGTTGGTAGTGGCATGGTAGATTGTTTGATGAAGCACACACACACACACACACACACATGCACATGCACACACACGCACACACACATTGTGCATGCTGCTTGGGGAGAGGGAGAAAGAGTGGGATGGAAAATGGATGCTGTCCATTGTAGGATGACTGACTAGCACTCCGCAGGCTCTGCACTGCTGATAATGGCTGCCATCTCACTCCAAAGGCCAGACCCTGGAGGAGATGAAGGAAGAGAGTTCTGCCAGGTTTGCTGTCACCAATGGAGATGGGGGTAAGTCCTGGAGAGGTGGGGGCAGGTTTGACACAAGCAGGCCAGGCGGGTGCATGAACAACAGAATGAAATAAAATAAATAAAGCCAAGCATAATTATTGTCAATACAGCAGTTCAAAGCCTTTTTTGGGAGCTCCCTTGAGTCCCATACACAGTGACAATCAGGTGGTACAGTGTGGCCATCATGACCTCTTTGCACCACTGTCCAAACTTACACCTCTTGGTGTTGTACACAAAGGGGTCATAAGCCTTTCCCTGCACTTGAAAAAGGAAAAGGGCAGAGACTGGTATTCTGATGAATGCTGTGCTATGCCAGTTACTTCCCAGAACCCATATCCTTAGTTGCATGGTGCAAAATGTGAAAGCACAATACAGCAAACAGGACTGTCACATACATGCAGCAGTGGCCTTAGACTCAACTATGGGATGGAGCGGTGGTGACCTAGACTGTGAACAGTAGTGATCAGGGCTGGAAAAATTGGTGCAGGAGAAAAGGTGATAAAGAGGGCTTTCACAAAGCACCAATGATGGAGATCAAGTAATGGGACATGGGGGAGCACTGGACCAACAGGAATGAATGGTGAAGGATGTAATAATTTAAAAACAACTCTGCCTATGAATAGCTCCTAATGTATAGGGTTTGGGAAGCGGTGAAAGGACAATGTTGGTACTGAGTACCATGCCACGGACACTTGGACATGGCATCATGCCATATGATTGGTGCAAGGCCATGCCCAAATGTCTGTGGGTGCCACAGTGTAAGGTTGTGGTCAAAAACAATGTTTGCAACCAAAAACTCTGGTGGCCCTTATTTGTAGCGTGACTTGGCCATTAAAGGAAACTCTACATTAGAGTTTTGAGTATAGCAGTTTTCATTGGTGGTGGAACAGGGGACCTCACTCTGCCTCTAAAAGCTGCCCCTCTGTGACAATTATATATTAGACCTCTGTTTTTAACAACATTTTGTAAAATATCTCCAAACTAAGAAATACTGTCCTCTGTATTCTACATATTGCTGGTGACTGGCCAACTGGTAGATCATGCCTTCTCACTCATGACCTTTAGGAGGGTGGTTGTACCTAGTGTTGCACGGATAATAGTTGAGGGAATCAGCTACTGTCAGATACCACTGATTTACTTAGATACTGGATGCATCAGATACCATTTTTATCTGACCACTGGATCCAGTCACCTTGCACCCAATAATATACAAATTAGAATATGTGACTATCCAGGATCTGAGGGATCCAAGAAGGACATCTGACCTTGGATCCCACTAACCGAACCTGGATCTGAAATCCAAATGTTGTTGGAAAGGATCTTGGATCTGGAGTCAGAAAGAGGGACTATCCTTTAGATTCCATTAGGCTACTCAAAAGCACTATCCAAGCAGCCCTAGTTCCAACCTTCTGGGATAACCTTCACCTCTGGATCAACAGCCTTGGGTCACTTGGGCCCATATTTAGTTCTTTTTCACAGTCTTTCCCTCCAAAAGCTTAACTGGAATACCTTTATTTATTTAATATTTTATGACTATGAAAGTGACTCCAAGCATAATTTAGTGGTTTGAGGACAGGCTGAGGAACAATGGCCCCCTGCCACCACCCCATTCAAATCCCAGCAGAGTCATTTAGTCACTGTATGACTTTGAGAAAGTCATTTAACCCTCCAGTACTTCAGTTTTCCTGTTATGAAACTGAACAAAAGGGCTAGCCCATTGGTGCAGTGATAGTGCTACCGCTTGTCACGCTGATGACCTGGGTTCGGAAACGAGTCAGAGCCATCAGAAGGCCATGGAGGGGAGGAGGATTGAGCATCCTATCAGATGATGTTCTGCTTTGTAGAGGGAGGACTGCATGTCCTACTGCTTTATCACCAGCTGGGTGACTAAACGTGGTGGTGCAGATCAAATAATGCATCATGCGCTGGGGAGGCGACTTCATGTGCATTGGTTCATCTACCCTGATAGCACCCAAAGAAGCTAACATTCCATTAGTGGGAGAGATTTAAAAAGGGAAAAATGGCACTGTCCAGGCAGATGAAACCTTGTCTGCCCCCTTTGTCCACCTTATGGCTTCCTCTGCTGACTTTTGGGGGCACTCCCTGACTTCACTTCTGTTGTGGGTGGCTGGACTGAGTGGGCTGGTACTGCCAAAGAGCTGATGTCGGACCCCTCCTTGTGTGGGTAAGTTGTGGAGGAGGTAATGTAGCAGTGTAATGCGGGTGGCCTGTGGAGTCTGAAGAGTCTGGGTAAGAGGAACCTTGAGGTACAGGAGGTGGCACTGGCAGAAGTGAAAGAAGATAATAGCTAGGGAATGGTTGGGATGATACAGAACTGAAAAAATATTGAGTAGAATGAGAACTCAAAAATGAGATATTGCAGAAGCTGGCCTGGTGGTACTGAGGGCTGAGGCACTGCTGAGTGCCTTATCTCATGCTACACCACCGACTTGAGTTTGGGAACAAGCTCGGGTTGCTTGGGGTTGTGGTGGCCTGGGAGTAGATGTAGCAGCCATCAAGCAGCTCTCCTCTCCCTGATCAGGGAGGCTTGCTGACTTGGCTTTGACCAGGTGAAGATCTGGTGGCAGTGGTGAATGCCCAAGCAGCAGATGTATCTGCATCACAGGGGTGGGGTAGAGCCACAGGTTCCCGGTCGCATGTGCACCTCCACATGCATGCATCGCCCATGTTGTCCTGGCTGGCGCTGGGGCAGAAAATGGAAAAAAAAGAGACCTGAGGGTTAGTGGGTGCATCATACACCTCTCTGGACCTGCTTCACCAAATGGGCACTGTGGCACATTCCGGATGTGTCTCTTGGGGAGGGGGGCTCTGGCACCACCAGAGGGAGGGAATCTGTGCAGAGGTAAGTTTTATTTTTTTATTTTTATTTTAGTCTTAGGTAAATGGGTAAGGCCCACTAGGCACAACTACCTGTTTTCAGGGTTGACCTGGGAGCACTGGGGAGGTTAAGTAACTTGCTCAGAGTCACACAGTATGTAAGTGGAGGTTGTGGTAATTAAACCCAGGTCTGCTGGATGTATCAAGCTCATTCACAGATCATTACTCTACCCTCTAGGCTATACTACCAGCCCTCTCTGGGCTATACTGCCAGCCCCAGGACTCATTCCATAAGGGGACAGGTGGTAGCTGGCCTGGGGAGGTGGGGTTGAAGCAACCCAAGGGATAAAAAGATACATGGAAAAATGAAATGTTGTGTCTCAGTTGGGCTATCCTGAGTAAACACATTCTTTATCCAGGTAGGAACTTGGGATAGCGGCAAGTGCCATTAACAGCGTTGGGGTACCAAAGACAGAGCTGCATCAGCAAGCTTCAGTGTCGGGGTTCCAAAGTGAGCCACATCAGCAGGCTTACTGCTGTAGGCAGCAGTCAGTGGCCTAAGCAGGAGGGTTTTCCCTGTTTAGATGCAAGGGTTTCCCAGTGCGACGAGGGCCAATTGGGCTGCGCTTGGGAAACCAATCAGGACGCTGGCTCAGGAAGCAATCAGGCAGAGCAGTGCCTGATTTAAATGAGTGACTGGGCTATAAAGAGCTGGGCCCAGTCACTGTCCAACAGTTTATCTGGGTGGGAGCTTGGAAGAGCTGTGAGTGTTGCTAGAAGCATTGAGTGACTAAAGAGAGAGCCGCATCGGCAGGCTTCAGCGTGGGGGACCAAAGAGAACCACATCGGCAGGCTTACTACCACAGGCATCAGCCAGCGGCTTAAGAAGGAGGATTTTCCCTGTTTAGATGCAAAAGTTTCCCAGTGCGAGGAGGGCAGTCGGGCTGCACTAGGGAAACCAATCAGGATGCTGGCTCAGGAGCTAATTGGACTGAGCAACATCTGATTCAAACAAGTGATTGGACTATAAAGAGCTGGGCCCAGTCACTGTTCCACAGTTTATTCTGTTGGTAGCTTGGGAGAGTAGCAAGTGCCACTAGCAGCATTGGGGGACAGAAGAGACAGCCGCATCAGCAAGCTTACTGCCGAAGGCAGCAGCCCATGGCCTTAGCAGGAGGGTTTTCCCTGTTTAGACGCAAGGGTTTCCCAGCATGAGGAGGGCCAATCAGGCTGGGCTAGAGAAACCAATCAGGACACTGGCTCAGGAGCCAACTGGACTGAGCAGCGCCTGACTCGAACAAGCGACTGAGCTATAAAGAGCTTGGCCCAGTCGCTGTTCCACAGTTTATATGGGTGTGAACTTGGGAGAGCGGCAAGTGCTGCTAGCAGCATCGGGGGACCAAAGAGAGAGTTGCATTGGTAGCCTTCAGCATTGGGGGACCGAAGAGAGCCGCATCAGCAGGCTTACTGCTGCAGGTAGCAGCCAGTGGCCTGAGCAGGAGGGGTTTTGTCCCGCCCACCCACTCCGGCCCCAACCTCTATTAAATGGTCAAGGTGGGAGGAGCCAGCTTCAAGGAACAGCAAGGGCTAGGGGCTGGAGAGTGACAGTAGGTGCCACCTTGTAGGGGAAGGTGTGAACATAGAAGAGACCAGGAAGGTGCTGAAAGCTATGTGGATGTCAGTGACTCTGGCTGAATGCAGTGGGTGAGTCTGTCTGGCAATACTTTGTTTGTAGAGGGGGAGGACAGCAGTGGGGCTTCTTAAAGTGTATGTTGGCATATGACAGTTTTTGTAGGAGCAGTTTAAGTTGTGTTTTTGGTATAGGACACTGCTTATGTAAGTGTAAGTTATTTAGTAAGTAAGGTATCATAGGCAGGCAAAAAATAGGTGGCACTGCGTTCTTGCCTTTTATTTTCTGTTAGTTGATTTTGGGAGATGGATCAGGGAGAAGCATAGGTGGTGCAGTGTTCTTTTCATTTATTGTCCTGTAAGTTCCTTGTGATGGCAGAACTAGTGAAAAACATACAAATCGTACTATTTGTAAAATAGTATTGGTAGTACTGTATTCCTGTGGTACTATTTCATGTGAACAAAATACTGATTGAACATGGGTAGGATAGTGGGCTGTAATGGATGTGGGGCAGCGGTTTGGATGAACATTTTGTGGAAGTTTGGGGGTGTCCAATCTTTCTCAGGCTTGGAAGGCTTGGGGAGGAGGTGCTGTGGTTGGATAGGTAGTTGGAGAGGATGGGGGCTACTGGGGCAAAAGGTTCACCCCGAGAGGGTAACATGAGGGCACTGCATGGGAGGAGCTTCAGGTCAGGGGGGAGTAAACCAAACTGGGGACCAGGAACAGCTGGGGGAAAGCATCACCCCATGTGGGTAACATGAGGGAACAACTTATGAGGAAAATCTGGTTGCAAGAGGGGTGTATGTGTTGGAGCAAACAAAATTGGAGGCCTGGCACTGAAGGGAGGGCCACAGGCAGGAGGGAAGAACAGACACATAGCAAGGCAGTAGGGGTAAGAAATAGGTTTACAGTCCTGGCAACATGGGGGAGGAGGGGGGAAAGGATTACCAAGGGGGGGCAGGAGAGGGGAATGGTGCGGCAGGCACAAGGGACTGAAGTAGGTTGGAGGAAGTCAAGGGTAATGGGGTGGGGCAAGGGGGAAGGATGGGTGAAGGGAGCAGTGAGGAGGGAAAGGGGAACAGGGCTTGGAGGGTGGTTGAGAAAGGCGGGGGGTGGGAGGTCCAGTGAGGATGAGAAGGTTCTAGAAACATAGAAACATAGAATTTGATGGCAGATAAGGATCGCTTGGCCCACCTAGTCCGCCCATTTCCTTACCTAATGGATAAGCTGCAGATCTTAGTTAACCAACAGCCTACTTCCTCCTACCCCCCACTAGAATTGCCTTATGTCTATCCCATGCATTCTTGAATTCCTCCACTGTTTTTGACTCTACGACCTCCTCAGGAAGGCTGTTCCATGTATCCACAACCCTCTCCATGAAGAAATACTTCCTCACATTACCTCTGAGCTGTCCCCCCTCTATCTTCAAATTGTGCACCCTTGTTTTTGCAAATCTCTTTTTTCTGAAAGATGCTACTCCTCTTGGACTTTGTTGATTCCCTTGAGGTATTTGAAAGTTTCTATCATGTCCCCCCCTTTCCTCGAGGCTATACATCTTTAGCTCCTTTAGTCTTTCTTCATATGTCTTCTGATGCAGACCCTGCATCTTTTTGGTTGCCCTCCTCTGGACAGCCTCCACCCTGTCTTTGCGGAGATGGGGTCTCCAGAACTGTACACAGTACTCCAGATATGGTCTTGCCAACTGCCTGTACAGAGGGCCAACAACTTCCTGTTTTCTACTGGTGATGCCTCTCCCTAGGCATCCCAGTATGCCCCCAGCCCTCCTTACTGCCTTCTCACATTGCTGGCCCACCTTTAGGTCATCTGATATGACTACCCCTAGGTCCCTTTCCATTTTTGTTGTTGTCAGTATCTCATCCCCCATTGTGTACTCTTCCCCTGGGTTTTTGTTTCCAATGTGCATTACTTTGCACTTCTTTGCATTGACTCTAAGCTGCCATATATTTGACCATGCCTCCGACCTTGCCAAGTCCCTTTTCATCCTTTCCACCCCACCTTGTGTATCACCCAGTTGCAGATCTTTGCGTCATCTGCAAAGAGACATACTTTCCCTTCCAGTCCCTCTGCAATGTCACTTATAAAGACATTAAAAAGGACCAGCTCTAGTACTGAACCCTGTGGTATCCCACTAGTAACCCTGCTTTCCTCACTGTGGACTCCATTTACTATTACCCACTGTGTCCTGTTGTCCAACCAATGTTTTACCCAAGCTACCACTCTAGGACCCACTCCCAGGCTGGCTAATTTGTTTATTAATCTTTTGTGTGGGACTGTGTTAAATGCCTTGCTAAAGTCTACGTAGGCCATGTCCACAGCCCCTCCCTGGTCTATTGCTTTGGTAACCCAGTCAAAGAAATCAATTAGATTTGTCTGACATGACCTTCCCACTGTGAATCCATGCTGCCTTGGGTCCTGTGCCCACTGGTCTCTAGGGTACTCAACAGTTCTTTCCTTCAGAGTGATTCCATAATTTTCCCTACCACTGAGGTCAAACTGACAGGTCTGTAGTTTCCTGCCTCTGTCTTGCTCCCACTTTTGAGAAGAGGAATCACATCCACCCTCCTCCAGTCCTCAGGTACCACCCCATCCTCCCATGATTTATCAAAAAGGGTAGTTAGTGGTGTTACTAGTTCTTCCCTTAGTTCTTTTAAAATTCTGGGGTGAATCCCATCAGGCCCCATTGCTTTATCCACCTTCAGTTTTAAGAGAAAGAACTGGAAGGGGACAGGATCAGTTGTGTTCCAGAACAGTAGCTGCTGCTGTTGTTTTCACAGGGTTCTTGTGGATTTTACTTGGTAGGTTAGGCCTTTTCTTTCTTACTTCTAACGGGCTAGCAGGGTATTGTTTTGGGTGCTGTTGGATGTTTGTAAACTGATTTGGTGGCTGTAAGTGGGGCTCATTTTGTGGATGTTTCACTGTGTAACAGGCTGCGCTGGTAGAGGCCTATTTCTTCTGATTTAAAACCTATTTGGTGGGATTTGTTTGGGCCTAGTTCTTTGGCTGCTGGGCTTGGAGGAGACACAGGGCTGATACACTCTCTCTCCGAGTCAGGTGTCTGCCCAATGCCACCCCTCCCCCACCCCTCCCTCCCCAGAAGTCTGCAAATTTATAGAGGAACACCTGCCCTGCAATTGGAAGAAAAGGCTGCAGGTGCAGCTCATGTAGTTCTAGCCACTGGGGGTAGGATTTAAAGGCTGGGAGAGAGCTTTGGGAGTTGTTCATTTCCCTTATAAGTTTAATGTGTTGTACTGCACCTAGTAACAGGGTTACTGGTGTACAGTGGGACTGTCTGTAAGATTAGTGGGTGACCTGATTAGGCAGTAGGGGTATCTTGGACTAGGGGGGAACCTGGTGGCTCACCCAAGGAAACCTATTTGGAAGGGGATGGAACCACACATCATTAGGGCCGGCATCTTTGGGAGGGTGGTGGGGTGGCACAGGGTGTGGAGCAGCCATGATACTGGACTGGGCTTGGAAGTTCGGTGGTTGCCCAGTGTGCTACCAGCTAGCACAGCTTAGGGAGGAGGTTGCGGGGATTAGGAGAAAGCTGGGGGAAGGAGGGTGGTATGGTTGGGGAAGGGGGCTGGGAATCTCCCACAGGGTTGCACCAAGCACTGGGGGTGGGGGCATAAGGAAAGGAGTGCAGGAGAATACTCAGGGGTCACATAGGGAACCTGGCAGAGGGGGTCCAAAAGGACACTACCAAGGAAGCAGGCAGGTAACTGGGGGCCCTCACAAAGGGGGGATGGAGGGACAACATTCTCAGGGAAGTAGGCAGATGGCCAGGGCTGGACAGAAGGAAGCAAGGCGGGGAAGTGGATCAGACCTTACACTCAGTAACCGCTTCAATTCTCTTCTTCTGCTCAAGGATGAGGGGTGATGTAGCCATGACAGGGTAGTTAGAGATGGAAGGAGTGGGAGGCAGGAGGCAGGGCCAGATAGCAGGAAGAACACGGGGACCTGAAATGCAGGAGAATGGGGAGCAGTGAATCAGAGCAGGAGGGGCAGGGAAGAGGAGGAAAGCACAAGGAGAAGGACCAGTTGGGAGGAAAGGTAAAGGAGAAGGACCAGAAGTACAAGGAGGATTCAGTAAAGGGAGCTGAGGGTTTAGGCCAGGGGAGCATGACTAGCAGGAGGAACTAAATGGAGACAGGAAGGAAGGGAGGATGAGCCAGGCTAGTTTAGCAGATGGGGAGAAGGACCAGTTGCGAGCAGTGAGGGAATTAGCAAGGAACAGAAGGATACTCAGGAGGAGGAGGCATAGGATTGGAGAGGAGGAGGGGTGGCATGTGGCACCCAGAAAGGGAGGAACACGGAGCCAGCTGGGTGGAGGGCCTGTAGAAAGGATGAGGGACATGGAAGGTGGGGAATGGAGGAAGGAGTGGTCAGAGTGCTCCTGCTGGGGATTCTATGATCAGGGGTATCAAATGGGATAGGGAGGAGAAGCCTGGCCAGTTAGAACAAGATGCTTCCCTGGACTAACAGTGCACAAGGATAAGCACGAGAATATATCAGCTGGCAAAGGATTGTGGGGTTCCCCAGACATACTGGTCCACCTGGGTACAAATGACATTGAGGGAAATAGCGAGCTAGAGATACAGGCAAGATTCAGGGAGCTGCGGGTCTGTCATGACATAGGATGCACAGTTTCCTTCTCAGAAATCCTGCCAGTGCCAAGGGCTAGTGGGGAACACAAAAGGAAAATTAGGGAGATAAACCAGTGGCTCAGGGAGTGGTGTGAGGCCAGAGGGTATGGGTTGATGGGGGATTTGGGGGAGACCTGGGAGGATAAGGGCTGTATGCTAGAGATAGACTACATCTCAATTTGGAGGGAGGATCCTTAAGTTGAAAATAGATGGGTTCATTGGTGAAAAGTGGGGTTTAAACTTGTGAAGGGGTGGGATGGGAGAAAAAGGCTGTCAAGGGGTGCCAATAAGGAGGGACTCTGTCTCCACCCCCTGGGGACCAGGAGGATTGCAGGAAAGCCAGCTGGCAAGGAGTGCAGACCAGGGAAAACAGAATCCCCATGGGAACACGAGCAGGGGAAATGGAACTATAGGGAAAGGGTGGAAGGTAGTCCTGCTAAATGCCAGGAGCTTGGGCAATAAAATGCCTGAGCTCCAGACAATGCTAACTGAGGGAGCAGTGGATGTGGCAGCGGTCACTGAGACTTGGGCCACTGCAAGACATGACTGGGACCTGAACCTGGAGGGATACACTATGTTCAGGAAGGACAGGGGGGAGGGAAGGGGAGGAGGGGTAGCAATGATAGTCAAAAACTGCATTGGCATAGGGGGAGTAGAGAAGGCAGAGGGAACCGTGGAGGCGATTTGGGTCACCTTGATAACGGGGGGGCAAGAGAGTAAAAATAGGAGTGGTGTATAGACCCCCTGCCCTGGCGGAGGAGCTGGAGGACAGTCTGGTGGCAGATGTTGGGAGACACTGCAGACTGGGCAGAGGAACGGTGGTGGTGTTGGGGACTTAAACATGCGGAACAGACTGGGAGACTATGACATCCTCCGTGACCAGGGAACAGAGGTTGTTGGATGTCTTTCAAGATGCGTTCCTAACTCAGCAGGTGAGGGAACCAACCAGGGAGGCACGGGTACTGGATGTGGTCCTGGCAGACAGTGACCAGACTGGGGGCCTGGAGGTAAGGGACCCATTGGTGGGGAGTGACCATGCCACGGTCTGGTTCTGCCTGGACCTAGGAGGGGTAGAAGGCTGCACAAAGATGGAAGTAACCGACTTCAGGGGGGCAGATTTTAAGGAAATGGGAAGGATCCTTAAGGAGCATTTGGATGGGATTGGGTCAGACATGGGCTGATAGTAGGTGGAAATCATCAGGAGGGGTGCAGGATGCTACCAGCACCTGTGCAAGAGTAAGAAGAAAATGCGGTGGGGCCCAAAAACCCTGTTGGTGGACCAGGAGGTCCAGGAGGTGGTGCCGGAAAGAAAGCAGCCTATAAGCAATTCAAGTGCTCAAGGAGTGAAAGGGATCGAGGAGATGCAGGTGATGGCTAGAAGGGCCACTAGAGTGGTGAGGGCGGCTAAGGCAAGGAAGGAGCAGAACCTGGCCAGGGAAATTAGGAGAGGGAACAAGGGGTTCTTTAGATACATTGGGGAAAAACGAAGGGTGAAGTGGCAGATTAGCAGGATTAAATCAGGGGAGGGATGGGCACAAGACCTGGGGGAGCAGGCTGAGGTACTAAATGAGTACTTCACCTCAGTTTTCACCAGGGAAAATAGGGGTGCTGCGTCATACTTGGGAGAAGACAGAGATACTGAGGAGGGGGGGACCCTTACCGATCGGCAGGTCTGGGGAGAGGGAGGCATCACTGGCAGGTGGGGAGGGCTAAGCAGGAAGAAGGGTGCGGAAGTGGAAATCACAGCTGAGAGAGTGAGGAAGCCCTCAGCTCCTTAAGACGGAGAAAGCACCAGGGCGGATAAATTACATCCCAGAGTGCTGAAGGAACTTGCAGATGTCCTGGCAAAACCCTGGCAGAGCTTTCCATCTCTCTGAGGACAGGGTGGGTGCCCCAAGACTGGAAGGTGGCGCATATAGTGCCTATCCACAAGGGGGGATCAAGGGAGGTGGCAGGGAACTACAGGCCTGTCAGCCTGACCTCGGTGGTGGGCAAGGTGATGGAGGACATTGTCAAGGAGAGGCTAGGGTGGGGATCTGGATAAGTCAGGGTGCCTGGACGATAGACAGCATGGATTCATCCCGGGGAAATCGTGTCAGACAAACCTGGTGGAGTTCTATGACTGGGTGACAAGTGCCTTGGACCTGGGTAGACCAGTGGATGTCCTCTTTCTGGACTTTAGTAAGGCATTTGACTCTGTTCCTCATGTGGGCCTGTTGGATAAGCTGGGAGAAATGGGGTTGGGGAACCAGATGATCAGATGGATAGGCAATTGGCTCCAGGACCGGAACCAGAGGGTCGTAGTTGGTGGGATAGTCTCATCCCCAAGGAGGGTCATTAGTGGGGTCCCACAGGGATCAGTCCTTGGGCCCCTTCTGTTCAACGTCTATGTATCTGACATAAGGACAGGAATCAGGAGTGAGATGAGTCTCTTTGCAGATGACTCGAGACTGGGGGCGGTGGTGGATGGGGAGGAGGGGATGGTGTCCCTACAGGGGGACCTGGAGGCTCTGGAAAGATGGTCTAGAAAGTGGAAGCTGAGGTTCAATGCAGGGAAATGCAAGGTACTCCACCTGGGGTCAGAAACCCAGGTCAAGTGTACACCCTGGGGGGGGAAATGCTACAAGTCTCGATGGCTGAGAGGGACCTGGGGTGGTGGTGGATGTCAAGATGAACAACTCTGAGACTTGTAGGAAGGCAGCAGCCAAGGCCAACAGGATGCTGGGATGCATCGCTAGGGGGATCACCTCCAGAAGGAGGGAAGTGATACTCCCTCTGTATAACTGCTTGGTGAGACCGCATCTTGAGTACTGCGTGCAGTTTTGGAGGCCACATTTAAAGCGGGACATTAACCTCCTGGAGAGGGTCCAGAGGAGGGCAACCAAAATGATTTGGGGCTTGGGGGACAGGACCTATGAGGAGAGGCTCAAAGAGCTAAATATGTACACATTGGAAGAGAGAAGGGACCGGGGGACATGATAGAGGTCTTTAGGTACATGAAGAGGGTAAATAGGGGAGGAACAGTCGGGGTGCTTCGAAGGAAGGAGGAAGGGGCCACTAGAGGGCATGGGTGGAAGCTGGAGGGGGGAAGATTCAGGGGAGAAAGGAGGAGGTGCTACTTCACTGAGAGGGTGGTGGAGCCATGGAATGCACTGCCTAGGGGGCTGGTGGAGGCAGAGACAGTGGAGGGGTTCAAGAGGTGGTGGGACAGGTACAGGGGAAGGGTTCTGGAAGCAAAATCCAATGCAGCAAGAATATCCAGAACTGGGAAGGGAGAAGCCAGAGAAGGTGAGGGGGACAGCAAGGTCAGCACCCAGGTTGGGGACTGACCAAACAAGCAGACACGAAAGACCGTTAGGCCTATTCTGCTGGCATTTTAGTATGTTAGTATGTTAGTTCTTTGAGAACCCTTTCTTCTGAGAAAGGACTAATATCAACCCCCTATCCAGAGTGCTTCTATTAACTGGATTAGGTATTTCCCCCTGCTTTTCCATTGTGAATACTGAGCAGAAGTATTCGTTCAGTATCTCTGCTTTTCCATTGTCGCTCTCTGCCCAACCACCTTCCTCTTTGTTCAGCCTCAGTATCCCTGCCTTAGTCTTTCTTTGCTCCTTAATGTACCTACAAAAGGTTTTATCCACCTTCTTAACCGAGTTGGCTATCTTTATAATACATCCAGCTCCTTCCCCCTTTCTGCTGCTCCCATGATCCTGAGGATTTGTTTCCTGTCCCTCCAAGCCTTGGCACCGAGCAGTCACCTTACCTCCCTTTCCCCTCCCTCCCTCCTCCGGTTCTACCCTCTAACAATTGAGTCCCCCACCAGGAGTTGATTCCTTCCCATGTGGGGTCCTGGGCCACCCTTCTGTGGGTCTCCATTGTAGAGGTTCCCAGCATCCTCCTTGGTCTCAACTGCAGAAGCCTCCATAGAGGAACCATGCTTCGCCAGAGTGGTGAATGAATTGTAGAGAGGTACAACTGGAGGGATGTGCCTCTGTTCCACTACCCTCACCATCCCTGAGCCCACTGTGGTCCAACCACTCCTCTTTCTTGGCAACCTCTGAGGTAGTAGCGGTGGCCTGGGTGGTCCCTGGGTGGGGGAGCAGATTTCCCAAATCCTTGCCAGGTCAGCATGGAGATGAACAACCTCCTCCCTCAGACCAGAGAGGTGCCTGCAAATAGGGCAGCAACACAGTCTCCAGAATGTTTCCTGGAAGACTACTGCTCCACAGCCAGTATATTGCACCAGTCCCCACATGTCTGTGTCCCTTCCAGTTACAGATGCTTTTTCGTTTTTTGTTCTTGTTTTAGTGTGTGCAAGCTTGTAAATGTCTCTACCCCCTATTCAGTGTGCTGTGCCTCTAAGGATATGAACAGGTGTATGTTAGCAGTTTTGAGAAGTGATATCAGACCCCCTGCTATAAAGGAAGTTATGCACTTGGGGGGGGTGGGGTGAGGGGAATGGTGGGTTGGAGTAAACCTATGCTGTCCAGAAACAATCACCTACAACTCTTACCCCCCACCCCAGGGAGTGCCTTCCTTCCTTTCAGACACCTATTTCACAAAGGCTAAGTAACAGGTCTAGTCACAACTGACTGCAAATATCTCCCAGCTACAGTTCCTCCCAGGCAAATTAAAGTTGAAACTAAGAAAAGTCCACCCAAAAAAACAGAATCAATACTAGTTACTTACACAGGTCCAAAAAGTAATAATTCAGTTCAGAGTAGTCTAGAAAATAACCTCCTTGATTCAAGGAAGCTGTGGCTGCTAGTTCACTCTCCCTGTCTTCAGTGTGAGAAGCAGACTGCAACATTTCTGAGACAAAAAGAACCTTCTCAACAAAAAATAAATAAAATAGGAGCAAACAGTAATTTTGCTTAGCCAAATGATAAAAAGCCACACAAATTTATGCACCACCTGTAATAATTTCACAGAAGATATACCCTGTAAGAAACACTTTGCTACAGAGAAAAATAGAGCAGTAACAGAAGATATACCTTTCAAAAGACAATTTGAGATTGGTGAAAGAGCAGGGAGGAAGAGGGAGGACAGGTCGGGGTTGGGGGAACAGGGAGCTGTAGGGGGGAAAGGCAGAGCTGCAGAGGTGGCGGACTCCGGAGATTGCTGCCTTGGTAGCAGGGTGGAGATGGGAACAAGGAATAAAGAATAAGGAGGGGGGATACTAGTGCTGGGGATTCCATACTAAAAGGGATAAGATGGGGCAGTAAGAGGGAAAGGCACAGTCGAATATGGGTGGAGGCTGTACCTGGATTAATGGCAGGCAGGGCAGGGCAGTAAATTCTGAAGAACACAAGGAGGGGCAGAAGGAAACCATATCTTGTGGTGCATGTGAGTACGAATTACCTTGCGGGAGAGATGGTGGAGGTGGTAAGGGAGAGGTTCAAGGAGCTGAGAAAGTTGTATGAGGAGCTGGGTGAAGCGGTGGCCTACTCAGAGGTGCTCTCCGTGCCATGCGCGAATATGTTGAGAAAAGGGAGGATTACAGAATTCAAGTCACGGATAGGGAAGGGGTGTCAGTCCCAGGGGTACTGGTTAGTGTGGGGATGGGGAGGAACCTGGGACAACAACTATCTATACGTAAGAGACAGGCTACACTTCAGCGCGGTGGGGAAAGGAACATTAAAACAGGGGATAGAGGGGTGCATAACAGCAAAGGTGGGGGGTGAGTGGACAGTTGGTAGGCAGGGTACCCAGAGAGTGGAGCCCAATGAGCTGACCCCCCAAGATAACAGGGGAGGAGTTCGGGTAGGGGCACGGGCGGGGGTGGACCCAGGGAAAGGCAAAGAAGGAAATGGGGTGGAGGGTGGTCATGTTGAATGCAAGGAGCTTAGGCAATAAGGCAGCTGAGTTGCAGCCTCTCTTGGCAATGACAGGGGTGGACATTGCAGCCATCACAGAAATGTGGGCTACCCAGTACCAGGACTGGAATATGATGATCCCAGGGTATGGAATATTCAGGAAGGACAGGGCTAAAGGGAAGGGGGCATGGCAATCCATGTATGAGAAGGGATAAAGCATATATGTGGGAGGAAGGCAGTACAGAGGCCCTATGGATACAGTTTCAGGACTCAAGATGCAGGGCACTGAGAATGGTGGTAGTATAAAGTCCCCCGGCACAAGGGGAGGACCTGGACAGAGAGCTTGCTGAGCAAATCGGAAGGGTCTGTAGGAAGGGGAACAGTGGTGGTGGTGAACTTCATCCTACCTGGGGTGGATTGGAGTATGAAAGCTACAAGTTCTCGAGAGCTTAGCTCCAGGGAAATTAAACGATTGATCTTTCCCAGCACTCCTAGAGACCCCTCCCCCAAGTTGCAGGTATTAATTCTTCTTACCCTGCTCTTTCTGTTGCAGTTTCCCTGCTGGTCACTTGGGCCATTCTTGGCTCCCCTCCCCAAAGCTGCATTGCCCACCTCCAGCAATTCTACTCAGGTACGGAGATCTGATTCATACAGTGAGAGCACCACTTTAGGTGCCATTTTCAAACTTCAGACTGCTCCGTGTGAGCCCTCTTCAGCTACTCTGCTGTTTTACAAGCGGCTGAGGGATCCCCACCCACGCTAACGTTTGTGCAGTATTACAGACTATGTAAGTCAGATTTTAACTACAAATTGCTTGTATTATACAGTTTAGAGGGAGCTTTAAATGAAACATGCTGTGGGAGTTCTTTATAATCAGAGGGTGCTAAGTAACTTTGTTGGGCTAGGAGCACTGTTTAAAAGTATTTTACTTGATTAGTTACTACAGTGCCTAATAATTAATTGAATTGTAATCATTTACAACACTGGGCTTTTAGTGCAGCTAGTCACAAGCAAAATGCGCATTTTGTGCAGGACAATTTTAAATTAATCTTAAAGCTACAAATTCTTGAGAGCTTAGCTCCAGGGAAATGAAACAATTGATCTTCCCCAGCACTCTGACAAAACCCTCCTGCAAGTTGCAGCTATTGAATCTTCTTACCCTGCTCTTTCTGTTGCAGTTTCCCCGCTGGTCACAAGGGCCATTCTCGGCTGCCTTCTCCGAAGCTGGGCTGCCTACCGCCCTCAATTCTATTCAGGTATGGAGAACTGATTCGCACAGTGGGAGCACCACTTTAGGTGCTATTTTAAAACTTTGGACTTCTCCGTGCAAGACCTCTTCAACTATTCTGTCATTTTACAAGTGGCAGAGGCATCCCCGCTGCCCCCACCACCACCCTTGGTGAGCTTGTCAATTTATAGTGTGACCGTTAAACGCTGCTCCCACCACCACCCTTGGTGAGCTTGTCAATTTATAGTGTGACCATTAAAAATTCTATCAGGTCATTTCTCCCTTAGCAGGTTATCAGAGCCCGCTACTAGTGGTCACTGTAAGCGGTATGTTCCTATACCACCTCCCAGCAGTTTAAGCATGCTGCCTCTCTGTCTTCTGGTAGTCACCTTTCTTACACCCCTAGCATTCCTACCTCCCCCCCTCTCCTACCCGGAAACACAGACACTTTGTCCAATAATTGATTCCTGGAGCTTCCCCACAGCTCTCTGCTACTTCTACTGCCCAATTGCCACTCACAGGCCCCAGTTTCACTCGACTGATTGGTCCCAGTATTCTACCACCCACTTAACATGCTGCACTGGTAGCTCTAAAAATTTCCAGCCAGGGACACTCTTGTGCTTCCTTATCAACCCTCAGTTTCACATCGCAAACCGCTGTGGGCTATACCTAATCTCAAGCTGATATTGACACTACCACTACTA
The DNA here is from genome assembly GCA_016271365.2 of Neoceratodus forsteri. NCBI lineage: Eukaryota > Metazoa > Chordata > Ceratodontiformes > Ceratodontidae > Neoceratodus > Neoceratodus forsteri. The sequence continues at coordinate 91,530,268 of CM028132.1, read as the reverse complement.
CTACATCAGGGGATGTACCTCAAGGGAATCAACAAAGTCCAAGAGGGTAGCATCTTTTAGTAAAAGAGATGTGCAAGAACAAGGGGACACAATTTAAAGATAGCAGGGGGATGGCTCGGAGGTAATGTGCGGAAGTATTTTTTCATGGAGAGAGTTGTGGATGCATGGAATAGCCTTCCTGAGGAGGTCATGGAGTCAAGAACAGTGGGGGAATTCAAGAATGCATGGGACAGACATAAGGCAATTCTAGTGGGGGGTAGGAGGAAGTAGGCTGTTGGTTAACTAGGATCTGCAGCTTAACCATCAGGTAGGGAAATGGGCAGACTAAGTGGGCCAAGTGGGCCTTTTCTGCCATCAAATTCTATGTTTCTATGTTTCTAAACCCTGAGCCAAATATACAGCACAGATTAAACTCTTCTACCACCTTCCAGCTACCACGGGGTTTAAAAATTGCACACCTAAATATATGCCGCCTCCCATATAAGCTAACCCTCCTTCAACTCAATGTCCTAGCTTTAAGACTGGATGTCATGATAATCTCCGAAACCTGGCTAAAGTCGCATCACCCAGATGCTGAATTATCGATTCCAGGATACACTATCCTTTGCCATGACTGACCAGGAACCAAAAGAGGTGGAGGTATGACCATGTACATCTCCTCATCGCTGCAGTTCTCCCCAGTTCCAATACCTTTGCCCACACAGACTATCAATGTGTTACTAATAAAACCTGGTCTCCCACACTCAGTTCCTATATTTATAGTCGGTTCCTACTGCTCCCCCTGACTCATGTACATCCTCTATCCTTGATCACCTGGTCGCCTTAAAATCTCACACATCTGGGGGTGAAATTTACATCTTAGGTGATTTCAATTTGAACTGGCTTTCCAGTGGCAGCTCTAAGTTTTGCAATCAGGTGGCCTCTCTAAACCTAACCCAACAGATTACAGAGCCCACCAGCCTGAACACTAGATCCCTGAACCACTCCCTTCTTGATTGGGCCCTTACCTCCAACCCTCATTGTAGAACTGTCTCTTGCTGGACTACCTTAGCGACCACTGCATGATTTAACTGGTAAGAAATGTATGCAGACCTAAGGCACCTTCCCTCAGAGTAATACTTACCAGGTCCTTTAAATCCCTGGACCTTGCCTCTCTCTTATATGACCTGGCGAATACTGATTGGTCCTTTATCTCCCATGCCACGGCTACAGATTCTGCCCTGGAGTATTTCAAATCTAGGTTCTTGGAAGTCTGGGACTGCTACACACCTCTCAGGTGGGCTCAAGTGAGGGGCGTTCATCTGCCCGGGATCTCAGCTGACCTTATGGGACCAGACGTGGAAGTCATTCAAGGCCTCCGGGAATCTAACGGATCACCTAAAATATCGCTCTCTCTGAAATGCCTGCACAAGACTAATCCACCAGGCAAAAGCCAATCACTTCAAAGCTTCTTAATTTAACCCACCAGTCTAAATTCTGGAAGGTGGTTAAATCGATATTCTACTCCCCCACCCAGCTTCCCACCCCTGTCCTCATCATCGTCGGCCGCTCTGTTACTGACCCCCTTGCAATGGCCACCGAGTTTGACTAATTTTTTGCTAAATGTGCATCTGCACTTTTGTCTACTCATCTGACAATCCCACCTAACACTGCCAGCCTTCCCCCACATGCCCAATTTTCAACTCCATCACCTTCCTTTGCCTTTCGCCTTGTCACCATTTTTGATGTACTCGCAGAACTCCTCGTACTAAACCTCTGCAAAGGGAAATGTCCTTTTGGACCGGACTCCAAAATACTCTATTTGTTGTCCTCCATCATTGCCAGCCCCCCGGCTGCTCTCCTCAACCTCTCCTTCTACCTCGCTTCTACCCCATCAGAGTGGAAGCACGTCACTATCATCCCTATTCCTAAGGGCGGTGACCCCTCCTTTAGTGGTAAATACTGCCCCAACTCACTCCTCCCTGTATTAGCTAAGATGCAGGAGCACCTTGTCCTCTCATAACTCTTCTTTCTTGACTCCTCTTCCTTCTTCTCTCCTTATCAGTTTGGTTTTAGGAAATCCCACTCCACCTCTACCTCCCTCCCACCTAAGGCTCACTGACGCCATCCTTACAGGTATGGATAAATGTCATATAACCTCTGCTGTTTTTGTCAATATGGCAAAAGCATTCAATTCTGTCTCTCACTCCCTCCTCCTATCGAAGCTCTCCCTTGCAGGGCTCTCTAGCGAGGACCACCAGTTGGTTCCACTCCTATCTGGCAGTCAGGTCCCAATCTGTCAGAATTGGCAACAACTCCTCTGCCTCTGTCCTGGAAACCACCGGTGTTCCACAAGGCGCTCAGTACGTAGCCCACTGTTGTTCTCCATTTTCCTTAATGATCTGCCATTTGCCTGCCCAAACTCTTCCATCCACATGTATGCGGACGATACTGCACTGTATATATCTGGACCCACCACCCCTAATGTGGCAACCAGATTACAGAAGGACTTTGATGATGTCCAATTCTGGTTTCGCTCTTATCAGCTGTTTCTCAATGCCAAGAAACAGTCTCCCTGACCTTTGGCATGAAGCAGAGACTTTCTTGGCTCCCCTCCTTCCACACCCTGGACGGAACTTCTCTGGAGGCATGCTCCTCCTTTAGATATCTCAGGGTCTGGCTAGACAAGCATCTTGACTTTTCTGTACATGTTAAAGCTATCCATGGAAAACTACATCCCAAGCTGGGTGCCTTATACCGCAACCGTGGTTGCATTTTGCTGGCGGCTCACTGGGCAATTGCACAGAAAATGATTCTCCCTATCTTTGACTACAGTGATGAAGTCTATAGTGTCGCTCCCAAGTCCACCCTAGCCAGACTGGACTCTCTCTTCCACTCATTCTGTCATTATGTCCTAGACTGTCCTCCTTCCACTCATCACTGTGCCCTCTACCAGACTCTAGACCTCCTCTTCCTTCAGAATTGAAGACAATCCCACTGCGTAAGTTTCACGGATAAATTCTGGTCCCAGACCCTTCCCCCCTACCTTGACGCTGTCCTGACAGCACAAGAGCCTCCAGTGCATGCACTCAGGAACTTTGACTCTTGCTTACTGTCTGTTCAAACATGTTCACTACTGCTGGGAAGGCAGCCTTCTCATCTTAGATGCGCAAACTGTGGAACTCCCTTCCTGAGGCTATTCAGCACTCTACCTCCTCGCAACACCTTAACTCCCTACTCAAAATACACTTCTCCACCACCTGCACATGCACCTGAACAGCTCTCAGAACTTGGGCCTAGTTGTCTACATGTACAGTGATTACCAACTACTGCCACTGCTACTATTGCACTATGTATTGCCTATAGGTGTCCAACTCTCTATTTGCACTATGTAATATATGAACTGTTTAGTATTGCTGAAATGTCTATATGGTGCACCTTTAAATTGTATTTCCTTACCCCTCATCCCCAGGACACATCTGTAATTGAGCAATAGTCTGCTCAGTATGCCTTCCTGGTAAAACTTAAATAAATAATTATCATGAGCACTAGGGAGCAGATCATACTAGAGCATTTCAGGACAGCTTCCTGGTACAATTGGTACATGAGCCAACTAGATTGGGGAGGACTCTGGACCTGGTATTTTGAAATGGGGAGGTTATTAGGGATCTGGGGGAAGAGGACTCTCTGGCTGGGAATGACCACCACTCGGTGTGGTTCACGCTCCATATGAGTAAATAGGTACGGGGACCAGGGTGATGGATTTTAAAGAGGCAGACTTTAGCAGGATGGTGGAAATTCTGGATAAGCATCTGGCAGGCATTCATCAAGACATGGATGCTAGTCAGAAGTGGGACATTATAAAACGAGGGCTGAAGCAGGAAACTTGTAAGTGTAGAAAGATACAGAGTAAAAAGGGAAGGGCAAAGAAGCCCAGTTGGTTGACTAAGGAGGTTATGGAGGGAGTAAGGGCCAAGAGAAGGAATTTCAGAAAATGAAAAATCGGGGGAGGTTGACAAGGAGGAGTACACAGAGAAGTCCAGGGAGGTTACCAGGCTGGTCAGAGCATCCAAGGCCTCAAGAGAACTAAGACTGGCACAGGATATTAAGGAAGGAGAGAAGGGCTTCTTCAGATCGTTAGAGAAAGAAGAACGGAGGGTGGGTGGAGAAGGGGGGGTGACAGGCAGAGGCATTAAATGAATGCTTAAGTTTTGTGTTCACAGAGAAGAAAGGGGGCAGATACCGCAAGGGAGGGGTAGGGTGGGTAGTGGGGGGAGAGGGTGACTGAAGTAGGGATTACAGAGGACAGCGTGAGAGAGGGCTTGAGGGCACTAAGGGTGGACAAGACACAGGAACCAGATGGCATTCGCCCTAGGGTACTCAAGGAGTTAGTGGAGATTCTGTCAGGACCACTGACTGACCTGTTCAATACCTCTCTGGACACGGGATGTGTACCATAGGACTGGAGGATGGCCCATATAGTGCCCATTCACAAGAGTGGCCCCAGTGATGAACCAGGTAGCTATAGGCCAGTGAGCCTTACATCAATTGTGGGGAAACCCATGGAGACAATCCTAAAGGAGAGACTGGTGACCTTCTTGGAGGACAATGGTCTCTTGGATGGTCATCAACATGGGTTTGTTTTGGGCAGATCCTGCCAGACAAATCTAATCGAGTATTATGACTGGGTGACCAGGGAACTGGACAAGGGCCATGCTGTGGATGTGCTGTATTTGGACTTCAGCAAGGCCTTTGATTCTATGCCGCATGGGAGGCTGGGGGAAGCTGGAATACATAGGGGTAGGATCAAAGATGGTCAGATGGATCATCAACTAGCTGAATGGAAGGCAGCAGAGGGTGGTGGTGGTGGGGAGCTCTCATCACCAAGGGAAGTATCGAGCGGGTTGCCACAGGGATGGGTACTACTACCAGTTTGGCTCAGGATATTTATAGCTGATATATCACATGGGGTCTGGAGTAGGATCAGTCTGTTCACTGATGATACAAAGATGGGTGCAGTGGTAGATGACATCAAAGTGTGGAAGGGGCTACAGGAGGACCTGACCAAAGTACAGTAGTGGTCAGAAATGTGGCAGCTGGGGTTCAAGGCCAAGAAGTGCAAGGTACTGCACTTCAGAGCAAGGAACCAGGGGAGGAGCTATCAGCTGAGAGGGGTGCAACTGGAAAGTACAGAGGAGGAAAAGGATCTGGAAGTGGTTCTAATGGGCAACAGGAACAACTCTGCTCAGTGCAGGAAGGCGGCAGCAAAGGCCAATAGAATGCTGGGGTTTATAGCGAGGGAAATCTCCTCCAGGAGTAGGGAGGTGATCCTTCCCCTATACAGGTCCATGGTCATTCCTTACCTGGAGTACTGTGTGCAGTACTGGCACCCATTCTTGAAGAAGGATATCAAATTGCTGGAGGGGGTGCAACGCAGGGCAACAAGGATGATCCAGGGATTGGAGGGAAAGTCCTACGAGGACAGAATGGGCGAGTTGAACAGGTACTAACTGGAGGAGAGGACGGATGGTGGGGATATGATTGAAACCTTTAATTACCTGAAGGGGATAAATAAGGTTAATACAGACGGGATCCTCCAGCTTAGAAGAGGGAGGGATACGAGAGGTCATCAGCTGAGGTCGGAGGGGGGAAGATTCAGGAAGGAAATCAGGAGACATTTTTTCTCAGAAAGGGTGGTGGACAGGTGGAATACTCTACCCGAGGAGGTGGTTTCCTGTAGAAAGGTGGGTAGCTTTAAGAGGGGTTGGGACAGGGTAAGCAGGTGTGTTAAGATGAAGGGGGGGCAGTTGTAAGTTGAGGAGCTAGCTGCACATTTTAGCAGACTCGATAGACCATAAAGGCCTGCTTCTGCTGGCATTTTTGTATGTTTAAAAAATGATGGTTTTAGAAATGCATATCTTTCCTTAGTAATAAAAAGCTTAAAATATACACGTTGGAATGTTGTAGGCTAAGGAGGGATCTATGTTTAATTTTTAAGGCTTTCAAAGACAAAGATCTATGGGACAGTATAGGCTTGCAGTCAAAAGAAACTATTTTCGACATTAGAACTTATGACTTGCAGCTAAGAGGTAAATTATATAAGACTAAAAAAAGGGGCATGCGGTACACACAAAGGGTGGTTAAAGTATGGAATGAGTTACCATAAAATATCATATACAGTAAAAACATGGAACATTTAAAAATAAATTGGACGAATACCATAATAAACATAATAAAAAAGGTTATTGCCATTGAGAAATGGCTTACCATCAGTGGGCAAATTGCCTTCTTGCTAGTAACATTCTATGAATCCTATAAAATAAACATTTAGATGTTTTTTTCTGGGGGCCTGGGTTCAGTTCTCAGTTGATCATATTATTTCTTTATCTCTAGTTTGTGATTTAACTTGTTTAGCAGTGGCTAACACTGCACAAAAAAAAATCTAATTGTCATCTTACTTATTCCTAGTTGCTGAATATGCAACATCACAGAAAGGAAGTGTGTCCGGGAATGCCAGGTTCAACCATGTGAGCTTGTAGTTCAGTGGTTAGAGCACTGGAATGGTATTCCAGGGGCCTGGGCTCAGTTCCAAGTAGTCACATTATTTTTTTTCTCACTGCAGTTTGAAATAAACATTTCAAAAGTAAATTAATATCTCGCCCATCAGCACAGAGGTTGGAATGGACTCGGGTTGCTGGAGGGCTGACAGGGTGGAGAAGGCAGAAACATCTGAAGACTGCTCACCTTCTCCAAGGGTGAGGGTGGGGATGCAGTCCAGTGACTGCTAACTCCTGGTGGAGACCAGGAGTACAGAACATACACCGACCGACCGACTGACTAGGTTGGTGTGGCAGACATCGGTGTATGCCTTGACATTGTGGCACTTTGCGCCCCCAAGAGAAAAGGGGAAAAAGCTCTCCTCTGCTTGACTGGATGACAGTCATGCAGTCCCCTCCACCGCCCCAAGTTCCATGGTCAGTTCCCACAGACCACCTAAGCAGCACCCGAGGGGCCAAGTGTTGCGCTGGCCGGCCCCTACCGGTGCCTTTTTCCTCGGAGGATGAGGATCCTTCCAGTGAAGGGTTACACCGGATTACCCCAAGGGTGGCTGCTTTCTGAGGTGGGGAATGGTGGCAATGGGCAGAGATGCAAGTGAGTGGTAGGAGGAGAGTCCATTGATGGCCCAAAGGAGAGGCCAATGGGGGAGACACAGATGAGGTGGAAAGAAAAAAGTAAATTAATAATCGTATGGTGTGCATGCTCCGATAAGCTATGTATGCATTCTATTGTCCCACTCATGGCACCTATTCTCAGAATATTCAGAAGAAGAAATTGTTTAAAGTGGAAGGAGAGTGAACTGTGTTCATTGCATTTTGAAAGTATGTGGCAAGCTGTCATTTATGAGCTATTATGAACTGGATGAAAAAAATGCTTAAACCCGATTGATTTTCTCCCTGTGATGATGCTGAACAATAAAATCACAGGTAGGAGATACTGTAGCTCCTGACAACAGGTTATGTTTTTTACTTACTGGAGTATTACTCTGCCTGTCTGCCAACAGTCATACCTGGCTTCAATCTCATTGAGTGCAGCTTCACCTAGTTCTCACTATGTCCTTTTTAAAATGAATTATTTTATTGTTTAATGTTCTTTCACAGGAAACCAAAGGGATAAATTAAAATGGAATTTGCGACAGACGTGAAATGTTAGGTTGAGCCCTTGTTGTATTTTAAGGTTGCTGCAGTTTTGCACAGTGTGTCTGGCAAATTGGCATGGATTAAGGGATGGAAACATGTTTGCACATTGAAGCTAAATCCACGTTTTTGCATAGCTCTGCACATTTCTTACTCAAGCATCACCAAGCCTTACTCATTCAGTTTGAAATAGATTTGAAAATCCTTATACATAGATACATAGATACATAGATACATAGACATCGTCGGCAGATAAGGGCCTATGGCCCACCCAGTCTGCCCATTTAAGTTTGTAAGTTCAGTTTATGTTTTCCAGGAAGTCTGTTGCCCCTTACCCCTGACCTCCAGAATTCCTTTATGTCTATCCCATGCATTCTTAAATCCCGTGATTGTTTCAGCCCCCACCACTTCCTCTGGCAGGGTGTTCCACTTGTCCACCACCCGTTCTGTGAAGAAATTCTTCCTCACGTTTCCTCTGAATCGTCCTCCCTCCAACTTCATCCCATGCCCTCTAGTCCTGGAACATCTTTTTCGCTTAAAATAGTGCATTCCTGCACCTGTTCCTCCCTGTAAGATACTTGTATGTCTCTATCCATATCCCCTCTCCCTCCTCTCCTCCAGGGAGTACATGTTCAGTGCCTTCAACCTGTCCTCCATAGGACTTGTGATGCAATCCATGCACCATCTTTGTTGCCCTCCTCTGAACCTTCTCTACCTGTCTATGTCCTTACGTGGGTAAGGTCTCCAGAACTGCACAGTGTACTCCAGGTGCGGCCTCACTAGTGTCTTGTATAGTGGAATTATGACCTCCCTTTTCCTGCTGGTGATGCCCCTGCCTATGCATCCCAGCATCCTATTTGCTTTACCTGCTGCCTTGTCACACTGTTTCCTGCCTTGAGGTCATCAGAGATGATAACTCCAAGATCCCTTTCCTGCTTGGTGCATGCTATATCCTCACCCCAACTGATATATTATGCCAGGGTTTTGTGCCCCATATGCATTATCTTGCACTTCCCATTGAATTTCAACTGCCAAACCCTGACCATACTTCAAGTTTCTGCAGGTCCCTTCTCATTCTGTCTACACCCTCTGGTGTGTCTACTCTGTTACAGAGCTTTGTGTCATCAGCGAACAGTGAAATTCTGCCTTCTAGGTCCTGTGCAATGTCACTGATGAAGATATTGAATAGTACCGGTCCCAGCACTGATCCCTGTGGCACCCCACTGGTCACTCTTCCCTCTGTGGAGTGACAGCCATTTACCACCACCCTTTGTGTCCTGCTGCCCAGCCAGTTACCTACCCACCGCACTACTGTCCTGCCCACACCCATATTCCCCAGTTTGTGCAATAATCTTCACGTGGCACAGTGTCAAAGGCCTTTCTGAAGTCCAGATAGGCCATGTCCACTGCCCTCCCCTGATCCACCTCCCTAGTCACCCAGTCAAAAATTCAATGAGGTTGGTCTGACATGACCTTCCCTGGTGAAACCATGCTGCCTTGGGTCCTGTAGTCCATTGACAACCAAATGTTCCACCAATCTCTCCTTCAGTAGTGCTTCCATGATCTTCCCCACTACAAGGTGAGGCTGACTGGTCTGTAGTTCCCGCTTCCTCTTTGTTCCCACTTTTGTATAAGGGGACTACATCTGCTATCCTCCAGTCTTTGGTACCTCCCCTGTTTCTAGTCATCGGCTAAACAGGATAGCAAGAGGTTCAGCCACCACTTCTCTTAGTTCTTTAAGGACCCTAAAGTACCCCATCTGGCCCCATTGCTTTATCAACTCTTATTACTTCCAGTTCCTTCAGGACCCTTTCTCGTAAAGGGACTTGTGTCCATTTCTGCAACATTCTCACCCCTTGTACTCCATTCAGACCCATTACCCTCCTCTTCCTCAGTAAAGACTGAGCAGAAATACCTGTTCAATATGTCAGCTTTACTGTTGTCATCCTCCACACAGCCCCCTCCTCCCCCTTCAGTCTCACTATCCCTCCCTTTGCCTTTCTTTTTTCACTTATGTACCTGTAAAAGGTTTTGTCCCCTCTACCCACTGATTTTGCAATGTGTTCTTCTGTCTGAGCTTTGGCTTCCCTTACTGACCTCCCTGCCTCCTTTGCTTCTCCTGGTACTTCTCCCTATCCCCTTCTGCCTGTGTCTTTTGTATTGCCTGAATGCAATCTTTTGGCTTTCACTTTCTTTGCTACCTCTTTGGAAAACCATAATGGTCTCCTCTTCCTTTTCCTCTTGCTAACCTGCTTAATACATAGTTCTGTTGCTCTTGTAATCCCCATTTTAAATACTTCCCACTGTTCCTCAACCTCTGATTCCTGCCCCATTCCCCTTAATGCCTCTTTCATGTATCTCCCCATTTTCCCAAAGTTTGCCCCCCTAAAATTCAGGATACGTGTTTTTGTGTGGTTTGGTGCTGCTCTTTCTGTGATTTCAAACCACAGTGACTGGTGGTCACTGTTCCCCAGGTGCTCCCCCACTCTTACCCCCATCACACTGTCCCTGTTTGTGAGCACAAGGTCCAGTATTGCCTTCTGCTTTTGAACGGCGGTGCTAGTAGGCCATATTTCAACTAAAATCGACACCTGTTGCCCCCACCCCAAACTGCTGCCCAAAAGGGTCAGCAATTTTGTCAAACCATTGCTCTTTTGTTAGTTTTTACTTTATTTAAAATATTGGTATTTTGTTGTTGGATTTCATGAGCAGGTTACCTTAAACTAGTGTAAATGATTACGGGGACGGAGTGGCCCTCTCCCACTGACATGTTCCCGAAATGGTAACCCTGGAGATCCCTATCTGCTAAGCCGCACACTGTATATTCAAGAAAGGAGACTCAGAGAGAATTGCACTGGTAACTGAAGTGATAGCATCAATCCATTAGCTTGGTAGTAGGGATGTGTGGATTGTGGACATCCACCATCAGAACTGATGCGGAATGGCAATGCCACTCTTAACATGCTTTGTGAAATTCCATTTTCAGTTCCACTGAATTTATGAAAAGCATTTCTGTGTAGAATGCAAAATAACTGTTGATGGATCACATAAAACTGTGGAAAAAGAATACATAGATTTTGTAAACTCCAGGTTATTAGTCCGCAAAAAATATTTTGTATGCGAAACGTCAGAATTCTGCTCCCGGTAGAATCCCACACAATTTACTGAAATGCTGCAGAATACCGTTTTGCCAGAAAATCTAAATTCTGCACAGCCCCACTCAGCAGGAAAAAGTTCCTGCACTGGTGGACTATGGACCACCTTAAGTCACGTAGCCAGTATGTTAAGTTAGTTATGATTCATAGCGTCAGGGTATGGAGGCTGTGATATTTTTTTATCAATTTGTTTGAGATGGGAGGACTCTGCCCCACCAACACTATCCATCTGTTTTTTTAATTTGAAATGGGAATGTAAGAGGCAATGCCCCTTAACTGAAACAAACTGACAAAAAAAATCCCAACCTTACCAACTAACCCTAAGTAGGGCAACAAGTATAGCATACAGCATTGCAACGCTATGCTAGTTGGTAGTCTGTAGTCTCCACTATTGCAAAAGTTCAACTTAAAATATAGTGTAGGTGTAACTTCCCCATATGGGCTTACTTTAATGGCTAGTTTGCCTCCCATTTCTCCTGGCTGCCTCTGGGTGCCTGCTACATCCCCCAATTTTTCCCCCAATCTCATTGCCACATCACCAAGTCCAGGTGTACCCAGCAAACCACCCAAGCAGCCCCTGCCTCTGATTTCAGCCCACGACAGACTGTTGGAGTAATTGCAGAGCTGGTGACCTCTTTCCACATGCTTCAAGACCAGTCAGCAGCTCACACATGCTGGAAGTGCCCCTTCTTTTTTCTGACTGTGACTGTGGTCAAGCAGGAGGTTCTTTGGTGGTCCAGTCCCCATAGGGCTCAGTGTGGGGGCCAGTGAATTGGGCAGGGATGGAGAAAAGTCTCCGATGGATTTTAAAAAAGTGCTGTGCGCACTGTAGTAAGAGGCCTGACTCTATGAATATTAATGAGCAGACATTAATATGCATAAGCAGGTCTGTTCTGCTGATTTGGGGCTGTAAGTTTGGGCAGCTGCAATAAGGATGCTAACTGTAAATAAATGTAATAAAAGAGAAGCAGCCAATAGGACACCAAAGGGGCTAATAAATCAAGCTGCCCGTCCGCCCGAAGGATCGGAGCTCCCTCCTGGAGCCGAAAGTCGCGGTGGTGCGTTAGAGGTAATTTAACCTCTATCCAGCACCTGTGAAGGGGGGTTTCTTTATGCATTTTAACAGTATTACTCTGTTGTTTCCTTCCGTCGGTGATACTGGCTGCTTGTATTTCTGTAAGGGGAACGTTGTATTGAGCCAGCTTTCTGCATTGTCTGCGCATTCCAGGCTAGGATTGCAGCTTTGGGGGGTGTGCCTTCCTGCTACATTCTGAAACAGTGTCTGTTGCAGTGCTTCTATTTTACCTAGTAAGAGCCACAGTATCTTGAGGCGCATGGTCTGTTTCTGGCTAATATCGGGATACTTGTGCTGCTGTGATCTTGACCGCCAGTCTCCCGCTGCATACTAATTTGGATCCTTTGTTTCCCTTCAATATAGGCCCACTGTTCCCTCACCTGGCAATCAAGCTGCCCGTCCGCCCGAAGGATCGGAGCTCCCTCCTGGAGCCGAAAGTCGCGGTGGTGCGTTAGAGGTAATTTAACCTCTATCCAGCACCTGTGAAGGGGGGTTAGCCCGTCGACGCACTACGCGCGTCGACTGCCCAGCCCGCCCCAGCCACCCTCCCACCCAGGGTCGTCCCTTAGTTTATAGTCCCTACCTGATGACATCACTTCCTGTGGCTTGAAATACTAAGTCCCCTGTTTTCCCTTTGCAGGTTATACCTGCTAACCACTAGAGGGACCCTCTGTTACTGCCTCAAGCTTTTCTAGTTTCCTTGGACCCTCTTTCTACCTGTCCTCTTCCCTTCTCCCTCAGCCCTCTCTACCTTTTCACCTGATCCAATAATCGCCTATTCCCGTACCCCCTCCCTTCCACCCCCTAGCCCATCCTGGTTTAACCACCTATCCTGGATTTTCTCCAACCTCCTATCCCTTATCCTATCTTCCTGACCACAGAGGCTCTGCCCGTTTCCACACCTGATGCTGTACTACCTTCAGCCTAGATCTCCTGCTATTTGGCTTTATGTCTTTTCTCAAGTGGCCACTAGGAGTCGCTATTAAGCACCCCTTTTTGGTCCCAAACCTACCCTGTGTCCTGGCCCCAGAATGTGGAGCATGGCTCTTACCTGGGTCCCGTGTCCAACTGCCCTGAGTTGGTCTTGAACCTGGTACCCTGGCCACCAGAGTCCATGTCACTACCACTATTCCAAAGTGGCATCCACACTTGCTGAGTGACGCAAAAACAACTTCAACCTACCACCCAGCTGCAACCACAAGCAAAATGTTAGCCCTCCTATTACAATGCCTCCCATTCTTCCTCACCCTGGCACCATTGTCTCTCAACCTAACACCCCCTATCACAATGGCACCTGATCCTACCATATTTTGGAGCTAGCACTGCCACACCCTACTCTCATCATCTGCCCCAGTCATCAACACCCTCCCCAGTCCTCTCCCTATTACCACCTCCCCAGGTGCCCACTTGAGACTTATCCACCCCACTTTCACAGCCTGGAAATCCCTGCCCCTCCCAGTATGCCCTAAAGCACCCCCTCCTCACGACTTACATATCGAAGCTCACCCTCTACCGTCCCTGGCCAGGGCTGTGGTTTTACTATTACTTCTGACAGGCAACATTCATCCGAACCCTGGCCCAGCTCCTCAAACCCTCCTACAGGGTCACCCAGGCTCTGCATGGCGTCTATGAATATACAGCAGCCTGATGAAAAATTAGACTCCTCAATGTTGGATCACCTCACATAGGCCTGATGTCATTGCGGTGGTGAAACCTGGCTATCAAAATCCATGCCAGACTCGTTTGTCACTATTCCTGGGTACTCCCTCCACCGGGAGGATCGTGTGAGGCAGAAGGGGGTTGTGCGATATACACCAGGGATTCTCTCACTGGACTGACACTCCCTGCCCCTGTTCTCACCCATGGAGCGCGAGGCCCAACCCTCAAGCTGACTCCGACCCCTCTGGGTCCCCTCTATCTCACTGCTGCTTACATTCCCCTAAAACCAAACTGTGGCACTGGCTTCGCTAACTGACTATCTTTCAACCCTACCTCACACAGCTGACCAAGTCCTTGTAGGTGACCTGAATGTTAACTGGCTCAGCTCATCCATCAACTCCACCCGTGACTCTTTCGCAGCGATTGACATGTCCCAACTAGTCTCCCAACCCACCAGAATTAACACAAAGAAGGGCACCAGCACACTGCTAGACATGGTCATCACAAACCGCCCTCAACAAATCCATGATACCCAGGTCCTTCCAGACTCTATTAGTGACCACTCTCCTATCATTTTCCACTGGGCCACCCCCACTCCCAAACCCATGGCTCATCCCACTCACCGTCGGCGCCTCAGACCAGGTGGGCTTAAAGGTCTTAAGCTACATCTTGCCCAAATTAACTGGTCTCCTATACACCAGGCCTCTGATGTTGATGACGCCCTTACCTTCTTCACCCAAACCTTCAACAAAGCTTGTGACGTTTTCGCTCCCATGACAGCAGTCCGGACCAAAGTCCGCAATGCCCCTTGGATTACCCCGTCCCTGCTGCAACTCCTAAAACACAGGGATAACCTGTGGCACCTGGCTAATGAAACAGGCCGTGCTGCGGACAGACAGGCCTAGCGCCCGCTAGAAACAAATGCACATGGGCCATCAGGAAAGCAAAAGCCGATCACTATCAGAGGCCGCGCTTACCTCCTCCTGGGGCACGGTAGTAGTTTTGGGACAACATTAAGCACTAAATGGGAGCTCAAGCCTCCTCCTCCCAGATCACCATCAAGGTACTGTCTCCACTGACCCTGCCCACATAGCCAACTTCCTCAACTCATCATTTACAGACCTCCAGCACGGTCCTCCCAGAGACTTCTTTGACCCTCCTTCAACCCTAACCCCCTGACTTCCAATATCCTAGCTTCCACCCGCAGGGTGACCCCCAGGAAGCTAGCCACACCTGCTTCAAGCTCTTAAGAGCAATTATATTGGCAGCGACTCCCTGGACCCCAGTATCCTCCGCCGGGTCCTGGATCAGGTCCTGCCCACTAACTACCCTGCTCAACAAGTCCCTTTGCCTGGGTCAATTCCCGCTGGCTGGAAAACAGCCACAGTCTTGCCCATACACAAAGAGGTGACAGGTCCTCAGCGGGAACTACCGACCTATCTCCATCCTTCCAACCCTCTCCAAAGCCCTTGAAAAACTGGTGGCAACCCAAATCACAGATTATCTGACCAAATACAACATCCTCTGCCATGAACAGCATGGTTTCCGTGCAGGTCACAGCACCAGCACTGCCCTTATTGAGTTCCCAAATTTTCTGCATTCCTCCCTTGACTCGGGCGCACTAGCAGGGGCAGTGTTTATTGACCTCTCAAAGGCTTTGACACTGTCTCCACCCCTACTGTTGGATGCCTCTATCGCATTGGCTTTGCCGCTGGCCCAGTCTCCTGGTGTTCCAGCTACTTGTCGGACCCGCTCTCAGCGTGTTAGAATTAATGAGACCCTCTCCAATACATGTCCTATCCGATCCGGAGTCCCCAGGGTTCCATTCTAGGCCCCTTCTCTTCTCTCTATACCTCAATACCTTGCCCACGAGTGCTTGCAGGAAAAATCCTGCTGTCACCAGATGATGCCGTTATCTTACGCCACCCACGAAACCCCATCTCTCTTCAAGATTCCTTGCAACTAGCTTTCAATGATGCTGAAGCCTGGTTCAAAAGCACAGACTTGTAGTTAATCTAAAAACCAAATCCATGCTCTTTGCACATCCCCAAAACAAACTCAGTAATTTCCCTCCATTATCCTCCTGGCTCTAATCTTCCTCTCGAGCAAGTCTGCCTGTACAAGTACCTTGGGGTCTCCTTTGACTCTGCACTCACTTTCCACGACCACATTGATACTCTAGCCTCCACTGCAAATACACGGCTAGGTATCCTTTATCGCTACAAGCACTGCCTCCCACCGAGGCCCTCCGACTAGCAGTCACCTCCTCAGTCCTGTCCCTTGTTGATTATGGCCTGCCTGTCTATGGTGCTGCGGATAAGACTGCCCTCAATAAACTTCGACACACCTTGAACAAGGCCTGTAGGTTAATCACAGGAGCCACCAGATTAACCCCATACCTGCCAGCTATATGACTTATAAAGCTGCTCAACCTGGATGAACGACCAGATATCAAACTTGCCTCCTAACGAAAAAACACTCCTTGGTCTATCCCTCCCGGTCTGACAGCCTCTATTCACCTAGCTCAACCCTTAGTCCAAACTCGTAGAGCTCCTCCAAGGCCACCCTGTCCATCCCTAGATCCAGGACCGCACATGGTCAACGGTCCTTCTACTACAGAGCCCCTACCTGGTACAATATTCTCCCCAGTTCCATCACCGATATCCGTTCAATCTCCGGTTTTAAAACCGCACTTAGAAGTCAGCTATTCAACATGCGTAGCTGTGCCTGTCCCCAGCCGTAGGTGTTTCAAGCTCATTGTACCCGACAAAACTCTCTGAGTAGATTCTCAATCAACAACTGACAAAACTCCTAGAGTGGCTTGCCCCCCCCAATCTATCACCTGCCCTGTCCCAAAGCCACCTGTTCTTACTAACCTAGCAGTCCCAGCTCAAGACTAATTTGTCTGCTCAACCAAAGCTTGCTTTCCTCTCATTCTTATCCGAATAACTGTTATACCTGTCAATACCTAACCTGTTACACTGTTACTGTAAACAAAGTCATTTACAGTATATATCTGCCATACTGTTGCCTGCTAAGATGTAAAAAAAAAAAAAAAAAAAATGTTACCTACAACGATGTAATGAAATGTTGTGCTTTGTATTGTCCTCTTTGTGACGAGGTACCTTTGGAAACGAGCCTCTGGCTCAAAGGTTGTAAACTGATGTATAAATAAATAAATAAATAAATAATGAAGCTTTGTAGATAAAACTGTATTTATACTGGCTGCACCAGACATATTGTTGGGATCTTCACAGCCGCTTGCTGCCTGAGGACTGCATATTTCAACAGCAGCGACAGGCAAGGGACTGTACATAAATGTTTGAAAGTGTCAGAGTTTAAGAGGGCACACAAGTGGCTATTGAATTGTGGGGTTAAGAAATAAATAAAGTGTTTTACCTGGCTGCTTCAGGACTTTAAATTGGGAACATTGATGGACTGCAGGGGGACTGTGAATACAAGCAGTCATGCTTGCAGAGCAGCAGCCAATCAGAAAGCCAGGTTTTTGGTGCAAGATTTGTTGTGACAGTGCCAGAGATTCATGGGACTTTGCCAAAGGCTTGTGGGGGAAAAAGCAGGGACTTAATTTAGGTGCCAGAACACGGAGCCTTTCAAGCATTGAAGGAGGCTTAGGCTTATGAATATTCATTTTTGTGTCTGACAAGTAATTTCAGCCAATCGGGAGCCTCAGAGAGCTCCACAAAACCCAGGAACTTTGCAGGCTGAGGTCAGTTTTTCATTGTGGGCCCCTACACAGAAAGGGGGGCTCTGGCCATCAGTTAAAGAGAATGGGCCTAGTAGTTCATTGCAAGCCCCTTCACAGGGAGGGGGGGGGCTTTGGCCCTCAGCTAAAGAGAATGGGCCTAGTGGTTGGAGGAGAGCCCCTCTGCAGGGGAGATTTTTTTTTTGCTTATTTTTTTTTTGCCTCTGCCAGAGATAGTGGCTGCAAGCAACTGAAGTTGCTGGCCTGGGGGGTGCCAGAAATTGTCATCCAAAGCCAGCATTTGCCTTACCACATTAGGAAAATGTGGGGAAGCAACCAGCATCTGCCTGCAGTTGTGAGAAAGCTGCAACGATGTTCTGCCTTAGCAGTGAGAGTGCTGATGAAGCCTGTAACTTCCAGAAAAGGAAAGCTTCCAAATCCTTCTGAGTGAATAAACTTCTGGTTACAAGTTCAAGTCAGTGAGAGATCTGTTTGGGGCAAAGAAGCCCAGAAGTGCTTAACATCTGTCTGCACCCTGCGTTTATCCAGCACCTAAGAAATGGGTGAACACCTATGCAAGTGACTAGAGCAGGGTCCAGTAGTTTGTAAAATGCTTATTGTGACTGTATAAAAGTACCTACAGGGCTGGAAGAGAGGTTCCCTAGACACACTGTGTTTTTTACGTTCGCTTGCGCGCATGTGCAAGGAACGTCTTGGGAGAATGGGACACTTTGGAGGTGTGCTCCTCCCCTGCAATCCCCTGCTCCATTGAGCAGGCGTGGCAGTCCTGCACCAATCAGATGTGGTGCTGTGTATGACAGCGGTGGTCTTCTCTTCAAAGAAAACCACCACTGTCATACACAGCACCGCATCACGCCACCCCCCCTAAATCTTTGCTGCTACGCTGGGAACCCACCCCAGTGTGGCCAACATCCCGCATCGTCTGCTGACGGGGGTTCCCAATACGCCATCGGCTCCAGGCCCCCCTCAGCCATCCTTCTGCCACACTGGGAGCCCACCCCAGCATGGCAAACTTCCCGTCCCGCGTCGTCTGCCAACGGGGGTGCCCAATCCCCTGTTCGCTACACGGCCCCACCCCAGCCATCCTTCTGCCATGCTGGGAGCTCACCCCAGCGTGGACAACATCCCACGTCGTCTTTTTTTTTAACCTGTAAATTGAAAACGGTCACACGGCGCTTCTCCCAGGCCCCCCCCTCCCACAACCCGCACCCACCCACTGCGCACCCCACCTCCCCACACCCCCCTCACCCTATACTTACCTCTGGAGCTCGGCGTGATGATCTTCGGTGGACCGGGAACACGTTTGCACTCTTCAAAGCTGACCGCCAACCGAGGAAATGCCGGTAAGCTGTATAATGGGCTAGATAGGGGGTTTTCAACTTTATTGCATATCTCAGGCATTTTTTTTTAATTTTTACACCAAATTTTCAACGTGGGGTTTTTGGGACCCATTCTCATGAATGATGTCACTGAAAGGCATGCTATTCGGGCCCGGCGGGTGATTTCAAAGTCACTGTGCAAAAATCACCCTTTGGGCCCAAATAATGTCATGACAGTGATGTTCATTCATGAGAAGGGGTCCCAAACCCCATGTTGAAAAATTTGGTGCAAAAATTCCAAAAAATGACTGTTTTACGAACGTGCATTGCGCAGTTCCTACGCAGGCTCGTAAGTTCGCTAATTTTCAATATTTTCACTCCAGATTTTCAACATTGCCATTTTACCACACCTCCTTATGAGCAGTATAGCTGTCATTTTTCACATCCTGCCCAAAACATGTTTCCACCCATGTAGCACACAATGGCGCAGTCGGTGTGCGAAATCAATGTATGAGACACATTAAGAAAATCACCATGACACCGCTCATTAGCAGAGGTCTTAAATGGCTACGCTTGAAAATTTGGTGAAAAAATTCCTAAAAATGACTGTTTTACGAGCGTGTGTTGTGCAGTTCCTATGCATGCTCATACGTGTGCGAATTTTCATTATTTTCACTCCAGATTTCAACATTGCGATTTTACCACACCTCTTCATGAGCAGTACAGCTGTCATTTTTCACATCCTGCCCAAAATGTGTTTCCGCCCATGTATTGCACAATGGCACAGTTGGTGTGCGAACTCAATGTATGGGACACATTAAGAACATCACAGTGACACTGTTCATTAGCAGAGGTCTTAAAATGGCTATGTTGAAAATTTGGTGAAAAAATTAATAAAATGACTGTTTTACAAGTAAGGCTATGCAGTTCCTATGCATAAAATTGTAAGTTAGCAATTTTCAAAATTTGCACTCCAATGACTTCCAAATACCTAAACAGCACATAGAAGCAAGCAACATTCGGCATTGACAAATGCTTGTACTTCTTTGTCACTGATTTTTTTAAGCTATGTCCAAGTGCCAAATACCACTGCAAATACCTGCAAGCGAACGTTCGGCATTGACAAATGCTTGTCCTGACAGTGCCTGTGAAGGTCAGTGAATGTCTAAATGTCCCTTGGGAGCTGCAACTGCCAGCATAGCCAAGTGGAACTGTGAACCTGTGATCTGACTTGAGAGAAGTCTGAAAGAGTTTATGAGGATGTTGCAGTAATCTAGTTTGCTACCAAGTGAAGTCTAAAGGGGCTGGTAGCCATGCCTCAGGCTCCATCTGTGTTCATGTGATCCAAGTGGTGGGGAGCCAAGCTTCAAGCTCTGGTGTTCTGTTAAAGATTCAAAATAAGCTCAGTGTTTTGCATTAAACAGGGGGAACAAATTGTCTTTGCATGGACTGTGCAACATTCCCTAGCCTTAGAAGAAAAAAGCACCCACCTGTGAACATCTGTATCTAAAAGCTAAAAGGACCATGCGGGCCATGCTGGCACATGATTGAAGTGACTGTAACCACCGCAAGCTATTGAAATGTCTGAATATAAATGCGGCAACTATAAATGTGTTGAATGTACTGAGACTGCTTCAGATCGGCCTGGGAGATGGCCTGGTAGTGTGCCAGCTATGCACTGCCACATGCCCTTCCCCTGAGGGGTACATCCTAGACATGGGGGTCTGAAGCATGCCAACCCCAGTCCCAGCTTGGTCTGCACTGAATGTGACTGTAAGCCCAGAGAGATGGGGCACCAACTTTCAAGCTACGAGAAGTTTCCAAAAATGCGAGCTTCAAAAGGCTTCAAAGCCAGGGGGCACCCACAGTTGCTGCCTGCATCCTCAGCAACATTTCTCAATACTGGATGAGAACTCCTAAACAAATGAGTAGGCAGAGTCACCCTCTGCCAACACAATGGAAACTGTAAATAGTTATTGCAAGACTGACAACTTTCAGTAATCCTTAGGCCAGAGCTAGCCAAGTAAAAGAGTGATAAGGTTGGCCTGCAAAGTTAAAGTCAGGATGATGTGTCTCAGATTTAAAGATAAAACTAATCTGTTCTTCTTTTAAGGGCCACAACCAGCTGCAATGCTGGCTACCTCAGCTGCGCCCAGAAAAAGATTAGAATTGTGGGGGTTCTAATTCATACCAGGACTGGTATTTGTGTGGGCACCTAATACCTGTTCTGCCACCTATGCAGCTAGATAACCATATAGCCTTTAAGATCTGAATCCATCAGAGGTTGGTGAGTGACCACTGTGATTAAGGTTTGAGTTTAAAATGCAAAAATGAGTATCCTGATACTAATTGCAATATCCCTTGAAACCAATCCAAGAATGCCAGTCAATGTAAATACTTAACCTCTGCTTCCAAGTCACCCTTCCTAACCCTTACCTCTTGTAAATAAATTGTTTACTCCTTTTGCATAAATCTATTGTCATGAGCATATTATTAGTGAGAGTCAATATTTCTTGAAATGTTAAAATGTGGGGTTTTGAATATCGGGTCATGTGTAGGGTGACATTCTGTTAGTGTGGGTGGGTACAGCATCCCAGGGGATTATGCCAGGTAGTATTCTAGCCCACTGAAATGTATACTCTGGGTGGAGGCACTGTGCATTTATATTATCTTGGGAAAGAA
Organism: Neoceratodus forsteri; assembly: GCA_016271365.2. Lineage (NCBI taxonomy): Eukaryota > Metazoa > Chordata > Ceratodontiformes > Ceratodontidae > Neoceratodus > Neoceratodus forsteri. The sequence continues at coordinate 91,508,981 of CM028132.1, read as the reverse complement.
CCAGATTTAATATCGAAATAGGAACCCAGGCCCCTCAACCTGGTTTGTGGCCACCAAGGTAGGGGTAGTAGCCCTTGGATAGATGGCGCCAGGGTTACATAGGGTAGGGTAGGGTACATGACTGGGTAAGGGATAGCATAAAGTGATGGCCAAACTTTCCCACATCTCAGCTTACATTTGAAAATGAAATACCACATGTACTTGCCTGTAAGTTGACTGACAGATAAGTCAACCCCACTTCACCTTGTCAGTTTTAGCAAAGTTACAGGCATTATTTTGCTGCCCAAATTAGATGGAAAATTCTGTTTTGTAAGTAATATCAGAGGCGGAATTTGTCTCTGTTTTGTAAGCAATATCAGTGGCAAAATCTGTCTCTGTAGCTGTAACTAGACACAAAATCAGGTCACACAGTTGCAAAAATAATTAACCATTGTAAACTCCACAGATAGATCAATCTCGCAGTTAGGTCAAGCCCCCTTCTTAGAGGCCTATTATTACCATTAAAAATTAGACTTACATATGAGTATATACAGTTCCTCTTATTTAACACATAAGGTTAAAGGCCTAAAAATAGCCTCACTGAATATTTGCAGTTTAACCACAAAATTTGACCAGCTTCAGGCATGGATGGCCCTTCAGACCCCTGACATCCTCTGCCTAACGAAGACTTGGTTGACCAGTAGAATTAAAGATAGTGAAGTTGCCCTCAAAGGCATCCAAGCACAGGTCAGTCAGAATGGCCAAAATCTCATCCTTGCCACAATCTACCTACCCCCAAAGAAAGCCACAGCAGGCTTTCCCACAATTATGGATGTTATCAGCACCCTTCCAAAGGGGATGGAGCTTGTCATTACCGGGGACTTTAACATAAACTGGGATGGAAAGGAGGCTGCCATTTACAGGGATATGATAGCCACCTCCAACCTGACACCACTTGTCACCTGCCCCACCAGGCAGAACTATGAGACAGCGAACAGTACCCTCCTTGACTGGATCCTATCAAGCTCACCATCCCGGATCTCCGAGATCAAGGTTCTCCCAGACACGCTAAGTGACCACTCCCCAATAACCTTCCTGTGGTCTGATAAATTTACTAAAAGCCCACTCATCCTCATTGAAAGCAGGGTCTTGAGGAAGGGTAAACTTGGAGCCCTCAAATCAGCCCTTGCCCTGCATGACTGGACTCCTATCGACCTGGCTCCTACCCTTGATCAGGCCCTCAACTTTAGGTCCACCTGTGACATCTATGCCCCGCTCACCAAAAGAAATATTCAGGGGCAGACAAATGGCTGGATTGATGGGGAGCTCCACTCCCACCTGAAAGAAAGGGACATTCTCTGGGAAAAGGCCAGAAACATAGGTAGCAAGCATGACTACCAGTGCTACAGAACAGCCAGGAACTGCTGCACCCAGCTAATCCGGCTCGAAAAGCCAACTATCATAAGGCCCAGCTTTGCAATTCTTGGGGTGAGGGGAAAAGATTCTAGGATAAAGTCAAAAGCATCCTTGGAAAGGAGGACAAGAAGCACCCTTAGCTGCTCAGTATCAGTAACACCCCCACTACAGATCCTCTAGCTATTGCAGAAGGCTTCAATAAGGCCTTCACCAATCTTACCCCAGTGCTACCACCTGCCTATTTTCAACCTGCTTGGAACCACTCTAACGACATGTCTACTGAGTGTTCTCACCTGACCTTCTACTTTAAAAGGGTGATGGTGAAGGAGGCCCTTACTATGGCAAAGAAAATACTAGGTAAGACCGGACTGGGCAGTGACGGGATAGACATGAAACTTCTATTCCTCACCCTGGACATTCTTATAGTACCCATTACCATGCTGTACAATAAGTCCCTGGCCCTGGCCCAATTCTCGGTGGTTTGGAAGCAGGCCCTAGTTATGCCAGTGCATAAAGGAGGCGACAAGTCTCTGGTAGCCAACTACAGACCCATCTCGATCCTCTCCCCCCTGTCTAAGGCACTGGAAAATACTGTGGGGGGTCAACTCTTTGACTACCTCAATAAGTATAATCTACTATGCCCCAACCAGCATGGCTTCAGACAAAATCACAGTACCACCACTGCCCTGCTGGACTTCACAAACTATGCACATAAGGCCCTGGATGAAGGCAAACTGGTAGGGTCTGTCTTTATTGACCTTACCAAAGCCTTCAATACAGTCAACCACCCCCTGTTACTGACCCAACTGCAAAACATGGTTGTGGCACCCAATGCCATTTGCTGGTTCCAAGACTACCTGTTAGAAAGAAATCAATGTGTCAAAACTGGGCAAACAGTGTCCAGCGCAAGAGAGGTATCATTAGGGGTACCCCAGGGATAAATACTGGGGCCCCTACTCTTCAGTCTCTTCTTAAATGACCTTCCCACAGCCTGTAACACCAAACTCATACTATATGCAGATGATGCTGTGCTCCTGAGCAGCAGCATGTCTCAGGCTGCCCTACAATCTGAGCTGTAGAACTCCTTCTCCAAACTCGAGGACTGGTTCTGTAGTCATAAGTTGCTACTAAACTACAAGAAGACCAAGGCCATGCTTATGTCTGGCCCCACAATAAAAATAAGCACTACTCCCTCATCATCTCCAACTCAAGCAGTGAGCCGCTGGAACAAGTTCACTTATTCAAGTATCTGGGGGTCATAATAGATGATACTCTCATGTTTGAGCACCATATTGACTCCCTGGTCAAAAGTCAAAATCAAGATTAGCGTGCTGTACAGACACAGGCAACACCTCTCTCTGGGGGCCTCCACCTCTCAGTGCACAGTTCAATTATATCTACTATTGACCATGGACTAGTGGTCTATGGGGTGGCAATGGATACAGCACTCAAGAGGGTTCAGACTGCATTCAACAAAGCCTGCAGACGCACCCTAGATGCTGAGCGTGGCACTCACACCTGTACTCTGTATGAACGCGCAAATTGGCTATCATTAAGAAACAGGGTCAAATTCCAGACTTGCATCCTAGGGAAGAAGACTCTATTGGGTAAAACACCACCTTGTGTAGGCAATTTGTTCAAGGCGGCCAGCTCGTTACAGATCACCAGAGGGAGGACTAGAGGGGCCTTGACTATCCCCTTCCATCGCACCTCACTTGGGCAACGTGCATTTGCCTACTGGGCCCCCCTGTGGATGAATGAACTCCCTGGGCACCTCTTGGCCACCAATTGTCAGGCACAATTCAAAACTAACCTCAAACAGCACCTAATAGCACTCTTTTAGTGCACCTGCCCCTGAGTCCAGCCACACCTGCTCTCTCTGCCCCCCAGTAACACTAGACAGGTCTCAGGTACCCCTCCCTCTGTCCCTTCTTATGACTTGCCTCAGCAATCAGTCTGCATCATGCTTCTTCAACACCCACCACCCCACCCTCCCCCCTTTCCCAACTCACAGTCCAGTGAGTTTCCCTAACAGTCACTACTAATGCAGGCTGCCTAACTATGCCCCCTCACACCCCACCATTTACTTTAGCATGTCTTCTCCACTCAGTCTCCCCTCACCCCACCACGTATCCCTATGCCTTATCACCCTTCTTCCCACACCCTTCACCTCCACCGCATTACATACCTCTCTCTCTCTCGAACATTTTTTCTTCACCTCACTGCCAGCTATTCCCATCCCTCTGAACTACTGACAAGGCACTCTGTGTCTGCTTATCCCCCCCCCACCCCACTCTCATAAAGTATTTTTCTTGTTATTTTAACTTGTACCTATGTTTTGAGTTATTTTGTAAGTTCTGAATCCAAGCTGTATCGTTCATTGTAATCATTGTAATGTACCTTTGCTTTCTCCTATTGTTCTTTGTTTTGCAATCAGTGACGTGGAACCTTTGTAAAAGAGCTTGCACTCAAAGGTCTTTTCCAAGTCACAAAATAAATAAATAAATAAAGAACTAAATTAACTAAGGTAAAAATTAGAAGAAGAGAAAAAAAAACGTTTTGAAAAAACTGCAGGCTGATTTTGGCAACAATTTTTTGGAGGGGTAGCTGCACATGCACATAATTACACTATAATAACTGGGTCTTCCTTTTTATCAAACAAAACCTGTGGCATTATTTGCCATAATAAAGGAGTGTTTATTATGGCAAACATGTGCATGTTTTTTCCTCGGTCTGTGCATGCGCCCGCAACTGCTCTTCTTTCCAGACTGTTGACCGGCTCCTCTCTCAATGGGAGACACAACTGCCACTCAAATTCAGTGGTAAGTGAAAAGAAACACAGTCTATAAAAACAAAACTTTAAGCTGATGGCAGAAATAAAGTATAAATAATAAATGAAAACAACAGCGGGACCATGCACTGCAACCAAAGCGGACCACGCCCACACAGGATTCAGGAATGCTATTTTTTTCTTCTATTTTATATAATTGCTATGTCCAAAAAGGAAGACCCAGCAAGTATATAAAATAAAATATGGGGTGCTGTGTGTAAACTTGAAGTTTATACACATCCCCGGGGTTAGGTGCTGTTTATAAACCCCTCAAGCTTCATTCTTGGCGTTTATATAGCATCTAACCCCTCAGGTGTGTGTAAACTTCTCATTACACACACCACCCCATACGTTATTCTACTTAAAAAGTACATATACTGTTGAGAGGGTACTCTCCTCTCTACTGTGCCTCTACTTCTTTGCAGTTACTTGCAGGAAATTGATCTAGAGGCTTTTTTAATGGTCTGCATCTGTGTATCATAATTAAGCAATAAGGCACGACAGGGTGTATGTTATTGTGTAATAATGTCACTCCTGGGTTGGGTTGAAGCACGAGGTGAAGCCGAGTGCTTCCACCACCCCAGGAGTGATGTTGTTACACACTAACACACACACTGGAGTGCCTTATTGCTATTATACAATGGCTCATTGCGATACAAAATAAAAAAAAATTTAAAAAATGTTTTTAGTAGAATTTTAGTGAGTTTCTTAAGAGAAGAGAGAAAAAAGGTAAAGGGGATCTATGGTAATGGCAAGCAAAGCTAATGCTATTCAGTGACAGCGATGTTATACTGTAATATCATCACTGTCTCAGGCACACACTGACCAATCAGAATCCAGGATTCTTTCTTGCCATTGTATAATTTGCAATATAGGACTTCTTAGTTTCCCCTCTGAGACATCACACAGGAGGGCAGAGCTAGAGTCTCTGCTTCCATTTTATGGAGACAAGGGAAGCAGGGGAGGGGGGAGGGCAAGTTGTTTACTTGGTTAATTTAGGGTATTACAATCCTTATTTTGTTTTCAAAAAAACACACTGGTATCCTTTGTAAAGTTAAAAGGTACACTATACAGTGGGTACCTATTACCCCAGTTTTTAAGAATGTGACAGTACTGTAGCTTTTTAATGCTCACAGTAAACTAAAATAGTCAAAGCACATATATATATTGTTTTAAATTTAGAGGTGCCTGTACATCAGTCATAAGTGCATTCTTTATTTCTAAAAAAACAGAGATGAATAGTTTTCTCCAAACTGAGGACAGAATCAAAGCGACATTTGTTGTGAATGTTTTCTTGCTTACGTACAGTTGAATGTGATGGTGCTGTTTGCCTCGCATGCATAGGAAATTATCCAATCAGCTGCTTCCAAGTAGGCCTTGATGACAGGCCAGAAGTGACACCTCTCCAAGGATGGCCCCAGCAGAGCAGCAACATCTGGCACCCTGTAGAGCAAAACAAAACATGATCAGCTTTGGACTGTACAAGGTATGAGAAAGTATGAGGCAAAGTACAGTAATGGTTAGGGCTGTCCCTTTGTCATGGAAGTCATGGCTACCATGATTTTTCCCACTGTTATTAAAGCCCTCTGAGGTTTGGCACTTTCTATAAAAACACAGTGGTGTTTGACGGTTTCCTTATCAAGCCCATGACTTTCTCCTCACCTCTGTGATGTGCTGCAGCTTTGGAGTGGAACTCCAAATTTCTCATGCAAACCCTGGTTCATAGGTGGCAGCACAATAAACTTCGGTCCAGTAGGGGGCCACCCAGATATGTAATTTTTAAAACATTTAAACCTTTGCTGGTGTGCTTTTATTCAAAATATGCCAAAAAATAGAGGCAAGCAGCTTAGCACAAAATGGATCTTTACATTGTCATTTTGACCATGACAATACATAATTTTCACCAAAATCTACCTTACTGCCTTACTGACTCAAGGGTCTTTCTCTCTCTTACACTTTGATGCCACATGACTTTCATATCACAGTTTCTCTTAATCTTTCTTGCTCTTTATTGCATTTTAATTTCTCTTAACCAGACTTTCTTGTCTATCTCTACGCAATTTTCTATTTTCCCTTTCTGGATGAGACATTTTACCCTTTCAGTTAGATTATCTAGCTCTCTCTCTCTCACCTTCCTGTTTAATTCATCTCTCTTGCTTACTTTGTAGGTCTGAGACTTTTAAGCAGAAGTATTGTTTTAGTTTTCTCATCAGAAAGATTAAAATGCAAATACAGTAATTTCTCACTGCAAGAACCCAGTTCAGAACCATAGGAGCTACAGTATTTGTAACACTGAGGCATTTGTTGTAGGTGCTGTAAGTGGTGGTGGTAGGGGGAATTAATCTGTCAATCCTTCCCCATGTCCATTCTCCCTCAGACCCTCCTTTGGCTAATGTCCACCCAGGTCTCACCGTGGCACTGGAGAAGTCCATCCTCATGCTCGTGAACAGACAATCAGGGAATAACCTCTCAGTGACTGGCACAGTCCCTCCAGTCCCGTATATCTGAACTGTTTCAAATTAGGAGGAACAGCCCTTGTTTTATTTTCTGAAGCCCTCTATCCCACAATAGGGACTGGAAGCAATGAATCCCTCCCAATTTTCACCCCTCTTTCTCTCCTGCTATTTTCCCTCATCCTCCACCCTCCTCACCTCCCTCTTTCCCAGCACTCCCTCCTACCACCCCTCTCCTAATTTCCTCCCTCTGTATTTCTTTTGGTTATCCTGTGTATGCAAATGACTCAAACACTTTTGTAAATATGTCCTGTAAATTATTATTTTACCTTGCACTTTTGTTCGCTCATGCCTGTAAATAAGTCCCTGTGTATAAGATATCACCTCTGTCTTTATGTACGGTAGGTCTGTAACTGTATACTGTAAATTGTTTCTCTTGTATCTGTGTAATTTCACGTACAACTTGACTTTTGTGAAAATGGGCATTTTTGCTCATATACTCTCCAGTACAAAATAAAATTGATTGATTGAATTACAGATCTAAATAGTCTCCTTGACAGGATACAAACTGATATGTCTTGTTTTGAGGTCAACCTCAAAGCATGTGTTGTAAACCTATCTGTATTCTGTCATTATAATACCACAGGATTTATGCAATATACTTCCAGGTGGTTGAAGGCCCTTGGCACAAACCCCTTGTGTCTTCCAATAAACCTGGGCTTATAGTTCAGGCATAGTAACCCACACCCTGCCTTGGCCTATTGCTTACATGTTGCCTCCTTAACAAACTCTGGTCACAGCTGATATGGCTGTGGAGAGTTTTTGGGATGCCTTTTTTCCAATTGTTTAACCAGGAGAGATACACTAAGCTGAAAGCTTGTTTACAGATGCGACCTGGGAGCACAGGGAAGTTAAGTGACTTGCTCAGGGTCACACAATATGCAAGTGGGGGGTGTGGGATTCAAACCCAGGCCTCCAGATTTGCAGCACAGAGCCTTAAACCACTGCGCTATACTGCCTCCCTATTTCTAATTAATTTGCACAATGCAAATCTGTGGAGAGGCAGTTTCAATGTGGTCTTCCTTTTACACATTTTACAATGTGTTTTCCTACAATTTGCCTGCTGATTGCTATATATTTAGCCTGGATAGTTCACAGAAGAAATGGCATCTTATTTTCAGTGGGGCTCTACATCTACACAATATTATGCTGCACTGTGTAAAATCAGAATGCACTGAAAATAATATTTTACATCTGGGGGGACATATTAAATGCTGGTCTGATGCACGAGCAGAAAGATGCATTGTGCAAAAAGTTTCTCCCTTTCGGCACTGATACAATATTCAAGGAGAATGCACCACTGGTACAGGGTGTGCATACTGTACCTGTTGAAAATGTGACCCTGGATGGGAGCTGCAGTGCAGGTGGCTGCCAAGTCACGTGTATTCAAGGTGACCTCAACTGAATACCTTCCTGGGGGAATGTGTGGCACACACCAGTATGTGCCGCATCTCCCATGGACGATATTCAGCCCAGGAATGCAAATGAACTAATTGAGCATGCAAGGTGCAGAGGGGCCTTATGCATGCTCATTACCTGCCCATTTTCATGTTGGCACGGGGATGAATGTGCCAGAGCAGCTCTTGCCCCCAAAACCCAACCCTGGGTGCTCCCATGTGGGACAGGCCCTGAAGTCTCTGGTGCTAAAGTGGCACTCCCCACCCATTCCAGCCCTGATCCTATCGGAGTACAGGCTCTATCATTTCCATTCTGTAAGGATCCTGAAGCCATTCTTGATTGCACCTGAATACACCTACAGTCCATGTCCATAGTGCAGTGGCCTCTGCTCCCCCTCAACGGTGCACAGACACCCCCCTCCCTGCCCCCCAGACCATCCCATTGCAATGACTGGCTCTGTGATGGGATCATACCACTGTATCAGCGGGTGGCACAGCACTCACAGTAGGACACTGGAATGTGTTATACGTAGGCATGAGCTGTGTGCAGGTGATAATGCCCAGTGGCCATACACCTCAGGCACTTCCATGTTGATCCATCATCCCGGTACGATTGCACTGCTTGGTGCAGGTGATGGCCGATGATCTGTCCACCCACACAGGTCCCAAAACAGGCATGTTACAGCTGACCTCCCATTCATTTGTACAGTTGGGGAACTGCAGATGGACTATCCATAGCCTGAAGCGTACACTGCAAATGGCATTGCAGGATACTGCACCCCAGGGCACCTGGGATTCCTCAGCAGTCTAGAGGGTGGCATGTTACACAGGGGAACGAGGGAGATTGTGGACTTGCAGCAGTGTATGACAGCAGTAAGATACAGCATTGGCAAGACACACATTAGAGGTATGTAAATTCCCTCTTACGGTTTGCCAGGGATGTACACATGGCTGCATACACTGGTGGGTCTGCAGCTTGCATGGTGTCCTAATGCAAGGTACAGCCAGTTGAGTCATTCCAGAGTGCAGGTCCCCAGCCCGGGTTCAGTGCAGTCAACGGCTGGCCATGGCAGGGTGTGGAGGGCAGTGTCAGTCTTTGCAACAGGTCAGGTATGGGGGGAGTGAGGGTGTCTGCATACAGGTGCAGTGGGTGGGGGTCCTCTATGCTATGGATATGGACCATGGTTTCCTCTGGTACGATCAGGTCCGGGGGGCCCTACACTATGGAGCTCTTCAGGGATGGAGTTGGACAGATTGGGGATGGAAAGGGGGTACCTCTAGTCCACCAGGGCTGCCAGGTTGCTGTGCACCTGGGTGCACATCTGCAGCCTGCCTCTGGGTGGTTGGCTGGGTTAGGCCAGCTATTCATGGCCAAACTGCGGGCCACAGTGCTCTGGACTGTGAGGGGCTCATTCCCACTGAATATACCACAGCACAGCATATCCATGGGAATGCCCCATCGACTTGCACAGCATACCATTTGTGTATGCCCTGGCCTATTCCCTTGCAGTTGGCACATCCTGCACATTTGAATATCGTGCTGCTGCGCATTGTTGGAGTTGCACTGCACATCTCCTTTTTCCACTGAGACATGATGCGCATCTCCTTTAAATACAGGGGACCTGGACTAGGTGTCCTGAATAAATACATTATAAAAATAGTAAAATAATGACCCCACTGAAAACAAGATATTGCATCTAATCTGGGACAGCCTGAGTAAACACAGTGCAAAAATGTGTAAATGAAGATCCCTATGACAATGAGATGTAGCACCTACCCTGCCCTATCCAGGATACAAAATATAGGATAAGAAATATTCAGTGCTTCCAGATCCAAATAACTATTTCCCTGTAAGAAGCCCTCATTTTTCCTGTGTTTTCCCTGCAGTGGAAGAATCAAATCCCTGTATAAATCCCTGTAGATTTTTCCATAAGCCACCAGTTCCTTATTTATGACTTTGTTCTTTATTTATTATATCAGCAGCCTTTTATCAGGAAAAGAGCTCTGTATTATATGTCAAGATGGCCTTGGAATGATTTGTATTTAAATGGTATGCATAAGGCACAATGGGAAACTATATGAAATAACAAATATCATACTCAATATTTCATGAACTTTACTCCAAATAAGTAATCACAAATCGGACAATCTTTCAAAAGATACTAGTAATGCCTGTAAGCAAAATTAATTGCAAACAGAGATATTTCCCTATATATATATATATATATATATATATATATTAGAGGCAAAAAACTCCATTTAATGCATCAGTTAGGGTTGTTCCACAGTGACAAAAGTGAGGAAATTGATGTTAGGGTTCCCACCCCTTGCACCCCACCAACAGGTATCGGGATGTGCGTTGGGGTCGGTCCTAACTCTCTAAGATCTTGGCTGTAAAAGTGCTAATATGCCTAAAGTCTGTTGTAATTAATTGAAAAACATCTACATGTCTGTCATGTACAGTACTGTGTCTTTTGATACAGGTTGTATATTGTATTTGCTATGCTTGTATTTACATACATATTCTGTGTAACTGTTTATTTTATACATTGGGACCCCATTGAAAATTAGCCTTGGCTCAACTGGGCTATCCTTTTCTGAATTTTCAGAATAAAATATTTTCTACTACTACTACGTGTTGTGAGAGATCAAAGCAAGTTAACACATACCCTGGCTACATTATTATCAGGCCTCAAATTTATTTATAGAAATTATGCGTGATGACATTACTAATACCATAAATTAAAATATTACTGTTCAGACTTTCTTACTGTTTAGATTTCTCATTCCAGCCACAAACAATACATTTATATACCACAGCCTAGAGTCGGAGGTCCAAAACACAAGAAAAACTCAACTGTTGTCCCCTACAAATTTCTTCCTCAGTTGTTTTGACTAGTTTTTTATAACATTATATGGGAACATAAGGAATCAGATAATTATACAGATGAATTTCTCATGCATGGTTTGTCAGCAATTAATTCATGAGATGAGGGCTCCCTTGCTAGGAGTTTGACTGTTTCTCCACCCTTCCCCCAAACACACACACACACACACTTACTATAAGTGATCTCAATAGCTCTTATCTGTTATGTTTGGGAAGTAGGCGCATCCCTTGCTGTCAAAAAGCTATTTATTATATTTAGTCTGGGTAGTTCACTGAAGACCTGGCATTTTATCAGATAGGTCTTGAGAGATTAAAAAACAGCGTAAATCTTTATAAATTTGCTGGGAAAGGGTAACATTTCTAAGGTATGAATCGTTCTTGAAAGCTATTCATGCCTAACTGAAGTTAACATCAAAATTTTTTTGTAAATGCTAGGCATTTAAATGTGCAGGTTTTTGCCTTTTGAAGGGGGTAAACAAATCTCCAGTTTAATAGACAACCAATATTTAACAAGCTGTTTCAGTTTTCTAATGGCCGTCTGATAAGCAGCTTGGAGTTATGTCTCCAACATTCTAAACAGAAAAAAGGGATTATTTTATTTTAGTTGCCATAGTGATTTGTAGATTTGGAGGGATACATTGTAAAGTCCAAAAAAATGTGTTCCACGATACTCCATTTTCAAGCCACAGATAGCAAGATGGCTGTAGGCTCCTCCCACAGCCACAAAAATGAATCAGAGAGTAAGCAAATCTTCAAATTGCCATTTCCTATCTGTTTTAAAGAGCTCTATCTTTAGTGCAGAAAGTTGTCTCACTTACACGTGTTTAATTAAATGGCCCGTCGTTAGTGCAGAATAATTGAAGTTGAAGTTCTGTGGAGGTTCCTGCAGGTCACTGAACACCTCAGCATAGAACTGATACAGACCCTGTGTCAGATTCCAAGCTGCTTGCCATAGCTGTTTATTGGTGTTGATGATGTCAGCTGCCATTAGGTACTCGTCCCCTGTTCCATTGTACAGCTTCACCTGTTAGAATCAAGTGTGTAAAGCAATCAGTCATATAAAATTTCCCTTATGATGGTGCTCCCTTATTTATGAGGTTGGACATTTGTCTCAATTACACAAGAAAGAAAGCATAATTCAGAAAAAAAAACACACACTTGGGAAAATAAAATATTCTACAAGATTTTTGGTGGCAGTAAAGTGAATACTGAAACAGTATACTCTGTGCATACTTTATTTTTTATAAATATTTGTTTGAAACTCAGCTTTATTTGAGTTACAGCATACAGAGACAAGCATTGATACAGTAACACTGATAATCAGATTCAAACTTCTTGTGGGCTATTGGTACAGAAACCCAAGTTAGCTCTACATCTGTTAATGTTCCAGATTATATTCCCACATAAAACAAACCTATCCAGTGGTATACAGCTGTGAAGAGTGACTTGGGTTGACCTTAATTTATAAACAAACTGTAGTACACTGAACTCAAACTAACCCAAAATAAAACGCAAACCTTGTAGTCTTGCATACACATCAATTCCAGTGAAGTCTCTTTTTTTTTATTTAAAGGAACATGTATCTGTCTTTGTGCAGAGTTTAAGGAGTAGGTTTGCAGAGTATTCCCCTGCCCCTCCTCACAGTCCAACACTACAGCATGATAGGTCTCACCCCAAATACCCAAGCATCCCAGAACCAGCCCTCCTTCAAAGGAGGGGGGGGGTCATAGACCCTGGCCTGCCTCATTATAATCAGTCCTCATCTCCTCCCTGCATCTGTGTCAACTTGCACAAAAGACATCATGCTTGTTTAACTTAAGTCTTGTCATAGCTGTAGTCCTCTCCATGTGATGTGTTTCTTCCACCATTTTGACTCACATCTCATGTGTTGGGGGGAGACCTGCAACTATGCCACCATAATTCCCTTGAGGGCCACAGCACACAGAGCACAGTAAAAAAACCTGTGTGGCAATGTGCCCCATCCTGGGTATCTGTACCCCAATACCAAGGGCCTGATTCCAAAAGGCATGGTGCAACTCATGGGTGTATGTGAGTTGTGCCATGCGGCACTATGCCAGGGACCCTGCACCATATTCCAGGACAAGCAGTGTCCCCAGCACTTATGCCCACAATTTGTGGCAGCCACAGGCTAGTGCCAAATGCATGGTGCACCAGGCCTGGGTGCCATAAGTCGCAGCATGCATTCAACCACCCCCAGAGCCCCCCCACCCCGGAACACCACTGCGTGCAGCAGGGGGCATTGTAGGGGGGGCTGGCCAGGTGGCACTGGCATTTGGGGAGGCACACTGCCGATCAGACCCCAGGGTCCCTGACTTTTGGGGAGGTGGGGGGCATGTCTGTGATATGGGGGATATGGGGAGTCAGGCAATGTCCATGCTGTGGCTCTGCGGAGTGGGCATCCATCTATTGACATGGACGGATGCCCCTTAGACCATCTCCCAGGTGGTCTTACTCTGCTGCACCATTGTGGCTTTTGGAATTGCGTAAGTAGGTTATAGCAGCTGCCCTTTTAGAACAGGGTGCAGTTGCTGCTGTAACCCACCCTTGCACCATGCTACTGTGGGTTGCAGGCATAATGGATGGTGGAACCCACCTTTGGCACAACCCGCATATAGCATGGTACAAGGCACCTTTTGGAATTGCAACCTGTGTAACACATGGTGCAAGTTGCTATTGACACCATGGGGTTTGGCATAAACCACCTTGCATCATGCATAAAGCATCTTGGAATTGGGCCCCAGGTGTTAAAAAAGAGTACAGGGTTAGTAGCTCCCACAGCTGAGCAAGTGTGCTGTGTACATCTGTCCAGTAGTTATGGGGCTGTGAACAGTCCCCAAAAATATGGATGTCTGGTTGTCCACATTACCTCCAGCAGAGGTTATTAAGCCTTGTCTAAAATGCTGGGTGATTGAGAGTGTGTGGAAAAATTGCATTCGACATTTCCACCAAAACTCTTGCCAGCTCAAGGAAGAGGTTACCTTCCAGCCATTTCTGCAATGGCCCTTCCACTACTCATTGGAGAGTGCCACATTAGTATCTTCCTCCCACAAGGTGTTAATCTGGAAGACCTCTGGATGATTTTGCCCCTGTAGGACCTGGAATGCACTGGAGAATCACCCTTCCTCTCCCTTGCAGCATGGCTGCCCAGTATAGGAAGTCTTCTAAAGGAGTAAGATCCCTGGTAACTTCTGCAATCCTTTCTTCTGCCATCAAGTAGTGCCTCACCAGCAGGTGTCTCAGAAAATCCTGGTCCAGAGAGAAGTAGTTCTCAATGGTGCTGGCTAGCAGTGTCACTGTGAGGGTGAGCAAACCCCTTAGCAAGACACAGCTAGGTCCAGGATACAGTGCACTCAGAAGGAGTTTGTATGGCAGTTGTAAATAGTCTGTTTAAATGGTGGTGCACCACTCCTGCTAAAGATGCAACACTCTAGGTGAGCAAAGAGCTGGTATGTCCAAGGGGTGGTGTGTTTGCCTTCAGTTCAGTAGCTCAGTTAACTACATTTGCGCACCCTTACTTTTGCCTTAGTGTGGATTTATACTGAGCATGTTTCACCACAGTGTTAAGGACAAGTGTTGCATCTCTAGCAAGAGCAGAGAACTGCCATTTAAACTGACTGTTTACAGCTGTCATACAAACCCCTTCTGAGTGCGCAGTATCCTGGACCTTGCCAGTGGAAAAAAAATGTCCTGTCTGGAAAGTCCAAATTGCTGCTGCTGTTCAGCGAAGGGAAGGCAAGTCACTCCCTGGACCAGATGCATGTACCTTGTGAGCCCCTGTCTATTCCAGCATTTGAAACCAGCATCTTGGCTTGGCAGTATGAACTGCAGGTCTCAAATTATGATTGTCAGTGTATCAATATCACTGATCATTGACTGCCCAGTTTTTTATAACATCTGGAAAGTATGCTTCATCTAGGGGTTTGTGATCTTGGTCCAAACCTGTGGAGTCAGCCTGATCAAAGGGAGTGCATTTACGGGTGCAGGCAGCAGAGCGGCTGCCTCCTCTTCACATAAAGATTTTTAAGCTCCTTTCTGCCAGTCATGCAGCTGCAGGTGGTCTTCTCCGAAGCAACCCCTCAGACTAGATACCAAAAGAACCCTGATCACCAGCCCAGTCAGGTGAAGCATAGGGCTTATGAGTACCAAGGGCCCCCAACCTACAGCCAGTGCCTTGTTTTTCCTTCCCTCTCCCTCAGATAGGCACTTCACAGCAACCCTATTTTTGATTGGAAAGAGTGCCGTCATACTGGGAGTACCTATGACATCAGACTGTCCACATCACCTGCCCGAAGAAAGCCCCTTTGCAGAGGGCTGGGCAGCAACTGCTCCATGGGACTCTAAAGAAAGCTACTTCCACAATGTTCCCAAGACTCCTCAGACTCAGGGGTCAGAGTCAGATTGGTGTCACAAACCTGGTTGCCCACTTGGGAGAGCAATACATTATCAATCAATCAATCACTTTATTTAACTAGGCATATACACCATTGAGCAAGCTCATTTTCAAGGTGGTCCTGGGCAATAATACATTGCAGTTTAGTAAAAGGAAAAATACAGATGAGTTAAGGTAGTAACAAAAGAAAAAAAAATTTAGACGCCATTGTGCAATAGCTTACTAAGTTGCAAATCAAAACAAGCATAACTCCAATAGGGTAGTACAAAAATGTAATACATATACAGGTGAACCACAGAAGGCCAATATCAAGTGCCTGTCAAATATGGTGAACACATATAATTCAGAGCAAAAGATATGTAGGAAGTAGGGAAGCAAGAATCCTAGTCACTCTAAGGACAATAGTAAGGTAGAGACAGTAAGAATGGGGGAGGGAGGGCAGCTAAGAGAAACTAGGTATGATACAGGTAGCTGAGCAGAATAAGAAGGCCAGAATGAATTAAGAGAGCTAAGCAACCTTAATAGGGAGGAATCTTAATTGACAATTAGCTGCAAAATTTGTAAGAGGAGCATGATGTAGATTGATCAGTGTCTACGAAAACAGTTGCAGGCTTCTGCCAATAATACGGTTAATGAAGCTTTAAATGAGAATATACCTGGGAGTGAGATGAGTTTTAGGGAGTTTTGCATGGTATTCCATAATGATGGGAGTGAGAAGTTGATGGCAGCCACCCCATATGCCATGTTCACTTTAGGAATCTGGGAGCAGAGTATCGAGAAATGTCTCAAGCCATACGATCCCTTGGCCAGTGTGAAGAGACTTGAGATGTAAGTAGGCAGATTGTTGGATAGTGCTGTATGCTGATGAAGCCAAAGAAGGGCATTTCTTTTTCTCCTAGCTGAGAGTGAAGGCCACCCTGATTCTTGGTAAAGTAGGCAGTGGTGAGTGTGAAGAGGTAGATTAAAGATGAATCTTAGGGCCCTGTGGTAGAGCGTGTCAAGTTTGTTGAGCACTGCTACAGGGCAATGCATGTAGAGAAAGTCGGCGTAGTCCAATAGGGGTAAGAATGTAGTTTGTACTAGCCTCTTTCTGACTTCTGGGGTGAGCAGATGTTTAATATGCTAGAATAAGCCTAGCCACTGTCTTAATTTCTTCAAGACTTCATTCAGATAGTGTAGAAAGTTAAGCTTATAATCCAGCAAGAACGCAAGATATTTAAAGGTTTCAACTATTTCGAGGGATTCATCTAGTAGTGTTAGGATCTTGGGTGTGTGTGTGATGGTCTGGGGGCTAGCTTTGGAGAGAGAATCATAGCTTTAGTCTTTTTGGCATTGAGGAGCAGTTTGTGTCTGATATGATTATGTTGGAGGGTGATAATATCTTGCTGTACTCTCTCATGGGCCATATCCAAGGAGGAATTTATGATATATAGTATGGTGTCATCTGCAAATAGATGGACATTAGCTGAGCAGAGATGTGAATCCAGGTTATTGATTTTGATAGCAAAGAGGATTGGGCCTAGTATAGAGCCTAGGAGAACACCTCTTAGAAGCATATTTTGAGGAGACAGATCACCTGCAGCTTTGACCTGTTGCAATCTGTTGGTATGGTAGTTGGAGAACCATTTGATTGCTGAACTATTGAGTCCGATATTGCTCAAGGCTACGAGCAAAATGTTGTGATCCACAGTGTTGAAGACCTTACTAAGATCAAGAAAAAGGGCAAACACATATTTCTTAGAATCCACTGTGATTTGCCAGTCTGAAGTTACCTTCGCAAGTGCAGTTACAGTGCTGTGTTTTACTCTGAATCTGGATTGTGCCAGATTTAATAGATCAAGTGAATCCAAGTGTTCTCTGATTTGGACATTGAGGACTTTTTCAAGGAGTTTTGACAGGACAGATAGTATAGATCTGGGACGATAGTTGTTCAGGTCGTATGGTCCCCAGATCTGAATAATGGTAGAATGTAGGCAGTTTTCCATAGTGGAGGAAGATCTCCTTGTTTCAACGAAATGTTGAATAAATGGGTGATGGGGGAAGTCAAATAATGATGGCCGAGTCTTAGGAAGTATGGCTCAATATTGTCTGCACCTGCACTCTTTTTAGTATCCAGTGATAGTAGTAAGTTCTCTACTTGTTTAAAAGTAACTGTGTGGAAGCTGAATGTAGCAGGAAAAGGTGGGGTAGGGGACGGGTTAGCATTAGGATCGGTAGCAGGGTGATCCAGTGGAAGGATTTTGTTGATAGAAGAGGTGTCGAACGCTAGTCTAGTGGTGGTGAAGTGTTCATTTAGATGCTCCAATATATCGGCTCTCTCTGTGTAGGTGGATCCAGCAGCCAAAATTTTGGCTGGGAATGATGTGCCGGTAGTACAACCTTCAACCTCTCTAAGGATGTTCCAAAATTTGACAGAGTTGTTTTTGTTGGCTTCTAGTTCTGCTTGAAAGTATCTAGCTTTTTCTGATCTAATGAGCTTAGTACAAGCATTTCTAGAGGTGCGGAATGCTACCCAGTCTGCCTCCACATGAGATTTCCTTGCTCTTTTCCACCAATATTTCCTGTCCCTGATTGCTTCCTTCAATATGGTAAAGAACCAACCAGGTGGTCTTTTTTTAGACCTGATCAACCTTAATGGGGCATGTTTGTCTAGTAGGCCCAACAGGAGGTTGTGAAAGATATTAAATGCCACGCTAAGGGAGGGCGCTAGATAGAAATTCTGCCATCTGATATTACTTAGATCTTTCAGAAATTCGTTTTGGGAGAACTTTTTCCTGTTTCTTACAAAATTTAATTTGGAGGCCAATTTTGTTTGTAGGGGTCGTCTGATGCAGGCAATAGCACAATGGTCACTTACGTCATTGCAGTATACTCTGACATGAGTAAAGTTGTGAGGCTTATTTACGAGCATAAGGTCCAGGAGAGAGCTACGTTCCAGGTATTTTCTGCTGGTGAATGCAGGAGTTATTTGTACCAAACCAACTGCATCAGCAAGATCCTTCAATTTCTTAGAGTTGTCGTCATTTCAATTCAGGTTAAAATCTCCCAATAGGATACACTCTGAGTTAGATAACTCGATTAGATTTTGGAGATGAGGTAATAGGGCCAAGCCCCCAGATGGGGGTCTGTAGCAGGCTGCAATGAGGCATGATTTCTCATTGGAGAGTGATAGTTTTAGAGCCAGGCATTCAAATTCTTTGGGCTTTGAGGTACTGTCAATGACCGTGGTTACAAATTTGTTCTTGGCATATATTACGACCCCTCCTCCCCTAGTTGGCCTATCACAGTGGAAAGTATTATATCCCAGGATATTGATATCTTTGTCTGGGGTGGATGACTTAAGCCAAGATTCAGTTATCATGAGGAAATTGGGACTTGCATGAAGAGCCCAGGCCTGTAAGCGGTCCAGTTTCTTTAGCAAACTACAAGAATTAATATGGAGAAAGCTAAGACCTTTATATTGAGGGAGGTCTGCTGGAGTTTCTAGGAGGATGGGTGGACCTGGGTTTAGTTCCACGTTTTCAGAGCACAATAGAAGGAGTAGCAGTGATTTTTTAAGGTGCTGGCTTAGTCTGCTAAGTAGTCTTTTATTGCCTCATCTTGTGGAGATTGGTTTAGTGATGGTTGTTATTTGGGAGTTGTTACAGTTTAAGGAAGATAATGCTTAGGTAATTGCTATGACCATTGGCATTAGAGGTGTACGTACAAGGTCTCTAGACATTGCTTGGCATGAGTAGGGGCATAGCAGTGAAGAAGATGTCCCCGATCTGGTATGCCATTGATTATTGGGAAAGGGCAGATCATGGTTAATGTCAAAGGTGAATTTTTGACTAGGGCAGAGCTTAGGATCCTGCTTTCTGACAAGTGCAAAAATTAGAAGTAACAGACAACTACACAAAAGGGTATTAGTACATTTCATTTTCATTAGTGTTTTGCCATTTGATGATGGTAATTATGAGAGGGCTTGGCAGACCAATTTGGAGCTTCTTTAAGAAGGCAGAGCTCTCAAGGAATGTAGGCAGAGAGGTCAGGCAGGTAGGCAGGCTGATCTTGAAATAACCAATTAGCAGGTAGGGGGCTGGCCAAGCTCTTGGAGAATGAGCATTTAATAGAGGCCAGGGTCGGGGCGGGTGGTGTGGGAAGAAATTTAAAACACAAGCGTAAGATGCCCAGGGCAGGGAGCGGGTATCAGAAAAGCCACTAAAAGTGATGAGACTGAGCAGCCAATAGCAGGCAGAACCGAAGGAGCAGCAGGCCAATCCCAGGAGATCTCAGAGGTTGGCTGGCCAATCGGGGCTCCAAAATGTTCCCCCAGTGAAGCGAGTAGGCTTACCGCAATACGGAGGCTCTTCAGTGGGCAGTTGGTGAGAGTGCAGCTGGCTGACTTCACCAGCTGCAGCTGCCTGGCAAAGGGAAGGCGGTAGCCCGGTCAGGGGCTCTCGAGTTAGAGAAAGATACAGAGTAGACAGGTTAGATATAGGCAGGCCGGACAAAGCAGGCAAGGACAGACAAAGTAGATAAATCAGGGGGGGTGTGATTCAGTAGTGAGATAGACAAAGGCTAGAGGGGATGGGGGAGTAGAAAGGAGCAGATGCTGTAATTTAGGTCGGCACCGTTTTGCCCAAGTCAGGAGTAAAGATTTAAATAAAGCAATGCAAGAATGGTAGAGCGAGGGAGGTGAAAACAGTTAAAGTTTAATTATGCCACAGGACCAGACCTTCATATGTATTTTAATCCTTGTGCCAGATTTTTCTAGGGTGATTGTGAAAGGTGCCCCATTAACAGTAATGGAGATCAAAATCCTCCATTATTCTACTTGGCAGGTACAGCACAGGCAGTCACAGCATATGCGTCCTCACATTGCATCCACCCAGCTCAGTGCTATCATGGAGGGACCACTTCTAATGGGTGAGAGGGTAATTCAAACTACAAATGTTATGACAATCATGTTTTCTGAAACCATGATCATTTTTACTAATAGTACTAATGTGTCAATTTATTTATTTATTTTTATTTATTTATTGAATACAATCGGAATTAATACCTTTGAGTCAGAGACTCCTTTACAAAGGCTTCACGTCAAAGAAAACAGTACAGCGTATACAGTGAAACAAACAACACAGTATAAATAGCAGTGTGAGATATCACACCTTATGAAGGATACAAGGTATAGTACGGTGGATGTGGTACAGGATAATTACAACAGTCATAGAGAAAGTAGTACAGTGGCAAAATAAAATAAATACAGAAACTACAGCGGTAATCATACAGTGCAGTAGTTGTTGTACAGAAGTATTTATGACTGGATTATGCAAGCAGTGCAGTCCAGCTAGTCTGATGCACAGGTAGGACTGAAACCAGGGATAGGCAGTCTAGAAGCAGGACCAAGCAGGTTCATTGTCATGTCAGTTTTAGGTCATGTGTGGGTCAGGTATAGTCACAGGTGGATTCCTGCAGGATATTGCTACGGAGAAGGGATTTGAACTGTCCTAGGGTAGGAGCCTGGATGACTGGTATGGGCAGTGAATTCAGCCAGTTGGGGTCACGGTATCAGAAAGTTCTTTGCCCCATGGAGGTTTTACAGTGGGGAACCAGGTAGGGCGATTTCTCAGCATGACATGTGCACCTGGTCCTGTTGGGGGGGGGGGAGCAGTGCCACAAAAGCAGGGGGCGTGAGGCCAGTTATGACTTTTTTGTCTAGTAGACAGGTCTGGTACTTTAGGTGATCATCAAAATGAAGCCAGTTTGCACTAGTATGAAGTGTACAGGTGTGTGTATGCTGGTCACATCCGATGGCCAGTTTACAGGCTTTATTCAGGGAAATCCTGATTTTGTTGAGGGAGGTGTTGTCGGCACCACCATAGAAGATAATCCCATAATCAACGAGTGATAGGGTGGAGGAGGAGATGGCTAGCTGTAGGGCTTCAAGGGGAAGACAGTGCTTGTAGCAGTGGTGCAGACCAATGCACACATTGACAGCTATATTAAGTCGGTGGATATGTTCATGGTAGGTTAGGCCTGAGTCTAGGGTAACCCCTAAATATTTAAAGGTAGAAACTTGTTCCAGGGTCTCATTATGGGACTTATGGATGAGCAGGGGGCGGTTCCTGAACTTGTTTTGGGCATGGGCAAACAGCATGGACTTTGTTTTTCTATAGTTCAGAACAAGCCTATGGTCAGTAAACCAGGATTCTGCCTCATTAAATGACCCTTGGAGGGCTACTTGGAGGGCGATAGGGTTGGTGTGGGTGCTGAATAAAACCACATCATCTGCGTATAATAGGAGACTCCCAGAACAGGCCTTGGGCAGGGAGTTCAAGAATAGAGTGAAAAGTAAGGGGCCAAGGATTGACCGATTGGGGGACTCCAGAAGTAACTCTGAGGGGGTATGATAAGGTTTGCCCCAGTCTGACTCTCTGGGTTCTGTCAGACAGGTAGTTTGAGAACCAAGTGGTGGTATCTTGTGAGAAACCTATTTGGGTTAGCAAGGTTAGGAGAAGTGAGTGGTGGACAGAGCCCAATGCTTTAGAGAGATCTATATAGACAGCACCAGCAATCTGACCTGCATCTAGGGCTGCATGGATAGTGTTGGTATATTCCAGAAGCGCGGTTGTGGTGCTATGGTGTTTTTGGAAACCATGCTGTTCAGGGCAGAGGAGATTGTGTTGAGCAAGACAGTCTGTGACTTGGGTGGCGACTGTCTTTTCAAAAATGTTAGAAAGAGGGAGTACAATTGAGATGGGCCGATAATTACTATGCAGGGTTAAGTCTCCACTCTTCAAGAGAGGAGCGATGATGGCAGTTTTCCACATGGTGGGGAATTGACCTAGGGCAAGGGAATGGTTTAGCAGGGCAGTGAGGGGGTAGAGTACTTCAGGAAAAGTGAGCCTTAGTATTTTTAGATCAAGGGTGTTACTGCTGAACTGGGATTTGCTGAGTGCCTTTAGCAGAAGGGGGGCAGCATCATGCTGGAAGATGACCTTAAAGTGGAAAGGGGGTACTAGGGTGGGTGACACTGTTTTGGTGGGGGTGGTTGCAAAAAAGTTGGCAGGGAGCACGCCGCTGAGGTTCGAGAACGAGGAGTTCAGTGCATTTGCTATTGTGTCAGGGTCCATGGAGATACCACCATTTACCAGTATTTGGGGGGGGCATTAGAGATTTTGCCACTAAGATCTTTGAGGGAGTCCCAGA
This sequence comes from Neoceratodus forsteri, assembly GCA_016271365.2. Classification (NCBI taxonomy): domain Eukaryota; kingdom Metazoa; phylum Chordata; order Ceratodontiformes; family Ceratodontidae; genus Neoceratodus; species Neoceratodus forsteri. The sequence goes on along the minus strand of CM028132.1, from coordinate 91,486,357 downwards.
AATTGCACTCCTTCCCCCAGGAGGTAGTGAGGGCAGCTCTGTGATAATCTGCCTTTGCCTGTCGGACCTGCCAGGTGCAGTGGTTTCTGGCCTCACTTTAGCGTTGCCTATCAGCGGGCCTCCCAGTCTCCAAGGCTATGTGCCAGAGATTGTCTTGGTGGCCTGTGAGGTCCAAAAGGGACTGGGACATCCAAGGGGTGTAAGCTCCTTTAATGACTTGTTTATTTATTTGAAAATTGGTGACTGGAAGAGGCACACTGAGTTGAGGCTCATTTCAAGGTGTGGCCCAGGGAAAGGGATTACAGGAGAGACAGAGAACAATACACAGTACATTCCACGATACAGAATAAAGTGCTGAAACATTACAATATAAATAAATAAATCAGAGTCACAAAAATGTTTGAGAGAAGTTAAGTGCAGCATTTAAGACAAATGATTTACCACTACACATGTGCAAAAGAATACTGAAAAGCCTAGTGATGGACCTCTGGCAAGCATTGCAGTGCAGAGGATACTTGAAATGATCTAGGCTTACCAATTCCCTGTGCAACCCATGTCAAGAGAAGGCTTCCTACAGGAAACAGCTGCAGGTAGGGGGTGATAGGAGTTTCAGCTGACACCTGAGAGAGCCTGGGGAGGTGGAGTGGTGGAGAAAATGGGGAGCAGGTTCCAGAGTGATGGGAGGCAATAGGTGAAGGCAGACTGGCCAGTAAAGGAATGAGGATGAGGAGTGGAGAAGGTACGCAGGTCCCTGGAGTGGAAGGATCGTGGAACAGTGGGGACTAGAGAGAGGCGTGAGGAGAAGAGAGGCAGGAGGGAATGGAACCAAACCAGAGTTTGGAATTGAAGGTGGTATAGTGTGACTGGCAATGTGAAGGCAGAGGGAGAATAGATAATGAGGAGTAGTGGGAGCAGTGATGTTTATGAGGAGAGCAGTTTGTAGTGAAGTGAGAAAAGGCATTGCAGAGGGTGTCCAGTCAGGCTGCGGAGGAGGAGGAGAGGGCACTACCACAGACCACATCTGTGTAGTCGAAGACCAGGAGCACCATTTTAGTAACCAGCTCCCAGCAGACCAGAAGAGGCATACAGTCTTTACTGCAATACAGGGCACCCACTTTAGGGTGAAATTTCACATGGATGGTATCAATGTGGGCTGAGAAGTCATGCTTACTATCAAGCCACACACCCAGGTACTTGAAGGGTTGCACTGCTTTAAAGGGGGAGGAGCCATTCAGTGTGGAGAAAAGTGGAAGGATTGAGAGTCTGGATAATTTCTGGCTGGTACAAAAGATTATAGACACCATTTTCTTGGTGTTAACGTGGAGATGGTTGGAGGGGAACCAACACAGGTCTTTGTGGAAATCCTGCTGGAGCAGGTTTTCCACAGATACTATAGAGGAATCGGCGGTAAAGATAACTGTATCATCTGCATACATGTATATATGTGAGTTGGTACAGATGGGGGGGGAGGAATCATTTGGAAAAATGTAGAACAGGTTGGGACCTAGGATGGAGCCCTGCAGGACCCTGGCCTGGATGGGAAGGGGTAGTGATAAGATGCTAACAACTTGCAATGACTGTTGATGGACCATTAGGTATGAATGGAACCAATCAACTGTGGGAGCTCAGAGGCCAGCAGAGCTCAACATGTCCAGAAGGAGCGAGTGGGACACCAAATTGAATGCCGTGGCTAGATCGATGAAAATGGCAGTTGTGACATGCCTCTGATCCATCCTTGAGTAGATGAAGTCAGTGTAGAGGGGTTGTGGGTTAACAGATGGACCCGACACTGAAATTCAAGTTCAACACACAATCTCTGTGTGATGCTTATTCAAAATACAACAGATAACCTTAAGCAATGGCATATCCTTTCTTCAGTACATCAGTTTGCAGCAACAGACTAAGTATGTCCTTTCTCTGCACTTAGCCAGCTCCTACTGACTCACTGATCTCTGATCTAACTTAGCAGTTGAGATTCAGCCTCCACCCCTATGCGGGCCCTGTTTACTTGGGGAGTGGGGGCTCAAATAAAAATTAAAAAAAAGCTAAAAACAAAGAACCTCAGTACAGAAGCACTGAAACAAGGGTTACCCCAAAGGGCATTGACAATAAGCCAAGTTTTAAAGAAACACAACATCACACATACTTCCATAATGCAATGCATTATGGGATATATGCAAATCACCATGAAATTTCAGACTTGTTCAGTTTACAGCACTTTACATGCATTTTAAATAGCACAACTAACTTAATCTTTATAATACAGTCAGCTAGTACTTTTTACCTTTATTAAAAACATCTAGTGCCATGGTATTTTCAACATTTACAGGTTTCATAAATATAAGCTATATACAATGCATCAAGGTATTTTATGACACAGTAGTGCTATTATATACTAAATTCAATAATGATAAACACAACCTGTTGTTTTACATACGCTCGGAGGTCACCACAATAACCTCACTGTACGAGGACCTGTGAGGGAAAAGGAAAATTAAAGAGGACACTATAGCATAGCCAAGAAAGGGAAGGGGGTGCCCATAGGTGGCCAACCTTATGGACTAGAAATTGTAAAGGATAGATTAAGCTAAGAAATAGAAGGAACTGTTGCAACAGATTTAAGAAAAGGTCAGTCCTTAATAGTTGCAGGAGCTCCCTGTCACAGTCAGTGATATGCAGCAAGGAGGAGACTGTGGAGTAGTGCTTATGGAAGCCAGACTGGAATGGGGAGAGGAAGCTGGAAGATGTGAGGTAGTCAAGCAGTCTAGTGTAGACTAACTTCTACTGCAGCTTAGCAAGAGAAGAGAGAAGGGAGATGGGATGGAAGTTTCCAGGGGAGGAGGGATCACCCCATTTGCGAAGTGGGAGAACTCTGGCAATCTTTTATGACTGAGGAAAGGAGCAGAGGGAGAATGAAAGATTGAATGAGTGAGTGGGTGAGTGAGTAGAATTACAATTGCAGGAGCTGAGAGTGTAGACGTTTGGGATCAAGCTGTCAGGGATGGACTTTTACAGATTGAGGGAAGACATGGCAAGCAGGGTTTCCTGAGTAATGATGGGGGAAATGGAACCCTGGGGTGGGGAGAGGGGGAGAAGAAGGGGGGAGCAGGATGGGAAGGTGGGAGCCTGAGGCAAGGGAAGGGAAGATGTGGTGAAGAATTAATTGAAGTGAGCAGTAACAGAGGAAGGGTCAGACCCAGGTGAACCATTAACCATGAGGACGGGGAGCAGACTAGGCAGGGGAATCAAAAAGGGAATGGATTACCCTTGGCTGGGGAGTTCAGGTTGTTCTGCAGATTTGCTTTGAAGTAACTGGATAATTACAGCTTGGACAGCCTTTGTACTCTTGTTTCTCAGGGCTCTCAAGTGGAGTACATCAGGAAAGGAGTGAGATAATTTATGGCATGTCCAGGCAAGATCATGGGACCTGCATAAAGCAATGATTTCAGCGGAAATCCAAGGGAGATGGGAGGATTTGACCCTGGATTTCCTAAGTGGGGCAAGCAAGTCCCACACTGAGGATAATTTGGAATGAAACATGGTGAGGGCCACATCAGTGTTAGAGGCCAGGGGGATGGTGCAGCAAGGTTTCTCAGGAGAGACACCTGGATCAGATGTATTTCAGGGCTCAGGGAGGATGCTAGATTTTTCTGAAACAGAACATCATGCAGTGATCATTGAATTAATCCAGCAGAATACCTGCTGCAACAGTGTATCAGAGTAAAACCCTCCTACTGTATTTTTGCTTAATGAAAATAGAGAATGCGTTCCTAAGGGGCTACTAAAAGGCCTTACAGCCACAATAAGGCTGTTCTAAGGTACCAAATAAATTGAAAGTGTGCTGAGAGCTGAAACATTCAGTGCAGGAATAGTCTTACAGCATGGCAAATTAATGTTTCTTTCCTATCCTATTGGCTGCAGCCTTTCTTCTATGCTAACCTTTCTAATTTTCTATCTTGTCTTCACTGGACTGATCACCCAGCACTGAAACTTTAATACTCTTCTAATTCTTCTCTTTCTGACCCCCCCCAAACAAACACACACACACACAGCTAGCATACGTGTGCTGTCCTAGCACAGTCGTCAGGGTGAAAGAAATGTGTATTTTGGTGCTGTATTCCCCTGTTAAAAGTTTCCATTTGGAAAACAGTGTACCTGGGGAAGAAAGTACATAAAATGAATCTATGTTTTTGGTCCTAAATATCATAAAAACCAAAAAATACTGAACGAGAACTACTATAAACCACCTTTAGTTTTATATGGAAGGTAATGAAGGTATCAGGAATCCCAAAGTTCTTACTGTTTTATGACATGTACCAAACTCATGTTTTACAAACTGCTACAAACAATGCATTAACAATGCCTTTTGTTTTATATTGTTGGTCTTATCTGAATTTTCCTGATACTAGATGAAATGATTCTTTAAGCCAAAACCACACACATTTATATATGTTGAGGGAAACTTTATCTGTTTGGGGAATGCCTGACTCTATGTGCTTTTAGTCTGCTGATGTCCATTTTGTGGACTACTATGAGTTCAAGCTGGCAGAGCTCTGTGGGCGTTATAGAGCTCTAGCATGAGGGAGTCTGGGAACAAGAAAGGTGGGGCTTCCTGCCTGGAAGTTCTCTTCTTTAGTTTCCTATTGCTATATTTTCTGATTGTTTAAAAGCTGTTATGTGTTAAAATGTTATTTTGTTCATGTTTTGCTTACTTTTCTGTATGAAACAGCCATATTTAAAATTGTTGCAAACATTTAACTAACATATAAGCTATGATTGACAGGTCACATGATCTTCGGCCCTATAAAAAAAAGATCTGGCTGAGCAGATTCTGGCAGGTAATAAGATAAGAACCTGAACTATGGAGGGAGCAGTCATCTGCAGGAGTAAAAACTGACTGAAGCAAGAAAGGAGTTGTTGGTGCTGGGAGCAGTCTCAGAAAGACTGACCAGTGGCGGTGCTAGCCAAGGCTGGGATGTTTGGAACAGAACTGAGTTGAGCAGCTGGAGAGGTAATTGGTCTACCTAAATTATGGGCTGCAGAACTGCAGGTGCGGATAGGACCACCCTCAGGTACTGGTTTTGTCCATGTGAGCCTACTGGCTGAGTGGGAACTGACAGCCCTTTAAGCCAAGTTTTTATGTTGCCTAAGATCATCCTGACTAGTCAAGTAGTACAAGCAACACAGAAGTTCCAGATTTGTACTGTCTGGACTGTTCATTTTATTACAAAATGTGTTGAAGCCCTTCTGTAATAAAGTACGCTGCCCTATGGGACATTTTAAAAGAACTTGTCTTGCCTTCTATGTCTTCCTCCAACCCGCCCTCCCCCAAACAGTGTGGTGAGGGTTGGAGGACAGAACCCAGTGAAACAGGGTGTGGCTGGAGGAATGGGGATTGAGCCATGTGGATTTGGAGATAATCTGGGACAAAGTTAGGGGCTCAATGTGCTAGGTAGTCAATCTGAATGAAGGGGAAAGCTAATTTATGTTGAAGTACCCAATAAGAATGAGTTCACCGGTTGAGGAATCTGAAGTGATGTTGGAAAGAGACTCAACCAGGGAGGCAAGTAAGATATTGGGAGAGGCATAGAACACCCCAATGAAGATGGGGACAGATGAGGAACTTGTGGTAGTAGTAGTAGCAGTAGTAGTAGCAAAAACTTTTATTCATTTCATTTCTCAATGAAAGAACCGGATAGCTCAATTGAGACAAGCTAATTTCCAATGAGATCCTTAGTACAGTGTTGCTTAATTACCAAGTACAGGCAAAATAGACAAATACACACCATATATGAGTTACAGTATGTCAGTGACAAATAAATCAAAACATACACAAGTACGTTATTTAAACACTTGATGTAAAACAGTTCAAAACATTACTCAATCTATTTCCACACCACCAAAGAATATTCAACTAAGCTCTCGTAAGGTTCTGTGTGAAGCTTCTTTAATGTACCAGGGTTTTATATAACCTATTCTGACCTTATTATTAGTTCATCTAAAAACTTATGATAGGGAATTACACAACTCAGGCCCCTACAGAAAAAATTATTTCTACCCAGGTTTGTTCTTTAATTGGGTAGAACATATTCTGAACCCTACACTGACCACAACCCGTTTTATTTGTCCCATCACTAATCTTTCCACAATATAATCTGGTGTCTGTCCTTTAATGCTTTTAATCATGGATAACAAAGCATGTAAACAGTGCCTTTCTTTAAAGCTAATCCAATGCAATTTTTCATAAATTTCCACTCTGTATGTTCGCTTTGGGGCATCAAGAATAAACCCTCCTATTTTGTGGTACACAACATCAAGTCTATTTAGAATATTTTGTGAGGCTCCCATATATGTGGTATCATTATAATCAATGTTTTGATGTGAAGATTAACTTCCAATGGCATCTGACTTTTTTGTCTAGAGAAAAGTACAACCTGAAATTTATTTAGCATTCAAAATCAATCTAGACCTCAAGAGGTAGTGCTGTAATTCATAGAATGCCCATTGATGTATAAGTTGAATAATTTCAACTAAAATTCTCTCTGTATGCACAATAGTATCATCTGCATGTAGGTGGTATCTAACCCTAGAGTCTAAGGGTCGAAATTTTTTCATATATATGTTATATAATACTGGTCTCAGTATTGAGCCATGTGGCATGCCCAACACCATGGTCTCCTCTGTGAAGGTCCATCCATTAACAGTTACTATTTGTTTTCTTTGATTAAGATATTGCTGGAACCATTTAACCATGAGGTCAGCCATGCCGACATCCTTGAGGCTGGACAGGAGGATGTCATGGTTTAAGGTGTCAAATGCTTTTGACAAGTCTATAAAGGCTGCTCCCATTGACATCCCCTTGTTCAAAGCCTCTGTGATGTCCCCTGTAACCTTCACCAGTGCTGAAGAAATACTATGTAAGGTCCTAAAGCCCGACTGGAATTTGTTAATAACTTTGTTTTTCTCCTAATAATGTTGTAGTTGGGTGGCCAACAACCTCTCAAATGTTTTGGCTATAAACGGTAATAGAGATATAGGACAATAATTATTAATTTTTTTAGTCCAGATTTATAAATTGATATTACTCTCACTGACTTCGATTGCACTGGAAAACCTATTTGTGTATGGGACATACTGAACATGTCAGCTATAGGATAAGCAATTATAGGTGCAGCATATTTTAATAATAATGTGGGCATTTTGTCTAGTCCACATGCCGTCTTAGTGTTCAATTTAAGTAATACGTCTTGTACTTGTTTCAGTGTAATCAGATGAAAGAACTTCTCCAACTGTGTGGATTCAATGTTATTCTTTGTTGTATCTATATGATTTTGATCCACTTGCCCTTGTGTGTCCATAGGTGCCTCTTCATTTTTAGGTGACAAGTGAAAAGTCATGGGAGCACCTCCATCGCCAAACATTATGCTCTTATTCAGTGTTGTCTGTGTTCTCATTGTCACAAAATATCTATTAAATTCATCTACGACCTGCGGGGCCAAGAGGCACTTTTTGATGATTAATTACAAAATTTTCTGTGCGCTTCAATTTCTGACTATTTTGTATTTTTCTGATTTTCTTCCAGAATTCTCACTGATTGTCTACTACTGAAGCAGTTTATGCCTTATTAAAATATTCATGTCTAGCATCCCTTATACTCCTGGTGTACTGATTCCTAATTTTCTTATACTGATCAGAATCAACCTCCAAATCTGAATTTTATGCTTTTTTCCAGGCCTTAACTCACTTTTTCTTTATTTTTTGCAAATCTGAATTATACCATGCTGCATTATGTGCTTTTAACCTTCTAGAATTCATGGGGGCATGTTTATTACACACCCCCATGAAGTCTTCATGAAAAAGTCTCCAAGCATCCTCTATTGTCAGAACTAGGTCTATTCTAATCTAAGAATTATTTGGCCCTTGGCTGCTTTTCAGAACTTGAACTTTGCATTGTTTTCTACTAGAACTGTACGCATTCAGTTAGTTTTTTTAGTTTTGTTTACTTGGTAAATACCATAGCCAAGGCATGACTATTTTCAGGCACAACCCGGGAGAATTACAATGAGGTGGAAAAAAACAGGGAATACATTTTGGGTAAGGTGAGAAAACAACAATACAGAGAGAAACCAAAGTACTCAAGTACATAAGCATTAACAGGATAGTTAAAGAATTCATACGCAATACAAAGTTCAATGACAATAACACATTTAGCAAACAGCAATTAGGTTTAAGAGCACAAGAAGCATATTCAGTCATGATATAAGTGCCTGACAACAGAACTAGATGGGCAGGATAAGTAGAGATCAGTTTGCAGCAGTGGGAAGTGAGACAGCAGGACAGCAGAAATAGGAAAACATATTCAGTGGGGTTTGAAACAGGTACAGGAGACCTGGCTGAAGAGGAAGGAGTGACATTTGTTTTTAAATTGGACATGACTGGGAGCTAGGCAGACCTCAAGAGGTAGGGAGTTCCAGAGTTTGGCCACCGAGTGCATGAAAGCTAGGGTCCCTTTGTTAGATTTATATCTAGTTATAAGCAGCAGGAATTTATCGGATGATCGAAGACCATGCGAGAAGGGCAGCGGAGATAGCCAGGAGGCAAGCGAGACAGGGATATCTTCTCTGCATTCACTTTCCACCAACATATCCACCTCCTATCTACTGCCCTCAATGTGTGGCTCGGGCTCCTGTATCGCTTCAAACACTGCTTTACCCCAAACGCGTTGAAGCTTGCTGTCTCCTCCTCTGTCCTCTCCCTGCTAGATTATGGCCTAGTCATCTATGGGGCGGCGAACTCATCGGCCCTCCTCAGACTGTGTGTCTCCCTAAATAAAGCCTGTCGCCTCACCTTGGGCTGTGACCGTCTAACTCACACATGCTCTCTATACAATGATACCAACTGGCTAAACCTTGACAACAGGATTAGGTACAACACCTGTCTCATGGCAAAAAAAATTGCCCTAGGCCTCTGCCCCATAGGACTCACACCACTAATAAGACCGGCCCTGACACTCAAGCATACTCGTAGCTATGGTAAGCAACTCCTCTCTGTCCCCCACTGCCGTACCTCCCAATACCAAAAGTCCTTCAGCTACAGAGCCCCTTCCTGGATGAACAGTCTGCCCACCCCACTTGCAAAAGACAGCAGACTTGGACCGTACAAAACCGCTCTTAGAGACCTTCTACAGTCCTTGAACCACTGTGATTGCCACTAAAATACCTTACACTATTCTGGCCGGCATAGGCTGTGGCTGGATTCCCCTACACTCCCTGCACCACAACCTGTGTCCCCCTTAGCCTTCAGTCTGCACACGGTGTAATTTGTTTTGTGTGTTTGCACTAACTTTCCCTAGTTTTTTTTCACTGTTAGCCTCACAATTGCTACTGTAACTACCTGACTATGTACTGATGTACTGCTATGTACCTGTCTTTCACTGTTTGTAAAATTTGTGACGTGGAACCTTTGTAAAGAAGTCTCTGACTCAAAGGTATTTCCGAATCTCCAATAAACATAAACATAAGTATATTGTCAGTCAGGGAGCCAAGGGCCAGAGTACGAGCAGAAGTGGGGGGTGGCCAGTTTAGATCTGCATAGAGCTGACAGTGGTATTTTGACCAGGGTGAAGCAGAGGCATACCTGCAAATGCTGTTGTAGGTGGTATCCCACTTCCTGAGGAGAGATTGGGATGTATAGAGATAAGTGACTACCCCGTAGGATAGCGACGGGAGCAAGATCCCCCGGGCAATGGCTAATCTAGCTGACAGTGTGAGGACATAGCTGGTTTTGTAGGCTACCCCAATTTTAGCATTAATTGATTTACAGGTGGATGTTATGTGCTTATCAAAGTTGAGGTTTTTATCAAGGAGGGTAGCACTTTGTGTCTTACTGTATTAATTTGCACCTAGCCACCTAAATGTTTAGTGAATTGCCAGTTTGCTTGTAGCAAATTACTCTTACCTTTACTGTTTATTTTTATGGCTAAGTCTCTGTTCTGATTCAAACTTTCGTTCTTTCACTGCTTGATTTTTGACTAATCGTGTTCTGTTTCCCAGCCCCTGCCATTTTCCTGTAGATTCTCACTCCTATAGCTCTCTGCCCCCTCCCTGCGTTTAAGTCAAGAGACCAGCCCTGCACATTTAACCTTTTGTTTTTCACATAACCTTTTCTATTTTTATGTTTTTATTTATTTATTTTTTAAGTGCTGACTTTTCCATTAGCAGTTTATATCTTCTAGCCACTAGAGGGCTATATCTCTGGTAGGAGTAAAATTTAGTGTCTACTCCACCATTAGCAGGTTATACATAGCTGCCACTAGGGGCTCCTATCCTATCTGGCACATCAAGTACCTACCTAGATACAATGATGATGTGTCATCTGCTCCCTCGCTTATTTGTACTCACATTGCTGATTTCACACATGAGCATACTGGGAGCTGGCTACCCCTCCCAACCTCCCTTCTATGTGCTCTATAAAATCTACCTTAATCCTAGTACTCTCACCTCCGATCCTCTCTCAGCACATAGTAGCTCTATGCCTTATGACTGGTTTGATGCTTACCATCAGGGATGGGTAACATGCACCCATACTTTATCACAGTCCCCTCTATCCCTCATGCCCACCCTCTGGGAATGCCGACAACAACTAAGCCAGGACACCAGACAGAGATGGACGACAAGACTTACCTACAGGCAGTTAAGATTATGCCTGCTCAAACTTATACTAATGTTGTTACTGCTGTCTGGAAATATTTACTCAAACCTTGTCCCTAGCCCACCACATAAGGCAGCCTCTTTAATGCAGCTGGGGTTACTTACTTTAGCAGCTATGAACATCTGCAGACTCCTCCTTAGACTGGATGCTCTACAAGCCTTTGTTAACCAACATAATCCAGACATCCTGACAACTGCTGAAACATAGCTCACACCAAAGATCCCTGACACGGTTATTGCCCTGCCAGGTTACACCATCTTCAGACTGGACAGGACTATCAAGAGAAAAAGGGAATGTGCAATGTATTTCAAAGAGTCACTCTTGGGACATCCCCTGCTGGTACCTACTGCTGGTTCAACCATACAAATATTAGCCATCAAAATTATGCTAGATGCCCATAATAAGGCACTTATTGTAGCATCAGTGTACATCCCTCCTAAAAAAACAAGGTTGGGGTTTCAGTTCTGTCATGGACTTTATCAGACATCACCTCCCTGGCTCAGAGTTAATTCTGATGGGAAATTTTAATATTATATGGCTTGCACCTGAGAATGGGAGCTTTAGGGATGCCATCTCTGCTGCAAACTTTTCCCAGCTGGTTAACTCCCTGACTAGATCCAACCACAAAATGGGATCAAGTAGCCTACTGGATTGGGTCCTAACCAGTCACCCTGATCACATTACTAACACTACAGTCCTCCAGGACACACTCAGTAACCATTTCCCTGTCATCTGCACATGGAGAAACAATTCTGTAAACCTCCACCAAAGTCCATCACCAGCAGGGTTCTAGCATAGGGTCATCTTGAACCCCTCAAATCCCTCCTTAGAGTGCAAGATTGGACTCCAATCAACAGTGCAAAGGATGTCAACATGGCACTTGATGGGCCGGCCTGGTGGCGCTGAGGGCTGAGGTGCTGCACGCCACTGGGTGACCAGCCATGCACTCCAGAAGTGAGCCCAGGCACCAGTTGGTCGGCAGGGGTGGGTTGAGGAAGGAGTGCCCTTGGGAGCAGGGGATGGGTCATCCAGGCATGCCAGCAACTCCCAGTGGAGACTGGGGGTTGTTGCAGCAAGCTCGGAAGTACGAGAACAGCATGGCTGATGCAGGCAGGGTTGCCATGCACCAGAGTGTTGGGGCATGCCCACGCAGGCAGTGGGGTCCTTTGAGCACAGAGCAGGGAAAACACCAGCTCAGTCAGATAGGTGACAGCACCTATCCCCCATGCCCTCCGTTGGCTTCTCCTCAGCTGGCCTTTCAGTTCCTCCACCTGGGCTCCACCTGCAACCAGAGTCTGACTTACAAGTGTGCCCAAGAGAAGTGATGGGTGACCCTCCCTGGGGCGGGTGAAACCATGGGTGCTGGCTGTGGGGGGGGCGGGAGGGAGGAAGCACAAACTGAGAGATCCACAGGTGGGCAGGAATAAAGATAGAATGCCCGAGAGAGTTCTCACGAGCCACGACCATATGGAAATAGAGTTATAAAAAAACAAAACAAAACATGGCACTTGATTATTTCATCAGCACCTTTAATGCTGCCTGCAACTCCCATGCACCCCTAAAACAGTGGAAAATCAGAGGCCCTTGCAACCCCTGGCTCTCTGCAGACTTATTAGCTCATATGAAATCTAGGGACCACCTCTGGCATCGGGCTCGAGCCACCGGCACGCAATCGGACATTCAGAAATACAAAAGAGTGTGGAATGATTGCTCAAGGTCCATCCACCTTGAGAAAGATAAATACTGCAAGGGAGTGCTTACTGACATGTGGGACAGTGGTAAAGCTTTCTGGAATAATATCAAGGAGGTTATAGGAAAAAACCCGAAAACATCACCCACTTTACTTGACGTTGATAGGACTACAACTCTGGACCCCCTAAATATTGCCAATACCTTTAATAACACATTCACGGACCGTTTCAGTGTTCTTCCACCTGACTTTTGTGATGCAGATGTTACCCTGGCCAATCCTGTAAGCTCTCTTCCAACGAGCAGTCACCTGCCATTCTGCTTCAAGGTAGTCTTGTTGCATGAAGCCTGAAAATACATCTGTAAAGCAACTGGTAAATCTTGACGCAATGCGGACTCTCTTGACCTCAAACTGCTGTCCCTCACCCTTGAGAAAGTGTTAGCGCCTTTAACCAGGATCTTTAACCTCTCACTCAGACTCGCACAGTTCCTCAGTAAATGGAACTCAGCCATGGCTACTCCGGTCTACAAAAGTGGAGACAGGACTCTTCAAGTGAATTATCGGCCTATCTCCATATTACCACCTCTCTCTCTAAGGCTCCTGAATGCATTGTAGCTGACCAGCTTACTGAATATCTTGACAAACATAAGATCCAATGCACCCAACAACATGGGTTCAGAAAAGGGCATAACACCACCTCTGCCCTTATGGGATTCACCGGTTCTATGCACAGTTCCCTGGACCATGGTCAATTAGTTGGTGCTGCCTTCATCGACTTGACAAAAGCATTCAACACGGTCCATCACCCTCTACTACTGGAACAATTACTTAATGCAGGTCTCTCCTCTGACTCCACTGCCTGGTTTAAAAGTTATCTGGACAACAGCACTCAACAAGTCAAAATTGTTGACGTCCTCTCTGACTCAAGACCTGTTCGCTCTGGAGTTCCTCAAGAGTCCATCCTGAGCCCACTCCTATTTAATCTCTTTCTAAACAGTCTCCAAAGCCCTGCCCAGAACAAATCCTACTCTACACAGATGATGCCGTAATCTACACAACTCACCCAGAGCCTATACACCTTGGGAACCAGCTACAACTCAAATTTGCTTCCATAGAGAAATGGTTTAGTCATCACAAGTTGATACTAAACTATAAATAAAACTAAGATTATGCTCTTCAGCAGCTCCCATAAGAAGCACAGGCAACATCCTCTATCACTAACTGCTTTGGTACTGCCCTTGAACAGGTACAATTCTCCAAGTATCTTGGAGTCAACATAGACAGCAATCATATGAGGTGCATATAGATAACATTGCTAAAGCTGTAAATATTTATATATACAGACACAGGTGATCTCTTACCCTCGAAGACTTAAGGCTAGCGGTACAGAGCTCTATTATTTTCATAATTGACTATGGACTGATCATCTATGGCTCTGCGACTGATACTGCCCTCCGGTGTATCTCCACTGCTCTTTACAACGCATGTCGTCTTGTTCCAGGAGCCCACCATCTCACCCACATGTGTGACCTCTATGCCTTAACCAGTTGGCTACAGCTTAAAAATCGCATCAAATACCAAATGTGCCTGATGGCCAAGAAAATAACCTTAGGCCTCTTGCCAACTGGAGTACAAGATCTTCTAAGCCCTCCTTGTAATCCATGCCACACCTGAGTTTCTGAAAGTCAGCTCCTACAGGTCCCTCATCACTGAACCACTCAGGGACAAAGATCATTTGCCTACATGCCCCCCCCCCGGATGAGTGCTTTCAACAGTGACATCTCCTCAGAAACTAAGCTGGTCTCTTTCAAATCCAAGCTTCAGTCACTGCTCTCTACAGGTAGCACCTGTGAATGTCTCCCATAATTATGTTTTTTCAAACAACGACCTTAGCACTTGACCTCTTTCATAGTAACTTAGCACTCTTGCCTCCTACCCTACCCCTGCATCCCCTACCTCTTCCACTGTTTCCCTCCATGTCCCACCTCTCCTCATGTCCTCCACCCCACCCCTCTCTTACTCTTCCCAGCCCACCCTCCCACATCCCTTCCTGCATCCTGTGCCCTGTTTGTCTTGACAAAACCTGCTGGGCGATATCAGTGTACTGTATGCATTTTCCTGTGCCTGAAACTGATTAGCATAATGTGTCTCTGTTGTTTTACATTGACTGCCCATTATGATTTTGTGCCCATTATGATTTTTGTACCTCCTATTTACACTTTATTGTATCGTACTTTACTGTCCTATTTAATCTGTTGTCCTTTCGACTGACATGGAACCTTTGTAAAATAGCTCTTAGCTCAAAGGAATATGTAATCCGAGACTTAAATAAATAAATAACTAATCTCTCCCAGTTATGGTTTTCTACCTCTAGCATAAATTGAACAATAGTCGAAATCTTTATAGGATCTGTATTTCTGTGTTTTTCCAGTTTTTTTCCCCCTATTCTTTTCCTGAATTAAATATGCAATTTAGTGGTCCGACATGGAGTCCAGTAGTACTCCACTTGCCACAATTGTATCTGGATGAGTAGTAAATACAGGATTAAGTCTAGTACTTTTGAAGTGCCTGGCTGTTTGTGGTTTAATCTAGTAACTTCCTTTATCAATTGTGTTAATGCTAATTGGTTACTCAGTTCCGACATGTTGTGATCCATCCCCACTTTTCTCCAGTCAACATTTAAAACTCCTGTCAGACAGATTTCATGACTATGCTGATATAGTTGTAGAAAATGTATTAAATGTTCAAATATTTCCAATCCTTCTTTAGGGGGACAGTAAGCACCAACTATTAGTAAGGGTTTAACATATAGCAATTTTAGTTCAAGAGCCAGTACTTCGACCTCTTTCCAATCTGTAGGGCAGTCCCTTTCCATTGTATCTAAATTACCTAATGCATATATAATTACCCCCACCTCTTTTTGTCCTGTCTCTTCTCCAATAGTTGTATCCCTCCAACATTATTTCCTGTTCTGAAATCTTATGACTAAGCCATGATTCAGTAATAATAATAATGTTAGGCCTATACTTAATAACCCATTTCCGGAGAAGAGCATGCTTCTTTACTAAGCTACATATATTAATGTGTACAATCCGTAGACCTTGTTTACCCAGTAACTCCTTGGTATAATCCTCACTAATAATAGGTCCAGAATTAGGATGTATGTCTCCACAGGCAATAAAACTAAATGCCAATAATACTGAGTACATTTTCTTCCTAATTATTCTAGCTATGTAAGGTGTGACTAAGCTATTTTTGACACTTCCTTTAACAAAATCGAACTTCCTGGTGAGAAATACCCATTTAATATGTTAGGTTTCAAAATGATCATTCATTAACCCTGGAGACATACGCTCATTCCAGGCAATCAAGGATTCACATGCCTGACGTCATGTAATCTTTTGTAAAACATCCTTGTTTGTCTGGTTTAGCAAATTCAAAAGGTCTCATTTTTTATTATTATTTTATTATTTAGCTTTTGTTGACCGGGTAAGTGCACTAGACAAATCCTGCCTATTTTCAGGCACGACCCGGGGGGAGGGGGATACAGATGAATGGCAACTGACCTTGAACCGGATTAAGCTGACAAGCTGATTTTAATCAAGTTCAATGGGCTTTAAATAGCCTCCCACGCATATTATCAACATTAATAAGAGATATTTCATGTTGAAAGAGTGAGTCTCAATTAATAAGAGAGATAATAACTATCACGTATCTGAAGAACCTAATCTAAAATACTTCAGTATTTAGCAACTAACTAGTAGCAATCTAATGAATAGTTAAATAGTTTTTATGAAATAGCATTAAGTATAATAGAATTACAATTTAAAAATATGGATCTGGTTCAGACCCTAGCAATTTATATTAAAATTATTTTTATCTATAGTTATAAGATAAGGGAAGAGGCCGCTTCAAAACCACCATTGTATATTCAAACAACAAATAAATAACATACCTTTCACAACTCAAAATACCTCCATAAAGCTGGCCTCTTCCTATATCATACACTAACAGGAAGATTGCAGATATTTACTAAGTAAAGGTTCACCACCGAGTGGCACAGCCACTCAGTCTCATGCCTTCTGGCTGGCATGGCTTTTTGAACAGTTCAGTCCCACCCTTTCTTATCCCTGATTGACTGATGACTGGCTCACCTCTGAGTCCCTTCAATCAGTTCAGTTGAAATTCAGGACACAAGGAAACTGTCCATGAAAGAAACTGCTGCTCCGTTGATGTCTGGGGAGCAGCGGTACAGTTCATTTTAGCTGTCGTCCAGCAGAAGACCGAGGATGTATCAGGAATGCTGCAAGCTGACTTCTCAGGCAGGCTTGGCCTTTTGAACAGTTCAGTCCCACCTCTTCTTGTCTTTGATTGGCTGGCAACCAGCTCACCTCCGAACCCCCTCAATCAGACAAAATTCAGGACACAGGGAAACTGTTCTTGAAAGAAACTGCTGCTCCATTGATGTTTGGGTGGCAGTGGAGCAGTTCATTTTAGCTGTCCAGCAGAAGACTGAGGATGGTATGAGGAATGCTGTGGGAGGAGGGCACAGCCTCCCTGAAGACCAGGGTGCAGGACAGACTCTACCGAATGTAGATGGCTATGCCTCCACCATGTTTTCCCCTATCCTACCTGAAAAGCCGGAAGTCAGGGAGGGTAAAGCTAGAGTCCAGGGTCCTAAAGGAGAGCCAGGATTCAGAGATATAGAAGATGTCAGGAGAGTGTTATATGGCTCAGACAGAGAGGGAGTCAAGCTTTTGGAGAAAGCTCCTAGCATTTAAATGTAAGATGCTATGGCCCTTCGTGGTGGTTGAGGTGAAGGAAGGGGGGGGACCTGGGTTGGACTCCACTTTGCCAGACAGGAGTAGGAGGAGTAGGAGAATGAGGAGACAGATGGAGTGAGACTTCTGTTAGAGTATGGAAGAAAGCAGGGGGAGGGGAAATGGTGAGAGGAGAAGAAGAAAGTACTGTGCAGGAACTCCATGTTAAAGGAAGGGGATGGGAGAATCCAGGATGGATAGGAAGAAAGAAGGGCAAAGGGGTAGGGAGGAGGGGCAGGACAGGGGCAGAGGATGAGGGGGAAGGGTGGCTGGAGTGAGGTGGTGGAGGTGAGGGGAACATAGGAATAGGGAAGGGGTGGGAACAGAAAGAGAGGGGGAGAGGGGTGGGTGGCTGGAGTACTGGAGTGGGGTAGAGGGGAAGGGAGCCGATGGAGCAAAATGAGGTAGTAGAGGAGGATTATAAGCATAGTGGCAAAGGTAGTGATATGCAATAACAACAGCACCACAATAGCATGACAAAGAAAAGCAGAACTGTATTGGCAGGTTTATGTTGCAAAACACAGTAGCACCAATAGAAAACAACATTCTGTAAATAGGCTGCTATATGATGTGTTACAGATCTAGGCAGTAACTTGTGGGAGTTAGCAATGCAATTAGGTAGAAATATGTGGAGAAAGGACACTTAGGGCTTACATGATTAGGTAGGGAAAACAACAATTAACACTAGGAAGAAGTCTAGCACAAACAAACCTAGCTATAACTGCAGGGTGTATCATAGTCAAAAGTAAAATCAAGATATGAAGTGCAAATAACTGGGGTACACAGATAGGGAGCATAAAGGAGCCACAAATTAAAGTAGTTTAAAAGCCAGAGGGGAAGCAAAATAAGCGTGTAAGAGATTACATTAATAGACCCCAATAGGGCATGAACTCTTGTAGGTCAGCAACAATGAGCTGTGAGCAGCTAGTACAAGGAATAAGCAAAGTGTAAAACACTTACATTACCCTAATGGGAGACTATAGGAATAATACTTTAAGGGAATGTATATAGTAACTTGAGGACATGAGAAGTGCATGAAAAGGCTAACACATTAGAGCTGGCTATCAACATACTGTGAGCAGTGGGAGTACTTGCAGATTAAAATGGATTAAGCAGCAATGGTAAATGGAGGTAGCCTGGTGGAGCAGCGTGGTTGGCCAAATGGCTGACTCACTGCTGACTCCAGGTAGACTTCATGATGTCCTTTACGCTACGGTCCTTAGCACAGAAGGGCCAGAGCATGGAAGGGCTGCTATTGATGATCCTCTAAAATGAAGACGAGAAGTCCAGAGCTCCAAGCCACCTGATTGGTGGATCAAAGCTGCACTAGCTAGCAGCAGTCAGGGGGTTGGAACAGCAGCAGATACTGTAACTGGCGGCGGGGAAGGGAGAGCCAGAGATGGAGTACAGACTCCCACCGAGATCCCTGCAGAGCTGGAAGTTTGCCAGGTCCAGAAACACACAAAGGGATTACTACGAGATGGGTGATGTTTGAAAATCGCAATTTCCTATATCCTGATAGCCATTTTCATGACATACCATAATATATATATATATATATATATATAAAACCTGAGAGTTATACTCCCTCTGTAACCCCCCCCCCCAGGTTGCACTGGGAGATGAGCTCTTGTTACTCAGTGTGCCTTTCCTGGTGAAACATTTCAATAAATAAATAAAATAAAAATATATAAGTAAGTAAGTACAATTTTATTTATCAAGCACCCTTTCCCAGAGGCTGTGGATGCTGTACAGGTAGGCAACAGTTAGAAATAAATAACATACACCAGTACAAGAACACATATCGATAACAGTGACAATGAGCAACAGCAATACCTAAATAACAGCCTTATTTAAAACAAACAGTTCAGCAGTCTACTATTTCCTAAGACTCATTAACAGTTCTCAAACATCTCTCTTAAAAGATGTGCCTTTAGACCCCGCTTAAACACCTCAACCAATGGGAACCCCCTCAAAGACCTTGGAAGAAGTTCCACAGGGCCGGCCCCACCACCTCGATTGATCACTCTCCAGAGGTCTTCAGCCAGGCCTTGGGATCTGCTAAGAGGCCTTTGGCAGAGTGAAGTATGAAAAATATTTTTCATCCACTGTCCTCTTTCTCCCAAACAGTTTAGGGTGTGGAGGGTTCCTCCCACAAAACCAAAGCCAGATTCCATAAGATCCCAATTTTATGATAACTGAGGCCATTTTTTGAAGGTTTTCATACCCATGAACATTTTTATGTCATCACACCCCTAACTTTTCAGTCTTTGTTTTCTTGTAAGACTGCCAATAAGTTTTTATGTATCTATTGTTTCTATTATAGTTTTTTTTATCCAGAATAACTCAACTGAGATGTAACATCTTATTTTTAGTAGTGTCCCATTTTACCCAATTTTACAGGTGGGAAGTTTGAAGCACAGGGAGGTTCAGTGACTAGCATAGGGTCACACAGTGGAATAAGTGTCTCTGGTGGGATTTTTGTCTGGCTCTTCCAGTTCCAAAGATTATGTTCTAACAATTGCACTGCCATGCCTCCTCAAAAACTGGTTGCCAAGCCTGATAGTGATTTTTGTGATAGGGACACCTGAAACTGGACCGAGAACTTCCACATCTCATTTCACATAGGCTTCAGAA